>JALAZF010000243.1:5185000-6583975 GCA_022829125.1 Lathyrus tuberosus | reverse complement strand
AGAGAGATCGAGAGATTCATGCTGCTGGGACTCGTACTCTCACTCAATTCCGTCGCCAAGACCCACCTCAGTTCCGTGGGGAAGGAGGTCCTGATGCGGCTGACTTATGGCTTCAGGAATTGGAGAAGATATTCGGAGCAATCCATTGCCCTGAGATAGAAAGAGTGACTCTGGCTACCTATCAACTACTAGGAGATGCTGAGTACTGGTGGAAGAACGCTAGGCTGATTATGGAAGGTGCACACGAGGCGATAAACTGGGAAACCTTTAAACATAAATTTCTGGCCAAGTACTTTCTAGAGACAGCTAGGGAAAGGTACGGTGAGGAATTCCTGAAACTATGCCAAGGAGGTATGACCATTGAGGCTTATGCGACCAAGTTTGAATCCCTATCAAGGTTTTTCCGTTTCTTCCGAGATGGTGTCGATGAAGCTTACATGTGTCGTCGATTCCAAGAAGGGTTGAGATATGAGATGCAGGATGCAGTGATACCTCTGGGTATCAGACAATTTCAAACACTGGTTGAGAAATGTCAAGAGATCGAGGATATGAAAAATAAGAGGGTAAACCGTGGAGGAAACTATACTGCTGGGGGACCAAGTCGTCCAAATAATCCTAATCGTGGTAGACAGGGGACGAAGCCTTATCAACCACCCCAGAATTATCGTGGACCAACTCGTTCTACAAATGTCACTCAAGGGAATCAGATGAGGGGGAAACTGGTGTGTTACAACTGTGGACGGGAAGGACATTTTGCGAAGGATTGCAAAACAAATACACTTACTTGCTATAATTGTAAGAAACCAGGTCATCTGTCCCGAGATTGCAAGGTTCCAAAGGTGGAGTCAACATTGAATGCGACACAGGGAGCCCGACCTACTGCAAAGGGACGTGTCTACACTATGGGTGATGAGGAGAGTGCCCAAGCCAGCAATGCAATACATGATAATTGTCAAGTTGCAGGTAACTCTTTAACTGCATTGATTGATACTGGTGCAACCCATTCATTCATTTCCTTAGATTGTGCAAATCGTTTGAACATAAAGATATCTCCACTGCTTTTTGAGTTACAAGTCTCTACACCTGCCAAGGATTTAGTTGTGAGCTCGGCATGCTTACATTGTTTAGTAGTTATCCAGAATAGAGAGTTTTTGGTCAATCTAATTTGTTTACCCCTACCGTCACTCGAGATCATACTCGGGATGGACTGGTTATCCTATCACTATGTCATCTTGGACTGTGCTCGCAAGATGGTATTTTTCCCTGAACCCGGAGTTGTTAAATACTTGTCAGCAAACCAACTTAGAGTGACCTGGAGGGATGGCGCTCTAGAGTTTTTGTCACTACATAGTGTGGAAGTAACCTCAGACATTCAAATTGAAAACATACGTGTGGTTCAACAATTCCAAGATGTGTTTCCATTAGAGATTCTAGGATTTCCTCTGGTACGCGAAGTAGAGTTCTTTATAGATTTACATCCTGGAACAGGACCGGTTTCAGATCCTCCTTATCGGATGGCGCCGGTAGAATTAACTGAGCTAAAGAGTCAGGTTGAGGATCTACTCGCGAAAGGATTCATCAGGCCAAGTGTATCCCCTTGGGGAGCGCCAGTTCTTTTGGTAAAGAAGAAAGATGGGCGTTCACGCTTATGTGTGGATTATCGAAAACTCAATAAGGTCACGATTAAGAACCGGTACCCTTTGCCACGAGTTGATGATCTGATGGATCAATTGAATGGAGCTGCCGTTTTCTCAAAGATCGACTTGAAGTCAGGCTACCACCAGATCAGAGTAAGGGAGGAAGGTATTTCAAAGACGGCATTTTGTACGCGTTATGGGCATTATGAATACCTTGTAATGTCGTTTGGAGTGACGAACGCACCCGCCATTTTTATGGACTATATGAATAGGATTTTCCATCCGTTCTTAGACCGATTTGTGGTAGTTTTCATTGATGATATACTTATTTATTCAAAAAATGAAGAGGAACATGAAGAGCATCTTCGTTTGGTCTTACAAGTTTTGCGTGATAAAAAGTTGTATGCTAATCCCTCTAAGTGTGAGTTTTGGCTAGACAAAGTGAATTTTCTAGGTCATGTCATATCAAGAGAAGGGATAGCAGTGGATCCTAGGAAAATTGAGACGGTACTTGCATGGGATCAACCGAAGACGGTTACAGACATACGAAGTTTTATCGGTTTAGCTGGTTATTACCGCAGATTTATTGAAGGATTTGCAAGGATTGCGGAACCAATGACGCAACTTACAAGGAAGGATCAACCTTTTGCTTGGACCGAGAAGTGTGAAACCAGTTTCAAATTGTTGAAAGAGCGATTGACGACTTCACTGGTGTTAGTTTTACCGCAACCAGAGGAACCTTATGAAGTTTTTTATGATGCTTCTCATCAAGGACTCGGATGTGTGCTGATGCAGCATAAGAAAACAGTGGCGTATGCATCACGGCAGTTAAGAACTCATGAAAAGAACTATCCCACACATGATTTAGAGCTTGCAGCGGTGGTCTTTGCCCTAAAAATCTGGAGACATTACCTGTATGGGTGCACTTTTGTTGTTTTCAGCGACCATAAAAGTTTGAGATACCTTTTTGACCAGAAGGAACTGAATATGAGACAGAGAAGGTGGATGGAGACGCTCAAAGATTTCGATTTCAAACTACAATACCACCCTGGAAAAGCGAATGTTGTGGCAGATGCGTTAAGCAGGAAGAGTGTTTCCGCATTGTCGACCATCATGGCTAACCGACAAAGGTTGTTAGAAGTATTTCGAGACCTACATCTTAACGTGGAATTGGTACCAGGAGCTTTGAAATTGGGTATGATTAAAGTATCAAATGGATTATTGGAAGAAATTGCGAGTTGTCAGGATGACGACTTGATTGTAGAAAAAAGGAATCTGATTATTCGAGGAACCGCCCCGGAATTCAAGGTAGGAGGAGACAATATCTTGAGATGTAATGGTAGAGTGTGTGTGCCCGATGCAAAAGACCTGAGAAAGACGATCCTTGAGGAGGCCCATAAGAGCAAATTGAGTATTCACCCAGGGGCAACTAAGATGTATTAGGATCTAAGGCAGGATTTTTGGTGGCCAGGTATGAAGAGGCATATAGCTGAGTATGTTACGTCATGTTTGACCTGTCAAAAGGCAAAGGTAAAGCACCAGTGGCCTGCAGGGATGTTACAACTGTTGGATATACCAGAATGGAAGTGGAATAGCATTTCGATGGACTTTATCACAGGGTTACCAAAGACTAAAAGGAAGAATGACTCCATATGGGTTATAGTTGACCGGTTAACGAAGTCTGCTCACTTTCTGCCTGTTAAGACTACTTATACAACAGAGAAGCTGACTGAGATTTACATAGCTGAGATTGTGAGGCTTCACGGAGTACCCGCAAGCATTGTGTCAGACCGGGATCCAAAATTTACCTCTCATTTTTGGGGAGCACTACATGTCGCGTTGGGTACTAAGTTGAGGTTAAGTTCGGCATATCATCCGCAAACGGATGGCCAGACGGAAAGAACTAACCAGTCCTTAGAGGATTTATTAAGAACTTGTGTGTTAGATGACAGAAGAAGTTGGGATGATGTTTTGCCATTGATAGAATTCACCTACAACAACAGTTTCCATACAAGTATTGGAATGGCCCCATATGAGGCTCTCTATGGAAGGCGGTGTCAGACACCGTTATGTTGGTATCAAGATGGGGAGCATATGATAGTGGGACCCGAGATGGTGCAACAGACTACGGATAAAGTCAGGACGATTAGGCAAAGGATGAAGGCTTCACAAGATCGTCAAAAGAGTTACGCAGATAAACGCCGTAGGCCGTTAGAGTTTAAAGAAGGGGAGCATGTATTCCTTCGAGTTACACCAACCACTGGTGTTGGAAGGGCCCTAAAGGCAAGGAAGTTGACCCCTAAATTCATTGGACCGTATCAAATCACCGAGAGAATTGGGAAGGTTGCTTATTGAATAACACTACCACCAGAATTATCCCGAATTCATGACGTGTTCCATGTGTCTCAACTAAGGAAGTATGTTCCAGATCCTTCACATGTGATCACGCCCGATGATATTCAGTTAAAGGAAGACTTGTCATTTGAAGTACCACCAATAAGGATTGTAGATAAGAAAATGAAGAGCCTTAGGAACAAAGAAATACCACTGGTTAAGGTAATATGGAACGAAGCTACAGGAGATGCAACTTGGGAGCTAGAAAGCAAGATGAAAGAGCACTATCCGGAGCTTTTCGATGTCGTCTAAGTTTCGAGGACGAAACTTCTTTTAGGGGGGGAGTAATGTAAGACCCGTATATATTAGTCTGTGCTATTTTGTGATGTTTTATTTATTCATCGGTTTTTCTACGAAACTTTGGGGTAGCAAATTATTTATACTCGATATTTTTAGGGGTTCCGGTGATGGATCAGTTTGACCCATATGTTTTCTTTTGAGAAATCGATCATACTTTTAAATGGAAATTCTGAAAATGTGACTCTGTTGATGTTTTGTGAAAACGAGAAAATATAGCCATCGTTTTAATTTTCAGGGACTCCGAGTGTTGTCGAAAATTTTAAATAGGAGTTTATTTATCGCCGGAAATGAAAATTTAATCCCATTTTATTTTTCCAAGCGGCGTAGAAAATTTATTTATCCGGAACAGAAATTTAGTCGAAAATAATGTTGTGTTTTATTTTAAAGATGACAGTAGAATTTTTCTATTTTCGAAAAATTGATTCGGGGGTGTTTTACGACTCGTCTGTGAGCGAACGAGGAGACCGAACGAATTAACGGGTGTTATTGAATAGTGGGGCGGTGGAAGAGAGGCGGTTTATGTGGGATAAGAATGAAGCATGTGGGTGAGAGTGAGAGAGTGAATCGTGGCCTTTGGAAATGGAGAGTGGTGATGAATTGGAAGAAAACTATATATGAGAGGAACATGTTTCACTCTTTTTCTTTTCTGATCTTTCTCAACTCACGCATAAATTTCTAAGGTGAGTTTTATGTTTAGTAATTTATTTAATTTTTAGTTTTAATGGTTTATTTTAAATTAGTATTAAATTATGTGGTTAGATTGGGTGAATGATGCACCGATAGAATACCCCCTGTTTACAGTTTTGTGTAAAAAAATTAAAATTTAAAATTTGTATTGGTCGGTAACAAAAATATTTTCTATCCGATTATCGGATTATGTTTTAGAGAAAAAATATTGGTACCGATTTAATTTATCTGTGGTATATTATTTGGATTATTATTATGTTTACTATTCATTTATTTAACTATTGGATTTTTGTAAGAAAAAAAATATAATAAGGAAATGAAGAGAAAGTGGGTGGTGGGACCCACCCCTTGGTTTTATTTTTGTGTGACTGAGGTCACATTACTTGTTACGGGCGTCATGCCCATTTTCTGTCGTGGACGTCCCGCTGTTTTTACTTCCGATCTCGTAAATGTCATTCCGTTTGATATTTTTTTATTCCGGTTTTTTTAACTGAAAGAATATTTATTTATCTTTATATAAATATTTTTAGATAATTATTTTATTTTGCGGAATTTTCCGGATACGTTCGGAATAGTATGTTAAAGTACGATCTGTGCCGATTTTTGTTACCGTTGAAAAACTGTTAACAAGTTTTGATGTCGAAATATTTTTAGATCAAAATAATTTATTTTGAATAGAAAATATTATTTTATTCTAAATTATAATTTAGAATATTATTTATTTTGGTATATTTCTTAGTTATCTATATTGGTTTTCACTAATTTTATTCCTAGTGTGAGAAACGTATTTTTGACAAAATTGTTTGTTCAAAATATTAATTGAATTTTAATTAGTGTGTTAGAAATTTCTTTGAACGGGAATTTAATTATTCTTTTACGGGGAAAACTATTTTCTATGTGAAAAGATTTATTTTGTTTATAAAGCGGTTAGATTAGTAGTTATCGGGAATGGTTATATTTATGAGTTAGAACTGAGAGGGAATGAAATACCTTTTTAACGGTAAATATTACGTGGTTTAGGAAGTGATAGTACCGGTACGTGGGAAGAAGGAAATTATCAGGAAGCGTGCGAAGGTAAGGGCACCTTCTAACGATATTATATAGTGCTGAATGCGTATGTATTTGTATGACTGATTTGTGTGCCCACTTGGGGTCCTTGTGAAAATGATGTGCTGATTGAGTTTGTTAATGCTAATGTGTGAAATGCTTTCATATGATTTGTGTGAAATATATGAATTGGCATGTGGTTATGATTACCTGAGACGAGATTATATAAATTGTTGCATTTGCACTTGTGTGTCATGCATACCATAGTTGCGTGTAGGTAGTTGGTGCCGAATGGGCCAGGGTGATGTGACTGAGCCGTCACCTAATCTCGAAGGGATTCTACTGCACCAGGTGATGTGACTGAGCCATCATCGATCCTTTGAGATCAAATTGAGTCAGGTGTCTGCGAGGAGGCAACACCAGGTGTCTACAAGGGCAGCACTTTTTGTGTCTGCAAGGCAACACGGTTAGTGAGGACCCAAGGGGGGTATCACGACTCTCTGCGGAGAGG
This sequence comes from Lathyrus tuberosus, assembly GCA_022829125.1. NCBI lineage: Eukaryota > Viridiplantae > Streptophyta > Magnoliopsida > Fabales > Fabaceae > Lathyrus > Lathyrus tuberosus. The sequence goes on along the minus strand of JALAZF010000243.1, from coordinate 6,577,399 downwards.
TAAATTTCCGGGATTTATGCATGGTGAGGGTACCCGACGAATTGGGACCACCAATCCATATAGAGTCTGCATTTAGGATCTATGTGCATTTACTTTGTGGTGTTAAATGGTGTTTTCAATTATATCAGGTGATACCTATGTAACACCCCCTTTCTATACCCCCAAATAATCACATAAATCATTTAGGCACATATATAAAAAAATATAAAAATTCGCCAGAGTACGATTAAAACATGGTATAAAAGAGGCATGTCACATCATACACGCAATTAATACATACAACACCTGCTCATTCTATTGATATGCAACAGTGGGGTAACTTATCACTGAGGAACTTTGTCCTTACACCCACATCTCAATATTTAGAATAAAAGCGGAAACATCTAAAATATTGAATAACAACACATTTGTACATCATCCAGTATGAATCACTAGCAACATCATGTTTGTACACAAATTCATCAGCAAGATACATATGCAAATGTATCACAAAAGAATAATATACATCCTAGCTACCCGGTGCTACATATCAGAGCCAATCGACCAAAAGAATGAAGACACGCTTCACAAAAAGACCTCCAGCATACCTACTCTGCAATGCCTCATAGAGCATCATAAAACAGCAGAAGGGTGAGAAATATTATCATAATAACAATGCATACAATTATATATATCTTAACATAAAAATACGCATATTACACATTCTCACCACAATTCATCACATTTTCACCTATATACATCACAATGTATATATATATATATATAACAAGTATATTCATCATGCACACTTTCACATTTCTCAATCATTCCGTATAAACATACACAATTATGTTCATTCAACAACACATCATTATAAGGATGATAAATGCAAATCATAGAGACCGACTCACGACTCTATGCAAATGCAATGCGGTATCGACTCAATCATCACTAGTTCACTCAGGAACTCTGCTGGAACCATCGCTCGTTACCGAAGTAACTCCCCGTCGGGCCTACGATGTTCACCCATTGCTCACACCCCACATGGGCACACAATGTTTATGGATCGCTCACACCCCACATGGGCACACGACCCGATCGCTCACACCCCACACGGGCACACGATCCGATTGCTCACACCCCACATGGGCACACAATCATTCGTAATCATCGCTCACACCCCACATGGGCACACGACGTTACGACGGATTCTCATTAGAATCGCACAACACAAGAATGTATTTCATGATGCTTCATATGCAAAATGACACGAGACATTCTTGAAATGCATACATATTCACAATATATTCATGCATTCATCTCATACAATCACATACAATCTATATACATTCGCATCAATGCACTATTGTATGATTCACATTCAAACACACAGTCAAAATGTTAAAAGTCGCTAAATAGCACTATTTCTGACTTTTCCGACTTATTTAATCGGCTAATAATTTCCAATTCATCATATTAAGAAAGAACATTCCATAAGCTTTCTAACGCATCAAACCACGCCTCAAACCGAACCACAGATCAAAAGTTATGCAGAAAACAAAATTACACGAACAGCACTGTTCGCTGGGCGAACCTCCTTCGCGAGCCTTCGCTAGCTCCTTCGCTAGGCGAACATCCCTCGCGAGCATTCGCTAGCTCCTTCGCTAGGCGAACATCCCTCGCGAGCATTCGCTAGCTCCTTCGCTAGGCGAATGTTCCAGCGAACCAACTGTTAGCTAAAATCAGACACAAAGTTCGCTAGGCGAGCACATTGGCGAACCAAGTCAGAACCAAACAGAGCCAAAAACACCCAAAGTTCGCTAGGCGAACCCTCTAGCGAACCTTCGCTCATGCCTTCGCTAGGAGAATACCCGTAGCGAACCTTCGCTACCCTTCGCTGATTGGTTCGCTAGGCGAACCTGCGAAAACTCAGAATCCTTCAGCGCTGTTGAAAACCCAAAAACCCTATTTTTCAACCCAAAACATTTTCAAAACAACATACATCCATCAGAACTCAACCTAATCATGGCAACAAGCATTCTACCACCTTTTCATCGATTTCCAACCGCGAAAACATCGATTTCTCATTATCGACCTAAAATGGAAAACTATGAAAACACCACAACCATTCCAATACACACATACACAATCATACATAATACTATACATTGATAAGATAACAATGTTTCACACCCTTACCCGGATTCCAAGCTTGCTAATTGATTGATCTTGATGAATTTCTAAGTTTTTCCTCCTTCCCTCTTCTTTTCTCTTCCTCTTCTTTCTTTCTCTCCTTTTTCTTTCCATCTCTCTCTATTTCTCTCTTATTTCTCTCTTATTTCTCTTTTCTTTCTATTTCTTTTCTCTTCTATTTCTTTTCTCTTCTATTTCCACTAAATCAATTTAATTCATTTTTCTCACACAATTCTAATTCCACAAAATTTCTAACTTATAATTAATTGAGAAAAGACTAAAATGCCCTCCATTCTAATTTCCCCGAAAACTCTCGAAAACGGTAAAATAACATTTAACGCACAAATTTAACAAATAAAAAATAATTTATCACCCAATTAAATTAAAAGACTCAAGAATAATGGAATAATCAAAATCGGGGCGTTACAACTCTCCTCCACTTAGAAATTTTTGTCCTCGAAAATAATACCTGATTCAAATAACTCCGGATACGACTCTCGCATCCCACTCTCTAGCTCCCACGTCATATTACCTTCCGCAGCGCCTCCCCACGCTACTTTCACCAGCGCAATATCCTTGCCCCTTAGTTTCTTAACTTCGCGGTCCAAAATCCTAACCGGTAAAGCTTCCACCGTAAGGTTATCTCTCACTTCAACCTCGTCCATAGGGATAACATGTGACGGATCCAGAACATATTTACGAAGTTGCGAAACATAGAATACGTCATGCAAATTCAAAAGGTTCGGAGGCAACGCCACACGGTAAGCCACAACACCAACCCGTGAAGTAATCTGATACGGACCAATAAAACGAGATGTCAACTTCTTCGACTTCAAAGCACGACCCACACCAGTAACTGGTGTAACTCTCAGAAACACATGGTCGCCTTCTTGAAACTCAAGATCCTTCCTTCTCTTGTCATGATAGCTCTTTTGTCTACTTTGAGAAGCTTTCATCTTCTCCCGAATAAACTTCACTTTCTCCGTTGTTTGTTGTACCATTTCCGGTCCAACTATCGTCCTCTCGCCGGTTTCATGCCAACACAAAGGTGTTCGACATCTCCGACCATACAAAGCCTCAAATGGTGCCATACCTATACTCGAATGAAAACTGTTATTGTAAGTGAATTCAATCAACGCCAAATAACCATCCCAAGCACCACCTTGCTCGAGTACACAAGCACGTAGTAAATCCTCCAACGATTGAATCGTCCTCTCGGTTTGACCGTCCGTTTGCGGATGGTAAGCCGAACTCAATCTTAGCTTAGAACCCAAAGCCTTTTGTAAACTCTCCCAAAACCTCGATGTAAACCTTGGATCTCTATCCGATACAATACTCTTAGGAACTCCATGTAACTTCACAACCACAAGAACATAAATCTCGGCTAACTTCTCCAAAGGATAACTAATATCAATTGGAATAAAGTGAGCAGATTTAGTAAGCCTATCAACAATTACCCAAATAGCATTATGACCTCTTTGCGTATTCGGCAATCCCGTAACAAAATCCATCGATATACTATCCCATTTCCATTCCGGAATATCCAACGGTTGCATAAATCCACTTGGTTTTTGATGTTCCACCTTAGACTTTTGACAAGTTAAGCATGCATACACAAATCGAGCCACATCCCTCTATAAACCGGACCACCAAAAGATCTTCTTCAAATCTTGATACATCTTATTCGCACCCGGATGAATACTTAAATTACTTCGGTGTCCTTCCTCTAAAATCATCTTTTTCAACTCCACATCATCGGGAATACAAATACGACCACGGAATCTCAAAACTCCATAATTATCAACCTTGAAATCCTCATTCTCATTCAACATCAAATCAACGAATTTCAAATCCAACTTTTGTTTTTCACTAACCGTTGCAAGAAAATCATTCGTAACTTGTAGCATACCAAGTCGCACACTTCTCGGCGTCATTTCACAAACCAAACTCAAATCTCTGAAATCTTCCAAAAGTTCCCATTCTTCCATCATCAATGCGGACATATGCAACAACCTCCGACTTAAGGCATCGGCCACCACGTTTGCCTTACCCGGATGGTAATTCAAACTAAAATCATAATCCTTCAAAAGTTCTAGCCACCTCCTTTGTCTCATATTCAATTCTTTCTGATCAAATAAATACCTTAAGCTTTTGTGATCACTAAAAACTTCAAATCTTGCACCATAAAGATAATGCCTCCATATTTTCAAAACAAACACCACCGCCGCTAACTCCAAGTCATGTGTAGGATAATTCTTTTCATGCACTCTCAATTGTCTAGAAGCATATGCCACCACTTTTCCATCTTGCATCAAAACACCACCTAAACCTGTCAATGAAGCATCATAATACACAACAAATGGTTCATTAGGATTAGGCAAAATCAAGATCGGAGTCGTTGTCAACCTTCTCTTTAACTCATTGAAACTCTCTTCACAATGAATATCCCAAATGAAAGCCTTTCCTTTACAAGTCAATTGCGTTAAAGGAAGTGCCAATTTCGAAAATCCCTCAATAAACCTCCGATAGTAACCCGCCAAGCCTAAAAAGCTTTGAATCTTCGTAACCGACCTAGGAGCCTCCCATTGCATCACCGCATCTATCTTGGATGGATCAACACTAATACCACTACCGGAAATAACATGCCCAAGGAAACTTACTTCCGATAACCAAAATTCACACTTCGACAACTTAGCATACAGTTGTTTATCTTTCAAGATTTGCAACACAATTCTCAAATGCTCTTCATGCTCCTCTTGAGACTTAGAGTAAATCAAAATATCATCAATGAACACAACCACAAAACGATCTAACTGTTCATGAAAAATACGATTCATGTATTCCATAAACACACCCGGCGCGTTAGAAACCCCGAATGGCATCACGGAATATTCGTAATGGCCATACCGTGTCCTAAATGCCGTCTTTTGAATATCCTCTCCTTTCACACGAATCTGGTGGTATCCTGATCTCAAATCAATCTTGCTAAAAACATTCGCACCAACCAATTGGTCCATCAAATCATCGATCCTTGGAAGCGGATACTTGTTCCTAATTGTCACTTTGTTCTACTGTCGATAATCAATGCATAACCGCATACTCCCGTCCTTCTTCTTTACCAACAATACCGGAGCACCCCAAGGAGAAACACTTGGCCTTACAAATTTCTTGTCCAACAAGTCATTCAATTGCTTTTTCAATTCTACCAATTCCGATGCCGACATACGATACGGTGCCATCGAAATCGGTCTAGTACCCGGAACTATATCAATAGAAAATTCAACTTCTCTTTCCGGCGGTACATCCGTAATATCTTCTGGAAACACTTCTGGAAATTCGCACACCACTGGGAACACATCAAGCTCAACTTTACTCTCCACCGACAATGATGCAAACAAACCAAACAATTGAGCTTCGTCCGCTAAAAGTTTCTTCAACTCTTTAGTGGATAGGAAACTCTCAAATTCATCATCTTCCAAAGAAGGAAACCTTACTAACTTGTGATAGCAATCTATATGAACTCGGTTAAATTGCAACCAGTTCATACCCAAGATTACGTCCAATCCTACCAACGGCAAACATACTAAATCCATAATGAAGTCTTTACCATACATGGTCAAAGGACAACTCATACACACCAAAGATGTATTTACCGACCCTGAAGCAGGAGTCTCAATAACCATTTCAGCACCCATCAAAGTTAACGCAAGATTCAAACGCTTCGCGCACTCAGACGAAATAAACGAATGAGTCGCTCCCGTATCAATAACAGCAACTAAAGGTGTACTATTAATAAAGCATGTACCTTTAATCAAACGGTCCGCATTCGTAGTTTGAGTCCCCGCCAATGCAAACACCTTTCCGCCCGCTTGAGCTTGTTTCGGCTTAGTACACTTAGTACTAATGTGACCCACTTCTCCACAATTATAGCACTTCACCATATTTCTTCTACAATCTGTAGCAGCATGCCCAAGACCACCACAATTAGAACATTTTGCTACAGGCTTCCCACACTCAAAAGACTTATGACCTATGTCACCACATTTGTAACACCTAACAACACCGGAACCTCCTCCTCCAGATCTCCTATCAAAGCTTCCCCTATGCTTGCCCTTATCAACGGGTGTCACATAAGGTCCACTTCTAGCTTGTTGCTTCCCCTTCCTCTCATTCAAACTTTTGTAATGTGTAGAACGAGCCTTACTATCTTCTTCGAAGATTCTACAACATTCCGTCAAATCTGCAAACCTCCTTATCCTTTGATATCCCACAGCTTATTTGATCTCAGGACGTAAACCATTCTCATATTTAATACACTTTGAGAACTCAGCAGTAATCGCAGCATAATGAGGATGGAATTGAACCAACTCCACAAATTTGGCAGTATAGTCCACCACAGACATACTACCTTGTTTCAGTTCAAGAAACTCCATCTCCTTCTTTCCCTTCACACTCTCAGGGTAATACTTCCTCAAGAATTCAGTACGAAATAAATTCCAAGTTATCTCTTCATCATCCACCTCAAGAACTTCACGCATACCGACCCACCAATCGTCGGCTTCTTCCTTCAGCATGTGAGACCCAAGCCTCACCTTATTCTCCTCCGCACAACCCATAACTCTGAAGATTCTTTCAATCTCCTTCAACCACAATTGAGCTCCATCGGGATCAAATCTTCCTTTGAAAACCGGTGGTTGATTCTTCCTGAACTCGTCATTAGCATTCACGTTAGGTGCACCTTGCACCGCCCTAGCCATTGCTTCCAAAGCAGCAGCCATCGCATTGTCGTTTCTACCAGCCATCTTCTGATTATTCCCAAAAATGACAACAAGGTTAAACAACAGTTCAACCAACACAACAACAAGACAGACACAACTGACTCAACTCTGGCTCTGATACCACTTTATGTAACACCCCCTTTCTATACCCCCAAATAATCACATAAATCATTTAGGCACATATATAAAAAAATATAAAAATTCGCCAGAGTACGATTAAAACATGGTATAAAAGAGGCATGTCACATCATACACGCAATTAATACATACAACACCTGCTCATTCTATTGATATGCAACAGTGGGGTAACTTATCACAGAGGAACTTTGTCCTTACACCCACATCTCAATATTTAGAATAAAAGCAGAAACATCTAAAATATTGAAGAACAACACATTTGTACATCATCCAGTATGAATCACTAGCAACATCATGTTTGTACACAAATTCATCAGCAAGATACATATGCAAATGTATCACAAAAGAATAATATACATCCTAGCTACCCGGTGCTACATATCAGAGCCAACCGACCAAAAGAATGAAGACACGCTTCACAAAAAGACCTCCAGCATACCTACTCTGCAATGCCTCATAGAGCATCATAAAACAGCAGAAGGGTGAGAAATATTATCATAATAACAATGCATACAATTATATATATCTTAACATAAAAATACGCATATTACACATTCTCACCACAATTCATCACATTTTCACCTATATACATCACAATGTATATATATATATATAACAAGTATATTCATCATGCACACTTTCACATTTCTCAATCATTCCGTATACACATACACAATTATGTTCATTCAACAACACATCATTATAAGGATGATAAATGCAAATCATAGAGACCGACTCACGACTCTATGCAAATGCAATGCGGTACCGACTCAATCATCACTAGTTCACTCAGGAACTCTGCTGGAACCATCGCTCGTTACCGAAGTAACTCCCCGTCGGGCCTACGATGTTCACCCATTGCTCACACCCCACATGGGCACACAATGTTTATGGATCGCTCACACCCCACATGGGCACACGACCCGATCGCTCACACCCCACACGGTCACACGATCCGATTGCTCACACCCCACATGGGCACACAATCATTCGTAATCATCGCTCACACCCCACATGGGCACACGACGTTACGACGGATTCTCATTAGAATCGCACAACACAAGAATGTATTTCATGATGCTTTATATGCAAAATGACACGAGACATTCTTGAAATGCATACATATTCACAATATATTCATGCATTCATCTCATACAATCACATACAATCTATATACATTCGCATCAATGCACTATTGTATGATTCACATTCAAACACACAGTCAAAATGTTAAAAGTCGCTAAATAGCACTATTTCTGACTTTTCTGACTTATTTAATCGGCTAATAATTTCCAATTCATCATATTAAGAAAGAACATTCCATAAGCTTTCTAACGCATCAAACCACGCCTTAAACCGAACCACAGATCAAAAGTTATGCAGAAAACAAAATTACACGAACAGCACTGTTCGCTGGGCGAACATCCCTCGCGAGCCTTCGCTAGCTCCTTCGCTAGGCGAACATCCCTCGCGAGCATTCGCTAGCTCCTTCGCTAGGTGAACATCCCTCGCGAGCATTCGCTAGCTCCTTCGCTAGGCGAATGTTCCAGCGAACCAACTGTTAGCTAAAAACAGACACAAAGTTCGCTAGGCGAGCACATTGGCGAACCAAGTCAGAACCAAACAGAGCCAAAAACACCCAAAGTTCGCTAGGCGAACCCTCTAGCGAACCTTCGCTCATGCCTTCGCTAGGCGAATACCCGTAGCGAACCTTCGCTACCCTTCGCTAATTGGTTCGCTAGGCGAACCTGCGAAAACTCAGAATCCTTCAGCGCTGTTGAAAACCCAAAAACCCTATTTTTCAACCCAAAACATTTTCAAAACAACATACATCCATCAGAACTCAACCTAATCATGGCAACAAGCATTCTACCACCTTTTCGTCGATTTCCAACCGCGAAAACATCGATTTCTCATTATCGACCTAAAATGGAAAACTATGAAAACACCACAACCATTCCAATACACACATACACAATCATACATAATACTATACATTGATAAGATAACAATGTTTCACACCCTTACCCGGATTCCAAGCTTGCTAATTGATTGATCTTGATGAATTTCTAAGTTTTTCCTCCTTCCCTCTTCTTTTCTCTTCCTCTTCTTTCTTTCTCTCCTTTTTCTTTCTATCTCTCTCTATTTCTCTCTTATTTCTCTTTTCTTTCTATTTCTTTTCTCTTCTATTTCTTTTCTCTTCTATTTCCACTAAATCAATTTAATTCATTTTTCTCACACAATTCTAATTCCACAAAATTTCTAACTTATAATTAATTGAGAAAAGACTAAAATGCCCTCCATTCTAATTTCCCCGAAAACTCTCGAAAACGGTAAAATAACATTTAACGCACAAATTTAACAAATAAAAAATAATTTATCACCCAATTAAATTAAAAGACTCAAGAATAATGGAATAATCAAAATCGGGGCGTTACAACCTGTATATGTGTATTCTTTTCTATATGCTATTTTTGGAAAAGTGACCCTCTACTATTATTATGATGTGGTTAACGACCACCCAGACTATGGGAGAGCCACAGGTTCCGCCGATCGTGTTGGGGACTGTGACCACCTGGGATTTCATTGACCAGGATCGGCCCAGTGCTTGGAGGATTGACCCGGCTTCAAGTACGGCTTACTACTACGGGCAGATAGTTTAGTTTAGGATATCTTTTTGGGATGACTGTACCGTATACTATGATACTTTTAGGAGCAGTTGTTGTTATATTTTGGTTACAGAATGCCTTATGTTCATGGCACCCTTATGTGTATAGGTCATGAACTAGGTGCTGCATTTTGGGTTATTGTATTGTACAGGTACTTATCCTTTGCTCCTTTGAGGAGTTACTATTGATGCATATATTATTACTTCAGTTTCAAAACAGTTGTTTCCATTTCGAAAAATATGCGTGGTAGTTTCTTCGGATATGTAGAGCCGGCTGTGCATTTGAAAGTAACATGCTCCATTGTTTTGGAATTCGTTAAACTTTTGACTCTGATGTTTTTAAAAAAAAAACGGGGTGTTACAAAATATGGCACTCGAAGCTTGTAATTGCATTGCATCATCTTTCACGCAAAGCAATGAGTTGTCCTCTATTTGCCACACACTGATTGGAACTGCAAAGTCATGCTTGAGTGGGTTATTGAGTGAGCTGTTACTTATGCTTCTATCAACAAAGTTTCCTTGTCATTCCAATAGGCTAGTTGCTCTTGTTTACTTGGAGATAGTGCTTGTTGTAGGACCAAGGAGTGTTCAGTTTAAGCAATGGGGCCCGGAGTAGGTTTAGAACCTTGAGGACAAGGTTCAAGTGAACCCCGCGACAATGATAGAGAGTATCAAGTTATATTTTAGTATTTTATCTTAGCATTCTAGTTTAATCAGAATTATTAATTTAAGGTTTTATATTAGTTGGTATTTTAGTTTAATTGTTATTGAATTGGGCTTCCACTAGTATTTGGGTATTTTAGTCATTAGGCCCATTAGTATCATTATATATGTATTATCTTTTAACACATTTGAGAATGAATCAAGAAAAAAAAATGTTATCTATATCCTTTATTTTCTTAGTTTGCTTCTAGATTTGTAGATATTTTATACCTTGTTAGGATTAGCAATTTTGCTTCCTAACAATCTGTTTTGATATGATTATTTTGATGTGTTAATATTTACTTGTATGTGTTAACATTTACTGGTATTCATTCTGTTCTATTTATTTTGTAATTTCACACGCCATGTGCTTTGATTGTTGATGAATTTAGCTGTTAGGAAGTTAGATATTGTAGGCACAGATGGGGTTCGTTAGGTTGTGATCTTCATGGAGAACCTCATTAACATTTGATGCAGGTAATAAAAGTTGTAGCCACTTCAGTCAACAAATGGGAGCTACTAGATGAAGATCAGATTTAGGGTTCTAGATCCGGTTTTCGTCTAGTGCCTTCAATTTGATAGAGACTGATTCGAAATGTAGTGAATACATTTGTGTTTTATTGCAGAAAATCCGCAGTTGCCAAACCTTGCTTTCGCTTGGTTCAGTGGATCTATATTGTTGGATGAATATCGGTTTGCTAATATTTTAGCTTCCTCCAAATCTGGTTTAAAATACAATTTGGATCATGGGTTAATCAATATTCTTCATCAAACAACCTAGATCCGCAGCTAATGAAATTGTTACTACAGAGAATCTTAAGTCATTATTCGTGTCAGAAGCCATGGATTTTGGTTACTCAATGAATACTGATTTGTTGTAGTCAAAATCAATCATTGGTTGTAGATATTGGATTGTGAATCATTATGTCTTCATCCGGTAGTTCCTGTTTGCTAAATGTAATGATTGCATTGTCATGTCTTCATCCGATAGTTCCCAAACCGTGATGTATAGAATCTAAGGTGTCTTTATTCTTGTCGGAAACCATGGATTTTGATAATTTAATGAATTCAAATTTGTTGCATGAAAAATCTTATCTCTCACATGTTACGATTTTATTTTGAATTTGGTTTGTGATTTTGGAATGCGGGTCAATTGATCTTCATCCAATCCAATAGTCCCAATTCACTAATTGCAATGATCGCATTGCGTTTTTTTTTAATTATAGCAAATTTAAGATAATGTTCTACTCTAGTCAGCTTTGCAGACTCTGTTAACTGATTATTTATATTTTATTTAGTCTTGGCTTTTTTGTCATCATTATATAAAGAAGCCAGATGTGATGTTTTTCATGTTGGTGATGTATGGTTGTGCTACATTGTGGTTTATTATGTTAGAAATGTTTAATTTGCTTTTGAGCATTTCTATTGCCTGTTTTATTGCATTGAGTGCAACTTTACCACTGAATTGGACGTTTTATGTTTGATTTCTTTCATGTTCTTCTCTGAAGAAATTCCAGGATCTAAGAATTTCGTTATTGGATTTTCAATTTCAAAGTATCGCAAGCTGAAGTCGTAGTCATCAGCTCATTCCCTTTGTGAAGTAAAGATAGTTTTAGTTTTCCCATTTTCCCAGTACAAATCTCAAGAGTAAGCCTGCATTTGTATACCTGTTTGAGCTTTCACTTTATACTTGTAAAGGATGCAAGACATGGTTTTTTACTTTTAGATACCTGACATGGTTTTTTAATAATTCATTATCTTTTCTTGGAGAATTAATATTATGACACTATATTTGGTCCATTATTTTGATTATATTTTCCCATTTTTTTACTTTCCTCTTGCATTTTTATGAAGAATTTTATTTAACAATAGGTTGTGTCTGATATGCAACATTTACTTTCCTCTTGCCATTTTGTTTACAGTTTGGTTAAATTGTTGTATTAGATATCCACGTATGTTCTCCACCCTCTCTGTACGCCTTTTATCGGCCAACCTCTTCACCTCCTTTACATCCCTTTTCTTCCTTTCCACAACCTTTTGCTTCCATGTCTCAACCATTTCTTCTTCATCCACTACTAAAAAAGTTGTAATCAGAGACAGACATATTTCGTCACTAACTGATTAAAATTCCGTCTCTAATTATTTTAGAGACGGAAATAGAGACGAACACACATTAGTCAGTGAATAGTTGGTCACAAACTCTTTAGAGACGGATTTGCACATTCGTCTCTAAATAGAGACGGATATTATTCGTGACTATAATACAAATTCCGTCTCCAAAATAAGAAAAAAAAATTATCAAATCCGTCTCTGTAGAGACAGAAGAGTAATTATCAATTCCGTCTCTATAGAGACAGCAGAGTGGAATTTTTAATTCTATCTCTAAATTTATTATTAATTTTTATTATTGCCTAGTATCTAGTAGCATTGTGTTTTTCCAAATCTATTTTTTTTAGTCATGCTGTGTTTATGCTGTTCATATTTCAAGGAACCATCATACATTATAAACATTAACATTGCATTATATGAACACAAACTTTAAAGTTATTCAAACACATAAAAATCACAAAAATTGATTAAAAAATATAGATTAATACATCAATATCACCATTTGTATATGCCTCTACAACATTGCAATTTAAGTTTTTCAAAAATGTGTTACAACAGAAGACAAAACACTCTTTTTCCATTATGCCATTTTCTTTGCTGAGTGGAGTTTCCATTTGCTGTGCACCAATTATTCCAATCACTAATATTCTGGAAAAATAATAAACAAGAAACGAACAACAAACAATCTTAGAAGAGATTGAGCTATACAAAAAGAAGTTATAAATATGCAAGTAAACATAAAGTTAGTCTACAACTTTGGAAAAAGAGAATGAGATTTACCACAAACTTCCTCTATCGAGAATCAATATTGAATTGTTCCTTTGAAAAACCTTCTGAGCATGATACTGCATATATATACATACTTGATTGAACATAAATCATACACAAAATTATCATTATTTCACTTATCATGAACATATCCATAATTCCAACCAATTCAACACTGCTATAAAATTACAAGTAAACTGGGTTACTTTCAGTTAATTGTAATCACATGCACTTATTCTTATAAATCCACATAAACAAACTTCAAGGTGGTCCAAGTTATATGACATCATAATTTCAACACTGATATGTTTTGGTTTCTCTTTATTTGTTGCTAAACCACACTTTTTGAGTTCCATTCAATTTATACTACGTTCTTTCATTTTCCAGCATCATCATAATAACAAGTTTGTTAATTATAAAATACAATTATGTCTACAGATCATGAATTCATTGTGTTTTTCAACAAGGGGCCACAAGATATCCAATATATTTGAATTTATGTTGCTTTAACCTCATGACAAATAACTTGTCCATTAATCTCAAAAGGTTTTCAACCACGAATCATCTTGATGCATAATAGTTTTATAACATTTTATTTACATAAAGAACCTGTTGCCATTAACTCTATGCTACTAGGAAGATATTAACAATGCAATAAGCTTGTTTAACTAAATAAGTTTATGAATCCAATCATTGTATGTATGTACTAACTAACCTTTGTTGCTTCATCAGACAACTATCATTCCTATAGAATCTCTTCAAACATCACAAAATCCTTGGATGCAGATCCTTTGACATCTGATTCTAATCCATTTTGAAGGATTTGGCCATGTATCCTCCTATTGCAATTCGATCCTTGTGAGTACTTCATGCAGTAGGTTAAACTTCAACAAATATGGTGTTGTATATCTAGAAACCACCAGAAACCAGGTGTTTGATCCCTGTCGCAATTCGATCCTCCTGTCGTAATTCGATCCCTGTTTGAATTGCTACACAAATGCTTGGCAAAATACCCCATAAACCAGGTGTTGTATATATCGTCTTCAACACCATAGAAATTTGGCTATAACAGTATAAAACAATTAGAGGTCATTAGCAGTAATACCACAACGAATTTATTGACACCAAATTAAACAATGACAACATTTAGACATGGTTATCCTAATAAAATGTACTCCAATGAATGATCTATCAACTAGAAATCAAACTAAATATATACTTGACAGAGTCATTCTCGTTCTCGGCAGTCAAACTAAATATATAAACAGATCAGTCATCAGTATATCACATTGTGAATTTCACTTTTATGATTTCTATTCTACCAATTGTTGGAACGTGAAATAATATTTTAAACCAAAAGCTATTTAACTAAAAAAGAAAAGTTGGAGCCTGTAACTAACTAAAGCACCATATATAGTAAAAAATCAATAAAAGAGTAAAATTAAATAAAAACATAATATTCAAATTGAATTTCCAAAACTGAGATATTGGAACTTACCAATGAACAATGCAAAGAAGCATTTCACTACCGGCAAGTCACATACAACACTTCCGTCTTCTATGCGCCTAAAAAATTCAAAGAACTGTCCAATGTCATTTCATCATTAGTTGAGGAATAATAATTACATCCAAATTAAGTAAATACTTTAACAAACAAAAGAAAAATCAACCTAAGCTGTCGAATTCAAGGTTAGCCTCCACGTTTTGATTTTTTTTGACATTATTGGAAGCATCGTTCTTCGATCAGATCCAAAACGAATAAAATTAAAGAAATACTCAAAGAATTTGACTGTTCAATGAAAAACCCCAAAAAACACCATAGACATCCCTAACACAACAATGCAACGGTATGAGAACAGTACGAGACCTCAAAAAACCCACAAATTACAATTAAAAAGCAATTAGTCGAGATTAAAGATGAAGATTAGAAGAGATTTGAAATTGATATGAACAGATTTGGAATTGAAATGAAGAGATTTGGAAGTGAAACACCGTTAAAAAGGAAAGCGCTTAAATCTAAAGTTGTGGCTGAAATCAAAAGTTGTGAAGAGAAATTGACATGGAAGGTACCTTTAACAAAAGATCGAAGAATCCATTTGCGTTTCCTGTTCCGAAAAGAAAATAGGGTGCTGCGTGAGACTTGTGTTTGTTTTGTTTATGCCTTTCCCCTTTCTAAACGAAACTAGGGTTAGGAAGAGTATATTTTTGTTTTTATGGGTTATGTAGAATTTATACATTTATAAATGATTAAAAAAATAATAAAAATTGAAATGAAATAAAAAGACAATTGAGTGTAATAATTTGTTGTTTTTATAAAATTTTAGTGCCAAAGTGAAAGATATTATTTTATTTTATTTTTTAGAGATGGAAGATAGAGACAGACCAGCCTAGACACCAGTCAGTTCCGTCTCTATTAATTTTTTATTTATTTAGCCAACAAAGTAGAGACGGATATAGAGATGGATAATTTTAAAAATGAAAAATATTTTTTCTCTCAATTTCATCTCCAACTAATGTACTATTTTTATAAAATCCAAAATTTTAATTGGAGACAGATTTCAGAGTCGGAATTATTTGGAGACGGATTTCAGAGTCGGAATTATTTGGAGACGGAAATAACCGTCTCTAAAGTTGTCGTTATTTAACCTAATTTAATTTTCGTCTCCAATTTCACATTTCCATCTCTAATTCCGTCTCTAACTGAGAAGGAAATATTTCCGTCTCTGATTTCCGTCATTATTCATAATTTTTCTAGTAGTGATCCTGGTGAACAACACGGTCTTCTTTCACTCATATTACTTACACAACAACAACACAATCACAATGTAACCCATAGCAACCTTGAAGTAATTTTGACAATCCAATACAAATAACACCTCCAACAGTTCATCCACCCTACCCTTCCAACTCAACAGGAAAATTGCCTATATCAACAACTCCTTGGTTTCCTTATCGTGGTTGTTTCTACATATTTGATTTTACTTGTATTGTCTTAAATACATTTGTGTGCTAGTGTTCCCTTCATCCACGTTGCAATTCCTCTTTGTCGGACATGGTGGTACTATTGCAAACTATCACACACTCGTTTGAATGGAGAAAATTTAAGCTCATATCTAGGGGTGTTTTTGCAATAGCATAGTCAGTGAGATATGGAGGTGTTCTTCTTCAGTGTATTGGTTTTCTTTTCACTACTACGGAAATGCCATTTAACAAGCGTTGGGAAAGATATATAATCACACGGGCTCAGGCTTTGTTATGTAGAGTGTGGTTGTATATATGATACTTACTATCATGGCCCAGTAACTGTCGTAATAAACTGAAAAGTGTGCACCCTATCACAACGGATTTTCAAAAAGACCATTTTGATAAAACATATCAACAAATATTATTTTATTCAGGACAGCGCGTGAGATATTATTACGGTTTTGATATATAACCGTTTTTAAATTTCTGCAGAATTAACAAATATTATCCTGCTTTTATAATTAATCCCATTTTTTACTTGTATTTTTGTTCACCATATCACAGCATAAAATACAACTCACATTTGTGATAAAGTTATCATAATAATGTTAATTGTTTCATATTCATAATATCACATAATTGTATCATATTCAATACATCATAACATCATCACATGAATCCAACTATAACCTATTTCGTCATCGTTGTTACAGCAAATGCAATGAACACTACAAATAAAAAATCCAGGTAATCTTCAACTGTTTCTTCAGGATCTTTACCTTCAACTTCAATTCGTCCTCTTTGGTTTTGTAGGTGTTAACCACCTCCTTCTCCTCATTCAAGCTCTTTACTAATGAAGAAATTATTATTTTTTCCCTAGGATCAATCTCCTCATCCAACCAAGTAAACTGAGAGTATTTTTTGTGTCCTTGAATCTTATACATCTCACTGCCATAGAAACAACGGCCTGGGTTTGAATCGGTCCATGTCGTCATCAACGGAGCGTCGAGACCACACTTGCATACGTACCTTGAACGACTCGAGGGCTTGTGTCCATGGCTACAACCAGATTGCTGAGACATTTTAATGGAAAGATTTGATGGAAACTAAAAGAAACTGGGTGAGAAGAAGACGTATAGTGCCTGGAGGGAAAAGATGACGAAAAGTGACTGAGAACATTAATCAACATTAATCAACAACAACAACATACAACAACATAAAATAACACAAGATATTATGTAATGTTTCAAGAATGCACCTTTTTAAAAATAATCGTGGATCTCAAACAAATTATGAAGTCCATCTAGTTTATGAAGCTATGAAGAAGAAGTACAAAGAGAATAAAGTTTACACAATATCTTCATATTTCTTGTATTTTTCTTCATAGCTACACAAACCATATATTTCATAGCCAAAGTATGCGCTTTGTTAAGGTGGTGAAGACGAATTTGAAAAAATGAGAACATTAAGCAAATGAAAAAATGAGAACTCATTGTTAAGTTTAATGAACGAACCTCAAGTTAGCGATCAGTGAAGACGAATCTGAAGACGCATCTGAAGGTTGAAGTATGTTTAAAGAGTGAAATGGATGTTAGGGTTATGATATGAGAGAAGTGTGAAATCTGTTAGGCTTTTCTTTTGAGAGAAACGACTGTTATGAACTGAACGATAAATATTTTCGTTTATATACTAAAAAATATCACTTTACATCACGGTTAGAAAGAAAAACCGTGATGCAATTTTCATATTTTACAAAGGTTGTATTGTAAAACCGTGGTTAAATAACTTTCAATTTTTTATTTTTTATAAACCAATGGTATTGTAGTACATCACAATTTTTAAATCCTCTAACAACAGTTGGTTTACTTCATCGTTCTAAAATTATTTACAATTTATATTTAAAAAAAAGGACTTAAGTGACACACGCTTAATGTACGCTAAAAAATGGAAAAAATGTAGTTGATGGGAATCGAAGCTTGTTACACATCATTTATTACTACGGTTTTTTAAGACAACCGTCATTAAATTACTGTTTATAAATCCAGCTACTCACTAGGTGCGAAATTTTAAACTTATTACAACGGTGTATATGAATCCGTTGTAAATCTGGCGTTGTTGTTTGCGTGTTTTATAGTAGTGTATGGTTCAGATTTGAAGTACTTCACAAGCGGTAGTCCTAGCTCTTTAATTTATTTTTACTTTTTTTTTTATTTTTTTCTAACGAGACGGATCTAATGAGTTGAATTGAGTTGTTTGTGAACTTAATAGAAATCAAATTTGAACTTAAAAAAAATTCGTGTTAAACTCGAATCGAGTTTTAAATTAAATCAATTGTTATCGAGTTAAGTTGAGGCGAGTTCGATTTATTTTCAACCCTAACCTTGCTTATGAATGATATAAAAAGTTTAATTTACATTACTTTGTAAAGTTTGTATATAATATATGAAGTATTAATAATTTTTCAAATTCATTTAAGAATATAATTTCAAATATTTCCCTTAGGATAAATATGTAAGACACAATTTTTATTTATGTATCAAAATATAAATTTATCTTAACAACTATAAATTTATTTTATGATAACGTATGAATGACTAAACACAAAATTATGTTGTCTTTTATATGTATATGTATATGTATGTTTCAATAAAGATCTTATAAAAAAGCTTAATCAATCCAAACCGCATTAGTTTGATTAGGTTTTATCCAAATTTATTTCTAACAGTCAATCAAACCGAACCAAACCAAACCACACATTTTTTTCTCTTGCGGTTTAGATGAGTTTTAACGTCAAAATTACTCAAACTACACCACAAACACCCCTATTATAATTACTTTAAATAAGCATATATGATAGGTTCATTGACTATATGGTATAAAAGAAATTATTTTTCATGAATTCGAAGTAATTAGTTTAAAAATAAATATAATTGAAAACTCGATTCGACAATTAAATTATTAAGCTTGGTTCATAAACAAAATGACTTAAATATGAAAAAAAAAACTAAGTTCGTTAAACAAATGAGCTGAATTTCAATCTTACAATCGTAAAGAAAACAAATTGAACCTAACAAGACGAATCTAATGAATTGAATCGAATTGTTCGTGAATTTAATAGGAGTCGAATTTGAACTTAAAAAAATAAGTTCGTATCAAACTCGAGTCTAATTTTAAATTAAAACAATTGTTATCGAGTCGAGTCGGAGCGAGTTTGATTCATTTTCAACCATAGTTTAACTATGAATGATATAAAATATTTTTTATTAATATATATATTGAATTTATTTTAATTTTATTTTACAATCAAATTTTAAAATGGTTAAGAATAATTACATTATGTTTCTAAACAAGTAAATATCATTCTATAATCAAATATAAAAACAATTAAGAATAATTCCATTGTGTTTTCAAATACATATTATTTTATAATTAAATTTGAAACTGATTAGGAATAATTACATTGTGTTTTCAAACAAGAAAATTTTATTTTATAATCAAATTTAGAAAAAGTTAGAAATAATTAAATTGTATTTTCAAACAAAGGAATATTATTTAATAGTCAAATTTGGAAACGGATATAAATAATTACATTTTTGGAAACGGTTAGAAATACTTACATTGTATTTTCAGTGATTATTATTTTATAATCAAATTTGAAATTGGTTTGAAATATTTATATTGCGTTTTCAAATTAAATATTATTTTATAATCAAAATTGAAAACAGTTAGAAATAATTACATTGTATTTTTCAAAAAAGTGAATATTATTATAATCAAATGTAGAAACAATAAGAAATAAAAAATAATTATATTGTATTTTTAAAGAAGTGAATATTATTTTATAGTCAAATTTGAAAACCGATATAAATAATTACATTTTTAGAAACGGTTAGAAATAATTACATTGTATTTTTAGAGAATATTATTTTATAATCAAATTTGGAATCTGTTAGAAATAATTACATTGTGTATTCAAACAAATACATATAATTTTATAATCAAATTTAGAAACAGCTAGGAGTAATTACATTGTATTTTCAAATAAGTGAATAATATTTTATAATCAAATTTAGAAACAATTAGAAATTATTAAATTTTATTTTCAAACAAGTGAATATTACTTTATAATCAAACTTAAAACCGGTTAAAAATAATTACATTTTTGGAAACTGTTGGAAATAATTATGTTGTATTTTCAAACATGGAATAATTACATTGTGTTTTCAAACAAAGAAATATCATTTTATAATCAAAATTGAAAACAATTAAAAAAAAATTGCACTGTGTTTTTAAACAAGCTAAGTACATATTATTTTATAATCAAATTTGAAAACTGATAGGAATAATTACATTTGGTTTTCAAACAAGTGAATATTATTTTATAATTGATAAGTGGTTTTTATGTTGATTTTATTAGTAGTTTTTATATCGTTTTTACATCACTTTTGTTTGCTTTCCTTTCGTTTTTCTATGTTTTATGCTTTGGTATGGTGTTTCGATTGTTTTCAGGTCATAGTTTGCATTCCAAGTGAAAATGGGATGAAGAGTGGGCAAAACGGGGAAAAAGGCAAGAATCGGATGTTGGAATTAAATCAATAACAATTAATCACATATACATGTTCTACATATTATGTCATATACTTTAGTGCTGAATAGAATAGATAATACGAACATGTATATAATTACATGTTCTATGACATGTTAGTATATGAGAGAAGAGATTGTAGAAATACCTGGATCTTTTGTTTTTTTGATAAGCTAAATGTATTAATGGGAGAAACAGGGATTCTCCAACCCTTAACAAAAAGCCAATCGAAAGGAGAAGGGATTAAACACCCCAAAAAGCTACAAAAAATCTAAAGGATGATACAACCAATTATAAAAATTACACCTTTTACGGCCTATTTCTAACCAATTCCTAGATGTAGCAACAATTTGGTTAAAAACTTCGTCCCCATCCCAAATTAGGCCGTTGAAAATCATGTTGTTCCTCATGTTCCATATACACCAAGACGAAACGTTCTACAAAAAACAGCTCATATCATCTTTCCCTTTATGATAAAGAGCAAGAAACCATAAAAGAGCATGGCTACTAATATTATCCGCAATAATCGGATGTACTCCAAGCCAAACGGACACTCTCAATCATAAAGCTTGAATTTTTGAGCAATTAAGGAAAAGATGAAGAGCGCCTTCTTCTTCATGAGAACACACAACACACACTGAATCTTGTGAAGGAGTGATAGCACCTCTCACCGCAAGATTAGAACGAGTAGGCAGCCTATCGCGCACTAATCTCCACGCGAAAATTTGAATCTTGAATGGAACTCTTGTCTTCCAAATCACTTTCAATAATAAAGCTTCCGGCTGCTGAAGAGAAGGACCAGGAATAGAATCAGAAAGATGATCATAAGAATTTTTCACCGAGAATTCCATGCCCTGATCCGACAGCCACTCCCATTTGTCCTCCACTCGACACGTCAACACACTACCGTCGTTCAAAACCTGCAATAGACCTATCCTATCCTGTTGATCAATAATACCTGGATCTAAATACCTGGATCTAAATAGAAGGTTGTTGGATTGCTTTTGCTGGATTTTAAAGGTAAAGGGAGATTACACATCTAAGGGTGCATTAATCATGAAAGGGTAGAGAGGTTTCCCTTAACAATGAGTTCAAAATGAAGTATCTAGGACCTGCCACCAACATTCTTGAAATTAGCATTTGGAGATATAGAAAACAGACGAGATTATGCTTATCTCAAGAGACATACCTAAGGAAGATTCTCTAAAAATTTGGTATGTTGAACTCAAAGCATGTCGTAACACCAAAAAATTCTCAATTCAAAATGAGTATGACCCAAAGTCCGAGTATTGAATTTGAAAGAGCTTATATGAATAGCATTCCTTATGCTAGTATAGTAGGTACTTTGATGTACGCTACGATTTATACGAGGCCATGCATAGCCTATGGAGTCAGCCTTGTAAGCATGTATATGGCCAATCCTAGGAAGGCACAATGGCAAGCTTTGAAGTGGATTCTGAGATAAATAAAAGGATCCTTAACTAGGGTCCTGGTTTACGGTGGAGCCATAGATTATGGCCAAGCCGAAGTTGAAGGATTTGTTTACTCTGACAATGCAAGATGTATGGATACCAGAAAAAATGTTTCTGGATATTTGTTTACTATGTTTGGTACAACAATCAGTTGGAAAGTGATGATTCATAAGTATGTAGCCTAATCAACCACTGAAGTTGGATATATTGGTCTCACTGAAGCTATAAAAGAAGCATTAATCTGGCGTGAAGGGTTTGCTATGGGTTTGAAACATTAAGGTCAAGCTATCACTGTTAAATGTGATAGACAAAGTGTCATATATATGTCAAAGAATTCAACCTATCATGAGAGAACCAAACACATTGATGTTAAATTGCATTTCGTCAGGGAGAAAATCGAAAGTGGAGAAGTCAAAGTGACGAAGGTTTTGATTGTTCAATATAACACATCGACATAATTAGTCTTTTATTTATTTATTTTTATTTAACTGATTAAATTATTTAAATAATTATTTTATGTAATTTATGACATGTTTGGCCGATGACAATATTAATGGTGAATTGTGCTTTATTAATTAGTTTTTGGTGGGTTTTAATTAATTAAATTAATAGAAATTGAGAAAATTAGTAAATATTGGGGTAAAAGTGAAATAATGTAAAATGGATAGTTACTAATAAAAGCTTTTGGTTAGTTGGGCCAAGAGTTTATTAAAAAGAAGTTAATTAGGTTATTAAATATATTTAGAAAATTATAAGAAATATGGATTGTTAGAGCATTTTGATAGTACATGAAAAAAAAGGAGAATTAGGGTTTGGGAAAGGAAACTCCATAGAAGGCTGTTGGATTGCATTTGCTGGATTTTAAAGGTAAGGGGAGATTATACATCTAAGGGTGCCTTAATCATGAAAGGGTAGAGAGGTTTCCCTTAACCTCCAATAGGATTTCTTCCTTTTCTTTTGATTGTTTATTTGATGAATTATATGAATGTAATTTTGTTTTATGCAATGAATCGATTGGATTTCGTGCTCTATAATTGTGGTGATTATTGTGTATGCTAAACTGTTCATAAACATGAAATCTGGTAGAAAATTAGGGGGGTTTTAGAGCATGAATGTAATTCTAATTTTTGGTGATTAATTGATAGGATAACATGTTAAATTAATGGGAAATAACATGATGATATGTGTTAATCATGTATGTATCAATTATGGGCTGTTTCGCGATGTTTTGAAATTAATTTTTGGGTGTTTTGAAGGTTTTGCAATGGTAAAACCCATTTTTACTTATGTTAACAAGGTGACAGGTGTGACGCCCCCAATCTATACCCCCAAGTAAACAAATAGATAATTAAAAATTCAAAATTTTATCAGAGTATATTTAAATCATCATGGCATAGACAGGAAACATCACATCAATTTGAAACAAAACATACAACACCTGCTCATAAAGATATGCAACAGTGGAGTAGCATTCATTCAGAGGGACTCAGTTCCTTACACCCACTTTTTAGAAATTAGAATAAAAGCGGAAAATCTAAAATTTGATTATCATATATATATCACATGAAAAGTTGGTCATACATCAAGTTATACATGCACAAGCCAAAAGATATATATACATAATACACAAAAAACACAAACGGCCTCCCTAACTACCCGGTGTCACATATCAGAGCCGACCGACAAAAGAATGAAGATACAATCTTCACAAAAGACTTCCAGCAACTCTAATCTGCAATGCCTCATAGAGCATTATAAAACACCAGAAGGGTGAGAAAAACAACCATAATATAAATGCATATAATTATATATATCAACATAAAAATACACATATCCAGTATTCTCACCACAGTTATCACATGCCAACACATAAGGCATATACAGATTATATTCACATAATCACATATTCACACATCATGCATATGTTTATATACAAAACATATAATTCATAATTCAATGCATTTAACACAAATGCACAACAGTTCACAATTGCTATCACAAGTTCAATCACACAATATCTCACACCTAATCACCAAATCATGATTTCCACATATAACTAATGCAATCATAATTCATGCAGATGCAAAGAGGCTGACACAACGACTCTCTATGCAAATGCAAATGCAAATGCGGTACCGACTCCAAGATTTCATATCTCATCACTAGTTCACTCAGGAACTCTGCTGGAACCATAGCTCGTTACATCACTGTAACTCCCCGTCGGGCATACGATGTTCACCCGTCGCTTTAGGTCCCCACATGGGCACACGACATTTATGGATCGCTTTAAGTCCTCAGGCTTTTCTCACCTCATATTTTCGAGGCACACGATCGTCTATAATCATTGCTTTAGGTCCTCAGGCTATTCATACCTTTCATATTTTCGAGGCACACGATGTTATAGCTGATTCCCCCCGGAACCGCCGTCACTCAGGACGCAATTGCATATAACCATCGCTTTAGGTCCTCAGGCTATTCATACCTTTCACATTTTCGAGGCACACGATGTTATAGCTGATTCCCCACCGGAACCGCCGTCACACAGGACGCAACAACAATGCATATCATGATGCTTGACCCACAAGAACTCATGACAACCATGCATTTCCACACATATATGCAACCATAAACAAGCATATATAATCAAATACAACACATTGCATTTATTTGCCCTTCGGCCACAATTCATCACCACAACATGTCATCACATGCATTCACATCATACAGCGTCATACAAGTCATACGATATCCATATTCAAGCACATTATGTAATACACATCATTTACACACCATTAAAACGGCAAAAGTCGACAAAACGACACTATTCACATTTCCCGACATAATTTAATCGGCTACCGATTGAGCTAGTAGCTCAATTGGTAGTGGGAATGCATTGAACGTGGTACTTATCCCCAGGTACACGGTTCGATTCCCACGGGAGGCAAAAACACTAGTATAGTTGAAAAAAGGGGGCTAGTGATTAAGTCTGAGTTGGTAATAGTGCCGAGACTCGTGCGCGAGCAGCCGCGGGCTGTTACATCTTCAATGTGTCTGATCACCTTACCGTTTTCTGTAAACAACTAGCAATTACTAATACTATAATAAACGAAATGCCAAAGTAAGCTGCTTCACAACAAAATTGCTAGTTTTCTGTAAACAACTAGCAATTATTTTTTATTTTTTATTATCACTTCTACTATTACAGTTAACACAGAGAACTGCTGCTACAATTCGCATTTCACAACATAGCAATCTATACAGACTGTAGCAAGGACATATTTGCCATAAATTTGCAGTAGTATTTAGAAGCAAACGAATTCGCAGGACATATTTGCATATCAGTATCCTTGAAGCAGTCTGTAAGCCACCTTTCAGCTGACTGTAAGTCCTCGTAGTTGGGACCATAAGCACTATCTATTGCATATTCACTATCTATTCACTCACTCACTCATACTCACCTTTCATGCCTTTGAACCAGCCGCATCCATAAGATTCTGATCCACCTGCATTAGGCATATCGCACAACATTTAGTGCCACCAAATTGAAATAAATGCAGAAATATGTCTTGTTTTTACCCAAAAACACCATCTATTTTGACTACAATATTATATTAAGTATCTGAAATCCTTTAAACACTTGAAGGCGATATTCAACTTATTCCTTTTGCCCCATGCTGGCCCAGATATCTAAATACACAATATTAGCTCCTCTAACAGTTTCTTTGGGATCATGACTTATCTCAATCTTGCTGATTCCAGCCTTTATTGCCTTCTCACCTGTTTTCGCATAAGGTTCGAAACCTTTTGGACATGCACAAACAAAGTGAAAAGGAACTACAGCTGCTAACAACAACCATGAGTGCACAATATTATTCCCATTTCCAACATATACAACCTGACATGCATATCACAGAATATGGTCAGATAATCATTCTCTAACTAGTGCCACCGAGAAACAGAAAGAAGCAAACAATTCAAGATAAACAACACAAACACAAGCTGACCTTGGTTCCTTCAAACCGACCAATGTGCTTAATCATAGTAAGGGCATCTGCCATTATCTAGACAGGATGGTTGTAGTCTGTCAAACCATTGACGACAGGGACAGTCTCATACTTTGCAAGATCAAGTATGTCCTGCAATTAATTAAAATAGAAAAAGGATAAACTAAAAGTAATTGATTATTGGGAATACCCCGAATAAAATATAACCTTCAAATGTAAAAGCTTATAGCTGAATAATAAGAGAATTAAATTAGTGCCGCGAACAAAAGCTTATAGCTGAATAATAAGAGAAGTAAATTAGTGTCGCGGACAATAATAGTTCAAGATCAGTTTTCATAATATAATACGACCGACATCACAACAGACATCAATTATGAAAATTGTTCACTTTGGAATAAGTACTGGATTGGCACAACTAAATCCCATGAAGAACAATGATAAACTGTAACCAAACATGTTTTTTTAACATGTAACATATCATATTATAAATCAAGCAATTCCACCAGCAATATTCTCAGGCATGTGCCTACCTTCATGATGACCAGTCTTCTATCTAAGCTCCAGTTTTAGCAAATTCCTCCTCGTGCTTTCCATTGGTTTTCGGTGAGAGGTGGAGTGAGTGATTTCTCTCATTGACCAAGCAGGGTTCATATTTATTGAAATGGTGATGGTGATAGTGATGATGTCCAGACTGTTTATGCACTGATCTTCTGCTTTCTTCTTCAGAATTTTTATCTGAGGACTTCTCATATGATCTGTATTTTCCACCATGCCCATGATAATCAAAATTAGATGACCTCACCTCTGTATTATGTGAACGCCTATGATGCTTATAGTGCCTTCTGTGGCTTTTCTTCCTGTAAATATCATCACTTTCATCACTCGACAAATCAGATTCACTAGATTCCGAGTGACGGCGGCGTTTGTAATGCTTTCCATGACCTCCCTTTCGATCTGGAAAATCTCATTCGTCACTAGAGAAGTCTGTATCACTAAATTTTGATGGATGTCGCCGCTTGTACCGCCTTTTTCTCTTGTTGGCTTCATCAGCATAAGAATTAGAACCACTGGAATCTGATCTTGAACCTTGATCTCTTATCTTCTTCCTTTGCCTCTTCTTTCTCCTCCTCTCCTCCTCAGAGCTACTCACAGAGTCATCACTACTGAAATCGCTAGACTCCGAAGACCGCTTCTTTGTCTTCCACTTGGAACTTTTTTACTTCCTTTTTTCACGATCACCTGATTCAATGAGAGAATGCTTCTTGTGCTTCTTATGAGATCTTTTACTAGCCCTTTTAGTCTCATCATCAGTGTCATGATCACTTTCAGTATCAGAGCTCAATCTCTTCTTATGTTTTGCAGCCTTGAGCTTCTTCTCTTTAGCTTCAGCATCAGCCTTTGCTATGGAAGCAGCTTCCAGCTTCTGCTCCCACTTCAAAGGAGCTTCTCCTTTTTCTCCATAATTTTCTTCTTTTTCTCCTCAACAAGCTGCATGAACCGCTTGGTGTCCATATATAATCAATATCTAACTCAAATACTACATTATGGTAAAATGATGGCCGGAAGTGCATCTCACAGAAGAGAAAAAACAAAGTTAGGTCTACAATCAAATCAAGTCATTATAACTAACTTCTCAAAGTTCTAGTCACACAAAAAAACTAATATTTAGAACTTTTTACATCTAGATAATATATGTTTATATAATCAGATGTGTTTTGCACAATACGACAACATAATCAATAAAATAAAAAATACAAAAGAAATTTTAATCAGTTATATACATTATTAATGTATACTAAACAACTCTAGAAGTAGTGAATGTTAATGATGAAATATTTAATGATGGTACTTACATGATTGTGAAAACAACAGATGATGGAGCATGCCATAGTGGCTATTTGAGCGAGATGATAGAAATTCATTCTTGTATTTGAATAACTTGAAATTCTTAACTAAATTACAATGAATAGTTTATGTCGATGCAAAATTAAAATTGGAGAATCTATAAGTTCAATGGTATGCAAAACTTGGTTTGATGATCATATTTATTTGGCTTATGACATGGATATAGCATATCAAAATGAGAAAATTATTGTAGCCAGAGTCCTATTTGAAGCTGTGTCAATTAATGAAAATACTATCACATGAAAATGAAAATAGCTTTTCCTCTCTGATATTATCACATGAAAACGAAAATGCTATATGTAGTAGCATTATATCCATAGCATAACCAAAAAACAGCTCCTGTATCAGTACTTAGTTCATAAAAACTCAGAAAATACATTCTGCACATGCCCTGTAGCCGCTGCGAGAATGGATTGAAGTCGATCCCATAATATGCACTCCTGCCAAAGTGAAATCTTGACAAAGGGCATAACTTGAAGAACACTCCATCCCTCTATAAGGTAACCAAATTCTGGTGTGGTAAAACACTTCTACAAATAAGTCACCCCTCCGACTGGTGCTATCATTATCATTGGCTATAATTAAAGCAAGCACAAAGCCTTCTCTACCTAAACCATGTATGGAACATAAACGAAATAAGCAATTTACTTTATACGTAAACCATAGCCAAATTAGTCTCTCACAACTTCAGAGAAAGTACATAATTGCAAGCTACAAAAAAAGATATAATAATGTTACTTGGCTATCTCTCACCCTACTTTCCTCTATTCTATAGAGTATCATTATATATGCAAAGGATTTGAATGGCGTGAAAGATATATGTGTTGGGGGAGCAATTAACAATTACACCACTCAGCTTCTTGACTATGACAAAAAAGACTCAACATATAAACAAACATTCTGTGACTTTTAAAACTCAGTTTTTTTCTTCATTATATCACCTTTTATATGTTGACTAACCAAATTCTTGTTTAACAATGGAATATCACAATATCAGATAACCTTACACAAGCCCTTCTATTCCTTTATCATTATATGGGACATGTCCATCAGGTATATGTCTAAAAACTTCAAACAGATTTCACCGTCTAATCTTAATTCAAAAGTTGCGGAATCGCTAACTCCTTATATGTTTTGTTAAATTGCAGCCTCTACATACTGGTTTTAAGACATACAAGGGAGGAAATACAATAGATGTTCATTGGTACACAAGGAAACAAAATCTTCACCATGTGAGTGATGATCACAATTCTTATCATCATAAACAACTACTGAATTTTTACAACTTAGGTTTGGGATGCTAACATTATTGAAACAGCAGAAGAAAGATTCTATGACAATAACATTGATGAATACTTCAAGGACATTCAAAAAAATATCACGGTATTCCATTCAGCTTTTCACTACATTTTTACAATCTTGCACAACCTTTTCACTTCAAATTTTTCTGATGCAGAAAACATGGTCAGATGAAGTAGCAGATTGGGAAGCATGCAGTTCTGATGAGATAATATAAACGATTGGGAATCTCAAAACTATTGTACAACAAAAACCCTAAATTGCAGATTCACATAATCAATTTCGGAGGCAAAAACGATTCTACATACAATGCAAAATCCAAACATATCAAAATGAATCATACAACTCTAACAATTTTGATAAAAAAAAGAATCAAACGTGACACTAAACATAATGAAAAAATAAAAAGTAAAACCGTAATGCAATAATTAGAAAAAGAGATACAAACTTTGCAACGCTTGTTGAGAGGAGCATGTTCTTCTTCACGTGAATCCTCGATCACAAAACTGACATTTGATCCTGAACCGTGATTCCTTAAACCCATAAACTAAACCATCAATTAGAAAATCGGAATTTGGAGTGACGAGAAGAAAAATCGAAGACAGAAAATTACAGACGTAAACCCTAACATTATTAGGATTATATATTAAATGTGTACTTGTATAAGATTTAATTAAATGGATTTAAAAAGGAAAGTGAGGTATGATTGTTGAGAAAGGTTGTGTTCTGATCGATGAAAATCTGAGATTTTGAACGTGCGATGAGGGAAGGAGATGAAGCTCTGGGATTCCAGAGAGAATGGGTTTCAAAGAGAAGAGGGTTTCAGAGAAATGAAATGGGTTTTGATCTGCAAATAGATTGTGCTAATTTATTATGTGTTTTTTTCATAATTTTATTTATATAATATTAACATAATATATTTACATCTATTAATTCACTTAACTAGCAAATTAACACTTATAAAATATATTGTGGTTTATTAATGTGTTTAAAATTAATATTTAGAGGTATAAAAATAAATAATTTTTTTCAGCCAATCTAAAATCACATCTGTTTTTTCTTTAATAGAGATTTGATTATAATAATATTTTAAATTTATTATAATAGTTTTTTTAACTTGCACCCTTTTTTTAAAAAATAGGGTGTTTGTATCACATACTAATACTTAAAATGACATTTTATTTACAAATTTGTCACTGTATTTCTTATTTACACCTGTTTTCCGTGTAATGGGTGTAAATTTTAAAATTATATTCGTCACTTTGTACTAGTGTGTCTAGTAGGGAGTCTGTCGAGGATCAATCTCCACCCGAATATATGAATTTTCGTCGGCATCGCAGAGTTCCAAAGGAACTCCAGAGGTTCTGCAATATCAGGATCAAGATCAAGAAAATTGAACGAGTTCAAAAGGAGATAGAAAGATTTAATCGAAAACTCATTTAATTCGTCAAGAGACCAAATCCATTTATCGAGCACATCTATAAAGTGTTTTCTTAAAATTACTTGTTACTATAACTTATTTATTTATTCTTAAATAGGTCAATATATTATGTTTTACTTTAACAACATAATGACATTTCTATGTTAATGTTTTTTCTAAAACCAACTTAACTTCCAGAAACAAAGCAAATTCAGTGTACCACATATCCTAGTAGGATCTATGATGAATCATTTATCTTGTTGGGTGGCGGGGTGTGTTAGTAGGAAATTTCAAGTTACCAATGCTGTGGGATTTTGGCTGATAATTTGTTGGGTTATTTGGGCGTCCCGAAATAACATTATTTTTCGGGATGAATTTTGGGATATGGATACAATTTCGAATCGTATTCTTACTTTCTCTTGGTGGTGGATAGGTAAGACACATAAGAGTTCACATCTCTGTAATTATTACACTTGGGTAAACTCCCCAGGTGATTTTTTGTAGGCCTTGATTTTTGGTAGGTCTATCGATGTATACGGGTTGGGATACCCCTTTGTATCCCTGATTAATATATTTTGTTAGATTATAAAAAAAAAAACATAATAAAATTGAACTTAATTTATAAATTACTTTAAATGTATTATGCATATATGATAGATTCATGATATCTTTCTAAAAAAACTAGTAACTAACCCTTGCGTTCGCACGGGCCTGTCTGTTCGAGAATTTTATGTGATGGACGCGTATTTGTTAATCAAATTGAAAAGAAAAATGGTAAAATTATAAAAACAAATATGATTGAAATTACAAATTTGTATTGGTAAGTATAAGAAAATGTTGTGGCGGATTATAACATGTAGCATTTATTTTGTATATAAAAAAATTTGAATCAAAATTAAAGTTATTCCCGTTTATAACAATAGTATTTTTGCGTATATAAAAGTATTTGAATCAAAATGATAGTTGTCTCCGTTTATAAGAGTAGTTTTTGATGTTAAATAAAAACTTTAAATGAAAATAAAAGTTATGCCCATTGAAAACAACAATATTTTTTTATGTTGAATATAAATTTAAGTTGTGTCCGTTTAAATGAATAGTATTTTTTTCATATATAAAAAAATTTGAATCAAAATTAAAGTTGTGCCCGTTTATAACAATAGTATTTTTTCGTATAGAAAAACATTTGAATAAAAATTAAAGTCGTGCCATTTTATAACAATAATATTTTTTTGTTATGTACAAAAAATTGAATCAAAATTAAAATTATGTCCGTTCATAAAAAAATGGATACATTTCTATTTTTCAATATTTGCATCAGTAGTTAAGTAATATCCATTTATAACAATAGTAATTTTTTTTGTCATGTATACAAATAATTTTATGTTCTTTTTTCAAATCTATTAAATATTTTAGAAAGTTAATTATCGAATTATTCAAACATAAGTTAAAAGAAACGAATTTTAAAAATTGCCAAATTATAATTTTCCCGATGCATTAATTTTTTAAAATTTCAAAATATTATATCAATTGTTCAACATCTTTTTTTTCAAATAATTTTTATTTGTCTATTGATAAATTTTTATTTTTTAGATGTCAATTAAGTAAAATAGTCGATTGTTAAAAATATTAACTTTTATAATTTTATAAATTTATAATGAAGAAATTGTCCTTATAAAACCTTAGGTTAAAAAAATGTTACAAATTTTACACTCTTTTTTATTCAATTTATTCAATTTTTATAGAATATTTATAATTAAATACTCACAATAATTTTTAATTTTAAAGAATTAGAATTTAATAATTTATTCAATTTGTATAGAATATTTATAATTAAATACTTACAATAATATTTTATTTTAAAGAAATAGAATTAAATAATTTATTTTGTAACGTGTTGAGATTATAAGCAGCATGTTAAGATGACTCTGTAATGGTATTTTAACTTTTCTCTCTTCAGTACTTCAAGCAAATCAGTACATGCATATAATGTTTAGTCTTTGTAATTTTCTATTGATCAAATGTACCGAAACAAAACATTAATAAAAAAACCAACATTACACGTAACAACACCCCACCTATTTCATAAAATCAAACCAAAACATTACTGCAAATTCAAACCAGGTTCAACTACAAATACAAAAACAAAACAAAAGTTGCACCACCTATTCATCAACTGCTACACATTAGTTCTTTCAAGACCATCAACGATTTAACAGACATACATACATGGTTTCTGGACAGACAGTATGTATCGAAAAACCAAGCTTATCACCTCTTCGTAATTTCTTCTTTTTAGTGTACTCATACAACCCGGTCCCTATAAATTTTTCCTTTTTCATGTTTTTTCCGTTTCGCTTTCCACAGTGAATGTTTCCTGAGTAAGTATTAGTAGTATCTTCATCAACTATTAATATTTCTTTTTGATCCCAAAATAGACAATTCATTGTGACCTCTCTTGGAAAATGTTGTACAATTTAAATTTAAAACCACTCAATATCAATTTTGTAACATACATATGATTTAGAAAATAGGTTGAGTTAGGTGGTCTTACAAGAACATTTTTCTGAGCCTTATAACCAAAAGAAATTTCCTTTTCCCAGTAAAATACCACCTCTTTTTCATCTTCAGATTCTTTCTCCAAGTCTTCCTCATTTGAGTCGTCATCATCTGACTGGTCTTTCTCACCGTTGTGTTGTTCGCTTTTTGATTCCTCATTTTCTTCGTCAACTATGTTTCCTTCCTTTCAAAACATTCAGAAACAAGTTACAAAACATAACATTCAACATGCAGACCTAATAATAACAAAGTAAATAACCTAAACGCAAAACAAAAATGTCATTGATAAACATAACCCTAACAAAAATGTCATTGATAGATGTAACATGACCAAAACGAAAATGTATCATGAAATAATGCATGCATTTACAAAACCTAACCCTAACGCAAAAATAACATGGTACCTGTTAAACTTGTTTTCAGTAAACTCATTAAATTTAGAACTTTCACCAAAGGATGACTTTTTCACAATAATGTCTTGTTCACACCCCTTTTAGCAGCCTTGCGTACTTTCCATCTATCAAGAACAGTTGCATGTGCTTTTCCATTTTTTTCATTTCTCGATGCAGCTTCTACCTCTTGACGCACTTCAACAACTTTGTCAACATACTGTTCAGTTCGTTCCTCTGTTGTTGAGTTATCTGAGGAAGATCTGAAATAAAAAACAAATGTCATACTTTCAAACATTGATGAGGTATAAAGGAAAAACATTTTTTTTATAACTTGACAGGAAAATCAAGAGCTTACCGGCTTGAAGATGAAATGGGTTTCGCTGTTTCCATGGAGTGTTTGTTTAATGTACAGTTCCAACAAATGCCCCAAACCATACCTTGTTATGGTTTTCTGTACTATGAATGAATACCAATTTATACTACATAAAGTTGGGCCTTTGTC
This sequence comes from Lathyrus tuberosus, assembly GCA_022829125.1. NCBI lineage: Eukaryota > Viridiplantae > Streptophyta > Magnoliopsida > Fabales > Fabaceae > Lathyrus > Lathyrus tuberosus. The sequence goes on along the minus strand of JALAZF010000243.1, from coordinate 6,542,965 downwards.
CAACTCAGCCCAATATTACTTTTAACTTCATTATGAAAAACATATTTGATAGAATACTAAAAGTAAGTCTAACTAATGACTATATTTATTGATTTTTATTATATTATTTAATATTTAATATTAATTATTTGATATTAATTAATATTTAATTAATTGAAGTCTTAATTCATATTTATTGATTTGACTATTATATTATTTGATATTAATTGATATTTATTGAAATGACTATTATATTATTTGATATTTATTGAAATGACAATTATATTGCATGATATTACCTTTATTCTTTAATATCTTATGACACTCTGTTTTTAAAAACCCTTCAGATTAGACCAGTCTTTCCTTGGCTTTATAACCTACCTGGCCTGCATCATTATTGTTCACGATTAGACAACTCTTTACTGTCATGAACTGTAGCTAATGGGGGTAGGTATTAGAACATAAATAAATTATTATAAAATTAATGAGATGAGAGAGCAAGAATAGTTAGGACAGGTACCTGATTATTGTGCAGTTCTGATACATTACTCTTTTGATGTACAAAATCCCATCAAATGGAGATCCAAGTAAAATCAAACAAACAACCTGTTTTGAAAGGTGAAGCTTCGCATTTGACTGCACCAATTTGAAGGCTCACACTTATCTAAGGTTGGAGATAACTGTTGTAGTTGATTTTTGCAAGACTGGTGAATTGAATAAACTACTGTTAACATTCTGCAACAAATTATTTCATTCAGTTGAATTTCTTCAGCAAAGTAAAAACTCAAATAAAATGTATCTATAATTGATCTAACAGAAAAAATATAATGGGAACATAAATAAAATCACATACCTCTTTTCTCAGGTCCACTTTTTTCCCACGCATTTGTTCCACTACTAAGACAAAAAGAATATGGTTAGCCATTAAGACAAGTATATTTGTTCTCAAACTATGAAATGACCTCAAATAAACATAACATCAAGAAGCAGTTTAACATAACCAGTATTTCGTAAGGACATTTGTAAACATCATGTAGTTGTACCACAAAATCTTCTTCAAAACAGAAAATGAAACAAAAGTTAACAAAAACAATTAATATCAAACTAAATTTCCAAGACAAATGAACAAAGGAAGGCTCAGATTCACATATCCTCGCACATTCGAGAGAACGGGTTCCAATTGGCTGCATCTTGCATCTGGACGAAATACAAAAATTGTTGTTCAATAGATACTTTATCGCCTTGCCATGAAACAACTCTTCCTCCAATGTTCGAATCAAATATATAAAAAATCATCACTGCATTGTTACGTGATTCTTGCTTCACTAATGGGACAAACAATTGTATTTCTCGCATAACATCAATTCTGCCTGTTATAATCACTTCATTAAAATATCAGACATTTCAGAAAATACTTCTTTCACTTTGGCCTACCTCATATGATTTAGTACATATGGAAAAAATAGGGGTTAAGTGTTTCATTACATATAGATGACATTGTCTCATATAGAAGTACAAAATCCCATCCAATGGAGATCCAAGTAAAATCAAACAAACAACCTGTTTTGAAAAGTGAAGCTTCGCATTTGACTACACCAATTTGAAGGCTCACACTTATCTAAGGTTGGAGATAACTCCTGTAGTTGATTTTTGCAAGACTGGTGAATTGAATAAACTATTGTTAACATTCTGCAACAAATTATTTCAATCAGTTAAATTTCTTCAGCAAAGTAAAAACTCAAATAAAAAGTATCTATAATTGATCTAACAGAAAAAATATAATGGGAACATAAATAAAATCATATACCTCTTTTCTCAGGTCCACTTTTTTCCCACACATTTGTTCCACTACTAAGACAAAAAGAATACAGTTAGTCGTTAAGACAAATGAAATAAAGAAGGCTCAGATTCACATATTGTAGGCGCACATCCCTAACGCAAAACTCCTAACATGAATCAGATTTCTAAATTAATATCAGGTTAGATGTGCCTTAGAAGATCAAATAGAATACAATTTGTTGTATCACATTACCTTAGAAAGACAGTTATAATCAAAGGCGGCAAGTTATGTCACTTTTAAATACAGAAGTTACTGTGTTCCAAAACTCCCGTCGACACTATTGGTATTTCTGGGATCTCTGATCACTAAAGTTTCATTACTTGCTCTCATATCAGGAGAAATCACTCCATTTTCCTACGAACAACCATCTATGAAAATCACTATATTTTCCTTCGAACAAACATCTTAAATGCTGTAACGAAATTAAGCCATTCATATTGTAAAAAATCTATTCATATTTGATTGAGATTTTAATTGGATTCTGTAAGGTGTTAATATTAGTGTAATATCATTGAAATACTAAATGTCACCTTGAATGAGTTCATCTTCTTGAGCATTTTCCACAAGATGTAGCACTGCATCAACCATCAACATTTAACCCTATACCACCTGAAACAAAGCAACTAATTAACATCACTTTCAAACAAGTTAAATTGACAATACTTAATTAGTTCACAAAACCCTTCATTAAAATGTAACCAATCATTATAGATCACTTCATTACAATATCATACATTTCAGAAAAAACTTCATTCAATTTAATGACCAAAACCAAATTGAGAGGAGTGAGAAGAACGTGTTTAGAACAACTTTGTAAACAACTTGATCTTTTTTAACAATTTAATGACAACAACTTTAGAACTTTGTAAATCCTTCTTCAAACACATTATAACTTCAATATTTCATACTTATTGGTGTTAGTTATATGAGATACTTTGAACTTGTTAACATGGAAGCACATGCATACGTTCAACAAACTCTTCCGCAGAATCAGTGAATTATGTAATAGTCAAATTTTTACATAGACGATTAAAACTATATAACACATAAATGGAAATCATAAAAGCAACGATAATTTCATTAAAATAAATTGAAATCCATATCATTCAAACTGCTTAATTCAGAAGCCAAAGTTACAAGTTAAAATAAAACTCCTAATAGTCAAATCTAAAAGGCCTGAACGACATGAAGTTGCTCCAACCAATTGGTGCTAAGTCTTCATCATCTGAATCGAACATACGTTTCTTCCATATCCTTCTTGATCTGTTATTTCTCCTCCTGGCCCGTCTTCTTTGAACTTCAACCGTGTGTAGGCTCTGGACAGCTTCCTCAGCCTGGACTTGTTGCGCCTCAAATGGTTGTTGAACATGTGAAGTTGGTTGTTGAACAATGGAACTTGGTTGTTGAACATCTGAAGTTGGTTGTTGGACAGCTGAACTTTGTTGGGTATGGACAGCATCAATCGAACTCATGTTGGTTTTCCTTCTTCAATGATGTCGGATGTGTGAAAATAAGAAGAGCAAAAAAAGGTTTATATAATGAATTATTTGATTTCTCGTCTGCTGTTTACATTGAGATTTTAAAAGTTTTATTTGGGCTGTCATTATTGGTTGGGTAGTTCAATAACCATTGCGGGTTATTGAATACTAATGCTATTGAATATTAATGGTCAAGGTTATCATTAATTTTGAAATACATTATTATTTAATATCGGCATTGGGAAGCAAAACATTGTATATAGTTACTTGTTACTATAACTTATTTATTTATTCTAAAATAGGTCAATATATTATGTTTTACTTTAACAAAATTATGACATTTCTATGTTAATGTTTTTTCTAAAACCAACTTACCTTCCATAAACAAAGCAAATACAGTGTACCACATAATAAAATTGAACTTAATTTATAAATTACTTTAAATGTATTATGCATATATGATAGATTCATGATATCTTTCTAAAAAAATTGTATTTTTCATAAATTTTTAAAATTAAAAAATTATTGGCATAAAAAAAATAAAAAATAAATGTTGGCTGTTGGAAAATATAAGGCTGAGTTGTTTTCTTAAACCCTACAGAATCCGTTTCCATTTCGTCAAAACCTGTCAACCATTTTACTAAGAACTTTGATCAAACATCATGAGCTCTCCTTCAAACAACTCTTCCTCCTCCTCCGTCCACCGCCTCGACACCATGTTCCACTACCACCTGATGCGCAGTTTTCAGGTTCAACATTCTATCAACCAAGTTATTGATGAGGATTTCATTTTTGACGAAGAAGAAGAAGAACTAGAATACGAAAATCAAGATGACACGGCCCATCCCTACCAAGACGACGGACGTGCGATCTACCAAGAAGAATCTCTGATTGAAGCTGAAGTCGTTTACCGGATTCTCAACGGGAAATCGCATACGCTGAAGCCTAACTCTGGTGAAATGGTTATGATTCGTGAAAGTAGCATTGATGTTGGATTTCATGTCGAAGAAGGGGGGAGTGTATTGTGTGGGAATGGCATGGTCACATTTCGAGATACACTGAAGAGCATCAATATTCTCTTGAATATATCTATGGGAGTTACTTTCATAGAATTGTGGCTGAGGAGCATCCTTCTACACATCCTCGAGTAGATGCAGTTGCTGATAAGGGTTTGAAGGATTTGTTTGATGGTGGTGTCAATCCCGCCCCTGGTAGGATTCTTCACCGAAATCTTAACATTGGTTATGCTGCTCCTAGGTACTCTATTTTATTTCATTTGTTTTGTTGCTGTCTTGTTAATTTTCTGTATCTGTTTTTTTTTGGTAGTTGGTTAGTTGATAGTTGATAAAAGATAGTTTTAGAAAATTGTTTAGAAGAAGGCTATGTCATTGATTTCTTGGATGATCAATTACAAGATACCAATGACCTATTTATAGGCTCAAGTCACCACCCTCTACATTACATTAGTTCTTTCTAGAGTTTTCTTGATAGATGTGTATCATGATAGTTCCAGGTTCTTCTATCATTTTAATATACTTATTGTTCTAGATTGTTCTACCATATTCATAACTATTATAATTCTAAGATCTTCTACCATTTTCATACATATTATATTTAAGAATATTTTAGAAATTTGTAGCAATTTCAACACTCCTCCTTGATGCAAATTTCTGTGACTCCAAGCATAGCTCGTGGCTCTTCAAATCTTGGTCTCGGCAACGCCTTCGTGAATATGCCTGCAATTTGATCATCTATTCTACAGTAGTCGAGTTTGATCTCTTTAGTTGTTTCAGCTTCTCTGATAAAGTGATACTTGATTGCTATGTGTTTTGTTCTGTTGTGATGTACTGAATTTTTCGCTATCGCAATTGCTGATTTGTTGTCGCAATTGATTTTAGTAGGCCCATCCAGTTTTTCTCCCATGTCTTCAAGTATCCTTCGAAGCCATATAGCTTGACTCGTTGCTTCAGCAGCTGCCACATACTCTGCTTCTGCTGTAGATTGTGCAACCGTAGCTTGCTTCTTCGACACCCAAGGGAAAATTCCTGATCCTAGTGAGAAAGCATAGCCAGAGGTGCTTTTCATGTCATCTACCGAACCTGCCCAATCACGGTCGGTGTAGCCAAGTAATCCTGAGTTGGTTTCGGTAGTGTACCATATGGCCGTGTAGCATACATTATGTCTGGCCGTGTAGCTGTCAAATATAGGAGGCTTCCAACTAGACTTCTGTATATGGAAGCATCAGCTTCTGGTGCTCCATCATTCTTCTATAGTTTCTCATTTGTTATGAGTGGAGTAGCAACTGGTTTGCAACCATACATCTTGAATTTCTTAAGTAAATCTTCTGTGTATTTCTTTTGCAAGATGAATATTCCTTCTTTTCTCTGACTTACCTCTATACCGAGGAAGTAACTCATCAAACCAAGGTCGGTAATCTCAAAGGTCTTCATCATGTCTTCTTTAAACTCCATCATCATCTTAGTATTACTTCCCGTGTAGATAAGATCGTCCACATATAGAGAGAGTAAGAGAGTGTGCTGACCTTGAGACTTGATGTAAAGTGTAGGCTCACTTTTTCTCCTCCTGAATCCTCGACCCATGAAATACTGATCGATTCTGCTATACCATGCTCGAGGTGCTTGCTTCAAACCGTAGAGTGCCTTTCTTAGTCTTAACACTTTGCTTTCTTCTCCTTCAGACATGAATCCTTGTGGCTGCTCCACATAGATCTCTTCTTCAAGTACGCTGTTGAGGAAGGCAAATTTGACATCTAGTTGATGTATACTCCATCCTTTTTGTGTCGCAAGAGCTATTAGAGCTCTAATGGTATCAAGACGAGCTACTGGTGCAAATGTCTCATTGTAGTCAATCCCAGGTTGTTGTGAGTAACCCTTAGCTACTAGTCTCGCCTTGTGTTTCGGTATGGTGCCATCAGGGTTGAGCTTTGTCTTATAGACCCACTTAACTCCAATGATATCTTTTTCAAGGGGACGATTTACTAACTCCCATGTGTTTTTTTTTTCGATCATCTTTATCTCTTCTTCCATTGCCTTGACCCATACTTCCTGCTTTGACACTTCTTCAAAGCTTCCAGGTTCAAGAATGGCCAAGTTACAGGTTTCATATATGTCCACCAAAGATCTTACTCGTCTTGGATAAGACTCTGGTGATGATAGTTCTTGATCTTGTTGTTGTGGTGGAGGTGAAGCAGATTCACATGAGTCTTCTTCCTCATCCTCTTCTTGAGGTAGTTGAACTGGTATAAGGATGTTCTTCTCCACTTTTTCTTCATCCCAATTCGAAGAAGCATTCTCATCAACTTCAACATCTCGACTGATGATGAGTTTTTTTGTTTGCAAGTTGTAGACACAGTAGCCTTTAGAGATAGTGTTATACCCCAGGAAGATACCTCGTATAGTCTTGTCTTCAAGCTTGTGCCTCTTCACGTCTCGAATGTGATTATAGCATATAAATCCAAAGACCCTTAGGTGATTTGCTGATGGCTTCTTTCCGTTCCAAGCTTCAATTGGAGTCTTATCTTGTACTGCCTTAGTTGGACATCTGTTGAGTATGTAAACAGCAGTGTATATTGCTTCAGCCCAGAATGTGATAGGAAGTCCCTTCTCCTTGAGCATCGATCTAGCCATTTTCATAACTGTGCGATTCTTTCTCTCTGACACACCATTTTGTTGAGGAGAATATGCGACCGTAAGTTGTCGCTCAATGCCTCCATCCGCACAAAATTTGTCAAACTCGCGGGAGGTGTATTCTTTGCCTCGATCACTTCTTAGTACTTTTATCCGTTTACCACTTTGATTTTCAGCAAGGGCCTTGAACTTTTTTAATACTCCAAAAACTTTTGATTTTTCTTTTAGGAAATAGACCCATGTCATTCTAGAGAAGTCATCAATGAATAGTATGAAGTACCTGTTGTTCTCGTGTGATGGCATTCTAGAAATGTTTAATTTGCTTTTGAGCATTTCTATTGCCTGTTTTATTGCATTGAGTGCAACTTTACCACTGAATTGGACGTTTTATGTTTGATTTCTTTCATGTTCTTCTCTGAAGAAATTCCAGGATCTAAGAATTTCGTTATTGGATTTTCAATTTCAAAGGATCGCAAGCAGAAGTCGTAGTCATCAACTCATTCAATTTGTGAAGTAAAGATAGTTTTAGTTTTCCCATTTTCCCAGTACAAATCTCAAGAGTAAGCCTGCATTTGTATACCTGTTTGAGCTTTCACTTTATACTTGTAAAGGATGCAAGACATGGTTTTTTACTTTTAGATACCTGACATGGTTTTTTAATAATTCATTATCTTTTCTTGGAGAATTAATATTATGACACTATATTTGGTCCATTATTTTGATTATATTTTGCCATTTTTTTACTTTCCTCTTTCACTTTTATGAAGAATTTTATTTAACAATAGGTTGTGTCTGATATGCAACATTTACTTTCCTCTTGCCATTTTGTTTACAGTTTGGTTAAATTGTTGTATTAGATATCCACGTATGTTCTCCACCCTCTCTGTACGCCTTTCATCGGCCAACCTCTTCACCTCCTTTACATCCCTTTTCTTCCTTTCCACAACCTTTTGCTTCCATGTCTCAACCATTTCTTCTTCATCCTGGTGAACAACACGGTCTTCTTTCACTCATATTCCTTACACAACAACAACACAATCACAATGTAACCCATAGCAACCTTGAAGTAATTTTGACAATCCAATACAAATAACACCTCCAACAGTTCATCCACCCTACCCTTCCAACTCAACAGGAAAATTGCCTATATCAACAACTCCTTGGTTTCCTTATCGTGGTTGTTTCTACATATTTGATTTTACTTGTATTGTCTTAAACACATTTGTGTGCTAGTGTTCCCTTCATCCACGTTGCAATTCCTCTTTGTCGGACATGGTGGTACTATTGCAAACTATCACACACTCGTTTGAATGGAGAAAATTTAAGCTCAGATCTAGGGGTGTTTTTGCAATAGCATAGTCAGTGAGATATGGAGGTGTTCTTCTTCAGTGTATTGGTTTTCTTTTCACTACTACGGAAATGCCATTTAACAAAGGTTGGAAGAAAATTTTACCCCATACCCTCAACATTTATTCCCCTACCCCTACATTATATTTTTTTTACCAATATATCCTCATAAAAATAAGTGTAAAATTTTCCTAATTTAATTATTTGATCCACAATTTAATAAATAAATTTATTTTTAAAAGATGTTTTATTAATACTCTCAGCAAATATGGCAAGTATTATCTATTTATACTATTATATAATCTTATAATGTCTCCATTAAAGATTTTCCACTAAATTTTTTTTCTTTAATTAATTAATTAATTAAATATAAATATATTTATTATTAACTCAATTTAAAACTTCTGACTTACTCATTCTTCTATTTTAAATAATTATTAATTAACAAATGCAATAAGACACGTCCTAAAATTTTTTAAAAATGTAGACACCTACCAAAAATTAACTAAATATAAATATATTATTATTAAATCCATCATTTAAAACTTCTAACTAAGTCACATTCTTATTTTTGAATAATTATTAATTAGCAAATGCAATAAGACACATCCCAAAATTTTTTTTAAATGCAGTCACCTACCAATAATATGTTAATATAGTAACTATCCAACATAATTTTTCTCTTCATTCTATTAATTAATTTTTTATTATTAATAAATAAATATTATTATTAATTATACAATAATTAAATTAAAATATTTAACATGTTTATTTCTCAAATTTCTCTCTGCTCTACACTCTCTATTTATATCATACAAACAATTAACCTCTCTTCACTCATAACATCTCTTTAACCCCACATTAATAGGATACAAAGTAAAATTAAATTAAAAAATAAAAAATAAAATAAAAAAATTAGACATATAATTCATGATACGGTTAAAGGTTTTTATAGCTCCACTAATTTCATTTTAAACCTAGTAAATAGTAAAATAAATGTATAAATTGATGAGATATAAATTTGACTAGTGGGAAGATAATTTTGTGAAAAAAATAGAATAAACATATTATTTGTAGGTGACTGCATTTTAAAAAAAATTTCAGGATGTATCTTATTGCATTTGTTAATTAATAATTATCCAAAATATAAGAATGTGACTTAGTTAGAAATTTTAAATGATGGAGTTAATAATAAATATATTTATATTTAATTAATTTTTGGTAGGTGACTGCATTTTAAAAATTTTTTAGAACGTGTCTTATTGCATTTGTTAATTAATAATTATTTAAAATATACGAATGTGACTTAGTCGGAAGTTTTAAATGGAGTTAATAATAAATATATTTATATTTAATTAATTAATTAAAGGAAAAAGTTTTATCAGAAAAACTTTGATGGAGATATTATAAGATTATATAATAGTATAGATAATACTTGCCATGTTTGCTGAGAATATTAACAAAACAGCTTTTAAAGAATGATTTATTCATTAAATTGTGGATCAAATAATTAAATTAGGAAAATTTTACACTTATTTATATGAGGATATTTTGGTAAAAAATAATATAATGTAGGGGTAGGGGAATAAATGATGGGGTATGAGGTAAAATTTTCAGGTTGGGAAAGAGATATAATCACACGGGCCTAGGCTTTGTTATGTAGAGTGTGGTTGTATATATGATACTTACTATCATGGCCCAGTAACTGTTGTAATAAACTGGAAGGTGCGCTCTCTATCACAACGGATTTTCAAAAAGACCATTGTGATAAAACATATCAACAAATATTATTTTATTCTGGACAGCGCGTGAGATATTATTACGGTTTTGATATATAACCGTTTTTAAATTTCTGCAGAATTAACAAATATTATCCTGCTTTTATAATTAATCCCATTTTTTACCTGTATTTTTGTTCACCATATCACAGTAGAAAATACAACTCACATTTTTAATAACGTTATCATAATAATGTTAATTGTATCATATTCATAATATCACATAATTGTATAATATTCAATACATCATAACATCATCACATGAATCCAACTATAACCTATTTCGTCATCGTTGTTATAGCAAATGCAATGAACACTACAAATAAAAAAATCCAGGTAATCTTCAACTGTTTCTTCAGGATCTTTACCTTCAACTTCAATTCGTCCTCTTTGGTTTTGTAGATGTTAACCACCTCCTTCTCCTCATTCAAGCTCTTTACCAATGAAGAAATTATTATTTTTGCCCTAGGATTCATCTCCTCATCCAACCAAGCAAAGTGAGAGCATTTTTTGTGTCCTTGAATCTTATACATCTCACAGCCATAGAAACAGCGGCCTGGGTTCGAATCGGTCCATGTCGTCATCAACGGAGCGTCGAGACCACACTTGCACACGTACCTTGAACGACTTGAGGACCTGTGTCCATGGCTACAACTGGACTGCTGAGACATTTTAATGGAAAGATTTGGTGGAAACTTAAAGAAACTGAGTGAGAAGAAGACGTATAGTGCCTGGAGGGAAAAGAAGACGAAAAGTGACTGAGAACATTAATCAACATTAATCAACAATAACAACAACATACAACAACATAAAATAACACAAGATATTATGTAATGTTTCAAGAATGCACCTTTTTAAAAATAATCGTGGATCTCAAACAAATTATGAAGTTCATCTAGTTTATGAAGCTATGAAGAAGAAGTACAATCAGAATAAAGTTTACACAATATCTTCATACTTATTGTATTTTTCTTCATAGCTACACAAACCATATGTGTCATAGCCAAAGTATGCGCTTTGTTATGGTGGTGAAGACGAATCTGAAAAAATGAGAACATTAAGCAAATGAAAAAATGAGAACTCATTGTTAAGTTTAATGAACGAACCTCAAGTTAGCGATCGGTGAAGACGAATCTGAAGACTCATCTGAAGGTTGAAGTATGTTTAAAGAGTGAAATGGATGTTAGGGTTATGATATGAGAGAAAAGTGTGAAATCTGTTAGGGTTTTCTTTTGAGAGAAACGACTGTTATGAACTGAACGATAGATATTTTCGTTTATATACTAAAAAATATCACTTTACATCACGGTTAGAAAGAAAAACCGTGATGCAATTTTCATATTTTATAAAGGTTGTATTGTAAAACCGTGGTTAAATAACTTTCAATTTTTTATTTTTTATAACCCAATGGTATTGTAGTACATCACAATTTTTAAGTCCTCTAACAACGGTTGGTTTACTTCATCGTTCTAAAATTATTTACAATTTATTTTTTTAAAAAAGGACTTAAGTGAGACACGCTTAATGTACTCTGAAAAATGGAAAAAATGTAGTTGATGGGAATCGAAGTTTGCTACACGTCATTTATTACTACGGTTTTTTAAGACAACCGTCATTAAATTACTGTTTATAAATCCAGCTACTCATTGGGCGCGAAATTTTAAACTTATTACAACGGTGTATATGAATCCGTTGTAAATCTGGCGTTGTTGTTTGCGTGTTTTATAGTAGTGTTTGGTTCAGATTTGAAGTACTTCACAAGCGATAGTCCTAGCTCTTTAATTTATTTTTACTTTTTTTTTTAGTTTTTTTCTAACGAGACGGATCTAATGAGTTGAATTGAGTTGTTTGTGAACTTAATAGAAATCAAATTTAAACTTAAAAGAAATTCGTGTTAAACTCGAATCGAGTTTTAAATTTAATCAATTGTTATCGAGTTAAGTTGAGGCGAGTTCGATTTATTTTCAACCCTAACCTTGCTTATGAATGATATAAAAAGTTTAATTTACATTACTTTGTAAAGTTTGTATATAATATATGAAATATTAATAATTTTTCAAATTCATTTAAGAATATAATTTCAAATATTTCCCTTAGGATAAATATGTAAGACACAATATTTATTTATGTATCAAAATATAAATTTATCTTAACAACTATAAATTTATTTTATGATAACGTATGAATGACTAAACACAAAATTATGTTGTCTTTTATATGTATATGTATATGTATGTTTCAATAAAGATCTTATAAAAAAGCTGAATCAATTCAAACCGCATTAGTTTGATTAGGTTTTATCCAAATTTATTTCTAACAGTCAATCAAACCGAACTAAACCAAACCACACATTGTTTTCTCTTGTCGTTTAGATGACTTTTAACGTCAAAATTGCTCAAACTACACCACAAACACCCCTATTATAATTACTTTAAATAAGCATATATGATAGGTTCATTGACTATATGGTATAAAAGAAATTATTTTTCATGAATTCGAAGTAATTAGTTTAAAAATAAATATAATTTAAAATTCGATTCGACAATTAAATTATTAAGCTTGGTTCATAAACAAAATGACTTGAATATGAAAAAAAAAGTAAGTTCGTTAAACAAATGAGCTGAATTTCAATCTTACAATCGTAAAGAAAACAAATTGAACCTAACGAAACGAATCTAATGAATTGAATCGAGTAATTCGTGAATTTAATAGGAGTCGAATTTGAACTTAAAAAAAAAGTTCGTATCGAACTCGAGTTGTTATCGAGTCGAGTCGGAGCGAGTTTGACTCATTTTCAACCATAGTTTAACTATGAATGATATAAAATATTTGTTATTAATATGTATATTGAATTTATTTTAATTTTATTTTACAATCAAATTTTAAAATGGTTAAGAATAATTACATTATGTTTCCAAACAAGTAAATATCATTCTATAATCAAATTTGAAAACAATTAAGAATAATTACATTGTGTTTTCAAATACATATTATTTTATAATTGAATTTGAAACTGATTAGGAATAATTACATTGTATTTTCAAACAAGTAAATATTATTTTATAATCAAATTCAGAAAAAGTTAGAAATAATTGAATTGTATTTTCAAACAAGGGAATATTATTTAATAGTCAAATTTGGAAACGGATATAAATAATTACATTTTTGGAAACAGTTAGAAATACTTACATTGTAATTTCAGTGATTATTATTTTATAATCAAATTTGAAATTGGTTTGAAATATTTATATTGCATTTTCAAATTAAATATTATTTTATAATCAAATTTGAAAACAGTTAGAAATAATTACTTTGTATTTTTCAAAAAAGTGAATATTATTATAATCAAATGTAGAAACAATAAGAAATAAAAAATAATTATATTGTATTTTTAAAGAAGTGAATATTATTTTATAGTCAAATTTGAAAACCGATATAAATATTACATTTTTAGAAACGGTTAGAAATAATTACATTGTATTTTTAGAGAATATTATTTTATAATCAAATTTGGAATCTGTTAGAAATAATTACATTGTGTATTCAAACAAATACATATAATTTTATAATCAAATTTAGAAACAGTTAGGAGTAATTACATTGTATTTTCAAATAAGTGAATAATATTTTACAATCAAATTTAGAAACAATTAGAAATTATTAAATTTTATTTTCAAACAAGTGAATATTACTTTATAATCAAATTTAAAACCGGTTAAAAATAAATACATTTTTGGAAACGGTTAGAAATAATTATGTTGTATTTTCAAACATGGAATAATTACATTGTGTTTTCAAACAAAAAAAATATTATTTTATAATCAAAATTGGAAACAATTTAAAAAAATTACATTGTGTTTTTAAACAAGCTAAGTAAATATTATTTTATAATCAAATTTGAAAACTGATAGGAATAATTACATTTGGTTTTCAAACAAGTGAATATTATTTTATAATTGATAAGTGGTTTTTATGTTGATTTTATTAGTAGTTTTTATATCGTTTTTACATCACTTTTTTGCTTTCCTTTCGTTTTTCTATGTTTTATGCATTGGTATGGTGTTTCGATTGTTTTCAGGTTATAGTTTGCATTCCTAGTGAAAATGGGATGAAGAGTGGTTAAAACGAGGAAAAAAGCAAGAATCGAATGTTGGAATTTAATCAATAACAATTAATCACATATACATGTTCTACATATTATGTCATATACTTTAATGCAGAATAGAATAGATAATACGAACATGTATATAATTACATGTTCTATGACATGTTAGTATATGAGACAAGAGACTGTAGGAATACCTGGATCTATTGAGAAAGTTTTGTTGGCGATAATCCTGAAAGTGAAAAGACGAACAACGAACACCTGGTGGCTTGTATGGTTCTTCCTCAACATGTACTCTTAATGCTTTGAATACTCTTAAGATGGGGAGAAGAGATAAATTGCTTGTGTATAGTATATTAAGGATCATAGCCTATATGTAGTGTGATGGCCAATCAGGGTTCACATTATCCTCAAATGGGTCATCCTGACATCCACTCATATTTGAGCCCATAACTAATTAATTAATTAATTACTAAATAAAAATTTAATTAGCTTAAATTTATTTGGCCACTTAATCAATTAAGGCTCTTAATATTGATAAATAACTAATATAATTAAAATATATATGCCCATATTATAATTATTAGAATATAATAATTAAATAACATTTAAATAAAAAAATATTCCAACATCAATATTGCGACCACCGCGGCTGTTGTCACAAACGTATAACGTGACAGAACCCCGACGACCACCACATCAATGTACTTGATGACATAGATCGATATGGATGAGTGGCATGGAAATTTCATGTAATGTGATATCTGAATCATGTCTGTTTCCAACCGGTCCATCTAAATTCTTTATTAAGATCAAACTGAAGTTTGTAAATTCAATACATGCACAATAGATACAGAAATGGTTATAACAATAATAATATCATAAGCTTTATTTTTGTAGATATTCTTAACATAAAGTGTGTATTAATATCAAAACAATATTATAAAACATAAAGAAGTAGTGACTCTCACTAATCTTGGACATCCTTAGTGACAACGATCATATTGAATACCTTATATGTCAAGTATTTAATTAGTAAGTCAACTAGCATAAAATTTCTATCTATATGTTCTATCATTCAACAACAACAATTTATAAGTTAATGAACTTTATAAAACAATTGTTGAAACATTATCTGACTGACTTATGTCACAATATAGCTGGAATTGTTTTTTAAAACCTTTTATTATATGCAACCAATTGACATAAATACTTATAGTCATTTCTTGAGTTAGGATGCCCATTATATATAGACATCCAAAAGGGATCAGAGTCGAACATCCTGATGATCTCCAAATCATTCGATCTCTAATATGTGAGCACAAGTCTTTTGTTCTCTATAACATTCCTTATGGTTGCCTCATTTCAACAATTCAAAATTTGAATTTTCGTATCTGCCAAATGATCTCATTATATATACGCTTATTCATGATGCATATATATAAGATAATACATAAGATTCCCCAAAACCAAAAAAATATAAAAAACTAAATTTTCCAGATTCTTTTATTTTGGACAATGTTTGAGACTTAATAGTCTCCCTTAATAATTGAGACATACCCTAATTTATTGTCTTTCATGTCAGTTTTATTTTCAACTTTATTGATATATACATAAATCTTTTGTGCTAACCGGATGATACCTTGAGAATAATCTCTAAGTATCTAAATACCTAATACAAAAGAGATGTGTCCAAGATCTTTCATCGCTAAACTTTTGTTAGAGATTTCTTGGTTTCATACAACAATCATATATCATTACTGACTAAATAAAATAAGATCAACAGATTAAACTAGAAACATAAACTTATTCTCGCTGAACTTGTAAAACCTAATGATTTTTGATAATAGACATCTCAAAATCAAACGAGACAATTACCTTATGAAATAGTGTGGTATCACTAATGAGACAATTTCATTAACTCTTAAATGGATTTTATCTGTTCGCAAAACCATAAACTTTGTATCCATTGACCATATTGTATTTCTTAATGTCGCCATTAAGAAACACTAACTTGATATCCATCTTATGAAGCTCCAAAATTATAACAAATAACAAGTGTCACAACTATCATAATAAAGTCTTTCAATCATACCGAATAGAATTTCTTTTTTCGGTCAAATCTTTATGACACTTGATGCTCTAGTTCTTGAGGATGTTGAGTTTGATCTTCAAGAATTAATTTTTTAATTTAATTGAGAGAAAGAACAATAATATCCGTATAAGGGTCCAAATTTTCTATATAAATAACAACTGTATGAATTGAGTCAGAACCAGTTCTTTCCCACTCAATTTTGTTCTTTGACCATATCTCTCGCAAACTCAATATTCTCAAGACACATTACAAAATTTGTCTCGAAATATTCTTTAACTTGGGACTAAAGTTTATATTTCTCAAACTTTTCAACAATTCTAGATTGTCATAAGTGATGACTAAATTAACTAAAATAATATTTGAATTTAAAAGACAAATTGAATTCATCAAAAAAAGTCATCATATTAAAACAAAACTTTATTCATTCATCACATTGTCTTTTAAATACAAATGTAAGCTTATAATGACAATCTAAATTAAAAAATATCAATCTTTATTAAAGTTGTTCCCTCTAAATTAAAAATAATTTCCTTGCTTAATAATAATAATGAAAAGTCATCACTCCAATGAGAGTTTGAGTTTCGATTTATTGCTTTAGAAGCACTAGATTTAAGAAAAGATAATATGACAAAATTTATGTCATCTTAAATAACACCTCTAATATTTCTGGATTGCAATGATCAAGATCATAGACCTGTGTAATTTGGAGTGTACTCACTTTTTAAACTTGAGTTTCACTTTAAATATAGTAAATTGTGAGAGAATTTAAGTTTCTCCATTCTTATGTATGGTCTAGATCTAAGAACATAATGTTCATATTTTATTCCTAAAAGTTAAAACTTTTGAGAATCAAAATCTAACTAATTCTGCAGATACATAAACTATATTAGTTTATATATAACAAAAAAATTATACTCACCAAAATACCAAGTGCATCATTCATGTCAAGTCTTTAGACAACTATTAGTGCACAAGGTGATGAAAACAATAGGAATGAGAGAATATATTTATTGCTCTGGAATGACGGCTACAAAAGTCGTACGAAAGATAGTTTGAGTAACCCCATACTTTAGATTTCCCTTAATATACCTCAGAATCCTGATAGCAGCCTGATAATGAGACCACTTAGTTTTACTTATGAACCTACTAACCGTTCCAACTGTATAGCACATATCAAGTCTAGTATTATATAGATACCTCAGAGAACCAACCAACTGTTTGAAGGTTGTTGCAACCATATCCTCACCTTCAGAATCAGAATCCAAGTTTTGATTGGTTTCTGAAGGTTTGACAGCAACCTTATAATTTTTCGGCTTATATCTCTTCAGAAGCTCAAGTTCATACTTCAGCTGATGCAAAATGATTCCCTCCTTAGAGTACATAAACTCCATCCCTAGGAAATATGTCATTTTCTCGAGGTCAGTCATTTCAAACTCATTCATAAGCACCTTCTTAAAGTTAGTTATCTCTTGTTTAGAACTCCCTGCCAGTAATATGTCATCAACATACAGACACACCAGAATCATATTGCCTTCAAAGGTATGATGAACATAAACACCGTACTTCATCTCACATTTCTAAAACGCCTGCTCCTTGAAAAATGAATCAATCTTCAGATTCCAAGCTCTGGGCGCTTGCTTAAATCCATACAAGGCTTTGTGTAATATGTACACCATCCTATGGGCCGATTTCTGTGACCCCCACAAATCCTGAGATGGTAGAGTCCTCATGAACCGTGCTTGTGCCACTTTCGAATTTCTAATATTTATCCTATGATGCTTAAAAGGAAGGGGGATGAGTCTAAACTAACTCTGAATGTAAATGTTTTCCCTATAAGTGCAAAGATATCTAGAATCGGGGATCAGTTATACTAAGGGAAGTTATTAACACCTTTAATATCTATAGTACTCTATAGGAACCTTTTTGTACTCCTTTACAATTAGTCATCTTATCTACTTAAAATACTTACTGTTTGATTTGGAAAAGTTTTAACATATGGATGAGAATGTGAATGTTAGATGTTTTTGGGAGTTTTTGTTTTATGAAAGGTGCGGGGACCTAAATGGTTTATTGATAAGTGCAAATTGTACCTATTTTTGTATATATGTTTTGTTGCACTTATCGATTCTTTTTGGTAAATATCGTGTGAATAAAACCCACTTTGTGTGTAAATACGTTTACTTTACGTTTTCGGTGTATAGTGCGTTATCGTGTAAATATCATTGAGTTTAATCGATTTTCATTTATTTTTGTAGGTGTTCCAGCAATGGGATATTTCCATATTCATAAAGAGAATTGAATAAGCTTTCCAAAGCTTCAAATCGTGCATCAATCGGAGTTACGGTTCAAGAGTTATGAAGAAAACAAATTCTGGTTTTCTGTCATACTCGCTAGGCGAGCCCCCGTAGCGAACACTCGCTAGCTTGTTCGCTAGGCGAACCGGGGCGAACGAAAAGTTCCAGAATCGTGAAAAAACTCAACAGAAAGGCGGTTTACGTTCGCCTAGCGAACGGGGACTCGCTAGGCGAACCTGGAAAGTCAGAATTGCCTATTTTAGCCATTTTTCATCATTTTTTATGTTATGGTTTTGGGGATTCTTGCTCCAACTCCATCAAACTTCATTTTTTTAGTAGATTAGCTTAGAAAACAACATGGAAGCTTGCATGTGGATGATCCGAGGTGGATTTCTCATCGATCGGCTCCGACAATCCGTGAAGTGTTTGGTTCATTTCTCTTCCTCTTTGTGTATTCTTTCTTGTTGGGTTGTGGATATGTATTTGCTATGAACTCATGTATATTTGTCGCCCATGGCATTGTATAAAACTTGCTTTACAAATCTTTATTGGTGATTGTCTTTAATTTTTGCTTTATGCGCGGGGTTTGGGGTGCGTTAGAGATAACCGTCGCAAACTTCGATTAGGGATGATTGTCTGTTAGTTTCTGGATTCTAGAGATAGATTTAGGGCTAACAATCTTCAATAGGCGTCAAAGCTAAATGTCTTCCATGTTTCGAGGCTTCGCTCGCGAGAGTGACGAAGAGAGTAACACGGTTGTTTTCTCAACTTTGCGTTAGACATAACCTGTGTTGTGAGCGATGCTGGGTGATATTGATGAGTATTGTAGGTGGAGTATAACTGGTCGGTAAGTTTAAGTTTGTGAGGAGTGATTTGTATGCATTGCCGGACGAGTTTTTCTCTCTGAAGAATGATTTCTTTTTGTTTTAATATTTACTTTTCTGTTTTCTTGTTTGAAACTATTTTAATCCAAACTCATAAACGCGAGAGATTGTCGAATGGCATTCTTTCCCTCGAACCGATCTCTGTGGACACGATATAAATCCCGGAGGGAATTCTTCCGAAAATAAATATTTTTGCTTGCTTGCCCTATTCCGCATTCAACAAAATGGCGCCGTTGCCGGGGATTGGTTTTGATATTGAATCGCATTGCAATAGTTTCTTTGTTTTTGAGTTTTGTATATATCGTATATATTGTCTATTTCCATTATGTTTGTTCAAGTGTTGTATACATTTTGTTCCCGTAACCGTTTGTTCATATGTTTGGTTAGGACACTTACTTTAGGTTTGCGCGGTGAGGCATCACTATGGCATGAAGGAAGTGAGTTTGCTAGCTAAGCAATGTAAAGGCGTCGAGCTTACGACGTAAAACAAGCATGTTGTATTATTTTCTTTGGTTGTGTGGTGAACTTTCATTAAACAAGTTGTACTCGAATTTTTCGTAAACTTCTCAAATCTTCAATTTATAACTTGTTTAATGAAATTTCTCCCTTTCTTTTCGTTTGTTTATATTAATAATTCTTGTTCTCGCTAAGCGAGTTCTGGCGAAGTTACCAGCGAAGGTTCGCCTCGCGAACGTTGGCGAAGGTGCCAGCGAGGGAGTGGCAGAAAGTATGCAAAAACCTTCAGTAGGAAAACTGGGTAAATTCGCTGGGCGAGGGAGCCAGCGAATGCTCGTTGATGTGTTCGCGAGGCGAAGGTGCCAGCGAGGGGGTGGCAGAAACTTTCACTTTTGAAAACACCAAAACTTCGCTGGGGCGAAGGATGTAGCGAAGGCTCGCGTCGCGAATGATTCCTTCGCTAGGCGAAGGCTGCTAAGATTTTAGTTGTTGTTTGCTCACAGATTTTGATCGACTTACTTGAGGATGCTGTTGTGATTTTCCAAGTTGGTTCGTTTCAACTTGCGAATGTATGGTAATGATATTTGTTAAGTTTTGTACACGTCTGAGGTATGTATTTATCGCTTTCTATACTTTAGCATATTCATGATACTTAGGCATTTTACAAACTTCCATGCCATCCATTCTTTTATATACTTGTTCTATTGTGAATCACTTTAGTTCCCAACCTTTTTGTGAGGTGGCTTTCCATTGTTCATATATGCGCGGAGAACCAACATTCTTGTTATAACTGGATTTTATTATGTTGAATCTTTTATTTGTGTTGATTATATGAATGCATGAAAAGGATCAAGGCAATTGTTTCATTTTGAGCACAACTACCTTAGCCATATAGTCAATTCACCTTGTGAGTGTGTGAGAATTTGTAACCCCTTTGAGCTTTTTGATCCATGTTTTTATTTGAACTTAATGCTTATCTATGAGTATTTAGTTCACTTATTTTTGAATAGATTTTGTTTTTTCTTGGACCTCAACTTTGTGTTGTTGTATGGATTTTTTTCCTTGCCTTAGAAAGTAGGGAGTATTCACATGACGATGTGGTTGAATTCAAGTTGGGGAGAGAATGGTTGTTTACTCATTGGTTGGATTCTATGAGGATTGAAAAAGAAAAGAAAAAAGAGAAAAATATGACAAAGAAAAGAAAAGAAAAAAGTGAAAAAGAAAGAAAAAAGAAAAATCCTTGAAAAAGGAAACAAAAAGAGTTGCAATAATTGTGCTAAATAAGTATTTTGTGTTGTGTAGAACTTGGGATTTTGGAAGAAGTTGGTTGAAATTTTGTGTGTGAATCTTTGTGAGTTTTCACTCCCTTAGGTTTAGGCAAGTTTTTGTTTCAATTACCTTTAGAAATTGCCCCTTGTTTGTTTACCCGACCACGCTACAACCTTGAAAAGCCCTTGTGATTCTTGCCTTTATATTTTCAATGTGAATTTGTGGATGTATGCATAATTTAGTCTTTTGTTTGCAAGATTGTTGTGTGAGTGAAAGAACCTCATTTTGTGTTTTTCATCTACCGATGATTGTTTTTGCTAGGTGTGATTCACATTTGAACTTGTGTTGTTTTAGAATTTTTGGCATGACTTTTGTACTTTGCTTTTGTTTCGTGACTATGTTATCGTTGCAGTTTAGTGGTAAGTATTTACTTTTTGTGTGTACCATTTTCATTTGAACCATTCATTCGTTCCGTTTTTCAAAACCTGTTGATTCGTCATTCTTTGGTTATTTCTTGCGCATTTTCATGTTTGTTTGATTTTTGTTTGTGGACAAACAAGTAGGTAAGTTGGGGAGACTTTGATAAGTGCAAATTGTACCTATTTTTGTATATATGTTTTGTTGCACTTATCGATTCTTTTTGGTAAATATCGTGTGAATAAAACCCACTTTGTGTGTAAATACGTTTACTTTACGTTTTCGGTGTATAGTGCGTTATCGTGTAAATATCATTGAGTTTAATCGATTTTCATTTATTTTTGTAGGTGTTCCAGCAATGGGATATTTCCATATTCATAAAGAGCATTGAATAAGCTTTCCAAAGCTTCAAACCGTGCGTCAATCGGAGTTACGGTTCAAGAGTTATGAAGAAAACAAATTCTGGTTTTCTGTCATACTCGCTAGGCGAGCCCCCGTAGCGAACACTCGCTAGCTTGTTCGCTAGGCGAACCGGGGCGAACGAAAAGTTCTAGAATCGTGAAAAAACTCAACAGAAAGGCGGTTTACGTTCGCCTAGCGAACGGGGACTCGCTAGGCGAACCTGGAAAGTCAGAATTGCCTATTTTAGCCATTTTTCATCATTTTTTATGTTATGGTTTTGGGGATTCTTGCTCCAACTCCATCAAACTTCATTTTTTTAGTAGATTAGCTTAGAAAACAACATGGAAGCTTGCATGTGGATGATCCGAGGTGGATTTCTCATCGATCGGCTCCGACAATCCGTGAAGTGTTTGGTTCATTTCTCTTCCTCTTTGTGTATTCTTTCTTGTTGGGTTGTGGATATGTATTTGCTATGAACTCATGTATATTTGTCGCCCATGGCGTTGTATAAAACTTGCTTTACAAATCTTTATTGGTGATTGTCTTTAATTTTTGCTTTATGCGCGGGGTTTGGGGTGCGTTACAGATAACCGTCGCAAACTTCGATTAGGGATGATTGTCTGTTAGTTTCTGGATTCTAGAGATAGATTTAGGGCTAACAATCTTCAATAGGCGTCAAAGCTAAATGTATTCCATGTTTCGAGGCTTCGCTCGCGAGAGTGACGAAGAGAGTAACACGGTTGTTTTCTCAACTTTGCGTTAGACATAACCTGTGTTGTGAGCGATGCTGGGTGATATTGATGAGTATTGTAGGTGGAGTATAACTGGTCGGTAAGTTTAAGTTTGTGAGGAGTGATTTGTATGCATTGCCGGACGAGTTTTTCTCTCTGAAGAATGATTTCTTTTTGTTTTAATATTTACTTTTCTGTTTACTTGTTTGAAACTATTTTAATCCAAACTCATAAACGCGAGAGATTGTCGAATGACATTCTTTCCCTCGAACCGATCTCTGTGGACACGATATAAATCCCGGAGGGAATTCTTCCGAAAATAAATATTTTTTCTTGCTTGCCCTATTCCGCATTCAACATTTATTTAAAGGTGTGTGCTCGCTAAGATCTCGCAATCTTATGCATACGTATTCCCAAAAACGACTTTGGGAAATCAGAGCGTTCGTAGTTCCACCTAACTATGGGTGGAAATTTGTATCTTGTTCAAAGACCAAGATGATGAAGCTTAAAGTTTGTTGGTTTGAAAGAAAAGAAATATTGTCATTCTTAAGGGAGATATTTCACCTATTCATCACAAACATTTGAGAATAATATCATAAGGTAAGAAGCTTTGAACTTGGATGTTAAAGAATCTTAATCAATGCCACATCTTCCTTTATGAGTTTTTACATGCTAAGAGAAGGACCTGAACTTGGATATAGTATCAACAAGTGTGCCACTTACATTAATTAGATGAAAGAAAAGTTTTGGACCATGATAAGGGAAGGAATCCATCTTGGATTTTGAATCAACAAGGGTGCCACTTACATCAATTATACGGTAAAAATAGTTTTTATTGTTTAATTTTGAATTGTGGTGTATTGAAGAGATATCTTCCTACAGAGATGATTCAATGTCCTATGTCTGGGGAGAAGTTGATTTATTTGAGTATCTTGTTCAAAGCCCAAGATGATGAAGCTAAAGGGTTTGTTTATATCTTGTTCAAAGCCCAAGATGTGAAGTTGGAAGGTTGATTTTTCCGAGGGGAGGCTGACTTAATTAGGGGGAGTTTTGAATTGATGGTGTTTGCATAAAGCCAAAGATAGAGTCTATGATGCTTGGATGAATTCCAAGAGGAGGCCAAGATGAAAGTGACTTCATCCAAGGGGAACTAGGGTTCAATTTTAATATGAATAAGTATATATGACAAATAATTGACATAAATTGAAAGGTGATGGGCCTTACACTCTTATAAAGGCCCGTGGAGTTTGAAATTTGATGGGTCTTACAGTCTTGACAGAGGCCCATGTCTAAGCATGGTTGAACTTGAAAAGGTGGTGGGTCTTATACACTGACAAAGGCCTAAGAGTTTTGAAGATATAAATAAAAAAAAGGTGGTGGATCTTACACTCTAATAGAGGACCAAGAGTTTTGAATATGTAAATAAAAAAAGGTGGTAGGTCTTACACTCTAAAAGAGGCCTGTGAGTTTTATATTATTGTAGCGCGAGTTTTTTTGTGGTTGCGAAGCACTATCGCTTTAGGGTACTACAGCTCGATTCATTTTTTATCCTATTGAAGCTGATGAAGAAAGGGAAATAGATTTCTCAAATTAACCTTGCTTGCATACTGAGTTTGAACAGATGACTGTTGGTTTACAGATGCTACAAAGATCGTGGGTCTCTCTTAGGTTATTTTGTTGAGAACACAGTGTGACGAGATTATTGGTAGGATGTTAGGACTAATGCTTTTCGATTGATGTTTGAAGATACGGGATTTTGGGTTTTTGATTTAGTATGCTCGCTAAGATTTTTCAATCTTATGCCTACGTATTCCCGTTTAACGAAACAGGGAAATCAGAGCGATCGTAGTTCCTCCTATTCTATGGGAGGAAAATGGTTGTTTTGGTGTCTTGTTCAAAGCCCAAGACGTGAACCTGAAGGTAGTTTGTATCTTGTTCAAAGCCCAAGATGTGAAGCTGAAGGCAGTTTGTATCTTGTTCAAAGCCCAAGATGTGAAGCTGAAGAGTTTTGACTTTAGAGAGAATTTGTCATCTCTAAAGAGGAGTTGTTGACATTTGTATGCTGTGAGCAAAGCATGTTTTGATGCTAAAAGGTTGATTGACTCCACCGGGATTTCCTTATACAAAGCCTAAGAGGAGGCTATTGACCAAACATGAGGGTGTTTTCATGTGTCTCGTACGAAGCCTGAGAGAGAGGCTAAAAGAGAGATCGACTCAATTTTGAGAGTCTTTTATACTCAACAAGAGAGTGTTTTTGTATCTCGTTTAAAGCCCGAGATGGAGGCTAAAAGTGGTTTGACTCAACAAGAGAGTCTGAAAAGGTTAGCTCCACTGGGGAGAATCATTGTACAAAGCCCAAGAGGAGGCTGAAAAGAGGTTGACTCAACAAGAGAATCTTTTATACTCAACAAGAGAGTGATTTGATGCCCCGTACAAAGCCCGAGGTAGAGGCTAAAAGGGAAGTGACTCAACAAGAGAGTCTTTTATACACAACAAGAGAGTGATTTAGTATCTCGTACGAAGCCCAAGATGGAGGCTAAAAGAGGTTTTGACCCAACAAGAGGATCTTTTATACTCAACAAGAGAGTGTTTTCTATCTCACACGAAGCCCGATATGGAGGCTAAAGGTTTGACTCAACAAGAGAGTCTTTTATACTCAACAAAAAAGTGTTGGGAGAATCATTGTACAAAGCCCAAGAGGAGGCTGTTTATGCTGGTAACTATTTCAGTTGAGTGACAGGTCCAATGTGTTGGATAACAGAGAAAATCAGTTCTTATAAAGAGACTAATTAACAGTAAGGCTGTACTTTGGGATTGATAATAAGATCAGGGTTACTTCCTGTTCTTTAAGGAAGCGGGAAATCCAAAGGGTATTGAGACTGTCCAAGTCTACTGGTGTTTTGAGATATCGATTCTCAGATAGTGAAGGATCTTTATATGATGCCCAAGAGAAGGCTGGTCTGTTAAGGGATGAAGTTCAACCCATTAACTGGTCTGACACTTGACTCAAAAAGACAGCTCTAGCAAATTGAGGACTAGGTTCTTTTCCTATACCTGTAGAGGTCTCTGGATCCTTGTACTAAGCCCAAGAGAAGGCATGAGAGCTTTTAAGAAGCCGAATGGTCCTTGTACAACGCCCAAGAGGAGGCGGGGATGCTTTTAGGATGCCTGTGGGTCCCCAAACCCCGAGAAGTTCAAGACATGCCATTTACAGAGAATAGATCATGCCAGGAAAGTTCGAGAATTTGGAAGAAACTCAAGAGATGTTATTCATGGAGAAAAGATCATCTCTGGGGAGTAGAGTTTCTTTGACAATGTCTAAGGGTGACAGTCTGTGAAAGGGTTCACCGAGAATGCTGCCTTTCACGTCTCCATATTGTTTAACCCCAAGAGGAGGAAAGACTGTGTCTGGTAATCCTATGGGGATCTAGTTTTATTTGTATTTAAGAGTGACCAACAAAATCAAAGGAGAAAGTGCTTTGAAAAGATTGTTAGGGCTTACAGCTCAAGGAGAGGCCCAAGATTTTATCAGTGATTGCAATGTTGTTTTGACTTTATACAGGGACTTATACAAGTGACTGAGGCCCAAAAGGTTTTTTGTACAAAGGGATGGGTCTTACACTCTATTAAGAGGCCCAAATGATTTGTTTTTGAATTGGCGATTGCGCCGAGATTTTTCTTTTAACGCAGAGGGACTTATACAATATCTGAGGCCCCAAAATATTCTGGTTAAAAGGGGGTTGGGTCTTATACAATATCTGAGGCCCAAAATGATTTTGGTTTTCAAAGGGTTCGGGTCTTACACTCTAATAGAGGCCTATGAGTGTTTGAAAAAGTTTGATGAGGGTTTAATTAATCAAAAACCCTAATTTGTTTCAAAATGTATTTTAATAAAAAAATCAATTAAAATGACCAAAATTGTTAAACATGTGAAAAACAAATTGTGATCTTGGATTAATGTTTCAAAAATCAAGTTTTGATCTACAAAATGTTTGGAAATCCCTAAAATTTGAAAAATCAAGATGGAAAAAATATTTTAAATGTTAAAAACAATTAAAATATTAATTCTTTACAAAAATATCAAGTATATGAAATAAATAATATTTTTTGGGAATTTTTGGGAAAATAAAATATTTTAACATTTTTTTGAATTATTAAAAAGAGAATCAACTCAAAATCATTACAACTCAGAGAGAAATTAATTTTTGAATCAATTAAATAAAATCACAAAATTCAAATATTCAAATTTCTGAAAAAGGGCGCCAAGAACACGCGCCCTTCATTTGTTTCCGTAGATTTGCGCTTTCTATCCAATCTCACTGAATACTTGATTATATCATGCAATCTACATATCAATCTACTCATTTCAACCTCACGATCATGTCTATGGTCTTTAATTTCATTTATTTTTAACATGGAATAAGAAATCAAAGAGAAACCTCAAGAACCCTAGATTCAGCATGAAGGGTCAGAAATTCCATACACGATTCAAACAAAGCAATTGATTGAGGGAAAAAACTTCATGCATGATTATGAACATATGGCCAAATTATTGTGCAGCAAAAAATGCATGGATCATAGAGTTAGAAGAGTTCATGCTTACCTCTTGCAGCTGGTGATCGTGTTTTGTGTTAGAGGTGTTACAGCTTAGTTCCAAGGTTATGGACAACTTCCCTAGGTGTTATGGAGTGTGTCTGGGTGCTTGGAATGGATGGAAATTATCTGGAACTGAAGATGGTATCTCAACTGCAACTTGGTTAAAACCTTGAGCAGCTGGCTGGTGATTCTGAGAAATTAGTGTTCCAGATGTTGTTTAAGTGTTTGGAATACTTCTATATGATGTTTATGAGGTGTGTGTGTGATTGGTTTGGTTGGAATTGCTCTCAAACTCAAAACCCGATAGTGACTTGCTTTGGAAGGCAAATTTGGAGTGAAGAAGGTGATTTTGAGGAAAGCATTTGTTTGATGGCTTTGGTGTACTCAAACTGATCAAAAATGAGCTCTATTTATAGTAGATCAAGTTTGTTTTGCAAGGAATAGTGAATGACAACTGCTGCATAGGTTTGGCCAATGTTGAGCAATGAGAATCCAAGTCTCCTCTACCCATTGACTAGAGGTTAGGGCACAGGCTGCTGGTTCCCTTGGTCTTGGATAAGTCTTGACTGAATTCAGCTGGAAATGGCTCAGTCCATGCCACCTTGTTGCATCCATTGAATGCTCCAAAACAAAATTGGAGTCTTGTCCCCTCTTTAGGGATTTCTAGGTTTAGCATGCTATTTTTGGTTCCAAAGACTTGGGAGGCTTGGGATCAGAGTTGGTTCCTCCTTGGTCCCCCCTTGAGGTGTTCAGATGGATAGAGTTGCTTGTCCTTTGCAAAATTTGGGAAGATCGAGTAAAATGCACAAATCTGCCTTGCCTTGACAGTTTTCAGCAAGGCATATTGCCATTGTCATATCTCATGGCTCAGGTGTTGTTTACTTAGCAAGGCATAACACAAGTAGCAAACCATATCACACATCAGAACCAACTAAGTAAACAACAACAACTGAATTAACACTTCAGTAGCACATAAGTAGTTGTTGCAACACATCAAGAGACCAGATCAACACATGCAAAAAAGATCATCACATCACAGAACATTATGATGGAACATCTTGTCCCACGTGAACATTCCTCCCCCATTTTGCCAAAATTTGGAAGGTATGGAAAGAACAACAAGAAGTTTTCAGGATCCAAAACAAAAGCTTGACAATCATGCACCCAACCAGACCAGTAATCAAAGTAGTAGCAGCACAAATCAGTAGCATAGTCAGAAGTCAAATGGTTTGCTACATGCACAAATGATCCATAACAACCAGTCATGCAATCACAATGTCATTTGTGCATGAATACATAGTTAGTAGTTAAGCCATAATCAATAGTAGATACTATTAACACAAACACCAACACACACAATTGAGGGTCAGATGCCAAGCCAAATGCTTCAGTATGCACGCACACACAAAATCAGAATAGTTAGTAGCATTCACACCAGATTCAGCAGCATATATTAGCACCACACCACACAATCATTAGAGTCATTAGTCAATACCTACTACCAAAATATTAGTTGTAGCAACAATAGGTTAAGATGAGATAGCTCCAACAATTCTCCAAAAAAACCATATCAAATTCATCAACTGGTACATAGATGTTGGACATAACGTATGAGACATCTGACACAACAAACAACTTATAAAAAAAACTCAAAAACCCATGAGGAATACCATCATCCTCAAACTCCTCTTAAGATAACAAGCTCCAGCATTCAGCATTATCTTCAACTATTGAGCATCACAATTAAGCTCCATAAAATCATTATACTTCAGTGTTTCAACACAAATTTCTTCTACATCCACATTTGGAGTTTCTTCTTCCTCAACTCACTTTTCCTTGGTCATAATCTTGTCAATAGAGCAAACCTTGCTTCTGCCCAATTAATTAATAGTTGAAAAATGAAAGTTTCACGCATTTTCCTCTATGATTAACCATTCTATACTCTATGTTGCCTTCAACATTACACACAACAGTAATGTTCACACTATACTCCCCGACCAACTTTTCATAACAATGACCAATATTAGTCACAATCTTCTTTTGTCCGACAGCTTCCATGATTTCTTTGAACTCAAGAGCTTCATTACCTAGCTACCTCTCAACTAAAATCTTTCTTTGAAAAATATACTTTATCCTCAATGTGGACACAATATCTTGGACATTAGTTTTAGCATCAGTCTCAAATTCACTTGTGTGAACAAGCTTTCTATTCACTTAAGAATTAAAAAGGAAAACTTGTTCAGTCTTTTTTTGAGATGGAAACTCAATCACCAACATGTGATACATGTTGTCTGGAACAACCTGGTTGACATCTTTGAGCATTTGGTTACTCCACACCAGTTGCGTGCAACTACTTCCGACATATATATCTTGAGGGAGTTAAAGCCTTTAGGCTATGATGCCTATAACTAGGTCACCAAAGGTGTATCACACAAGTCGTGATGTGGTTTTCAATGAAGGAGAAATAGCGTTCAAAAAAATTGATGATGTTGGTCGAAATTCAAATATCTTTAAAGAAGAGATGGAGACGGAAGATATTCGCATTGAGGTGGGGCATATTTATGGTGAATTGAATAACCCGAATAAATTTGAGGAAGAAGCACATGATGCTGGAAAAAATTAAGGAAACTATTGATTACTTCGTGTTGGCAAGATACAGGCTGAAAAGAGTCATTAAGGCACCTCAGAGACTTGGTTATGAAGATCTCATATATTTTTCTTTAATCTCAACTAGTGAGGTATTTAATGAAGAACCTTGAGATTACAAGGAATCTGAGAGGAGTCGAAACAAAACTGAACGGATGAAAGCCATGGATGATGAGATAAAATATGCAGGATTCAGGTTAGTCAACTATAAGTGGATTTTAAAGGTTAAGGAAGGAATCAAAGGAGTGATGTCGAAGAGATTTTAGGCAAGGTTGGTTGCTAGGGAGTACACTAAAAAAGTAGAAGTCAACTTCAACGTTGTGTTATCACCTGTTGTAAAGCAGATATCCGTTAGAATGTTGTTGTCCCTGGTGGAGAAGTTCGATTTAGAACTTGAACGGATGGATGTGAAGACTTCTTTTCTGTATCGTGATCTAGATGAAACAATTCTGATGAAGCAACCTGAAAGGTATGTATAAACAGGTAAGGATGATTATGTGTGCAAGTTGAATGGGTCATTATATGGCCTAAATCAATCTCCTCAACAGTGGAATGGGAGATTTGATAAGTTCATGGCACACATAGGTTTCACTAGGAGGCAGTTCGAATACTACATTAACTCAAGATTTCGAACTGGAAGTTCACTTGTTATTTTCTTGCTTTATGTGGATGATATCCTCATAGAAAACGACAATGTCAAGGATGTAATGAAGATGAAGGTTGAACTTAACAATGAGTAAAAAATGAAGGATCTAGATGCTGCCACCAACATTCTTTAAATTAGCATTTGGAGAGATAGAAAACAGACGGGATTATGCTTATCTCAAGAGACATACCTAAGGAAGATTCTCTAAAAATTTGGTATGTTGAATTCAAAGCATGTCGTAACACCAACAAATTCTCAATTCAAAATGAGTATGACTCAAAGTCTGAGTATTGAATTTGAAAGAGCTTATATGAATAACATTCCTTATGCTAGTATAGTAGGTTCTTTGATGTATGCTACAATTTATACGTGGCACAACATAGCATATGGAGTGAGCCTTGTAAGCATGTATATGGTCAATCCTCGGAAGGCACATTGGCAAGCTTTGAAGTGGATTCTGAGATACATAAAAGGATTCCTAACTAGGGTCCTGGTTTACGGAGGAGCCATAGATTATGGCCAAGCTGAAGTTGAAGGATTTGTTGACTCTGACAATGTAAGATGTATGGATACCCAAAAAATGTATCTGGATATTTGTTTACTATGTTTGGTACAACAATCAGTTGGAAAGTGACGATTCATAAGTTTGTAGCCTAATCAACCTCTAAAGTTGGATATATTGGTCTCACTGAAGCTATAAAAGAAGCATTGTGGCGTGAAGGGTTTGCTAAGGGTTTGAAACTTCAAGGTCAAGCTATCATTGTTAAATGTGATAGACATAGTGTCATATATATGTCGTAGAATTCAACCTATCATGAGAGAACCAAACACATTAATGTTAAGTTGCATTTCGTCAGGGAAAAAATCGAAAGCGGAGAAGTCAAAGTGATGAAGGGTTTGATTGATCACTATAACACATCGACATAATAGTATTTTATTTATTTATTTTTATTTAATTGATTAAATTATTTAAATAATTATTTTATGTAATTTATGACGTGTTTGGCCGATGACGATATTTATGGTGAATTGTGCTTGATTAATTAGTTTTTGGTAGGTTTTATTTAATTAAATTAATTGAAATTGAGAAAAATAGTAAAGATTGGGGTAAAAGTTAAATAATGTAAAATGGATGGTTAATAATGAAGAGCTTTTGGTTAGTTGGGCCAAGAGTTAATTAGAAAGAAGTTAATTAGGTTATTAAATATATTAAGAAAATTATAAGAAATATGGATTGTTAGAGCATTTTGACAGTACATAAAAAAAAAGGAGAATTAGGGTTTGGGAAAGGAAACTAAATAGAAGGTTGTTGGATTGCTTTTGCTGGATTTTAAAGGTAAAGGGAGATTATACATCTAAGAGTGCATTAATCATGAAAGGGTAGAGAGGTTTCCCTTAACAATGAGTTCAAAATGAAGTATCTAGGACCTGCCACCAACATTCTTGAAATTAGAATTTGGAGATATAGAAAACAGACGAGATTATGCTTATCTCAAGAGATATACCTAAGGAACATTCTCTAAAAATTTGGTATGTTGAATTCAAAGCATGTCGTAACACCAAAAAATTCTCAATTCAAAATGAGTACGACCCAAAGTCCGAGTATTGAATTTGAAAGAGCTTATATGAATAGCATTCCTTATGCTAGTATAGTAGGTACTTTGATGTATGCTACGATTTATACGAGGCCAAACATAGCCTATGGAGTCAGCCTTGTAAGCATGTATATGGCCAATCCTGGAAAGGCACAATGGCAAGCTGTGAAGTGGATTCTGAGATAAATAAAAGGATCCTTAACTAGGGTCCTGGTTTACGGTGGAGCCATAGATTATGGCCAAGCCGAAGTTGAAGGATTTGTTGACTTTGACAATGCAAGATGTATGGATTCCAGAAAAAATGTTTCTGGATATTTGTTTACTGTGTTTGGTACAACAATTATTTGGAAAGTGATGATTCATAAGTTTGTAGCCTAATCAACCACTGAAGTTGGATATATTGGTCTCACTGAAGCTATAAAAGAAGCATTAATGTGGCGTGAAGAGTTTGTTATGGGTTTGAAACATCAAGGTCAAGCTATCACTGTTAAATGTGATAGACAAAGTGTCATATATATGTCAAAGAATTCAACCTATCATGAGAGAACCAAACACATTGATGTTAAGTTGCATTTCGTCAGGGAGAAAATCGAAAGTGGAGAAGACAAAGTGATGAAGTTTTTGATTGATCAATATAACACATCGACATAATTAGTCTTTTATTTATTTATTTTTATTTAACTAATTAAATTATTTAAATAATTATTTTATGTAATTTATGACGTGTTTGGCCGATGACGATATTTATGGTGAATTGTGCTTGATTAATTAGTTTTTGGTGGGTTTTAATTAATTAAATTAATAGAAATTGAGAAAAATAGTAAAGATTGGGGTAAAAGTGAAATAATGTAAAATGGATAGTTACTAATAAAAGCTTTTGGTTAGTTGGGCCAAGAGTTTATTAAAAAGAAGTTAATTATTTTATTAAATATATTTTGAAAATTATAAGAAATATGGATTGTTAGAGCATTTTGACAGTACATGAAAAAAAAGAAGATTTAGGGTTTAGGAAAGGAAACTCCATAGAAGGCTGTTGGATTGCATTTGCTAGATTTTAAAGGTAAGGGGAGATTATACGTCTAAGGGTGCCTTAATCATGAAAGGGTAGAAAGGGTTCCCTTAACCTCCAATAGGATTTCTTCCTTTTCTTTTGATTGTTTATTTGATGAATTATATGAATGTAATTTTGTTTTATGCAATGAATCAATTGGATTTCTTGCTCTATAATTGTGGTGATTATTGTGTATGCTAAACTGTTCATAAACATGATATCTGGTAGAAAATTAGGGGGTTTAAGAGCATGAATGTAATTCTAATTTTTGGTGATTAATTGATAGGATAACATGTTAAATTAATGGGAAATAACATGATAATATGTGTTAATCATGCATGTATCAATTATGGGCTGTTTCACGATGTTTTGAAATTAATTTTGGGGTGTTTTGAAGGTTCTGCAATGGTAAAACCCATTTTTACTTATGTTAACAAGGTGACAGGCGTCACTTACATGATGCCCTAGTCGTCATGTGCTTTGAGATGCTGACGGGCATCAACTGTCTGACTGGGAGACTTTCATAGTCTCCAGGCAAGCGTGGGGCCTTGTCGATCGTCATAGGGGTGATGGTGGAGGGATAAGGGTGATGACGGGCATCACCCAAGTGACGAGCTATCTGTCATCGTGTCAATGGGTGCATGTTGGCCTACTGAGTTGGATTTTTGGTGTGTTTTGTCGTGCGGTCAATGTTTGGCTGTTATTTGGTGTGTTTTGACGAATATTAGTTGAATAATTAGATTATGTTGAAATGAGTAATATGTGTAATTATAGATATACGTTTAATGTGTGAATATATTTGGTGAAAATTCAAGTATAATATTGCGTGAATTATTGTATGTACTTGTTGATGAGTTTAGATGAGTAGTTCCTATGAGAATTACTGAGGGTGCATTGAATGCATATTAGGCTATAACTAGAGTGGGGTTGTATTCATTATCATGATGATGTTGTTGTATTACTGGTGTAGTCCGAGAGGGGCTATATTAATTACTATGGTCTTGTCATTGGATTGTTATATGTCATGCATCATATATTATCGTTGTTGTAAAAGAGGCTAGTCATGAGTTCAGAGAGGGGACCAATGACTTGTCCCAAGCTCAGAGTGGGTGCTTAGAGCTCAGAGTGGGGGCTCGGGGTTTAGAGAGGGGACCTGGTTTGTATAAAGAACTAAATGTTGAGTTGGCACCGCATGCATAAGTTGAGTCGATGTTGCATTGCATTACATAAGAGTTGTAGAAATGATATGTTTGAGTGTCGTTGAATACTCTGGTTCCTGTTTGTGTGAGTTTCATTGTTATGTGAGTGGATTGTGAATGCATGATTTTTGTGATGCATAATTGATATCTGTATAGTTTGTGTTGTGTGAATCTATCCTAATTATTTCGTGCACCGTTTATTATTTGAATGTATTCTCACCCTTTTTATGTTGTCGCGTCTGTGCTCCTCTAGATTAGAGATAATCAGGTACTTGAGTAGGAGCTTGACGTAGAGGATGGATTTGAGCCTCTTTAGTGGCCCATGGATCGAGACTATAGTTGGAGCCGCTCTGCTATGTAACACGAGGGAAACAGACTATTCTTTTCTTTGTTTTCATTGTGTTGGATATCTTTTCATTTGTTTTAAAGTTGAACCACTTTTTTAAACTTATTATTGATGTCGAGGCTTTTTATGCCAAGTACTTTATAATTCCACTGCTTATCAAATGATTTAATTTTCAATAATTTAGTTCATGTTTGTTTTGTTGATGTTTGAGTAACATTCTACTTGAAAGATTTTACGTAGGGTGTTACAATCACAATGCTGCATATATCATCACCAAGTCATTGCCAAGCATGAAGTTCTTCCATTGTATACCTTAGATAAAGCTGCATGATGATATCTAGTTTGTTCCCTTGATGTTTTGATGTTTGGTCCAAGGTGGAGCTTTGTGGTATTGGATCGAACTTCAGTCTCAACAAAGGTAGCTTCATGTTTCGAGAGTAGTCGAAGTGCATGTTGTAGTCGAAGTATGTTCAAACATATAGAAGTCGAAGTGCATGTTGTAACCGAAGTGTGTTATAGTTTACAGAGTGTTCGAAGTTAGCTTATGTTTTATGATGAATATATGCATTTCATGTATTTATGTTATCATCATACATAGGCTAAGGCTAGTATTCTATAAATATAATTGTTCTCTCACTTGGTTGTTGTTACTCACTTGTAATCTTATAGCCTTAATTGAGAAAAACGATTATAACCAATTTTGTTCCATCTTCTTTTTCCTTCTTTTTTCTCTTTTGTATAAATTGAACTAATTCTTGGTTGTTCAAAAAACTCTCTCTTTCTCACAGATTTACATCGTTAATTGGTATCGTTTGTTACAACATGTTGAGAAAAAAATGATTTCACCAAATCTAATAAAATTTATTAATAATTTTATATGTGTATACACCATTAATATTAAAAGTAAGAAAATAGAGAGAATAATTTATAAATATTTATATTTTTTTAGGTTTAACTAGAATTGTTTATTAAAATTAATCTGTTTAATAAATTTTGTTATATTTGTTATATATTTTTATATTGTATTAATGGTCCTACTTATTAAACATGTGTAGTTATACAATGTTATAGTCAATATCTTACTAAGTTCAAATGAATACTGTCTCCTACAATATTCGAGGGTGTGGAGGGGTTTTGAAAAGAAAGAATATTAGAGAAACTTTGATTAAAGTTGGGGCAGAGATATGTTTTCTTCAGGAAACGAAGTGTATTAGTATAACAGATGAGTTAGTGTATAGTCTATGGAAAGATAGGACTTGTCAATGGTCTGTATCTAATGCTAATGGGCTATCTGGCGGATTAATCACCATTTGGAAGTCTGGTGTTTTGACTCCTATTTGTAGTTATAGGGGCAAAGGTTATCTTGGGTTGCAAGCGATATGGAAGGGCAGAAGATGTTATTTGTTTAATATTTACTCTCCTTGTAACATTGCTGAGAGGTGAGTTTTATGGAAGGAATTAATAATTCTTAAAAATAGTTTGAGTCCGGGAGAGTGGATAGTAGGGGGGGACTTTAATTAAATAAAGTGTAGGGAGGAGCAGATTGGGTATTCTCGTCCCAACAGTAGGCACATGTTAGAGTTTTCTGAGTTCATTAATTCTCTAGGTGTGGTTGATCTACCTTTAAGTGGTCTCAAGTTTTCTTGGGTCAAGTCGAAAGGTACAGTTTGTAGTCGTCTTGATCGGTTTCTTGTTTTGCCTTCTGTCTTTAATGATTGGAACATGGTGACGCAACGAATAGGAGAGAGGGATATATCAGATCACAGGCCGGTTTGGATTGCAGCTAAAAACACTAATTGGGGCCCCAAGCCATTTAAGGTTTTGTCGTGCTGGTTCGACCACTGTGATTTCTTACCTTTCATTAAGAAAGAGTCGGAAGACCTTAAGATTTCAGGAAAAACTTCTTATATTTTGGCTAAGAAAATGAAGCATCTTAGAGATAGAATTCGTTGGTGGAATACCAATATATTTGGATGGGTTGATCTTAGTATACAAAAGGAAGTTGGGGCTGTCAACGAAATGGAAGAATTGTTGGTTCAAAAATGTGGAGATATCACTGGAGAGGAGCTGTTACGCAGGAATGATGCAGAAGACAATTTCTGGAAATCCATTAGAGTTAAAGAGAGTATTCTGAAGCAAAAATTGAGATCCAAGTGGATAGCTGATGGAGATATTAATACTAAGTTCTTTCATAATGTTTTGAGGCAGAGGATTAATTTAAATACCATTAATGGAGTCATAATTAATGGTAAATTGGTGGAGGATGTGCAGGTGGTGAGACAATTTACCAGTTCTCATTTTGCTAGTAGATTTAGTAGGGCTGATAGACCTTTCCCTCATATTGGTGGTTCTGGTTTTAAATCTCTTTCACTTGCTGAAAGTCAAGAACTAGAGGCTGATGTAAATATGCAGGAAATCAGGGAAGTGGTGTTTAGTTTTTCTGGGGATCGTAGTACTGGGCCTGATGGCTTCAGTTTTGAATTCTTGAGAAAGTGCTGGGAAATTGTAGGTCCAGAGTTTTCAAATTGTGTGTTGGAGTTTTTTGAAGGAGAACAACTTCATAAAAGCTTTGCGTATTCTTTTGTGGTTTTGATTCCGAAGGCTGACAACCCTGAAGACTTTGATGGATATAGGCCCATTTCTTTGGTTAGTTCAGTTTATAAGGTTATATCTAAAATTCTCTCTAACAGGCTCAAGAAGAAAATTGGAGGAATAGTCTCAAATACTCAAACTGCGTTTTTGGAAGGAAGAAATATATTAGATGGGGTGTTGGTTTTAAATGAGATTCTGGAGCTTGCCAAGAGATCTAAGAAGGAGCTAATGATTTTCAAAGTGGACTTTGCTAAAGCTTATGACTGTGTTGATTGGAACTATCTTCGTGAAGTCATGAAACATATGGGATTTGGTTCGAAGTGGTTGAGATGGATGGATCTTGGAGTTTTTAATAGTTTCTCATCTGTTTTAGTTAATGGAAGTCCTTCTCAAGATTTCAGAGTGTCTAGGGGTCTCAAGCAAGGAGATCCCCTAGCTCCTTTCCTCTTCTGTTTGGCTGCAGAGGGACTGGAAGTTATCATGAAACGTGCAATAGTTGCTGGTACATTTTCAGAGTTTAAAGTCAACTCAGATATTGGTTTTCATTTGTTACAATATGCTGATGATTTTGTCTTAATTGGTGATGGTTCTTGGAAAAATATCATTACGTTTAAAGGCATTTTGAAAGGTTTTCATCTCACTGCAGGGTTGGACATTAATTTTAGCAAGAGTTCTTTGATATGTGTAGGTTTGGAAGAAAGCAAGATTAGATCTGCAGAGCTGTATCTTTCTTGTAGAATTTCTCCATCTCAGTTTTTGTTTCTTGGGATCTTACTTGGAGGTAACCATAGGTTAATCTCATTTTGGAAGCCGGTGATAGACATGATGCATGCTAGATTGAATACTTGAAAGAGTCGGTTCTTATCAATGGGAGGTAGAGTTACTTTAATTAATTTTGTCCTGTGTAATTTGCCAGTCCATTACATGGCTTTCTATAAAATGTCGGCTAAGGTGGTTAGTATTCTCAAGTCGATTCAAAAATCGTTTTTGTGGAATGGCTTGGAGAATAAAAGAGGGATTGCATGGATAAGATGGAAAATGGTCTGTAGAAATAGAGAGTTGGGTGGTTTAGGTGTGAAAGATCTTAAATTATTCAATTTGGCTTTGTTCCTTAAATGGTCTTGGAAGATTTTAGAGAATAAGACTTCAATTTGGAAGGATTTCATCAACTTTAGATATCCTTTTTGCTGCTCTGATTTTTTTAGTGGTGAGTTTTCAAACTTGCAGGTTTCTCCTTCTACTTGGTTTCTAGATCTGTTTCAGGCCACGAAAGTTGCGGGTGAGGGTATGTTGGCTGATCTAATTGTTTATGATATAGGAGATGGAAGTAGGGTGGACTTTTGGAGGACTAAATGGGCATTGGATGATACCTTCAGCAGGAGGTTTCCTGTTCTTTTTGGTTTAGTAGATACAAACTCAAACACTGTCATTGATAATGGATTTTGGGAGGGAGAGAATTGGATTTGGGATATTAAAGTGGACGTTTTTGATGTACCGGAGCAGGCTCGGTTTCAGCTTGATGAACTCTATTTGTTATTGGCTGAAATTTCCATAAACAAGAATGCCAATGTTTCGATTAAGTGGTTGTTGGAGGAAGATTATGTTTTTTCTGTCTCGTCTATGTATATTTTTTTGCAGGAGAAACTTGGAGAGAACGAAGTACAGTTAGGAATTTAAACGAAAGCGGCGTTCAAGTTAATTTGGTTAGCTCAAGCTCCTTTTAAGGTGAAAGTTTTTGGTTGGAGGATGCTTCATCAGAGAATTCCAACGAGGGATAATCTGATTCGGAGAGGTATTGTCACTAATAGGCATGAGATGACTTGTCCTTTTTGCTTCCTTGAAACGGAGTCGGTTGAGCATGTTTTATTTTACTGTGGTAAGACGATTTTGGTGTGGAATTATGCTTATAAATGGTTGGGGATTCCTTGTATATTGGTAGGGAATATGATAACTCATTTAACATGTTGGGTACAGGGTTGTGTTGATAGAGGGTTGGTTGTTAGAATAGCAGTAGGGTTATGGTTATCGATTTGTTGGATTATTTGGTTATCCCGTAACAATATCGTATTTAGGGATGAATTTTGGGATTTAGATACGATTTCAAATCGTATTTTACTTTACACTTAGTGGTGGTTAGGAAAGAGTTATAATAGTCCTTATTTTTGTAATTATTTCACTTGGGTTAACTCTCCTAGTGATTTTTGTAGCCGGTGATCTTTGATTAGGCTATTGTTGTATACGGGTTGGAGTACCCCTTTGTACCCCGATTTATATGAAAGTTTAGCTTATTAAAAAAAAACATAATAAAATTGAACTTAATTTATAAATTACTTTAAATGTATTATGCATATATGATAGATTCATGATATCTTTCTAAAAAAAAATTCATTTTTCATAAATTTTTAAAATTAAAAAATTATTGGCATTAAAAAAATAAAAAATAAATGTTGAGCATTTTACATTTCTTCCTCCTCCTGTCAACCATTTTACTAAGAACTTTGATCCGTTTCCATTTCGTCAAAACCTGTCAACCATTTTACTAAGAACTTTGATCAAACAGCATGAGCTCTCCTTCAAACAACTCTTCCTCCTCCTCCGTCCACCGCCTCGACACCATGTTCCTCTGCCACCTGATGCGCAGCTTTCAGGTTCAACATTCTATCAACCAAGTTATTGATGAGGATTTAATTTTTGACGAAGAAGAAGAAGAACTAGAATATGAAACTCAATATGACACGGCCCATCCCTACCAAGACGACGGACGTGCGATCTACCAAGAAGAATCTCTGATTGAAGCTGAAGTCGTTTACCGGATTCTCAACGGGAAATCGCATACCTTGAAGCCTAACTCTGGTGAAATGGTTATGATTCGTGAAAGTAGCATTGATGTTGGATTTCATGTCGAAGAAGGGGGGAGTATATTGTGTGGGAATGGCATGGTCACATTCTGAGATACACTGAAGAGCATCAATATTCTCTTGAATATATCTATGGGAGTTACTTCATAGAATTGTGGCTGAGTAGCATCCTTCTACACATCCTCGAGTAGATGTTGCTGTTGATAAGGATTTGAAGGATTTGTTTGATGGTGGTGTCAATCCCGCCCCTGGTAGGATTCTTCACCAAAATCTCAACATTGGTTATGTTATCTTGTGAATTTTCTGTATCTGTGATAGAGAGTATCAAGTTATATTTTAGTATTTTATCTTAGCATTTTAGTTTAATCAGAATTATTAATTTAAGGTTTTATACTAGTTGGTATTTTGGTTTAATTGTTATTGAATTGGGCTTCCACCAGTATTTGGGTATTTTAGTCATTAGGCCCATTAGTATCATTATATATGTATTGTCTTTTGACACATTTGAGAATGAATCAAGAAAAAAAAAGTTATCTTTATCCTTTATTTTCTTAGTTTGCTTCTAGATTTGTAGATATTTTATACCTTGTTAGGATTAGCAATTTTGCTTCCTAACAATTGGTGCTTTCATTTTCGATCTCACTTTCCGCTTTAAATCATGACAATCTTATTGTTTGATGGAGAAGAAGATGCATATTGGTGGATTCTTTGTTTTGAGAAAATTTTCAAAGAACATGGAACACATGAGTCATTGAAGGTGTTGAAAGCTGTAGGAGCTTTGAGAGGTTCTGCTCTCAAATTGTGGATATGGTGGTCTCGTGTTCATCGCCAATATAGTTGGGATACATTTACAACTGCTTTTTTATGGAGATTTAAACCGGAATGGAGAGAAATTTTACCAATAGAAGAAGAGGAAGAGCCAGATCTAGAATTGGTGAAATTAATTGAAAAACCTTCCCTTCGTTCCCAACCAACCCTAGAACCCAATCCTCAAGATAATTTCCAACCGCCATCTCCCAATCCCGACGAGTTAGCCGCCCAAGCCTTAGCTGCAACCGGCGGTAAATCCACCGTCAAAGCCACCGAATGGATTCTTACTCACAAACCTACCTCCACCACCACCACCACCAACAACCCTTCACCCTTACCATCACCACCGCCACCACCAGCACCTTCATCATTCACATTCCAACCCAAACTCGACCGGTTCTTCCAAAACCCAAGCCCAAACCCATCTCCACCACAACCCATTGATTCGCAACAACATTAAAAGGAACAAGAAACTGATACAGAGGAACCAATCAAACATATAAAGCTATCGCCAACACCACTCTCACAGACACAAACTCAAACACCTTCACTACAAAACAACAACCCCTCGTTTTTCTTCAACCGTTCCAAGAAACAAGCTCAAACTCAAACCCACACTCATGAACCCTTATACGAACGCTTACGCCCCAGAACATTGGACGAGGTTGTTGGACAGGATCATCTTCTATCAGCAAATTCCATTCTCTGTTCCGCAATCCAACGCAACCGTTTACCTTCTATCCTCTTGTGGGGTCCACCCGGCACAGATGATGAAGCAATTTATTTTGATGAGAAATCTGTTAGAGGATCTGTGCATCAAGGTTCTCTTTCCACAACTTCTTCTGTTGTTCGAGGAGACTCAGGTTTACAAGATGGAAATTCAGCAAAGACTAATCTTATTGATGGATATTATGACTCAGGCAACAATATTAAGTTTACTTTCACCACAGCTTATACTATGGCCTTGTTGAGTTAGACTCCAATGGATTATCAAAAGAAATTCGCTGATATTGATGAACTTGATCATGTTAGGGATATCATCAGATGGGGTACTGACTATTTGCTTAAGGTGTTCATTATTTCAACTGGATCCAACCTTACACTCTATTTTCAGGTTGGAAGTACCGTTAGTACTAATAATGAACCAAATGATATAAATTGCTGGAAAAGACCTGCAGACATGAGTTACGGTAGACCAGTTTCAGTTTGTGATGGCTCAGCTACAGATTTAGCTAGTGAAGTTGTGGCAGCATTATTTGTCGCGTCGATGGTATTCAAAGACGACAAAGGTTACTCAGGGAAACTAGTTCAAGCAGCAGAAAGTCTGTATGAGTTTTATGGCTCAATTGGATTGTCTGTTGGTGCAACTGTTGGTGAAAATCAAGCTTTAACAGATCAATGTGTTAGGGCGTTGAGGAGAATATTTGTTCTTTGCGATCGTGACAGGGAGGATGCCCTCAATGATGCAGAACTAAATGATTTTCAGGATGTTGTCTTTTTGCACATCTTTAATATGGCGACAAGGAGTGGTCGTATTAGGGATCCGACAAGAATACAATTGTTTTTTGAAATTTCTCGGACTCTACATGATAATATGGAATTTATAAATGCAAAGAATGGCGATAGCCAAGTGGCACATTCAGTATCTCACCTTGTGCACATGGTAGATTATGGAGCAGAGATGGAACACCATTTAGCATTTCTGGTTGGTTGCCGAGCATCTTTTGACATATTCAATGAGCTTAAGGAAACTCTCGTTCACTCCAGCAATTCTTTAGCAATTCAATCTTTACAATGTGCTAAGAAAGATCCGACTTTGTTCAAGTCATGTGTCACATTTAGCGAAGTCACAATACCTTCTATCTCTAATCAGAGACAATTTGATCTTTTTTTAGAAACTGCAGAGGTAGCATTCTTAGGGGGCTTGGTTTCTCATGTAGATGGATTAATTGATTCAGGAATCAGCTGTTTGCATATCTTGGACAGAGTTGATGGCTTTCGAACTCCAGTTGATGTTGAAGGACTAGTTTCATCTATTAGAAAGCTGTGCGGCTTCTTAATTATGGTCCCAGGTAATATTAGTCTACCGGTTACCTATTTCACAAATAACTTATTTTCATTGATCAGTTCCCAATCATGGTTTGACCCAAAAATGAAGACACAGATTTTTTCTGCTATCCTATTATTATTGACTAATTTATCGCAGAAGACTCTGCCATATCATGCAAATACACAGATACCTGGCAATGACATGTTATATTATGGGGATTCATCTTACAAGCAAGAACTTGATTCTTTGTCTAAGGTTGTTCTTGTGAACCTAGTTTGTGCCGTTCAACAAGAACCTTCCCAGGCTGCTCGAGGAAATATGTAAGACCCGTATATTTTAGTCTGTGCTATTCTGTGATGTTTTATTTATTCATCGGTGTTTCTACGAAACTTTGGGGTAGCAAATTATTTATACTCGATATTTTTAGGGGTTCCGGTGATGGATCAGTTTGACCCATATGTTTTCTTTTGAGAAATCGATCAGACTTTTAAATTGGCGAGGATTATAATTGATTTAAGATATTTTTATGGTAACGGAAATTCTGAAAATGTGACTCTGTTGATGTTTTGTGAAAACGAGAAAATATAGCCGTCGTTTTAATTTTCAGGGACTCCGAGTGTTGTCGGAAATTTTAAATAGGAGTTTATTTATCGCCGGAAATGAAAATTTAATCCCATTTTATTTTTCCAAGCGGCGTAGAAAATTTATTTATCCGGAACCGAAATTTAGTCGAAAATAATGTTGTGTTTTATTTTAAAGATGACAGTAGAATTTTTCTATTTTCGAAAAAGTGTTTCGGGGGTGTTTTACGACTCGTCTGTGAGCGAACGAGGAGACCGAACGAATTAACGAGTTTTATTGAATAGTGGGGCGGTGGAAGAGAGGCGGTTTATGTGGGATAAGAATGAAGCATGTGGGTGAGAGTGAGAGAGTGAATCGTGGCCTTTGGAAAGGGAGGGTGATGATGAATTGGAAGAAAACTATATATGAGAGGAACATGTTTCACTCTTTTTCTTTTCTGATCTTTCTCAACTCACGCATAAATTTCTAAGGTGAGTTTTATGTTTAGTAATTTATTTAATTTTTAGTTTTAATGGTTTATTTTAAATTAGTATTAAATAATGTGGTTAGATTGAGTGAATGATACACCGATAGAATACCCCCTGTTTACAGTTTTGTGTAAAAAAATTAAAATTTAAAATTTGTATTGGTCGGTAACAAAAATATTTTCTATCCGATTATCGGATTATGTTTTAGAGAAAAAATATTGGTACCGATTTAATTTATCTGTGGTATATTATTTGGATTATTATTATGTTTACTATTCATTTATTTAACTATTGGATTTTTGTAAGAAAAAAAAATATAATAAGGAAATGAAGAGAAAGTGGGTGGTGGGACCCACCCCTTGGTTTTATTTTTGTGTGACGGAGGTCACATTACTTGTTACGGGCGTCATGCCCATTTTCTGTGGTGGGCGTCCCGCTGTTTTTACTTCCGGTCTCGTAAATGTCATTCTGTTTGATATTTTTTTATTCCGGTTTTTTTAACTGGAAGAATATTTATTTATATTTATATAAATATTTTTAGATAATTATTTTATTTTGCGGAATTTTCCGGATACGTTCGGAATAGTATGTTAAAGTACGATCTGTGCCGATTTTTGGTACCGTTGAAAAACTGTTAACAAGTTTTGATGTCGAAATATTTTTAGATCAAAATAATTTATTTTGAATAGAAAAT
This sequence comes from Lathyrus tuberosus, assembly GCA_022829125.1. Taxonomy (NCBI): domain Eukaryota; kingdom Viridiplantae; phylum Streptophyta; class Magnoliopsida; order Fabales; family Fabaceae; genus Lathyrus; species Lathyrus tuberosus. The sequence continues at coordinate 6,498,111 of JALAZF010000243.1, read as the reverse complement.
ATTATTTTATTCTAAATTATAATTTAGAATATTATTTATTTTGGTATATTACTTAGTTATCTATATTGGTTTTCACTAATTTTATTCCTAGTGTGAGAAACGTATTTTTGACAAAACTGTTTGTTCAAAATATTAATTGAATTTTAATTAGTGTGTTAGAAATTTCTTTGAACGAGAATTTAATTATTCTTTTACGGGGAAAACTATTTTCTATGTGAAAAGATTTATTTTGTTTATAAAGCGATTAGATTAGTAGTTATCGGGAATGGTTATATTTATGAGTTAGAACTGAGAGGGAATGAAATACCTTTTTAACGGTAAATATTACGTGGTTTAGGACGTGATAGTACCGGTACGTGGGAAGAAGGAAATTATCAGGAAGCGTGCGAAGGTAAGGGCACCTTCTAACGATATTATATAGTGCTGAATGCGTATGTATTTGTATGACTGATTTGTGTGCCCACTTGGGGTCCTTGTGAAAATGATGTGCTGATTGAGTTTGTTAATGCTAAACGTGTGAAATGCTTTCATATGATTTGTGTGAAATATATGAATTGGCATGTGGTTATGATTACCTGAGACGAGATTATATAAATTGTTGCATTTGCACTTGTGTGTCATGCATACCATAGTTGCGTGTAGGTAGTTGGTGCCGAATGGGCCAGGGTGATGTGACTGAGCCGTCACCTAATCTCGAAGGGATTCTACTGCACCAGGTGATGTGACTGAGCCATCATCGATCCTTTGAGATCAAATTGAGTCAGGTGTCTGCGAGGAGGCAACACCGGGTGTTTGCAAGGGCATCACTTTTTGTGTCTGCAAGGCAGCACGGTTAGTGAGGACCCAAGGGGGGTATCACGACTCTCTGCGGAGAGGTAAAATTCCGGGATTCATGCATGGTGAGGGTACCCGACGAATTGGGACCACCAATCCATATAGAGTCTGCATTTAGGATCTATGTGCATTTACTTTGTGGTGTTAAATGGTGTTTTCATTTATATCAGGTGATACCTGTATATGTGTATTCTTTTCTATATGCTATTTTTGGAAAAGTGACCCTCTACTATTATTATGATGTGGTTAACGACCACCCAGACTATGGGAGAGCCACAGGTTCCGCCGATCGTGTTGGGGACTGTGACCACCTGGGATTTCATTGACCAGGATCGGCCCAGTGCTTGGAGGATTGACCCGGCTTCAAGTACGGCTTACTACTATGGGCAGATAGTTTAGTTTAGGATATCTTTTTGGGATGACTGTACTGTATACTATGATACTTTTAGGAGCAGTTGTTGTTATATTTTGGCTACAGTATGCCTTCTGTTCATGGCACCCTTATGTGTATAGGTCATGAACTAGGTGCTGCATTTTGGGTTATTGTATTGTACAGGTACTTACCCTTTGCTCCTTCGAGGAGTTACTATTGATGCATATATTATTACTTCAGTTTCAAAACAGTTGTTTCCATTTCGAAAAATATGCGTGGTAGTTTCTTCGGATATGTAGAGTCGGCTGTGCATTTGAAAGTAACATGCTCCGTTGTTTTGGAATTCGTTAAACTTTTGACTCTGATGTTTTTAAAAAAAAAACGGGGTGTTACATTTTTGGTATCAGAGCACGGCTTTAGATCTTCAAAGGGAAAGTGTTTTAGGAAGTCATCCGTCTAGAGTCTTCTGTTTAGTTGTCCAGTCAGTTCTAGAGCTTGAGTAATTAAGTTTACGTTAGTAAGTGGTTGACATGTGATAGTGTTGGAAAGCTCAGGAGAAGGTTCTAATCTAAATGTTGGGTTTTGCAGGAAGAAAATGCCTCCCCGACATGTACCTCCACCCCCTGAGACAAATGATCGCACTATTGGTCAAATGGCTCATGCAATGAATGTTATGGCAGCTGCTGTGACTGCGCAAACCAATGCTAAGATACAAAGAGATGCAGAGAAGAGAGATCGAGAGATTCATGCTGCTGGGACTCGTACTCTCACTCAATTCCGTCGCCAAGACCCACCTCAGTTCCGTGGGGAAGGAGGTCCTGATGCGGCTGACTTATGGCTTCAGGAATTGGAGAAGATATTCGGAGCAATCCATTGCCCTGAGATAGAAAGAGTGACTCTGGCTACCTATCAACTACTAGGAGATGCTGAGTACTGGTGGAAGAACGCTAGGCTGATTATGGAAGGTGCACACGAGGCGATAAACTGGGAAACCTTTAAACATAAATTTCTGGCCAAGTACTTTCTAGAGACAGCTAGGGAAAGGTACGGTGAGGAATTCCTGAAACTATGCCAAGGAGGTATGACCATTGAGGCTTATGCGACCAAGTTTGAATCCCTATCAAGGTTTTTCCGTTTCTTCCGAGATGGTGTCGATGAAGCTTACATGTGTCGTCGATTCCAAGAAGGGTTGAGATATGAGATGCAGGATGCAGTGATACCTCTGGGTATCAGACAATTTCAAACACTGGTTGAGAAATGTCAAGAGATCGAGGATATGAAAAATAAGAGGGTAAACCGTGGAGGAAACTATACTGCTAGGGGACCAAGTCGTCCAAATAATCCTAATCGTGGTAGACAGGGGACGAAGCCTTATCAACCACCCCAGAATTATCATGGACCAACTCGTTCTACAAATGTCACTCAAGGGAATCAGATGAGGGGGAAACTGGTGTGTTACAACTGTGGACGGGAAGGACATTTTGCGAAGGATTGCAAAATAAATACACTTACTTGCTATAATTGTAAGAAACCAGGTCATCTGTCCCGAGATTGCAAGGTTCCAAAGGTGGAGTCAACATTGAATGCGACACAGGGAGCCCGACCTACTGCAAAGGGACGTGTCTACACTATGGGTGCTGAGGAGAGTGCCCAAGCCAGCAATGCAATACATGATAATTGTCAAGTTGCAGGTAACTCTTTAACTGCATTGATTGATACTGGTGCAACCCATTCATTCATTTCCTTAGATTGTGCAAATCGTTTGAACATAAAGATATCTCCACTGCTTTTTGAGTTACAAGTCTCTACACCTGCCAAGGATTTAGTTGTGAGCTCGGCATGCTTACATTGTTTAGTAGTTATCCAGAATAGAGAGTTTTTGGTCAATCTAATTTGTTTACCCCTACCGTCACTCGAGATCATACTCGGGATGGACTGGTTATCCTATCACTATGTCATCTTGGACTGTGCTCGCAAGATGGTATTTTTCCCTGATCCCGGAGTTGTTAAATACTTGTCAGCAAACCAACTTAGAGTGACCTGGAGGGATGGCGCTCTAGAGTTTTTGTCACTACATAGTGTGGAAGTAACCTCAGACATTCAAATTGAAAACATACGTGTGGTTCAACAATTCCAAGATGTGTTTCCATTGGAGATTCTAGGATTTCCTCTGGTACGCGAAGTAGAGTTCTTTATAGATTTACATCCTGGAACAGGACCGGTTTCAGATCCTCCTTATCGGATGGCGCCGGTAGAATTAACTGAGCTAAAGAGTCAGGTTGAGGATCTACTCGCGAAAGGATTCATCAGGCCAAGTGTATCCCCTTGGGGAGCGCCAGTTCTTTTGGTAAAGAAGAAAGATGGGCGTTCACGCTTATGTGTGGATTATCGAAAACTCAATAAGGTCACGATTAAGAACCGGTACCCTTTGCCACGAGTTGATGATCTGATGGATCAATTGAATGGAGCTGCCGTTTTCTCAAAGATCGACTTGAAGTCAGGCTACCACCAGATCAGAGTAAGGGAGGAAGATATTTCAAAGACGGCATTTTGTACGCGTTATGGGCATTATGAATACCTTGTAATGCCGTTTGGAGTGACGAACGCACCCGCCATTTTTATGGACTATATGAATAGGATTTTCCATCCGTTCTTAGACCGATTTGTGGTAGTTTTCATTGATGATATACTTATTTATTCAAAAAATGAAGAGGAACATGAAGAGCATCTTCGTTTGGTCTTACAAGTTTTGCGTGATAAAGAGTTGTATGCTAATCCCTCTAAGTGTGAGTTTTGGCTAGACAAAGTGAATTTTCTAGGTCATGTCATATCAAGAGAAGGGATAGCAGTGGATCCTAGGAAAATTGAGACGGTACTTGCATGGGATCAACCGAAGACGGTTACAGATATACGAAGTTTTATCGGTTTAGCTGGTTATTACCGCAGATTTATTGAAGGATTTGCAAGGATTGCGGAACCAATGAAGCAACTTACAAGGAAGGATCAACCTTTTGCTTGGACCGAGAAGTGTGAAACCAGTTTCAAATTGTTGAAAGAGCGATTGACGACTTCACTGGTGTTAGTTTTACCGCAACCAGAGGAACCTTATGAAGTTTTTTATGATGCTTCTCATCAAGGACTCGGATGTGTGCTGATGCAGCATAAGAAAGCAGTGGCGTATGCATCACGGCAGTTAAGAACTCATGAAAAGAACTATCCCACACATGATTTAGAGCTTGCAGCGGTGGTCTTTGCCCTAAAAATATGGAGACATTACCTGTATGGGTGCACTTTTGTTGTTTTCAGCGACCATAAAAGTTTGAGATACCTTTTTGACCAGAAGGAACTGAATATGAGACAGAGAAGGTGGATGGAGACGCTCAAAGATTTCGATTTCAAACTACAATACCACCCTGGAAAAGCGAATGTTGTGGCAGATGCGTTAAGCAGGAAGAGTGTTTCCGCATTGTCGACCATCATGGCTAACCGACAAAGGTTGTTAGAAGTATTTCGAGACCTACATCTTAACGTGGAATTGGTACCAGGAGCTTTGAAATTGGGTATGATTAAAGTATCAAATGGATTATTGGAAGAAATTGCGAGTTGTCAGGATGACGACTTGATTGTAGAAAAAAGGAATCTGATTATTCGAGGAACCGCCCCGGAATTCAAGGTAGGAGGAGACAATATCTTGAGATGTAATGGTAGAGTGTGTGTGCCCGATGCAAAAGACCTGAGAAATACGATCCTTGAGGAGGCCCATAAGAGCAAATTGAGTATTCACCCAGGGGCAACTAAGATGTATTAGGATCTAAGGCAGGATTTTTGGTGGCCAGGTATGAAGAGGCATATAGCTGAGTATGTTACGTCATGTTTGACCTGTCAAAAGGCAAAGGTAGAGCACCAGTGGCCTGCAGGGATGTTACAACTGTTGGATATACCAGAATGGAAGTGGAATAGCATTTCGATGGACTTTATCACAGGGTTACCAAAGACTAAAAGGAAGAATGACTCCATATGGGTTATAGTTGACCGGTTAACGAAGTCTGCTCACTTTCTGCCTGTTAAGACTACTTATACAACAGAGAAGCTGACTGAGATTTACATAGCTGAGATTGTGAGGCTTCACGGAGTACCCGCAAGCATTGTGTCAGACCGGGATCCAAAATTTACCTCTCATTTTTGGGGAGCACTACATGTCGCGTTGGGTACTAAGTTGAGGTTAAGTTCGGCATATCATCCGCAAACGGATGGCCAGACGGAAAGAACTAACCAGTCCTTAGAGGATTTATTAAGAACTTGTGTGTTAGATGACAGAAGAAGTTGGGATGATGTTTTGCCATTGATAGAATTCACCTACAACAACAGTTTCCATACAAGTATTGGAATGGCCCCATATGAGGCTCTCTATGGAAGGCGGTGTCAGACACCGTTATGTTGGTATCAAGATGGGGAGCATATGATAGTGGGACCCGAGATGGTACAACAGACTACGGATAAAGTCAGGACGATTAGGCAAAGGATGAAGGCTTCACAAGATCGTCAAAAGAGTTACGCAGATAAACGTCGTAGGCCGTTAGAGTTTAAAGAAGGGGAGCATGTATTCCTTCGATTTACACCAACCACTGGTGTTGGAAGGGCCCTAAAGGCAAGGAAGTTGACCCCTAAATTCATTGGACCGTATCAAATCACCGAGAGAATTGGGAAGGTTGCTTATTGAATAGCACTACCACCAGAATTATCCCGAATTCATGACGTGTTCCATGTGTCTCAACTAAGGAAGTATGTTCCAGATCCTTCACATGTGATCACGCCCGATGATATTCAGTTAAAGGAAGACTTGTCATTTGAAGTACCACCAATAAGGATTGTAGATAAGAAAATGAAGAGCCTTAGGAACAAAGAAATACCACTGGTTAAGGTAATATGGAACGAAGCTACAGGAGATGCAACTTGGGAGCTAGAAAGCAAGATGAAGGAGCACTATCCAGAGCTTTTCGATGTCGTCTAAGTTTTGAGGACGAAACTTCTTTTAGGGGGGGAGTAATGTAAGACCCGTATATTTTAGTCTGTGCTATTTTGTGATGTTTTATTTATTCATCGGTTTTTCTACGAAACTTTGGGGTAGCAAATTATTTATACTCGATATTTTTAGGGGTTCCGGTGATGGATCAGTTTGACCCATATGTTTTCTTTTGAGAAATCGATCAGACTTTTAAATGGAAATTCTGAAAATGTGACTCTGTTGATGTTTTGTGAAAACGAGAAAATATAGCCGTCGTTTTAATTTTCAGGGACTCCGAGTGTTGTCGGAAATTTTAAATAGGAGTTTATTTATCGCCGGAAATGAAAATTTAATCCCATTTTATTTTTCCAAGCGGCGTGGAAAATTTATTTATCCGGAACAGAAATTTAGTCGAAAATAATGTTGTGTTTTATTTTAAAGATGACAGTAGAATTTTTCTATTTTCGAAAAAGTGATTCGGGGGTGTTTTACGACTCGTCTGTGAGCGAACGAGGAGACCGAACGAATTAACGGGTTTTATTGAATAGTGGGGCGGTGGAAGAGAGGCGGTTTATGTGGGATAAGAATGAAGCATGTGGGTGAGAGTGAGAGAGTGAATCGTGGCCTTTGGAAATGGAGAGTGGTGATGAATTGGAAGAAAACTATATATGAGAGGAACATGTTTCACTCTTTTTCTTTTCTGATCTTTCTCAACTCACGCATAAATTTCTAAGGTGAGTTTTATGTTTAGTAATTTATTTAATTTTTAGTTTTAATGGTTTATTTTAAATTAGTATTAAATTATGTGGTTAGATTGGGTGAATGATGCACCGATAGAATACCCCCTGTTTACAGTTTTGTGTAAAAAAATTAAAATTTAAAATTTGTATTGTTCGGTAACAAAAATATTTTCTATCTGATTATCGGATTATGTTTTAGAGAAAAAATATTGGTACCGATTTAATTTATCTGTGGTATATTATTTGGATTATTATTATGTTTACTATTCATTTATTTAACTATTGGATTTTTGTAAGAAAAAAAAATATAATAAGGAAATGAAGAGAAAGTGGGTGGTGGGACCCACCCCTTGGTTTTATTTTTGTGTAACTGAGGTCACATTACTTGTTACGGGCGTCATGCCCATTTTCTGTGGTGGACGTCCCGCTGTTTTTACTTCCGATCTCGTAAATGTCATTTCGTTTGATATTTTTTTATTCCGGTTTTTTTAACTGAAAGAATATTTATTTATCTTTATATAAATATTTTTAGATAATTATTTTATTTTGCGGAATTTTCCGGATACGTTCGGAATAGTATGTTAAAGTACGATCTGTGCCGATTTTTGTTACCGTTGAAAAACTGTTAACAAGTTTTGATGTCGAAATATTTTTAGATCAAAATAATTTATTTTGAATAGAAAATATTATTTTATTCTAAATTATAATTTAGAATATTATTTATTTTGGTATATTTCTTAGTTATCTATATTGGTTTTCACTAATTTTATTCCTAGTGTGAGAAACGTATTTTTGACAAAATTGTTTGTTCAAAATATTAATTGAATTTTAATTAGTGTGTTAGAAATTTCTTTGAACGGGAATTTAATTATTCTTTTACGGGGAAAACTATTTTCTATGTGAAAAGATTTATTTTGTTTATAAAGCGATCAGATTAGTAGTTATCGGGAATGGTTATATTTATGAGTTAGAACTGAGAGGGAATGAAATACCTTTTTAACGGTAAATATTACGTGGTTTAGGAAGTGATAGTACCGGTACGTGGGAAGAAGGAAATTATCAGGAAGCGTGCGAAGGTAAGGGCACCTTCTAACGATATTATATAGTGCTGAATGCGTATGTATTTGTATGACTGATTTGTGTGCCCACTTGGGGTCCTTGTGAAAATGATGTGCTGATTGAGTTTGTTAATGCTAATGTGTGAAATGCTTTCATATGATTTGTGTGAAATATATGAATTGGCATGTGGTTATGATTACCTGAGACGAGATTATATAAATTGTTGCATTTGCACTTGTGTGTCATGCATACCATAGTTGCGTGTAGGTAGTTGGTGCCGAATGGGCCAGGGTGATGTGACTGAGCCGTCACCTAATCTCGAAGGGATTCTACTGCACCAGGTGATGTGACTGAGCCATCATCGATCCTTTGAGATCAAATTGAGTCAGGTGTCTGCGAGGAGGCAACACCAGGTGTCTGCAAGGGCAGCACTTTTTGTGTCTGCAAGGCAACACGGTTAGTGAGGACCCAAGGGGGGTATCACGACTCTCTGCGGAGAGGTAAAATTCCGGGATTCATGCATGGTGAGGGTACCCGACGAATTGGGACCACCAATCCATATAGAGTCTGCATTTAGGATCTATGTGCATTTACTTTGTGGTGTTAAATGGTGTTTTCAATTATATCAGGTGATACCTGTATATGTGAATTCTTTTCTATATGCTATTTTTGGAAAAGTGACCCTCTACTATTATTATGATGTGGTTAACGACCACCCAGACTATGGGAGAGCCACAGGTTCCGCCGATCGTGTTGGGGACTGTGACCACCTGGGATTTCATTGACCAGGATCGGCCCAGTGCTTGGAGGATTGACCCGGCTTCAAGTACGGCTTACTACTACGGGCAGATAGTTTAGTTTAGGATATCTTTTTGGGATGACTGTACCGTATACTATGATACTTTTAGGAGCAGTTGTTGTTATATTTTGGTTACAGAATGCCTTATGTTCATGGCACCCTTATGTGTATAGGTCATGAACTAGGTGCTGCATTTTGGGTTATTGTATTGTACAGGTACTTATCCTTTGCTCCTTTGAGGAGTTACTATTGATGCATATATTATTACTTCAGTTTCAAAACAGTTGTTTCCATTTCGAAAAATATGCGTGGTAGTTTCTTCGGATATGTAGAGCCGGCTATGCATTTGAAAGTAACATGCTCCGTTGTTTTGGAATTCGTTAAACTTTTGACTCTGATGTTTTTAAAAAAAAAACGGGGTGTTACAAAATATGGCACTCGAAGCTTGTAATTGCATTGCATCATCTTTCACGCAAAGCAATGAGTTGTCCTCTATTTGCCACACACTGATTGGAACTGCAAAGTCATGCTTGAGTGGGTTATTGAGTGAGCTGTTACTTATGCTTCTATCAACAAAGTTTCCTTGTCATTCCAATAGGCTAGTTGCTCTTGTTTACTTGGAGATAGTGCTTGTTGTAGGACCAATGAGTGTTCAGTTTAAGCAATGGGGCCCGGAGTAGGTTTAGAACCTTGAGGACAAGGTTCAAGTGAACCCCGCGACAATGATAGAGAGTATCAAGTTATATTTTAGTATTTTATCTTATCATTCTAGTTTAATCAGAATTATTAATTTAAGGTTTTATATTAGTTGGTATTTTAGTTTAATTGTTATTGAATTGGGCTTCCACTAGTATTTGGGTATTTTAGTCATTAGGCCCATTAGTATCATTATATATGTATTATCTTTTAACACATTTGAGAATGAATCAAGAAAAAAAAATGTTATCTATATCCTTTATTTTCTTAGTTTGCTTCTAGATTTGTAGATATTTTATACCTTGTTAGGATTAGCAATTTTGCTTCCTAACTATCTGTTTTGATATGATTATTTTGATGTGTTAATATTTACTTGTATGTGTTAACATTTACTAGTATTCATTCTGTTCTATTTATTTTGTAATTTCACACGCCATGTGCTTTGATTGTTGATGAATTTAGCTGTTAGGAAGTTAGATATTGTAGGCACAGATGGGGTTCGTTAGGTTGTGATCTTCATGGAGAACCTCATTAACATTTGATGCTAGTAATAAAAGTTGTAGCCACTTCAGTCAACAAATGGGAGCTACTAGATGAAGATCAGATTTAGGGTTCTAGATCCGGTTTTCGTCTAGTGCCTTCAATTTGATAGAGACTGATTCGAAATGTAGTGAATACATTTGTGTTTTATTGCAGAAAATCCGCAGTTGCCAAACCTTGCTTTTGCTTGGTTCAGTGGATCTATATTGTTGGATGAATATCGGTTTGCTAATATTTTAGCTTCCTCCAAATCTGGTTTAAAATACAATTTGGATCATGGGTTAATCAATATTCTTCATCAAACAACCTAGATCCGCAGCTAATGAAATTGTTACTATAGAGAATCTTAAGTCATTATTCGTGTCAGAAGCCATGGATTTTGGTTACTCAATGAATACTGATTTGTTGTAGTCAAAATCAATCATTGGTTGTAGAAATTGGATTGTGAATCATTATGTCTTCATCCGGTAGTTCCTGTTTGCTAAATGTAATGATTGCATTGTCATGTCTTCATCCGATAGTTCCCAAACCGTGATGTATAGAATCTAAGGTGTCTTTATTCTTGTCGGAAACCATGGATTTTGATAATTTAATGAATTCAAATTTGTTGCATGAAAAATCTTATCTCTCACATGTTACGATTTTATTTTGAATTTGGTTTGTGATTTTGGAATGCGGGTCAATTGATCTTCATCCAATCCAATAGTCCCAATTCACTAATTGCAATGATCGCATTGCGTTTTTTTTTTAATTATAGCAAATTTGAGATAATGTTCTACTCTAGTCAGCTTTGCAGACTCTGTTAACTGATTATTTATATTTTATTTAGTCTTGGCTTTTTTGTCATCATTATATAAAGAAGCCAGATGTGATGTTTTTCATGTTGGTGATGTATGGTTGTGCTACATTGTGGTTTATTATGTTAGAAATGTTTAATTTGCTTTTGAGCATTTCTATTGCCTGTTTTATTGCATTGAGTGCAACTTTACCACTGAATTGGACGTTTTATGTTTGATTTCTTTTATGTTCTTCTCTGAAGAAATTCCAGGATCTAAGAATTTCGTTATTGGATTTTCAATTTCAAAGTATCGCAAGCTGAAGTCGTAGTCATCAGCTCATTCCCTTTGTGAAGTAAAGATAGTTTTAGTTTTCCCATTTTCCCAGTACAAATCTCAAGAGTAAGCCTGCATTTGTATACCTGTTTGAGCTTTCACTTTATACTTGTAAAGGATGCAAGACATGGTTTTTTACTTTTAGATACCTGACATGGTTTTTTAATAATTCATTATCTTTTCTTGGAGAATTAATATTATGACACTATATTTGGTCCATTATTTTGATTATATTTTCCCATTTTTTTACTTTCCTCTTGCATTTTTATGAAGAATTTTATTTAACAATAGGTTGTGTCTGATATGCAACATTTACTTTCCTCTTGCCATTTTGTTTACAGTTTGGTTAAATTGTTGTATTAGATATCCACGTATGTTCTCCACCCTCTCTGTACGCCTTTTATCGGCCAACCTCTTCACCTCCTTTACATCCCTTTTCTTCCTTTCCACAACCTTTTGCTTCCATGTCTCAACCATTTCTTCTTCATCCTGGTGAACAACACGGTCTTCTTTCACTCATATTACTTACACAACAACAACACAATCACAATGTAACCCATAGCAACCTTGAAGTAATTTTGACAATCCAATACAAATAACACCTCCAACAGTTCATCCACCCTACCCTTCCAACTCAACAGGAAAATTGCCTATATCAACAACTCCTTGGTTTCCTTATCGTGGTTGTTTCTACATATTTGATTTTACTTGTATTGTCTTAAATACATTTGTGTGCTAGTGTTCCCTTCATCCACGTTGCAATTCCTCTTTGTCGGACATGGTGGTACTATTGCAAACTATCACACACTCGTTTGAATGGAGAAAATTTAAGCTCATATCTAGGGGTGTTTTTGCAATAGCATAGTCAGTGAGATATGGAGGTGTTCTTCTTCAGTGTATTGGTTTTCTTTTCACTACTACGGAAATGCCATTTAACAAACGTTGGGAAAGATATATAATCACACGGGCTCAGGCTTTGTTATGTAGAGTGTGGTTGTATATATGATACTTACTATCATGGCCCAGTAACTGTCGTAATAAACTGAAAAGTGTGCACCCTATCACAACGGATTTTCAAAAAGACCATTTTGATAAAACATATCAACAAATATTATTTTATTCTGGACAGCGCGTGAGATATTATTACGGTTTTGATATATAACCGTTTTTAAATTTCTGCAGAATTAACAAATATTATCCTGCTTTTATAATTAATCCCATTTTTTACTTGTATTTTTGTTCACCATATCACAACATAAAATACAACTCACATTTGTGATAAAGTTATCATAATAATGTTAATTGTTTCATATTCATAATATCACATAATTGTATCATATTCAATACATCATAACATCATCACATGAATCCAACTATAACCTATTTCGTCATCGTTGTTACAGCAAATGCAATGAACACTACAAATAAAAAATCCAGGTAATCTTCAACTGTTTCTTCAGGATCTTTACCTTCAACTTCAATTCGTCCTCTTTGGTTTTGTAGGTGTTAACCACCTCCTTCTCCTCATTCAAGCTCTTTACCAATGAAGAAATTATTATTTTTTCCCTAGGATCAATCTCCTCATCTAACCAAGTAAACTGAGAGTATTTTTTGTGTCCTTGAATCTTATACATCTCACTGCCATAGAAAAAACGGCCTGGGTTTGAATCGGTCCATGTCGTCATCAACGGAGCGTCGAGACCACACTTGCATACGTACCTTGAACGACTCGAGGGCTTGTGTCCATGGCTACAACCAGATTGCTGAGACATTTTAATGGAAAGATTTGATGGAAACTAAAAGAAACTGGGTGAGAAGAAGACGTATAGTGCCTGGAGGGAAAAGATGACGAAAAGTGACTGAGAACATTAATCAACATTAATCAACAACAACAACATACAACAACATAAAATAACACAAGATATTATGTAATGTTTCAAGAATGCACCTTTTTAAAAATAATCGTGGATCTCAAACAAATTATGAAGTCCATCTAGTTTATGAAGCTATGAAGAAGAAGTACAAGGAGAATAAAGTTTACACAATATCTTCATATTTCTTGTATTTTTCTTCATAGCTACACAAACCATATATTTCATAGCCAAAGTATGCGCTTTGTTAAGGTGGTGAAGACGAATTTGAAAAAATGAGAACATTAAGAAAATGAAAAAATGAGAACTCATTGTTAAGTTTAATGAACGAACCTCAAGTTAGCGATCAGTGAAGACGAATCTGAAGACGCATCTGAAGGTTGAAGTATGTTTAAAGAGTGAAATGGATGTTAGGGTTATGATATGAGAGAAGTGTGAAATCTGTTAGGCTTTTCTTTTGAGAGAAACGACTGTTATGAACTGAACGATAGATATTTTCGTTTATATACTAAAAAATATCACTTTACATCACGGTTAGAAAGAAAAACCGTGATGCAATTTTCATATTTTACAAAGGTTGTATTGTAAAACCGTGGTTAAATAACTTTCAATTTTTTATTTTTTATAAACCAATGGTATTGTAGTACATCACAATTTTTAAATCCTCTAACAACAGTTGGTTTACTTCATCGTTCTAAAATTATTTACAATTTATATTTAAAAAAAAGGACTTAAGTGACACACGCTTAATGTACGCTAAAAAATGGAAAAAATGTAGTTGATGGGAATCGAAGCTTGTTACACATCATTTATTACTACGGTTTTTTAAGACAACCGTCATTAAATTACTGTTTATAAATCCAGCTACTCACTAGGTGCGAAATTTTAAACTTATTACAACGGTGTATATGAATCCGTTGTAAATCTGGCGTTGTTGTTTGCGTGTTTTATAGTAGTGTGTGGTTCAGATTTGAAGTACTTCACAAGCGGTAGTCCTAGCTCTTTAATTTATTTTTACTTTTTTTTTAATTTTTTTCTAACGAGACGGATCTAATGAGTTGAATTGAGTTGTTTGTGAACTTAATAGAAATCAAATTTGAACTTAAAAAAAAATCGTGTTAAACTCGAATCGAGTTTTAAATTAAATCAATTATTATCGAGTTAAGTTGAGGCGAGTTCGATTTATTTTCAACCCTAACCTTGCTTATGAATGATATAAAAAGTTTAATTTACATTACTTTGTAAAGTTTGTATATAATATATGAAGTATTAATAATTTTTCAAATTCATTTAAGAATATAATTTCAAATATTTCCCTTAGGCTAAATATGTAAGACACAATTTTTATTTATGTATCAAAATATAAATTTATCTTAACAACTATAAATTTATTTTATGATAACGTATGAATGACTAAACACAAAATTATGTTGTCTTTTATATGTATATGTATATGTATGTTTCAATAAAGATCTTATAAAAAAGCTGAATCAATCCAAACTGCATTAGTTTGATTAGGTTTTATCCAAATTTATTTCTAACAGTCAATCAAACCGAACCAAACCAAACCACACATTTTTTTCTCTTGCGGTTTAGATGAGTTTTAACGTCAAAATTACTCAAACTACACCACAAACACCCCTATTATAATTACTTTAAATAAGCATATATGATAGGTTCATTGACTATATGGTATAAAAGAAATTATTTTTCATGAATTCGAAGTAATTAGTTTAAAAATAAATATAATTGAAAACTCGATTCGACAATTAAATTATTAAGCTTGGTTCATAAACAAAATGACTTAAATATGAAAAAAAAAACTAAGTTCGTTAAACAAATGAGCTGAATTTCAATCTTACAATCGTAAAGAAAACAAATTGAACCTAACAAGACGAATCTAATGAATTGAATCGAATTGTTCGTGAATTTAATAGGAGTCGAATTTGAACTTAAAAAAATAAGTTCGTATCAAACTCGAGTCTAATTTTAAATTAAAACAATTGTTATCGAGTCGAGTCGGAGCGAGTTTGATTCATTTTCAACCATAGTTTAACTATGAATGATATAAAATATTTTTTATTAATATATATATTGAATTTATTTTAATTTTATTTTACAATCAAATTTTAAAATGGTTAAGAATAATTACATTATGTTTCTAAACAAGTAAATATCATTCTATAATCAAATATGAAAACAATTAAGAATAATTCCATTGTGTTTTCAAATACATATTATTTTATAATTAAATTTGAAACTGATTAGGAATAATTACATTGTGTTTTCAAACAAGAAAATTTTATTTTATAATCAAATTTAGAAAAAGTTAGAAATAATTAAATTGTATTTTCAAACAAAGGAATATTATTTAATAGTCAAATTTGGAAACGGATATAAATAATTACATTTTTGGAAACGGTTAGAAATACTTACATTGTATTTTCAGTGATTATTATTTTATAATCAAATTTGAAATTGGTTTGAAATATTTATATTGCGTTTTCAAATTAAATATTATTTTATAATCAAAATTGAAAACAGTTAGAAATAATTACATTGTATTTTTCAAAAAAGTGAATATTATTATAATCAAATGTAGAAACAATAAGAAATAAAAAATAATTATATTGTATTTTTAAAGAAGTGAATATTATTTTATAGTCAAATTTGAAAACCGATATAAATAATTACATTTTTAGAAACGGTTAGAAATAATTACATTGCATTTTTAGAGAATATTATTTTATAATCAAATTTGGAATCTGTTAGAAATAATTACATTGTGTATTCAAACAAATACATATAATTTTATAATCAAATTTAGAAACAGCTAGGAGTAATTACATTGTATTTTCAAATAAGTGAATAATATTTTATAATCAAATTTAGAAACAATTAGAAATTATTAAATTTTATTTTCAAACAAGTGAATATTACTTTATAATCAAACTTAAAACCGGTTAAAAATAATTACATTTTTGGAAACGGTTGGAAATAATTATGTTGTATTTTCAAACATGGAATAATTACATTGTGTTTTCAAACAAAGAAATATTATTTTATAATCAAAATTGAAAACAATTAAAAAAAAATTGCATTGTGTTTTTAAACAAGCTAAGTACATATTATTTTATAATCAAATTTGAAAACTGATAGGAATAATTACATTTGGTTTTCAAACAAGTGAATATTATTTTATAATTGATAAGTGGTTTTTATGTTGATTTTATTAGTAGTTTTTATATCGTTTTTACATCACTTTTGTTTGCTTTCCTTTCGTTTTTCTATGTTTTATGCTTTGGTATGGTGTTTCGATTGTTTTCAGGTCATAGTTTGCATTCCAAGTGAAAATGGGATGAAGAGTGGGCAAAACGGGGAAAAAGGCAAGAATCGGATGTTGGAATTAAATCAATAACAATTAATCACATATACATGTTCTACATATTATGTCATATACTTTAGTGCTGAATAGAATAGATAATACGAACATGTATATAATTACATGTTCTATGACATGTTAGTATATGAGAGAAGAGATTGTAGAAATACCTGGATCTTTTGTTTTTTTGATAAGCTAAATGTATTAATGGGAGAAACAGGGATTCTCCAACCCTTAACAAAAAGCCAATCGAAAGGAGAAGGGATTAAACACCCCAAAAAGCTACAAAAAATCTAAAGGATGATACAACCAATTATAAAAATTACACCTTTTACGGCCTTTTTCTAACCAATTCCTAGATGTAGCAACAATTTGGTTAAAAACTTCGTCCCCATCCCAAATTAGGCCGTTGAAAATCATGTTGTTCCTCATGTTCCATATACACCAAGACGAAACGTTCTACAAAAAATAGCTCATATCATCTTTCCCTTTATGATAAAGAGCAAGAAACCATAAAAGAGCATGGCTACTAATATTATCCGCAATAATCGGATGTACTCCAAGCCAAACGGACACTCTCAATCATAAAGCTTGAATTTTTGAGCAATTAAGGAAAAGATGAAGAGCGCCTTCTTCTTCATGAGAACACACAACACACACTGAATCTTGTGAAGGAGTGATAGCACCTCTCACCGCAAGATTAGAACGAGTAGGCAGCCTATCGCGCACTAATCTCCACGCGAAAATTTGAATCTTGAATGGAACTCTTGTCTTCCAAATCACTTTCAATAATAAAGCTTCCGGCTGCTGAAGAGAAGGACCAGGAATAGAATCAGAAAGATGATCATAAGAATTTTTCACCGAGAATTCCATGCCCTGATCCGACAGCCACTCCCATTTGTCCTCCACTCGACACGTCAACACACTACCGTCGTTCAAAACCTGCAACAGACCTATCCTATCCTGTTGATCAATAATACCTGGATCTAAATACCTGGATCTAAATAGAAGGTTGTTGGATTGCTTTTGCTGGATTTTAAAGGTAAGGGGAGATTACACATCTAAGGGTGCATTAATCATGAAAGGGTAGAGAGGTTTCCCTTAACAATGAGTTCAAAATGAAGTATCTAGGACCTGCCACCAACATTCTTGAAATTAGCATTTGGAGATATAGAAAACAGACGAGATTATGCTTATCTCAAGAGACATACCTAAGGAAGATTCTCTAAAAATTTGGTATGTTGAACTCAAAGCATGTCGTAACACCAAAAAATTCTCAATTCAAAATGAGTATGACCCAAAGTCCGAGTATTGAATTTGAAAGAGCTTATATGAATAGCATTCCTTATGCTAGTATAGTAGGTACTTTGATGTACGCTACGATTTATACGAGGCCATGCATAGCCTATGGAGTCAGCCTTGTAAGCATGTATATGGCCAATCCTAGGAAGGCACAATGGCAAGCTTTGAAGTGGATTCTGAGATAAATAAAAGGATCCTTAACTAGGGTCCTGGTTTACGGTGGAGCCATAGATTATGGCCAAGCCGAAGTTGAAGGATTTGTTTACTCTGACAATGCAAGATGTATGGATACCAGAAAAAATGTTTCTGGATATTTGTTTACTATGTTTGGTACAACAATCAGTTGGAAAGTGATGATTCATAAGTATGTAGCCTAATCAACCACTGAAGTTGGATATATTGGTCTCACTGAAGCTATAAAAGAAGCATTAATCTGGCGTGAAGGGTTTGCTATGGGTTTGAAACATTAAGGTCAAGCTATCACTGTTAAATGTGATAGACAAAGTGTTATATATATGTCAAAGAATTCAACCTATCATGAGAGAACCAAACACATTGATGTTAAATTGCATTTCGTCAGGGAGAAAATCGAAAGTGGAGAAGTCAAAGTGACGAAGGTTTTGATTGTTCAATATAACACATCGACATAATTAGTCTTTTATTTATTTATTTTTATTTAACTGATTAAATTATTTAAATAATTATTTTATGTAATTTATGACATGTTTGGCCGATGATAATATTAATGGTGAATTGTGCTTGATTAATTAGTTTTTGGTGGGTTTTAATTAATTAAATTAATAGAAATTGAGAAAATTAGTAAATATTGGGGTAAAAGTGAAATAATGTAAAATGGATAGTTACTAATAAAAGCTTTTGGTTAGTTGGGCCAAGAGTTTATTAAAAAGAAGTTAATTAGGTTATTAAATATATTTAGAAAATTATAAGAAATATGGATTGTTAGAGCATTTTGATAGTACATGAAAAAAAAGGAGAATTAGGGTTTGGGAAAGGAAACTCCATAGAAGGCTGTTGGATTGCATTTGCTGGATTTTAAAGGTAAGGGGAGATTATACATCTAAGGGTGCCTTAATCATGAAAGGGTAGAGAGGTTTCCCTTAACCTCCAATAGGATTTCTTCCTTTTCTTTTGATTGTTTATTTGATGAATTATATGAATGTAATTTTGTTTTATGCAATGAATCGATTGGATTTCGTGCTCTATAATTGTGGTGATTATTGTGTATGCTAAACTGTTCATAAACATGAAATCTGGTAGAAAATTAGGGGGGTTTTAGAGCATGAATGTAATTCTAATTTTTGGTGATTAATTGATAGGATAACATGTTAAATTAATGGGAAATAACATGATAATATGTGTTAATCATGTATGTATCAATTATGGACTGTTTCGCGATGTTTTGAAATTAATTTTTGGGTGTTTTGAAGGTTTTGCAATGGTAAAACCCATTTTTACTTATGTTAACAAGGTGACAGGTGTGACGCCCCCAATCTATACCCCCAAGTAAACAAATAGATAATTCAAAATTCAAAATTTTATCAGAGTATATTTAAATCATCATGGCATAGACAGGAAACATCACATCAATTTGAAACAAAACATACAACACCTGCTCATAAAGATATGCAACAGTGGAGTAGCATTCATTCAGAGGGACTCAGTTCCTTACACCCACTTTTTAGAAATTAGAATAAAAGCGGAAAATCTAAAATTTGATTATCATATATATATCACATGAAAAGTTGGTCATACATCAAGTTATACATGCACAAGCCAAAAGATATATATACATAATACACAAAAAACACAAACGGCCTCCCTAACTACCCGGTGTCACATATCAGAGCCGACCGACAAAAGAATGAAGATACAATCTTCACAAAAGACTTCCAGCAACTCTAATCTGCAATGCCTCATAGAGCATTATAAAACACCAGAAGGGTGAGAAAAACAACCATAATATAAATGCATATAATTATATATATCAACATAAAAATACACATATCCAGTATTCTCACCACAGTTATCACATGCCAACACATAAGGCATATACAGATTATATTCACATAATCACATATTCACACATCATGCATATGTTTATATACAAAACATATAATTCATAATTCAATGCATTTAACACAAATGCACAACAGTTCACAATTGCTATCACAAGTTCAATCACACAATATCTCACACCTAATCACCAAATCATGATTTCCACATATAACTAATGCAATCATAATTCATGCAGATGCAAAGAGGCTGACACAACGACTCTCTATGCAAATGCAAATGCAAATGCGGTACCGACTCCAAGATTTCATATCTCATCACTAGTTCACTCAGGAACTCTGCTGGAACCATCGCTCGTTACATCACTGTAACTCCCCGTCGGGCATACGATGTTCACCCGTCGCTTTAGGTCCCCACATGGGCACACGACATTTATGGATCGCTTTAAGTCCTCAGGCTTTTCTCACCTCATATTTTCGAGGCACACGATCGTCTATAATCATTGCTTTAGGTCCTCAGGCTATTCATACCTTTCATATTTTCGAGGCACACGATGTTATAGCTGATTCCCCCCGGAACCGCCGTCACTCAGGACGCAATTGCATATAACCATCGCTTTAGGTCCTCAGGCTATTCATACCTTTCACATTTTCGAGGCACACGATGTTATAGCTGATTCCCCACCGGAACCGCCGTCACACAGGACGCAACAACAATGCATATCATGATGCTTGACCCACAAGAACTCATGACAACCATGCATTTCCACACATATATGCAACCATAAACAAGCATATATAATCAAATACAACACATTGCATTTATTTGCCCTTCGGCCACAATTCATCACCACAACATGTCATCACATGCATTCACATCATACAGCGTCATACAAGTCATACGATATCCATATTCAAGCACATTATGTAATACACATCATTTACACACCATTAAAATGGCAAAAGTCGACAAAACGACACTATTCACATTTCCCGACATAATTTAATCGGCTAGTAATCCCAAAATCATCTTAATCACAAGGTACAGCTCAGTAGCTTCCCAACGCATCAAACCACTCCTTAAACCGAGCCACAGATAAAAACTTACGCAGAAAACAAAATTACATAAACAGCACTGTTCGCTGGGCGAACCCTCTCGAGAGCATTCGCTAGCACCTTCGCTTGGCGAATATTCGAGACTCGTGCGCGAGCGGCCGCGGGCTGTTACAAAAAAAGGCGCCTTTTTATTGTAACAGCCCGCGGCCGCTCGCGCACGAGTCTCGACACTATTACCAACTCAGACTTAATCACTAGCCCCCTTTTTTCAACTATACTAGTGTTTTTGCCTCCCGTGGGAATCGAACCGTGTACCTGGGGATAAGTACCACGTTCAATGCATTCCCACTACCGATTGAGCTAGTAGCTCAATTGGTAGTGGGAATGCATTGAACGTGGTTCTTATCCCCAGGTACACGGTTCGATTCCCACGGGAGGCAAAAACACTAGTATAGTTGAAAAAAAGGGGCTAGTGATTAAGTCTGAGTTGGTAATAGTGCCGAGACTCGTGCGCGAGCAGCCGCGGGCTGTTACATCTTCAATGTGTCTGATCACCTTACCGTTTTCTGTAAACAACTAGCAATTACTAATACTATAATAAACGAAATGCCAAAGTAAGCTGCTTCACAACAAAATTGCTAGTTTTCTGTAAACAACTAGCAATTATTTTTTATTTTCTATTATCACTTCTACTATTACAGTTAACACAGAGAACTGCTGCTACAATTCGCATTTCACAACATAGCAATCTATACAGACTGTAGCAAGGACATATTTGCCATAAATTTGCAGTAGTATTTAGAAGCAAACGAATTCGCAGGACATATTTGCATATCAGTATCCTTGAAGCAGTCTGTAAGCCACCTTTCAGCTGACTGTAAGTCCTCGTAGTTGGGACCATAAGCACTATCTATTGCATATTCACTATCTATTCACTCACTCACTCATACTCACCTTTCATGCCTTTGAACCAGCCGCATCCATAAGATTCTGATCCACCTGCATTAGGCATATCGCACAACATTTAGTGCCACCAAATTGAAATAAATGCAGAAATATGTCTTGTTTTTACCCAAAAACACCATCTATTTTGACTACAATATTATATTAAGTATCTGAAATCCTTTAAACACTTGAAGGCGATATTCAACTTATTCCTTTTGCCCCATGCTGGCCCAGATATCTAAATACACAATATTAGCTCCTCTAACAGTTTCTTTGGGATCATGACTTATCTCAATCTTGCTGATTCCAGCCTTTATTGCCTTCTCACCTGTTTTCGCATAAGGTTCGAAACCTTTTGGACATGCACAAACAAAGTGAAAAGGAACTACAGCTGCTAACAACAACCATGAGTGCACAATATTATTCCCATTTCCAACATATACAACCTGACATGCATATCACAGAATATGGTCAGATAATCATTCTCTAACTAGTGCCACCGAGAAACAGAAAGAAGCAAACAATTCAAGATAAACAACACAAACACAAGCTGACCTTGGTTCCTTCAAACCGACCAATGTGCTTAATCATAGTAAGGGCATCTGCCATTATCTAGACAGGATGGTTGTAGTCTGTCAAACCATTGACGACAGGGACAGTCTCATACTTTGCAAGATCAAGTATGTCCTGCAATTAATTAAAATAGAAAAAGGATAAACTAAAAGTAATTGCTTATTGGGAATACCCCGAATAAAATATAACCTTCAAATGTAAAAGCTTATAGCTGAATAATAAGAGAATTAAATTAGTGCCGCGAACAAAAGCTTATAGCTGAATAATAAGAGAAGTAAATTAGTGTCGCGGACAATAATAGTTCAAGATCAGTTTTCATAATATAATACGACCGACATCACAACAGACATCAATTATGAAAATTGTTCACTTTGGAATAAGTACTGGATTGGCACAACTAAATCCCATGAAGAACAATGATAAACTGTAACCAAACATGTTTTTTTAACATGTAACATATCATATTATAAATCAAGCAATTCCACCAGCAATATTCTCAGACATGTGCCTACCTTCATGATGACCAGTCTTCTATCTAAGCTCCAGTTTTAGCAAATTCCTCCTCGTGCTTTCCATTGGTTTTCGGTGAGAGGTGGAGTGAGTGATTTCTCTCATTGACCAAGCAGGGTTCATATTTATTGAAATGGTGATGGTGATAGTGATGATGTCCAGACTGTTTATGCACTGATCTTCTGCTTTCTTCTTCAGAATTTTTATCTGAGGACTTCTCATATGATCTGTATTTTCCACCATGCCCATGATAATCAAAATTAGATGACTTCACCTCTGTATTATGTGAACGCCTATGATGCTTATAGTGCCTTCTGTGGCTTTTCTTCCTGTAAATATCATCACTTTCATCACTCGACAAATCAGATTCACTAGATTCCGAGTGACGGCGGCGTTTGTAATGCTTTCCATGACCTCCCTTTCGATCTGGAAAATCTCATTCGTCACTAGAGAAGTCTGTATCACTAAATTTTGATGGATGTCGCCGCTTGTACCGCCTTTTTCTCTTGTTGGCTTCATCAGCATAAGAATTAGAGCCACTGGAATCTGATCTTGAACCTTGATCTCTTATCTTCTTCCTTTGCCTCTTCTTTCTCCTCCTCTCCTCCTCAGAGCTACTCACAGAGTCATCACTACTGAAATCGCTAGACTCCGAAGACCGCTTCTTTGTCTTCCACTTGGAACTTTTTTACTTCCTTTTTTCACGATCACCTGATTCAATGAGAGAATGCTTCTTGTGCTTCTTATGAGATCTTTTACTAGCCCTTTTAGTCTCATCATCAGTGTCATGATCACTTTCAGTATCAGAGCTCAATCTCTTCTTATGTTTTGCAGCCTTGAGCTTCTTCTCTTTAGCTTCAGCATCAGCCTTTGCTATGGAAGCAGCTTCCAGCTTCTGCTCCCACTTCAAAGGAGCTTCTCCTTTTTCTCCATAATTTTCTTCTTTTTCTCCTCAACAAGCTGCATGAACCGCTTGGTGTCCATATATAATCAATATCTAACTCAAATACTACATTATGGTAAAATGATGGCCGGAAGTGCATCTCACAGAAGAGAAAAAACAAAGTTAGGTCTACAATCAAATCAAGTCATTATAACTAACTTCTCAAAGTTCTAGTCACACAAAAAAACTAATATTTAGAACTTTTTACATCTATATAATATATGTTTATATAATCAGATGTGTTTTGCACAATACGACAACATAATCAATAAAATAAAAAATACAAAAGAAATTTTAATCAGTTATATACATTATTAATGTATACTAAACAACTCTAGAAGTAGTGAATGTTAATGATGAAATATTTAATGATGGTACTTACATGATTGTGAAAACAACAGATGATGGAGCATGCCATAGTGGCTATTTGAGCGAGATGATAGAAATTCATTCTTGTATTTGAATAACTTGAAATTCTTAACTAAATTACAATGAATAGTTTATGTCGATGCAAAATTAAAATTGGAGAATCTATAAGTTCAATGGTATGCAAAACTTGGTTTGATGATCATATTTATTTGGCTTATGACATGGATATAGCATATCAAAATGAGAAAATTATTGTAGCCAGAGTCCTATTTGAAGCTGTGTCAATTAATGAAAATACTATCACATGAAAATGAAAATAGCTTTTCCTCTCTGATATTATCACATGAAAACGAAAATGCTATATGTAGTAGCATTATATCCATAGCATAACCAAAAAACAGCTCCTGTATCAGTACTTAGTTCATAAAAACTCAGAAAATACATTCTGCACATGCCCTGTAGCCGCTGCGAGAATGGATTGAAGTCGATCCCATAATATGCACTCCTGCCAAAGTGAAATCTTGACAAAGGGCATAACTTGAAGAACACTCCATCCCTCTATAAGGTAACCAAATTCTGGTGTGGTAAAACACTTCTACAAATAAGTCACCCCTCCGACTGGTGCTATCATTATCATTGGCTATAATTAAAGCAAGCACAAAGCCTTCTCTACCTAAACCATGTATGGAACATAAACGAAATAAGCAATTTACTTTATACGTAAACCATAGCCAAATTAGTCTCTCACAACTTCAGAGAAAGTACATAATTGCAAGCTACAAAAAAAGATATAATAATGTTACTTGGCTATCTCTCACCCTACTTTCCTCTATTCTATAGAGTATCATTATATATGCAAAGGATTTGAATGGCGTGAAAGATATATGTGTTGGGGGAGCAATTAACAATTACACCACTCAGCTTCTTGACTATGACAAAAAAGACTCAACATATAAACAAACATTCTGTGACTTTTAAAACTCAGTTTTTTTCTTCATTATATCACCTTTTATATGTTGACTAACCAAATTCTTGTTTAACAATGGAATATCACAATATCAGATAACCTTACACAAGCCCTTCTATTCCTTTATCATTATATGGGACATGTCCATCAGGTATATGTCTAAAAACTTCAAACAGATTTCACCGTCTAATCTTAATTCAAAAGTTGCGGAATCGCTAACTCCTTATATGTTTTGTTAAATTGCAGCCTCTACATACTGGTTTTAAGACATACAAGGGAGGAAATACAATAGATGTTCATTGGTACACAAGGAAACAAAATCTTCACCATGTGAGTGATGATCACAATTCTTATCATCATAAACAACTACTGAATTTTTACAACTTAGGTTTGGGATGCTAACATTATTGAAACAGCAGAAGAAAGATTCTATGACAATAACATTGATGAATACTTCAAGGACATTCAAAAAAATATCACGGTATTCCATTCAGCTTTTCACTACATTTTTACAATCTTGCACAACCTTTTCACTTCAAATTTTTCTGATGCAGAAAACATGGTCAGATGAAGTAGCAGATTGGGAAGCATGCAGTTCTGATGAGATAATATAAACGATTGGGAATCTCAAAACTATTGTACAACAAAAACCCTAAATTGCAGATTCACATAATCAATTTCGGAGGCAAAAACGATTCTACATACAATGCAAAATCCAAACATATCAAAATGAATCATACAACTCTAACAATTTTGATAAAAAAAAGAATCAAACGTGACACTAAACATAATGAAAAAATAAAAAGTAAAACCGTAATGCAATAATTAGAAAAAGAGATACAAACTTTGCAACGCTTGTTGAGAGGAGCATGTTCTTCTTCACGTGAATCCTCGATCACAAAACTGACATTTGATCCTGAACCGTGATTCCTTAAACCCATAAACTAAACCATCAATTAGAAAATCGGAATTTGGAGTGACGAGAAGAAAAATCGAAGACAGAAAATTACAGACGTAAACCCTAACATTATTAGGATTATATATTAAATGTGTACTTGTATAAGATTTAATTAAATGGATTTAAAAAGGAAAGTGAGGTATGATTGTTGAGAAAGGTTGTGTTCTGATCGATGAAAATCTGAGATTTTGAACGTGCGATGAGGGAAGGAGATGAAGCTCTGGGATTCCAGAGAGAATGGGTTTCAAAGAGAAGAGGGTTTCAGAGAAATGAAATGGGTTTTGATCTGCAAATAGATTGTGCTAATTTATTATGTGTTTTTTTCATAATTTTATTTATATAATATTAACTTAATATATTTACATCTATTAATTCACTTAACTAGCAAATTAACACTTATAAAATATATTGTGGTTTATTAATGTGTTTAAAATTAATATTTAGAGGTATAAAAATAAATAATTTTTTTCAGCCAATCTAAAATCACATCTGTTTTTTCTTTAATAGAGATTTGATTATAATAATATTTTAAATTTATTATAATAGTTTTTTTAACTTGCACCCTTTTTTTAAAAAATAGGGTGTTTATATCACATACTAATACTTAAAATGACATTTTATTTACAAATTTGTCACTGTATTTCTTATTTACACCTGTTTTCCGTGTAATGGGTGTAAATTTTAAAATTATATTCGTCACTTTGTACTAGTGTGTCTAGTAGGGAGTCTGTCGAGGATCAATCTCCACCCGAATATATGAATTTTCGTCGGCATCGCAGAGTTCCAAAGGAACTCCAGAGGTTCTGCAATATCAGGATCAAGATCAAGAAAATTGAACGAGTTCAAAAGGAGATAGAAAGATTTAATCGAAAACTCATTTAATTCGTCAAGAGACCAAATCCATTTATCGAGCACATCTATAAAGTGTTTTCTTAAAATTACTTGTTACTATAACTTATTTATTTATTCTTAAATAGGTCAATATATTATGTTTTACTTTAACAACATAATGACATTTATATGTTAATGTTTTTTCTAAAACCAACTTAACTTCCAGAAACAAAGCAAATTCAGTGTACCACATATCCTAGTAGGATCTATGATGAATCATTTATCTTGTTGGGTGGCGGGGTGTGTTAGTAGGAAATTTCAAGTTATCAATGCTGTGGGATTTTGGCTGATAATTTGTTGGGTTATTTGGGCGTCCCGAAATAACAATATTTTTCGGGATGAATTTTGGGATATGGATACAATTTCGAATCGTATTCTTACTTTCTCTTGGTGGTGGATAGGTAAGACACATAAGAGTTCACATCTCTGTAATTATTACACTTGGGTAAACTCCCCAGGTGATTTTTTGTAGGCCTTGATTTTTGGTAGGTCTATCGATGTATACGGGTTAGGATACCCCTTTGCATCCCTGATTAATATATTTTGTTAGATTATAAAAAAAAAAATAATAAAATTGAACTTAATTTATAAATTACTTTAAATGTATTATGCATATATGATAGATTCATGATATCTTTCTAAAAAAACTAGTAACTAACCCTTGCGTTCGCACGGGCTGTCTGTTCGAGAATTTTATGTGATGGACGCGTATTTGTTAATCAAATTGAAAATAAAAATGGTAAAATTATAAAAACAAATATGATTGAAATTACAAATTTGTATTGGTAAGTATAAGAAAATGTTGTGGCGGATTATAACATGTAGCATTTATTTTGTATATAAAAAAATTTGAATCAAAATTAAAGTTATTCCCGTTTATAACAATAGTATTTTTGCGTATATAAAAGTATTTGAATCAAAATGATAGTTGTCTCCGTTTATAAGAGTAGTTTTTGATGTTAAATAAAAACTTTAAATGAAAATAAAAGTTATGCCCATTGAAAACAACAATATTTTTTTATGTTGAATATAAATTTAAGTTGTGTCCGTTTAAATGAATAGTATTTTTTTCATATATAAAAAAATTTGAATCAAAATTAAAGTTGTGCCCGTTTATAACAATAGTATTTTTTCGTATAGAAAAACATTTGAATAAAAATTAAAGTCGTGCCATTTTATAACAATAATATTTTTTTGTTATGTACAAAAAATTGAATCAAAATTAAAATTATGTCCGTTCATAAAAAAATGGATACATTTCTATTTTTCAATATTTGCATCAGTAGTTAAGTAATATCCATTTATAACAATAGTAATTTTTTTTGTCATGTATACAAATAATTTTATGTTCTTTTTTCAAATCTATTAAATATTTTAGAAAGTTAATTATCGAATTATTCAAACATAAGTTAAAAGAAACGAATTTTAAAAATTGTCAAATTATAATTTTCCCGATGCATTAATTTTTTAAAATTTCAAAATATTATATCAATTGTTCAACATCTTTTTTTTCAAATAATTTTTATTTGTCTATTGATAAATTTTTATTTTTTAGATGTCAATTAAGTAAAATAGTCGATTGTTAAAAATATTAACTTTTATAATTTTATAAATTTATAATGAAGAAATTGTCCTTATAAAACCTTAGGTTAAAAAAATGTTACAAATTTTACACTCTTTTTTATTCAATTTATTCAATTTTTATAGAATATTTATAATTAAATACTCACAATAATTTTTAATTTTAAAGAATTAGAATTTAATAATTTATTCAATTTGTATAGAATATTTATAATTAAATACTTACAATAATATTTTATTTTAAAGAAATAGAATTAAATAATTTATTTTGTAACGTGTTGAGATTATAAGCAGCATGTTAAGATGACTCTGTAATGGTATTTTGACTTTTCTCTCTTCAGTACTTCAAGCAAATCAGTACATGCATATAATGTTTAGTCTTTGTAATTTTCTATTGATCAAATGTACCGAAACAAAACATTAATAAAAAAACCAACATTACACGTAACAACACCCCACCTATTTCATAAAATCAAACCAAAACATTACTGCAAATTCAAACCAGGTTCAACTACAAATACAAAAACAAAACAAAAGTTGCACCACCTATTCATCAACTGCTACACATTAGTTCTTTCAAGACCATCAACGATTTAACAGACATACATACATGGTTTCTGGACAGACAGTATGTATCGAAAAACCAAGCTTATCGCCTCTTCGTAATTTCTTCTTTTTAGTGTACTCATACAACCCGGTCCCTATAAATTTTTCCTTTTTCATGTTTTTTCCGTTTTGCTTTCCACAGTGAATGTTTCCTGAGTAAGTATTAGTAGTATCTTCATCAACTATTAATATTTCTTTTTGATCCCAAAATAGACAATTCATTGTGACCTCTCTTGGAAAATGTTGTACAATTTAAATTTAAAACCACTCAATATCAATTTTGTAACATACATATGATTTAGAAAATAGGTTGAGTTAGGTGGTCTTACAAGAACATTTTTCTGAGCCTTATAACCAAAAGAAATTTCCTTTTCCCAGTAAAATACCACCTCTTTTTCATCTTCAGATTCTTTCTCCAAGTCTTCCTCATTTGAGTCGTCATCATCTGACTGGTCTTTCTCACCGTTGTGTTGTTCGCTTTTTGATTCCTCATTTTCTTCGTCAACTATGTTTCCTTCCCTTCAAAACATTCAGAAACAAGTTACAAAACATAACATTCAACATGCAGACCTAATAATAACAAAGTAAATAACCTAAACGCAAAACAAAAATGTCATTGATAAACATAACCCTAACAAAAATGTCATTGATAGATGTAACATGACCAAAACGAAAATGTATCATGAAATAATGCATGCATTTACAAAACCTAACCCTAACGCAAAAATAACATGGTACCTGTTAAACTTGTTTTCAGTAAACTCATTAAATTTAGAACTTTCACCAAAGGATGACTTTTTCACAATAATGTCTTTGTTCACACCCCTTTTAGCAGCCTTGCGTACTTTCCATCTATCAAGAACAGTTGCATGTGCTTTTCCATTTTTTTCATTTCTCGATGCAGCTTCTACCTCTTGACGCACTTCAACAACTTTGTCAACATACTGTTCAGTTCGTTCCTCTGTTGTTGAGTTATCTGAGGAAGATCTGAAATAAAAAACAAATGTCATACTTTCAAACATTGATGAGGTATAAAGGAAAAACATTTTTTTTATAACTTGACAGGAAAATCAAGAGCTTACCGGCTTGAAGATGAAATGGGTTTCGCTGTTTCCATGGAGTGTTTGTTTAATGTACAGTTCCAACAAATGCCCCAAACCATACCTTGTTATGGTTTTCTGTACTATGAATGAATACCAATTTATACTACATAAAGTTGGGCCTTTGTCCAACTCAGCCCAATATTACTTTTAACTTCATTATGAAAAACATATTTGATAGAATACTAAAAGTAAGTCTAACTAATGACTATATTTATTGATTTTTATTATATTATTTAATATTTAATATTAATTATTTGATATTAATTAATATTTAATTAATTGAAGTCTTAATTCATATTTATTGATTTGACTATTATATTATTTGATATTAATTGATATTTATTGAAATGACTATTATATTATTTGATATTTATTGAAATGACAATTATATTGCATGATATTACCTTTATTCTTTAATATCTTATGACACTCTGTTTTTAAAAACCCTTCAGATTAGACCAGTCTTTCCTTGGCTTTATAACCTACCTGGCCTGCATCATTATTGTTCACGATTAGACAACTCTTTACTGTCATGAACTGTAGCTAATGGGGGTAGGTATTAGAACATAAATAAATTATTATAAAATTAATGAGATGAGAGAGCAAGAATAGTTAGGACAGGTACCTGATTATTGTGCAGTTCTGATACATTACTCTTTTGATGTACAAAATCCCATCAAATGGAGATCCAAGTAAAATCAAACAAACAACCTGTTTTGAAAGGTGAAGCTTCGCATTTGACTGCACCAATTTGAAGGCTCACACTTATCTAAGGTTGGAGATAACTGTTGTAGTTGATTTTTGCAAGACTGGTGAATTGAATAAACTACTGTTAACATTCTGCAACAAATTATTTCATTCAGTTGAATTTCTTCAGCAAAGTAAAAACTCAAATAAAATGTATCTATAATTGATCTAACAGAAAAAATATAATGGGAACATAAATAAAATCACATACCTCTTTTCTCAGGTCCACTTTTTTCCCACGCATTTGTTCCAC
This sequence comes from Lathyrus tuberosus, assembly GCA_022829125.1. Lineage (NCBI taxonomy): Eukaryota > Viridiplantae > Streptophyta > Magnoliopsida > Fabales > Fabaceae > Lathyrus > Lathyrus tuberosus. The sequence continues at coordinate 6,466,863 of JALAZF010000243.1, read as the reverse complement.
TACTAAGACAAAAAGAATATGGTTAGCCATTAAGACAAGTATATTTGTTCTCAAACTATGAAATGACCTCAAATAAACATAACATCAAGAAGCAGTTTAACATAACCAGTATTTCGTAAGGACATTTGTAAACATCATGTAGTTGTACCACAAAATCTTCTTCAAAACAGAAAATGAAACAAAAGTTAACAAAAACAATTAATATCAAACTAAATTTCCAAGACAAATGAACAAAGGAAGGCTCAGATTCACATATCCTCGCACATTCGAGAGAACGGGTTCCAATTGGCTGCATCTTGCATCTGGACGAAATACAAAAATTGTTGTTCAATAGATACTTTATCGCCTTGCCATGAAACAACTCTTCCTCCAATGTTCGAATCAAATATATAAAAAATCATCACTGCATTGTTAAGTGATTCTTGCTTCACTAATGGGACAAACAATTGTATTTCTCGCATAACATCAATTCTGCCTGTTATAATCACTTCATTAAAATATCAGACATTTCAGAAAATACTTCTTTCACTTTGGCCTACCTCATATGATTTAGTACATATGGAAAAAATAGGGGTTAAGTGTTTCATTACATATAGATGACATTGTCTCATATAGAAGTACAAAATCCCATCCAATGGAGATCCAAGTAAAATCAAACAAACAACCTGTTTTGAAAAGTGAAGCTTCGCATTTGACTACACCAATTTGAAGGCTCACACTTATCTAAGGTTGGAGATAACTCCTGTAGTTGATTTTTGCAAGACTGGTGAATTGAATAAACTATTGTTAACATTCTGCAACAAATTATTTCAATCAGTTGAATTTCTTCAGCAAAGTAAAAACTCAAATAAAAAGTATCTATAATTGATCTAACAGAAAAAATATAATGGGAACATAAATAAAATCATATACCTCTTTTCTCAGGTCCACTTTTTTCCCACACATTTGTTCCACTACTAAGACAAAAAGAATACAGTTAGTCGTTAAGACAAATGAAATAAAGAAGGCTCAGATTCACATATTGTAGGCGCACATCCCTAACGCAAAACTCCTAACATGAATCAGATTTCTAAATTAATATCAGGTTAGATGTGCCTTAGAAGATCAAATAGAATACAATTTGTTGTATCACATTACCTTAGAAAGACAGTTATAATCAAAGGCGACAAGTTATGTCACTTTTAAATACAGAAGTTACTGTGTTCCAAAACTCCCGTCGACACTATTGGTATTTCTGGGATCTCTGATCACTAAAGTTTCATTACTTGCTCTCATATCAGGAGAAATCACTCCATTTTCCTACGAACAACCATCTATGAAAATCACTATATTTTCCTTCGAACAAACATCTTAAATGCTGTAACGAAATTAAGCCATTCATATTGTAAAAAATCTATTCACATTTGATTGAGATTTTAATTGGATTCTGTAAGGTGTTAATATTAGTGTAATATCATTGAAATACTAAATGTCACCTTGAATGAGTTCATCTTCTTGAGCATTTTCCACAAGATGTAGCACTGCATCAACCATCAACATTTAACCCTATACCACCTGAAACAAAGCAACTAATTAACATCACTTTAAAACAAGTTAAATTGACAATACTTAATTAGTTCACAAAACCCTTCATTAAAATGTAACCAATCATTATAGATCACTTCATTACAATATCATACATTTCAGAAAAAACTTCATTCAATTTAATGACCAAAACCAAATTGAGAGGAGTGAGAAGAACGGTGTTTAGAACAACTTTGTAAACCACTTGATCTTTTTTAACAATTTAATGACAACAACTTTAGAACTTTGTAAATCCTTCTTCAAACACATTATAACTTCAATATTTCATACTTATTGGTGTTAGTTATATGAGATACTTTGAACTTGTTAACATGGAAGCACATGCATACGTTCAACAAACTCTTCCGCAGAATCAGTGAATTATGTAATAGTCAAATTTTTACATAGACGATTAAAACTATATAACACATAAATGGAAATCATAAAAGCAACGATAATTTCATTAAAATAAATTGAAATCCATATCATTCAAACTGCTTAATTCAGAAGCCAAAGTTACAAGTTAAAATAAAACTCCTAATAGTCAAATCTAAAAGGCCTGAACGACATGAAGTTGCTCCAACCAATTGGTGCTAAGTCTTCATCATCTGAATCGAACATACGTTTCTTCCGTATCCTTCTTGATCTGTTATTTCTCCTCCTGGCCCGTCTTCTTTGAACTTCAACCGTGTGTAGGCTCTGGACAGCTTCCTCAGCCTGGACTTGTTGCGCCTCAAATGGTTGTTGAACATGTGAAGTTGGTTGTTGAACAATGGAACTTGGTTGTTGAACATCTGAAGTTGGTTGTTGGACAGCTGAACTTTGTTGGGTATGGACAGCATCAATCGAACTCATGTTGGTTTTCCTTCTTCAATGATGTCGGATGTGTGAAAATAAGAAGAGCAAAAAAAGGTTTATATAATGAATTATTTGATTTCTCGTCTGCTGTTTACATTGAGATTTTAAAAGTTTTATTTGGGCTGTCATTATTGGTTGGGTAGTTCAATAACCATTGCGGGTTATTGAATACTAATGCTATTGAATATTAATGGTCAAGGTTATCATTAATTTTGAAATACATTATTATTTAATATCGGCATTGGGAAGCAAAACATTGTATATAGTTACTTGTTACTATAACTTATTTATTTATTCTAAAATAGGTCAATATATTATGTTTTACTTTAACAAAATTATGACATTTCTATGTTAATGTTTTTTCTAAAACCAACTTACCTTCCATAAACAAAGCAAATACAGTGTACCACATAATAAAATTGAACTTAATTTATAAATTACTTTAAATGTATTATGCATATATGATAGATTCATGATATCTTTCTAAAAAAATTGTATTTTTCATAAATTTTTAAAATTAAAAAATTATTGGCATAAAAAAAATAAAAAATAAATGTTGGCTGTTGGAAAATATAAGGCTGAGTTGTTTTCTTAAACCCTACAGAATCCGTTTCCATTTCGTCAAAACCTGTCAACCATTTTACTAAGAACTTTGATCAAACATCATGAGCTCTCCTTCAAACAACTCTTCCTCCTCCTCCGTCCACCGCCTCGACACCATGTTCCACTACCACCTGATGCGCAGTTTTCAGGTTCAACATTCTATCAACCAAGTTATTGATGAGGATTTCATTTTTGACGAAGAAGAAGAAGAACTAGAATACGAAAATCAAGATGACACGGCCCATCCCTACCAAGACGACGGACGTGCGATCTACCAAGAAGAATCTCTGATTGAAGCTGAAGTCGTTTACCGGATTCTCAACGGGAAATCGCATACGCTGAAGCCTAACTCTGGTGAAATGGTTATGATTCGTGAAAGTAGCATTGATGTTGGATTTCATGTCGAAGAAGGGGGGAGTGTATTGTGTGGGAATGGCATGGTCACATTTCGAGATACACTGAAGAGCATCAATATTCTCTTGAATATATCTATGGGAGTTACTTTCATAGAATTGTGGCTGAGGAGCATCCTTCTACACATCCTCGAGTAGATGCAGTTGCTGATAAGGGTTTGAAGGATTTGTTTGATGGTGGTGTCAATCCCGCCCCTGGTAGGATTCTTCACCGAAATCTCAACATTGGTTATGCTGCTCCTAGGTACTCTATTTTATTTCATTTGTTTTGTTGCTGTCTTGTTAATTTTCTGTATCTGTTTTTTTTTGGTAGTTGGTTAGTTGATAGTTGATAAAAGATAGTTTTAGAAAATTGTTTAGAAGAAGGCTATGTCATTGATTTCTTGGATGATCAATTACAAGATACCAATGACCTATTTATAGGCTCAAGTCACCACCCTCTACATTACATTAGTTCTTTCTAGAGTTTTCATGATAGATGTGTATCATGATAGTTCCAGGTTCTTCTATCATTTTAATATACTTATTGTTCTAGATTGTTCTACCATATTCATAACTATTATAATTCTAAGATCTTCTACCATTTTCATACATATTATATTTAAGAATATTTTAGAAATTTGTAGCAATTTCAACACTCCTCCTTGATGCAAATTTCTGTGACTCCAAGCATAGCTCGTGGCTCTTCAAATCTTGGTATCGGCAACGCCTTCGTGAATATGCCTGCAATTTGATCATCTATTCTACAGTAGTCGAGTTTGATCTCTTTAGTTGTTTCAGCTTCTCTGATAAAGTGATACTTGATTGCTATGTGTTTTGTTCTGTTGTGATGTACTGGATTTTTCGCTATTGCAATTGCTGATTTGTTGTCGCAATTGATTTTAGTAGGCCCATCCAGTTTTTCTCCCATGTCTTCAAGTATCCTTCGAAGCCATATAGCTTGACTCGTTGCTTCAGCAGCTGCCACATACTCTGCTTCTGCTGTAGATTGTGCAACCGTAGCTTGCTTCTTCGACACCCAAGGGAAAATTCCTGATCCTAGTGAGAAAGCATAGCCAGAGGTGCTTTTCATGTCATCTACCGAACCTGCCCAATCACGGTCGGTGTAGCCAAGTAATCCTGAGTTGGTTTCGGTAGTGTACCATATGGCCGTGTAGCATACATTATGTCTGGCCGTGTAGCTGTCAAATATAGGAGGCTTCCAACTAGACTTCTGTATATGGAAGCATCAGCTTCTAGTGCTCCATCATTCTTCTATAGTTTCTCATTTGTTATGAGTGGAGTAGCAACTGGTTTGCAACCATACATCTTGAATTTCTTAAGTAAATCTTCTGTGTATTTCTTTTGCAAGATGAATATTCCTTCTTTTCTCTGACTTACCTCTATACCGAGGAAGTAACTCATCAAACCAAGGTCGGTAATCTCAAAGGTCTTCATCATGTCTTCTTTAAACTCCATCATCATCTTAGTATTACTTCCCGTGTAGATAAGATCGTCCACATATAGAGAGAGTAAGAGAGTGTGCTGACCTTGAGACTTGATGTAAAGTGTAGGCTCACTTTTTCTCCTCCTGAATCCTCGACCCATGAAATACTGATCGATTCTGCTATACCATGCTCGAGGTGCTTGCTTCAAACCATAGAGTGCCTTTCTTAGTCTTAACACTTTGCTTTCTTCTCCTTCAGATATGAATCCTTGTGGCTGCTCCACATAGATCTCTTCTTCAAGTACGCTGTTGAGGAAGGCAAATTTGACATCTAGTTGATGTATACTCCATCCTTTTTGTGCCGCAAGAGCTATTAGAGCTCTAATGGTATCAAGACGAGCTACTGGTGCAAATGTCTCATTGTAGTCAATCCCAGGTTGTTGTGAGTAACCCTTAGCTACTAGTCTCGCCTTGTGTTTCGGTATGGTGCCATCAGGGTTGAGCTTTGTCTTATAAACCCACTTAACTCCAATGATATCTTTTTCAAGGGGACGATTTACTAACTCCCATGTGTTTTTTTTTTCGATCATCTTTATCTCTTCTTCCATTGCCTTGACCCATACTTCCTGCTTTGACGCTTCTTCAAAGCTTCCAGGTTCAAGAATGGCCAAGTTACAGGTTTCATATATGTCCACCAAAGATCTTACTCGTCTTGGATAAGACTCTGGTGATGATAGTTCTTGATCTTGTTGTTGTGGTGGAGGTGAAGCAGATTCACATGAGTCTTCTTCCTCATCTTCTTCTTGAGGTAGTTGAACTGGTATAAGGATGTTCTTCTCCACTTTTTCTTCATCCCAATTCGAAGAAGCATTCTCATCAACTTCAACATCTCGACTGATGATGAGTTTTTTTGTTTGCAAGTTGTAGACACAGTAGCCTTTAGAGATAGTGCTATACCCCAGGAAGATACCTCGTATAGTCTTGTCTTCAAGCTTGTGCCTCTTCACGTCTCGAATGTGATTATAGCATATAAATCCAAAGACCCTTAGGTGATTTGCTGATGGCTTCTTTCCGTTCCAAGCTTCAATTGGAGTCTTATCTTGTACTGCCTTAGTTGGACATCTGTTGAGTATGTAAACAGCAGTGTATATTACTTCAGCCCAGAATGTGATAGGAAGTCCCTTCTCCTTGAGCATCGATCTAGCCATTTTCATAACTGTGCGATTCTTTCTCTCTGACACACCATTTTGTTGAGGAGAATATGCGACCGTAAGTTGTCGCTCAATGCCTCCATCCTCACAAAATTTGTCAAACTCGCGGGAGGTGTATTCTTTGCCTCGATTACTTCTTAGTACTTTTATCCGTTTACCACTTTGATTTTCAGCAAGGGCCTTGAACTTTTTTAATACTCCAAAAACTTTTGATTTTTCTTTTAGGAAATAGACCCATGTCATTCTAGAGAAGTCATCAATGAATAGTATGAAGTACCTGTTGTTCTCGTGTGATGGCGTTCTCATTGGTCCACAGACGTCACTATGTATCAGCTCCAATAGATCTTTCGCTCTCCATGCTCCGCTTGTTGAGAACGGAAATCGGTGTTGCTTACCAAGGAGACATCCTTCATGTAACGCCCCGATTTCGATTATTTCCCAGTTTGTTGAGTCTTTTATTTAATTGAGTGATAAATTATTTCATTTGTGAAATTGGTATGTTAATATGCTATGTTGAACATGTTGTGATATTTTATAGTTTTTGGGAGTTTTCGGGGAAATTAGAACGGAGGGTATTTTAGACATTTCTCAATTAATGGTAAGTTAGAAATTTAGTAAAATTGGTAGAAAAGTGATTAAGTGAAGAATTATGTGAGAAAATGAATTAATTGAATTTGAGTAGAAAATAAGAAAAGAAAAAAAAAGATAAGAAGAAGAAATAGGAGAGAAAGAGAAAGAAAAGAAAAATAGAAAGAAAAGGGAAATAGAAGAGAAAGAAAGAGGAAGAAGAGAAAAGAGAAGAAAAAGAGGAAAAAGCTTGGAAATCTTCAAAACAACTTCTAGGAATCGATTTAATCGGGTAAGGGTTTGAAACTCGATTATTCTATACATGTGTGTGATTATGTATGATTGTTGTGGTTGAAAAATTATGGTTGGTAGAGTTTTGGGTTATATGTGAGTTTTAGGTCGATTTGTGGAATCGGTGTTTTTAACGATTAAAAATCAATAAAAATGTGTTTAGAATGATCTCTATATGTGTATGATCCATAACTATGCTTGGTTTTGCTATTGGGAATGATCAAAGGTGGGAAAATGAGAAAATGGGGGTTTTGATGATGAAGCCACGCTGCTGAGCATGGCTGTCTGGTGTGAATCGCCGGGCGAAATGCCCTGAGCGTCGGGCGGTGCGTGCTTTCGCCGGACGAAATTGGGAGGCGAGAGAGTGTCAAGCTACTGGTTTGGTTCACGTTTTTTAGGGTTTGCTTCGCCCCTTCTTCGCCGGGCGAAGGGAAGGCGAAATTGAAGCGTCGCCGGGCGAAACGTTCCTGTCGCCGGGCGCTTTTGCTTTTTTTTTTATTTTCTTTTCTTTTAAAAATTCATAATTCTCGAACCGTAATTCCGATTTAAGCGTTCTTTATATCGTTGGAGAGCTTGTGAAATGTTCTTGCTTGTGATGATGGTTTTGAGATCGTTGGCCGATTAAATAAGTCAAAAAATCGGGAATAGTGTTATTTAACGACTTTTACCGTTTTGAATGTGGGTTTGGATGTGAATCAAACAATAGTGCATTGATGTGAATGTATATAGATTGTATGTGATTGTGTGAGATGAATGCATGAATATATTGTGAATATGTATGCATTTCAAGAATGTCGTGAGTCATTTGTATGTGAAGCATAATGATGTACATTCTTGTGCTGTGTGATTCTTATGAGAATCCGTTGTAACGTCGTGTGCCTAAGTGAGGTGTGAGCGATGATTACAAACGATTGTGTGCCTAGGTGAGGTGTGAGCAATCGGATTGTGTGCCTAGGTGATGTGTGAGCAATCCATAAACATTGTGTGCCTATGTGAGGTGTGTGCAATGGGTGAACATCGTAGGCCCGAAGGGGAGTTACATTGGTAACAAGCGATGGTTCCAATAAGTTCCTGAGTGTACTTGAGATGATTGAGTAAGTACCGCATTGTATTTGCATAGAGTCGTGAGTCGGTCTCTATGATTTGTACTTATCATCTTTATAATTGAGAATTGATGAATAAACATGAATATGTATGTTGATGTGGAATGATGAGAATTGTGAAAGTATGCATGATGAATATGCTTGGTTCTGTATATATATACATTGTGATGTATATGAGTGGGTTGTGATGAATTGTGGTGAGAATGTAGAATATGTGTATTTTTATGCTAAGATATATAATTGTATGCATTTATATTATAATTGTGTTTCTCACCCTTCTGCTGTTTTATGATGCTCTATGAGGCATTGCAGAGTAGGTATGCTGGTGGTCTTTTTGTGAAGCGTGACTTCATTCTTTTGGTTGGTCGGCTCTGATATGTAGCACCGGGTAGCAAGGAAGTATATGATTCTTTTGTGATACATTTGTACATGTATCTTGTTGTTGAATGTTTATGTAAACATGAGTTATGTTGGTGGATAATACTTGATGATATATATATGTATATATGTTGGATGTTATTCAATGTTTAGATTTTCCGCTTTTATTCTAAATATTGAGATGTGGGTGTAAGGACTAAGTTCCTCTGTTGCAAAGTTACCCCACTGTTACATATCAATTGTTGAGCAGGTGTTGAATGTTTTAATTTAATGTATAATGTGATATACCTCTTTTATACCATGTTTATAATTATACTCTGACGAAATTTTTAATATGTGCCTAAATGATTATGTGATTATTTGGGGGTATAGAAAGGGGGTGTTACATTAAGTGGTATCAGAGCCAGTGTTGAGTCAGTATGTCTGTCTTGTTGTTGTGATGGTTGAACCTTGTTGTTATTTTCGGGAATGATCAGAATATGGCTGGTAGAAACGACAATGCGATGGCTGCTGCTTTGGAAGCAATGGCTAGGGCGGTGCAAGGTGCACCTAACGTGAATGCTAATGACGAATTCAGGAAGAATCAACCACCGGTCTTCAAAGGAAGATTTGATCCCGATGGTTCTCAAGGTTGGTTAAAAGAGATTGAAAGGATCTTCAGAGTTATGAACTGTGTGGAGGAGAATAAGGTGAGGCTTGGGTCTCACATGCTGAAGGAAGAAGCCGACGATTGGTGGGTCGGTATGCGTCAAATTCTTGAGGTGGATGATGAAGAGATAACTTGGAATTTATTTCGTACCGAGTTCTTGAGGAAGTATTACCCTGAAAGTGTGAAAGGGAAGAAGGAGATGGAGTCCCTTGAACTGAAACAAGGTAGTATGTCCATGGTGGACTATACTGCTAAGTTTGTGGAGTTGGTTCAATTCCATCCTCACTATGCTGCAATTACTGTTGAGTTCTCAAAGTGTATTAAGTATGAGAATGGTTTGCGTCCCGAGATTAAACAAGCTGTGGGATATCAAAGGATAAGAAGGTTTACGGATTTGACGGAATGTTGTAGGATCTTCGAGGAAGATAGCAAGGCTCGTTCTACACATTACAAGAGTTTGAATGAGAGGAAGGGAAAACAACAAGCTAGAAGTGGACCTTATGTGACACCCGTCGATAAGGGCAAGCATAGGGGAAACTTTGAGAAGAGATCTGGAGGAGGAGGTTCTGGTTCCATTAAGTGTTACAAGTGAGGTGAAATAGGTCATAAATCATTTGAGTGTAGGAAGACCGTGGTGAAATGTTCTAACTGTGGAGGTCTTGGGCATGCTACTACCGATTGTAGAAGGAACATGGTGAAGTGCTATAATTGTGGAGAAGTGGGTCACATTAGTACTAAGTGTACTAAGCGGAAACAAGCTCAAGCGGGCGGAAAGGTGTTTGCATTAGCAGGGAAGGACACTACTAGTGCAGACCATTTGATTAAAGGTACTTGCTTTATTAATAGTACACCTTTAGTTGATATTATTGATACGGGAGCGACTCATTCATTTATTTCGTCTGGGTGCGCGAAGCGTTTGAATCTTGTGTTGTCTCTGATGGATGGCAAGATGGTTATTGATACTCCAGCAATGGGGTCAGTAACTACTTCTTTGGTTTGTTTGAGTTGTCCTTTAACCATTTATGGTAAAGACTTTGAGATGGACTTAGTGTGTTTGCCGTTGGAAGGATTAGATGTGGTCTTGGGTATGAATTGGTTGCAATTTAATCGGGTTCATATTGATTTCTATCACAAGTTAGTGAGGTTTCCTTCTTTGGAAGAGGATGAAGATGAGAGTTTCTTATCCACTAAATAGTTGAATAAACTTTTAGCGGACGAAGCTCAATTGTTTGGTTTGTTTGCATCATTGTCTGTGGATAGTCAAGTGTCACTTGATGTGTTTCCTATTTTGTGTGATTTTCCGGAAGTGTTTCCTGAGGATATTAAGGAGGTACCGCCGGAAAGAGAAGTTGAGTTTTCTATTGATCTAGTTTCAGGTACTAGATCGGTTTCGATGGCACCGTATCGTATGTCGGCATCAGAGTTGGTAGAATTGAAGAAACAATTGAATGACTTGTTGGACAAGAGATTTGTAAGACCAAGTGTTTCTCCTTGGGGTGCTCCGGTATTGTTGGTGAAGAAGAAGGATGGGAGTATGCGGTTATTCATTGATTATCGACAATTGAACAAGGTGACAATTAAGAACAAGTATCCGCTTCCAAGGATCGATGATTTGTTGGACCAATTGGTTGGTGCACGTGTTTTTAGCAAGATTGATTTGAGATCATGATATCACCAGATTCGCGTGAAAGAAGAGGATATTCAAAAGACGGCCTTTAGGACACGGTATGGCCATTACGAATATTCTGTGATGCCATTCGGGGTTTCTAATGCGTCGGGTGTGTTTATGGAATACATGAATCGTATCTTTCATGAACAGTTAGATCGTTTTGTGGTTGTGTTCATCGACGATATTTTGATTTACTCTAAGTCTCAAGAGGAGCATGAAGAGCATTTGAGGATTGTGTTACAAATTTTGAAAGAGAAACAATTGTATGCTAAGTTGTCGAAATGTGAGTTTTGGTTATCGGAAGTAAGTTTTCTTGGACATGTTATTTCCGGTAGTGGTATTAGTGTTGATCCAACCAAGATTGATGCGGTGATGCAATGGGAGGCTCCTAGGTCGGTTACGGAGATTCAAAGCTTTCTAGGCTTGGCGGGTTATTATCGGAGGTTTATTGAGGGATTTTCGAAGTTGGCACTTCCGTTAACGCAATTGACTTGTAAAGGAAAGGCTTTCATTTGGGATATTTATTGTGAAGAGAGTTTCAATGAGCTAAAATGAAGGTTGACGACGGCTCCGATCTTGATTTTGCCAAATCCGACGGAACCATTTGTTGTGTATTGTGATGCTTCATTGGTTGGTTTAGGTGGTGTTTTGATGCAAGATGGAAAAGTTGTGGCTTATGCTTCAAGACAATTGAGAGTGCATGAAAAGAATTATCCGACACATGACTTGGAGTTAGCGGTCGTGGTGTTTGTTTTGAAAATTTGGAGGCACTATCTTTATGGTGCAAGATTTGAGGTTTTTAGTGATCTCAAGAGCTTGAAATATCTATTTGATCAAAAAGAATTGAACATGAGACAAAGAAGGTGGTTAGAGCTTTTGAAGGAATGTGATTTTGGTTTGAATTACCATTCGGGTAAGGCAAACGTGGTAGCCGTTGCTTTGAGTCGGAAGTCGTTACATATGTCCGCCTTGATGATGAGAGAATGGGAACTTTTGGAGAATTTTAGAGACTTGAGTTTGGTTTGTGAAATGACGCCGGGAAGTGTGAGACTTGGTATGCTACATGTTACGAATGATTTTCTTGCAACCGTATGTGAAAAGCAAAAGTTGGATTTGAAGTTCGTTGATTTAATGATGAATGAGAATGAGGATTTCAAGGTTGATAATTTTGGAGTTTTGAGATTCCGTGGTCGTATTTGTATTCCCGACGATGCGGAGTTGAAAAAGATGATATTGGAAGAAGGGCACCGAAGTAATTTAAGTATTCATCCGGGAGCGAATAAAATGTATCAAGTTTTGAAGAAAATCTTTTGGTGGTCCGGGTTAAAGAGAGATGTGGCTCGGTTTGTGTATGCGTGTTTGACTTGTCAGAAGTCGAAGGTGGAACATCAAAAGCCTAGTGGATTGATGCAACCGTTGGACATTCCGGAGTGGAAATGGGATAGTATATCGATGGATTTTGTTACCGGATTGCCGAATACGCAAAGAGGTCATAATGCTATTTGGGTAATCGTTGATAGGCTTACTAAATCTGCTCACTTCATTCCAATTGATATTAGTTATCCTTTTGAGAGCCGAGATTTATATTCTTGCGGTTGTGAAGTTACATGGAGTTCCTAAGAGTATTCTATCGGATAGAGATCCTAGATTCACATCGAGGTTTTGGGAGAGTTTACAAAAGGCTTTGGGTTCTAAGCTAAGATTGAGTTCGGCTTATCATCCGCAAACGGATGGTCAAACCGAGAGGACAATTCAATTGTTGGAAGATTTATTGCGTGCTTGTGTGCTTGAGCATGGTGGTGCTTGGGATAGCTATTTGGCATTGATTGAGTTCACCTACAATAACAGTTTTCATTCGAGTATAAGTATGGCACCGTTTGAGGCTTTGTATGGTCGGAGATGTCGAACACCTTTGTGTTGGCACGAAACCGGTGAGAGGACGATAGTTGGACCGGATATGGTACCACAAACGACGGAGAAAGTGAAGTTTATCCGTGAGAAGATGAAAGCTTCTCAAAGTAGACAAAAGAGCTATCATGACAAGAGAAGAAAAGATCTTGAGTTTCAAGAAGGCGACCATGTGTTTTTGAGAGTTACGCCGGTTACGGGTGTGGGTCGTGCTTTGAAGTCGAAGAAGTTGACTTCTCGTTTTATTGGTCCGTATCAGATTTCTGCACGAGTTGGTGCTGTGGCTTACCGTGTGGCGTTGCCTCCGAATCTATCGAATTTGCATGATGTATTCCATGTTTCACAACTTCGGAAGTATGTTCCGGACCCGTCACATGTTATTCCTATGGACGAGGTTGAAGTGAGAGATAACCTTACTGTTGAAGCTTTACCGATTAGGATTTTGGACCGTGAAGTTAAGATGCTAAGAGGCAAGGATATTGCGCTTGTGAAAGTAGCGTGGGGAGGCGCTGCGGAAGGCGATATGACTTGGGAGCTAGAGACTAGGATGCGAGACTTGTATCCGGAGTTGTTTGAATCAGGTAATATTTTCGAGGACGAAAATTTCTAAAGTGGGGGAGAGTTGTAACGCCCCGATTTCGATTGTTTCCCATTTTGTTGAGTCTTTTATTTAATTGAGTGATAAATTATTTCATTTGTGAAATTGGTATGTTAATATGCTATGTTGAACATGTTGTGATATTTTATCGTTTTTGGGAGTTTTCGGGGAAATTAGAATGGAGGGTATTTTAGACATTTCTCAAATAATGGTAAGTTAGAAATTTAGTAAAATTGGTAGAAAAGTGATTAAGTGAAGAATTATGTGAGAAAATGAATTAATTGAATTTGAGTAGAAAATAAGAAAAGAAAAAAAAAGATAAGAAGAAGAAATAGGAGAGAAAGAGAAAGAAAAGAAAAATAGAAAGAAAAGATAAATAGAAGAGAAAGAAAGAGGAAGAAGAGAAAAGAGAAGAAAAAGAGGAAAAAGCTTGGAAATCTTCAAAACAACTTCTAGGAATCGATTTAATCGGGTAAGGGTTTAAAACTCGATTATTCTATACATGTGTGTGATTATGTATGATTGTTGTGGTTGAAAAATTATGGTTGGTAGAGTTTTGGGTTATATGTGAGTTTTAGGTCGATTTGTGGAATCGGTGTTTTTAACGGTTAAAAATCGATAAATATGTGTTCAGAATGATCTCTATATGTGTATGATCCATAACTATGCTTGATTTTGCTATTGGGAATGATCAAAGGTGGGAAAATGAGAAAATGGGGGTTTTGATGATGAAGCCACGCTGCTGAGCATGACTGTCTGGTGTGAATCGCCGGGCGAAATGCCCTGAGCGCCGGGCGGTGCGTGCTTTCGCCGGGCGAAATTGGGAGGCGAGAGAGTGTCAAGCTACTGGTTTGGTTCACGTTTTTGAAGGTTTCCTTCGCCCATTCTTCGTCGGGCGAAGGGAAGGCGAAATTGAAGCGTCGCCGGGCGAAACGTTCCTGTCGCCGGGCGCTTTTGCTTTTTTTTTTTATTTTCTTTTCTTTTAAAAATTCATAATTCTCGAACCGTAATTCCGAATTAAGCGTTCTTTATATCGTTGGAGAGCTTATGAAATGTTCTTGCTTGTGATGATGGTTTTGAGATCGTTGGCCGATTAAATAAGTCGGAAAATCGGGAATAGTGTTATTTAACGACTTTTACCGTTTTGAATGTGGGTTTGGATGTGAATCATACAATAGTGCATTGATGTGAATGTATATAGATTGTATGTGATTGTGTGAGATGAATGCATGAATATATTGTGAATATGTATGCATTTCAAGAATGTCGTGAGTCATTTGTATGTGAAGCCTAATGATGTACATTCTTGGGCTGTGTGATTCTTATGAGAATCCGTTGTAATGTCGTGTGCCTAAGTGAGGTGTGAGCGATGATTACAAACGATTGTGTGCCTAGGTGAGGTGTGAGCAATCGGATTGTGTGCCTAGGTGAGGTGTGAGCAATCCATAAACATTGTGTGCCTCTGTGAGGTGTGAGCAATGGGTGAACATCGTAGGCCCGACGGGGAGTTACATTGGTAACGAGCGATGGTTCCAATAAGTTCCTGAGTGAACTTGAGATGATTGAGTCGGTACCGCATTGCATTTGCATAGAGTTGTGAGTCGGTCTCTATGATTTGCATTTATCATCTTTATAATTGAGAATTGATGAATAAACATGAATATGTATGTTGATGTGGAATGATAAGAGTTGTGAAAGTATGCATGATGAATATGCTTGGTTCTGTATATATATACATTGTGATGTATATGAGTGGGTTGTGATGAATTGTGGTGAGAATGTAGAATATGTGTATTTTTATGCTAAGATATATAATTATATGCATTTATATTATAATTGTGTTTCTCACCCTTCTGCTGTTTTATGATGCTCTATGAGGCATTGCAGAGTAGGTATGTTGGTGGTCTTTTTGTGAAGTGTGTCTTCATTCTTTTGGTTGGTCGGCTC
Source organism: Lathyrus tuberosus (assembly GCA_022829125.1). Taxonomy (NCBI): domain Eukaryota; kingdom Viridiplantae; phylum Streptophyta; class Magnoliopsida; order Fabales; family Fabaceae; genus Lathyrus; species Lathyrus tuberosus. Next base: position 6,451,679 of record JALAZF010000243.1, on the reverse strand, counting down.
TGATATGTAGCACCGGGTAGCTAGGAAGTATATGATTCTTTTGTGATACATTTGTACATGTATCTTGTTGTTGAATGTTTATGTAAACATGAGTTATGTTGGTGGATAATACTTGATGATATATATATGTATATATGTTGGATGTTATTCAATGTTTAGATTTTTCGCTTTTATTCTAAATATTGAGATGTGGGTGTAGGGACTAAGTTCCTCTGTTGCAAAGTTACCCCACTGTTGCATATCAATTGTTGAGCAGGTGTTGAATGTTTTAATTTAATGTATAATGTGATATACCTCTTTTATACCATGTTTATAATTATACTCTGACGAAATTTTTAATATGTGCCTAAATGATTATGTGATTATTTGGGGGTATAGAAAGGGGGTGTTACACTTCACACACTTCATTATTCTCCTTTATGCTTGGAAGATCTCTCATCATATTCTTTTCATGTAACAACTTCAAGGCATGTGTGTTGAAGTGGCCAAATCTTCGATGCCAGAGCCATGAATCATCAACTTGCACCTTCATGGCAATGTTAGTTGCATATTTTAAATCTAGCAGGAAGCTTCTATTGCTCTTATTCATCTTCACTTGGGCTATCTCAGACCTTTTATTTTTGTTGTCTAAGATTTTGCATACACCTCCTTCAAAGTGAAGTGTGTAGCCTTTCTCCATCATTTGGCCAATGCTTAGAAGATTTTCTTTTAGGCTGGGAACTAGTAAAACATCATGGATGAGTCGTGTACCTTTATTTGTCTCCACCATGACAATGCATTTGCCTTTTGATTCAACCACACTTCCATTTCCCAGTCGAACTTTGACTTTGACAGACTCGTCAATGCTTTTGAAAATAGTCTCATCCTTAGCCATGTGGTTGCTACATCCACTATCCAAATACCAACTTCCACCTTTTTCTTTGATTGAGTCTTGAGTGGCATAGAACATACATTGTTCTTGATCATGCTCCTCTGCGATATTAGCTTGATGCCTATTTTTGTTGCGACAATTTTTCTCTACGTGCCCGAACTGCTTGCAATGGTTGCATTGTGGCATATTACGGTACCAACAATTTTTCTCTGTGTGGCCTAGTCTTTTGCATATATTGCATGGAGAATTTTTATCTAGCTTGTTCTTAAGGAAATTTCTAGAAACTTCTCTTCTTCTGGAAGTTTCTCCATAATTTTTCTTTCCTCCACTTTCTTTATTTTGGGGCTGAAATTTTAGCTTTGACTGGAAGGCATTTTCTATTGTATTTTCTTTATGCCTATACAGTCTTTGCTCATATGCTTCAAGAGGGCCCAGAAGTTCTGTCACTGATAGAGTGGACAGATCTTTGGTTTCTTCAATCGTTGTCACGATTGGGTCAAACTTTGGGGGCATAGTAATTAGAATTTTTTCAACGATTTTCTTGTCAAGAATTTCTTCCCCAAAAGCTCTCATTTGATTAACTATTTCTTTAACTTTAGAATAGTAATCTTTAACTGTCTCAGACTCCTTCATCTTCAATAGTTCAAAATCTCTTCGTAGAGATTGAAGTTTAACGGCACGTACCTTATCGCTTCCTTGAAACTCCTCCTGCAACGTGTTTCATGCTTCTTTGGCAGTCTTAGCTCCCATAATTCTTGGAAAAGTTGCATCAGTCACCGCTTGTTGCAAGGTGAACAACGCCTTTGAATTTTTCTGTTTGTTTTGCTTCAACTCTTTTTCTTGAGTTGCATTAAGAGCCGAAGTATCCGCGGGAACGGTGAAGCCTTTTTCTACTATGTCCCATAAATCTTGAGATGAAAAAAATGTTTCCATTTTAACACGCTAGAAATCATAATTTTCACCATTGAAAATAGGGACAGAAATAGATGATGATTGAGTGATGTTATCCATAGTTTAGAAAAAAAATTTCAGAGTGGATTTATAGTACAAAGGAAATTTTTTAGTAGGTTGGAGGATTTTAGAATGTTAGGTAGGTAATATAACTACGCCCAATATATGACCGAACGCAGCTCTGATGCCACTGTTGGTAGTTGGTTAGTTGATAGTTGATAAAAGATAGTTTTAGAAAATTGGTTAGAAGAAGGCTATGTCATTGATTTCTTGGATGATCAATTACAAGATACCAATGGCCTATTTATAGGCTCAAGTCACCACCCTCAACATTACATTAGTTCTTTCTAGAGTTTTCATGATAGATGAGTATCATGATAGTTCCAGGTTCTTCTATCATTTTAATATACTTATAGTTATAGATTGTTCTACCATATTCATAACTATTATAATTCTAAGATCTTCTACCATTTTCATACATATTATATTTAAGAATATTCTAGAAATTTGTAGCAATTTCAACAGTTTTGATATGATTATTTTGATGTGTTAATATTTACATGTATCTGTTAACATTTACTAGTATTCATTCTGTTGTATTTATTTTGTAATTTCACACGCCATGTGCTTTGATTGTTGATGAATTTAGCTGTTAGGAAGTTAGATATTGTACGCACAGATGGGGTTCGTTAGGTTGTGATCATCATGGAGAACCTCATTTGATGCAGGTAATAAAAGTTGTAGCCACTTCAGTCAACAAATGGGAGCTACTAGATGAAGATCAGATTTAGAATTCTAGATTCGGTTTTCGTCTAGTGCCTTCAATTTGATAGAGACTGATTCGAAATGTAGTGAATACATTTGTGTTTTATTGCAGAAAATCCGCAGTTGCCAAACCTTGCTTTCGCTTGGTTCAGTGAATCTATATTGTTGGATGAATATCGGTTTGCTAATATTTTAGCTTCCTCCAAATCTGGTTTAAAATACAATTTGGATCATGGGTTAATCAATATTCTTCATCAAACAACCTAGATCCGCAGCTAATGAAATTGTGACTATAGAGAATCTTTAGTCATTATTCGTGTCAGAAGCCATGGATTTTGGTTACTCAATGAATACTGATTTGTTGTAGTCAAAATCAATCATTGGTTGTAGATATTGGATTGTGAATCATTATGTCTTCATCCGGTAGTTCCTGTTTGCTAAATGTAATGATTGCATTGTCATGTCTTCATCCGATAGTTCCCAAACAGTGATGTTGTTGTGTTAATGGATAATTTTCGTTGGATAAAGATTTGTCTCCTAGTATTTTAAATTCCCCAAATGTATTTTAACTCTAAAATATGATTTGGAACATGAGTCATTCGATCTTCTTCTAATAACCTAGATATGCAATTACTGAAATTGTGATTGTAAAGAATCTAAGGTGTCTTTATTTTTGTCGGAAACCATGGATTTTGATAATTTAATGAATTCAAATTTGTTGCATGAAAAATCTTATCTCTCACATGTTAAGATTTTATTTTGAATTTGGTTTGCTGATTTTGGAATGCAGGTCAATTGATCTTCATCCAATCCAATAGTCCCAATTCACTAATTGCAATGATCGCATTGCGTTTTTTTTTCAATTATAGCAAATTTAAGATAATGTTCTACTCTAGTCAGCTTTGCAGACTCTGTTAACTGATTATTTATATTTTATATAGTCTTGGCTTTTTTGTCATCATTATATAAAGAAGCCAGATGTGATGTTTTTCATGTTGGTGATGTATGGTTGTGCTACATTGTGATTTATTATGTTAGAAATGTTTAATTTGCTTTTGAGCATTTCTATTGCCTGTTTTATTGCATTGAGTGCAACTTTACCACTGAATTGGACGTTTTATGTTTGATTTCTTTCATGTTCTTCTCTAAAGAAATTCCAGGATCTAAGAATTTCGTTATTGGATTTTCAATTTCAAAGGATCGCAAGCAGAAGTCGTAGTCATCAGCTCATTCCCTTTGTGAAGTAAAGATAGTTTTGGTTTTCCCATTTTCCCAGTACAAATCTCAAGAGTAAGCCTGCATTTGTATACCTGTTTGAGCTTTCACTTTATACTTGTAAAGGATGCAAGACATGGTTTCTTACTTTTAGATACCTGACATGGTGTTTTAATAATTCATTATCTTTTCTTGGAGAATTAAAATTATGACACTATATTTGGACCATTATTTTGATTATATTTTGCCATTTTTTTACTTTCCTCTTTCACTTTTATGAAGAATTTTATTTAACAATAGGTTGTGTCTGATATGCAACATTTACTTTCCTCTTGCCATTTTGTTTACAGTTTGGTTAAATTGTTGTATTAGATATCCACGTATGTTCTCCACCCTCTCTGTACGCCTTTCATCGGCCAACCTCTTCACCTCCTTTACATCCCTTTTCTTCCTTTCCACAACCTTTTGCTTCCATGTCTCAACCTTTTCTTCTTCATCCTGGTGAACAACACAGTCTTCTTTCACTCATATTCCTTACACAACAACAACACAATCACAATGTAACCCATAGCAACCTTGAAGTAATTTTGACAATCCAATACAAATAACACCTCCAACAGTTCATCCACCCTACCCTTCCAACTCAACAGGAAAATTGCCTATATCAACAACTCCTTGGTTTCCTTATCGTGGTTGTTTCTACATATTTGATTTTACTCGTATTGTCTTAAACACATTTGTGTGCTAATGTTCCCTTCATCCACGTTGCAATTCCTCTTTGTTGGACATGGTGGTACTATTGCAAACTATCACACACTCGTTTGAATGGAGAAAATTTAAGCTCAGATCCAGGGGTGTTTTTGCAATAGCATAGTCAGTGAGATATGGAGGTGTTCTTCTTCAGTGTATTGGTTTTCTTTTCACTACTACGGAAATGCCATTTAACAAAGGTTGGAAAAGATATATAATCACACGGGCCTAGGCTTTATTATGTAGAGTGTGGTTGGGAAAGATATATGTCAAGTGCGCACCCTATCACAACGGATTTTCAAAAAGACCATTGTGATAAAACATATTAACAAATATTATTTTATTCTGGACAGCGCGTGAGATATTGTTACGGTTTTGATATATAACCGTTTTTAAATTTCTGCAGAATTAACAAATATTGTCCTGCTTTTATAATTAATCCCATTTTTTACCTGTATTTTTGTTCACCATACCACAGCAGAAAATACAACTCACATTTGTGATAAAGTTATCATAATAATGTTAATTGTATCATATTCATAATATCACATAATTGTATCATATTCAATACATCATAACATCATCACATGAATCCAACTATAACCTATTTCGTCATCGTTGTTACAGTAAATGCAATGAACACTACAAATAAAAAAATTCAGGTAATCTTCAACTGTTTCTTCAGCATCTTTACCTTCAACTTCAATTCGTCCTCTTTGGTTTTGTAGGTGTTAACCACCTCCTTCTACTCATTCAAGCTCTTTACCGATGAAGAAATTATTATTTTTGTCCTAGGATCCATCTCCTCATCCAACCAAGCAAAGTGAAAGCATTTTTTGTGTCCTTGAATCTTATACATCTCACAGCCATAGAAACAGCGGCCTGGGTTCGAATCGGTCCATGCTGTCATCAACTGAGCGTCGAGACCACACTTGCATACGTACCTTGAACGACTTGAGGGCCTGTGTCCATGGCTACAACCGGACTGTTGAGACATTTTAATGGAAAGATTTGATGGAAACTTGAAGAAACTGGGTGAGAAGAAGACGTATAGTGCCTGGAGGGAAAAGAAGACGAAAAGTGACTGAGAACATTAATCAACATTAATCAACAACAACAACAACAACATACAACAACATAAAATAACACAAGATATTATGTAATGTTTCAAGAATGAACCTTTTTAAAAATAATCGTGGATCTCAAACAAATTATGAAGTTCATCTAGTTTATGAAGCTATGAAGAAGAAGTACAAGGAGAATAAAATTTACACAATATCTTCATACTTCTTGTATTTTTCTTCATAGCTACACAAACCATATGTTTCATAGCCAAAGTATGCGCGTTGTTAAGGTGGTGAAGACGAATCTGAAAAAATGAGAACATTAAGCAAATGAAAAAATGAGAACTCATTGTTAAGTTTAATGAACGAACCTCAAGTTAGCGATCGATGAAGACGAATCTGAAGACGCATCTGAAGGTTGAAGTATGTTTAAAGAGTGAAATGGATGTTAGGGTTATGATATGAGAGAGAAGTGTGAAATCTGTTTGGGTTTTCTTTTGAGAGAAACGACTGTTATGAACTGAACGATATATATTTTCGTTTATATACTAAAAAATATCACTTTACATCACGGTTAGAAAGAAAAACCGTGATGCAATTTTCATATTTTACAAAGGTTGTATTGTAAAACCGTGGTTAAATAACTTTCAATTTTTTATTTTTTATAAACCAATGGTATTGTAGTACATCACAATTTTTAAGTCCTCTAACAACGGTTGGTTTACTTCATCGTTCTAAAATTATTTACAATTTTTTTTTTTTAAAAAGGACTTAAGTAACACACGCTTAATGTACTCTAAAAAATGGAAAAAATGTAGTTGATGGGAATCGAAGCTTGCTATACATCATTTATTACTACGGTTTTTTACGACAACCGTCATTAAATTACTGTTTATAAATCCAGCTACTCACTGGGCGCGAAATTTTAAACTTATTGCAACGGTGTATATGAATCCGTTGTAAATCTTGCGTTGTTGTTTGCATGTTTTATAGTAGTGTTTGGTTCAGATTTGAAGTACTTCACAAACGATAGTCCTAGCTCTTTAATTTATTTTTACTTTTTTTTTTAATTTTTTTCTAACGAGACGGATCTAATGAGTTGAATTGAGTTGTTTGTGAACTTAATAGAAATCAAATTTGAACTTTAAAAAAATTCGTGTTAAACTCGAATCGAGTTTTAAATAAAATCAATTGTTATCGAGTTAAGTTGAGGCGAGTTCGATTTATTTTCAACCCTAACCTTGCTTATGAGTGATATAAAAAGTTTAATTTACATTACTTTGTAAAGTTTGTATATAATATATGAAATATTAATAATTTTTCAAATTCATTTAAGAATATAATTTCAAATATTTCCCTTAGGATAAATATGTAAGACACAATTTTTATTTATGTATCAAAATATAAATTTATTTTATGATAATGTATGAATGACTAAACATGAAATTATGTTGTCTTTTATATGTATATGTGTATGTATGTTTCAATAAAGATCTTATAAAAAAGTTGAATCAATCCAAACCACATTAGTTTGATTAGGTTTTATCCAAATTTATTTCTAACAGTCAATCAAACCGAACCAAACCAAACCTCACATTTTTTTCTCTTGCGGTTAAGATAACTTTTAAGGTCAAAATTGCTCAAACTACACCACAAACACCCCTATTATAATTACTTTAAATAAGCATATATGATAGGTTCATTGACTATATGGTATAAAAGAAATTATTTTTCATGAATTCGAAGTAATTAGTATAAAAATAAATATAATTTAAAACTCGATTCGAAAATTAAATTATTAAGCTTGGTTCATAAACAAAATGACTTAAATATGAAAAAAAACTAACTTCGTTAAACAAATGAGCTGAATTTCAATCTTACAATCGTAAAGAAAACAAATTGAACCTAACGAGACGAATCTAATGAATTGAATCGAGTTGTTCGTGAATTTAATAGGATTCGAATTTGAACTTAAAAAAAAAGTTCGTATCGAACTCGAGTCTAATTTTAAATTAAAACAATTGTTATCGAGTCGAATCGGAGCGAGTTTGACTCATTTTCAACCATAGTTTAACTATGAATGATATAAAATATTTGTTATTAATATGTATATTGATTTTATTTTAATTTTATTTTACAATCAAATTTTAAAATGGTTAAGAATAATTACATTATGTTTCCATTCTATAATCAAATTTGAAAACAATTAAGAATAATTACATTGTGTTTTCAAATACATATTATTTTATAATTAAATTTGAAACTGATTAGGAATAATTACATTGTGTTTTCAAACAAGTAAATATTATTTTATAATCAAATTTAGAAAAAGTTAAAAATAATTGAATTGTATTTTCAAATAAGGGAATATTATTTAATAGTCAAATTTGGAAACGGATATAAATAATTACATTTTTGGAAACGGTTAGAAATACTTACATTGAATTTTCAGTGATTATTATTTTATAATCAAATTTGAAATTGGTTTGAAATATTTATATTGCGTTTTCAAAGTAAATATTATTTTATAATCAAATTTGAAAACAGTTAGAAATAATTACATTGTATTTTTCAAAAAAGTGAATATTATTATAATCAAATGTAGAAACAATAAGAAATAAAAAATAATTATATTGTATTTTTAAAGAAGTGAATATTATTTTATAGTCAAATTGGAAAACAGATATAAATAATTACATTTTTAGAAACGGTTAGAAATAATTACATTGTATTTTTAGAGAATATTATTTTATAATCAAATTTGAAATATGTTAGAAATAATTACATTGTGAATTCAAACAAACACATATAATTTTATAATCAAATTTAGAAACAGTTAGGAGTAATTATATTGTATTTTCAAATAAGTGAATAATATTATATAATCAAATTTAGAAACAATTAGAAATTATTAAATTTTATTTTCAAACAAGTGAATATTACTTTATAATCAAATTTAAAACCGGTTAAAAATAATTACATTTTTGGAAACTGTTAGAAATAATTATGTTGTATTTTCAAACATGGAATAATTACATTGTGTTTTCAAACAAAGAAATATCATTTTATAATCAAAATTGGAAACAATTAAAAAAAAATTGCATTGTGTTTTTAAACAAGCTAAGTAAATATTATTTTATAATCAAATTTGAAAACTGATAGGAATAATTACATTTGGTTTTCAAACAAGTGAATATTATTTTATAATTGATAAGTGGTTTTTATGTTGATTTTATTAGGAGTTTTTATATCGTTTGTACATCGCTTTTGTTTGCTTTCCTTTCGTTTTTCTATGTTTTATGCTTTGGTATGGTGTTTCGATTGTTTTAAGGTCATAGTTTGCATTCCAAGTGAAAATGGGATGAAGAGTGGGCAAAACGAGGAAAAAGGCAAGAATCGGATGTTGGAATTAAATCAATAACAATTAATCACATATACATGGTCTACATATTATGTCATATACTTTAGTGCAGAATAGAATAGATAATACGAACATGTATATAATTACATGTTCTATGACATGTTAGTATATGAGAGAAGAGATTGTAGGAATACGTGGATCTATTGAGAAAGTTTTGTTGGCGATAATCCTGAAAGGGAAAAGACGAACAACGAACACCTGGTGGCTTGTATGGTTCTTCCTTAACATGTACTCTTAGGCGCGCATCCGAATGCTATTTATCGTTAGATTTCAACTTTACAATCTGGTCCACCTCATACATCAATATTGGGACCACCGCGGCCGTTGTCACTAACGTATAACGTGATAGAACCCCGACGACTACCACATCAATGTACTTGATGACATAGATCGCTATGGATGAGTGGCATGGAAATTTCATGTAATGTGATATCTGAATCATGCCTGTTTCCAACTGGTCAATCTAAATTCTTTATTGAGATCAAACTGAAGTTTGCAAATTCAATACTTGCACAATAGATACAGAAATGGTTATAACAATAATAATATCATAAGCTTTATTTTTGTAGATAATATTAACATAAAGTGTGTATTAATATCAAAACAGTATTATAAAACATAAAGAAGTAGTGACTCTCACTAATCTTGGACATCCTTAGTGACAACGATCATATGAAATACCTTATATGTCAAGTATTTGATTAGTAAGTCAACTAGCATAAAATTTCTATCTATATGTTCTATCATTCAACAACAGCAATTTATAAGTTAATGAACTTTATAAAACAGTTGTTGAAACATTATCTGACTGACTTATGTCACAATATAGCTGGAGTTGTTTTTTAAAACCTTTTATTATATGCAACCAAGTGACATAAATACTTATAGTCATTTCTTGAGTTAGGATGCCCATTATATATTGACATCCAAAAGGGATCAAAGTCGAACATCCTGATGATCTCCAAATCATTCGATCTCTAATATGTGAGCACAAGTCTTTTGTTCTCTATGACAGTCCTTATGGTTGCCTCATTTCAACAATTCAAAATTTGAATTTTCGTATCTGCCAAATGATCTCATTATATATACGCTTATTCATGATGCATATATATAAGATAATACATAAGATTCCCCAAAACCAAAAAAGTATAAAAAACTAAATTTTCCAGATTCTTTTATTTTGGACAATGTTTGAGACTTAATAGTCTCCCTTAATAATTGAGACATACCCTAATTTATTGTCTTTCATGTCAGTTTTATTTTCAACTTTATTGATATATACATAAATCTTTTGTGCTAACCAGATGATACCTTGAGAATAATCTCTAAGTATCTAAATACCTAATACAAAAGAGGTGTGTCCAAGATCTTTCATCGCTAAACTTTTGTTAGAGATTTCTTGGTTTCATACAACAATCATATATCATTGCCGACTAAATAAAATAAGATCAACTGATTAAACTAGAAACATAAACTTACTCTCACTGAACTTGTAAAACCTAATGATTTTTTATAATAGACATCTCAAAATCAAACGAGACAATTACCTTATAAAATAGTGTGGTATCACTAATGAGACAATTTTATTAACTCATAAATGGATTTTATCTGTTCGCAAACCATAAACTTTGTATCCATTGACACACAATTTTCCCCCGTTGCACCATATTGTATTTCTTAATGTCGCCATTAAGAAACACTAACTTGATATCCATCTTATGAAGCTCCAAAATTATAACAAATAACAAGTGTCACAACTATCATAATAAAGTCTTTGAATCATACCGAATAGAATTTCTTTTTTCGGTCAAATCTTTATGACACTTGATGCTCTAGTTCTTGAGGATGTTGAGTTTGATCTTCAAGAATTAATTTTTTAATTTAATTGAGAGAAAGAACAATAATATCCGTATAAGGGTCCAAATTTTCTATATAAATAACAACTGTATGAATTGAGTCAGAACCAGTTCTTTCCCACTCAATTTTGTTCTTTGACCATATCTCTCCCGCCAACTCAATATTCTCAAGACACATTACAAAATTTGTCTCAAAATATTCTTTAACTTGGGACTAAAGTTTATATTTCTCAAACTTTTCAACAATTCTAGATTGTCACAAGTCATGACTAAATTAACTAAAATAATATTTGAATTTAAAAGACAAATTGAATTCATCAAAAAAAGTCATCATATTAAAACAAAACTTTATTCATTCATCAAATTGTCTTTTAAATACAAATGTAAGCTTATAATGACAATCTAAATTTAAAAATATCAATCTTTATCAAAGTTGTCCCCTCTAAATAAAATATAATTTCTTTGCTTAATAATAATAATGAAAAGTCATCACTCCAATGAGAGTTTGAGTTTCGCTTTATTGCTTTAGAAGCACTAGATTTAAGGAAAGATAATATGACAAAATTTATGTCATCTTAAATAACACCTCTAATGTCTCTGGATTGCAATGATTTAAGATCATAGACCTGTGTAATTTAGAGTGTACTCACTTTTTAAACTTGAGTTTCACTTTAAATTTATTAAATTGTGAGAGAATTTAAGTTTCTCCATTCTTATGTATGGTCTAGATCTAAGAACATAATGTTCATATTTTATTCCTAAAAGTTAAAACTTTTGAGAATCAAAATCCAACTAATTCTGCAGATACATAAACTATATTAGTTTATAGATAACAAAAAAATTATACTCACCAAAATACCAAGTGCATCATTCATGTCAAGTCTTTAGACAACTGTTAGTGCACAAGGTGATGAAAACAATAAGAATGAGAGAATATATTTATTGCTCTGCAATGACGGCTACAAAAGTTGTACGAAAGATAGTCTGAGTAACTCCATACTTTAGAGTTCCCTTAATATACCTCAGAATCCTGATAGCATCCTGATAATGAGACCACTTTGTTTTACTCATGAACCTACTAACCGTTCCAACTGCATAGCACATATCAAGTCTAGTATTACATAGATACCTCAGAGAACTAACCAACTGTTTGAAGGTTGTTGCAAGCATATCCTCACCTTCAGAATCAGAATCTAATTTTTGATTGGTTTCTGAAGGTTTGACAGCAACCTTACAATTTTTTGGCTTATATATCTTCAGAAGCTCCACTTCATACTTCAGTTGATGCAAAATAATACCCTTCCTAGAGTACATAAACTCCATCCCTAGAAAATATGTCATTTTCTCGAGGTCAGTCATTTCAAACTCATTCATAAGCACCTTCTTAAAGTTAGTTATCTCTTGTTTAGAACTCCCTGCCAGCAATATGTCATCAACATACAGACACACCAGAATCATATTGCCTTCAGAGGTATGCTGAACATAAACACCATACTTTATCTCACATTTCTAAAATGCCTGCTCCTTGAAAAATGAATCAATCTTCAGATTCCAAGCTCTGGGCGCTTGCTTAAATCCATACAAAGCTTTGTGTAATATGTACACCATCCTATGGGCCGATTTCCGTGACCCCCACCAATCCTGAGATGGTAGAGTCCTCATGAACCGTGCTTGTGCCAATTTCGAATTTCTAATATTTATCCTATGATGCTTAAAAGGAAGGGGAAGGAGTCTAAACTAACTCTGAATGTAAATGTTTTCCCTATAAGTGCAAAGAGATCTAGAATCGGGGATCGGTTATACTAAGGGAAGTTATTAACACCTTTAATATCTATAGTACTCAGTAGGAACCTTTTTGTACTCCTTTACAATTAGTCATCTTATCTACTTAAAATGCTTACTGTTTGATTTGGGAAAGTTTTAACATATGGATGAGAGTGTGAATGTTAGATGTTTTTGGGAGTTTTTGTTTTATGAAAGGTGCGGGGACCTAAATGGTTTATTTAAAGGTGTGTGCTCGCTAAGATCTCGCAATCTTATGCATACGTATTCCCAAAAATGACTTTGGGAAATCAAAGCGTTTGTAGTTCCACCTAACTATGGGTGGAAATTTGTATCTTGTTCAAAGACCAAGATGATGAAGCTAAAAGTTTGTTGGTTTGAAAGAAAATAAATATTGTCATTCTTAAGGGAGATATTTCACCTATTCATCACAAACATTTGAGAATAATATCATAAGGTAAGAAGCTTTGAACTTGGATGTTAAAGAATCCTAATCAATGCCACATCTTCCTTTATGAGTTTTTACATGCTAAGAGAAGGACCCGAACTTGGATATAGTATCAACAAGTGTGCCACTTACATTAATTAGATGAAAGAAAAGTTTTGGACCATGATAAGGGAAGGACTCCATCTTGGATTTTGAATCAACAAGTGTGCCACTTACATCAATTATATGGTAAAAATAGTTTTTATTATTTAATTTTGAATTGTGGTGTATTGAAGAGATATCTTCCTACAGAGATGATTCAATGTCCCATCTCTGGGGAGAAGTTGATTTATTTGAGTATCTTGTTCAAAGCCCAATATCATGAAGCTAAAGGGTTTGTTTATATCTTGTTCAAAGCCCAAGATGTGAAGTTGAAAGGTTGATTTTCCCAAGGGGAGGCTGACTTAATTAGGGGGAGTTTTGAATTGATGGTGTTTGCATGAAGCCAAAGATAGAGTCTATGATGCTTGGATGAATTCCAAGAGGAGGCCAAGATGAAGTTGACTTCATCCAAGGGGAACTAGGGTTTGAACCAAGTTTTGTTTGGAGGACCCCTAATGTTCTGAGCTAAGTCTAAGCTAAGGATGAGGTGTTATAAATGTCAAAAGAAACTTAATATGAATAAGTATATATGACAAATAATTGACATAAATTGAAAGGTGATGGGCCTTACACTCTTATAAAGGCCCTTGGAGTTTGAAATTTGATGGGTCTTACACTCTTGACAGAGGCCCGTGTCTAAGGATGGTTGAACTTGAAAAGGTGGTGGGTCTTATACACTGACAAAGGCCTAAGAGTTTTGAAGATATAAATAAAAAAAGGTGGTGGATCTTACACTCTAATAGAGGACCAAGAGTTTTGAATATGTAAATAAAAAAAGGTGGTGGGTCTTACACTCTAATAGAGGCCCGTGAGTTTTATATTATTGTAGCGCGAGTTTTTTTGTGGTTGTGAAGCACTATCGCTTTAGGGTACTACAGCTCGATTCATTTTTATCCTATTGAAGCTGATGAAGAAACGGAAATAGATGTCTCCAATTAACCCTGCTTGCATACTGAGTTTGAACAGATGATTGTTAGTTTACAGATGCTACAAAGATCGTGGGTCTCTCTTAGGTTATTTTGTTGAGAACACATGTGACGAGATTATTGGTAGGATGTTAGGACTGATGCTTTTCAATTGATGTTTGAAGATACGGGATTTTAGGTTTTTGATTTAGTATGCTCGCTAAGATTTTTCAATCTTATGCCTACGTATTCCCATTTAACGAAATAGGGAAATCAGAGCGATCGTAGTTTCTCCTATTCTATGGGAGGAAAAAGGTTGTGTTGGTGTCTTGTTCAAAGCCCAAGACGTGAAGTTGAAGGTAGTTTGTATCTTATTCAAAGCCCAAGATGTGAAGCTGAAGGTAGTTTGTATCTTGTTCAAAGCCCAAGATGTGAAGCTGAAGGGTTTTGACTTTAGAGAGAATTTGTCATCTCTAAAGAGGAGTTGTTGACGTTTGTATGCTGTGATCAAAGCATGTTTTGATGCTAAAAGGTTGATTGACTCCACCGGGATTTCCTTATACAAAGCCTAAGAGGAGACTATTGACCCAACAAGAGGGTGTTTTCATGTGTCTCGTACGAAGCCCGAGAGAGAGGCTAAAAGAGAGATCGACTCAACAATAGAGTCTTTTATACTCAACAAGCTGTGTTTTTGTATCTTGTACGAAGCCCAAGATGGAGGCTAAAAGTGGTTTGACTCAACAAGAGAGTTTGAAAAGGTTAGCTCCACTGGGGAGAATCATTGTACAAAGCCCAAGAGGAGGCTGAAAAGAGGTTGACTCAACAAGAGAATCTTTTATAATCAACAATAGAGTGATTTGATGCCCCGTACAAAGCCCGAGGTAGAGGCTAAAAGGGAAGTGACTCAACAAGAGAGTCTTTTATACTCAACAAGAGAGTGATTTAGTATCTCATACGAAGCCCGAGATGGAGGCTGAAAGAGGTTTGGACCCAACAAGAGGATCTTTTATACTCAACAAGAGAGTGTTTTCTATCTCGTACGAAGCCCGAGATGGAGGCTGAAGGTTTGACTCCACAAGAAAGTCTTTTATACTCAACAAGAGAGTGTTGGGAGAATCATTATACAAAGCCCAAGAGGAGGCTATTTATGCTTGTAACTATTTCAGTTGAGTGACAAGTCCAGCGTGTTGGATAATAAAGAAAATCAGTTCTTATAAAGAGACTGATTAACAGTAAGGCTGTGCTTTGGGATTGATAAGAGGATCAGGGTTACTTCCTGTTCTTTAAGGAAGTGGGAAATCCAAAGGGTATTGAGACTGTCCAAGTCTACTGGTGTTTTGAGAAATCGATTCTCAGATAGTGAACGATCTTTGTATGATGCCCAAGAGAAGGCTGGTCTGTTAAGGGATGAAGGTCAACCCATTAACTGGTCTGACACTTGACTCAGAAAGACAGCTCTAGCAAATTGATGACTAGGTTCTGTTCCTATACCTGTAGAGGTCTCTGGGTCCTTGTACTAAGCCCAAGAGAAGGCATGAGAGCTTTTAAGAAGCCGAAGGGTCCTTGTACAACGCCCAAGAGGAGGCGGGGATGCTTTTAGGAAGCCTGTGGGTCCCCAAACCCCGAGAAGTTCAAGACATTCCATTCATAGAGAATAGATCAAGCCAGGAAAGTTCAAGAATTTGGAAGAAACTCAAGAGATGCCATTCACGGAGAAAAGATTATCTCTGGGGAGTAGAGTTTCTTTGACAATGTCTAAGGGTGGCAGGCTGTGAAAGGGTTCACTGAGAATGCTGCCTTTCACGTCTCCATATTGTTTAACCCCAAGAGGAGGGAAGACAGTGTCTAGTAATCCTATGGGGATCTAGTTTTGTTTGTATTTAAGAGTGACCAACAGGGCTTTACCTAGTGCTAGACGTAGTTGCTGGGGAAAACTCTAAATAACTATACTAGTATTACACATTTGATATTTGACAAGTATAAAAAAGTTTGTGAAAGAAAACTTACAATGAGCAGCCCCACGATACATTTATATATATATATATATATGAGAGCGGATAAAGAAAGCGAGTAAACACTTACTCGATTGTAGAGCTTCCATGATGTTTTGTTAGTTGTTCAACAAAGAAATCTTTGATAACAATATTATATTCAAAATCAAAGGAGAAAGTGCTTTGAAAATATTGTTGGGGCTTACAGCTCAAGGAGAGGCCCATGATTTTATCAGTGATTGCACTTTTGTTTTGACTTTGTACAGGGACTTATACAAGTGACTGAGACCCAAAAGGTTTTCTATACAAAGGGATGGGTCTTACACTCTCTCAAGAGGCCCAAAGGGCTTATAGAAAAAGAATGGGGCTTATAACACGAGGCCCAAATGATTTGTTTTTGAATTGGCGATTGCGCCGAGATTTTTCTTTTAACGCAGAGGGACTTATAAAATATCTGAGGCCCCAAAATGTTATGGTTAAAAGGGATTGGGTCTTACACACTATTAGAGACCCAAAGGTTTCTTTTAAGAAATGAAATGGGTCTTATAGCTCAAGGAGAGGCCCAGGGTTATTTTGAAAAGGCGACGACTGCGCCGAATGTTTGTAAATATACAGAGGGACTTATACAATGCGTGAGGCCCAAAAAGGATTATTTACAAAGAGGGGTTGGGACTTACACTCTAATAGAGGCCCAATGATTTATTTTTGTATAAGTGGTGGGGCTTACAGCTCAAGGAGAGACCCAAGGTGATTTTTGATTGGAATGACGATCGCGCCGAGATTTTTGAAAACGCAATGGGTCTTATACAATATCTGAGGCCCAAAATGGTTTTGGTTTCCAAATGGTTTGGGTCTTACACTCTAATAGAGGCCCATGAGTGTTTGAAAAAGTTTGATGAGGGTTGAATTAATCAAAAACCCTAATTTGTTTTCAAAATGTATTTTAATAAAAAATTCAATTAAAATTACCAAAATTGTTAAACATGTGAAAAACAAATTGTGATCTTGGATTAATGTTTCAAAAATCAGGTTTTGATCTACAAATTGTTTGGAAATCCCTAAAATTTGAAAAATCAAGATGGAAAAAATATTTTAAATGTTAAAAACAATTAAAATATTAATTCTTTGCAAAAATATCAAGTATATGCAATAAATAATATTTTTGGGATTTTTTTGGAAAATAAAATATTTTAACATTTTTGTGAATTATTAAAAAAAGAATCAACTCAAAATCATTAAAACTCGGAGAGAAATTAATTTTTGAATCAATTAAATAAAATCACAAAATTCAAATATTCAAATTTTTGAAAAAGGGCGCCAAGAACATGGCAAGAACACGCGCCCTTCCTCTGTTTCTGCAGATTTGCGTTTTCTATCCAATCTCACTGAATACTTGATTATATCATGCAATCTACACATCAATATACTCGTTTCAACCTCACGATCATGTATATGGTCTTTAATTTCATTTATTTTTAACATGGAATAAGAAATCAAAGAGAAACCTCAAGAACCATAGATTCTGCATGAAGGTTCAGAAATTCTATACACGATTTAAACAAAGCAATTGATTGAGGGAAAACACTCCATGCATGCTTATGAACATATGGCCAAATTATTGTGCAGCAAAAAATGCATGGATCATAGAGTTAGAAGAGTTCATGTTTACCTCTTGCAGCTGGTGATCGTGTTTTGTGTTAGAGGTGTTACAGCTTAGTTCCAAGGTTATGGACAGCTACCCTAGGTGTTATGGAGTGTGTCTGGGTGCTTGGAATGGATGAAAATGATCTAGAACTGAAGATGGCATCTCAACTGCAACTTGGTTAAAACCTTGAGCAGCTGGCTGGTGATTCTGAGAAATCAGTGTTTCAGCTGTTGTTTAAGTGTTTGGATCACTTCTACATGATGTTTATGAGGTGTGTGTGTGATTGGTTTGGTTGGAATTGCTCTCAAACTCAAAACCCGATAGTGACTTGCGTGAAGAAGGAGATTTTGAGGAAAGCATCTGTTTGATGGCTTTGGTGTACTCAAACTGATCACAAATTAGCTCTATTTATAGTAGAGCAAGTTTGTTTTGCAAGGAATAGTGAATGGCAACTGCTGCATAGGTTTGACCAATGTTGAGCAATGAGAAACCAAGTCTCCTCTAGCCATTGACTAGAGGTTAGGGCACAGGCTGCTGGTTCCCTTGGTCTTGGATAAGTCTTGACTGAATTCAGTTGGAAATGGCTCAGTCCATGCCACCTTGGTGCATCCATTGAATGCTCCAAAACAAAATTGGAGTCTTGTCCGCTCTTTAGGGATGTCTAGGTTTAGCATGCTATTTTAGGTTCCAAAGACTTGGGACGCTTGAGATCAGAGTTGGTTCCTCCTTGGTCCCCCCTTGAGGTGTTCAGATGGATAGAGTTGCTTTCCCTTTGTAAAATTTGGGCAAATCGAGCAAAATGCACAAATCTGTCTTGCCTTGACAGTTTTCAACAAGGCATATTGCCATTGTCGTATCTCATGGCTCAAGTGGAATTTGATGGAGTTCTTGGCCATTTTGGAAAGAGATACAACAACTGTTTGATCATAATTGGTTTTGATACTTTTTGGATCCAAGTGAAAAATGCCCCTACATTTGGAAAAAAGTAAGGCAGATTCTGACTTAGTGAAAATTTCACTAAGTGTTGGAAAAAAGTGACATTTTCACTTTTTGTGATTTTGATCATTCCATAACTCAAAATCCATAATGAATTGGAATGAGGTGTAGTTGAAGCTTTTGTAGAGGGTCGTGAGAGCTACAAATCCAACTTTGAATGGGGAAAAATGGCCTTGTGGTTTAGGAGTTATGATCCTCCAAAGTTGGTACTCTAGCCACTTTGTTCCATAACTTAGAAAATTTCTAAATTTTTTATGGTTACTCCTTTTACAAGTTATCCCACTTTTCTTGATTTTTCTTGATGAATGATGATTCCAATCACACATTAACATCATTTCAGGGTTAAGGAACCATAATTGTGAAAAATCTTAAAAAGTCAAAGTTTGACTTTTATGCACAGTTGACTTTTGGTCAGATGAATTCCAAACTGTGCGATCCTTTATGAAATCAAGTCCTTGACCTAAATCAAACTTGATGGATTGATTTCATAGGTGTTATAGGGTGTATTGAATCATGTCCTAGGGTTTGGGAGCATGTCATGGTCAAAAGTCAAAGATACAGTTGACTTTTCTCGCGAAACCCTAATTGTGGTTCAGATAAAATTGAAACTTGTTGCTCAAGCTTCTTGGCTCAATCCATTGTTACAAATGGACCAATGTGGTGTGTTAGAGACCCTCAAATCATCTCTTGAGGTCTTGGCTCATGCTTTGTCCCAAAAGTCAACTTAGGTGTGAATTAGGTCAAGAAACCCTAATTCCTGATTTTTTATGAATGCATCCCCTGAGGTAAAATTGGCTTGATGATTGGGTTCATGATGTCCTGGTCGACCAAAACCCTAATTTGGTGACACTGTCGATCGTGAGGCTTAATCCACCTAGAAGGGAGCAGCCTTGTGCTTAATCCTTGTTGTGGGAGTCCTCTTGATCCTTTTTTAGAGATTAGACAAGTTGAAGATCATGTCAATTCTTGATTGATCCTTTGTCTAAGAACTCTGAGAGGGCTATAAACCCTAATTTTTGATAGAAGTGGAGGGCCTGGTTCTTTCCTAAGAAGACCTAGTTTTCTTCTTTTGCAAGAAGGGCATAACTTCTTCATTTCTCCATGAAAATGGATGAAACAAATATGGATCCTGCCTAGAATTTCATGAGAAATTTAATGGTTGTTTTAGATTTTTATAAAAATTCTTACATTTTAAAAACCGATAGTGGTTCCTAAAAGGCTTCAAATTTGCAAGTTCTATGCTACAACTATACACAATCATTAATAGCACTCTCGAAGCACAAAGCCAACTTCCAAGATACTTGTTACAGAAGTGAATAAATGCCTTGGACACCTCTACTAGAACTTAATGAAGCTTTTTGAATTCTTGGAATCAATAGAAATCCACGATAACATAATCTAGCTTCTTCTTGCAAAATGGTCAAAAGTGACCAAAATGGAAACTCCTTCAAATGGTGTTATAGTTGATAAAATATGATTGGAACATCTTAAGGATGTTATTTAGAGTGTGGTTGAAGTGTTGGATGGTTTTGAAATGGACTGAATCAAGACATGGCTTGTAAAAATGCAAAAAGTCAAAGATATAAGGATTTGGCAGTTGACTTTCTGATTTTGGTGGTTTGGGATGAAGATGAAGGTTTGAACACCTTCAATGGATGATTTGTGATATGTTTGGATGGTTGTTTGAGTGGTTTAAGCTCTTGTTTTGAAAACTCGAAGCTTACTCTTTGAAACTTTCAAAATTTGAAGTGAAAGAGGGAGAATGAGAAAACAAGTTTTGTAGTTGTTTTGGTGTTTTTTGAATCATCAAATGTGGTCTCTATTTATAGGGTAGCAAGTTTGTTTGGGAGGAATAGTGGTGGTTTGAAGGCTGAGTTCATCATTCAATGTTTTGGCAATGTAACATTACTTCCTATCCAAGGTACATTATTTTCTTTCACTAGCCTAGAATTCCTTTTGACCAATTCCATTTTCTGCAGATGGTTTTATTATTGTTTAGGAGAACATCTTGACTAGTGTGAGTGTTATCTTTGACAATGCACTATTCCACATAAATGCACCTTAAATTCATGGCTTTCTTCCACTTTTAAAGGGAATCTTCATGATCAATTTGCTCTATCTTGCAGGTTCAGCATGACTATCAAGGATTTCTGTTGAATTGAGTGCACATTAGTCTTGTGTAATCACTCCAAGTTGGACTCAAAATCTTGTGGTGCAAGAAAATGCCAAATCTGTCTACCAAAAATAGTTGCATCAAGGTACATTGTGCACTTCATATCTCCTTGCTCAAATGGAATTAGATGATGTTCTTGGACATTTTGGATAACTTGTATATCATAATTCAACTTTGATGTTTGCATTTAGTCTTGATTCATCTTGGATCTTGGAGAAAAATGGCCTCAAAGTTAGTTATAACACAAAACAGATTCTGTCCAAAAGTTCTCTAAGTGTCAAAGTTCAAAGTTTTGAAACCCTAACTTCATGGCTTCATATCTCAAAATCTATGAACTTTTTGGGAATTCACCCTAAGTGACAAAGTTGTAGTATGTAACAAGCTCTTCAATTTGATCTTTGGATTCAAGAAAATGGTTGTTTGGTTTGGAAGTTATGACCTTGCAAAGTATGCCGAAAAACATTGTCTTTCATGACTTAGAAAAATTTCTAAGTTTTCTAAGGTTGCCCTCTTTACAAGTTACCTCACTTTTCTTGATTTTTCTTGATCAATCATGATCCAAATCGCACATTAACATTGTTCTTAACTTGAAAAGGCCATGGTTGATCAAAAACTCAAAAAGTCAAACTTGATTTTGGGTATAGTTAATTTTTTGTATCAGATGAATCTTGAACTTTGTGATTCTTTATGAAATCAAATCCTTGGGCTATTTTAAACATCATGGATGGACTCCAAGGGTGTTTTTGAGTGTCTTGAATCATGTCCTAAGGTTTGAGACCATGCCTTGCTCAAAAGTCAAAGGTACAGTTGATTTTTTTTATCAAAAACCCTAGTTTGTGGACCAGATGATTTTGAATCCTTGCATTGCTTATGAATCAAGTTCTTTGGATCAATACAATCATATGAATGGACTAATATGATGTATTTGAGGTCTTTAAAACATATCTTGAGATATTGGATCATGCTTTGCTCCATAAGTCAACTCAGGGATTGATTAGGTAAAAACCCTAATTTTGGTGCACTGAGGATCTTAAGGCTTGTTGATTTTGAAATGAGGCAATCTTGCACTTGATTATTGATGAATGAGAGATCTTAATCTTCATGGATGAATGAGGGACTTGAGTTATTGAATATCATGCTTGTCCCTGATTGATCCTTTGTCTGAGTATCTTTTGAGACTCAAGACCCTTAATTGGTAATCACATGAAACAAACAACATTCTTTGTATCTCTCAATGGGTTAGTGATGCATATAGGTATACACACGTATGATGCTAATAAAATGCAAATGATGTGGGATCTTAGGGTCAAAAATTAGGGTATTACACATCCCTTCTTGATTCTTTTTAACAAATCGGGAGATTGTGACACGTATACCTATTCTTGTAATGGACTGTTCTGAAATGTAGATTTCACATATAAATGCATCAGAGGCCAATTCCTGTTAGCAGCTATTGCAATCACCAATCTGATTGTTTCATGTCTCGCTACAGGTGCAAACACTTCAGAATAATCCAGCCCAGGTTTCTGTAGAAATCCTCTTGCTACTAACCTCACATTGTGTTTTCCAATTGATCCAGCTGGCTTTAGCTTTACCTTGAAAATCCATCTGACGTCGATGGCTTTCTTGTCCTTTGGAAGCTTAGTCAACTTCCACGTCTTGTTTCTTTCAATAGCCTCAAGTTTTTCTTTCATGGCCTTCATCCAAATTTTCTTCTTGAGGGCGTCTTCTGTTCTTACTGGTTCAGAGTCTAATACCATGGCACACTGAATAACCTCTCCCTCGGAGTCTATTTTAGTATCTCGCAGCATGTCATACTCTAAAAATATTCTCGGGATGTTTCTGACTCTTTGTGGCCTCTGACCTTCTTCAGAAGCTCTTGCTTCAGAAGGTTGACCTCCTCCAAAACCTTGACCACCTTCAGAATCTGGAATATTCCCAGAATCTAAATCACCATCAGAATCTAGATCAGAATCATCTTTAGCTTATGAGTCTCCTTCAGAGTCAGAATCACCATCAGAGTCAGACTCACCTTCAGAGTCTACTCCAGCTTTAGAATTTTCTCTAGCTTCTAACTCATCTGCAAAAACTTCTAATTTTGACTTTTTTTTAGAAGTTCTCACACCAGAGTTGGATAGAGACTTATTCCAATCCCAAGCTTCTGATTCCTTTAAAATGATGTCACGTCTGAATTCAACTTTATTAGTGTCTAGACAATAATACTTGTACGCACATGTACTGTGGTACCCCACCAGTAACATCACTTTGCTTCTAGCATCCAGCTTCTATCTTCTGGCTTCTGAAACGTGTTTGTAACATACAGAACCATACACCTTCAGATGGCTAACACTTTATTTATCTCCAGTCCACTTCTGAATATGAACTATTTCCTTCAACTTCTTTGTTGGAGATCTAGGAGCACATATGCTGCGGTGGAAACATCTTCTCCCCATAAGGTGTGAGGAAGCTTCTTCCCTTTCAACATGTTTCTCGTCATATCAAGTAAAGTACGATTTCTTCTCTCAGCAAGACCATTGTGTTGAGGAGTATAAGGAGCAGTAACCTTATGACCAATTCCATTTTACTCACAGAACTTTCTGAACTCAATGGAGTTATACTCACCTCCACCATCGATTCTGAGAATCTTCAGAGTCTGACCACTCTGATTCTCAGCATTTATTATGAATTTCTTGAATTCAGCAAACACCTCGTGTTTTAACTTTATAAGGGATACCCATGTAATCCTTTTGAATTCATCAACAAATGACACAAAGTATTTGTTCCCTCCAATCAATGCTACTGGAACTGGACCACACATATCAGGATGCTTTACTCCCAAGGCATGCTTTGCTATTGAAGCTACTTCTGACGTAAATGGCAATCTTGGTTGCTTTCCTTCCATGCACACTTTGCATGACTTCTCTGGCTTCTTAATTGTAGGAATTCTATGTACCAGCTTCTTCAAATTCAGATGCCCTAAGCTTCTAAAACTCAGATGACCGAATCTTATGTGCCACCGCTCACTTTCCTTCACAACACTTGTTGAACTAAGGCATTCAGAGTCTGCAATTTTGACATTCACCTTGAATCTTCTATTCCTTCTCTGTTCTGACTCTATAATCAGCTTTTGATAAAAGTCACACAGCTTCAAAAGATTTTCCTTCATGATAACAAAAAAAACTTTCTCAATTAGTTGCTATACACTCATCAGTTGCTTTCCATGCCAGGTACATACCACACATTTTGAATCAATGTTGTTTTCCCATTGTTCAGAATGACTCTGACATTTCCCATACCTTCAACGTTGATGTATTTATCATCAACACATCTAATCTTTGTCCTATTTCCAGAGTTAAAATCAACTGACTATTTCTTATTTCCAGTAAGATGATTCAAGCAGCCAGTGTCCATATACCACCAGTCTGTCAAAGTCATATCATCATATTTAGAAGCCATCAGTAGCATAGATTCTTCATCAGAATCTCTTCTGTCTATGTTTTCTTCTTCTGACTTCCTTTCCTTGTTTGACCAACAATCAGTAGCGAAGTGGCCAAACTTCTTACAATAGTAGCACTGGATCTTCTTCTTGACTTACCTCTCTTTTCCCTTCTGAGCATTCTTCTGCCTATCAGAATTTGAGGTTTCTGACTTCTAAACACCATCAGATCTTTTCCTGGCTTCTGACCAAGACTTCTTCTGATGCTTCTTACCAGAAGCTGCTTTCAGAGCCTGTTGTTTTACTTCTCTTTTAGAAGTTCTCTCTGTATGACGCAACTCTTGTGCTTCTAGACTGCTTTGCAGCTCTTCAATTCTCATGGTGTCTAGATCCTTAGAATGTTCTATTGCTACCACAATGTAATCAAACTGATGAGTAAGGGATCTTAATACCTTCTCAATGGTTACTTGTTCAAAAAGGGCTTCTCTATAAGCTTTTGTCTCATTAGTGATCAGAATCACTCTGGAGATGTACTCAGATGCCTTCTCGTTGTCCTTCATGTTTATATTCTCATACTTCTTTCGTAGAGACTCAAGCTTCACCTTCTTCACTGATGTGTCACCACCGTAATACCTAACCAGTGTGTCATATGCAGCCTTTGCTGTCGTTGAATCGGCTATTTTCTAAAACACATTCACATCCACACACGGATGGATGTAGAATAACGCCTTCTGATCTTTCTTCCTCAGGTCACACTTAGCATTTCTTTGTGCATCAGTTGCATTTTCTGGAAGTGCAACTGAAACGTAACCATTGTTGACGAGATTAAGAACATCTTAAGCGCCAAACAACACACGCATCTGAATCATCCAACGATTCTAGTTTTTTCCATCGAACACTGGAAGCTTGGTGCTCAAAATACCATTTTCGTTCATCTTCAACCTTGTACAAGTCACTCAGATCTCACCAAACACAGTGTTTCCCAATCCCGCAGAATCATAAAATGTGATTTTGTTACAATTCCGTTCAAGATTCAACGCGAATACAAGAAACGAAATCAATCACACAATGCCTTACCATTTCACTCGTGTTTCCAGTGTTTCCCTGTGGATCTGAACCGGAGCTCTAGATATCAATTGTTAGTGCACAAGATGATGAAAACAATATGAATAAGAGAATATATTTATTTCTTTGTAATGGCAGCTACAAAAGCTATACGAAAGATAAATGGATAAAATAAATGACAGCTACCACTAGTCTATTTATACTCAAATACTATGGCCACATAGGCAACACACTAAAATACTAAATTACCCTTCAATAACAACAACATCAATTACTAGTGGTATTTTGTTAAAATGATCAAATTGACAACTAATATTGATAAACAATAAATCCTTATAATTGTTACATGTTTACCATCATAAGTGTGAATGTAATCCACTAAATACTTTCATGAGTTTACATTCACACGACTTTATTTGGCACATCAATAAACTATTATAGAGATATGCAGATATTTTATTGTAAATTATAAGACAAAAATAAGATACCAAACACATCATTAATCCATAATCTATGATTGCCACGAATTAACTGCAAACGGTACTCTCAATATAATGATCGAACATTGGTAATAAGACTTGTCAGATAATGTGCGTCTTTAACACCCACCATTACCCACATGAAAAAAACTTAATAATTACCATATATTCACCATCACAGGTATGTAATTATCTAGTCAAACTGTGTCTTTCTTTTGTTCGACTATAACAGCTTGCATGAATATATCCATACTACATCTTTTGTAATTTCAACTGAATCAAATATACGCAACAAATGTTACTTTTGCAAGTTGTTGTTTCAACCAACTCAATCAAAATTACTAGACAATTTAATAAATTAAATGGGGTAAAAGTCTTAAATTTACAAGGCACTACCCATAAAATGTAGGTCAGGTCTGTAGGCTTTGTCGCATTTCTCATAATCATAAGATTACTTAGCGGCCCTTAATGTGAGAACAAACTCACAAGAAAACAAGAAATAGCATGAACTAAAAAAAATATTGTAGAAACTTAATAACTATAAAATTCGATCATCATAATCATGCTTAGGGGTGGAAATAGGCTGAGCCGAGCTAGAATTTGTCAAGCCTAAGTCTGACCTGCCAAAAAAACTAAAGCCTAAGCCTACCTTGTAGTCTGTCATAGGCTTATTTTTAGGCCTGAGTCTGGCCTTTTCTAAGGTCTGGTTAGCCTGTTAGCCTACATAAAAGCCTATTACTTTAGACATATGTAAATAAGAAATTAAAATAATGTTTAAATAGACAAACAAACTAGAAAACCAATGAGACAAAAATGTTGTTTGTATTGACTTATTTTAACTTACATATTAGCATAAGTTTTGTGAGACTTTTTGTTTAAGATAACTTATGAAAACAACTTATAACATTGTTCATAATGTGTTTTCATCTTATTTTCATAAGCTCTCTAAGATAAATAATGTATTTTAATTCAAATTACAAAACATAACGTAATGATAATAAAAAACTTATTCATATTTATTTAAATAGGTCGGCCTGTTAGGCTTAAAATACATTTTTTATGGCCTCAGGCCTAGCCTTTTTAACTAAATAGGCTTATAAAAAAGCCTAGGTCTTTTCTATTTTAAAAAACAAGTTTGGTCTGGCCTGAGCTTATGTAGACAAGGTTGTGGGCCCCTATTATTGGCATGACCTATTTCCACCCCTAATCATACTATACACCAAATATTCAACTTCAATTCAAATAAAAATTGAATCTTTATATATATATATATATATATATATATATATATATATATATATATATATCAAAAAATTATTTCATGCTAAAATTGATTCACAGACATACTCAATGACTCTTTAAATAAATAAACAAATATTCTAGAATCAAAGTTTCCAAAAAAATAAAATAAAAAATGAAACAAATCTTCACATGCTTATAAATAAAGCATAAATCTATAATTCAAATTTCCTATAATTTAAGGAGTCAAAATTTTAATTTAGTACTTACCAAAATTGAATCACAATATTTTGAGATTCACTATTAAGTGTTATATAAAGATAATTGATCGTCCAATAAATTATATATAATAATTAAATTAAATATATATAACAAATTCACAAATACACCAAATAATTCTTTAAATAAATTATTTTAGAATCAACAAAATCAATTCTAAAATCCAAAGTATCCAGAATTTAAAGAATCAAATCTTTAGATTTACCTTATAATTTTGAGAGACATTCAAAACATTAAAAAAAATCCATTAATAATATATAATAAGTAAATATATATTAAACAAATTGTTATTTGTCTTATCTCTCAAAATCTAAATTCATGTGAAGATTTTATGAAAATCAAATTGAAAGATAAAACAATAATTTAAAAATTAAATAAAAAGATTTGATAATAAAATCCTTTTTTTAATTCAAAACTAAGAATCAAATCACCAAAATACGATTTAAATTTAATATTTATTTTTCTCAAATAATTGACACGAACATATATTTCTAAATATATTATCTATAGCCATAAATAAACTGTTGAGAATCAAAATTCTTTAAAAGAAAATAAATTGTAGGATTCTCAATCATCAATCATAATTATATATGTGATTTCAAATATATTTAGCATAATATATATTAAATAAACTGTAATGTCCTGTATAATATATATCTAGAATAATACAATACATACATTTTATTTGGTATTTACACCATCATAAGTGCATAATGGCGTAATTCACATACTTGACCATTTCCTAAAAACAAAAACAATCTATGGTACAAGTTATGGAAACTAGCCAAAGATAAAAATCTAAGAATAATATACAATATTCCTCATTGTACAAGAACAATAAAATACACAGCGGAATAAGCTTAACTAAGCTTCTCTTGAAACATCCAAGCATCGGTCCACTTCTAACTCAACCTGCAAACCACACTTGAAATAAAGCAACTATAGTGGGGTGAGATACATCAAATCTCAGTGAGTTCCCTATCCTGTAGATTCTCTCGGCTTTACAAGGTTCTATCAATCCTAACTCAAGTCAAGAGGAAGAGAAAATGACTTTAAGTTAACAATCTCACAATCTCACACTATATGGAAACATGTTCATGAGTTCATCAACTCAAAATATCACTGAAGGAATTACGTCCTGAGTCTGTTACTCAAGATTCCTTACGAATCGATAACCACACCAAGGCATCCCCTGTTCCCGTCCGCTTCTACGTCTAGAAGTCGACCGAGTCATGGATCCTGGTAACCTACTTGACATACAAATGGATTCGGGTTCTACGGGCCTTTTACCGTTATGAACCGCCACTTAACACGGGCCATTTACCGTCACAAGTTTACGCTCCCAGAGCGTCATTCGTACTGCACGCAGGAATCAAACCTGTCAAGTAGTCGTGCATATGTTTCAGAGGAGCTCGAGACCCATGAAACACACTCACAAGATAACCGGTTATGATTACGTGATCTCACACACAAACGTGATTGTATTCGACAATCACAAGGCCATAATGCCTTCTCACAAACCACAAAGGTCCACACACATGTTCCATACTAGTGTCTCTCTCTCGTCTAGACCATTACTCGGCAAGGATGCACATCTACATCGAATGCACGAGCATCGCCATCTAGATTAATTATCAATCCTAGTCACAACCTAGAATCATATCATTAGGTTTTGGGGTAAAGTTCCCTCACTCTTCCTAATTCATATTTTAAACATGCATATTCCTTTCATTCACAATTTACAATTAGATAGACATGGTACAATCACAAATATTACAAGTAAACACATATAATAGCATAACATGTCAAACATAATCCACATAGTGGTTCACACACACTTTTAAGGCATACAAGCCACTCCTATCCTCTACAAAGCATCCTTGATTAAATCATGGTCTCACACACCCTTGAATAGCACATGGGATTCCCTTTCCAACATTTCACAAAACATTACTTTCCTTCATTTCCCACTAAATACTTAATCCCACATCATACCCAATATTTTCACCTTTTATCGGATAGAGGGTCGTCATAGCTTTCTAATGACACCAAGAACGTCCCGATCCGAGTTACGGATCATAAGTTATGAAAGAAACAAGTGGAGGATCTGCTATGTTCGCAATGCGAAGCAGCCAGCGAATGCTCGCTTTCTCATTCGCAGTGTGAAGCTCCCAGCGAATGCCTAAATACACTTGGTTCGCTGTCCCATTTGCAGTGCGAACATCTGGCGAAGCGTGGCAGAACCAAAATAGGGTAATGTTTGGAGTTCGAACCTCTGGCGAATGCTCGCCTTCACCTTCATTGTGCGAAAAACCAGGGAATGTTCGATTCTCCCTTCGCTAGGGGATTCGCAGTGCGAACCTGTGAATTCTGGGGTTCTCAACAGCGCTGTTATGGGTCATTTGGGCCAGAACCCAACCTTTCTTCTGCCAAAACTCATCCAAAGCATACCAAAACATAACCCAATCATACAACAAGTATTCCACACATTTTATATCACGTTTCATCCGTTAGATTTCATCGATTATCCGTTTAATCATTTTCTCTCAATTCTAACCTAAGTTCCAAACATCTATTTCTAGAACTTAGAGTGTCTAACTAGAACCCACCTGATAATCGAAGAGGAGTTTGGAGAAGATGATGATGATCCACGACTTCTTCTTCTTCCTTGAACTTTTTCCTCTCTTTCCCTTCTTTCTTCTCTCCTTCACTTCCTTTCCTCTTCTTCTCCTTTTCTATCTTTTTCTTCTTAACAAATATATATATAAACCAATATTATATAATATAATCCAATAGGGTAAAACATCTCCAATTGATATTTTGCCGTCTCAACCCAATTGATCACTTATTAGAGCTACCATAAAATACTCTCTCGTACTAATAACAAATTGATCTCTTCAGAGTTCATTAGCTGCTCTATTGGTCCCAATTGATAATGCTTAGATTACTTGGAGGATCCCATTAATCCAATTTACGAAGGATAAAGCACATATATGCTCATCTGATCTCCAATTGAGCATTTAGATAATACGGGGTATTACACTCTCCCCCCTTAAATTGAAATTCGCCCCCGAATTTCCTCTATTCGGCAATAACCACCAATTGTATCCTGGTCTTAGATTCACACTTAACCTTTCATGAATCTTTCAACATCCAAAACCACTTCATAATTAGTCAACGACTTCTTTACCAGTTCCATCTGGTCTGATGCTGTACCAGGTACTCATTAAATCCAATATTCCATTCCTTTTGTGGCATACCAAAAGGTAATACAATTAGAACGAAATCTTCTTACTTCCATACTTACAAGTATTAATCCTTCAAAATTCTTATCATCCTAACTTAACTCTTTCATACGTCCTTCCCACGGTGCAACTCTAATTCTAACAATGGAATACCACCAATTCTTAAGCATTACCAAGTGGCTAACAGTTTGTGAAGAAACACACTTATTCACTGGGGTCCTTACTAACCAGTCGGCATAAGAACTTACTGACGTCCTATGGTAGAACAATTTCTTTGCCAACACACAATATCTTAACCTCTGCCCAACACTCTTCAGACGAAAAAGGTACAAGAGTTACACTGCTACAACCATGACAAATATAATTCCAAATTCATTCTAACTCGAATAAATACATCTCAAAATACTTAACAACCTCCGGTTATGGTTACCACATTCCAAATCGATTATTCTTACAGTTTCCGACTTATTTAAGATTCCTTTTTGACACGAGATCTTAACCAACAACGCGTAACACCACTTATCAAAACTTAACCATCCAAAGCGAAATTGCGAGTTTCCATACTACTCACCCATCCACACACAACACTCTACACGTACACACACCCTCAAAGGACATGCCACATTTCTCAATTGAAGCCACATTTCTCATTCGTTCCATTCCACAACCAATTCCATGTTACATGCTTAACTTCGGAACGTCCAATTCTTACTCGTACTTGGAACGATAACTTTCAAATTCTTTCTCTGGGTCAAACACAACTGCACACAACTGGTACCACTCTCACGGAGTCTAAATCCAATACCATGAGCTCACGGAAGATAACAATTACCAAACTCTGACCAACCACTCGAACCTTACTAGCACCATAATTCAACACCGCAATATCCCTTGTGAGGTCTACACCTCGTGAGTATTTTCTGACTTCGCACTCCAGGATTTCTCATACTCAACACAAACTCACAAGATTACTTCCTCGAAGTCAAATTCTTTTGTCATCTAAACAGATGACCGACTAAGTAACACCCTTCCACATGTTCCGATTTCAAAACACAAATTCGTCTTTCCTTTACTTACCATCCCGCTTTCCATTTACACAATACTCTCCACTTGGAGCAACAAAGGTAACAAAACACCGATTATGGTTCCTAAGGGATTTCACAACTTACACACCCGTTAATCGATTAACCCTCTAAGCTAATCGGTTAACTCCTCAAAAATCAACATAAAACACTTTCCATGCACGTGTTAATTGGCTAACACTGCTGCAGAAGCTGAAAATAACCAATTTCGTTTAATTCAGAGTCATCCCTACCCAAAACCATCAATCCGTCTTGCTAGATCTTGGAATACCATTATCAACCCGTGGCTCCTTAACTTATATAACATTCACCAACCATGATCTGCTCAAGGTAAAACAGAACAAAGTTAAAACGTGCAGATTTCACACTCCAACCAAGTGACAAGGTAAAATTTCAAATTCTGACGCAGTCGTACGACAACACCTCAGCGGGGTAGTTCGTTCTCTGCTTATACAACTACTCTAGATGAAATCCGATAATGACGACATTATAGGGTTTCAACCACCACTCATACTTAATTTGTCCATAAGCAAAATCCAACACCCAACCATCACACGGTACTACGAAAATGATTGACATCTCATGTCAAGCATACAACCTTGTTTTCTCACTTGAATTCCTTGGTGAGAAATAATACTACAACGTTCTTAGTCCCATAAAAGGTAGATTCTGAATATTCTGACTATTCACAATTACAGAAGGTTCTTTATACTTGAAAATAAATCAGGGCAATGCATCCTCTTGAAGACCCCGTCCACCACTTTGTACACATTAACCGGGATTTCTTACCCTGCACTATCCATTACATATCCCACTTACACCAAATTACTTAATGGAAGATTCGCAACCGACAATTCTCATTAACTAGTTACAAAACCCTTCTAGTATAAATCATGCCATGATTTACACTTAGTCCGTAATAAGTCCTGATTTTGGTTTTTGTTGATTACCGTAGTCTTACTTCTTAAGATACAACGTTCACTGCTCCACACAGTACATCCCTTCACACTTGCCTTAAGAATAAGAATCCATTATGTACACTTTTGACCAGGGTGCTACTACTATGCTTGTTCTTAATACCAAGGTCTAACCTTTCTCATAACATACAGTTAATACCGTTTTCCACATCGCGTTTACTTTGCTCGCCACGGTAATCCTCTTAGGTCCCAATATAAACCATCTTACTAAGATTCTCTTTAATCCAAGATGCTTACTCTGCTCCTGAACACTCACTTCTTCCGATCCGTATCGCTACACTTTCCGTTACTAAATAAATTTCATTCTTTCCCCAACACAACACCTTATACAGTTCCTTGGGTAACTTAACAAATTCCAAATTGACGTCTCACCGAAAATAGAAATCCCGATGTATTACCTTGAACTTAAACTCTCTACATAACTGAATATACGCAATTCATTACACACTCTTCGTCCGACACCTACTTGTTTCACTTGAAGCATGTAAACACATCCTGGTGTTCCTTCACACACTTCTCTACTACTTTAAGTTCCCATAAAAGCCGAACGTCCTTAACTCTCCACTTTAACCAGTCGGAAGATATTATTCCAAACACATTACTTAAGGTACTCTCGTCCATTCAAGATACCATAGCGACCTTAGAAACTGAAGCACCAATACTTATCTCACTCCCGGACCTTACGTCACACATTCTATAATACAACTTTTCTTTTCCACGAAATGAGACTACTTGAAATTCTTACCCACACTAGTGGTCCATCCAGCTCCACTAGCGACTCTACATATTCCTCAATACCTTAATCAATCGTCCGATAGAGGTCCTTAATCTTAAGACTCCATAAATTCAAAAGGATTGCTTGAGCAACACACCACTCTTTAATTCCATGCTACCCAAGCACAACTTCTACTAAAACCTCAACTGAGCTGACCCAAAACTCCACACTACTAACTCTTGGCTTGAGCCTACCCTCATAGCTCAAGTTATGACAACACTTCAGAGTCATCGTGGTCGCTCAACCATGATTCTACCTATCACATACATAGTATTAGGTTGATCAGGCCCAACACTACATAGTATGATATTAAGTTTCATGATGGCAAGACACACTTAAGAGGCAGGAATGGATTTACTTATGATGTTTCAAGGCTAGGTCGAGGACACGACCTGCTCTGATACCAACTTTAATGCCCTATATAATATATATCTAGAATAATACAATACACACATTTTATTTGGTATTGACACCATCATAAGTGCCTAATGGCGTAATTCACATACTTGACCATTTCCTAAAAACAAAAACAATCTATGGTACAAGTTATGGAAACTAGCCAAAGATAAAAATCTAAGAATAATATACAATATTCCTCATTGTACAAGAACAATAAAATACACAGCGGAATAAGCTTAACTAAGCTTCTCTTGAAACATCCAAGCATCGCTCCACTTGTAAATCAACCTGCAAACCACACCTGAAATAAAGCAACTATAGTGGGGTGAGATACATCAAATCTAAGTGAGTTCCCTTTCCTATAGATTCTCTCGGCTTTACAGGGTTCTATCAATCCTAACTCAAGTCAAGGGGTAGGGAAAATGACTTTGATTTCACAATCTCACAATCTCACAATATATGGAAACATGTTCATGAGTTCATCAACTCAAAATATCACTGAAGGAATTACGTCCTGAGTCTGTTACTCAAGATTCCTTACGAATCGATAACCACACCAAGGCATCCCCTGTTCCCGTCCGTTTCTACGTCTAGAAGTAGACCGAGTCTTGGATCCTGGTAACCTACTTGACATACTAATGGATTCGGGTTCTACGGGCCTTTTACCGTTATAAACTGTCACTTCACACGGGCCATTTACCGTCACAAGCATACGCTCCCAGAGCGCCATTCGTACTGCACGCAGGAATCAAACCTGCCAAGTAGTCATGCATATGTTTCAGAGGAGCTCAAGACCCATGAAACGCACTCACAAGATAACCGGTTACGATTATGTGATCTCACACATAAACGTGATTGTATTCGACAATCACAAGGCCATAATGCCTTCTCACAACCCACAAAGGTTCACACACATGTTCCATACTAGTGTCTCTCTCCTCTAGACCATTACTCGGCAAGGATGCACATCTACATCGAATGCACGAGCATCGCCATCTAGATTAATTATCAATCCTAGTCACAACCTAGAATCATATCATTAGGTTTTGGGGTAAAGTTCCCTCACTCTTCCTAATTCATATTTTAAACATGCATATTCCTTTCATTCATAATTTACAATTTGATAGACATGGTACAATCACAAATATTACAAGTAAACACATATAATAGCATAACATGTCAAACATAGAGGAAGGCTTAATGTGGAAGAAAAACCAACCTTTCTTCCGCCAAAACTCATCCAAAGCATATCAAAACATAACCCAATCATACAACAAGTATTCCACACATTTTATATCACGTTTCATCCGTTAGATTTCATCGATTATCCGTTTAATCATTTTCTCTCAATTCTAACCTAAGTTCCAAACTTCTATTTCTAGAACTTAGAGTGTCTAACTAGAACCCACCTGATAATCGAAGAGGAGTTTGGAGAAGATGATGATGATCCATGGCTTTTTCTTCTTCCTTGAACTTTTTCCTCTCTTTCCCTTCTTTCTTCTCTCCTTCACTTCCTTTCCTCTTCTTCTCCTTTTCTATCTTTTTCTACTTAACAAATATATATATATATATATATATATATATATATATATATATATATATATATATATATATATATATATAAACCAATATTATATAATATAATCCAATACGGTAAAACATCTCCAATTGATATTTTGCCGTCTCAACCCAATTGATCACTTATTAGAGTTACCATAAAATACTCTCTCATACTAATAACAAATTAATCTCTTCAGAGTTCATTAGCTGCTCTATTGGTCCTAATTGATAATGCTTAGAGTACTTAGAGGATTCCATTAATCCAATTTACCAAGGATAGAGCACATAGATGCTCATCTGATCTGCAATTGAGCATTTAGATAATACGGGGTATTACAATATCTTTCAAAGAAAACAAAAAATTTCACAAAAAATTTTCTTCCAAAAAATATTTAAATTTTAATTTTCAAAAAAATCTTAATCATATAGTTTCTATGTCAAATTCAAAACTCTCCCATCATCACAGATATAATTCTAGAGATTATAACTTAAAATAGATCCTTAGCATGATATTATAGTTTTCAAATCACAATTATAATTCCAAATATGATCACCAAAACAAATGTCATTTAAATATATATGGTAATCAAATATATTTTTAAGGATTCATACAAAATAGGGAAGATCCTAAAT
This sequence comes from Lathyrus tuberosus, assembly GCA_022829125.1. Taxonomy (NCBI): domain Eukaryota; kingdom Viridiplantae; phylum Streptophyta; class Magnoliopsida; order Fabales; family Fabaceae; genus Lathyrus; species Lathyrus tuberosus. The sequence goes on along the minus strand of JALAZF010000243.1, from coordinate 6,415,536 downwards.
CCATATAAATCTTTTGAAAATAAATATAACACACAAACCATAAACTTCATAATAAATGTAAAAAACAATACTAAAAAATTATCATTATAACTTCGCGCCTCTTAAAACATATATATTAATATTGAAAAAAAACAATGAATTTCAAATATATGTTTCATGATCCAAAATAAATAAATAAAAATCATTGATGTTTAGAGGACAAATCTCAAGAAACTAAACATCAAAATCTACTATGATACTACTTGTTGGAATCAAATCAATAACAATTAATCACATATACATGTTCTACATATTATATCATATACTTTAGTGCATAATAGAATAGATAATATGAATATGTATATAATTACATGATCTATGACATGTTAGTGTATGAGAGAAGAGATTGCAGGAATACTTGGATCTATTGAGAAAGTTTTGTTGGCGGTAATCCTGAAAGGGAAAAGACGAACAACGAACATCTGGTGGCTTGTATGGTTCTTCCTCAAACTGTACTCCTAATGCCTTGAATATTCTTCAGATTGGGAGAAGAGATATATTGCTTGTGTACGGTATACTGGGGACCATAGCCTATATATAGTGTGATGGCCAATTAGGGTTTCCGTTATTCCCAAATGGGTCATCCTGACATCCACTCATATTTGAACTCATATCTACTTAATTAATTATTTACTAAATAGAAATCTAATTAGCCTTTTAAATTTATTTGACCACTTAATCAATTAAGGCTCGTAATATTGATAAATAGATAATATAATTAAAATATATATACCCACATAATAATTATTAGAATATAATAATTAAATAATATTTAAATTATTAAATGTTCCAACATCGAAAAATTTCAGTACAAAAACCAAATGCATGTTACGGGCACCCGTAATAGCCATTACGACTCGTAACAGGAGAATACCCCAAGCCCTCAAGAACATGCATCCAATACAAAATCCAGAGGCCTGTTACGGGTGCATGTAACAACTATTACGGCCCATAACAAGCAGGCGAGTTTTCCCGATTTATTTCCAATTTAATCTGATTTCCTCCATTTCAAGGCCTCTTATTTGCTTGGATCTGATCTTAAACACTTGTAATTGACATAGATTGCTAGGAGATTCCTACCATAATTAGAACTTTATATAAAACTCATTGCTAGTCTTGAGTTTTTATTCAGTTTTCAATTACCATTTTAATTTTCACGTTTTTTCTTTTGCAACTTTGTACAAGTCTCCATTGGATCAGCTGGATCTAATTTCAATAAAAGAATTGCTTTTTCATTAACTAGGTTCTCAATTACTACTTTAATTATTTGTCTAATGATCATGTCTTTATTCGCAATTATTATTGTGATTGAATTGTTCTTGAATATGAGTGAGTAGTCCTCTTGGGACTAAGGCTATGAACACTATCGCCTGATTATTTGAATGACCTAAGCTACTTGCAGGAATTTTGTACTCTTTATTTTAAAAATCTGAGTGAAATTCTGGCCTATGCAAACAACAGATGTCCTAACACATGTCAAGACATTGTGCTACATAATCATTTAAACTCATAGGCGCAACAACAGACTGATACCTTGAATATTAGAACTGCAGGATCATAGATGTTATGACATCTGATCCAACATGTTAATCAAGACTGAACTGAAAATAGCAGAATGATAAACAACACAGAATATGATGACCCAATTCGGTGCAAGTCACCTACATCTGGGGGATACCAATCTAGGAAGAAGTAATCACTATCAGTAGTATAGTTTTATTTAAACAACCTCAGGTTTATAGAAAACACCCAGCTAACCTATCACTACCCAATGAAGACTTTATCACTAGAAGTCATATATAAATTATAAGAGAAACCCCTCTCACTTCCTAAATCACAACCTGTGATTATCTAACAGTTACAACATCATAACTGTATCTACCCTATTGAAAGACACCTTTTCCAATACAAAGTTCAGTCAAGCATTATTGACTGACAAGTTAACTTGGATTTGCTTCAAAGCTTCATCCAAGAACACACACGATTCATTGCCTACGGGCTTCTGAATCTGTACAAGTTCCTATGTCTACCACACTGCATCAAACCGATACAGAGGGAGACTTACAAGAGAAACCTACGACTCTCAAAACCTAAACCCTACTTTACAAAATAGGATTCCTAAGTCTATGTCGTCCTCTCTCTCTTTTCTATCTAGGTCTTGGTCTTCTTTTATAGTCTTCTGCTGAGTTGGGCTTTATATCTTTGATCCTTGATCCACTACCAATTGCCTTGACTCTTGGAATATATTTAAAACCAAAACCTGCTGTAACAGTCATGATGTCGAATCTTCATGTTGTGACATTTTACTCGACATCTTTAGTCTGGGGATGAAAACCTTCATGTTGAAACATCTTTCACAACATTATGTTTTACCCAAAATTTAGTCAAACACTCAGAGCTATCAATCTCCCCCTTTTGAATTTTTTTGACTAAAACATCCTTCAGCCGGATGGTGTATGCAGTGGAAAAGAACTTGAAGCAAGTGATAAGGAAAAGGAAGAAGATAAGATCTAGTTACCTTCTTTATTCCCTTGTGATACCGAATACATAAAGGATGTAACTCAGATCACAAGACACAATTTGCTTCCTAACTCTGATCACAAAACACAAATACACATTTCCCAGAATGATGAGACATCCTTTGAGACATTTTAGTAAATCAGTAGCATAAATACACATACACCATACTCTTCTCAACAGTAACAAGCCATTCTCCCCCTTTTTAGCCAAAAGTTGACAAAAATGATCCATGCACACCCAGACCCAAATAACGCTTACCCACACATAAACAAAACTCATTTGATCTTACCCTAAGTAAGATGTTCTAGCTCAATCTTCCTTAAATATGAAGAAGTTATGTGGGTAGAGCAAATCCAGACAAAAGACTAGTCAAGGAGTGCAATAACTGCTAGTCAAGTTAGTTTCGAGAGATTCCACCTTTTCCCACTTGTCCTTAAACAAAGTTTCGATACATATCCTACTTTTGTTAGGTTTATGGTCCCCACAACTAGGATTTGCTTAGTCCAGATTTAGTAGCATTGATTACAGCAGAATTTGTTTATTTACCTTTTCATTAGCAGAAGACCAGTTTCTTCCAGATAGCAGCCAAGACATTTACCAACAAAACTTGTACTAGTAGTGCAAGGTCATGACCTCTCGTCGGACATCTCAACCCCGGTTGAGACCATCTATCACAAACTGCTTGAGGCCACAAACAATCTTGATAGGAAATCTACACCACTGCAACAAATTATCTTCGATCAAGGAGCAACTCCCCCTATCTTAAATAACCAGTGCTCCTCCACAGAACACTAAGCTGATGAATGGAAAACATAAGACACATCTTCATGTCTTCAAGAGCGCACCCTCAGTCCAACCTACCTGCTGAATACAATCATCAACCCTCTTATTACTTCTTCTGACAGGAACCAATAATCACTCACACATGATCACCATCATGCTACCCGTGAGGAAATAACAGTATCACCATCCTACCATAACAAACTCTTTGATTAAGATAAAAGTACCATTTATCCCCCTCTTCCTGCAACCATCTACACACCATACAAACTCCTCTTGAATTCTCATGTATAGACCTCCAGCTGCTTGAGGCACAAACCAATTGAATCAGAATGCTTCACATTCCTCAAAGAGACGCACAGGGCCCCTTAGTTTGTTATAACGATGTCAGATATCATATGCATGCTCCAGAACTTCACAGTTGCCAAACTGATCCACTACTAGCATGACTTGCAGCCAGGGCCAGTATACCCTTCGTAAGATTTTCCACTGACCTCACCAAAGCCAACATCTCAGATAGACACCCCATAATCCGAGACAGTTATTCCTTATCATTCTCCCGTATGATAACCTGGAATACTTCTGATTTTGTGGTAAATATCCACTTCTGAACGCATCAGAAATTAGACCTTCATGCAATCAACCTGTGATCCACTCCAGTCTTCTCCACACCATCCTCCCAAGGCAGATCTTATACTTCATTATTCTCCCGTATGACAAGATAGATACTCCTTAGACATGATGTAGCCAACAAGTTCCTAGACCAGAACTTAAGAATCCTCCACCAAGGATAACCAACCCAAAAAATTTCTAACATCAGTTAGGACATGTTCCACACATAATAGACACCACACACCATGGTTCTTGATATGCTCCACCACTGGACTTACTATCAGCATAGTAATCCAAACTGAAGATCTTCACACAACACTGTGCCACCAGCTTGAACAAAGAAAACTTCAGAAACCCAGAGAGAAATAAACTTTCATCCACCAAAAGAAGGTATACTTCCATCCTCAGCCCAGAACTTCTGCCACAAGGTCCAAGAGAACTAGAACCTCCTTACATTTTCAACTCACTACTCTTTTGCACAAGAGCAATCAGTTTCAAGCATCCTGCTTGAATGCACACTATGAAATCAACCAAATGCCACATTTTGATTGATCTCAATCTTCTTCAGAACTCCCACAAGATACACTGATCCACCAATGAAATCAGATCTTCAAGTCACATGAACTACTTGCCCCATAGCAAGACATCTTGGATTCACCAAGTCTCTTAGACATGTAACATCTTCTCATCCATAGCTACCGTAAACTGCATGATATAGACCTTTTTGAAGCATCCACAACTTCCATTCTCCTGTAGATCACCATATCTTAAGCTAATGTGCCACATCACCAGATGAGACTCTGATGTTAAGCTAGATGTCAGAACATTCTGATACGACATCCAATTACTGAATTCAGCTCCTCCTTCTGCCACTTAGAAGAACCTTCTCCCTTCGCAGAACAAGAGTTCTATGCTCTCAAAGACTTGATTCAACAACCAAGTTTGAGCAAACAACCTCCATCCTGCTTTGAAACTCCAAAGACTTCACACCTGCCACGTCTGAGTATTCAGAAGATAAGTAGTTGTAATACCCCATATTTTTAATTCTTCTCTAGATAATATTAATTGTGATCAACCGGTTCCAGGGTACTCTGAGAAATTATCTGCAAAGATAATTAGAGTAACTGTTGAGCTCAGAGCAAATCTAATTAATATTGTCGGACTCTGAGGTTTCATTAATTGGAACTATAGAGACTTTTTGGACATTTAGTAGTATTACTAATTAATGATATTTTCTATATCATTTCATTTTCCACCCTTTTCCAAACATAGTAACAATTGGAGAGAGAGAAGTTAGAGAGAAGGAAGAGGAAAGGAAAGAAAGGAAGAAGAAAACCTAGAAGAGGAAAAGAGCAAGAATCATCATCTCTTCTTCATCAAATCATCTCATCTTCTTCATCACCATCCTCTAGTCCAGGTAGGTTCTAGATAGAGACTTTAGTTGTAGAATTTCTTGAGTTCTAGAGCTAGGTTTGATATTGTGAGAAATGAGTACATTTGCAAAAATCATGTTTCTAACAGTTGAAAATCGATATAAATTGCGTAGAATAGTCGTATTATGCATAAGGCCATTTGATAATACTTGTTTTTCTGTTTGGAAATGATTTGGTGTGTAAAAGATGAATTTTGGAGCTTTTGGAGCTATGACAATGCAGGGCCAGAATTCTGGTTCTGGTGCGTACTGCCGGACGGCGCTTTGAGCGCCGGGCAAAAGCCAAGGGGCGCAACATGTTACGCTTCTGTAACTTTTGATTTATGAGTTAGGTCTTACGTCGCTGCTTCGTCGGGTGAAGTAGCAGGCGCAAGGAGCACCGCCGGGCGAAGCCATGAGCGTCGAGCGCTCTTGGGAGTTTCCAAATGTTTTTCTTTTCTTCTAAAATCCATAACTTTTGAATTGGTTACCCGATTCAAGTATTGTTGGTATTGATAGAAAGCTATGACAATATTCTACATGATGAAAGTGAAAAATATCGGATTTATTTCCCGATTTAATAGTCGAAGGAAAACCCAAAATGTGTATGAAGTATGATTGTTTTATTCTTATGCATCTAATGTATAATTGTGTTATATCTTTCCTAATGTATTGTTGTTAAACATGAAGAGAAATATGCCTGTTTGAAATATGGAATAGGAAGAGTGAGGAAACTTTAACACAAAACTATAGTGGAATCTAGTAATGTGACTAGAGATTTATAGATAACCTAGATGACGTTGCTCGGGCATTCGATGTAGTAAGGTACATCCTTGTCGAGTAATGGTCAAGGAAGGAGAAGACTCTAGTATGGAACATGTGTAAACTAAGTTAAGTTACTTGGTGAGTGGTATTAGTGACCCGTGTTGAAGAGCCTCTTGTGTAGGATGGCCGGGGAAAGTACCATGTGTAGGTAATCGTGACCTGTGTTGAAGAGCCTCTTGTGTAGGATGGTCGGGGAAAGTTATCTAAATTAGCATCCAAGACTCGTGTCGAAAACTCTTTGGAAGAGTTGGTCGAGAATGGTTGTCTACGTTTTAAGGATCTGTGACACGTGTTGAACTCTCTTGTAGGGTTAGCCGGGGAAAGATGCCTAGGTATGATGGTATCAATTAGGTGATATTTTGAGTTAGTAAACTCATGAACATGTTTCCATATAAGGTGAAATTTGTGAACTCAAGGTCATTTCCCTGCCCTTTGACTTGAGATAGGATTGATAGAACCTTGTAAAGCCGATAGAATCCATAAGATAGGGAACTCACAGAGATTTGTTATCTTACCCCATGTTGTTGATTATATTACAGGTACCACAAGCTCTGCGAAGGGTAAGGATAAAGTTGTTTGATTTTCCTTATTTTTATTGGCTTTTTGGGATGGCAAGACTTCCACTTGGAGTTTTATTTTGAGATCATTGTCGATCTAGTTCTTAGTATTTATCTTTTGAACATCTTGTATACATTATGCCATAGTTGTAGCACCTTTTGTTTTTGGGCATGTAATTTATACAATGGGTTAACTAGGAATTTATGGTATTTTAGTACCCAAACTTGGATTCATGTATAATATATATGCTTTTATGTATGTGGTTATATATGGGTGTTGCAGTTGGTATCAGAGTAGGTCGTATCCTTGACCTAGCCATGAAATAGTATAAGTATTTCTTTCCGTTTCATATGCGTTGTGTCGCCTTTGGTCCTAAGTGTTATATGTATGGCATTAAGCCTGATCAACTTAATCCTATATGTATGACGTTTAGGAACATGGTTGACGGACGCATAAGCAATCGTGGCAGACCCATAATTACTCCAGCTAAGACGAATCTGCCAGGCGGCGAGGAGTATGTCCCATGGCCCCAGTTCTTACAACAGATGTAGCACCAGCAGAACCAGTTCATGCAACAGATGGTACAATAGATGAATGGGAGTCTTAATCCTCCAGTGGTTATTCCAGATGCTGTAAGTGGAAGCTTTAGGGATTTCATCCGCATGAATCCTCCTGATCTTCATGGTGGACTAGATCTTGTGAAACTCATGAATGGGTGGCTGGCATGGAGAGAATCTTCCTGATAGTTCAATGCAGTGAAGAGAACAAAGTAGTGTTTGCTTCTCACTTGTTGAAAGGTCCTGCTATGAGGTGGTGGGAAAGTGCTTCAGCTTTGATGACTATCCAAGAGGTGCCTAAGGTCTGGGAGCAATTTAAGGTTACTTTTATGGAGAATTACTTCCCTAGTTCTTTGAGGACCCAAAAGGAATTTGAATTCCAACAGCTGTGACAAGGTACTATGACTGTGGCTACTTATGCTGAGAAGTTTGAGATCATGGCTGCTTACTCTAGGTAGGCTATGTATTCTCCGAATGAAAAATAGAAGGTTGACCAATTTCTTTTTGGATTGAAAGTCGAGATTTCTCACAGTGTATCTCAAAGAGAGTTCTCTACCTACGCTGAAATGTTAAGGCAATGCTACGTGCCTGAGCATAGTTTGAAGAAAGTCCAAGTTGAGGGAGTTGCGAGTAGGATAACTCAAGGTGATCGTGGGAGATCCAACCAACAGCTTAGGCCTAAGCAACAAGCCTTTAAACAGATACAAGTGCAAGGTGGTAAACCTAATACTCTTTCTTTGTGTCGGTTGTGCAATAAGTATCATTTTGGGAAGTGTAGCGATGGAACTTTTAGGTGCTATCATTATGATGGAGTGGGCCATATGGCGAGAGATTGTCCTAAGAATAGGAATCAGACACAAGGGAAGAGTACCGGGCGAGTTTATACCTTGGATGCGAAGAAATCAAAGGGCGATAACTCTTTGATTGCGGGTACGTGTTTCGTTAATGGGAAACCTTGTTTTGTATTATTTGATTGTGGAGAAACACATTCTTTCGTTGCAATGCAATGTGTGAAGCGACTTGGGTTGTAAGCTATTCTGTTATCTCCTCCCATGCAGGTTACTACTACCGTGGATGAGGTCGTTGAAACACCTTTAATGTGCGAAAATTGTATTTTGTCTGTGGATGGGAGAGTTTTTCAGATTGATCTTATTTGTTTGCCGCTTAAGAAAGTAGACGTTGTTTTCGGAATGGATTGGCTTTTTGCTAATTCGGTTTTCATCGGGTGTGAGGAGAAGTTAATCATCATTCCATCTACTGAAGCTACTCCGAAGGATGTATTAACAACTATTTTAGAAGGTACGGTTGGAATGATAAATTTCTTGTTTGAGAAGGAAAAATCTATTCTTTTGGTTCTCACTAAGGAGGAGAGTAACGACCTTCAAGTTTTGAGTATCCTTGTAGTCTGTGAGTTTTCAGAAGTTTTCCCCGAGGATGTCACTTCTCTTCCTCCGGAGAGGGAAGTGAAATTTTCTATTGACCTGATATCGGGAACAACTCCTATATCCATTTTTCCGTATCGGATGGCACCACTTGAGTTAAGGGAATTGAAGGATCAATTGGAGGAGTTAATGGCTAAGTATTTTGTTCGACCCAGTGTTTCACCCTGGGGAGCTCCAGTATTGTTGGTAAAGAAGAAAGATGGTGGAATGCAGTTATGTATTGATTACCGTCAGTTGAATAAAGTCACCATAAAGAACAAGTACCCATTACCAAGAATAGACGACCTGTTAGATCAATTGAAAGGAGCCAGTGTGTTCTCGAAGATTGATTTACGATCGGGTTATCATCATATCTGTGTGAAGAGTTCGGATGTATCAAAGACTTCGTTTAGAACCCGTTATGGCCATTATGAATTCTTAGTAATGCCTTTCGGTGTGACGAATGCTCCGGAAGTTTTTATGGATTATATGAACCGGATATTTCAATCTTACTTGGATCAATTTGTTGTGATCTTCATTGATGACATTCTTGTTTATTCTCGTACTTCACAAGAGCATGAGGGGCATTTAAGAATCGTTTTATCGATCTTACAAGAGATGCAACTCTTTGCCAAGTTGAGCAAGTGTGAGTTTTGGAAGTTGGAGGTTAGTTTTCTTGGTCACGTCATATCTCAGGGAGGTGTGGCGGTTGATCCATCAAAAGTTGAAGCGGTAATTAATTGGGAGAGACCGAAGAATGTTTCGGAAGTTAGAAGTTTCTTGGGACTGGCAGGTTATTACAGAAGGTTTATTAAGAGGTTTTCTCAATTGGCCTTACCAATGACTAAACTTACTCGGAAGGATTGTCCTTATGAGTGGGATTTGGCTTGTGAACAAAGTTTTATAAGTTTGAAGGAAAGATTGACGACTGCTCCTGTTTTGATCATTCTTGATCCTAGAAAGTCGTATGAAGTGTTTTGTGATGCATCGAAGATGGGATTAGGAGGTGTGTTGATTCAAGAGAGTCACGTGGTGGCTTATGCTTCTCGACAATTGAAAGTTCACGAGAAGAATTATCCAACGCATGATTTAGAATTGGCGGCAGTTGTCTTTGCGTTAAAGGTGTGGCGTCACTATTTGTATGGAGTACGTTTTGAGATGTTTAGTGACCACAAGAGTTTGAAGTACCTTTTTGACCAAAAGGAGCTAAATATGAGTCAAAGGAGATGGATGGAATATTTGAAGGATTATAACATGGAACAAAAGTACCATCCAGGTAAAGCGAACAAAGTAGTGGATGCTTTGAGTAGAAAAATGTTACGTAATGCCGAGTTGATGATGTTAGAGTATGCCTTATTGGAAAAGTTTAGGGATCTAAATCTTCAATTTGTTTGGACTCCTAATGGTGTGATGATGGGAAATTTGAATGTTAATTCTACTCTTGGAGAGGAAATTCAACAAGGATAAGTGTTGGATGAGAATTTACAAGAAGTGTTAGTACAACTGGGTTTTGTACGAGCTACCGACGAAGTTAATTTGTTTAACCAAAGGATTTGTGTTTCGGACGATACGGTGTTGAAAAGAAGGATTTTGAAAGAAGCGCATAAAGGTGTTTTTACTATACATCCTGGTTCTTCGAAGATGTATCAAGACTTAAAGAAGGACTATTGGTGGTCCGGTATGAAAAGAGATATTGCGGTATATGTATCGGAGTGTGCAGTGTGCCAACAAGTAAGGATTGAACATCAAAGACTGGGTGGATTATTACAACCTTTAGAAATTCCGGTATAGAAGTGGGATTACCCCGTACTCAAGGTGGTTATGATTCTGTTTGGGTAATTCTAGATCGGTTGACAAAATCTACGCATTTCTTAGTCGCAAAGACTACCTACAAGGAAATTCATCTTGCAAGGTTGTTTATTTCGGAAATTGTGAGGTTGCATGGTATTCCCTCTAGTATTGTGTCCGATAGAGATCCAAAGTTTACTTCGAGGTTTTGGAGAGCTTTTCAACAAGCTATGGGAACAAGGGTATGATTGAGTACATCGAATCTTCCGCAAATGGATGGTCAGACGGAACGGACGATACAAACAATGGAAGATATGTTAAGAGCTTGTATTCTTGGAAGTGGCAGAAATTGGATATAACTTTTACCCTTGATTGAGTTTTCGTACAACAATAGTTATCATGCAAGTATTGGTATGGCTCCTTATGAGGCATTATATGAAAGGAAATGTAGGACGCCTTTGTGTTGGGTGGAAGTTAGCGAGGATAGAATTTTAGGACCGGAGATTATCCAAGAAACTACAGAAAATATTAGAATGATTCGTGATAAAGTTAAACAAGCACAAGATTGTCAGAAAAGTTATGCCGATAAACGAAGGAGACCTTTAGAATTTGATGAAGGTGATCATGTGTTTTTGAAGGTTACTCCGAGATTGAGATTGAAAGGACCATTTAAGTCACGAAAGTTAAGTCAGAGATACGTAGGACCGTATCTAATTTTAGAAAGGATTGGTGAAGTAGCTTATAGATTAGCCTTACCGCCTTCTCTGTCAGAAATGCATGATGTTTTTCATGTGTCTCAGCTTCGGAAGTTTGTCCCAGATCCTCTTCAGCCAATTCTACCAGATACAGTTGAGATAGAATCAGATTTGATGTTTGAACCTCAACCAAGCTGCATAACAAGAAGAGAAACTAAAGTACTAAGGAATCAAGAGATTTCTCTTGTGAAAGTTCAATGGGATGAGACGCATCCGGGCGTTGTAACTTGGGAACTAGAAACAGAGATGCGAGAAGTTTACCCCCATCTTTTCAGGTAATTTTAAATCCGAGGACGAATTTCTATTTAAGGAGGGGAGTATGTAATACCCCGTATTTTTAATTCCTCTCTAGATAATATTAATTGTGATCAACTGGTTCCGAGGTACTTTGAGAAATTATTTTCAAAGATAATTAGAGTAACTGTTGAGCTCAGAGCAAATCTAATTAATATTGTCGGACTCTGAGGTTTTATTAATTGGAACTATAGAGACTTTTTGGACATTTAATAGTATTACTAATTAATGATATTTTCTATATCATTTCATTTTCCACCCTTTTCCAAACATAGTAACAATTGGAGAGAGAGAGAAGTTAGAGAGAAGGAAGAGGAAAGGAAAAAAAGGAAGAAGAAAACTTAGAAGAGGAAAAGAGCAAGAATCATCATCTCTTCTTCATCAAATAATCTCATCTTCTTCATCATCATCCTCTAATCCAGGTGGGTTCTAGATAGAGACTTTAGTTGTAGAATTTCTTGAGTTCTAGAGCTAGGTTTAATATTGTGAGAAATGAGTAAATTTACAAAAATCATGTTTCTAACGGTTGAAAATTGATATAAATTGCGTAGAATAGTCGTATTATGCATAAGACCATTTGATAATACTTGTTTTACTGTTTGGAAATGATTTGGTGTGTAAAAGATGAATTTTGGAGCTTTTGGAGCTATGAAAACGCAGGGCCAGAATTCTGGTTCTGGTGCGTACCACCGGGCGGCACTTTGAGCGTCGGGCGACGCAAGCGTATGCCTCTGCTCTGCCGAGCGAAAGCCAAGGGGCGTAGCATGTTACGCTTATGTAACTTTTGATTTATAAGTTGGGTCTTACGCCGCTGCTTCACCGGGCGAAGTAGCAGGCGCAGGGAGCACCGCCGGGCGAAGCCATGAGCCCCGTTCGCTCCTGGGAGTTTCGAAATGTTTTTCTTTTCTTCTAAAATCCATAACTTTTGAATTGTTTACCCGATTCGAGTATTCTTAGTATCGATAGAAAGCGATGAGAATATTCTACATGATGAGAGTGAAAAATATCGGTTTTATTGCCCGATTAAATAGTGGGAGGAAAACCCAAAATGTGTATGAAGTATGATTATTTTATTCTTATGCATCTAATGTATAATTGTGTTATATCTTGCCTAATGTATTGTTGTTAAACATGAAGAGAAATATGCCTATTTGAAATATGGAATAGGAAGAGTGAGGAAATTTTAACACAAAACTATAGTGGAATCTAGTAATGTGACTAGAGATGTATAGATAACCCAGATAACGATGATCGGGCATTCGATGTAGTAAGGTACATCCTTGTCGAGTAATGGTCTAGGAAGGAGAAGACTCTAGTATGGAACATGTGTAAACTAAGTTAAGTTACTCGGTGAGTTGTATAAGTGACCCGTGTTGAAGAGCCTCTTGTGTAGGACGGCTGGGGAAAGTACCATGTGTAGGTAATCGTGACCCGTGTTGAAGAGCCTCTTGTGTAGGATGTCCCGAGAAAGTTATCTATATTAGCATCCAAGACTCGTGTTGAAAACTCTTTGGAAGAGTTGGCCGAGAATGGTTGTCTATGTTTTAAGGATCCGTGACCCGTGTTGAACTCTCTTGTAGGGTTAGCCGGGGAAAGATGCCTTGGTATGATGGTATCAATTAGGTGATATTTTGAGTTAGTAAACTCATGAACATGTTTCCATATAGGGTGAAATTTGTGAACTCATGGTGATTTCCCTTCCCTTTGACTTGAGTTAGGATTGATAGAACCTTGTAAAGCCGAGAGAATCCATAAGATAGGGAACTCACTGAGATTTGTTATCTCACCCCATGTTGTTGATTATATTACAGGTACCACAGGTTCTGCGAAGGGTAAGGATAAATTCGTTTGATTTTCCTTATTTTCCTTGGTTTTTTGGGATGGCAAGACTTTCGCTTGGAGTTTTATTTTGAGATCATTGTCGATCTAGTTCTTAGTATTTATCTTTTAAACATCTTGTATACATTATGCGATAGTTGTAGCACCTTTTGTATTTGGGCATGTAATTTATACAATGTGTTTAGTAGGAACTTATGGTATTTCAGTACCAAAACTTGGATTCATGTATAATATATATGCTTTTACGTAAGTTGTTATATATGGGTCTTACAATAGTCCAAGACTACACCATAGCCATATCAAAGAATGCCACTTTCCTTAGTAGAGCCGACTATAGAAAGTCAGAGATAACTGCCACTTAACTTTGACTTCCAAGAAGAGCAAGATCCATGCTCCAAAGAACCTATATGAGAAATAAACTGATCCAAGCTGTAACCATCAAGATTGTGATGTCTTCATCTTCATCTTCAACAACATCATAGTCCAGACCAGTTTCTTTTCTGGAAACTCTCCAGAGAACACATGCTTCTGTCACACCCGACTGAAGCCCATTCTTAGGTCAACACCTAAGACTAAAAGAGATGCTAAAGCGTATGCAGTACCCCTCCCATGATTCTGCACAAACTCTAATGATGAGATGTTCCAACATCTTGTTGAACATCAGCAATCTTAACTTTCATGGATAATCAATTAAATACTTGTGAACCCCACAAATAGCATTTGATCTTATATCCATGTCCAATAACCCTTCTTCACTGTTGTAGCTAAGATCCATCAGATCACTTCATGAACACTTATCAAGTATTCAATCTTTTGCAAGTATCTTCTTTGAAGAACAATGTTGAGATATCAAGGTTGTCACCCTTGACTCAAGTAACTAAGATTCTCTCTGAACGAACCTTATTTACCTCAACAATTTTGAACGCTCCAATCAAATTAGATCCACCCTTAGGGTCAAGAGAGATGAATCCTTCCTTGCTGTTATTGGATGGTGAAAATAAATCACCTCCACTTTCTTCAGATTATGTTTCAAAGAAACACCTTCTAGTCAGAAGAGTAACTAGAAGACTCCAGATGCACGACTGAGATGCATTTATGAGTTGACTTGAGAGAATTCTCAATCATCTTTGACAACCTAGCCGATCAATAATTTATCAAACTCCCAGAGCAAGAACTTGATAAACTTAAACTCAACTCCTCTCCTCTTCAACTAACTTCAACTGCACCAAGAAACCAAGCTTCCAAGTACCAAGTCACCATACCAGATATCTACCAACAACTCCTTTCATTCCATTGCTCCCGACTTTGGAATAAAAGAAAACATATATCTTCACATATTGAGACCGAAGATTGAGATCTTCCACCAACTGTCTTTAGTAACAACTCCAGAATCCCATAATTCTAGAGCTCTTCCATCAAAAACACATGCAGCGAAACCACCAAGGAACAGATCCTGGTTGCCCTAATAAGATGTCAGAACATCTTATAGGACACCCCAACAAGAGAACTAGCCATTTCTCCTGTAGTTGTTATAGAACCTCCTCAGCAACATGAACAACCTCCGAGTTATTCCCTTCAATCTAGAACATCCATCTCATCCATTAATACCCTTATGTATGTCAGAGTTGATTGATCTGATCTTCAAAACTCCTCCTTGTTTAAATGCCAGAAAGTATCTCCCAAAGATCTCATCCAGAACCAGACACGATGCCTGCTTTGATACCAATTGAAATTCTTGCCTATGCAGACAGCAGATGTCATAACACATGTCAAGATATTGTTCTACATAATCATTTAAACTCATAGGCGCAACAGCAGACTGATACCCTGAATATCAGAACTACAGGATCTCAGATATTACGACATATGATCCAACATGTTAATCAAGACTGAACTGAAAATAGCGGAATGATAAACAACACAAAATATGATGACCCAGTTCGGTGCAACTCACCTACATCTGGGGGATACCAATCCAGGAAGAAGTAATCACTATCAGTAGTATAGTTTTATGTAAACAACCTCAGGTTTACAGAAAGCACCCACGCTAACCTATCACTACCCAATGAAGACTTTATCACTAGAAGTCACATCTAAATGATAAGAGAACCCCGTCTCACTTCCTAAATCACAACCTGTGATTATCTAACAGTTACTACACCATAATTGTATCTGCCAATTGCCTTGAATCTTGGAACAGATTTAAAACCAAAACCTGCTTTAATAGTCATCATGTCAAATCTTCATGTTGTGACATTTTACTCAACATCTTTAGTCTGGGGCTGAAAACCTTCATGTTGAAACATCTTTCACAACATTAAGTTTAACCTAAAATTTAGTCAAACACTCAGAGCTATCACTGAGTGTTTTTCAAAACTTGCTACGATAGTAGGAGTATTGTCTTTAGGTATTTGACTTGCTCCGAGAGGGTATAGGTAATACCGGAAAGTAGATTTTAAAAGAGTTAAATCCGAGTCACGAGAATGATCGGAGGAAATTGAGAAAGGCCGCGTCTGTATCGCCCTGATTTATTCGATTAATTTTTGGTAAATAAGTTGTGTAAAAAGTATGTGATATTTTATTTTTTGATGTGTTAGAGAAACCTTGGGTGTAAGGTAGTAGTCTTAGAGAGTAAAACTTGAGGCGTTGGGGTGTGTGAGTAAAAGTGTAGAGACATGGGGGTTGTGGGAGAGTGCAATTTGTTACTATTATTTAATTAGGATTATTTAATTAAAATAGTAGCAATAGAAATAATTAAATATTTATTTTAAGTATTATTGTTATAATAATATGAAAAAATAAATATTTATTCTTTTTAGTTGGAATGAATTTTAATTAGAAATATTATATTAAAATAAGAATAAAGAAATGGAATAGGGAGTAGAATTTTCGGAATGTGAAAAGTTGAGAGAAATGAGAAAGAGGCTAGGGCATAGAGGAATCAAGGGAGCATCATTCCATAGTAAGAGAAGAAACAAATTTTAAAAAGAATCTAAGGTAATGGTGGGATTTCTTTTTGTATAAGGGCTTTGCATGATAGTATGTGGGTGGGTGATTTAGTTCTTTTCTGATTGCAATTTCTTCTTTGTGCTATGAACTATGTAATCATGTGATGATGTTATTAGGAAGATGTATGCATGAATTGTGTGATGGTGAATGATTTTGATGATTGTGTGTTGTTGGGAATTAGAGTGTGAGACTGAGGTTGTGTTTCCTATGGAATTTGGGGGTTTGGGAGCGTTCTAAAACTGATTTCGTGTCAAAAAATACCAGGAAAGTGCTTTTGGTGCGGTGGTAACCGATTACCACTTTTGGTGTAACCGGTTACACTTGAGACAGGTTTTCAAAACAATTCAATTTTTCAAAGGTGTAACCGGTTACACTGTACAAAAAGAACATAATCTCGGCATTTTTAAAGAGTGTAACCGATTACTGGTTTTAATGTAACCGGTTACACTGGGGATGTTTAGCCAGTGATTTTGATCAAAAGGTAACATGTTACCTATTTTTGTGTAACCGGTTTCACATGCTGTGTCAAATTTTAAACAGTCATAACTAGAGTTTCGGGTGTCCGTTTGGGGTGCCGTTGGAAGCGTTGGAACACTAACGCAGTGAGCTTTATTTTAAAAATAGTTTCAGTACCTGAAAATGATTTTAAATGATGTGTAATTGTTTTGGATAGTATGTAGTGTGTATGTTATGGTGCGATATTGTGTGCGAATGGTGTGAATGTTACTATGTTACTATAATGCTATTGTTGAATGCTTGTAGTATATGTTGGGTGTTTGGTGACCAGTTTTAGTGGAGTAATTTGATTAAGGTGAATATCATTGTACATGTTGTTGTTGTTACATGTCATTTATGAATCATGCATCATGGTGTTTGAATGGTGGTCCGTTTCTAGTAAGCCTCAATCCTATGGTGGGGATTGGGTGTGAGTAGCTGGTTCTTGGTAGGAACTGGTAAGGCGTTACTTATGGTGATGGTAAAGAATTCTAGTATGCTCTTATCCAATGGTGGGGAATCGGGAGTAAGTAAACCTGAGAGTTCACATTTGTTACCACATGCATGGAGTCATGAGTTGAGTTTCTATGCATTTTCATACATGTTGAATTATGATGTGTGGGTTGTGTGTAGTGTGAATTACTAATTTGGTGTTTATGCATGTGTTAATTGTGTATACCTATATTATTAAGAAATTTCCTTATATAATCGTGATTTCTCACCACTTCTGTTTGAGTGTTGCCTTTACATGGGCATGGTGCAGATAATTCGCCCTAGAGGCATGGATGTGAGTGGAAGTGATTACTCTTCTTATTGTTTTTGTTGAGTCAGCGTATGCTCTGATATGTAACACTAGGTGGATGAAGCGCTATTTCTTTATTTTGTGTTGATGGAGATTGTTATGAGTATTTCCCATGTTTGATCATTTTTATAATGAAATTATGCTATGGTTGTATTTTGAATAATTAAAGTAATAAGTTGTTTTATGTTTTCCACTGCTAAAATAATATTGGAGTTCATACTTGTTTTATAATCTTTATTATTTTTAAATTAAATATGTGTTACATATCCAATTGCATGAGCTAGTTAATGTCAAAAGTAGCATCCTAATTATTGATTGTTTTAATTTACTATGATTTTTAATTAATAATGCGCGAGGAAAATTAGGGTGTTACATAGTGGTATCAGAGCAGATTGGTCTGTCTGGCCAGGTTGTTTAGTCGGTGTGGTGTGACAGTTGAATGTTGTCATGGTAGTCTTTTAACCATTGTTGTTGTTATTGTGGTGAAATAGAAAATGGCTGGAAGAAACGATGTCGAAATTGCTGCTACTTTGTAGGTTGTGGCTTAGGTTGTGCAGAATCAGCCTAATGCTGGGGGGAACGAGGAGTTCCGTCATCTGGGGAAGTTTCAAAGGAATAATCCGTATACTTTTAAGGGTAGGTATGATACTAATGAAGCGCATGCTTGGCTTAAGGAGATCGAGAGAATCTTCCATGTGATGGATTGTTCTGAAGCGTAGAAGGTATAGTTTGGTACATATATGCAGGCTGAGGAGGCCGATCATTGGTGGGTCAACACCCGTCAAGTGTTGGAAACTGCAAGTGAAGTCATCACTTGGGTTGTGTTCTGTAGAGAATATACGAGGAAGTATTTTCCCGAAGAAGTTTGCGGGAAGAAGGAAATTGATTTCCTAGAGCTGAAACAAGAGAGTATATCTGTTACTGAGTATGCTGCCTAGTTCGTGGAACTTGCGAAGTTTTATCCTCATTGTAATGAGGCAATTGCTGAGTTCTCAAAATGTGTTAAGTTTGAGAATGGTTTGCGTCCTGAGATCAAGCAGGCGATTGGGTATCAATAGATGCGAAGGTTTCTAGAGTTGGTGAACAACTATAGGATTTATGAGGATGACAGTAAGGCTCGGTCAATTCACTATAAGACTCTGAGCGATAAGATAAGGAAACAATGTTTGAATCGTGGGAAACCTTACAGTGCACCAGCTAAGAAAGGTAAACAAAAGGTCGCTGATGGTAAGAGGCCAAGTAGGGGAGGTGCACCTACTCCTCTTAAATATTTTAGGTGTGGTGAACTCTGTCATCATGCCAATGAATGCAAGAGAGATGTGAAGAATTGTTTCCGGTGTGAGAAGACAGAACATCTGGTTGTTGATTGCAAGGATGATGTGGTGACTTGCTAGAGCTATGGTGAACCAGGACATATTAGTACACATTGCCAAAAGCTGAAGTAAGCTCAATCCGGAGGGAAGTTGTTTGCTCTATCGGGAACTCATACTTTCAGTGACGACAGGTTGATTAGAGGTATATGTCACATTAATAGTACTAATTTGATTGCTATTATTGATACTGGTGCTACACACTCATTTGTTGTTGTTGACTGTGTGAAAAGTTTGGGTCTTGTAGTGTCCTCCATGAATGGAGAGATGGTTGTCGATACTCCTACTAAGGGATCAATGACTACTTCTTTAGTTTGTTTGAATTGTCTTTTGTTTATTTTTGGTAGAGACTTCGGTGTTGATCTTATTTGCTTGTAGCTGATTTATCTTGATGTTATCTTGGGAATAAACTGGTTGGAGTTCAATCATGTTCATATAAATTGTTATATTAAATTTGTACGATTTCTTGCTCCTGAAGATGAAGAGGAAGTTGGTTTCTTATATGCTAGGTAGTTGAATGAGCTTTTTCTAGAAGAAGCTCAGGTGCTTGCATTATTCATGTCTTTGTCTGTTAAAAGTCAAGTTGCAATTGAATAATTGTCGGTGGTGTGTGATTTTCCAGATGTGTTTCTGGATGATATTTCAGATGCGCCGCCAGAGAGAGAAAAATGGAGTTCTCTATTGATCTTGTCCTTGGTACCAGACCTACTTCTATGGCACCATATAGGATGTCGGCATCAGAAATAGAAGAGTTGAAAAAGCAATTAGAGAATTTACTAGAAAAGAAATTTGTGAGACCAAGTGTGTCACCTTGGGGAGCCCTGGTGTTGCAAGTGAAGAAGAAGGATGGTAGTATGAGGTTAAGCATGGATTACCGACAGCTGAATAAAGTAACAATCAAGAACAAGTATCCACTTCTGAGAATAGATGATTTGATGGACCGGAAATTAGTGAGCGTATTTTCAGTAAAACTGACTTAAGGTCGGGTTACCATCAGATTCGGCTGAAGGATGAGGATATTTAGAAGATGACTTTTAGAATTCAGTATGGGCATTATGAATATTTGGTGATGCCGTTTGGCATTTCTAATGAACCTGGAGTATTTATGGAGTATATGAATCACATATTTCATACTTATCTGGATTAGTTCGTAGTGGTTTTCATTGATGATATTTTGATTTATTCTAAGTCAGAAGGAGAGCATGATGAGCATTTGCGAATTGTGTTGCATGTGTTGAAAGATAAGAAGTTATATGCCAAGATATCAAAGTGTGAATTCTGGTTGCAAGAGGTTAGTTTTCTTTGACATGTTGTTTTCAGTTAATGGTATACCTGTGGATCCATCCAAAGTAAATGTAGTACTACATTGGGAAGCTCCTAAGTCGGTTACTGAGATTAGAAGCTTTTTGGGCTTGGCTGGTTACTACCGCGAATTTATTGAAGGCTTTTCTAAGTTAGCACTTCCGTTAACCCAACTGACTTGTAAAGGTAAAGCATTTGTGTGGGACATCCATTGTGAGAAAAGTTTCACTGAGTTGAAGAAGATATTAACTATGACTACAGTTATAATTTTTCCTGAACCTAATGAACTGTTTGTGGTGTATTGTGATGCGTCGATGATGGGTTTAGATGGTGTACTGATGCAAGACAGAAATGTAGTGGCTTATGCTTCACGACAACTGAGGGTTCGTGAGAGAAACTATCTTACTCATGATTTAGAGTTGGCTACAATGATGTTTGTGTTGAAGATTTGGAGGCATTATCTTTATGGTTCCATATTTGAGGTATTCATTGATCAAAAGAGTTTAAAATACATGTTTGATCAGAAAGAATTGAATATGAGGCAATGAAGATGGTTAGAATTTTTGAAGGATTATGAATTTGGCTTGAATTATCACCTCGGTAAGGTTAATGTTGTGGTTGATGCTTTAAGTCGAAAGTCCTTGCATATGTCTGCTTTGATGGTTAAAGAGTTGGAACTTATTGAACAGTTTAGAGACTTGAGTTTGGTCTGGAGCTAACACTGTTGGGTATGTTGAAGATAAACAATGATTTTCTTAATAATATTAAAGAGAGTCAGAAGTTGGATGTGAAGTTGGTGGATTTGATGGTTGGGGGTGATCAGACTGAAGAAAGTGATTTTAAAGTGGATGAGCAGTGTGTGTTAAAATTTCGAGATAGGATTGGTATACATGATAATCCTGAGTTGAAGAACATGATTCTGGAAGAAAGTCACAGGAGTAGCTTGAGTATCCATCCAAGAGCTACTAAGATGTATCAGGATCTGAAAAATATATTATATTGGCCTGGTCTTAAGCGTGATGTGGCGCAATTTGTGTATGCGTGCTTGACTTTCCAGAAGTCAAAAGTTGAGCACCAGAAGCCTGTAGGATTAATGCAACCGTTAGACATTCTGGAGTGGGAATGGGATAGCATTTCAATGGACTTTGTGACGGGATTACCGAATACTCCTAAAGGGCATAATACGATTTGGGTAGTAGTGGATAAACTGAAAAAATTGGCATATTTTATTCCGATTAACATCAGTTTCCCTTTGCAGACGTTGGAAGAGATATACATCAGAATAATTGTAAAGTTGCATAGAGTTCCATTGAGTATTATTTCTGATAGAGACCCGAGGTTCACATCCAGATTTTGGGAGATTTTGCATGAGGCTTTGGGTTCTAAGATGAGGTTGAGTTCTGCCAATCATTCACAGATAGATGGTCAGACAGAGAGAAATATTCATTCCTTAGAGGATTTATTGAGAGCTTGTGTCCTTGAACAGGAAGGTGTGTGGGATAGTCATTTGCCACTAATAGAGTTTATTTATAACAATAGTTTCTATTCTAGCATTGAAATGGCACCCTTTGAGGCACTGTATGGTCGGAGGTGTAGGACACCTTTGTGTTGGTGTGATTTGGTGAGAATGTGGTGCTTGGATCGGAGATTGTCCTGCAGACTACTGAAAATATGAAGTTAATTCGAAAAAAGATGAAAGATTCGCAAAGTAGGCAGAAGAGTTACCATGATAAGAGAAGGAAGGGTCTTGAGTTTCAAGAGGGAGACCATGTATTCTTAAGAGTCATTTTGGTGACCAGTGTCAGACGTGCTTTGAAATTGAGAAAGCTTACTCCTCGATTTATCGGTCCATATCATATTTCTGAGAGGATTGGAGTGGTTGCTTATAGGTGGAATTGCCGCCTAATCTTTCGAATTTGCATGATGTATTCCATGTCTCACAGCTTCAGAAGTATGTTTCAGATCCGTCTCATGTGATTCTGATGGATGATGTGCAAGTGACTGATAATCTTAAAGTTGAAGCTTTACCTGTAAGGATTGAAGACTGTGAATTGAAAAGGTTGAGAGGCAAGGAGATTGCTCTCGTGAAGGTAGTATGGGAAGGAGCTGCCGGAGGGAACATGAACTGGGAGTTGGAGAGTGGGATGTGATAGTCGTATTCGGAGTTGTTCGCATCAGGTAAATTTTCTAGGATGAAAATATTCTAAGTGAGGGAGAGTTGTAACGCCCCAATTTATTCAATTAATTTTGTAAATAAATTGTGTGAAAAGTATATGTTATTTGATGTTTTGATGTGTTAGAGAAATCCTTGGGTGTAGGGTAGTAGCCTTAGAGAGTAGAACTTGAGCCATTAGGGTTGTGTGAGAGTAAAAGTCTAGAGACATGGGGATGGTGGGAAAGTGTTATTTGTTACTATTATTTAATTAGGACTACTTACGTAAAATAGTAGTAATAGTAATAATTAAATATTTATTTTAGTTATTATTTTTATAATAATATGATAAAATAAATATGTATTCTTTTTAGTTGGAATGAATTTTAATTAGAATAATATATAAAAATAAGAATAAAGAAAAGGAATAGGGAGTAGAACTGTCAGAACGTGAAAAGTTGAGAGAAAGGAGAAGGAGGCTAGGGCACAGAGGAATCAAGTGAGCATCCTTCCATAGTAAGAGAAGAAGTAGATTTTAGAGAAAATCTAAGGTAAGGGTGAGATTTCCTTTTGTATAAGGGCTTTGCATGATAATATGTAGGTGGGTGATTTAGTTCTCTTCTGATTGCAATTTCTTCTCTGTGCTATGAACTATGTAATCGTGTGATGATATTATTAGGAAGTATGTTTACATGAATTGTGTGATGGTGAATGATTCCGATGATTGTGTGTTGTTGGGAATTAGAGTGTGAGACTAAGGTTGTGTTTCCTATGGAATTTATGGGTTTGGGAGGGTTCTAAAACTGATTTTGGTATCAAAAAGCAGCAGAAAAGTGTTTCTAGCAGAGTGGTAACCGATTACCACTTTTTGTGCAACTGGTTACACCCGAGACAGGTTTTCAAAATAATTCATTTTTTTAAAGGTGTAACTGGTTACATTGTCCAAAAAGAACGTAATATGGGCATTTGTAAAGGGTGTAACTAGTTACTGGTTTCAGTATAACCAGTTACACTAGGGAAGTTTAGCCACTTTTTTTGATCAAATGGTAATCGGTTACCTGTTTAGGTGTAACTTGTTACACCTGCCTGTCAAATTTTATAAAGTCAAAACTAAAGTTTCGGGTTTCCGTTTAGGGTTCTGTTCGAAGCGTTGGAAAGCTGACGTAGTGAACATTATTTTAAAAATAGTTTTAGTACCTTAAATGATTTTAAATGGTGTGTAATGGTGTTGGATAATATGTGGTGTGTATGCGGTGCGGCATTCTATGTGAATTGTGTGTTGTTACCTACTATGTTACTATAATGTTATTGTTGAATGCTTGTAGTATATGTTGGTGTTTGGTGACCAATTTTGGTGTAGTACTTTGATTAAGGTGAATGTAATTGTACATGTTATTGTTGTTTCATGTCATTTATGAATCATGCATCGTGGTGTTTGGACAGTGGTTTATTTCTGGTGAGCCTCAATCCTATGGTGGGTATTGGGTGTGAGTACCTGGCTCCAAGTGGGAATCGGTGAAGTGTTACCTATGGTGATGGTAACGAATTCTGGTGTGCTCTAATCCTATGGTGGGGAATCGGGAGCTAGTGAACCTGAGAGTTTAGATTTGGTACCACATGCATTGAGTGATGAGTTGAGTCTCTTTGCATTTTCATACATGTTGAATTGTGATGTGTGGATTATGTGGGGTGTGAATTACTGATTAGGTGTTAATGCATGTGTTAATTGTGTATACCTATATTATTATCCAATTTTATTATATAATCATGATTTCTCATCCCTTCTATTTGAATGTTGCTTACATGGGCACCGTGTAGATAATCCACACTAGAGGCATGGATGTGAGTGGAAGATATTACTCTTCTTATTACTTTTGTTGAGTCGGCGCATGCTCTGATATGTAACACTAGGCGGATGGAACGTTGTTTCTTTATTTTGTGTTGATGGAGATTATTATGAGTATTTCCCATGTTTAATAATTTTAATAGTGACATTATGCTATGGTTGTGTTATGAATAATTAAATTAATAAGTTATTTGATGTTTTCCGCTGCTAAAATAATATTGGAGTTCATACTTGTTTTCTAATCTTTATTATTTTTGAATTCAATAGGTGTTACATATCCAATTGTATGAGCTAGTTAATGTTAAAAGTAGCATCCTAATTGTTGATTATTTTAAGTTAATCTGATGTTTAATTAATATTATGCAGAGAAAATTAGGGTGTTATACCATCTTTAATAGTTGTGCAAAATTAAAGATCACTAACAAACGTTTCTGCGCGAGCGAGAGCCGATGAGTGTCTCGTTCGTCAGAGGTAGGGCGATACGCTGGCGAGAGTAGGTGTTACTATTTTAACTATTTTTTTATAAACTAAGTCGGAATTCATGTAATATAAGTGCTTAGCTCATGTGGAGAAGTCTAGGATAGGAGTCATAACCCTATGTCGTGCTTGCATTATATAATCTTTACATGCTTTTAAGCTGTTTTCCTATAATTGCTTTTCTGTTTAAGTTGTTTTCAAAACCCATTATTAGGTTACTCTAGCTTTACACTGATAGGATAGAAATCGGTACTTAATCATTGGTCTCTATGGTTCGATACTTTTTACTACTCTGACAATACCCTTGCACTTGTGGTGTGTCAAGTTTTTGGTGCCATTGTCGGGGACCAATATCATTAATATTGAAGTTCCATTTGATCTTCGTAGAGACTAGAGTTTTTATTTTTATCTGTTTTAATTCTTACTGCTACCTTTTTATGCAAAGAACACGTTATGCTAATACTTTAGTTGAATCCGTTGACGAAATCGAGCGCTTTTTTCTAGAAAATGGCCGAATTCAAAGACAGCTTGCGATGGCAGCCCCTGTTGCTGACACAAAACCCTTGAAGGATTATGCGATTCCAATGGATGAGGAATCACACTGTATTATTGTACACCCTTATATTCAGGAAAAAATTTTGAACTTAAGCCGTCATTAGTAGGTATGGTCCAACAAAACCAGTTTTCGGGATCACCTTCGGAAAACCCAAATCTACACTTATCCATCTTTGTAGACAATTGTGGTACTGTGAAGGAAAATGGCGTTGACCGAGCACGAGCTTGGCTCCAATCTCATCCCACTAACTCCATCACCACTTGGCCCTAATTAAAAGCCTCATTTCTTGCACGATACTTTTCTCCACATAAGACATCCCAAGTTAGGAATGAGATAAATAACTTTAAGCAAGAGGATGGGGGGTCTTTGTTTGACACTTGGGAACGTTTTAAGGACTTGCTAAGGATTTGCCTTTTCCATGGGCTTAAAAAATGGATGATAATCCACACATTTTATAACGGTGTCCTTCATTCCACTAAGTTGACCCTTGATGCAGCTTCTGGCGGAGCCCTCGTGAATAGTCCTAAAGATGTAGCTTATAACCTTATTGAGGAAATGGACAAAACCATATTTCTTGGGGAAACGTGCGACAAGTCGCCGCTAAAGCCACCCCTAATATAGAAGGGATCTATGAAGTGAGTCAGTTTGATCACATGAATGCTAAGTTCGATGCCCTCTATCAAAAGATTGAAAATTTGAGCATCGCCCCTTTGACTCCTATAACACCTAGCCATGTTGCTTCTATTACCCTCGCCACTCTCAATTGTGAGATTTGTGGTGTGAATGGACATGGTAGAAGTGATTGCCAAAGGATTCTCGCCGGAGGATCTACCCAAGAAAATGTCAATTTGTTGAATAATCAAAGAAACAATCTCTATTCTAATACCTACAACCCTGGGTGGCGAAATCACCCAAATTTATCTTATAAGACTAATCAACCCCAACAAGTTGTAGAACCGTCTTGTTTCCAATATGTTGCACCAACTATGAGGTCCAGATTTTGTCTCGAAACGGAAACACTAGAACTAGGAAGAACAACGTTCTTAGGAAATTCGTGGAGTTATTGGAAAAAACTCTATGACAATATCCCTATTCCTGATACCATGTCCCAAGTACCCACCTTTGAAGAAATCTAAAAGAGAGTCCTTTCCAAGAAAGGAAAATTGAAAGACAGTGGGACCATAAAACATACTGAAATTCTGGTAATCAGACACCAGATGTTGAGTACGATGTCACGACACTATGATCAGGACAGTAATTTAACACAAATAATTATGCAATTAATTTAAATGACTGGAAATAAATAACACAGTTAATTGTTAACCCATTTCGGTGCAACATTACCTACATATAGGGGCATCCGAGCCAGGAAGGAAATCCACTATAATAGTATTAGTTTGAAGCTCAAGTAAATAACCTCTGGTTTATAATCTTCTCACCTAATCACTACCAGTGCTATTTCTATCTAAGACACTCCTAGATATGAGACCCTTGTCACTTCCCTACAGTCACACAACAATGATAAAATTTATAATAATGAACAATAGAAGAAACACTTCCAATGACATAGAATTCATTCTTGCTTAAAAGCTCATGAGTGATTCACAATTACAACTCAATAAACTCATTCCTATTTAAGCATCTAAGTGATGCATGAATGACTCATAAAAAAACACATTACAACTCAGATATCAAGGATGATATAAGAGTGAATCACAAATAACAAAGAAAAACTAAAACCCTAATTCCACTTGCACACACATAGCTTCGTTCTTATGTATATTAGGTTTAGCACCGTCCTCTTTAAATAGCCTTTGGTAAGCTTAAGCTTAGGCGTAAAACACAAAACAGATCCAAAACATTAGCTGCAAATATTCTGCATAAAACTAGGAACAAATCGCATGTTTCCTAAAATGTCTCAAAGCCCCTTTTATGAAACAAATTCAGATCTGAAGAAGAACAGTAGATCCTAAAATACCTTTTCTTGGATTGCAACAAAATCTGAGATAAAAATAAAAGGAATCTCACAATTAAAAACAAAACTTCCAAGAAGTAAAACCCTAAAACCTGCACTGATGTCTAACCAACATGTCACGACATCGTGCTTAACATCTCTGCAATGATGTCTGAGCAACAAGTCAAGACATCTTGCTGAGATACATATTTTAACAAAATTGCTGCCAATCCCCAAAACACATAACTAACAATCTCCCCCTTTGGCAAATTTTGGTTAAAACAACCTTGGCATAAAGAACTGGAGAAAAAGAAAACAGCAGCAACAACCACAAGAAACAAAAACCACACACGAAATTAGTATAACACCAGAACAAATCAAAGGCATACACAAAAACACTAAAAAATACCCATCCTCACAAAAAGACACACAAAGAGAAAGAAAACTTTAAAAAAAAATCGGATACACAGTTGAAATACTGGCACGCAAATACCAGATGTTAAGACAGATATCATAACACTGGGATCAAGACAGTTTGATCAAACAAGTAAATATACTATAACTTAAATGGCAGAAAGATAAAATAACACTAGTAGTTGTTAACACAGTTTGGTGAAACTCATCTACATTTGGGGGCTACCAAGGTAGGAAGGAAATCCACTATAATAGTTTTAGTTCAAAGCTAAACTCCCCCGTTTAGAACTTATCACCTAATCACTACTCGTGCTAACTTTTACCTGGTAACTCCAAGATATGAGAAACCCATCTCACTTCCTACCAGTCAAAAACCACACACAATTCAACAACACCAAATTAGAAGTGACACACATCCAAGACAATACTCAGTTTTGCTTAAAAGTTTCAACTAAGAATAATACACTCTTTCTTAAAAGCTTTAAAGTAAACAATTAATAATGAACAATCAGTCAACTCAATGCATCAAACCTGATACAAGAGTGACATACAAATAAAACACATTAAACCCTAAAACACAACCAAGACACAGCTAATCCTAATTCTCTCAAATTTTCCAATGTCCAAGTTGCAATAGGTTTAGCTCCTTTCTTTAAATAGCCTTCAGGCCTCGTGGGCTTAGGCTGCTTGAAGTGCAAATCATCAGGAATCAGCTTTCAATCATTAGTATAATTTCCTCCATAATAATAGGAACAAAATACAAAGTTTCCTAAAAAGGTCCAAAGATCCTTTTTACGAAAACCAACACAATCTGTCAAGACAGAAGTTCCCAAAATATCCCTCCTTGGATAACGCAAATGTGTGAATTAACACACACTCAAAACTCACACTAAAATACCAAAACAGTATAGCCCTAGACTTCTTGTATAACATGTCCTGACACATGTCACAACATCATACTGAACATGATGTCTGATTGTCATGACAAAACATCTGGCTTAACATCTTGTTGTCAGCATGTTTTACCAAAATGACTGTCAATCCAAAATCCACAGAACTTACAATCTCCCTCTTTGGAAAATGTTGGCTAAAACATCCCTAACACACAACAGAGGCACTCACAGTGGAATCAAAACAAAAACACCAGACAACAAGAACCACAACCAAAAACACAATACTGTCAAAACAATAGAGCACACCAGATAACACAATATCAAGACATCTAGTCTGACATAACAAATCAACCAGAACAACACAAGCTATATAAGAACATGTAAGCTTTGTACAAATAGCAACTTTGTAGCTATAGAACATACAGGTAAAAAGCTCCCCCTGTCATACATATCCAATACTCCCCCTCATGGGAAAATCCAAATCACTAGAAAATCTAAACCATGAACTATCCAAGTTCACACATCATAGGAACATGCAGCAGAAGAAAAATAAGCCTCACAAATAAACACATCAAGAAAGATGTCAGAACATCACATCAGCAGTAGCAGCAGCAAAAAAATCCATCAAGCACATACAAGCAAGACCGACAATCATGCTCCCCCTAAATAGTTGTATACAACAAGCAACACAAATAAACTACTTTTCCCTTAGCAGTAGTACAATCCTATAACAATGTTAGTCAAGATGTCTAGACAAGTGACATGACGTCAGGACAAACAAAAATACACTAACTCTTTACTCCCCATTTTTGGTCAAAAATTGACAAAAGTTAGAGTAAATGTAAACAATAAGTTGAAATCACACAGTGCATTCAAGCATAAACAAAATAATGGAAACACACAAATGGAAGCACAAAGTAAGGGAAACAAACAAAACATAGATGGAAACACACATAACTTGATCATCTCCAGGTGATCTTCCACCTCTTTCCCCTGTCAAAGATCCTTCTGCACTTCTTGTTGTTGTCACGTGTTTTAGGAGTGTTGACACTGAACTCCCTTGCCACAACCTTAAAACATGTCTTCTTTAAACCAACCCTTCTATCTTGCAGAGATCTTTTGTTCCATCCCTTAACAATGGCAACTTTCTTAGGCTTATCATGCCTCAGAGAATAGAGGAAAGATACAGTATCTGTTGCATTCCTCCACACCTGTAATTGATATAAATCCTTAATAGAGAAAGTGCCTAGCCCACTGCTTATGTTCTCAAATTGCTTTGCATATAAGGCTTTAGTAAACATAATAGTCAGTTGTTCTTTAGTGTCCACATGCTCCAAAATAACAACCTTGCATTCAACAAGATTCCTGATTAGTTGGTTATGACTATTAAGGTTCTTGTTCCAGCCATGTTGAATGAGATATCTGATAACATTCAGATCTTCACAATGTAATGTCATGACATCCTGCTTGACATTATATTCCTTCAACATTTGTTTCATCCACACTAGTTGAGAGCAACCTCTTCTTGTTTCACCATATTCAGCTTTAGCAGTGTTCCCATAAGCATATCCATTAGCATTGTAAAATTATTTCATCCTGAAATTAGTGATGTGAAAGTAGAACACACCATAAACACTTGTTCCAATGATGCAATTCAATAAATTATTTTCTTGAATAATAGGACTTATCCTTGGTTCAAGCTTAGAGACAAGACAAGAGTTTGATATTTTCTTTGTAAATTCAGTGATGTTGTCTTCAGTAGGGTGTCTTGCGATGAATTCCTTGGATTGTTTTGTTTGAACTCTAATAGAGAGACTTGTTGTGACTTGAGAGTTATCTGTAACAATGCTAGTGAAATTACAACTTTCTTCTCTTCCTGCCTCATCATTCTGCCCAGAGGATGTTTCAACATTGGCTTCAACATCCATCCTTTGCTCAGTAATTGAATCATCAATTACCCCACTGATAGATTCCATTGTCATTCCAGTTCTGGAGTTAAAAATGAAAGTTGAAAAACACAAGAAAAGGGGGTTTGAATTGGGTTTCACATTTCATCCCCATTTGCGGAATTTAAACTAATCACATTAACATGTAAATAAAAATAAATTAACACAATTATTTTTATCCTGGTTCACTGTTAACGGAGCTACTCCAGTCCACCAACCTTGGTGATTTCGCCTTAGACAGGGACTTAATCCAATAAATATCAAAATGATTACAACCTCTGAGCTATTAAATAACACGCTTAGCCCTCTCAAGCATCCTGGTTTTCACTTAGTCGTTCAAGGAAATCATCAACCCACAATGGATACCCTCCATTGTCTTCTTGAGAATATTGACTATGAAGAGTCCCTCAAGGAATAAAATCACATTTTGACAAAGGATTTTCATGTGTACAAGTATGCTTCTTACAAGTTGATTACAAAAATGAAGTACATGAACACCTAAGTATTTCTTAGCAAGATATGAGCAACAACTCCTTTCTTTCTAATACAAAACTATCTTAAGAATAAATCTCTGAGAGATTATATAACACTAGTTTTGTTGCTTAAAATCTTTCTTGTTTTTGCACTTCAACTTCTTATCATTAAGCTTCTAGCTTCTCCTTTTTGTACTCCTTTCTTGAGCTTTAATGCTTCTTCCAATTTTACCATCAAGTCCAACTAAGCTACTATGCTTCACTTATTGATGTTTCACTTGACTAGTTTCATATGGTGTTAGCATATTCCTCGTTTGTACACACATTCAAACATTTTGCTTCAGCTTCTTCTTCATTGAGCATTCTTCATTTAAGCTTGAGCTTGTAGCATTTTCTTATGCACTTTTAGGCTCATTGCGCATATGATTCGTTTATTTTTATTTGAGTTTTATTTGCATTTTACTATGTTTTATGTGTTTTATAGTTGACAGCTTCATCTGTTGCGGAATCAGGAGAAAAGCGGAAAAATAGTGAAACAAGAGGAAAATCCAGCAAGAAAGAAGAAAATGTGTTATTTTGCTAATATGGTGTTCGCCATACATCAGCATGCCACGTATTTAAAAGGATCAAGAACATAGCGTAGTTGCAGAATTTAAATTCTGCAACTATTTTGGGCAGTTATTCCCACTCCAGTTTTCCCTCCACACATGGAGCACGACCTAGGAAGTTTTCATCTGAATTTTCTCTATATATAGGACCATCTAGTCATGTTCCTGACACCCGATTTTACTTGCGGAAGCTCAGTCAAAATTCCGTTTAGATTTCTAGGAATATATTTCCTTTCAAAGTGGCAATTACTCACGTCGAGGAACTGTCGTAATTTCATTGTAATTTTATTTTCGTTACTGTATTTTGGATTCCAAGCAAGCCTGCCGGCATTACTTGCAATACAATTCCGCATTTTTACTTTACAGGTTAATTCTTATTTTTTTTTTTACTTTGCAATTGAATTTACTTTATTTTGTATGCAATGTTACTTTTAATTTCAATTACCGTTAACATGTTTCTGATAAAAAAATACCATGTCTTGTTAAATTTATCTAAGTTCGGTGTATGAGGATTGTCGTTACCGACGGGACTCTGTAGAAAACTTAGGTGCAAAATTATTTGAATGTATGTTAGTTTTGGTATTTGTTTCTAATTTTCATGCCTTATTATTTCGACACGAGAGTGAGGAATATACTAAGTTCGGACCGATAGCGTGATAGTGTGAGGGATGAACTGATAGTGGAAACTAGGCATCAATCCTAAAAACACTGAGAGAGCTTTAGGCATTGTTTAGAATTTCATTAACTTTCAAAATACGCTTTACAATTAAAACGGGCGAGCGAGAGCAAAATATTGTGGTTGAAAGGTGTGGTTCTTGTCGATAGCGCGAGAGTGTGAGACGGAGTCTTTAAGTTAGTACTTTCTACATAACGAAGTTCAGTCGTAATTAGCACCCGAATTCTACAAGTCCTTAGGTATGCGGAATCAATATTCTAGACTTGTTTTAATAGTTATTTCTTAAAACCTCTAGAATTAGTAATTCTTTCTTTCCATTCAAAACCTGTTAATCCTTAGCCTTGGCTTTACACTGCAATAATAGATTGCATTAGTTTGATTATCCCTTCCCTGAGGGTTCGACAACCATATTTAAAACTACGCGAACAACTGTATACTTGTAGTATTTATTCGACTGACACGTTAGTGCCATCGAAGCGCATCAATTTTTTGGCGCCGTTGGCGGGGAGGGTTGATTTAGTATATATTGTGATTCCATTGTTGCTTAGTATAGACTAAGGCACTAATATTTTTCCTTTTTCTCTAATTCTTCGATTGCATGCCAAGCACTTGCTCTAGAGGCGACAAGCTTGAGCAACCGATTGACGACATTGAGCGAATTATTAATTTAAGACGCCGAATTAACAAATTCCGAATTAAGTATAATCTTCCTGAACCTGAAATCCCTTACCCAGAACTAAAAATACCCATGGCTGAGAACTCACAAAATCGTCTTTTTAAGGATTATCCCGTCCCATTGCAAGATGAACCGCATAACAACATTGTTGCCCCTGCCATAAATCGAAACGATTTTGAGCTGAAATCTTAGCTATTACAAGCCGTTCAACAGAACCAATTTTTTGGAAGTTCCACGGATGACCCGAACCTTCATTTATCTATGTTTGTGCTATATGCTGATACTGTAAAAGAAAATGGTGTTAGTAACGAAGCCATATGACTATGTCTTATTCCTTTCTCTTTCAAAGATAGAGCTAGAGCTTGGCTCCAGTCTCTACCATCCAACTCCATCACTACGTGGGACGAGTTAAAGAAAGTCTTTTTTGCCCGATATTTTCCGCCAAGAAAAACTGTTATGCTAAGAGTCCAAATCAACGGATTTAGGCAGAAAGACGATGAATCTCTTTTTCGATGCTTGGGAAAGATACAAGGACATGCTAAGGCTATGCCCGCACCATGGACTTGAACAATGGTTGATGATCCATACTTTCTATAATGGTCTTCTTTACAACACAAAGTTGAATCTAAACGCTGCAGCTGGCGGCGCTCTTATGGACAAACCATATGAAGACACTTATCAAATCATTGAAAATATGGCTCAAAACCACTTCCAATGGGGTGGTGAGAGAACTCCAACAGAAAAGCATGCTACGAAGAACGGAATGTACAAATTTAACAATTTGGACTGTGTCAGTGCTAAAGTGGACGCCCTTACTCAAAAGATTGAAAGTTTGACTGTAGCTCCAGCAGCCACTGTGGCCGCTGTGACACCAAGTTGTAAATTATGCGGAACCCCTAGGCATATTAACACTGTATGTCATTTATTAGCTGGTATTCCTACTGACCAAGTGAATTACGCCCAAGGAAACCCGTACTCAAACACCTATAATCCTGGCAGGAGGAATCACCCAAATTTTTCCTACAAGAACAACAACGCTTTATTTGCTCTAACCTAAACCCCTGTCGTTCCTCCAGGCTATCAGAAGGGAGAAGTCGATGCCCCTCAAGCACCAAGAAAGTCAAACATTGAGCTATTATTAGAAAATTTCATAGCAGCCCAAACTCAACAAAACAAAGAGTTTTCCAACCAAAATGTGCACACAAGTGAATTGCTAAAGCATATGGCAACTAAGCTTGATGCCATGGCTACCCATAACAAAATGTTAGAAACTCAAATCTCTCAAGTAGCCCGACAACAAACAATAGTAGCAGCCCCTACAGGAACATTTTCTGGACAACCACAACCAAACCCGAAAGGACATGCTAATTCTACCACACTGCAAAGCGGAACCGAACTAGATGAACCAGTGGACCCAAGTCTCCAAAATCCTACCATGTATCAAAATCCTCGCAAAGGAGCTGAAAAGGTAATAGAACCAAATAATGGCAAAAAGGAAGAAAAAAGCGAAGAGGCCGTAGAGAAAGAAACACCTTATGTGCCTCCACCACCATACAAACCACCAATACCTTATCCTCAAAGGCTCGCTAAGCCTAAAAATGAAGGAAAATTCAAGAAGTTCATGGAGCTTCTGAAACATATCAATATTACTATACAATTCATATAAGCCATAACGCAAATGCCTTCATATGCCAAATTCCTTAAAGAGATCCTGTCTAACAAGAAAAAGCTCGAGGATAACGAAATGGTTACGCTCACTGCCAAGTGTAGCACTATCATTCAAAACAACATGCCTCCTAAGCTGAAAGACCCAAGTAGTTTTTCCATACCCTGTGTAATCGGAAAGTATGTCATAGACAATGGTCTATACGATTTAGGAGCCAGTGTTAGTTTAATGCCCTTATCCACATGTAAGAAGCTCGATTTAGGAGAATTATGACCAACGAAAATGTCTCTGCAACTAGCGGGCCGTTCTTTTAAATTTCCTATAGGTATGCTAGAGAACGTTCCCGTTCGTATATGACAATTCTATATTCCTACTGATTTTGTGGTAATGGATATAAAAGAGGATTCCAACATTCCTATTATTTTAGGAAGACCCTTTTTAGGTACAGCGGGAGCCATCATTGATGTTAAGAAAGGAGAGCTAACTTTTGAAGTTGGTGAAGAAAAAGTTGAATTTATTCTAGCCAAATTCTTGAAAGCTCCCGCTATAGATGATTCATTTTGCTTCCTCGACGTCATCGACGAATGCGTAAAAGAAATGGAGATGGAACCATCTAAGTATACAGAAATATTGAAGATTCCAGCACCTCTTATACTTGAAGATGATAATTGGCGCGAGCCATACGTAGATAACAGTCTGAGGGAATGTCTAGCACTAACACCCGATCCAATACCATGCCCGAAGAAACCTTCTGTAGAACTTAAGACAATACCCAAAAACCTAAGGTATGAGTTCCTAGATACCGAACTGGAACAACCAGTGATAGTCAACGTCGGCTTGGGACAGATAGAGACCGAAAATTTTCTACATGTTCTAAGAAAGTATCCTAAAGCACTAAGGTATAACATTTCAGACCTAAAAGGAATAAGTCCCTCTATATGCATGCATCGCATTATGCTTGAAGAAGACTATAAGACCTCTAGAGAGCATCAGAGAAGGATAAATCCTATCTTAAGCGATGTAGTAAAAAAGGAGGTACAAAAGCAACTAGAAGCAGGAATCATATACCTGATATCTGATAGTAACTGGGTCAGTCCTGTGCATGTCGTGCCAAATAAGGGAGGTGTTACGGTTGTTAGTAACGAAAAAGCTGAATCCATTGCAAAACGAACTTAAACTGAATGGAGGATGTGCATAGACAATCAAAAGCTGAACAAAGCCACTCACAAGGACCATTTTCCTTTATCCTTTATAGATCAAATACTTGAGCGACTGGCTTAACATTCTCACTTCTTCTATTTAGACGGATACTCAGGATTCTTCCAAATTCCTATCCATCTTGACGATCAAGAAAAGACTACATTTACCTTTCATTATGGTACATTTTCCTATAGATGAATGTCATTCGGACTGTGTAATGCACCTGCAACCTTTCAGAGATGTATGATGGCAATCTTTGCCGAATTTATAGACAATATAATGAAAGTGTTTATGGATGACTTCTCTGTCTGATGGGAAAGTTTTGAAGGATGTCTATTGAACCTAGAAATGGTACTCAAACATTGCGTTAAAGTCAATCTAGTGCTGAATTTGGAAAAATGCCATTTCATGTTCCGAGAAGGAATTGTGCTTGGACATGTAGTATCCAACCAAGGAATTGAAGTTGATAAAGCAAAAATTGAAATAACAGAAAGTCTTCAACCTCCGAAAACTGTTAGAGAAATTCGAAGTTTTCTAGGACACGTCGGTTTCTACCGGCGATTCATTAAAGATTTCTCTAAGATAACCAAATCACTAACGGGCTTGTTAATGAAATACGCTGAATTTATATTTGATGAGTACTGCTTAAAAGCGTTCGAACATCTGAAAAACGCTCTTATAACTACACCTATTATGCAAGCACCCGATTGGAGTAAACCATTTGAAATAATGTGCGACGCTAGTGATTATGTTGTTGGTGTTGTTTTAGGACAAAGAAAAGACAAAAGGCTACATGATATATATTATGAAAGTAGAACCTTGGACAGTGCGCAGATAAACTACGCCACCACAGAAAAAGAACTCCTGGTTGTTGTGTTCACTTTAGATAAATTCTGTTCTTACTTGGTGGGAGCAAAAATAATTGTCTATACCGATCACGCTACAATTAGGTACCTGTTGAATAAGAAGGATACTAAACCGACACTTTTATGGTGGATCTTACTTTTGCAAGAGTTTGATTTAGAAATCAAAGATAAGAAAGGAACCGAAAATGTTGTATCGGATCAACTTTCAAGAATCGAGGATCAAGAACTTAAGTGAGTGCCCATCAATGATGATTTTCCCTCCTATAGACTTGTAGCCCAGTTAGAAAGTGAAAGTGAAACGAGTGAATGCTCTTTAATTTATCATGATGCAGAAACAAATGAAGTTGTAGAATCAATATGCTCAAAGACCACATGGCCATGGTATGCTGACTTTGTCAACTACCTAGCAGCTGGGATACTTCCACCAGATTTATCCTACCAACAAAAGAAGAAATTCTTCCATGATATTAAACACTATTATTGGGGTGAGGCCCTGCTTTTCAAGCGAGGCGCCGACGGAATTTTTCGTCGATGTGTCCCTGAATCTGAAGTAAAAGATAATGTATCTCACTGCCACTCTGCATCCTATGGAGGGCATGCAAGCATTTCAAAGACCTGCGCAAAGATCTTACAATCCGGCCTATTCTGGCCTAACCTTTGGAAGGTCGTCCACATCGCGGTTACAAATTACGACCGATGCCAACACACTTGTAACATTTCTAGACACAATAAGATTCCACTAAGGGGTATTCTAGAAGTAAAAGTCATTGATGTTTGGGGGATAGATTTCATGGGCCCTTTTCTGTCATCTTTTGGCAACAAATACATACTCATCGCAGTTGATTATGTTTCAAAGTGGATCGAAGAAATAGCTTCTCCCACAAACGATGCACGAGTATTCATAAGACTCTTCAATAATGTAATATTTCCTAGATTTGGTGTGCCAAGAGTTTTCATTATCGACGGTGGATCCCATTTTATCTCGAATATCTTTGGGAAATTAATGCTTAAATATGGAGTGCGGCATCGAGTAGCCACACCATATCACCCTCAAACGAGTGGAAAAGTTGAGGTTTCTAATAGAGAGATCAAGTAGATATTAGAAAAAACAATTGCGACCTCAAGGAAGGATTAGTCTGCGAAACTTCATGAAGCTCCGTGGGCTTATAGAACATCTTATAAAACACTAATAGAAACCACCCCAATCAAACTAGTTTATGGCAAGTCCTGTCATCTGCGTGTCGAACTTCAACATAAAGCTTATTGGGCCATTAAGACCCTAAATATAAATTACACAGTGGCAGGATAGAAAAGAATTCTGGATATCCATGAACTAGAGGGACTTAGATTAGACGCATACGAAAATTCCCGGATTTATAAGGAAATAACCAAACAGTGGCATGATAAACGAATAGCTAGACGAGAGTTCACTAAGGGTGACATAGTTCTCCTTTTTAACTCTCAACTTAAGCTATTTCCTGGAAAACTTCATTCCAGATGGTCTGGCCCCGTCGAAGTCATACAAGTTCTCAAAAGTGGAGCCGTAGAAATTAAAGGAAAATATAATGAGACGTTTATTATGAATGGGAAGAGATTTAAACATTACCATAACATTGAAAACAAGGATTTCTGCGTAAGCTATAAGTTAGAGGAGTTGCCCGCTCTTTCGAAGGACTAGTTCGACTCAGACTTGATGTCGAGCTACAGACAATAAACAAGCGCAGCGTGGGAGGCAACCCACGACTTTTAAACTTTACCTTTTATTTTTATTTTTATTATTTATTTTTGTGTTTTTTTGCCGTTACTATTATTAATATTATTATTATTATTACTACTATTATGAGTATTATTATTTTTATTTTTATTTTTGACACCTTCACGGTACAATTCATTGATAGTGTAATCTTTGTCTACTTTCAGGCTAGCTTAGCTTAGGATAGTCGTCGTTGACTTAGAGTATGGAGCCTAATGCTGATGTGGAGATTGTGTTTAGGAACGATGCTCAGAGACACCGATTCGATGTCCTGGTTCAGAGGGAATTGGCATTACCTATATACCCAGATGAACTTACTTTGACCACCCTAGGACTGAGGGACAGTGTTATGTATCTGCTCGACCAAATTAGTTGGGTGAACTTTGGTGTAAGGAAGAGATATAGCCCTTACCGCATGCTTACCCTAGATTTCCTTAGCTCACTTAATTATGACCCTAACCGAGGTTTGGTTTTTTGCCGAGGTTTAGCCACTTTCAGGTTGTTTGAGACAAAACATCGCTTTACCCATCATGAAATGGCCAACCTATTCGGATTCCCTAATGGACCTGATGCCCATTCCCTGACACCTAATGATGCCTTCACTGACCTTGACCTTAATAATTTATGGGGAACCATTACCGGTAATTACCACTATGAACCTCACACCATGTTCTCAGAAAACATCCACAATCCGGCCTTAAGGTATTTCAATAAGATTCTGGTACACACTTTGTTTTGTAAGGAGGAAATGTCACTTCTATTTCTAAGGACGAGTTGTTTATTATGTACTGTGCTTCACAAGGAAGGCCCGTGAATGTCACTTCCTTTATGTTGGCAAATCTGAACCGTATTGCACATGAGACCGATGGTGTTATTCTCACTGGAGGATTAGTCACTATGATTGTTGAAGCCATAGGTTTACGTTACCAACTTAACTGTATTCGTGCCTATGGAGGCATCCATCCCCTGCACTTGAATTTTTGTTTCAACCGTGGTATTTTGGCTAACTTAGGACCTGAAAAATTTGAGTTCCTAATTGATAACAAAGTGGTCCACAACTTTACCTTGCCTAACCACGAGAGGACCAATGTGCATAATAGGAACAACTGGTTGTATGACCTAGAGGAGCAGAGTGAATAACCTACACCACCTTATAGTTTCGTGTCGTGTTTTCATTTCGAATATTGCACCTTCTGTTTTTATATGTGTTGGGAGTTTGCTTGAGGACAAGCAAAAGTCTCAGTGTGGGGGAGTTTGATAACGAGAAATTGTATCGTATTTTTAGTCTCATTACGCATATGATTTGTCTATATTTATTAGAGTTTTATTTGCATTTTACTATGTTTTAAGTGTTTTGCAGTTGACAACTTCATCTGTAGCAGAATCGGGAGAAAAGCGGAAAAAGAGTGAAAGAAGAGAAAAATCCAGTAAGAAAGAAGTAAACCTGATGTTTTGCTGATAAGGCGTTCTCCATGGTTATATGGTGTTCGCCATACATCACCCTGCCACGTATTTAAAAGGATCAAGACCATGGCGTTCGCTATAGCCTGGTGGCGCTCGCCATAACAGCGCAGTTGCAGAATTCAAATTTTGCAACTGTTTTGTCAGTTATTCCCACTCCACTTTTCCCTCCACTCAAGGAGCACAACCTGAGAAGTTTTCATCTGAATGTTCTCTATATATGGACCCTCTGGTCATGTTCCAGACACCGGATTTTACACGTGGAAGCTCTGTCGAAATTCCATTTAGATTTTTAGGCATATATTTACTTCAAAGCGGTAATTACTCACATCGAGGAATTGCCGTAACTTCATTGTAATTTTATTTCCGTTGTGTATTTTGGGTTCCGAAAAAGCCTGCCGGCATTACTTGCAATACAATTATGCATTTTTACTTTACAGGTTAATTCTTATTTTTTTTACTTTGAAATTTAATTTACTTTATTTTGTATGCAATGTTACTTTTAATTTCAATTACCGTTAACATGTTTCCGATAAAAAATATCATGTCTTGTTTAATTTATCTAAGTTCGGTGTATGAGGATCGTCGTTACCGACGGGACTCCGTAGAAAACTTAGGTGTGAAATTCTTTGAATGTATGTTAGTTTTGGTCTTTGTTTCTAATTTTCATGCCTTATTATTCCGACACGAGAGTGAGGAATATACTAAGATCGAACCGATAACACGAGACTGTGAGGGATGAACTAATAGTGGAAACTAGGCATCGATCCTAAAAACAGTGAGAGCGCTTTAGGCATCGTTTAGAATTTTGTTAACTTTCAAAATACGCTTTTCAATTAAAACGGTCTGCGAGAGTAAAATCCTGTGGTTGAAAGGTGTGGTTCTTGTCGATAGCGCGAGAGTATGAGACGGACTCTTTAAGTTAATACTTTCTACGGAACAAAGTTCAGTCGTAATTAGCACCCGACTTCTACAAGTCCTTAGGTACGCGGAATCCATATTCCAGACTCGTTTTAATAGTTATTTCTTAAAACCTCTATAATTAGTAATTCTTTCTATCTGTTCAAAACTTGTTAATCCTTAGCTTTGGCTTTACACTAGAATAATAGATTGTATTAGTTTGATTATCCCTTCCTTGAGGGTCCGACAACCTTATTTAAAACTACGCGAACAGCTATATACTTGCAGTCTATATTCGACTGACACGTCAGTGCCATCGGAACGCATCAGTTTTGCATAGCAGCGTGTTATCACCAGCAACGAGCAATTCTTCAAGCTTCTTGACCTTTAATTTATAAAGATTGAGTGAATAGATCCATTGAGGGTCATTCTTGGAAACATATTCCAACAGCACTATCCCAACGTTCACATGAAGGAATGGTCAACATCACTATAAAAAAGTTGCTCTTGCGCCACCTTATCGAGGTAGACGTCACAGTTTTTGTATTCTTGTGTTCAACTCAAAACCATTCTTATCTTCATACTTTCTAATTTCTTCAGTGGCTTCAAATAAAACGTTGATGAAGCATGTTGTAGAAGAGTCAATTCTTTGCAACTTCAGAAACCCAGTCTTCAGAATTCCAAGATTTTTGTTCAGCAGAACTATCTTGAGAATCTTCAGTACTCGTTCTTTTAGAAGTAATATCTTCAGAGTCTTCAGAACTTGTTCCTTCAGAACCTTGTCTTCAAAGTCTTCATAATTCATTAAGCACATTCTTTTCTTCAGAGTCTTCAGTACTTCGTTCACCTAAACCTTGTCTTCAAAATCGTTTCAGAACTTGACCTTCAGATATTGTGTCTTCAGAATCTTCAGAACCATGTTCACCTGAACCACGTCTTCTAAATCTTCAGAACTTGTAACATTAGAAGCGCATCACATTAGAAAGCCTTATATGTCTTTCTCACAAAGTCTCAATTAGAATGTTTGGAACTAACGTTCATTAGAACCGTTGTATTAGAAACATTCATGAATCTTGACTTTATCTTCTACACACATATGTTTTCTTCAAGAGCATTGATAACAGAGTCTGATGACATCACGCGCTTCTTATCAGACTTAGAATCATATTCACAACAGTCACACACTAGATAGAAACCATATCATACAAAATTATTCTCTTAGATAACATGTCCAGTTATCATCAAAACTCAAAGGCCAGATGTAGAACCAAATCTTGTTCTTACGATCTCCCCTTTTTTTTATAATGACAAACAATGCATTTTGATAGAAAATTCGTATTGGGTAATCACCATAAATCCACAGAGTCAGAGATAAGCTTAATGGGCTCCCCCTGATTCTGTTACTCTCAAAATTTATTTATGCTTGTTCAGAGTGTCACTCTGATCCCAAGACTCACAAAATGATTTTGAAGTAGAATGATATCAACAGAGAAGGATTACTTCTCAGTGGCGTCTCTTCAGAATATGACTAGAACTGGTTTTTCTTCAACTCAAAACCTAGCTTGGTATCAGAATATTGTAGACATATCATAACCTGATTTGTCTTATCAGACTTGATGTCTTGCATTATATACCAGAAACGGTTAGATACTTTCTTAGATGCCACACATCATGTATCAAAACCAAAT
Source organism: Lathyrus tuberosus (assembly GCA_022829125.1). NCBI lineage: Eukaryota > Viridiplantae > Streptophyta > Magnoliopsida > Fabales > Fabaceae > Lathyrus > Lathyrus tuberosus. The sequence continues at coordinate 6,372,954 of JALAZF010000243.1, read as the reverse complement.
CTTCAATATCTTAGCACAGATCACAAACAGGTGCACATATCCTCATGTCATTTAATGGTTCAGAAACTGAATATTTACTTTCATGACCATGATTTGATTTGATCTCCAAAAGATTCACATTCTTTTAATGCTAGAGTCTAGATACTATTTGAAATTTAGATACCAATTGAATCATTCTTCCAGAAAGTTCACAACTTCTGACAAGTTTTGGGTATCAACGCGAAACTCATAGACATCCCTTGTTTTTGATAACTTAGTGATCAACACCAGATATTTATATATTATCAGATTGAGCTTGTTTAGAATTCTTCTTTCTTGTACATGTCTTCTAATTATTATATCTTCTGATCTTTTGTACAATTGCTTCTGATATAGTCTTCTTGATTATTGACTTCTGATGTACATCACTTGCTTCTTTATCATATCTTTTGATATTTTATCAAATACAATTCATGTATTCTGATATATCATAGCTTCTGATATACCTTGTCTTCTGATATAATCTTCTTCAGTCTTTTGATAGCATGTTCTAAGATAGAGTGAACTTTTGTGAAGTTCCTGATCAATTCTCAAACATAGATTAGAAGTAAAGTAAAACATATTCAATTATATTTGGGATTGAAATCCTTAGATTTAGACATATCAAAATCATTATACTTATCAAAATCATTATACTTTCTCCCCCTTTGTCAGAAATCAAAAAGGAAAATAAGAATAGACATCGACAAAGAAATATGAAGACGATCATAATGATAAAAAAGGAAATTTCATTAAACTTAATAATGGTTACATAAAAAGTAAAACAACCAGGAGGCAATAACAAGGAGCACTACGAAATTGAAGCTAAAAGAAATAAAACAACAAGCAAGCAAGACTACACAGACTATAGACAAAAGGAAAAGTATCAAAACTCATAAGGCCTAAAAACAACTACTACTACCCGACACATCAGAACTACACCTTATAATCCACCAACTTAACCTGACTATGAGTATGCGCATTCAAGGATGGCTTAAGTACTATGATATTATACATGGACCCATCTATCCCAAATTTGTGAAGTATTTTTGGAAGTTTGCACGGGTTGGTGACGATGGTAACTCTGTTTGGTCCTCTGTTTTTGGGGTTCCCTTCATTGTAACTCCTACCTGCATTGCTGAAGCTATAGGTTGTTTTCAAACTGGTGCCACTGTGGAAGAATTTCATCTTAACTACAACTTCGTTGAAAAACTCTCTGTCAACCATGACAACTCCCTTCCAAAATACGAACCAAAAGATCGTGAAGGACTCATGCCAATAGCTAAAGCCTATTTTCAATTTCTTTTGTCCAACTTTCAACCAAGGGGAGTAGACAAAAATGTTCTGTCACATGATGACAAACTCTTTATCTACTTTCTAATGAACAATATTCAGATTGACCTGCCTCAAACCAGGTTCTGATACCAATTGAAGGTTGAGAAACACAAGAAAGGGGGATTTAAATTAGGTTTCACATTTCGTCCCCATTTGCAAAATTTAAACTAATGGCGTTAACATGTAAATAAAAATAAATTAACACAATTATATTTATCCTGGTTCATTATTAACGAAGTTACTCTAGTACACCAATCTTGGTGATTTTGCCTTTGACAAGGACTTAATCCAATATTCATCAAAATGATTACAACGTCTAAGCTGTTAAACAACACGCTTAGCCCTCTCAAGCATCATGATTTTCACTTAGCCGCTCAAGGAAATCATCAACCCACAATGGATACCCTCCATTTTCTTCTTGATAATTCTGACTACGAAGAATCCCCCAAGGAATACAATCACCTTTTGACAAAGGATTTTCAGGTGTTCAAGTATGCTTCTTACAAGCTGATTAGACAATTGAAATACATGAACACCAAAGTGTTTCTTTGCAAGATATGAGCAACAACTCCTTGCTTTCTAATACAAAATTATCTTAAGAATAAATCTCTGAGAGATTATATAGCACTAGTTTTGTTGCTTAAAAGCTTTCTTGTTTGAGCACTTTGGCTTCTTTTCATTAAGCTTCTAGCTTCTCCTTTTTTGTACTTCTCTCTTGAGCTTTAATGCTTCTTCTAATTTAACCATCAAGTTCAACTAAGCTACTATCCTTCACTTATTGATGTTTCAAATGACTAGTTTCATATGGTGTTAACATATTCATCGTTTGTACATAAATTCAAACAATTTGCTTCAGCTTCTTCTTCATTGAGCATTCTTCATTTAAGCTTCAGCTTGTAGCATTTTCTTCAACACTTTGGATTTGCATAGCAGCGTGCTATCACCAGCAACCATAAATTCTTCAAGCTTCTTGATCTTCAATTTACAGAGCTTGAGAGAATAGATCTGTTGAGGAGCTTTCTTGGAAACATATTCCAACAACAATATCCCAACGTTCACATGAAGGAATGTTCAACATCACTGTACTAAAAGCTGCTCTTGTGCCACCTTGTCTTCAGTAAAGGTCACAGTTTTTGGTATTCTTGTGTTCAGCTCAAAACCATTCTTATATTCAGTCTTTCTAATGTATTTAGTGGCTTCAAATAAAATGTTGATGAAGCATGTTGTAGAAGATTCAATTCTTTGCAACTTCAGAAACCCAGTCTTCAGAATTCCAAGATCTTTGTTCAGCAAAACTATCTTGAGAATCTTCGGCACTCATTCTTTCATAAGTAATATCTTCAGAGTCTTCAAAATCTGTTCCTCCAGAACCTTGTCTTCAGAGTCTTCAGAATTCATTAAGCACATTCTTGTTATTAGAGTATTTAGGACTTCGTTCAACTGAAACTTGTCTTCAGAAACTCTTCAGAACTTGACGTTCAGATATTGTGTCTTCAGAATCTTCATAACCATGTTCACCTGAACCACGCCTTCTAAATCTTCAGAACTTGTAACATTAGAAATCCTTATAGGTCTTTCTCATAAAGTCTCAATTAGAATGTCCAGAACTAATGTTCATTAGAACCGTTGTATTAGAAACATTCATGAATCTTGACTTTATCTTGTACAGACATATGTTTTCTTCCAGAGTGTTGATAACAGAGTTTGATGACGTCACACGTCTTCTTATCAGATTCAGAATCATATTAACAACAGTCACACACTAGACATAATTCATATCATACAGAATTGTTCTCTTAGATGACATGTGTAGTTATCATCAAAACTTAAATGCTAGATGTAGAACCAAATTTTGTTCATACAAAAAAACTCTATAAGCTCTGCTACTTGAAGAGTAACCCAGAAATATCCCTTCATCACTTATGGGAGCTATCTTACCCTTTTGGTGATTGTCAGTCAAGATATAGCATTTAATTCCAAAGATATGAAAGTATTTGATTGTAGGTTTCCTCCCTTTCCATAGCTCATAGAGAGTGGTTGAAGTACCTTCTCTCAAAGTGACCCTATTATGAATGTAACTTGAAATATTCATAGCTTCAGCCTAAAACTGCAAAGGTAATTGTTTAGCACGAAGCATGACTCTAGCTGATTCTTGTATAACTCTAGTCTTTTGCTCAACAATTCCTTCTTGTTGAGAAGTCATTCAATAGGAGAATTCATGACTAATATCTTCAAAAGCACAAAATCCAGAGAATTTTTCATTCTCTAACTCCTTGTCATGGTCACTTCTAACCTTGACAATCCATTATTCTTCACCTCTTGAATACTTTGACACAAATCTTTGAAGACTTCAAAAGTGTCTGATTTTTCTCTAAGAAAGTTCATCCATGTAAACCCAGAAAAATCATCTATAACCACACAAACATAACTCTTTCCACCCAAGCTTTCTATTTGCATTGGTCCAATTAAATACATATGGAGAAGTTCCAGCACTCTAGAAGTAGTCTGATGTTGCAGCATTTGGTGTGACATCATGGTTTGCTTCCTAATTTCACACTCACCATATACTTTCCCTTCTTCAATCTTGAGCTCTGAATTCCTCTTATGACTCCTTCAGATATGATTTCCTTTATTCTTTTGAGGTAAAGGTGTCCAAGTCTCTGGTGCCATTACTTAACTTCATCCTCCTTGGTGTTTAAACATGAGGAAGAATAAGCAGTTATTTGAGGTTCCCACATATAACAATTATCTTTAGACCTTATACCCTTCATCAAAATAACATCTTTCTCATCTTTGTACAAACATTATGATTTTGAGAAACTGACCAACAAACCTTGATCACACAGCTGACTAATGCTAATAAGATTAGCAGTTAATCCTTTCACAAGAAGAACATCTTCTAAATTAGGAGAACCAGCACACACCAATTTTCCCACTCCTTTAATTTCTATTTTAAATCCATCACCAAACCTGACAGAACATGTGGGATGAGATTTTATATCTATCAACCACTTCTAAACCCCTTTCATATGTCTAGAGCATCCAATGTAAAAGTACCAGTCTTCTCTAGTTGAAGCTCTCAAAGAAGTATGAGCTATAAGGTTAACATCCATATCTTTAACACTTCTCTTTCTGCTCACTTGATTAGTCTTGGAATGATCTGAAGATTTTTTATCTCCATATAATTTATAGCAAAAAGGCTTTATATGACCATACTCGTTATAGTCATGACACCTACAAGTTGAGGATTAAGATTTTGTTGAAGTTACATCATGTCTGCCAGGATGTTGTAACATATGGTTGGACATGGTGATCATTTTCTTCTTTTTAGAAGGAAAGAGCTTTTCTACAGACCTTTTCTTTTGTTGATTATCAGATGGATAATTACCTCTTGTATCCCCATCCTCTTTCATCATATCAGATCCATTTTTCATCCTTCTTAAAGATTTTGTCATGTTATTAAGCTTAGAATTCAAGAGAGTTACCTCATTTTGCAGATGAGAAACAGTACATTGAAGTTCATTCTTCTCATTCTCTAGTTCAGCTATGATCTTTCTTTGATTTTCCTATGTCTTAAGATTTTCTTCACACTTGTCACAAGTTTCCTTGTAAGACACATCCAGATCTTCAAAGAGGACATTTTCATCACAAAATTCTACTTCATCTGCCCATCTGCCAGAGAGATCAGTCACATGTTTGAAAGTCTCAGTGTTAGATTCATCTTCTAACTCATCATCATCATCAGACCAAGATAAAGACTAGCCCTTTGTCTGTTACTTGAGATAGGTGGGATATTCTGGCTTGATGTGACCAAAACCCTAACACTCATAAAAATGTATGCCTTTGCTTTGATTTGACTTCTCTTCAGTCCTGGCATTCTTTTGAGAGTCATTGTTATTTTTGATGTCAGATGTGATGTTCTAGAAACTTGGTCTTCCTTTTATGTCCACTCTCTTCAGAATTCTGTTGAATTTCTTCCCAAGTAATAAAATGGAATTTGACAATCCTTCATCAGTATTCATGTCAGCTTGACCCTCTTTATCTTCAGTGTTGGAGACAAAGGCTATGCTCTTGTTCTTCCTCTTAGCCTTGTTACAAATAACCATTTCAAAATTTTGTAGTGAACCAACAAGTTCATCAACTTTCATGTTGTTGATATCTTGAGCTTTTTCAATTGCAGTTACTTTCATATCAAACCTCTTGGGGAGAGACTTGAGGATCTACCTAACCAGCTTTTCTTCTGATATTTTCTCTCCCAGAGCACTAAAGGCATTAGCTATTTCAATAACATTCATGTGAAAGTCATGAATACTCTCATCTTCCATCATCTTTAGATTTTCAAACTTAGTAGTCAGCAGCTGAAGACTGGACATCTTTACCTTAGATGTGCCTTCATGAGCTATCTTGAGAACTTCCTAAGCTTCCTTAGCTACAGTGCAGATGTTGATCATGAAAGCTCTGAGTGTATGACTAAATTTTGTAAAACATAAATGTTGTGAATGATGTTTCAACATGGAGGTTTTCAGCCCCAGACTAAAGATGTCAAGTGAAATGTCACAACATGAAGATTCGACATCATGACTGTTACAGCAGGTTCTGGTTTTAAATATGTTCCAAGATTCAAGGCGATTGGCAGTGGATCAAGGATCAAAGATATGAAGCCCAACTCAGCAGAAAACTATAAAATAAGACCATGACTAGACATAAAAAGAGAGGAGGACGATATAGACTTAGGAATCCTATTTTGTAAAGTAGGGTTTAGGTTTGAGACTCGTAATTTTCTCTTGTAAGTCTCCCTCTGTATCGATTTGATGTAGTGTGGTAGACATAGGAACTTGTACAGATTCAGAATCCCGTAAGCAATGAATCGTGTGTGTTCTTGGATGAAGCTTTTAAGCAAATCCAAGTTAACTTGTTAGTCAAGGATGCTTGACTGAACCTTGTATTGAAAGGGGTGTCTTTCAATAGGGAAATACGGTTATGGTGTAGTAACTGTTAGATAATCACAGGTTGTGATTTAGGAAGTGAGAGGGGGTTCTCTTATCATTTAGATGTGACTTCTAATGATAAAGTCTTCATTGGGTAGTGATAGGTTAGCGTGGGTGCTTTCTGTAAACCTGAGGTTGTTTACATAAAACTATACTACTGATAGTGATTACTTCTTCCTGGATTGGTATCCCCTAGATGTAGGTGAATTGCACCGAATTGGGTTAACACATACTGTCTTATTTAACATTCTGCTATTTTTCAGTTGAGCCTTGATAAACATGTTGGATCAGATGTCGTGACATCTGTGATTATGCAGTTCTGATATCCAAGGTATCAGTCTGCTGTTGCGCCTCTGAGCTTAAATTATTATGTAGCACAATGACTTGACATGTGTTAGGACATCTTTTGTGTGCATATGCCAGAATTTCATATCAACCTAAACATATTTTTGTCAACTCCATATAATAAAACATTCAAGGCTTTGGAGTTTCCAATAGTAGTTTCATCTTCCTCCTTAGTCCAGTCCTCTTCTAGCTTCAAGGTCTCCTTCCCATCTTTATCTTTCACCACTGGGCGCTCCTAACCCTTGATGACAGCCTTCCAAGTTTTGCTATCCATAGATTTTAAGAAAGCCATCATACATGCCTTCCAATAGTCATAGTTAGTGCCATCTAAGATTGAGGGCTTGTTGACATTTACTCCTCCTTCCTTGTCTATAGTACCAGAGTATAAACTCCCTGGAGCTCACCCAAAAATAGAACAGGGTGACCTACTCTGATGCCAATTGAAATTATGGCACGTAGATGCCAGATGTCGAGACAGATGTCACAACATTGAGATCAAGACAGTTTGATCACACAAGTAAATATGCAGAAACTTAAATGGCAGAAAGATAAAATAACACCAGTAGTTGTTAACCCAGTTCGGTGCAACTCACCTACATGTGGGGGCTACCAAGCCAGGAAGGAAATCCACTATAATAGTATTAGTTCAAAGCTAAACTACCTCGTTTACAACTTATCACCTAATCACTACCCGTGCTAACTTCTACCTAAGAACACCTAGATATGACAAACCCCTTTCACTTCCTACCTATCATAATCCAGTGAAATTCAACAACACCAAAATAGAAGTGACACACTTCCAAGACAATACTTAGTTTTACTTAAAAGCTTCAACTAAGAACAATACACTCTTACTTAAAAGCTTTAAAGTGAGCAATTAACAATGAACAATCAGTCAACTCAATGCATCAAACCTGATACAAGAGTGACATACAAACAAAACACACTAAACCCTAAAACACCACTAAGACACGCCTAATCCTAATTCTCTCAAATTTTTCAATGTCCAAGTTGTAAATCATCGGGAAACAGCTTTCAATCATTAGCATAATTTTCTGCACAATAATAGGAACAAAATACCAAGTTTCCTAAAAAGGCTCAAAGATCCTTTTTATGAAAACTAACAAAATCTGTCAAGACAGAAGTTCCCAAATTATCCCAACTTGGATAACGCAAATGTGTGAATTAAAACACACTCAAAACTCGCACGAAAATACTAAAACAATTCAGCCATAAAATTCTGGTATAACATGTCCTGGCACATGTCATAACATCATGCTGAACATGATGTGTGAAAGTCATGACAGAACATCTAGTTTAACATCTTGCTGTCAGTATGTTTTACCAAAATGATTGTCAATCCAAAAGCCACAGAACTTACAACACTGTCATGACATTCTGTCTGAGATCACAACTACCATCACAACAAACACATCTATAGATCCTAATCACACAATTAACTCTCACCCTTAAAGGCAGGATCATTAATTTAGATCTTACTCCCCCTGTCACAAAGAATCATATACTCCCCCTCAAGATAACAACCAAATTACTCCTGAAGTAAAGCAAACACAATCACACACACACAAAAATTCTACAGAGAAAAATAAATTCTCCCAGTTATGGCATGATGTCAGAACATATGGTATTACAACCCAACAACACATACTACTCTACTACTACTACTACTATCATACCAAACACAATTACTCCCCCTTTTTAGCCATAGAATAGACAACAGGCTAAGTCATATAATAAAACGCAGAACCAAAACTGCTAATGAAAACAAACACTACTTATAACACTTAATTCATCAGAAACAGAAAGGACACAGAAGAAACAAATGTCACTTAGTCAAGATTTCAACCCAGCAACACATATAGTGCACAAAAGTAAAATTCAGGGAACAACCCACAAAAAGTACAAAAACCAAGCAAAAAGGACAATAAAAAACAACCAACAAAGCAGATTACTGATGCTCAGGATCCTCATCATCATTGGTAGCAGCATTTCCTTCACTATCATTTTCGTCTTCCTCGGCATCAATCAAGTTCCCCTTAGCTCCTTCCTCTAACAAAGCTTTAATAAGAATTTCAAGTTTGACTTTTCTTTCAGTGCAAGCTTTGATAGTCTCATCCAGGTCTTTGCATGTTTCCTTTAACTCAGCCAAGACCTGGGTTCTTGAGTTTGACCCATCAACTCTTTTGTCCGATGTCCAGACGATGTCTGGGACATGTGTCCCTTAAAACAGCTTATGGTGCTGAGACAAAGGTCTTTCCCTTTTATAAGCTCCATTAGTGTTAATCAGAATACCTGGGTGCTGACCCAAAATAATACCATAAATCAAGGAGGGAAAGGCAATTTCCATTTTGACAACGAAGGTATTCATATGCTTCATACTTTGATCAAATTCATATGAACCAAAATCAAAGGAAGTTTTGGTACCAACCATATAGAAAAACCTACCGAACCCAATAGCAATAGTGGATGTTTGATTTGTAGACACCTAGTTAGCAGCTCCAATTCTATACAGAACACCATATTTTACACTCAGCTTACTTACACACAACTTGCCTTTCCTTGGCCAAATCTTCACTTGATTAGTTGTGATCTCCTTACAAACCATACTATCACTCACTTCAACTTCAGCCTGTTCCTCCTCATTTCTTCCCATGAACCTATTTATGATCTCAGGAGAAAACTCAACACACTTGCTCCTGACATATGCCTTTCGATATTCCTTACTCTTCTTATTGTTACAATCAGTAGGAATGTTCACAATAAACTCCTTCACAAGCATTTCATAACACTTACCAAGTCCAACAACACTTTTCATTAGTCCAGCATGTTCAGTGAGACTTAAAACCTCCTGAATCTCAAGAGCATCCTTCCCAAGTTCTCTTTCGAGAGCCAACCTCCTTTGGCACACAAACTTCCATTTCTCAACACTCTCCATAGAGTGAAAAGAAATGTTATCAACGGAAACCTCTGGAACATTTGCAGGAATATTTTTCCGTACTTCTACCTTTTTGGCAGAAGGCACGATGTCTTGAACATCTGATTCAACATCCACATCATACTCAGAATCACTAGAATGGGCTTGCTTCCTTTTCAGAGATTTCTTCTTGGAGACAAGGGACATAACTTTGCTCCAACTTTTCTTACGTCCTACAATTGTGATTTCCTTTGAAGTCTTAGGTTGTTTGCTTGCAGAAGCAACTTTCTTTCCTTTCCTAACTTTTAACCTTTTGGCAATACTAGCAGCTAGTTTCGTAGCAAGAGGCTCATCATCTGAACTCAACTTATCAATAGTGACAGCTTCAGTAGTCTTCTCCTTAGCATTAACTTCCTTATCAGATAACTTTTCCTCGTTATCAATTAACATTCCTTCTTCACCAGAATCCTCATTCTCATTATTAACTAAGTCATCTTTAACCACTTGTTTTTGGGCACTTTTTTCAATATAAACATATTTAGTAACAGCCTCACTATGAGGGTATGATTGAGGGGTTTCAACATGTTCAGTAGATTGAGCCAAGGATGTGGTAACATCTGGCACAACAACAAACCTAGCTTCCTTCAAACACTAGAAATAAAAATGCAAAAATATTAGTCAATAGCAATTTTTTCATCCTCACTCTGATTAGGGTTTTCTTGAGAAGTTTCCACCGGTTGAGCAGTTTAGGCCAAAGATCTCAACATCTGGCGCAACACAGGAACCATGGTCAATAGTCACAACTTTAGGGGGTGAGACAAGGACATTCTCATCGATAGAATCTTTAACAATGACATTCAACTCGGATTGACCTAGGTTTGTTTCATCACTAGGATTTTCCATACTGACAGACTCAATACCACTCACATAAACATTAGGATAGCAAGTTTAACATAAGGATCTACAACAGATGAATCAACAGTCACGACAGAAGGTTCCTTAGAAGTTATGAGGGGATCAAGATATAAACTCCTCATAGATGGAGGTTTCTTGACACAAGATGATGCAAATTTCCTATCACTACGGGGTTTTGAACACTCTTAGGAGTAGAAGAATCTTTACTGACCTTTAAGGATTTAACCTTCTTTGCAACAAGAATTTTGGTGTTTCCTTCCGTTGATGTTTGTGGAACAACAATGGAGATTGGAACAACATCAATGATCACGTCTAGAGAGAAAACCTTGGTTCTTGAATGAGAAACCCTAGTCTCCGTTGGGGCAGAGACAATTTTCTTTTCAGAGCACTTGCCAGGAGTTGAGACAGAAGTGTTAGACATCTTGGATTCAGGTTGCATGTTGAGAAAAATGTTTTGAGAGATAACCAAGATGAAGTGAGAGATGAACAATTTTCTGATGGAAATAACAAGGTAGGTGTGAAGAGGTTTCTTACGAATTTGAAATAAATATGGTAAGGCCGTAATAATTTTGCAAGGAATATCATGTTGTATTAAATGGAGAGAGAAAAATGAGGCTGCACGCTTACACAACAGTTGTTGCCATAATTTTGTGTAAAGGCAGATTCCAAATTTTCCCCATTAATTTCTTAAATTGATTTGTGTTAAGATGTTGCAACTTCTGGTGTGACATCCTGATTTGCCTACTACAGATTTTTCCTTCCACAATTTTGAGCTTAGGAATACCACCAAAAGTCTCTTCAGACATAGTCATTTCATACCTTTGAGATTCAATTGTCGAAACCTCTGAGACCATACCTTGACTTTTTCTTTCTTGAGAAATAAGCAAGTGGAAGAACATGTAGTTTCTTGAGGAACCCAAAAGTAGCAATTGTCTTTAGTCCTAACTCCCTTCATCAGACCATCATACTTCTCATTCTAAACCAAGCATTCAGACTTGTAAATATTCACATTTAGCCCTTGATCACATAGCTGACTGATACTAATCAGATTGGTAGTCAGTTCTTTTACAAGAAGTACATCATTTTGACTGGGAAGTCCAATACAAGCAAACCTTCCCACTCCCTAAATTTTACCTCTAGCACCATCACCAAATGTGACAAAACTGGTAGGATAATACTTCATATCTGCCAAATAGTTCTCAACACTTCTCATATGTCTAGAGAATCCACTGTCAAAGTACCAATCCTCTCAATATGAGGTTCTAAAAGAGGTATGGGCTATGAGACTAGTGACAGTATTCTTAACTTTCCATTCCTTTCTAAGTTTAATCCTTACATGATTAACCCTAAGTTGAGGTGAATGTTTTGGATAACTATACAATCTATAGCAGAATGGTTTTATGTGACCATATTTACCACAATAATGACATTTCCAAGGCTGGAACTTGCCTCTGGTCAGAGTTTTCTGAAGTCTGGCAGAAAATTGTCACATTTCATCAGATATTATAGACTAACCCCTTACTTCACCAGGAACAAACTTTGTCACATGCGTTTTCTTTGATTATTTAATGACAGATAATTAAACCTTCACTACTACAAAATGCGCAAACAACAACGCCCAGTTTACAACAGATTCATTTACAGTGTTGTAATAGGTTATAATGTTCGCGCAATGTTTGCGCATCAGTGAGTAACTGGATTTATTACTATGGTTGTCTTATAACACCGTAGTAATATATGATTTGTAGCAAGCTTCGACCCCCATCAAATACACGTTTTCAATTTTTTAGACTACATTAAGGGTGTGCCACTTAAGTCCATTATTTAAAAATTAAATTGTAAATGATTTTACAACGGTTAATAAACCAACCATTGTTATAGGACTTTTAAAAAAAATTGAAAATTGAAAGTTATTTAACCAAGATATTTAACCACGGTGTTACTAAACAACCGTTGTAAAATTTGAAAATTTCATGACGGCTGTAATTTCTAATCGTGATGAAAAGTGATATTTTTTAGTATATAAGCGAAAGTATCTATCGTTCACTACATAGAAGTTGTTTCTCTCAAAAGAAAACCCTAACATATTTCACTCTTCCCTCTCATAACATAACTCTAAACATACTTCAACCTTTTGATACGTCTTCAGATTCATCTTCACTAATCGCTAACTTTAGGTTCGTTCATTACACTTATGCTTCAATTTCGTTTACTTGTCTTGTTAAAAATGAATTCTAATTTTTTTTCTTGAATGTTCTCATTTTTTCAGATCCATCATCACCACCTTAACAAATACAAGAAGTATACTTTCGCTATGTTACCTATGGTTTGTGTAGCTATGAAGAAAAATACAAGAAGTATGAAGCCATTGTGTTAACTTCATTCACCTTGTACTTTTTTTTCATAGCTTCATGAACTAGATGAAATAGGAAAGTGTCTCAGCAAATCCTTCCATAAAGTTTCCCCGTATACTTTTTTTTCATTCTTTTCCATAAAGTTTCCATCAAATATTTCCATTAAAATGTCTCAACAGTCCGGCTGTAGCAATGGAAGCTGGTCCTCAAATCGTTCAAGGTACGTATGCAACGGTGGTATTAACGCTCCGTTGATGACGACATGGACCGAATCGAATCCAGACCGCTCTTTCTATGGGTGTGGGATGTATAAGATTCAAGGATACAAACAATGCTCTCACTTTGTTGGTTGGATGACGAGATGGATCCTAGAGCAGAACAAATAATTTCTGTACTTGTAAAGAACTTGAATGGGGAGAAGAGAATGGTTAACACCTACAAAGCCAAGGAGGACGAATTGATGTTTAAGGTGAAGATCCTAAAGAAACAGTTGAAGATTACCTGGATTTTTATTTTTATTTTAAGTGTTCATTGCATTTGTTGTAATGACAAATTAGGTTATAGTTGATTAGGTTTGTATGTTTACAGATGGTGTATGGTAGATGTATTGGTTACATAAGATTCAAGTGATGATGTTATGGTGTATCATGAATATAGTACAAGTAATATTATTATAAATTTATCACAAATTTGTGTTGTATTTTCTGCTGTGACATGGTGAACAATAATATAAGTTAAAAATTGGTATAAATTAAAAGCAGGATATAATTGTAAATTCTGCAGAAAATTTTACAACGGTTATTTATCATAACCTTTTTATTAACTCGCGTGCTGTCCAGTAAAAAATTAAAAACAAAATTGCGCAACTGAGAATCGAACCTAGGACCATCACTTTATCATAACGGTTTTTTTGAATAAACTGTTGTGATAGGGCGCGCGCTTTCCAGTTTATTACAACGGTTACAGGGCCATATTTATAAGTATCATATATACAACCACACTCTACATAACAACGCCTGGTCCTACGTGGTTATATATCTTTCCCAACCATTGTTAAAGGTTTGTTCCGTAGTAGTGCTTATATCAGTAAATAGTTTACCTTCTTTTCCAACTTGAAGAATCCCATCCAACACATCAGCTCCGTTGTTCAACATTCTTATTGATTTGGTCATATTTTCAAGCTTTGAGGTCAATAGGACTACTTCACCTTGAGGTTCAGAGATGGTAGATAAAAGCTTCTCTTTTTCACCCTGAAGTTGAGCTATAAGCCCCTTCTCCCCTTCTCCTAACTTACACACTTATTCACTTCTGATACAAAGCTCCTTGTAGGAGGATACTAATTATTCATAAGTGACATCTTCATCTTCATCAGAATCACATATACCATTGAGCTTGTAACTTACTTAGCAGTTTCATCATCAGTTTCACCTTCAAACTCATCAGTCCAGGAAGAAGTCAAACCCTTCTTCTGTTTCTTGAGGAATGTTGGACATTCTGGCCTAATGTGACCAAAACTCTCACATTCATGACACTTAATGCTTCTATCTTGATTTGACTTATCCTCTATTATTGCTTTTCTCTGAAGTTCACTGTTCTTGTTGATGTCAGATGGGATGCTCTTGACATTTGGTCTTGACTTCTTATCCATACTTTTCAGCACCTTATTGAACTGTCTCCCAAGAAGCACAATAGCATTAGAGATTCCTTCATCAGTGTTCAAGTCAAATTGATCCTATTCATCATTGATGTTAGAAGTAAAACCTATGTTCTTGTCATTCCTTTCAGATTTATCACTAATTGCCAGTTCAAAAGTTTGAAGTGACCCAACAAGTTCATTCACTCTCAGTTTGCTTAAGTCTTGGGCTTCTTCAATGGTTGTGGCCTTCATGTCAAATCTCTTGGGCAGGGACCTGAGAATCTTCCTAAACAACTTTTCTTTTGATATCTTTTCTCCCAAGGCACTAAAAGAATTTTCTATTTCAAGAATTTTCATGTGAAAGTCGTGAATGCTCTCATCATATTTCATCTTTAGATTTTCAAATATGGTAGCGAGTAGCTGAAGTCTAGACATCTTCACCTTAGATGTGCCTTCATGAGTGGCTTTGAGAATTTCCCAAGCATCTTTGGCCACAATACAGGTGTTTATTAATCTGAACATGTTTTTGTCATCTCCATTGAATAAGGCATTCAAGACTTTGGAGTTTCCAAGAGCAGTTTCATCTTCTTCCTTAGACCAACCCTCTTCTGACTTCAAAGTCTACTTACTATCTTTATCCTTAAAAATAGGATGTTCCAATCCTTGATCATAGCTTTCTAAGTTTTGCTACCCATATATTTTAGGAAAGCCACCATATGTGCCTTCCAATAGTCATATTTGGTGCAATCTAAGACGGGGGTGGGGGGGGGGGGGTCTGTTAACATTTCCTCCTCATTCCTTTTCCCTAGTACCAGAAAGTATCATCCTTAGAGCTCACCTTAAACAAAACAGGGTGCCTACTCTGATCCCAATTGAGATTCTGGTAATCAGACACCAAATGTCGAGTGCGATGTCACGACACTAAGATCAGGACAGTAACACAACACAAACAATTATGCAATTAATTTAAATGACTGGAAATAAATAACACAGTTAATTGTTGACCTAGTTCCGTGCAACATCACCTATATATGGGGCATCCAAGCCAGGAAGGAAATCCACTATAATAGTATTAGTTTGAATCCCAAGTAATTAACTTCCGATTTACAATCTTCTCACCTAATCACTACCCATACTATTTCTATCTAGGGCACTCATGAGTGATTCACACTTACAACTCAATAAACTCAGTCCAATTCAAGCATCTAAATGACGCATGAATGGCTCACAAATAAACATTGTCCAAGTCAGATATCAAGGATGATATAAGAGTGGATCACAAATAACAAGGAACAGATAAAACCCTAATTCCATTTTAACACACACAATTATGTTCTTAAGTATATTATGTTTAGCGCCGTCCTCTTTAAATAGCCTTTGGTAAGCATGGGCTTAGGCATAAAACGCGCAACATATCCAAAATAGTAGCTGCAAATATTATGCATAATCTTTTGCATAAAACTAGGAACAAATCACATGTTTCCTAAAATTTCTCAAAAACCCTTATATGAAACAAATACACATCTAGAGCAGAACAGTAGATCCTAAAATACCCTTTTTGGACTGCGACAAAATCTGAGCTAAAACCAAAAGAAATATCACAAATAAAAACAAATCTTCCAAGAAGTAAAACCCTAAAACCTGCCCTGATGCCTGACCAACATGTCATAACACCGTGCTTAACATCTCTGCAATGATGTATAACCAACAGGTCTAGACATCTTGCTTAACATCTTTCTGAGATACATGTTTTAACAAAATTGCTGCTAATCCCAAAAACACAGAACTAGCACTTACTGCCAGATGTAGTGCCTTGATCCAACACGGAACACCCCCCAAGTTAGGGGATCCTGGGGACTTCTCAATCCCTTGTGAGATAGGAACTTTAAATTTCCCTAATGCCTTATGTGATCTTGGTGCTAGCGTTAGCATGATACCTCTAGCTATCCATAGGAGGCTAAATTTAGGAGAGTTAAAACCCTGTAGAATTTTCCTATAACTTGTTGATGGGACGGTGAAATCCATATCAAGAATTTTAGAGGATATTCCCGTCAAAGTTGGGAACTTATACATACCCACCGATTTTGTGGTAATGGATGTGGAAGAGAAGCATAACATACCTGTTTTCCTAGGGAGACCTTCATGGCTACAGATGGAACACTTATTTATGTTAAGCAAGGGATGCTGACCATTGAGGTAGGGGAAATAAGATAGGATTCTATTTTCCTAATGATCAAAAAAACTTTTGATGCTCAAAGCCACAAAATTAGCCACATTAGAGAGATGACCATAAGAGAAGGGTCTAAAAAGAAAGATAGAGAGAAAGTGGGTTTGATACAGGAACTTTCAAAAAGGAAGAAAAAGAATAGGTGTATATCTTTTATGAATATGATTGGTTGGGAACCCAACCTAGTAAGAGGAAGTGTTAGGGATCAGAGTCTGAAAATGGAACCTTCTTGAGTGGAAACACTCGAGAACCGTCGAGCCAAGCGACATTAAACAGAGTGCTATGTGGGAGGCGACCCACGCCTTTTTCATAATAATCTATTTTCTTGTTTTTTTTTGTTATTCCTTTTCTTTCCAGGTAATAGGTACTTGCAGGAGGAGGAAGAAGACATCTAGTTTATTGGAAAGTCGAGAGAAAATAATCAAGAACGAGACCCTACCTAGAAAACCCAAGACGAAATTAAGAACAAGAAAATTGACCATGAGCCAGTAAGCTGTTATGGGTGGTCGTAATAGCCATCACGGCCCGTAATAGCCACCCATCCAATCCCCATATAAAAACCAGAGAGTTGTTACGGGTACTCATAACAGTTGTTATGTCCTACAACAGGCCCCAGCGTGAAAAATTCAAACTTTTTTGAATTGTCTCTCTCCTACTTACCATTCCACCACCTTTCTCTCACCTAATCATTCCCAATTAATACCCTTTAAACATCCCAAATCTTATTTTTATTATCATATCATCATAACCTTTCTCTCTCTAGTCTTATCATCTTTTCCCCTTAACTCCCTATCTCTTCCAAAACCTCCATAAACTCCATCAAAACCACAACCTAAAACTCTCACCTTTACCCTCATACTAACCCAAAACCACAATCTCACTTCACAAAACCTTTCTAATTCCTCACCCTAAACCAAATTCTAGGTTCAGTTTCAATAAAAATAAAAAATTTGAAATTCTCTACATCTAAAAAATTAAAAGAGTGCCTCCGAAAAGAATGACACAAGCGGAGTCATCTAGGCCAAAGAAAAGAGGAAGCATGAGGGCACTAAATCCTCACAACATCATATTCAAGAATGATGAGCAAGCAAAGAGATATTCGGTCTTAATCAAGAGAAGGCTCACTCCCACAAGGTACTTGTGTGAACAAACTCTCTCTACTTTAGGTTTAAAAAGTGAAGTTGATAGGTTTCTTAGAAATATTGGTATTCTTGATTTCATGCAAAGAGACGCTCCCACTTATGAGCGCATTACCCTTGATTTTTTTTAACACCCTTTCATTTAAGCTAGAGAAGATGTGGGTTGATGGTGTGAGAAACTATTATGGTATCTTGAAATTCTGCTTGTTCAACCAAAACATTGTCTTAAGTGTTGAGAACTTAGGGAAACTCTTTCGATTACCCATCTTGGGCCCCGGGGTAGTCCCACATGGTTTTGATTTTTCTAACTTTTGGACCTCCATTTCTAGGCATAATGACTATACCACCCAAAACTCCAAAGTCTCCGAACTCCAAAACCCGGTTTTTAGGTACATCCAAAAAGCCTTGGCCTACACCATGTTTGGCTGAGGTGGTAACACTGGTGTACCCTCCCAAATGGAACTTTTATTTTTGTACTTTATGGTTAATAATGTGCTTCTTAATGGGGCAGCTTTTGTGGCCAATTACTTAGAAAGAGTTACACGTTCCGCATCTGGTGACATTTCGATAGGAGAGATGATCACCCTCATAGCCGAGCATCTAGGTATTGAGTCTAACCGTGATGTTGACCACGTTATTGAAGAGAAATATAAAGTTAACATGGAATCCCTCATCCACCAAGGCATGATCCATTGGGAAGGAAACACTTACTCAGTGATGATGAATAACATCGCCATTCTTGACTTGCCCAACCCTTGGAAAGTAACGGTTGATATTGGTAGGAATTGGTTGTATACGGCGGCCGCTGGTTCTCCTGATGTCTCATTTGGGGAGGAGGAAGACCCCGATTTTGCTGAAGTTAATGCAGGTACTGCTATGGATGATGACACTACACCACCCACCTGACCTACCTATAATGAAAGCGGAACATCCACAGAAAATCATGATAGGTGAAATTGGGTTCAGAATGAACTCCGGGAGATTAGGACGGAGCAAAACTGGCAAGGAGTAGTCTTGGATGATGTCCAAGCAATGATGCAGCAGCTGATGTTATATTTTCCTCCTCTTAAGTGAGGATATTTGTGAGTCCACACCACCTCTCATATGCTAAAACATTGAAGACACTGTTTAGTTCAAGTTTGGGGGTGGGGGGGGGGGGGTCTTTACCTGTTTTAGTTTTTCTTTTTGTTATTTATGTTTTTTGTTATTTGCTTCTATTTTCCCTTCAATAAAATGAAATCACTATCGAATTCTATCCCAAATTAGGACTGTAATTTTTTTTCATTTGAATGCTTTGATTTTAAGGAAGTTGAGAAAGTATTTAGAGCTTGAGGGAAGAGAGGCTGGTGTAACACCCTAATTTCCCGGTGTAATTTTATATAAAAATCAGAGTAATTTAAAATCACCAAACAGTTAGAGTGCTACTTCAACTCAGACCATCTCATGCAATTGGATATGAAACACATAATGAAATTTAAAAATAATAATAATAATAAGAAAACATGTCTGAACTTCAATCTTATTTTAGCAGCAGAAAAACATCAACAACTAATTATTTAAACCATTCAAACATAATCATAATAATTTATTCAATGTAAGAGATTAACATTAATCTCCACTAAATATAATTAAAATAAATAAACGTTCCACCCCCCGGTGTTACATATCAGAGCAGACGCCGACTCAACAAAAGCATAACAAAGACTATTCTCTCTTCCACTCACATCCACGCCTATATTGTGAATTATCTGGACGATGCCCATGTAAAGGCAACATTCAAAGTGAAGGGGTGAGAAATCACAATCATATAAGGAAATACATAATAATATGTAAGCACACCATCAACATATGCATAATCACACAATCTGCAATTCACACTTCACACAATCCACACATAATAATGCAACATATATACAAATGCAAAGAGATTCAACTCAGGACTCAATGCATGTGGTACCAAATGTTAACTTACAGGTTCACTCGCTCCGATCCCCGCCATAGGATCAAAGCCCACCAAATATCGTTATCATCACCATATGTAATGCTTCACTGATTCCCACTTGGAACCAGCTACTCGTACCCAATCCCCACCATAGGATTGAGGCTCACCAAAACGGACCACCGTCCAAACACCATAAATGCATGATTTATGAAAGACATGCAACAATAAAAACAACATGTACAATGATGTTCACCTTAATCATTATACCACGCCAAAAATGGCCACTAAACACCAAACTTATAGTACAAGCATTTAACAATAGCATTATAGTAATATAACACGCAACAAAACAGCATTCACACACACACACTGTCACACCGCATCATACACACCACATACCACCCAATACCATTACACACCTTTTAAAATCACTTTCAGGTACTGAAACTATTTTTAAAATAAGTTTTGTTGTGCCAGCTTCCCGACGCTTTGAACGACACCTCAAACAGACACCCGAAACCCAAGTTATAAATTTTCAAAATTGACAAAGCAGGTGTAACTGGTTACCCCGAATCAGTAACCGATTACACCTCTCATAAAAACAGTGGCTAACCCACCTCAATGTAACCGATTACACCAAATCCAGTAACCGGCTACACCCCTTAAAACTGCCCAAAATACACCCTTTTTGGACAGTGTAACCGATTACACTAAAACCTATAACCGGTTACAGCCTTTGAAAATTTGATTTTTCTGAAAATTGTCTCAGGTGTAACCGGTTACACCAAAAGTGGTAACCGGTTACTACTATGTTCCAATTAATTTTTTCTGTAACTTTTTGGTAAGAAAATCAAATTTGGAACCTCCCCAAACCCCAAATCTGCATAAAAAAAGCATATACTCATGTTTCACATTCTGACTCTAACAACACCAACAACACAACATTTCATCCATCTCCCAATTTATCCAATATGTAAGTTATGAATGCACCTAAGGGGAGGGGGGGGGGGGTGAATTAGGTGTCTATAGATTTTTCTCAGTTTTTCGACAGATCTGATTTTTACTTTCCTAAAAGTTACTAAGTGATGAAATGCTGTCAAGACGGAAAGTAAAGAACACCAGGAAGTATACTGGTTCCCCTCACAGGTCAAGAGTACTCCAGTTTCCTTTCAACTTGAAAGAGATTTCACTAAAATGTTAGATCTTAGACAAGACAACCTAGTCTTTCTATACTAGACTCTAACACACCGCCAAGAACAATCCTCTTGGATTTTACAATTTTAAAGTCCAACCGAGAACCAACCTCTCACAATGGACCTCTTGTATCCACAATTCGGATAACAAGGATACAAAACCGACTGAACTTAATTCCAACAATCCTGGAAATTAAGATAACAAACAATGATGTAATTCTGAATTTTTGAATATATTTGACAGATGGAATTTTGATGCTTTATCAATCACAAGATTGATCTTCTCCTTTGTAACACTCAATACTCAAGACAATAATACAAGTGTTCTTTGAATGTAAATGAAACTATGATGTTTAGAATGAAGGTTTATGCAAAGTTTCACTTTAAAAAAAATTCTGAAGAACCCTTAGAAAGATTTTGGAGATTGAAAGATAATGAGTAATGATTTGAAATTTTGTAAGGAGGTGAGAATGAAATCTGAGATAATGATGTTTATATATGTCTATGACACCTCTACAAATGGTTACAAATTATGAATGGATGCCATGGTTGATCAGAAGAAAATTTAGAATGAAATAATGAAAGGGTGCAATAAAATTTTTGCCTCTGCTTCAGTGGTAACCGGTTACTCTATATAGGGTAACCGGTTACTTAAGCTTAACGTTTAAAAGATTTGAAAATTTTGACAGGGTAATCGGTTACCTTATTTAGAGTAACCGGTTACTTAAGACCGGAATTGAAAAATTGCTAAAAACAGAGGTTCAAAACCATTTTCAATGTACTAAAACATGTTTCTAATGATCATGGCATAAATGATGGATAAGATTAACACTTGTATGATTGCAAGAGGTTAAGTGTTATACCTATTCCTTTGAGCTCCAATCTTCATAATGCCTTGACAATTGTAGAAACTTGATTCTTAGAGCAAGAGACTTTATCAATCCTTTTTGTTAATCCATCTTGTCTTTATGAGATTCTTTGTAGGTGTGTCTTCATCAAAACCTCTGAGAAGCCATGTCTTCACACAATATACATCAAAATGACATTATCACACAATTGCATCATTACACATCAATTGTTCAGAATATAGATAAGAGTAAAACAATCACATAGAGATATAGAAACTCACCCACATACCATCATGTAATACCCTTATACGAAAGGAAAATCCACCCCTACCTTAGATTTCCTAGTAATGAGCACTTCAAAAATGGTTTCTTTTTTCTCCTTCCTTGACCTAGCCTCTTTGTCTGCTATCTTCTCACAACTTTATGTAGAATACAAAAACTGATCCACCTTCTCTCAATTTTTCCTTTTTGAATAAAATTATTCTCATAATATAATTTTCTCTTATTTTCCCCAACCTACCCTCATGTAATTACTTTCATGCCCCTAAAATCTCTACACACATACTATTTATTTTATTTATCACTAATTAATACAATAAAATAAATAAAACATTATTTTTAATTACCAAAACAACTCTAAATTATTCAAATCACTTCTATCATCTCTCGATAACCCTAATTCAAAGGAACACACCCCTCCAACACCTTAAATTCTACACTCTAAGGCTACTACCCTACACCAAAGGGCCCCCCTAACACATTTCAAATCATCAAACAACACATATAATCACACACTTTTAATTACGAAAAATAAGCAAAATAAATCGGGGTGTTACAGCTAGGACTAGGGACATTGGGAAAGTTTGAAAATTTAGGTATGACCCGAACACCCTAGGTCTCCCGGAGTAAGGACGCGAGCCCAACATGTAGATTTGTGCATTAGTACTCGGATTTGAGAAGTATCCCCCAATTAGTTTATATTGATAGTCCGGTATGATTAAAAGACTTGCATGAATAGGGTTGGTTGAGAAAACAAATATTTGGACACAAAAAATAATTGAATAATGGCGATAAAGACAACTAGTCCTTCTAAGTTGGGTAACCCTCACCCGGTTACTTAGCCTAATAGCGGTTGAGTCTCAATTGTCGTCCCAAAGTGGACTAATAAAGGCCAATGTGCGTGAAAAGGAAAAAAATATAATAATAAAGGTGCCTAGAAAAAAATTCCTTGAATGATCTTATGCATGTGAGGAAAAATAATCGTAAATGCCTTAATCTGATTATCCGAATGAAGGGGGGAAATCGAAGAAGGGACTTAAGCTTAAAGCATAGTTGGAGAGGTGATCGAAAGGGAGATTTAGGTTTGTGGTTATACCACAGTGTATGTTCTTGTAATTCTTTCGTTAACATATGATTACTGAGAAAACTAGGACTAGCCAATCGGAACAAAAGCTAACGTATGAGTATCGACACACTTTATTTTCGCAAGTTTTTCACTTGAAGTGCACCGCTTGTTCCAAATATTTTCTATATAAGCTTCATTGCTTAAGGACAGGCAACATTCTAAGTTTGGGGGAGTTTGATAAGTGGTTTTTATGTTGCTTTTATTAGTAGTGTTTATATCGTTTTACATCCCTTTTGTTTGCTTTCCCGATGTTTTTCTATGTTTTATACTTTGGTATGGTGTTTCCCTTTTTTTCAGGTCATGATATGCATTCAAAGTGAAAAAGGGACGAAGAGTAGGCAAAACAAGGAAAAAGGCAAGAATCGGAAAATTCCAGTACCAAAACTAGAGGCCTGTTATGGGCACCCGTAATATCCATTACGACCTGTAACACGGGAAGACCCCAAGCCCCCAAGACCATGCATCCCATAAAAAATCCAGAGGCCTGTTACAGATGCCCGTAACAGCTGTTATGGCCATAACAGGCAGGCGAGTTTTCCCGATTTGTTTCCAATTTGATTTGATTTCCTCCACTTAAAGGTCTCATAATTGCTTGGATCTGATCTTAAACACTTGTAATTGACACTAATTGCTAGGATATTCCTACCATAGTTAGAATTTAATATGAAAACTCATAGGTAGTCTTGAGTTTTTATCCAGTTTTCAATTCCCATTTTTATTTTCATGTTTTTTCTTTTGCAACTTTGTACAAGTCTACATTGGAGCAGCTAAATCTACTTTCAATAAAAGAATTGCGTTTTCATTAATCAGGTTCTCAATTACTACTTTAATCATTCGTCTAATGATCATGTATTTATCCTTGATTATTGTTGTGATTGAATTGTTCTTGAATATGAGTGAGTGGTCCTCTAGGGACCAAGGGTTATAAACAGTATTGGTCCTCTAGGGACCAATAGGATGGCGAGAGCAGGTGTTGCTAATTTAACTATTTTTCTATAAACTGAGTCGGAATTCTAGTAATATAAGTGCTTAGGGCATGTGGAGAAGTTTATGATAAGAGTCATAACTCTATGTCTTGCTTGCATTATATAATTTTAACCTGCTTTTAAGCTGTTTTGCTATAATTGCTTTTTTGGTTAAGTTTTTTTCAAAATCCTTTATTCGGTCACTCTAGTTTTACACCAATAGGATAGAAATCGATACTTAACCATTGGTCTCTGTAGTTCGATACATTTTA
This sequence comes from Lathyrus tuberosus, assembly GCA_022829125.1. Taxonomy (NCBI): domain Eukaryota; kingdom Viridiplantae; phylum Streptophyta; class Magnoliopsida; order Fabales; family Fabaceae; genus Lathyrus; species Lathyrus tuberosus. The sequence continues at coordinate 6,348,437 of JALAZF010000243.1, read as the reverse complement.
CTACTTTGACATTAGCCGTGCACTTGCGACAGTTGTAACCCGAAATTTGACCTCCCCTTTTTGCCTTTTGCATAAGCATGTGCATTCGCATCACTGGCATATGCACTAGCACATTTTTCTCTATGATTTTGTTGTAGGAATTTTCAGGTTTTCCAAGCCCGATTAATCACATCCTCAGAAAGTCATCACGTCATCAAAACAAGCACAAAATAGGGGTTTCCATGGCTTTTCATCAAAACAAGAGGTAGAAAATCGAGATCGGAACTTCAGCACTTGTTCCTGAGCAATTTGGTCATTTTTTACCTAGAGTAATCGATTACCATGTTTCTAGGCAAAAACAGGGTAATCGATTACCCTATGCAGATTTGCAAATCTTGCTGCATTTTTGGGATAGGAACTTTGCACTCTCTTTGTTCTTATATTCTACTTTATTCTAGTATTATGTGGAATATTCTAGACACTTCAAGAATCCACTTGCATTTGCTACAATGTATCATTTCCACTCAAGACCACCATGCACGTTTATTTCCAAATATGTGAACCATAAGATTTGAAGCTTGCATTAGGATGTTCCCACCGAGTTAACAAATAACTAATTGAGTTAACCTCCAACTCAGTGAGTTAGATATAACTAACTCCAAACCAAATTCCAAACCACCCTTCGCTAGCTCCAAACCAAGTTCCTTACCTATCCCACTCCAAACCTCCACTCTATATAAAGAAACCTTCACTTTGTTGCAAGGGGGCCACCATTTTTTTCAATCACACTTCACTCTCTTCACTCTCAATTATCTCACATTCTCTCTGAAATTTTTTTGCAACTTCTTCATCTTCATCTCCATTTTCTTCCCAAACCTCACTATAGCTCAATTTCACCATTGAAGAGTAGTCACTTTCACCTTAGAAGTGATTATTTCTTGAGCTTAACCTTCATCATCTTGCTATTCTACTTGATTTTTTGAAGTTTTATTATGTTTTGGATTCATCTCAAGTGTTTGCTTCAAGATTCTACGGTGCGTATTTGTGTTTTCGAGATTTCATCGTAATTTGCTCGGTTTCGATATAAGTAGGCTAAAATTGAAGATTCCTCTGGTTTTCTTTGATTATCTTCATTAAGATTCACTTGAAACAACTTCCAAGGCACATCTCAGCCATGTAGGTTGGTCCTTCTTTTCATATTTTACTGTTTCGAACGCTTTCGTATCATTCGCGATGTAGTTTCGATACTTTATGTGTGAGAATTGATTAGCCATTACCTGATCCATGATCTTGATGAGTTAGTTGATTCCATTGCTGGTTATTTTATGTTGTTAAACTTGATTTTCGTGCACAAATTCATACCATAACATGTGGTAGTTTGGATAAGTGATTAAGTGCTGAAAGTGATTTTTAAAAAGTAGTTTTTTCCCATTATTACAGTGGTAATCGGTTACCTATATCAAGGTAATCGATTACTCTTCATAAATTTTCACTAATTCTGCTATTTTCAAGCGTGTAGTTGATTACCTGCATTGTGGTAATCGATTACCATTGTAACAGAGTTACATTTTTTTAGTTTTCTCAAGTGTGTTTGCCATGCTTTCCTCATTCCACTCCGATGGATTGATAAGATTGATTTTTAGGGATGTTTTATGAGTCATTTCACTTCTGTTGAAAACATGCTTGTAAATTTTTCGGTGCTCGATCTTTCGATTTTATAATTGTACACATTCTTGGCATTGTATGAACATGATCATTCTTGCACAATTTTATTCACACAATAACATGATTTGTGATACATATTAAATGACATTTGGTACTGTTTTGCACTTTCATTCATGGTTGAATTAAATTTGTTCTTCATTGAGCAAGTTTAATCTTGTATAATAATTAATCCACACCCTTGTTTTAATGATTTTTCACCCCTTTGAAAAATTGTTAGCACTTCAATTCCCTTTGATTAATTAATCGAAGCCTCATGTCGATTATTTGATCTTCCCTTTGGCGCTTCTATTTAGGCTTCCTTTAGAGCTTTTCTTTCACTTTCTTCCTCGCGGAGTGAGAGTCTCGTGCGACACTGGAGCTACAACTTGGAGCTGTTACGCTACCCGTTTAATTTCTACACTAGACCCTGTGTGTTATAGAAGGAATGAGAGTGGAGAATTCCTACACTCATTCTGATTATTTCAGGTAGGGGACGAATGACCCCATGTTTGGATTAGTCATCTCTATCTCCAAGTTGTAGCATATCTCCATCCCCAGTTTGAGTCGATCCTTGATCACTCTTACCTCATTCAATCAATCTTTTGATCTAACAACATTCCCCTGTGAAATTATGGCCTATGCAGACAGCAGATGTCCTAACACATGTCAAAACATTGTGCTACATAATCCTGTAAACTAGGGGGCGCAACTGCAGACTGATACCTTGAATATCAGAACTGCAACCTCACAGATGCCACGACATCTGATCCAACATGTTAGTCAAGAACACCACCAACAAAACTGTAAAGTGAGAATGTAAAATTAACACAATATATGTTGACCCAGTTCGGTGCAATTCACCGACTCTGGGGGATACCAATCCAGGATGAAGACTTCACTATCTGTAGAACTGTTACAAAGCTAAACTCCCCCATTTACAACTTTATACCTAACATCTATCCAATGAACATCTTTATCAAGGGCTAAACTCAACCGTTTACAATCCTGGTATGAGACACCCTACTCACATCCTAATCACAACCTGTGATATCTCTGTCTTCTGCAAATTCAGAACAGTCGTCGTTTCTTGACCTTCAAATTATCTTGGACTTGCTTCAAAGCTTCGTCCAAGAACCATACAACAACCATTACCTATAGGTTTCTGGTTGTGTCCCTATACATATTCCTTCCACCCTGCATCCCATAATACATAGTGGAGACTCACAACTCCTAAGAGAGCCAACGACTCTCAAACCCTAAACCCTTATTCAACACAAAGGAACTAGGTTACAAAGTTACAAGTGATACAAAGCGTACAGTTAATAAACCCTAGGTCTACGTCTACTTATATAGTCTTCTGTTGTCTTTGGGCCTTCAATTATTTCTCCTTTATCCACTCTGCAAATTTGCACCAAATCTTTTGACAGATTTGTTAAGTAATTAAACCGTATGTATTTGTAAGATGTTAGGACATCTTTGTCGACATCTTTAATCTTGAGCAGATTTCTTCATCTTTATCATATACATGTTTTACCAAAATTTCGTCAAACCACAGGAGCTTTCAATCTCCCCCTTTTGACAAATTTTGGCTAAAACATTCTCTTCTGTGCTGGATACGCGAAGTTGATAAAGGGCCTTGATTCTCTTCATCTTGAGAGTTTCCCTTCTGACATCTTCTTCCTGAATTCCAGACAGTCGTGACATGGAGTTCATAAAATATGTACCCATAGAACAACAGAAAAACGACTTCCTTCTTCTCCGCCTTTTTAGCCAAAACTTGGCAAAAGTGACCAAGACAACTCCAAACCCAGACACAACTTACCCAGAATTTGAAAAATGCCATCGATCACTAGGTAGGAATGATGAGACAAGGAGAAATTGATACAGTCTTATTTATAGCCAAGTAATTTCCATAGGAAGTAACGAACCGCATAAAATAACTCTAGTCAATTCAAAGGTCCATTAATCAAGGAAAATCACTCCACTAAATGCTCACCGGCCAAGACTGTTGACTGTTTCTTCTTTTAAGAACACTGACCAACAAACCCATTACCTGCAACATGTTAAACAACAATGTCCTGACATTGTGTCAGACATTGTCTGTTCTTCATAGGTTTTTCTTCTAATATGGTATTACAGAGATTTCTTCACAAGTATATGATCCCAGTCTGCAAGAGAAAAATAAATTCTCCCAGACTCAATCAATGATTCTTAAGCATCCAATAAGAACCATTCAAGTATGCATTGCCAAGTTTCCCACAACTTGCAACAATACTCTAATGTCAAGACATCCTCTTTGACATCTCAGTTTGCTTGACACGCAAATGCAAACTGGAATTTCCACTGCATCCTCGCAGCAATTCATCTTAGACCAAGGGGCCTCTCCCCCCTGACTAAGGTAACTGGTGCCCTCCACTGAACACCCAAGCTAATGACTGGAAAACATAAGAAACATCTTCATGTCTTCAAGAGTGCACCCTCTATTCAACACACCTGCTGAATGCAACCATTAACTTTTTATTGTTCCCTCTGACAAGAAACAATAATCACTCACACATGATCAATGGCATACATCCCGTGAGGACGTGTATACAAATCATAAGAAACTCTTGGCTTGAGATCAAACTCCCATTGACCCCCCTCATTCCACAACCATCTTATACACCACACGAACTCCTCTTGAATTCTCATGTATAGATATCACGTTGCTTGAGGCATAAACCAATTGAATTAGAATGCTTCCCATTCCTCAAAGAGACGCGTAGGGTCCCTTAGTTTGTTATCACAATGTCAGCTATCGTATGCATGCTCCAGAACTTCACAGCTCCTAAACTTATCCACTACTAGCATGACTTGCTCCAAGGGCTCAGAATGTCGTATCCAAGATTTTCCACTGACCTCACCAGGCCAGCATTAGATATAAACACCCCGTAATCCAAGACAGTCATTCCTATCATTCTCCCGTATGATAATCTAGAATACTTATGATTTATGGTGAATCTCCACTTCTGAACGCATTCAGGAAACAAACTTCCAAGCAATTAACACGTGATCCACTTCAGTCTTCAAACACTTACATCCTCCTTCCAAGGAACCCTTCTACTCCATCATTCTCCCGGATGGTCATGTAGATACTTATTGGACACGATGCAAGTAACCAGTTCATCACGGAACCTGAGATCCTTCACCAAGGATATCTAACCCAAAGATGTTCTAACATCAGTTAGGACAACTTCTGCACATCATAGACACCACACACCATGGTTCTTGATATGCTCCATGTAACGCCCCAGTTTTTGTCAGTTTTATTTAATCGAGTCTATTTGATTATTTTATTATTATATTATTTTATTCTTGACTTTTATTTGGCAATATATTATTTTTCATCGTTGTTTATGTTTTATCGCATTTTGAGAGGGTTTGGGGGATATTTGAGCTGAGGGGTATTTTGGTCATTTGGGTAGTAGATATTTTATATAAATAGAAAGTGGAGAGAGAAAAGATAGAAAGGAAAAGAAAAAGAGAGAAAAGTGAGAAAGAAGAGAAAAGAATAACAAGAGGAGAAAAGTGGAAAAAATGCTAGAAATCATCAAAATCAACGGTTAAGGGTGTGGAATATCGTTATTTTAACTTTGTATACGATTATGTATGGTTTCGTTTCGGTTGTTTTGGATCGTTTTCATATATTTTTCATTTTAGGTCGAAATGAATAAAGTCGATAAAAACCGATGTTTTCACAGTTAGAATTCGAAATAAATTACGTAGTTGTATCAAGGAAGGTTAGGTCGTCGTATAGCGTGCTTTTTATTCGATTTGGTGATGTTTGAAAATTCGGGTTTTTGAAAGGTTGAAATTTAATCGAAAATAGAACGTCGTAGAAATTTCGTTTATGTGTTCTAAATTGTTCTTATGTATTTGGTGGTTGCGCGTATGTGTTTGTTTAGAAGAAAATAATTGAATCGGTCGGATTTTCGGGCAAAATAGCCGAAATCTGTAGCGGCCCGCAGGGCATTTTCTGGTTTTCGGGGAAACTTCGGAAATTCATATCTCTTGAACCGTAAGTCGGTTTTGACCCCCGTTCGAAGCGTTGGAAAGCTAATGAGATGTTCTTTCTAGGAAAAATGGTTTTGAGGTCTGAACCTGGTCCAATCGGAACAGTATTTTCGAAACGTTTCGTTGTGTCCGGCCTACGGTTTATGTTTTTGCGTTATTTTGAAATATCCATATCTTTTGCGTTGTTTATCCGATTGAGGTGTTCTTTATATGGATGTGAAGCTAAAAATATGTTCTATGATTTAGTGAAGAAAAATGTTATTTTTAGCCGACTTTTAACCGACTTTTCTGGTAAACCGTAAATCGAATTGTTTGGTTATTTGTGAAAACGTTCGGTTGCCGTTTGGCACAATTGATGTGAATGTATGTGGATTGTGTGTGATGAATGCATGACTATATTGTGAATATGTATGCATGTCAAGAGTGTCATGAGTCATGTTGTATGTGAAGCATCATGATGTACATTCTTGCATTGTGGGGTTCTAAGATGAATCCGTTGTAACGTCGTAAGTCTTTTGAGAGGTGGGGGCGATGATTACAAACGATTGTAAGCCTTTTGAGAGGTGGGAGCAATCGGATTGTAAGCCTTTTGAGAGGTGGGGGCAATCCATAAACATTGTAAGCCTTTTGAGAGGTGGTAGCAATGGGTGAACATCGTATGCCCGACGGGGAGTTACACTAAGTAACGAGCGATGGTTCCAATAAGTTCTTCAATTGAACTTGAGATGAAATGAGTCGGTACCGCATTGCATTTGCATAGAGTCGTGAGTCGGTCTCTATAATTTGCATTGGTCATCTTTGTATATGTGCATTGATGAATGAACATGAATATATGTGTTTATGTTGAATGAATGGTGATGAATTGAGATGTATTGGTGATACATGTATTTGAGCATGAATGAATATGCCTATGTGAAGGATGCGTCAATTACGGATTATTACGCCGTGTATTTGATTTATGGTATATGCTTGGTGTTATATGTATATATACATGCACAGTGATAAGTTGTGGTGAGAATGTGGTATATGTGTATTATATGTTGAGATATATAATTATATGCAACGTTATTATGATAATATTTCTCACCCTTCTGCTGGAATATGCTTTTTATGGCATAGTGCAGATTGCCAGCTTTAGAGGCGTGGAGGCAAGTGGAAGAGTTAGATCTTCGTCTTTGCTTAGGTCTTGATGTCTGCTCTGATACGTAGCACGGGAGTCGGGGAAACGATTATTTTATTTATGTATATAATTGTTGAATATATTTGGTATTACCTTTATATGGAAAAGTTTCCCAATTGAGGGTAACCTATTTTATGTTATGTATCAAATTTATGAGCAGGGAGTGTGTATTCTTATTTTAAAATGTGGCATCCTTGTTTCTGTCGGAAAAATAAATTTTTAGTTACTCTGATTTTATTTATGTATTATTTATTCGCGATGGGAATTGGGGTGTTACACTCCACTACTAGACTTACTATCAGCATAGTAATCCACACTGAAGATCTTCAAACAACACTGAACCACAAGCTTGAACAAAGAAAACTTCAGAAACCCAGAGAGAAATAAACTCTCAACCACCAAGAAGGTATGCTTCCATTCTCAACCCAGAACTTCTACCACAAGCTCCCAGAGAACCAAAACCTTTAGACAAATTTAACTAACTACTCTTATACATAAGAGCACTCAGTTTCAAGCATCCTGCTTGAACGCACATTGTGAAACCAACCAAATTCCAAATTTTGATTGACCTCACTCATCTTCAGAACTCCCATAAAGATATCCTGATCTACCAATGAAACTTGATCTTTAAGTCACATGAACTACTTGCCCCATGACAAGACATCTTGGATCCACCAAGCCTCTTAGTCATGTAACATCTTCCCATCCACAGCTCCTACAAACTGCATGAGATAGACCTTTTTGAAGCATCATATTGTTCATTCCTGTAGATCACCCTATCTTAAGTTGATGTGCCACTTCACCAACTGAGATTCTGATGTTGAACCAGATGTCAAAACATCTAGGTGTTGAATTCAGCTCCTTCTTCTGCCACTTGAAAGAACTTCCTCCCTTAACAGAACAAGAGTTCCATGCTCATATAGACTTGATTTATCATCCAAGTTTGAGTAGACAACCTTTATTCTGTTGATTTGCAGTTATGTCATACAAGCTCACACCTTGATGAAAACCTTCCAGTGCTTCTCCAAAGAGTTCAAACATACCACTGTCTGAATCTTCAGAAGGAATAGTTAGAAACTACCCCCATAGCCATACTAAGGATGCCACATTTCCTTGAGTAAAGTCGTCTTCACGAAGTTGCTGATATTTCCAGCTATCTGAACTCCATGATGAGTATTCTGGAATGCCCTAAAGTACCTGGATCAGAAATAAACTAATCCAAGTAGTCATCAAGATTATGATGTTATCATAGTCTTCCATATCTATCTTCAACAGCATCACCATCTGGACAAGTCATTCACAATACTTTCCAGGAACAGTCGCCAAGCCAACAATCCTAGGTCAACACCTAGAAGACTTTTAAGCGAATGTAGAACCCCTCCCATGATTCTACAAACCTTTGATGAAAAGATGTTAGAACATCTGACAGAACATCCTTAATCTTGAATCTAAGGATAATCAATTAAATACTTGTGTATTCCACAAATAGCAATTGATCTTAAATCCTTATACAATAACCCTTTATCCAATTCCAGCATCTTCTGAATATCACCAAGATATTCCTCTTCATGCTATCTTCTTCAGTTTGTGCAAGTTGTTAAGATATCAAGGCTGCCCCCTTGACTCAAGCTCTTAAGATTCTCTCTAAACGAATCCTAATTACCTCAACTGTGTGAACTCATCCTTAGGGTTAAGAAGTTTGAGTTCTTCCTTGGACGCTTTTGTGGATGGTGAAAATAAATCACCTCCACGTTCTTCAGATTGTGTCTTCAAGGAAACACCTTCTAGTCAGAAGACTCTAGATACACGACATAGACGTCTTTATGAGTGGACTTGAGAGAACTCTCAAGTATCTTTGACAACCTAGCCGACCAAATATTTATCAACCTCCTAGAGCAAGAACTTGATAAACTTTAACTCAACTCCTCTCCTCTTCAACTGACTCCAAACTGCACCAGGAAACCAAGCTTCCAAGTGCCAAGTCATCATACTAGATATCTGACCACAACTTATTTCACTCCATCGTTCCCGACTTTGGAATAAAAGAATTCAGATACCTTCAAATATAGAGGCCGACGATTGAGACCTTCCACCAACTGTCTTCAGTAACAACTCGAGAATCCCATAATTCTAGAGCTCTTCCATCAGAAACACATGTAGCGGAACCACCAAGGAACAGATCTTGCTTGCCCTAATAAGATGTCAGAACATCTTATAAGACACACCAATAAGAGAACTAGCCACTTCTCCTGTAGTTGTTGTAGAACCTCCTCAGCAACATGAACAACCTCCGGGTTGCTCCCTTCGATCCAGAACATCCATCTCATCCATTAATACCCTTGAGTATGTCTGAGTTGATTGATCTGATCTCCAAAACTCCTCCACGTTTAAATGCTAGAAAGTATCTCCCATGGATCTCATCTAGAACCAGACAGGATGCCTGCTCTGATACCAATTGAAATTCTGGCCTATGCAGACAGCAGATGTCCTAACACATGTCAAGACATTGTGCTACATAATCCTTTAAACTAGGAGGCGCAACTGCAGACTTATACCTTGAATATCAAAACTGCAGCCTCACAGATGTCACGATATCTGATCCAACATGTCAGTCAAGAACACATATAACAAAACTGTAAAATCCAGCATGTAAAATTAACACAAGACATGTTGACCCAGTTCAGTGCAATTCACCTACTCTGGGGGATACCTGTGATATCTCTATCTTCTGCCAATTCAGAACAGCCGTCGTTTCTTGACCTTCAAGTTATCTTGGACTTACTTCAAAGCTTCGTCCAAGAACTATACAACAACCATTACCTATAGGTTTCTGGTTGTGTACCTGTACCTATGCCTTTCACCCTGCATCCCATAATACAGAGTGGAGACTCACAACTCCTAAGAGAGCCAACGACTCTCAAACCCTAAACGCTTATTCAACACAAAGGAACTAGGTTACAAAGTTACAAGTGATACAATGCGTACAGTTAATAAACCCTAGGTCTACGTCTACTTATATAGTCTTCTATTGTCTTTGGGCCTTCAATTGTTTCTCCTTTATCCACTCTGCAAATTTGCACCAAATCTTTTGACAGATTTGTTAAGTAATTAAACCTGTTGTATTTGTAAGATGTTAGGACATCTTTGTCGCCATCTTTAATCTGAGCAGATTTCTTCATTTTTATCATATATGTTAGGGCTTTTTCACCCAGGTTCACTTTCATTGGCAATCTTCAGAGAGTCGAGCTCTTGCTTTTCTTTTGTTCTCTTTTCATTCAAGAGAGTTTCAAGCACTTCGTTCTTGTGGCTAATCATTTCTTTTGCTGACCCCTCTTGAGAGTAGTAATCATTCGTTCTTTGGGTTAATCACAGTTGTACTATTAAAACCAATTATCTTTTTCCATGTAGTCAAAATCTTTTTCTTCAGTTAAACTAGAGCTGTCAAAACGGGTAGCCCGGCCCTAAACGGGCCGGCCCTGGCGGGCCTCGGGCTTTTCCGGGTCGGGCTCAAAAAGCCCATTTTGAATACGGGCTCCTTTTTTACTACCCAGGCCCAGCCCTGTCTGGGCTGCGGGCTACCCAGCCCTAAACGGGCCCATTTTAAAAAAAAATTAAAAAATTCATTTTTTAAGTAATATATAATGTAATAGAAATTAATACTCATTTTAATATATAATGTTATAGAAATTAATACTCATTTTAATGATTTTAATGTAATATATTCATTTTAGAATACTGTAATGTAATATAATGTAATAGAAATTAATGTTCTTGTAGTCACTGAAGTGTGTGTGGACCGAACCAAAGAAGCACTAACACATTGTATCCAAATGTTTCTTGGGCCAAATTTATTTTTTAGGTCCAATTATATATATTTATTAATTTATATATGGGCCAAATAGTTAAATTAATTCTTTTAAAAAAAGTTGTCGGGCTGGCGGGCTACCCATAGCCCATACGGGCTGACCCATTTTTTTTGGGCTTTTTCGGGCCAGGCTCAAAAAGGCCCGGAATAATATGGGCTCCAAAAATAAGGCCCAAGCCCTAACTTTTTTCGGGCTCGGTGGGCCGGCCCATGGGCTTCGGCCCATTTTGACGGCTCTAAATTAAACACAGTCTTTCTAGTAACATACTGAGCATCTTTTGAGTTAATCACCTTTGATTGGTTAATCACTGCCTTTCAGTTAAAACACCAATTTGCATTCCTTCTCATTTAACCATAGCCCATCTGTTAACATACTGAGCATCTTTTGAGTTAATCACCTTCTCTTGGTTAATCACTCGTTTCGTTTCGGTTAATCACAGTCTTTTTGATCACACCGGATTGCCAGTGGTTAGCAATCTCTTTTTGGTTCAAATACCCTTTCGTTGGTTATGTACTATTTGTTCAGTCAATACCGACATCTCTTTGGGTTACAACCTTTGCTTGGTTCCACGCTCGTCCTTTGGGTCACAACCTTCGCTTGGTTCTACACCCATTCTTCTGGTTGATCATAGTTTATCTCTTAAAACCTTTCTCCTTGCGCAGTTATAATCCTTGACTTCCTCGGTTAACCACTGTTTGTCAGTTAATATAATGAAATCCTTTTAGAGTCAAGCACCTTCTCTTGGTTCAATACTCTTTTCTTTTGGGTCATCACAGCATTTCCGTTGACAACAAATCTCTTTGTTTCCCCCATAAAGTCTTACACTCTTTCTCTCCGGTTAACCACTGCCAGTCAGTTAATATTCCGAACCTTTTTTCTCTTGGTTTTAGTACCATTTCCTTTGTTGGATCCCCAGTAGGGCCGCTAACCCTTTTATCCCTAGCACAATCCTTTATTCTTCCACCTCCCTAGTCGAGTCCATTATATTCCTCTTGTTCCTTTATCTCTTTGGTTTCGACACCATTCTTGCACTTTATCCTCAACACAATTACTGCTTTCCCTTTGCCCTCCTTTCTTGGTTCTGGCACAAATTCTTTTGCATCCCCAACGAATTTTTCTCTATCTTCTTTTGCTCTTGGTTTTGACACCACGTTCCTTTTCCTTTTCCGTCTTGGTTCCCCGAACTACAGACACTCTGATTCTTCATTCATTCAAATGTAAGATACATAGGCACAAGATTGCGATGATATTGGCGAGCACACTTCCACCTTCTCCGCACCTTCTTCTTCTCTTTCCCTGGTTCCATGAACTACGACGCTCTGATTTCCTCATTGCACTATGAGGGTACGTAGGCACGAGGAACCTAATCCTCTGTGAGCACTTTCTTTCTATTCTCTTCTCTCTCCTCTTCTTTTAGCTAGAAGCCTTTAGATAGATAACCCATTCAAGCCTAAAAGCAAGCGAAATGGTTCCCGTCGAGTACGACGGATGCGTTAAGTGCTAGTACCGTCCTTTTGCATAACCAAACCCCTGACCCGTTTCTCTTCCCCTTGAGTTTTATCGATATTTTCCCTGTCCTCTGGGACTAAATAAAATTCGGTGGCAACTTTGTTGTATCTTTGAGTGTGCAATTCACTCAGGTATAATCCCGCTAGCTTCAACTGACGACACTGCTGGGGATTCCTTGCTCTTGCAAGTTGGGGTCTCGCCTAGTTTTTTTTGTTTTATTTCTTGCTTGGGTATTTATCTTTTGCGCTTTATTCGCTTTATCTTTACGCTTTACCTTACTTTATGTTTATTTATTGCATTTCTTTACTGCTTTGGATATTCATATGATGTATATTCTTTATATCTGCTATATATTCTGCTGTTGTTGGGATGGGTAGATATTATTGGAGAGAAAAGTCCTAACACCGGACTTGAGCATGCACATAGGCTAGAACGTGGATAGTCGTTAGGCCTGCGTTTTGAGTGTTGGGTTACCACGAGAGTCACATCCCAGATCCTGATTCGCTTGAGAATACTTCCGTCCTGTGAGAATTTGCTATGGCGAGGGGTTTTCATTCATAGTCCTATGGTTTGGAATACCTTTCTAGGGACCACCTTATTGTGTCTAAATCACACCTTTGAGAGGGATATCGGTTTCTGCAGGAAAACAAGCTTCTTCATACCTTTGTTCTCTCATGCACATTAGATTATTTTGCATCGACACAGAATTATATATGCAGATATCCAGATTGTTCAGATTTGATTGTTCAGACAGTGCTGGTTTCTTGATTCTTGTGTTTCATATCATGTCATCATGTAAATTAATTTTTGCATGTGCATTTCCAGGTTATTCGAAGGCTTATTCTTTGTTGACATTATCATAGAGATGAGTACTAGTTGTCGAGGTATCTTTAGCTACAAGTTTGTGGAGCCTAAGCTGGAGACTTTGAGAGGTTTGGCATCCCGTGTTGTTGAATATAACATATGGGTTTTCAAAGATGCTTATGGTAATCTATTGGCCATCCTCAACACTGAAGTCAACATCACTACCATTCATACACTGGTTCAGTTCTATGACCCACCAATTAGGTGCTTCACATTTCAGGACAATCAGCTAGCACCTACACTTGAGGAGTACTCTCATATCTTAGGGGTTGAGATCAAGAAGCGGGTTTCTTTTGTCTACACCAACGGTTGTCCGAAGTTTCCCCTTATTGCTTATGCTCTTTGCATTAGTAAGAAGGATGTTGAAGCTAATTTCAATACTAAAGGGAATGGTATTCGAGGGTTTGCTTCAAAGTTTCTGGTTGGCAAGGCCACTTCCTTTGCTGAAGATGGAAACTAGAATACTTTCAATGTCGTTCTTGCTTTGTTGATATATGGGATTGTCTTGTTTCTGAACATGGAGGATTTTGTAGATCAGGCAGCCATCAGTATCTTCTTGTCCAAGAACCCTGTTCTGACACTTCTTGCTGATACCTATCATTCTATTCATTCGAGGAATGAAAAGAAGAAAGGAACCATTGTCTGTTGTGCTCCTCTGTTGTACCGATGGTTCATGTCTCACCTTCCATAGAAGGGTCCCTTTGTTGAGAATAAGGGAAATCTCAAGTGGTCTCAATGAATCATGTCTCTTACTGTTGATGACATTTCTTAGTATACTCAAGTCTTCGACGATACTAAGATCATTCTTCATTGTGGTAAATTCTCCAATGTGCCTCTCTTGGGTACAAAGGGTGGGATTAACTTCCGAGACTTGCCTTCTGACAGTTGGGATATCCTATGGTTTGCAAGCCAGATCCTGAGGTAGTGGAAGAATTCATCTTTCAATAAGGGGTTGATGACATGGGATTGCTGAAGAGGTTTAATGCCGCTTCGACTCAGATTCACCTTGAAGGAAGAGCCGATTTGGGTAAGAAGAATTGCATAGCTAAGGAAGCTTACACACTTTGGGTCAAAGAGCGCGTCAAAGAGATCTTGTTGCCATTTTCTTCGGTGCCTTCCATGAATGTCAAGCTTCCTAAACTTTCCATTGTTCCTCCATATTAAGTTGACCAACTCAAGCAGACTATTGAGGTGTTGAAGAAGGAGAATGCTAATCTTCATCTCAACCTTGATAGATTCACATCTGAGAAGGAAAGCCTACAGACCGAGCTCCATCAGAAGCACGAGCGCATGCTCAAAGAGGTGGAAGCTGAGCAATACAAACGAAGGAAAGTGGGTGATGCTTTGAAGAGTACCTATGAGGGACTTACTTCAAAGAATAGACAACTTGTTGATAATCAATATCAAGCCTACAAGGATGATTTGAGCTACAAGAAACAACTTAAAGAGCTTCGAGGGAAGTTATCAGAGTACAAGACAAAGCTGTAAAATAAGCAAGACCGTGTTAACCAGTTGGCATAGGACTTTTCTCAATGTCAAGCCAAACTTGACAAAGACTTCGGTGAGATCCAGAAGCTACAAGACCAAGCACATTAGAGCCAATAGAAAATCATTCAGATCAACACAGAGAGTACTCATTGGAAGCGCCAGAGCCGTCATTTGCAAGTCCTCTTGGATCAAAAAGAGCCCTTTCTTTAGGATATGCTTCAGGGACCTAACCATTATTTGCTGCACAACCTCATGAAGGATGCAAAGTATTGGAGTGAGAGACACGAATGTCTAGCCAGATTTGCTGAACATGCACTTGAAGACTTTCCTGGGTTCTTGAGGGATGCATATGCTGATATGCTGCCGTACAAGACTCCTCGGGATGTTTTCCATTTCTTATCTGTTTGTAGGGTGGTTTTTGATAGGATCGAGGATGATCTTGATGTTGCCCAAAAGGCAGATATTTGATTTGTGCTTGACTTGTACTTCTTTTCCTTTGTTGAATGAATGAAGGTTCTTACCATCTTATCCTTGCACCTTTACTAATATGCTTTATGATTATTGTTAACAAAGATAAGTTTAAGAATTCCTGGAATTTAAAACTTTATTTTTGCATGTATTACATACATTCATGCACACATATGCACGTCCCTTCATCTGGAAAACCGTTGTTTACCCTGTCTGTCTCCTCCTTGTAGCAAGACAACAAATCGACATCGGTATTTCACTCGCTCAAGCAAATCCAGAATCATGGCTGACTTCAAAGCTAAGAACGCTGCCTATAAGGAAACTCTGGCTCAATTTCAAGGTCAGGTGGATCAGTTTCAGACCAACATAGATGTTATTATGGAGTTCCTTCGTTCTCAGAAGGACGCTGCTGGTGTCGCTACTATTGTTGAACTACCACTGATGCAACCGCTGTCAACCCTGTTGTGACCGTTCCTCTTATTGTTACTGCTATTCCTGCTATAGTTTCTTCTCCCACTGCTGTTGAATTACCGGTTGAGCCTGTGATTCTGCCTGTTGTTCATCCATCAAATTCTCAATCCAGGTTGAAAAGGATGTCTGCTGCTTTTCCTTGGGGCATGCCTCCAAATTTCACTCCTCAGATTGCAAATAGTGGTTCCTTCATACCATATCAGCCTTTTGTTGTGCCCATGCCAAATGGGAATGCCGCTGCATATCCTTGGGGTATGTCTACCTTGCTCCACCTCCGGTAGTGAATGATGATCATTAGAATCTTCAGGTTCAGACTCGTCAGACTCCTGTGTTGGCTGACATTGAAACTCATGATGACGATGAGCATGTGTATAGGGATCCTCCTATTCATGTTCCAGTTTCATTCCAAGCTGCTCAAACTACTGTTCAGAATGTTGATTCTGGAATGCTTTAGCCTGGGACATCTTCAGCCGCTGTGGTACCTCATCAGAATTATCCGTTTGGTATTCAGATGGGTCAGAATGTTGGTCAGATGGCTAATCAAGGATTGGTGTATCCTTCTCAGTTTACTACTCCGCAAGTGCACGCTCCGGCCGCATATCAGCTGTCAAAATCCTTAGATCCTTGTCAGGCCTGATGATCAGGGTAGACCTACTGATTACAAGTTATTGGAAGACCCTACCATAGCTATTGAAGGGTTTTCTACTTTTGGCATGGAGGCCAAGGACTTCAGTTTGGTTCCAAATGTTATATTGACGCAGAAATTCAAGATACCTGAGCTTCCAAAGTATAAAGGTTTGAATTGCCCACGTAGTCACATCACTATGTACTGCAGGAAGATGGCATCCAGATAACAATGAATTGCTAGTTCATTGTTTTCAAGATAGTTTGTCTGGTGCTTCATTGGATTGGTACATGGGCCTAAATTGCAACAAAATCTATACTTAGAGAGATCTGTCTAAGGAGTTCTTGAAACAATACAATTATAATCTTGATTTGGCGCCTACCAGGTTGCAGTTGTAAAACCAGTCTTAACGCTCAGCTGAAACATTTCAAGAGTATGCACAAAGATGGCGCGAGATGGCGTCTCATGTGCGACCGGCTCTCTCTGACAATGAGTTGGTTGACATCTTTATGGGTACATTGCAGGGATCCTATTATGAGAAAATGGTGGGTAATTCGTCATCAATTTTTGCTGACATTGTAGCCATTGGTGAAAGGATTGAGAACGGTTTGAAGACTAGAAAGATTCCTGGAGATGTTTCCCAGCAGCCGACCAACTGAAACTCTCAGAGCGGTCATTCAAAGAAAAAGGAAGGTGAAGCCAACATTGTGATAGCTAAAGTATCTCCTCAGTATCAAGTACTCATGGCTCCCATGCCATATTATCCATATCCGTACATTGCTGCTGCATAATATCAACAACTTCTGTATCAGTATCATCCGCAACAACCAGTTCAGAACACTCTGAATCAGCAACAACTGCAGCATCAACAAATGACTCAACAAAACAGTAAAAATCAGTAGAATCAAAACTGGTAAAACAACAACAATCAAGGAAATCGCAAGCGTCCAAAATTTGACATAACTCTTGTGCCATACACTGAATTGTTTCATTACTTGGTTCACCAAGGGGAAATTATTCCCAAGGAGAACGCACATGCAATTCCTCTGTTCTATCCAAAGCATAATCCAAATGTGTCTTGTGCTTATCACTCTGGATACATAGGACATGTGACAGAGGACTATAATGTTTTCAAAACCAATGTTAAGGAACTCATTGATCGGAAGATTTTGACTTTCGCCGAGATAGGTCCTAACATTCAGCATAATCCATTGCCCAATCACGGTGGACCTGCGGTGAACATCATTGAGGATAATTCAAGGGTTGAATTGATCATGGATGTTGATGTGGTAAAGACCCCGATGACTGTGGTTGTCAAGAGATTGAATGAACATAGGTTGTTGAAAGGGTTGCATGGTAAGTGTCAGATTTGTTACGATAATCCAAACCAGTGTCGAAGGCTGAAGGGTTGTGTCCAAATTTTGATGAATCGAGGTGAAGTTTAGTTTGCCAGATCTAAGCATGTTGAAGAATTTGCTACTATCGATCCATTCACCATCATTTATAGGAAGGTGTTATACCCCAAATTTTACCCCCTTAGATGTCATAACATGTTGCACTTGCATTAGAGTTCAATCATCTATGCATTGTTAACTAACCACAATATCTTGCTAGTTTGTTTCTTTTGTGTAAAAGTTAGGGTTGGCACAAGGAGGAGGGCAAGATCAATAAGCCAAGCTCTCACATGTTTCAAGGTCCCCTAAGACACTCTTTGGCCCCATACATCCATCACAAGTGTTCACTAGGTAATTAAGATTTGTGTGTGAAGTCATATGTTCAAGAAAGTTCACTGAGGCTCCAAGGTTCAACCATTTGGTCTTGAAGACTAATCATGAAGTTGTCAAATCATATGCCATGATCTCATGAGATTGGGTCAAGAGAAATAAAAAAGAAACCATCAGATCAAGAGTTGTGGAATTAGGGTTTTAACTTGAAGAATCACTAAAGAGTCTTGTTATGATAAGTCAATGTCTTGATTGGTTCATCAACCAATTGAGCTTACATACAATCAAGAGATTTTATTCAACAAGAAATCAAGTGTGTTTGGCTCCCATCACAAATGCAATGAGCCACAAGTTCATCTGGCCCCATATTAGGGTTTTGTCAGGAAAAGTCAACCATGTCTTTGACTTTTGACCAAGGCATGATCCCAAGCCTTGGGCCATGATTCCATATGTTCATATACATCTTTATAGTCCATTCATTGGTATTTTAAGAGATTGAGGAAGGAAAATCATTAAGGATCACACAGTGGAGTTCCTGAAGAAACTAGGGTTTTAACTGAAAAGTCAAACTTGACTTTTGATGGTTTTGATCCAAGATGAAGCATTCAAGCCATATTGCATCAAGACATTTTTGATTGTCGAGTTAGACCATCAGAAGTTAACATTTGAGAGGTTTATTGAAAAAAGGGCAAGGTTTAGTTCTTGAAGTTTTCTAAGTGTGGAAGAATTCACTCCTTGTGCAAACTTCAAAGAGTCATAACTTTCAAACTACACATCCATTTTTTGTGACTCAAAGCTCAAATGGAAGCTCTCACCATGAACTTCAAAGTGTATTAAAGGGACCTTCTTCAAAAAAGCTTTGGTTCTTAATTTATGAGACTGGGAAGTCTAAATCCATTTATGACTAAGTGAAAATTTTCTCATTTTGCTCTAGTTTTTACACAACTTCATGGCCATTTTTCTCATTGTTCCAAGTTTCAAAACCACAATTCTTGAACATGAAAGTTGTTCCTTGTTCTTCAATCTTTCCAAGCATATGTAGAACTCCCCATTTGGATTAATCAATCTCAAGTTATGTTGTTTCAAAGTTGGTGTTTCAATGTTGGAGAAAACCTATAACTTAGAATTTTTTCTAAGTCTTTTTAACAACATGTGGGACACTTTTTTATGGATCTTTCTATCAACTATCCAAGCCTCATATCAAGATGTTTTTCACATGAAAGTTGCTCTATGATCTTTCTACTTTACATGGAACTAAGAATCTCATGAATTGTTGTAGTTTCCTTCAAGATATTGTGCCCTAAAGTGGTGAGGTTGCCATGTTGGTTTGTACCTTAGAAAAATTCTGATTTTACTTTTTCAATCATAGTATTGCCAAGCTCTACCATAACTTTTCATGTATTTCCAAACTCCATCTCAACCCTTCACCAACATCAAATTTACTCTAGTCCATGCCACCTTTCAAGAGGAGAAAGAATCATTTCATTTGGTTCATTGGACATGAAACCATCATGTGACAAAGTGTAGTCTATGACCTTGCCAAAAATCTGAACCAAAATCCTAACCACTTGCCAAGTACATCCTACTGATCTTCTCTTTAGTTCCCAACATGTACCTTTCCCTCAAAACCTGCGAAAGTGGATCAAAAGTTCCAACTACTTTGTACTTGAGGTTGACATATTAAAAGTTTGCCATGCTGTGAAGCTATGGACCATCGTGTAAACCTT
Source organism: Lathyrus tuberosus (assembly GCA_022829125.1). Lineage (NCBI taxonomy): Eukaryota > Viridiplantae > Streptophyta > Magnoliopsida > Fabales > Fabaceae > Lathyrus > Lathyrus tuberosus. Next base: position 6,328,779 of record JALAZF010000243.1, on the reverse strand, counting down.
TCTTGCACCACAACTCTTTTGGTTCTTGATTTTTTCTTCTTTTAACTTGAACCCTAACACAAGCAATAGTTGAGCTTCACTTGGCTCAAGACTGAAAGAGGAAGGAGCCATGCGTGTAAGGTTTGAAGCCTATCCCTTGTTCTCTTAGACAAAGTCAAGAACCTTTGTGTCTTCATGAAAGAACCAACCTATTCTGGCTATAAAAGGAGTCCAAACATTGTCTTGAAACACAACAATAGAATATTATCACTTCCACACAACAAACATATCATAAGAGAAGAAGGAGGATTCGTGAGAAACTAAGAGAAACCAGGGTTGTACTCTTCATCAGAGGTTCGCACATCCATCATTATTGGAGTGAGGGAGCGGAGTTTGTCCAGATTTCTAAACCATTTAATTGAAGAAGTAGTGGACTGTCTCCAATTGGTAAGGTTTTATTCCATGTCCTCATGCCCACACTTTAAATTTAAATGATTTTGAATGCCCTCATAATGTTCATACATTGCACTTGTGTTGATTTGAGATGGTAGTTTGGTTTGTTGTTAGAGCTTATGATTGTGTATCATTATTTAGTTTATTAGTTTCAGTTTGAATGCATGACTTTAGTGTCCTTTTTCTCTATGTTTAAGTACTTGTTTTGAGTTGTATGAAGCATGGTGTTGTTCTACTCTCTGAGTACTCCATTATGCTGCTTTATTTCATCATTTTTGATTGATAGATGAGACCAAAAATGATTGAGAAAGATGAGAGGAAGCCATGGTATTTTTTGGTTTTTACGATTAGGGTTTGTGAGTTTGGTTTGTTTTGCATGAGGGAGATGATGATGTGGCGGTGTGGGAGAGGCTAGGGTTTGTTTTTGTCGTTTAGTCACTTAATCTCATAGTGACCGATTGAGGCGTAGTCACATAACTTCTCTTGTAACACACTTATTTTGCTCAATAATATTTTTCATTTGGACATTGGGCCTTCGCATTTCGCTATTGGCACCCCCCCTGTCTGGAAAACCCAATGCGCCTAAAGCTTGTTCCTAGTTCAGCTAGTTTTACTTATGCACCCTCCCTATTTTAGCCTTCTTCAAATATTTTTTTTATTTCAAATTTGTTTTATTAAAAATAGCTCCTCTTGATAAAAAATTCTCAGAAAATTCATGCCAATATTTTGAAGTCTAATTTAATTTTCTAAATTTTTTATTTTCATATTTTTTATTTTAACATTTATTTCTGATTTTATAAACTTAAGGGTAAATTTTAACCTAGTTTGTGAACTTCTTTTAAAAGGACAACTTCCCTTTAGCTTCTTGGGATGATTTTTTTAGAGTGTCTTAGGGATCATTAGGAGGATGTTTTGAGGTTGATTGCTGACCTTGAATGAGGTCTTTTGGTTTGGTTTGGCTGCTCCTGTTTAACCCTCAATTCTTTGCTCGATACCTTTGGAGTTTCTCATTGAAGTTTGGTTTTGAGATAGCCATATTTCTTATCTTTGCATAGAATTTAACACACACCTTATTGAAGTATTAAACTTGAGTTTAAGCTTTGGTTTTGTATTTATCTACCCTTTTTTCTAATTTTGAACACCTCACTAATGTACTCCTCCTTTCACCTTAGTTTCTAACCTAGTTTGACCTAGTTTTTTTGTAACACTTCTTGAAGTACCTTGTAGTGTGAATTTGTGTTTATTCATGGTTAAATAAATATGTTTCATTTCTGACCTCATGGGTCAAGCAAGGGTTCCCACAGACGGCGCCACTGGTCGTACCTAATCAGAAAGTAGAACAGTGGCCAGCAACATCGTGAGATCCGCAACTCCGGTAGTGATGGAACGGCGCGGGGGGGGGGGGGGGTAGGTATACCTGCAAGGTACTCCGATGCCAAAGTCAGAAAAAGGGAGTAAGCAAGTACAGAAAAACAGGTGTGAGAGTTTGAATGTAATGTAACCTGACCCTCTCAAGTGAGAGGGTATTTATAGGCTGGCCCAATGCAGGGCCAGCAGTCTCTTGCACTGGGCCGGATTACAAGGCCCAATACAGGTGAGTGCCAGGGCTTACTTGATGTATGGAAGACCAGCACGTGGTCTTCACCCTAGGGTAACGGTCCCGAGATCTCCGGAAGGTGGGCAGGCCGATTCTTTCGGAGGTGGGAGGTTACAAGATGACGTGTCCTAGCGGGGAGGAGCACGTGGAAGTCGAGGAGAGACGTGCTCCCCAAGACTCGAAGCCTCTGCTCGACAATGTCTGTTCAACGTGCTCGACAAGGTAGAGTTTTGCACGTGCTCGACACTGGACAAACGTGGGCCGTGTTGGGCAACCTCGGATCATTGGGTTGGGCTTACCTGACTGATGGGCAGGCGCAGGCCCAGTCCAGAACAGGAGCCCCCCAAGTCATTTCTCTAAAGTGTCAGAGTAATGACTTAAGGGTCAGCTCCATGTCGAGGACACAATAGGCGTGTTCGAAGGACCGGGTTGGAGGTAGTTGTCTGATACCTACAGGTAATCCTTTGTCGGGGAGACTCGTTAAATGGGGTAGTGTCCCCGCGATAACGAGCTTGTGACAACAGAAGGACCACGAGCAAGGGATGCTAGGAGGGCAGGAATTTTGAAGTCTGCTTGAATTTCGCATGTCGCTGTTGGTCGACGTTACAGGGAGATGAGAAGTTGTGGATTCGAGCACCAAAGCAAACGAAAGGACATACGTTGGAATCCATGTGCCATGTGTCACTCGTCATGATTACCTAGGGAGGCTAGGCTATGGCTAGGGTACTCGAGTGCCAAGGGACGCCTCAAGTCCCATGAGGGTCTTATAAAAAGGGATCAGTCTATGCCATTTGCACGTTTCCCTCTTCTTCGCTCCCTCTTTTTCGCTACAAGTCTCTCCCATCTTCTCTTAGCTTCAGCCGCCGTCTCGCCACCCTACCGTCGCACCAGAACTCGCCACCACCATCACAAGTAAGCTTCTTTACCTTTATTTCACATTTTAAGTTTTCTACAGTGCTTCTTCCAGTGGACTGATGAAGTCCCAGGGAGGCCACGGAGTTTCAGGCGAAAGCAGCGTAACTCCCTTTAGATTTTTGATGAATGCTGCAGGGAGTTAGGATGAACATCCCGGGGACCCATTGAAGGTCCCGAGGAGAGGTGATGAATTTCTCGAGGATACTAGATAAAGACGTCGGGGACCTGCTGAAGGTCCTGGGGACGTTCGATGAATGCCCCGAGGATGCTGGGTGATTGGTTTGGGGACAAGCGACAGAGATACAAAACACGTACGCGTGTCTCTCCGATCATCATGGTCGCAGGGTCGTCTCTCCGCATCTCTTCGCCATTTCACTTGATCAGCGGTGGAAGGGTGAAATTGATCTAGGATATCGAATTCACCAGTTTCCTCTGCTTTTCAGGTAAAAATGCCTGCCGAGTGGATTGAAGGGAATATTGAAACGGACGATGAGCCTGACTCCCTTTTGACGCCGGAGAGTGGTGCCCGACCGCCCGAGGACTGGAGTAGGGACGAGCCTCTCGGCTTCCCTTCTCTATTTGTCCCCGGTGGTCCCGGTGCCTTCGCCACTATCGAGGATGTCCACCAAGGTTCCCCACTGAGTTGGGGGGCATACAGGCCGCTAGAGCATCATAGGATATGCTCGACGTTCAAAAGGACCAAATTTCCCATGTACGAATTCGCATTTCAAGTGGCGGGCATATGTCTGCCCTTAAGTGGTTTCCAACTGGGGGTGTTCTCTTGGTTACAACTGGAACCTTCCCAACTCCATCCAAATGCCATTTCCTTTTTTCGGGCCTTCGAGCTCGTTTGTAAACATCTTGATGTTGAGGCCACCGTCCCCCTATTTTTCCTGATATTCCACCTGCAACGAAAAACAGTGGAGGGTCGTCACAGCTGGGTGTCATTTAAACAGTCGAGGAGGTTATTTCGGACATATATGGACTCTGTCCAGAATTTCAAAACTCGGTGGTACGTCATTAAGCCTCTTACACGTGCAGCTACTGACACCCTTTATAGTCGTATAACGGTAGAGATGGAAGGTGATCGACGGAGGGAGGTCCTCGGCGCTAAGTGCCCCATAGAATGGAGAGAGGAGCATTTAAAGCTGAGCACTAAGAGTTATATTACTGGCCCAAGCACGTTAGGGAAGGAGGACCAACAGGCCTATGATAAGATAGTGAAGTTTGTCCATGGTTTTAGCAAAGTGAAGTTGGTGACCCCGGACGGAAACTTCATAACCAACGACCTCGGGCAGATCCTGACCTAAGCCGGGCTTATAAATACAAAGGCCTTCCTCGAGTGTGAGAACGAGGATGAGGCTCTTCGGTTCTTAGGTAGTGGGCACGCCCTTGACTCGGGGTCCACTATTGCTCTTCGTTGGTTTACTTATGTTTACTCTCTTTTTACAGGTGCCATGTCGATTCTGGAAGAATGTGTGAAGAAGCTAACCTCTACTCGAGGCTCGAAGAAACCTGAAAAAGGACGGGTCGAGCAGGTCAAACAGCAGGCTCCCGGGGACTCCTCCCGTTCTCCCCAAGGCATCTAGTCTCACGACTCGCAAGGGTCTCCAAAGAGACTAATGGTCGTTGAACCGACGCACGTCGACCTCACTAGGAGCCCCCCTCGGTTTGTGTTTCCACCCTGTCATTCGAGGCCCAACTTCTTTTTGGGGGAAAACTCCCCGACAGTTATTGATTCCGAGACCCGGGCCATCTTGGGAGTTGATCGGGTTTCGAGGAAAAAGGACCCGGTGGAGGACATGGCCGCGATGATGCGGGTTTGCGCCACTGCGCTGGTCCTAAACGACAAAACATGTTCGTTGTTAGAGCTGACAAGACTGTATAATAGTTTCAAATCAGTTGAGGCTGAAATGAAGAAGCTGATCAAGGACCTTGCGGAGTGCAAGAAAAAAGAACGAGGCACAGGTCAAACTTTAGAAGCAGCTGAAAGGGAAATTGGAGAAAGCCACTGAGGAGAGGAAAAGTCTCTTGGTGAGGATAACTGGGTTGGAGCAGGTTGCCCAATCTACCGAGAGGGAGACTGAAGATGACAAGCTATTGATTTCTCGGGCATACTTGATCACGAAGCTTCGGCAGACCGAGCAGGACGTTCTCCAGTTTGTCACGCTGGGCTTCTCTAGAGCTGTGAGTCAACTCCAGATACTGAATCCCAGCCTCGTCACTGAGGGAAGTGGTCCCTTCCATGAGGTAGTTGACGGTCAGATCGTCCCCTCGGTGTCCGAGGATGAAGACGTGAATGGTGAAGAAGGGAAGCCCGGGGGAGACATGAACGCTTAGTTTTTTCTTTGGTTAGCCTGTTTGGCCTGCGCGCCAATTTTCTTTTGACTTCGTTTAGTTCGGCCTACGTGCCATGATTTTCTGATTGCCCGACCTGCGTGCCAGGGGCTTTTTTGTACGTACAATTCACACAATGGGCTTCAACCCGGTTTAATTCTTTGCCTTTGTTTATTTGTGTGCGATGTTTGTATGCTTTGTTGATACATATTTTGTTTTTGGATAATTAACCTAGGGTTTTGTTCGACTTTGTTGATCCTCGACTGTGTGGGGAACTGGTCGAGTGGTCGGAGATGTGTTCCGACCCTCAAAGAGGGTAAGAGCTCGGTCGAGGTCTTAGCTTCGTGGTGTGAACTTCCCATTGCGAGCTGGGTGTTCTTCCTGATTGGTACGGTGACGTCGGAGCTCGGTCGAGGTATCCTTGTCAGATCAAGGGTCTTCACGCACACAGATCGCAGCCCTTGATCTTCTTGTCTCGTGGAGGGGAGTATCTTTAGGACGTAGTGCGATGGCTATGAGAGAGTAGTCTCAAGTGGTTGATACGCGATACTACACTCAGACGAGTTTATCTTGAGAATATTATTAACCCACATGAGTAGTCGTGTAGGCCGATAATATCCGAAAGATTTATCTGTGATTCTGAGAACTTTTAGAACCCTGTTCTACAGTTGGTAAACCCATAGTACACACCTTCTTGGGATGTGTAGACCATGGCTTCACTCATGTGACTCCTAAACCTAGGCCTTGCATGCTTTGTTGTGTGTACATATGTTTGTGTTTGTGCTTGTGTGTTTTGTGAAATTGCATACATCCCATTGCATCCATTGTTGGTTTTAAGGAACTCATTCATCTTTTCCTTTGTAAATCATAGGTATCATGGATCTTGAGAAAAGAAACACTAAGAAGTATAGTTTCAAGAAGCCCAATTTGGTAGAGTTGAAAAAGCTAGCAGCTTTGGTATCTTGCCCTGAAGACTTCAGAAAGTGCTATGGAAGGTTGATTGTTATCCTTAGGACAAATATGGAAGATGGTGTTCTCGACACGTTGGTGTAGTTTTATGACCCTCTTTACCATTACTTCACCTTTCCCGATTACCAACTTGTTATGAAATTAGAGGAGTATTCTTATTGGTTTGGTCTACCTGTAAAGGAGCAAGAGCCTTTCAGTGGTCAAAAGAAGATTCCTTCACCAAAAGAGATTGTTGATGCTATCCACTTGGAGATGTCTGAAGTGAAGCCTCACCTCACCACCAAGAATGGGATCAAGGGTCTACCTTCCAAGTTCTTGTTTGATAAAGCCTTCTACCTAGCTAAGATGAACAATGTGGATGCCTTTGAAGCAGTCTTTGCTTTGCTTATCTATGGTTTGGTCTTGTTTGCTAATGTTGAGGAGTTTGTTGATATCAACGCCATTCGGATCTTCTTAAGTGGAAATCCTGTACCCACATTGCTTGGTGATACTTATTACTCTATCCATCACAAGACTCTCCAGGGAAAAGGTACCATTTCGTGTTGTGCACCTTTGCTCTACAAGTAGTTTGTGACTCATTTGCCTCGAACATCATGCTTCAAAGATAATCCTGACAAGCTTCTTTGGTCTCAGAGAAACATATATTTCACCCATATTGATATCTTTTGGTATGACTCAGCTTATGACAAAGGAGTCATCATTGATAGTTGTGGCCCATTCCCCAACGTTCCACTCCTTGGTATCAGAGGTGGGATTAGCTACAACCCCATTCTTGCTAGACGCCAGTAACATCCTTTTGTCAGGTTTATTTTATCTTAACGAGGAAGCCAGTGAAGAAACCAAAGATAGAGTTTTTGCATGCTTGGGAAAAGCTCCACAAAAGAACTAAGAATGACTTGGGAAAGAGAAACTGTGTGGCCTTGGAACCATTCCTTCAGTGGGTTCAATCTCGAGCTCGTGATCTTAAAATGCCATATCTCCCCGAGAGACCTCCACAACCTACCATTGCTTCTCCCTCTATCATTCCTATTGAGCGCATGGAAGAGTATCAAAAAACTCTGACAAGGATGAAACTTGAGAGAGACACGTGGGAAGGGAAGTACCATGCCATTTATGCTGAACAGGTGGAGATGAAGAAACAGATGAAAGAGAAGGATGATTTTATTGAATGGCTTGAGAGACGTGTGATTGACAAACCTGACGCGTAAGAGAATTTAATTTTCTCTAGCGTTCAACCCACTTCTAGTACTCACGAGTATTCAAGTATTCCTTCGACATCTGGTGCTTGGAAAGGGATTGTTGACATGCTGATTCTGAAAAACGACGAGCTGAAGGGACAGAAGAGGATGCGTGGAATGGAGCCTTACTAGATAGGGTTACTTTTTAGGCCTAGTTATTGTTCTTATCTCTTTGTATTTTGATCTTCTTGAAATGTACTTTGAAAGTTGTAAGTTTTCACAATATTTAATGAAGTGAAGCTTTTTTTGAAATTTGTCTCTCTTGAGTTCCTTAAAACCAATTGCATTCGCATTGCATCTTGCATTTTTGCTAAACCTATCAAGGAACTAAATTTTTTTTGCAGACTTTGTAGAGATGGATTTTGGAAAGAAAGGAACTTGGCCGTACACTTTCATGGTTCCCGATATTGAGCAGTTAACTAGGAGGATTAATTGAAGACCCGTTGGATTTTTCTGAAAAGTATGGAACAATTCTCCCGTTGTTGGAACTTCGAAAGGATGAAGGACTGGTAGAGACTTTGGTTCAACTCTATCATCCTCTTGATCACTGCTTTGTGTTTCCCGATTACCAATTGACGCCGACCTTGGAGGGATACTCTGCTTTGATGGGTCTCCCTGTCAACGATTCTCCTCCATTCTTTGGATTACAGGACGAGCTAAGTGCGAAGGACATTGCAAGAGGAACAAGGCTAAGGTTGTCTGATATTAAAGCCCACATGAACATCAAGGGGGGACTTTCTGGATTACCCGCCCAGTTCTTGTTCGAGAAGGCTCGTTACTTTACTACTAGGAAGATTACCGTACTCTTTGTGTCCTCTTTCGCTTTGCTAGCTTATGGCCAGTTTCTGTTTCCCAACGCTAAAGACTTTGTCGACGTCAATGCTATTCAGATCTTTATGCTCAGGAATCCAGTTCCTACTCTATTGGCTGATACTTATCATGCCATTCACTTAAGAAACATGCAAGATGGAGGACAAAATGTCTGCTATGTTGCTCTCCTTTATAGGTGGTTTATTTTGCACCTACCAAGGACCGCAACCTTTTGGGATGTGGAAGACAGTACCGTTTGGTCCAAAAGACTTATGGAGCTGACCCATGCTGACATTGAGTGGTATGACCCAATCTATGGAGGGATTCTTATGATTCACAACTGTGGGGATTTCCCTAATGTACCTCTTATGGGCAGAAGGGGATGCATCAACTATAACCTCGTTCTTGCTCGGCGACAGCTAGGCCACCCAATGGAGGAGATACCTGATCTTAGCAATCTGAAGAGGTTTTTTCTTGAAGAGGAGGAAAATCTTGAGTTTAAAATAAAAGTTGCACGTGCTTGGCATTGCATTAACAAACAAAGATGGACTGCTTTGGGAAATCCTGACTGCACAGTCACCGAGGCCTACTTGGAATGGTCTCGTGAAAGAGATCTTGTGATGAAGATGTCTTATCCATGTCATAAGCCCCCTACAGATGAAGAGTTGAAGCTGAAGAAAACACTGGAAGAGTTGACCCTTGATAAGGCAAGGATGCCAGAACAAATCAACAAACTCATGAGGGAGCTCAATGGTGGGGAAGGACCATCTGCAAGTGGATTAGATCCCTAGTTCTTTTATGATGTATTCTCTATTTTTCCTATGTAATGAACTTTGAGGGTGTACCGCCTGTGTTGTAATATTTGCAAATTTGCTAATGAAAGAGCTTGTTTTAATAAGTATCCTGTTATCTACAATGTTTGCGAAATTCCTAGTTCCTTGATAGTTTTGCTTGCATTTGCATTTGCATTTTGCATTCTTTCATGTCATAACATGTGCATTCTTTCCTGTCGTGTCTCATTCCGTCGTATTCTCTTCAGAAATCGTCACACTGAGTCTTCGAAACCGATACAACACACAAGCCCAAGCTCACTAAAGAATGTCTGAACAAGACTTTGAAATGGATAGAGTCAACAACGAGTTGAATGATTTACGAGGAAGTATAGGGCAGATTATGGAAGCCTTACAGGTTATTAAAGAAAAAAATAGATACTCAGACCACCGTGGTCTCAGAAATCGTCACTCCAACCGTGGAGCCTGCTATCAATGCCAACATTGTTGTTGTTCTACTATTTGGTATGCCTTATGGTTTTGTACCACCGCCGATTCCTACCACCACTCGACAAGCTGTTCCCGTGGGTAATGAAAATCCCCAAGTTATCCCAATGTTTGCTCCGCCAGCTATACAGACTCAAGTACATCCCATTTTCCATAATTCGCAGCAAGTTTCTGACTACCCCAAAGTATCTGAGGAGGGGGACGAACGCCACGAAAGATTGAAGGAAAGTGTGGAAACTATCCAAAGGAAAATGAGGGTGATGGAGGGAAGCAGTATATTTAGTCTTGACGCTAGCGATATATGCTTGTTTTCTGACTTAGTGATTCCACCAAAGTTTAAAACTCCCAGCATTGACCTATAGTCAGGTGCGACATGCCCAAAGTCGTACTTGATCATTTATTACTGAAGAATGGCCGTGTATGTGGATAACGACAAGTTAATAATCCATTGTTTCCAGGATAGTTTGAAGGGAGCCTCCGCAAAATGGTACATGAGCTTGGACCAATCTAGAATCCACAAATTCCAAGACTTGTTGGATGCTTTTGTAAAGCATTATAAGTACAATATGAATTTGGCCCCTGACCGAAGGCAACTTTTGAGCATGTCTCAAAATAACTCTGAGTCTTTCAAAGAATACGCCCAACGCTCGAGCAAGACGGCTTCCCAAGTAGAGCCTCCATTTTCTGAAAAGGAATTGACTAACTGGTTCGTGGACACCGTGAAACCAAAATTTTATGAAAGGATGATTAGAAGTGTTAGAGCCAACTTTGCTGACATTGTTTCTGTGGGTGTGAAAGTAGAGGCTGGTCTGAAGAGTGGAAATGTGATCAGTTCATCAAACAATTCAAGCAGTACCAACAACAAGAAACCTCCAAGCAACTTCCATTAAAATAAGGAAGGGGAGACCAAGGCCGTCATGACAGGTAGGAAAAAGAATCCAGTCTGGAGACAACCAATTTATCAACAGTAGTCAAATCCAAATTTTTCTCAACAACCAGTCTACCCTATGCAGTTTGCCCCACAACATTATGTGGCAGCTGTAACCCCAACTTTTAATCATCAGTCCGAGCACCAGGTGCCTGTATACCAACAACAACCCAATTATCAGCAAGCACCAAGTGCTCTAAATTACCAACAACAACAGTAACATAGGCCACAAGTTTCTCAATCAGGCACTCCCTATAGAAGACAAAAGGCAAAGCCTTCATTCCCGCCCATTCCAATGACGTACACGGAGCTTTATCCCTCTTTGGTCCAACAAGGTTTGATTGTTACTAGACCTTTTTGCCCACCTACAAAAAAGTCCATGTTAATCCATAATCCTAATGTCAACTGTGCATTCCACCAAGGTGCTGCCGGTCATGACCTAGAAGGATGCCTTGTGTTGAAATATGTTGTGAAGGGTTTGATGGAAAAGAAGATTCTGTCTTTTGCAGATAATCAGCCAAATGTGAAGAATAATATGTTACCTACACATTGGACTACAAATGCTATTGAATATGAGAATGATGAGGTATTGATAATGGATGAATCAAAGATTGGGACTCCAGTCAGGATTTTCCATTCAAAACTGTTTGAAGCTGGGCTAGTGAAAATTTTCCATGATAACTGTGAAGAGTGTGATGCCAGTGTCAGAGGGTGCCAATTGGTTCAGGATGATATTCAGAATTTGATTGATGAAGGTTTTCTACAAGTAATCAGTAAAGTGAAGAAAGAGGAAGTTGCGGTAATTGAGCCCATATTCAACTTACCAGAATCAAAAGAGAAAGTGCCCGTTTTCAATGTGCCGAAGTCTGGTTCCGCGGTCCCTGTTTTCAATAAACCAAAGCCAGTATTCAATACATCAGAATCTGTTGTTGCTTCTGCTGCTAATTAATCAAGGCGAAGAAACATCCAATAGCCTGTTCCGTTCCGGTTTAGAAATTCCAAAGCTGTGTCGTGGAGGTATGAAGATACTATGGTTAACAAAGGATCTGAAGATGTGGTTCCAAGGAAAGAGGTGGGAACTACTAGTGAAGAAGTAACCAATATAGCTGGGACTGGGAAGATGACCCGTAGTGGTCGAATTTATACTCCTCTCTTCAAAGGGAATGTACCCAAATAGACTGTTTCTCTTGTGCCTGTTAAGGATAAGGAAAAGGAAGTGGTTACAAGTGAAGAAGATGCCGAGTTTCTGAGGATCATTAAAAGAAGTGACTATAAGGTGGTGGATCAGCTTCACCAAACTTCCTCTAAAATCTCAATCTTGTCTCTGCTGTTGAAATCACTTACTCACCGAGCTGCCTTGCAAAAGATATTGGCCCAAGCCCATGTTGCTCAAGATATCACTGACGGCCAGTTTGACAGTATAATTGCAAATATCAATGCTTGCAATACACTCAGTTTTAGCAACGAAGAGTTACCCCGAGAGGGTCGGAATCACAATCTTGCTTTACATGTATCTGTGAAATGCCAAGAAGATCTGTAATGGGTGAAATTGAGTTACCAATCCTGATTGGACTGCATGTTTTCAACATCATTTTTCAAGTGTTGGATATTAATCCTGCCTAAAGTTGCCTGCTTGGAAGGTCGTGGATCCATGAAGCTGGTGTTGTAACTTCAACCTTGAACCAAAAGATGAAGTTTGTAGTTGATGATAAACTGGTTATCATACACGGTGAAGAGGACTTGATGGTCAGTAATTTGTCTTCCTTTCTCTATATTGAGGCTGATGAAGATGCTCGGGAAAATTCTTTCCAAGCTCTTGAAACATCCAACGCTATTATGTTGGACATTGAAGAGACCGTGGTCCCGAGTAATCCATCTTTTGCTTCCTTAAGAGTATGCAGTCTTCCCTGAAAGTAGGTGTTCCTGATAGCTGGGGCAAGGTCATTGAAGTTCAAGAGAGGAAGAAATACCAAGGGTTGGGTTACAAACCAACTCTTCATGAGACATCCGCTTCTACATTAGTGCGACCAAAGACAATCCAGGAAGTGTTCGTCAGCAAAGCATATCAAGTCAATGTCGTGATAGAAGATACAAAAGACGAGGACATCAGCCATTTGGTATTTCAGTGTGATGCTGCACTAGATAATTGGGAAGCTATTGAGATCCCTGTGTTGTTCCCTGTGCTAGAGTAATATATTTACTTTTGTTGATTGTTTTTAATTCCGTAGTCGTGCCCAAGGATATCGGACTATTTTGTATGGGCCACCGCTTTCATTTTTTATTAATCAATGAAGATGTTGTTTTGTTAAACTCTTTTGTCTTTATTTACTGTTTTTACTTTTAAGGAAAAATGGCAATCTTTTCAAAACTATCAAAAACATTTTCTTCCTGCATTTAATTTTGTGCATGTTAATAAAATAAGTCCCTCCATCATGCAGAATAATCCACAAACCTGTTGTATTCAATGACCCTACTTTCACCTTTGACTTTGACTCACCCATCTACCAAGTTGAGGATGAGGAAGAGGGAGATTATGAGGTCCCGAATGAGTTGGAAAAAATGTATGAGTACGAGTAAACGGCTCTTCAGCCACACAAGGAACAAGTTGACACCATCAATCTTGGTACCGATGAAGACAAGAAGGAAGTCAAGATTGGGGTAATGCTTGGGGCAGAAGTCAGACAACGGTTAGTGGAGCTTCTTGAAGAGTATGTGGATGTGTTTGCATGGTCTTATTAGGACATGCCTGGTTTGGATACAGACATAGTAGTTCATAAACTACCACTCAAGCCTGAATGGCCGCCAGTGAAGCAGAAACTCTAAAGAAGTAGACCTGACATGGCTCTCAAGATCAGAGATGAGGTCAAGCGACAACTTGATGCATGATTCTTGGCAGTCTCAAAGTTCCCCGAATGGGTGGCTAACATTGTGCATGTGATGAAGAAGAATGGTAAAGTGTGAATGTGTGTGGATTTTAGGGATCTTAACAAAGCAAGTCCAAAGGGCCATTTCCATCTGCCACATATCGACACTCTCATGGATAATATAACATATTTCACAGTTTTCTCCTTTATGGATGGTTTCTCCGGTTTCAATCAGATTAGAATGGATCTTGCCCCGACATGGACAAAACTACATTCATCACTCCTTGGGGAACTCATTGCTACACAGTCATGCCCTTTGGTTTGAAAAACGCAGGGGCAACCTATCAGAGAGCTATGGTGACTCTTTTTCATGACATGATACTGTAGCACCCCAAAATTTTCCCTACCTTTTTCTGGCTTTCGCTTTGCGTTCATTTTGCATCTCATTAGGTCATAACTCATTCATTCATTTGCATTGGATTCCTAAGACGTGTGATCAAGGCCTCTTCCTTCGGTTTGAGCTTTTTGTATTCAGAAGATTATCAGTGTGCATTCGAAGTGGTTATTTCTCAAGTTGTTGTGGGTGGAAGTCCTCAGGTCAACAAACAGTGGGCCATGTGAGGTGCAGGTTCAGAAAGTCAGGTTTCCATTGATCAGAAATGCAGAGGATGTTTGATTCAGATGTTTCACTTCAGTAGCATGGGTGAAAGAGTCAAGATTGGTTTTTATCCATAATCCACTTTCTGTCCGTCATTATCCATTTAATCATTTTCTCCTAATTTCAATTTCATTTGTAAATCCAATTACCCAATATCTATTTCCCAAATCTAGTTTTATCCAATCTCATCATCCATATTCAAAATAAAAAAACCCACATTCACATTTAAAGTCCATCTTCAATTCACTTTTGGATCTAATAACAATTTCTCCAAATTCTAAAGTCCATAAACCGTATCCATTTATTGAAACCATAATCCACTTTTTTAGATATCCATTTTTATTCAAAAATCCATTTTTTTTCTTAACCCATATCCAAACTCATGTTTTTAATCATTTCTCTTTAAGACCATATCCAAAAATCCATATATCACCTTTCTTTAACCAATTTTTAAATCCAAATTACTACACCAATTATCCATTGCCTTATTCATTTGAACCATTTAGCCCTTTTCAACTTACTGAGCATGCCAAATACCCCTGAAGTGTTCTAGACCAAGCGTTTGGCATCTTACGGGCTAGGGAGATAGTTTATTTTTTTTATTATTAGAGTGACTTAGCAGATGAAAAATAAATGACCATAAAGTATATCACGCTGAGTGTGCAATCCCAGTTTCATAGCAGGAATTTTCACAGGAAAAAGAAATATACATAACAAAATTCACTAACAGGTCACATGACAGAAAAATTACACAGCAGTATGTCAGTTACAAAAGTTAACAGCAGAAAATCATTACAAAAATTCAGAAAAATTCTTATGAGGATTACAAACGAAACCAGAAATTTCACAAACTCTCTAACAGCATTGCTCTGCTTCAGTTCATAATTTCAAACTAATCCATAACCTTTCCACTAACCAAATTCTCACAAAGGCCTTCGAGTTTTTTTCTAGCAGAATTCACAGAAACCGCTTTACACCAGAAAAATCCCTAACAAACTACTCTAACAGAATTTCATTTCCCACAATCTCTAACTAACTTTTCCTTCTTGATTCTTCTTTTCCCCTCTATATAAGACCTCCATCTTCATCAATCTCCACTCTCTCTGCATTTTTCCTTCCACACTTCAATCTCCTCATTCTCTCTTCATCTTCATCAATAAGCTTCAACGAGAGGAGAAAACCAGAAGAGGAGAAGATGTAACAGAATTGAGAAAGACCATCACGAACCTGCAAGAATTCTTCACCAACAGTTTCTAACCGAATTCATCCACAACGCCATAGCTTCATCTTCATCTTCATCGAAGCTTGACTCACCTGTGATCTCCGAGTTTCCTTCATCATCAATTCATTCTCTGCAACCACAACAACCGCAACACGGTTCTGCATCAAAGAGGCAACGCGAGAGAATTCAAAGTCACAACCATTCAAAACATATCAGAGCGGAATTCAAACGAAGAAGAAGAGATCCAGCGAGAGTAAATCATAGAGGAATCAAAAGCAAAGTAGAATTAAAGTTACCTCTGGTTTTCTCTTCATATGCTCTGATTTGAAGGTGCATTGGACGGACTCCGATAGGTATTCCGAACCTCTTCCTCCTTACTATTGCTTTTGAATTTGAGCAAGTTGCGTCGTTAATATTGAATGTGCTGCGGAGATTGTGGTGCTTTTATTCTTTCTGCATTTTTGTTTGAGCTTCGATTGAGCGATTGCGAGTATTGAGCGATTAAGAGAGAGGTTGTTGATCCGTTCGTTGAGGTCGCGATGGAGTCTCTGCGTTTCGTTGATCTGATGACAACCGGCTTCATTGTTATGGCGTAATCAGATTAGAGAGAGTGAGGAGTGTTGAAGCGGCGACGAAAGAAGGAGAGAATGGAGAGACAAATTTGACGAAGGAGAAGTAGAGAGTAAGCCACGAAAGAGGTTTTGGCACCGGCGTTATATGGTGAACGAAGGAGAGAAGAGATGACGGTCAATATCTTTCTTCCGGCGTGGTGTTTTCCGGTGATTTTGTGAGGGAGAAAGAAGACGGCGAGGTTTCATAAGAATAGGAGAGGGTAAGTTCGCCGGAGGCGGAGAGAGATTGATGTTGAGTGATAAAGCTGGTGTTTGGACGGCGAAGTAATGCTGGGATGAAGAGGAGGGCTATGGACGGAGGGACTTTCGCGGTGATGAGGTGTGGCGGCGACGATGTGTGAGAAGGCTTGAGTAAGTTTGTTGATGAAGAACTTAGGGTTAAGAAGAGGAAACCCAACGGGTGATTCAACCATTGGACCGGGCTTAAGCCCAATCATTTTCTTTCCATACCCTCCATTTTCGCTAACACACCCCCTCTCTTAGCTGTTTTTTTTTTTTTTAACCTTGGACCTAACTTGTGAGCCCACACGCCCAGACCTCTTATTCACCCACCTGAGACCACTGCTGCACCCCTATTTTCTTAATCGTTGAGTTTAGATCTTTGTTTTATTATTTTGTTTTGACTAATTAACTTAGGATAATTAGAGTTTGATTAGATTTTATAAATTAACTTCTAATTTTCTTTAGAATTAGCTAAAGTCTTAACTTTAGAATTTGACTAATTAGAAATAGTTAGTTAGAAAATAATAATCTTGAATTTAGTCAATTAGAGTTTTATTAGATTTTAGAAATTAGATTTTGATTAGAGAACTAGAATTTAATTTTGGTTTAGATTGTAGTTCTTAATCCTAATTTTTGGTTAACTCACTTTTAGTAATTAGATTTAATTTTAGAATTTGATTAGTGAGAGTTAGATTTTTAGTTAGAAATAATTGGAGTCAATTTTAGGATTAGTATTAGTTTTAATCCTAGATTTAACTTTAGGTTAATTTTCTTTAGAATCAACTTGAACTAATTTTAGGAGCAACTTTAGATTTAATCTCAATTTAACTTTTTTTCCTTAGAATTTAATCTTCTTTTTAATTAGCATTTTAATTCTAACTTGGATTATCTTGATTAATTTCTGTTTAGTTCATGATTAATTGCTTCTTTGCTTGCTTATTTTTCTTCATCCCTCTTTAAGATCAACTTAACTTCCATCTTGGAAGTAAGTTGCTTCTTATGTTGCTTCCTCTTTAGGATAGTGTTCTTTGAACCACACTTAACCATAGGAATATCCAACCATGCTAACATTAGGGTTTGAGTCTTAGTTTCCCACATTAGATTCTACCTTTTGCTCCTCTTTCTTGAGTCGCTTCTTCTCATCCTAAAACAATAATAAAAAACACTTAATAAAGGCATAACACCTATTGAATTTAGGCCTTTCATGTGGGAACAAGGAAGTGGGGGATCTTCTCACACTTTCTTGGAATGTTTAGCATGCGTCCCGTCTTGGGTCGATATGCGAGGCATTCGATCCTATATGAGGGACTTAAATATAATATGTGTTACAAAACACAAAAACAATCAAAACACTTCTTCATAAAAGACAAAAAACAAACAATAACGTCTTTCCTTTAGGAATTCTTTTCTCATCTCATTCATTCTCAACGTACGAACGTGCTCCTCTTCGTTCTCTTGCAATATGGTAATGCACTCGGACCAGCGAGCCTGCAACACCTGAGCTAGAACGTTAGCCGTTCCTTAAAAAACACAGACAATCCATCCCTAGTGAGGGGAACTACGTCGCTCTGATTCTCATGTTCCCGATGAGATACGTAGGCAGTGGGGTAGGGCCCATGTGAGCACTTCTTTTATTTTCCCTACATTTGTTTTTCGTTCTCTCTTATTTCCTTTTTCCCCTTCTCCTTTCCACCTCTCTTTTTCAGTTTACAAGTAGCAGCGGAGCTCCAGACAACGACACCCTTTGATCGAAGCAGCAAGCGTGGATCCCATCGGGTACGATGGACGCGTGGGGGTGCTAATACCTTCCTCACGCGTAACCGACTCCCGAACCCAGTTCTCTTGGTCGCAAGACCATGCTCTTTCCTTCCCTCAGGTTTATGCAGTGTTTCCTTTCCCTCTCTTGGGATAAATACACATTGCTGGCGACTCTGTTTCGGTGCCACTTTCGCGTTTGTACTAGGATGAAAATCCCGGGAGCGACAGCTGGCGACTCTGCTGGGAACAGGTTGACCTATTGCTGGTCCATCCTAAGTGAGTCAATCCTAGTGCTTGTTTGCTTTTCTTTCATTGGGTGTTTACTGTTATCTTGTATTTGCTGTTTACTGTATTTATTACTTGTACCATATTTACAGCATGTTAGCATTTACATTTCGTATATTATACTGTGTTGCATTGTTCTGTCTGTTTGGCGGGATGGGATTTTTGAGGGATGAGCCCAGTACACAGGCTTGAGTATACACTTAGATTTAGAGTGAAGAGTAGTGGGACCTACGTGCCATCTGTGTACATTGGGTAATCACGAAATTCACAGCTAGACGAGGATATCTTGGGACCCATCATGGCGTACGCATCGTGCGTATTCCAGGATGTCGATCTAGAGAGCTGTCGACTCTAGAGATCGATCATGAGGACCTTAGTGGAAACATCTCTCTTTAGTGGTGACAGTGGCAGACCATATTCTGTGGCAAACCCACTCGCACCCGAGGGCCCACTCTGGAACTTGCATAGGATGACCTTTATTTTCTAAGGTGAGTCAGTGGACGACCTCTTTGATTGGCATAGCATTATATCCTACGGGCTGAACGTGCTATCGCTTCTCAAACCTCCGAAGCTGGCAAGCCTTGTTTTTTAGGAACCACACGTGAGTATGGGTGGGATGTTTACAGGTTTGCAGGTAACACAACCTCCTACATACCTTACTTGTGATTTTATGATTGTTACAGATAGTGTATCCTATGACAGTGGTTTGAGTATTCATCTCAGATATATTGCCAGATTCAGTACAGAGACACAGTGCAAACAGTTCAACACAGACACAGACACCTGAATACTTGATCACATGTCTTATTGCATTCATATTATTGCATTGCATTTGCATCTTGCATCATTTTTTGCATATCCTTTCTCCAGGCCAGACCAGTGAGCTCATCCATCCTTTATCTGAACTGCAGTTTGATTTCTCGACTTTTGTATTGGACTTGAATCAACTTCTGGAAGAATCATGAACTATGGGGAACAGAATCAGTTTGTGACTAGGGCTGATGTTGAATTGATGAAGCATCAGTTGGACCAACTTATGGAAGCTATGGTCGTCATGACAAGGGGAGAGGCCAATATTCAAAGATATGAGAATGTCATTCCACCTCCGGCGAGCAATGTTGCCCAAACTTAGCCGGTGCGGATCCCTGTCGAGAATCAAGTTGAGTAAGAACCTCCTTTTGTCCGAGATGGACATTCATCTTCTCTTGATGCCGCTGATTATCAGAGTTTTGCATTCTCTGTGCCAGATGTCCGAGGGGTAGTTCCGAAGATGAACCCTAAGGATCCACGATATGTTGATGACGAAAGATACCGCGTGTTGGACGAGAAAATTAAAGCCCTGGAGAGTCACGATACTCTTGATTTGAATGCTTCGAGCATGTGTTTGGTGTCTGGCCTGGTAATGCCTCCAAAGTTTAAAATGTCGAAGTTTGAGCAATACAAAGGAGATAGCTGTCTGAAGCTACATTTGGTGATGTTCTGCAGAAGAATGACCTCACATGTAGACAATGACAAGCTCATGATCCACTGTTTCCAAGACAGTCTGAGTGGGGCATCTTTGTATTGGTATATGCAGTTGCAGAGTGGTAGCATGCGATCATGGTCAGATCTAGCCAACGCCTTTGTAAAGCAGTGCAGTTATAATCTTGATATGGCTCTCAGCCGAATGCATTTGCAAGACTTGTCTCAAGCAGATAACGAACCATTCCGAGATTATGCTCAGAGATGGAGAGAGTTAGCCGCTCGTGTTCAACCGCCATTTTCGGATAGAGAATTTGTTGATTTGTTCATGGATACCTTGCAAGGGCCGTACTTGGAAAAGATGATTGTCAATGGGGTAACAAAATTTTCTGACCTCGTGATGGTGGGAGAACGTATTGAGAGATTGCTCAATTGTGGAAATCTTCAAGGCATCTCGAACTTCCAAGCTAATGAAAATGAATCAGTTGTTAGTTCTCAGGAAGAATTCGAGGAAGAAAATAGTTCCGTTCAGGAATCTCTACCACCTCGTTCTCGGTGTTCAAACATATCAACTGTTCAGAGTCAATAATCTTATGGGTCTTCATATCAGGGACAATATTCTTCTGCAAATCAGAGACCTTCTCAGAATCAACGATCATATCGCCGTCAGCCGCGTCAGCACGCCCGACAAAGGCCAAGAAAGCCAGAGAGGTAGTTCACTCAGTTGCCAATGTCGTACAGTCAGATGTTGCCAGATTTAATCAGAGGTGGACTTATTGTACCAAAGGAATTGAAGCCGGTACCTTTTCCATATCCACCAGGTTTTGATGTCAACTCCCATTGTGACTACCATGCTGGGGCACAGGGGCATTCAACTGAAGATTGTAAGGTGCTCAAGAGTAAGATTCAGACGCTTCTTGACTCCAATATGTTCTCATTCACGCCTCAGGGTATTCAGATAAACATTTCTCCTTCATCCAGTCAGGTGGGTTCATCAATCCAGGTTATGGAAGAAGTCACTGAGAGCAGTTGTGCAGATGAGTATCAAAATGACTTCGATGAGAAATTCTTAAGATGGCCAGCTCATTAGCAAATCAAGCTTGGAAGGCCCAGTTCCTCAAAGCTGGCGACCATTTAGATCATGTCATTTCTTTGCATTTGTAGTTTCTTTTCTGCTAAAAAGTGCAAACTCGTTTGTAAAACTCGTCTGTTTTCGATTGATAATGATAATGAAATGAATATGCATGTTTTGGTTAAATCCAGTCGTGTTCACTCATACTTTTCTTTATTGGTATCTAACATTTGTTTAAGCAGGATCTGAGGGAGGATGATGAAGTAAAAGCGCAAAATCTTTGGTTATATGCTTTTGAACAAAACCCTGCTGATGATGTACAGGCATTGTTTCAATTCCTCAAACACCGGAGATATAAGGAAGATAATCCCTTGTCAACCCCGTTGAGCCTAGAAGCAGGAGTTTTTTTTCTGAAAATGAAAAACCCTCAATCCTAACCTGGGGCAGGGTAGGTGTCAGCTAATTTGACTGTGCGTTCAAATTTCAAAAGGAGTGTTTTGTTCGAAGATCAATTACACCATGGTTATCCCTCACCAACCGAAGAGTGAGACGGTCTCAACCCTTTATAAGTCAAGACAAACCTGTGTCACACGATTAGTTCAAAAAAAAGAGAAAAAGAATCAAAAGAAAAAAAGAAAGCCCTCTAAGTCAAGACTTGAAAACAAGTGACTTAGGCAAAAGTTAGGGCATCCTGTTGGACTTCAAAATCGAAAAATTCAAAAGAATCAGTCCAGGCAAAAATCAGGGATATAAAAAAAAAACAAAAGAATGAAAAAGCGAAAAGCAAAAAGGATTACAAAAGAAAAATCCTCGAATAAAGAATAAATCGTGTGACCACAGACACCAAAGAACGAAAGGGGTGAGTGTCACTCTGTAAACCGTGTGGGTTCCTTAACTATCCTCCTACCATTCATAACCTTTTGAAAGGTGAGCGCTTGTGTCGAGTTAGCTGAATGTAGGACTGGAGAACATCAAGGAGAATGGGTGGGTACAAACAAAATTTTGAGCCATAAATCCTTTTTTCTTAAACCGCGAACCAGGCCACGTTACAGCCTTCAAAAGACCTAATTGAAGTAGGGTTATTTCGAAAGCATACTTCGGTAAAAATCGCGTCAGTTCTGACTCCCAGAAGGACTTTCTTACCATTCATGTTGGTATCTATGTGACATTCTAATAAGTGATTCGTTCACTACACGGCATAACATTTTTTAGTGAACAAACTTGGATTTCAAAACTGTCATATGCATTGCATCAAAATTATCTTTTCAAAACGAATTGTTTTACTTGCGAGTCAGTAATTGGCATCAGGAAAGTTTCTAAAATGGAAAGATTGATTAATCTAAGGTGCAAAGTGCCCGAGTACTCCGTTGAGCCGGGGCAAGTCATACCAAACGGGCGATCCATTCCAAGATTTAGTTAATCTGGGGCAATTATGTCGAGAATCTGGGGCAATCAAGTCGAGATTCGAAAAATCTCTCGAAGGTCAGTCAGTCAGAGGTATTCCTTCACAGATCAGCCAGACAGAGGCACAAATCATTTCAAGACTGGGGCAGGCCGCCTCAAGAGCACAAAAAGTTATTCTCTCCAGAGAACGGTAAATCACAGTCTGGGGCATATATATCAGATCTGCACGAGACATCCTGAAGACATGTTCATTTACAGGTTATGCTGCATCGGGGCACCTCTTTTGGTCATATCACGTTTGCGGGTTCATGTGATAGCTGACACGTGACGTCCCCAGTAGAGTTGCTTCGCAGACATCGAAGTTGATGGTCAATCTCCAGTGAAGTTGCCAGGAGTTTGAAGATGTTTAATCTTCTGTAAAATCCTCTTATGACAATTTCTTCAGATCAGTCTTGGGGAAAAAAGCAAGTTGTTGACTCTCCCAAGCATGGGACATTTGGAATTTCCCCGACAGGAGGTGTTTCAGATCTATTATCCCCAGTAGAGTTTGAGGACGTTTGGTCTTCTGTAAAATCCTCTCAAGAGACGTTCCTCAGCACGAGACGCTTTAAAGCGGTTTTTTCCCAGCAGGGTTTGTGGTAAACTCGTTATCCCCAACGGAATCGTCAAACGGAAAGTTCGCCTAACATGGGGCATTATGACACTTATCCTAAGATTGACAGTTTTATTCCTCAGCAGACTACCGTGGAATTGTTTTGGGTTTCCCCAACAGATCTCTAGGGACTCTTTCTCAGCATGTTGCAACGGATTATCTTCCAACTAGGATTTGCATATCCCCGACAGAGTAGCCCTGGTTCCCAGCAAGATCGTATCTCTGGTAATGGTATCCCCACAGAGTTTGACATTTTGAGAGTAATTTCCCCAGTAAGGTCTAAATAGATCGAGGGAATCTCTTCTTCAGCAAAGTGTCAGCATATGATATTACCCAGCCGGTGGTGTAATTCTCAGCATTGCTCATTTACAACTCAAAGTCCAATTTATTTTTGGCTTACAGACAGTTTGTTCATATTATTCCAGCAGGTGGGATAGTATTACAGATGGTTGTTCCAGCAGGTGGGGTGATCATTATATACAATCGTCCGTATTATTCCAGCAGGTGGGATAGTATTGCAGGTGGTTGTTCCAGCAGGTGGGGTGATCATTATATACAATCGTTCGTATTATTCCAGCAGGTAGGATAGTATTGCAGATGGTTTTTCCAGCAGGTGGAATGATCATACAAACAGTAGTTTATATTGTTCCAGCAGGTGGGATGGTGATAAACAACTATATTCTCGGCAAAGTCCAACGTTGGTTTGGCAAAGCTTCCAAAGCCAGTTTGGTAAGCATCGAAGTCCAATGTTAGTTTGGCAAAGCTGCAAAAGTCCATCTGAGGATGGCAATTTTGAGATTCCAAAGCCGGTTTGGTAATCATTGAAGTCCAATGATAGATTGGCAGAAATCCAACACGAATTGGTAAAAGTCCATTGTTTAGAATGGAAGAGCAGTTAAAGTCCACCCAAAGTGTGGCAAGCCAGTAGTCGTCTGGCGTTGTAAAAAAGTCATTGTTAAAGTCCATCCGCAGTGTGGCAAGCTAGTAGTCGTCTGGCGTTGTACAAGAGACATTGCTAAAAAAGACATCCCTTCAATGTTATTCTTCCCATCAGTGTTTATTCAGCGAGAGTTCATATTACCGTACAGGATAAGAGTGTTGTGAGTATTGGATTTGTGCTTCCCCAATTTGTGGTAAAGTTGTTCCCATCTCCCCAACAGAATAAGGGTAGAAGGTTAATTTCCAACAAAGGAGTAAGTCTGATCTGGTCCCCTAGCAGGGCTGACATCATCAACCATTATCCCCAAGCATATTTTTGGGTGGTGGTTAGCCTTCCCCAGCAAGTCAAAGGTAGATTGTCATCAGCAAGATTCCTGGGATGTTTCCTCCGGCAGAAGTTTGTTATTCATACTTTCCTGCAGAATAGAGGTTTATTCGGGATCTCGAACAGTTTATGACCTTGAAGGAGGTTCAGTTTGTTACCCCCAGAGGAGTTGGTCTCGTCTCTTCAGCATTTATTTTACTGGAGTGGTCCTGTTGCATATCATATCATTGCATAATCATTACCACGCATATCATCAGCATAGCATTGCATGAAGCCTTGTAAAACCGAACAGAAAATCCATAGCCCAACCTTGCTCGACATCCTTCATCCACAGCCCACTTTGCTGGCATTTTCCAAAATCCTAAAGCCTGATCCCTATTGACATCCCCTCATTTAAAGCCATTCCCTATTGGCGTCCTTTTTAAAGCAAAAGTACAATCCCTATTGGCACTTCATACAAAGTCCAATCCCCATTGGTATCCAGAAAGATTTTGCCTTTGAAAAAACAATCACCATCAGGTTTCACCTGTCCTAGCCAGCAAAGTTCAATTATACTTGACACATCCTTCTTTTCCCCGGTGGCCCGAGCATGCGTCAGCATTCTGCATATAGTGATCATTGCATCCTCAAATCGCGTAGCATTTCCATTTGATATGGAGCATTATGCCATAGAAAGAAAATTCAAACATCTGTATGCGAAGCATAAGCTAGATTTGGTACCTTGCGCGAAAGCCCAAATCAACTCCCAATCAAGACGGTGACATATCCCCAGCAGATATTACAATCAATCCCTCTGCCTCCTTCTTTTGGGTCGTAGATCATACGTCGATCTTACCCTCGACCAGTCATTGTCCATCAACCCTTTGATGACGACATTCCAAAAACAAATTTCCTTTCCGTCATTCCTATGACGATGTGTTATCTTCATTCAGGTTTCCTTTCTGTCATCCCTATGACAACGTGCTTCCTTCAGTCAGTTTTTCTTTCCGTCAACCCTTTGACGACGTGCTTCTTCCTTTTCAGGTCTTCGTATAGCACTTCTTTCCATCAAACCCTTTTGATGATGTGTTTCTTCGTATGGAATTTCTTCCCGTCAACCCTTTGACGATGTGCTCCCTTCAGTCAAGTTTTTCTTTTCGTCAAACCCTTTTGACGATGTGTTTCTTCCTTTTCAGGTCTTCTTCCCATTAAACCCCTTTGACGACGTGTTTCCCTTTTAGGTTTTTCTTCCCGTCAACCCTTTGACGAGGTGTTATTTCAAGCAGGTTTTCTTTCCGTCAACCCTTTGACGATGTGCTTCCTCGGTTCAGGTGTTTCTTGGGTTTCATCTCCTTCCTGTCATCCCTATGACAATGTGTTCCTTCAATTGAGTCTTCTTGCTGTCATCCCTATGACAATGTGTTTCCCTTGGTCGAGTCTTCTTTCTGTCATCCCTATGACAATGTGTTCCTTCAGTTGAGTCTTCTTGCTATCATCCCTATGACGATGTGTCCTTTCAGTCGGGTTTCATTTTTCTTTCCGTCAAATCCCTTTAACGATGTGGTTCTCTAGGTATGTTTTATTTCCGTCAGATTCCTTTGTAAAGTGTGACTGGGCTCTAGTTTTATTTTCTCTCCTCGCAGTTAGAAAATTTTGCGGTTCTTTTTGTATTCAATCACATTGTACCTTGAATGTCTGAAAGCTGTTGCTGTCATCCTTTCAGGTCCAAGTTGATTGAATAGGGGCAGCTGTAGCACCCCAAAATTTTCCCTACCTTTTTCTGGCTTTCGCTTTGCGTTCATTTTGCATCTCATTAGGTCATAACTCATTCATTCATTTGCATTGGATTCCTAAGACGTGTGATCAAGGCCTCTTCCTTCGGTTTGAGCTTTCCTTATTCAGAAGATTATCAGTGTGCATTCGAAGTGGTTATTTCTCAAGTTGTTGTGGGTGGAAGTCCTCAGGTCAACAAACAGTGGGCCATGTGAGGTGCAGGTTCAGAAAGTCAGGTTTCCATTGATCAGAAATGCAGAGGATGTTTGATTCAGATGTTTCACTTCAGTAGCATGGGTGAAAGAGTCAAGATTGGTTTTTATCCATAATCCACTTTCTGTCCGTCATTATCCATTTAATCATTTTCTCCTAATTTTAATTTCATTTGTAAATCCAATTACCCAATATCTATTTCCCAAATCTAGTTTTATCCAATCTCATCATCCATATTCAAAATAAAAAACCCACATTCACATTTAAAGTCCATCTTCAATTCACTTTTGGATCTAATAACTATTTCTCCAAATTCCAAAGTCCATAAACAGTATCCATTTATTGAAACCATAATCCACTTTTTTAGATATCCATTTTTATTCAAAAATCCATTTTTTCTTAACCCATATCCAAACTCATTTTTTTAATCATTTCTCTTTAAGACCATATCCAAAAATCCATATATCACCTTTCTTTAACCAATTTTTAAATCCAAATTACTACACCAATTATCCATTACCTTATTCATTTGAACCATTTACCCCTTTTCAACTTACTGAGCATGCCAAATACCCTTGAAGTGTTCAAGACCAAGCGTTTGGCATCTTACGGGCTAGGGAGATAGTTTATTTTTTTATTATTTGAGTGACTTAGCAGATGAAAAATAAATGACCATAAAGTATATCACACTGAGCGTGCAATCCCAGTTTCATAGCAGGAATTTTCATAGCAAAAAGAAATATACATAACAAAATTCACTAACAGGTCACATGACTGAAAAATTACACAGCAGCATGTCAGTTACAAAGTTAACAGCAGAAAATCATTACAAAAATTCAGAAAAATTCTTATGAGGATTACAAACGAAACCAGAAATTTCACAAACTCTCTAACAGCATTGCTCTGCTTCAGTTCATAATTTAAAACTAATCCATAACCTTTCCACTAACCAAATTCTCACAAAGGCCTTCGAGTTTTTTTCTAGCAGAATTCACAGAAACCACTTTACACCAGAAAAATCCCTAACAAACTACTCTAACAGAATTTCATTTCCCACAATCTCTAACTAACTTTTCCTTCTCGATTCTTCTTTTCCCCTTTATATAAGACCACCATCTTCATCAATCTCCACTCTCTCTGCATTTTTCCTTCCACACTTCAATCTCCTCATTCTCTCTTCATCTTTATCAACAAGCTTCAACGAAAGGAGAAAACCAGAAGCGGAGAAGATGTAACAGAATTGAGAAAGACCATCACGAACCTGCAAGAATTCTTCACCAACAGTTTCTAACCGAATTCATCCACAACGCCATAGCTTCATCTTCATCTTCATCGAAGCTTGACTCACCTGTGATCTCCGAGTTTCCTTCATCATCAATTCATTCTCTGCAACCACAACAACCGCAACACGGTTCTGCATCAAAGAGGCAACGCGAGAGAATTCAAAGTCACAACCATTCAAAATATATCAGAGCGGAATTCAAACGAAGAAGAAGAGATCCAGCGAGAGTAATTCAAAGAAGAATCAAAAGCAAAGTAGAATTAAAGTTACCTCTGTTTTTCTCTTCATATGCTCTGATTTGAAGGCGCGTCGGACGGACTCCGATAGGTATTCCGAACCTCTTCCTCCTTACTATTGCTTTTGAATTTGAGCGAGTTGCGTCGTTAATATTGAATGTGATGCGGAGATTGTGGTGCTTTTATTCTTTTTGCATTTTTGTTTGAGCTTCGACTGAGCGATTGCGAGTATTGAGCGATTAAGAGAGAGGTTGTTGATCCGTTCGTTGAGGTCACGATGGAGTCTTTGCGTTCCGTTGATCTGATGAAAACCGGCTTCATTGTTGTGGCGTAATCAGATTAGAGAGAGTGAGGAGTGTTGAAGCGGCGATGAAGGAAGGAGAGAATGGAAAGACAAATTTTATGAAGGAGAAGAAGAGAGTGAGCCACGAAAGAGGTTCCGGCACCGGCGTTATATGGTGAACGAAGGAGAGAAGAGATGACGGACAATATCTTTCTTCCGACGTGGTGTTTTTCGGTGATTTTGTGAGGGAGAAAGAAGACGGCGAGGTTTCATAAGAATAGGAGAGGGTAAGTTCGCCGGAGGGGGAGAGAGATTGATGTTGAGTGATAAAGCTGGTGTATGGACGGCGAAGTAATGCTGGGATGAAGAGGAGGGCTATGGACGGAGGGACTTTCGCGGTGATGAGGTGTGGCGGCGGCGATGTGTGAGAAGGATTGAGTAAGTTTGTTGATGAAGAACTTAGGGTTAAGAAGAGGAAAACCAACGGGTGATTCAACCATTGGACTGGGCTTAAGCCCAATCATTTTCTTTCCATACCCTCCATTTTCGCTAACACACCCCCTCTCTTAGCTGTTTTTTTTTTTTTTAACCTTGGACCTAACTTGTGAGCCCACACGCCCATACCTCTTATTCACCCACCTGAGACCACTGCTGCACCCCTATTTTCTTAATCGTTGAGTTTAGATCTTTGTTTTATTATTTTGTTTTGACTAATTAACTTAGGATAATTAGAGTTTGATTAGATTTTAGAAATTAACTTCTAATTTTCTTTAGAATTAGCTAAAGTCTTAACTTTAGAATTTGACTAATTAGAAATAGTTAGTTGGAAAATAATAATCTTGAATTTAGTCAATTAGAGTTTTATTAGATTTTAGAAATTAGATTTTGATTAGAGAACTAGAATTTAATTTTGGTTTAGATTGTAGTTCTTAATCCTAATTTTTGGTTAACTCACTTTTAGTAATTAGATTTAATTTTAGAATTTGATTAGTGAGAGTTAGATTTTTAGTTAGAAATAATTGGAGTCAATTCTAGGATTAGTATTAGTTTTAATCCTAGATTTAACTTTAGGTTAATTTTCTTTAGAATCAACTTGAACTAATTTTAGGAGCAACTTTAGATTTAATCTCAATTTAACTTTTTTTCCTTAGAATTTAATCTTCTTTTTAATTAGCATTTTAATTCTAACTAGGATTATCTTGATTAATTCCTGTTTAGTTCATGATTAATTGCTTCTTTGCTTGCTTATTTTTCTTCATCCCTCTTTAAGATCAACTTAACTTCCATCTTGGAAGTAAGTTGCTTCTTATGTTGCTTCCTCTTTAGGATAGTGTTCTTTGAACCACACTTAACCATAGGAATATCCAAACATGCTAACATTAGGGTTTGAGTCCTAGTTTCCCACATTAGATTCTACCTTTTGCTCCTCTTTCTTGAGTCGCTTCTTCTCATCCTAAAACAATAATAAAAAACACTTAATAAAGGCATAACACCTATTGTATTTAGGCCTTTCATGTGGGAACAAGGAAGTGGGGGATCTTCTCACACTTTCTTGGAATGTTTAGCATGCGTCCCGTCTTGGGTCGATATGCGAGGCATTCGATCCTATATGAGGGACTTAAATATAATATGTGTTACAAAACACAAAAACAATCAAAACACTTCTTCATAAAAGACAAAAAACAAACAATAACGTCTTTCCTTCGGGAATTCTTTTCTCATCTCATTCATTCTCAATGTACGAACATGCTCCTCTTCGTTCTCTTGCAAGATGGTAATGCACTCGGACCAGCGAGCCTGCAACACCTGAACTAGAACGTTAGCCGTTCCTTAAAAAACACAGACAATCCATCCCTAGTGAGGGGAACTACGTCGCTCTGATTCTCATGTTCCCGATGAGATACGTAGGCAATGGGGTAGGGCCCATGTGAGCACTTCTTTTATTTTCCCTACATTTGTTTTTCGTTCTCTCTTATTTCCTTTTTCCCCTTCTCCTTTCCACCTCTCTTTTTCAGTTTGCAAGTAGCAGCGGAGCTCCAGACAACGACACCCTTTGATCGAAGCAGCAAGCGTGGATCCCATCGGGTACGATGGACGCGTGGGGGTGCTAATACCTTCCTCACGCGTAACCGACTCCCGAACCCAGTTCTCTTGGTCGCAAGACCATGCTCTTTCCTTCCCTCAGGTTTATGCAGTGTTTCCTTTCCCTCTCTTGGGATAAATACACATTGCTGGCGACTCTGTTTCGGTGCCACTTTCGCATTTGTACTATGATGAAAATCCCGGGAGCGACAGATACATAAGGAAATTGAGGTATATGTTGATGATATGATTACTAAATCCCAGAGTGAGGAGGACCATTTGGATCACCTTCTAAAACTGTTCAAAAGACTCCGGAAATATCAATTAAAGTTGAATCCTGCCAAATGTACCTTCGCTGTTAGGTCAGGAAAGCTACTCAGTTTTATCGTTAGTCAACAAGGAATTGAGGTAGACCCCGACAAAGTGCAAGCTAATCAAGAGATGCCAGCTCCACAGAATGAGTCTCAAGTAAGAGGTTTTCTTGGTCGTTTGAATTACATCTCTAGGTTTATCTCCAACATGACTCCCACCAGTGAGCCAATCTTCAAGTTGATTCGCAAGGACCAAACTGTAGAGTGGAATTCCGACTGCCAGCAGGCCTTTGATGAACTCAAAAGTTATTTACAAGAACCACTAATCTTGGTCCCACTGTTCCAGGGACGCCCCTCTTCATGTATATGACTGTATTGGAAGGATCAATGGACTGTGTTTTGGCCCAACATGATGAATCTGGGCGTAAAGAGCATGCCATCTACTACTTAAGCAAGAAGTTTACTGATTGCAAAAGTCGATATTCACTGCTAGAAAATACTTGATGTGCTTTAGCATGGGCCGCTAGACGTTTGATGCAATACCTGATATGTCATACTACTTTATTGATTTAAAAAATGGATCCAATAAAATATATCTTTGAAAAGCCTGCTCAAATAGGAAGACTTGCCCGTTGGCATATGCTCTTATCAGAATATGATATTCAGTACGTCACTCAAAAGTCCATCAAGGGAAGTGTCTTATCAGATTACCTTGTAGATCAGCTTGTGGAAGACTATGAGCCCCTCAAGTTTGATTTCCCAGATGAGGACATTATGTTGATAAAGAAGGATTGTGAAGAGTCAGGCCCTGATGAAGGCTCTGAACCTGGTTCCCAATGGAAAATGATGTTCGATGGTTCTTCTAACTACAGTGGACATGGTGTAGGAGCTGTGTTGATGAACCCTGATGGTGGTTATACCCCGTTTACAGCAAGACTCTGTTTTGAATGCACAAACAACATCGCTGAATATGAAGCATGCATTCTAGGGTTGGAAGCAGCTATTGATCTCAGAATTAAGATTTTGGAAGTCAGCGGAGATTCTTCCCTGGTTATTTATCAATTCAAAGGTGAATGGGAAACTAGAGATGAGAAGTTGGTCCCATACCGTGCTTATATTATGGAGATGATCCAATACTTTGACGAGATTACTTTCATCATGTTCCACGATCAGAAAACCACATAGCTGATGCTCTAGCCATGCTAGCTTCAATGTGGAAAGTCAGATTTATTAATGAGGCACCACTGATCAAAATTGAGCGCAAGACTGAACCAGCCTATTGCCAGTTGATTGAAGAAGAGGTGGATGGGAAACCATGGTTTCATGACATCAGAAATTATCTGAATAACCAAGAGTATCCTGCCAATGCTTCAACTCTTAACAAGAAAACTTTGAGAAGGTTATCATCCAAGTTTTTCGTCAACAATGATGTACTATACAAAAGGAATCATGACATGGTTTTGCTAAAATGCGTTGATAAACGAGAAGCAGACCTGTTGATTCATGACATTCACGAAGGAGTATTTGGCACTCACACCAATGGGCATGCCATGGTTAAGAAGATCTTGAGGGCTGGTTATTATTGGTTGACTATGGACACTGACTGTATCCAATACACCAGAAAATGTCACAAATGCTAAGTTTATGCTGACAAGGTGCACGTACCTCCAACATTTTTGAATGTGTTGTCGTCGCCTTGGTCGTTCTCTATGTGGGGCATTGACATGATTGGGAAAATTGAGCCAAAAGCTTCCAATGGTCATCGGTTCATCTTAGTGGCTATTGACTATTCCACAAAGTGGGTTGAAGCTGCCTCCTACACCAACGTAACCAAGCAAGTGGTTGCCCATTTTATCAAGAATCAGATTATCTGTCGTTGTGGAATTCCAAACAGAATCATAACAGACAATGGAACAAATTTGAACAACAAATCAATAAAGGAGTTTTGTGATGGCTTCAAGATTGAGCATCATAATTCCTCACCTTACCGTCCAAAGATGAATGGATCTGTCAAAGATGGTAACAAAAACATCAAAAAGATCCAGCAGAAAATGGTCAAGACTTATAAGGATTGGCATGAGATGTTACCGTTTGCCTTGTATGGGTACAGAACTTCGGTTCGGACTTCAACAGGGGCCACTCCCTTTTCTCTGGTGTATAGGATGGATGATGTTCTTCCCATTGAAGTAGAGATACCATCTTTAAGAGTTCGGATGGAAACTAAGCTTGATGAAGCGGAGTGGGTCCAAGAAAGATACGATCAGCTGAACCTCATTGATGAGAAGCGATTGACTGCCATGTGTCATGGTCATTTGTATCAGCAGAGAATGAAAAGGGAATTTGATAAGAAGGTTTGTGTTCGTGAATTCTGTGAAGGAGAACTCATACTCAAAAAGATTTTGCAATCTCAAAGGGATGTGCGTGGAAAATGGGTGCCTAACTATGAAGGCCCAGTTGTGGTGAAAACAGTGATCTCAGAAGGTTCCTTAATTCTTACAACAATGGATGGTGAACAACTTTCACACCTTGTGAATGCTTACTCAGTAAGGAAATATTACGCCTAAAAAGCCCGCTAAGTTGAAAACCAGAAATGGCGACTTAGGCAAGAAAAGGGTATCCCGGTGGGTCATACCCTATGAATGAAACTCAGGAAAAAGTTAGGGATTAAATAAAAAGAAAAGAGCTCGCTAGGTTGAAAACCCGAAAGGGCGGCCTAGGCAAAAAAGAGCGTCCCAGTGGATGGTGTTAGTTCTTGGATTGGCTGGAATTTTGGTAAAACAAAGCATATTCAATGTTGATGTCAAGGTACTGATGTTGCAACATTGAGGTTTAACACTGGGCTATGTTAAGTAATTAATTTGCTAAAGTTGGATGTCTGATGTCACATGGCGATGTTGTAACATCAGATCTGCAGAATTAACAACAGTAGGAGGTGATGTTGTTAGGGTTGTGTGTTAGCTGGAATTGTGGAGAGCAAGCTGTCTCATTGGATGCGAATATCTTGGGATAGATATTTTCTGCTGCATAGGAGATCTGGTGCAGATTTGTAGGAGATTTAAAAGGTTGAAGATTTAAAAAGATTTTAGGAGAAAATCTGTTTTAAATATTCAGTTTTAAATAACAAATCGGGGAGATATTGTAGCAAGTCCAAGACCAATTCAAGGAGCTATATAAAGCGCACAAGACCAAAGGAAAAGGTACAGAAAACATTCAGAAGATCAGGAGCTGGAGGCTTAGTATCTAGAGTTTGTTTAGAGTGCTTATATTTACACTATTCTAGGGTTTGAATAGGTGTTGTGTTTCTGTCCTCTCTAGAAGCTGTGAAGCAATAGAGAGTGGTTGCTTGATCGAAGCTAGGAAGCAAGATCAAGGGTACTCAAAGTGGTTTCTTTGAGTATTTGTAAGGGATTTAGTGGTGTTCGCATACCTAGGTGTTTTCTTAGGTAGGAAGTCATTAGTAGAGTATAAGTTTAGGAGATTGTCAACGGGTTGTTGAGTCTGTAAATTATATCTACAAGTAGTGAATTTCATCCCTGGCTTGGTAGCCCCAAGAGTAGGTTGGTTGTAACCGAACTGGGTGAACAATTCCTTGTGTTGCTTTGTTACTGTTATTTCTTTCCATTGTGCAGAGTGTGTTGTTGTGACATCGCACCTTAACATCACACGTCTGATACCAAAATTTCAATTGGTATCAGAGCAGGCATCCTGTCTGTCTCTGGGTGAGATCTAGGGAAGTTACTTTCTAGTGTAAAGATGGACAAAGAAGTTGGAGGATTCGTCAACAGACCCCCTATTTTGGATGGATCCAATTATGATTATTGGAAGCCAAGGATGACCACCTTCTTAAAATCCTTGGACAACAGGGCATGGAAGGCCATTATTAAAGAATGGAAAGCACTTGTTGTGTGTGAGAAAGACAATACTGGCAAAGATAAAGAAGGCACCTCTAAGACAAAGCCAGAAGAAGAGTGGATCAAGGAGGAAAATGAGCTCGCCCTTGGAAATTCCAAAGCTCTAAATGCAATCTTCAATGGAGTGGATAAGAATATCTTCAGGTTAATCAATACCTGTGAAGTTGCTAAGGAAGCGTGGGATATTTTGCAGGCTACACATGAAGGAACATCTAGAGTTAAGATGTCAAGACTTCAGATTTTAACATCAAAATTTGAAAGCCTGAAGATGAAGGAAGATGAGACTATTCATGACTTCCACATGAATGTTCTGGAACTGGCTAATGCATCCAGTGCTCTTGGTGAGAAAATGTCAGATGAAAAGCTTGTAAGGAAGATTCTTAGGTCACTTCCTAAGAGGTACAAGATGAAGGTAACTGCCATTGAAGAATCACAAGACATCAGCAAGATGAGAGTTGATGAGCTCATTGGATCTCTTCAAACTTTTGAGCTTGGGTTGAATGAGGAAGAACCAGAAAAGAAGACAAAGAGTATAGCCCTGGTGTCAAATGATGAAGAAGAAAAAGGGAAGAGTTCTGAATCCCAGGAGGATCTATCTCAGGCCATAGTTATGTCGGGAAGACAGTTCACCAAAGTGTTCAAGAGAATGAATAATAACTCCAGGCCTAATGTCAAGAACATATCTTCTGACACTAGCAAATCAAAAGAGAAGGATGAAGAGAAAGCTGCCCAAGATAAAGGAGTTCAGTGCTTTGAGTGTGAAGGGTATGGACATGTCAAGAAAGAGTGTCCCACCTTCTTGAAAAAGCAGAAGAAGGGCATGACAGTTTCCTGGTCTGACTCTGATAGTGAAAGTGAAGGTGAGTCAGCAAAGCAAGTTAGAGCATTAACAGGAGCTGTTGGTTCTGATGATGATTCTAGTGATGGAGAAATAACTTATGAGGAGTTAGCATCTACCTATCAAGAGATGTGTTTAAAAAGTGCTGAGATTTGTTAAGAAAACAAGTGCCACAAGCAACAGATTGCTCAGCTAGAGAATGAAAAAGCTGACCTGGAAAATGAAGTTGTACTAGTTAGAGCTCACCTTGATCAAATGACCAAGTCTGTTAGGATGCTGAGCTGTGGAACAGACACACTTGATAAGATCCTTCAGACAGAAAAAGCTGCTGGAGACAAAGCTGGGATAGGTTATGTGGCTGAGGATAAAGGAACTTCAGAAGAAAGCACTTCAGGTTCAAAGAAGGAAGTGTCACAACTCTTGTCTCAACATCAGCCAAAGAAGCAGGATCCTACACCTAAGAAAGCTGATGTTTCACATCCTAAGAAGATTGAGAAGAAGACTGGTCCTAATCAGAAGAGAAAGCAGCCACAAGGAGCTAGTCAGTATATGCCCCCATAATACCACAAGAGCATGCAAGCTGCTCAGTTCAAACAGCACATGTCTCGTCAGGTGTCTCAACATCAGGGGTATGGTTACACCAATGTTGTTCCTCATATCTATGGAAGAAGAAAGCCACACCATCATGCGAGACAATCCAGGAAACAGCATTCTCAGCCTTCTTATGGAAGAAGATACCAGCATAATAGAAGGCAGGCCAGTTATGGTAGAAGGAGACCACATTATGGATGGAAGCCTAAGCAATCTCATCATGGCAGAAGATTCAGAGATGAAAGGGTGAGATGGAAGGTTTGGACATATGCAGTACTCGTGCTACAAGCTGCATGGATACCCTCAGCCTCAAAACAGATGGAGAGAGTACAGGCCCAAAGTTGTTAAACAATGGGTACCTAAGGAGAAGGTGAAGTGCTTATTGGATCACATGAATGACAAAGAGTTTAAAGAAGGAACATGGTATTTTGATAGTGGGTGTTCCAAACACATGTCTGGATGTAGATCCACGTTTGCTGAAGTCAGTCATTGTCCCTCTCTTGAGGTTATGTTAGGCAATGGAGAAAAAGGTGTCGTTACAGGAGTTGGGAAAGTGAAAGGTGATGGTAGACCTGAACTTGACAATGTTTTGTTTGTCAGTGGTTTAAATACAAATTTGATCAGCATAAGCCAGTTGTGTGATGAAGGTTACAAGGTAAACTACACCAAAGATGAGTGTGTGGTTTCTGACGAGCATAATCAGGTTGTTATGAAGGGTGCCAGAACCAAAGATAACTGCTATCAGTGGATTTCTCTTGAAGGAGATTCAACTAATGATGTTCTAGTTGATGTTATAACATCAGACTATGATGTCAGGATGCTGAAAGGTCACTCAGAGTTAATGAGTGCGGATGTGAATCTTTTTAAATTTTTAAAAGGAAAGTCTTTATGGAGGGAGAAATTTAGTGATTGGTCTTTAAGAGGTACTCAAAATCAGGCTCCTTACCATATTGATTCTACACCAAGATTTATAAAAGGGTTCTCGTCTCAACGATTCGTCTCCCTCAACAAAATAGAAAAATCCTCTCTTAACCTAGTTTGCTACAAAGGAACGATGTCTTCACCATCCAAGAACTCTGGTGCTCAAAGAACTGCACATGTAAGAACTAGGGTTTATTCTGACAAAGAGCTGGTTGACAAAGAACACATTCCTATGGCACTTCCCGAGTCAGGTAATTCTAAACCCCAACCAAGATGAATAGAACTGAAACAGGGTCATCATCCTCTCATGCGGTTGAGGAGAAGTATGATGTAGACATTCATTTGGAGCAGATTGCCACCAAAATCCTTGAGAAGGGAATACGTGTGAAAGGGATTTTTGTCCCTTTAAGGCAAATGCCTACTGAACAGGTGGACTCTCAAAGGGAGGACATAAATCTTCAAATACTGGCCTTGTCTGTGAGTCAAGAAGCTGGAGGAGAAGATCTTGGTGATACTGATGTCATCTTTGATGTCAGAACATCATCCCCTAGGAAAGAAAGTCACAGGAGTAAAGGGAAGGATCAGGTTGAGGTTATAGAGATTGAGGACTCATCTGATGGTGACAGAATTGGTAATGCAAGAAGAAGGGAGGATAAGAAAAGGACTTCAGTTACAGACTCTCCCAAGTCGTGGAGCAAAGTTGCCAGGTCTGGCAAGTAGAGGAGAATCAGGGAAGAATCAGATTAGGAGTGTGATGTTCAAGACATAAACCCTGTGATGAAAGGAGCTACTGATGAAGTACCTGATAACATCTCATCCATGTGGAACTGTGTGAGCCAACGAAGGATAGCTCTGGAAAGAGAGCTAGTAGGTGATGACTTAGAGTCTACTGGAATTGTAGATTTGATTAAGTTTGCTGGTCTCATAAGGACTGTGTCAGGATTGTCTAGTTGCTATGATAGACTGGTCAGAGAATTTATAGTGAATATCCCTGAGTCTATTGATAACAGCAAAAGCCTTACCTTCAGAAGAGTTACCGTCAGGGGTAAGTGTGTCTGGTTCTCTCCTAAGGTGATCAATGCCTACTTAGGAAGAAGTGAGGAAGATGATGGAGAACTAGAAGTCTCTATTAATGCTATCTGCAAAGAGATCACAGCTGGGCAGGTTGAAGTTTGGCCTTCAAGAGGAAAGTTGTCAGCAAGTTTATTGAGTGTGAAATATGCTCTACTTCATAGAATAGGTGCGGTTAACTGGGTTCCCACTAACCATAAGACCTTTGTTTCTGCTGGACTGGGAAAATTAGTCTATGCCATTGGAACAAAGAAACTAATTGATTATGGCTCTTACATCTATAATCAGACTATCAAGCACGCTGCAACAAGAGCTGTGAAATTGCCTATTGCATTTCCATCCCTCATTTGTGGGATAATTCTGTCTCAGCATCCTGGGATTCTTAATCAGGATGATAGTGTGAGTAAAAGGAAGCCTAGATTATCGTTTTATCAAAAGTTGTTTAAAGGAAGACATGTTGCTGATAATGTCAAGACATCTGCTTCAACATCACAACAGTCACCAGCCAAGACTGGGTTGATTACAGAACTAGAGGAGGCTTGCAAGGAGTTAGCTAAAGTCATAAGAGTTAGTACTGAAAGGAAACAAAAATTTGAAAGACTTGTCATGACTCTTAGATTGGCAGCAAAGGAAGGTGAAGCAGCCAACACAAGTAAGGTTGTTGATGATGGACCTGGTGTAAGTGCCAATGATGATGAAGAAGATGATGATGGTCTCAGCTCAGATGATTCAAGCTTTTAATGTTTGCCTTCTTAATTAGTAGTGTTAGTTTTATTTTGTGTCTTTGTTTCAGCACTTAATGTGCTTGGTTATGTAATATGAATATTGTGCTGTTATATGCACTGGTTATGTTTTTTCCTTCTATGATTTGTTTTACCTGGTTGCTAACTGTGAGGCTAACAATGAGAGCTAGGGTGTACTGACTGTAGTTCATAGGGCTTCTAGTTGAAGCGTGTCTAATTGTGGCTAAAAGGGGGGAGAAATAGCCAAGAGAATTAACAAACAGTGTCAAAAATTGCCAAGTGCTGCTAATGTGATGCAGATATTAAGGGGGAGTAATTGACTACTGCTATGCTGGTTGTTGCATTGAGGGGGAGCAACGTTGTTGAATGTTGTTGCTGTTGAAGATGGTGATGCTGCAGCAGAGTTTTTGGGAAGCAAGTCCATAATGGATTTTTTATGTTGCTGCTGCTGGATGCTAATGCTGAAGTAAGTTGAAGATTATATGATGTAGTTGAAGATTATATGTGCAGCTGTTTGAAGTGAATTGAAGATTGATATATGCTGAAGAATTTATTTGAGCAGCAGAGTTTTTGTGAAGAAAAGATGTTACTGCTGGTGCTGCTGCTTGGAGTTTCAAGATTATTGAGTGAAGTTTTTCCGCTGCTAAAGTCTCTGAAGGTGCAGAGTGTAGAGATTGTTTTAGCCAAAATTAGCCAAAGGGGGAGATTGTTAGTTCTTGGATTGGCTGGAATTTTGGTAAAACAAAGCATATTCAATGTTGATGTCAAGGTATTGATGTTGCAACATTGAGGTTTAACACTGGGCTGTGTTAAGTAATTAATTTGCTAAAGTTGGATGTCTGATGTCACATGGCGATGTTGTAACATCAGATCTGCAGAATTAACAACAGCAGGAGGTGATGTTGTTAGGGTTGCGTGTTAGCTGGAATTGTGGAGAGCAAGCTGTCTCATTGGATGCGAATATCTTGGGATAGATATTTTCTGCTGCATAGGAGATCTGGTGCAGATTTGTAGGAGATTTAAAAGGTTGAAAATTTAAAAAGATTTTAGGAGAAAATCTGTTTTAAATATTCAGTTTTAAATAACAAATCGGGGAGATATTGTAGCAAGTCCAAGAGCAATTCAAGGAGCTATATAAATCGCACAAGACCAAAGGAAAAGGTACAAAAAATATTCAGAAGATCATGAGCTGGAGACTTAGTATCTATAGTTTGTTTAGAGTGCTTATATTTACACTATTCTAGGGTTTGAATAGGTGTTGTGTTTCTGTCCTCTCTAGAAGCTGTGAAGCAGTAGAGAGTGGTTGCTTGATCGAAGCTAGGAAGCAAGATCAAGGGTACTCAAAGTGGTTTCTTTGAGTGTTTGTAAGGGATTAAGTGGTGTTCTCATACCTAGGTGGTTTCTTAGGTAGGAAGTCATTAGTAGAGTATAAGTTTAGGAGATTATCAACGGGTTGTTGAGTCTGTAAATTATATCTACAAGTAGTGAATTTCATCCCTAGCTTGGTAGCCCCAAGAGTAGGTTGGTTGTAACCGAACTGGGTGAACAATTCCTTGTGTTGCTTTGTTACTGTTATTTCTGTCCATTGTGCAGAGTGTGTTGTTGTGACATCGCACCTTAACATTACACGTCTGATACCAGAATTTCAGATGGAAAACTCAAAAGGGCAGTCAAGGTAAAAGTTAGGGACAAAAGGCGTTTCACTGTGTCATAAAGGGTTGTCACCAAAACCAAGGAATTCAAGAAGTTCAATCTTATTCGTTCTCATCAGCAGCGAAGCTTTGGAGGATTCTTAGTCATTAGGTATCGTAGTGGTCATTGAATACAATGTAACCTTTTTCCTATAGCCATTTTTCTAACTATAATGTTCCATGGAACTTTGCCATTGGCAAGTTACCATTCTAATGAAATCAGATTTTGGACCATTCTTTGTTTGATATTCATCATGTATCTAATCTTTCCTTGTTATGCAAAACTTCACTTATTTTTTTAATAATGGTTTTGAAAGTGGAAAATATTGAAATAAAAGTAAATCTTTTGAGAAAACATAATGGAAACATAATCTATTTTTGGCTCTTGGGATGATTCAGTAAAACCACATGACTTTCCCAGTGACTCTTGTTATGACGAAATGATTGTCAGACCATCTGGCATGTAGTTCCCCAATGAAACAAATTCAAATTGCCAGTACTTCCTGGATCGAACACTTCAGTAATGACTGACTACCGCGATATAAAGGATTTCTCTCCAATATATTCCACAGATGTTTGTTGAATGTGGAAATTTTTTACCTCCTCAGGTGAAAGAAGAATGCTCCTTATTTGATTCCGAACGGTTGTTCTCTTCAGATTCAGTGTGACTCTTTACAGTGGATGTGTCATCCATCTACCCATTTTCCCCAGTCTGTCGTCTCTCATCAGAGTCGTCTCTTGCATACCATTGAGCATTCACATCATACCATATCATCGTGCATTTTTGAATTGGGTGTGTTTTTCTTGTGGGTCTTTACCTCCTTTACCTTAACCTGTTGGTTCATGGACCGTCGTCTGTGTCCTGCTTGCATCCGGTTATCACCTGCGTGTGTCAAATTTGTTTATAATTCATATTCCTCGAGAAGTTTAGTCATCACTATGCAACCCCGGTAATGTCCTATCAGATATTTAACCTCTGTCCTCAGGCCAACCATAATTGGTGTCTAAGTCCAATGTTTACTGGCATTGTTTCAATATCGGTCTTCATCAGTATCGTAAAGTCTAGTGTTTACTGGCATGCTTTTACCCAAATCGGTGTCTAAGTCCAGTGTTTACTGGCATTGTTTTAACATCGGTCTTTATCGGTATCGTAAACTCTAGTGTTTACTGGCATTGTTTCAATATTCGTAAAGTCCAGTGTTTACTGGCATTGTTTCAATATTAGTCATTATCTATATCGTAAAGTCTAGTGTTTACTGACATGTTTTAAATCCAAGCAGCCTCGGTATTATAAAGTCCAGTGATTATTGGAATTACTTGAAGGTTCGATTATTATCAGGTATCCAAAGTCCAGAGTTTACTGGCATTGTTTAAGGACCTGTTTTCTTTGGTATTCTAAGTCCAGTGTCCACTGGCGTTACCTCGAAAGTCATCATTATTGATGTCTCAAGTCCAGTATTTGCTGGCATGTTTTTATATCGGTCATTATCCGTATCGTACAAGTCCAGTAGTTACTGGCATGTTTCTTTGTCTCAAGTCCAGTATTTACTGGCATGTTGTTATGTTGGTGAAGATGGATGGTTTATACCAGAGTGAATCTCACACTCAAAGATAACACAGAGTTGCCACCTAACTTTATTTAATCCCAAAGGACAGGGAAAATATCGATAAAACCCAAGGTGAAGAGAAACGGGAACGAGGGTCGGTTATGCGAAAGGAAGGTACTAGCACCTTACGCATCCGTCGTACTCGACGGGAACCATTTCGCTTGCTTCTAGGCTTGGATGGGTTATCTATCTAAAGGCTTCTAGCTAAATAAAAGGAGAGAGAGGAGAAAGGGGAAGAAGAAAGAAAAGAAAAGAAAGTGCTCGCGGAGGAACAGGGTCCTCGTGCCTACGTACCCTCATAGTGCAATGAGGAAATCAGAGCGCCGTAGTTCTTGGAATCAGGGAAAAGAAAGGAAAGGAAGAAAAGTGGAAGTGTGGAAGTGTGGAAGTGTGCTCGCCAAGATCATCGCGATCTCGTGCCTACGTATCATACATTCGAAAGAATGCAGAATCAGAGCTTCCGTAGTTCGGGGAACCAAGACGGAAAAGAAAGGAAAAGGAAAGTGGTGTCAAAACCAAGAGCAAAAAGAAGTAGAGACATATCTGCTAGGGATGCAAAAGAATTAGTGTCAAAACCAAGAAAGAAGTGCAAAGGAAAGATAAGTAACTGTGCTGAAGATAAAGTGCAAGAGCGGTGTCAAAACCAAGAAAGATGTGCAATGGAAAAGAATAGAGACTATGCTGAGGATAACGTGCAAGAGAGGTGTCGAAACCAAAAAGATAAAAGAGTAATAGAATAATAGAGACTCCACTGGGGAGAGAAGAATAAAGAACTTGTGCTAAGAATCAGAGGGTAGCTACCCTCCTGGGGAATAAACAGAAGTATGGTGTTAAAACCAAGCAAAAAGAAGACTCGGTATATTAACTGACTGGCAGTGATTAACCGAAGAAAGAAAAGATTGTTATTGTGGGGGGAGAAAGAACAGATAAACTGTGATAAACCAAGAGAACGGGCGTAGGACCAAGTGAAGATCATGACCCAAAGGACGGGTGTGGAACCAAGCAAAGGTTGTGACAAAAAGGATGGGTGTGGAACCAAGAAAAGGTTGTGACCCAAAGAACGGGTGTGGAACTAAGCAAAGGTTGTGACAAAAAGGACGGGTGTGGGACCAAGCGAAGGTCGTGACCCAAAGGACGGGTGTGGGACCAAGCGAAGGTGGTGACCCAAAGAACGGGTGTGGGAACAAACAAAGATCGTGACCCAATGAACGGGTGTGGGCTCCAAGCAAAGATCATGATCCAAAGAACGGGTGTGGGACCAAGC
Source organism: Lathyrus tuberosus (assembly GCA_022829125.1). NCBI lineage: Eukaryota > Viridiplantae > Streptophyta > Magnoliopsida > Fabales > Fabaceae > Lathyrus > Lathyrus tuberosus. The sequence continues at coordinate 6,285,986 of JALAZF010000243.1, read as the reverse complement.
AAAGATCGTGACCCAAAGAACGGGTGTGAGACCAAGCAAAGATCGTGACCCAAAGAACGGGTGTGAGACCAAGCAAAGATCGTGACCCAAAGAACGGGTGTAGGACCAAGCAAAGATTCTGACCCAAAGGAGTTTAGTACCCTGACTGAACAAACAGTACCTGACCGAAGAAAGGGTATTTGAACCAAAAGAAGGTTACTAACCCAAAGGTGCAAGTATTCGAACCAAGAGAAGGTTGCTAACTGCTGAGGATTTGGTGTGAACAGAGAGACTGTGATTAACCAAAAAGAAACTAGTGATTAACCAAGAGAAGGTGATTAACTCAAAGGGGCTCAGTATTTTAACAGACAGACTGTGATTAACTGAAAAGGAGACGAGTGATTAACCAAGAGAAGGTGATTAACTCGAAGGTGCTAAGTATTTTAACAGATAAACTATGATTAAGTGAAAAAGGGTGATTAACCAAGAAAAGGTGATTAACCCAAGAGGGAAAGTCAGTATTTTAACATATAGACTGTGATTAACTGAAAAAGTGGGTGATTAACCAAGAGAAGGTGATTAACCCAAGAGGAAACTCTCTTGAAGAGAACAAGGGAAAGGTATTGAAACAAAAGAGTGTTTGCTAACCCAAGGTGACAAGGATCTTTAACCAAGAAAATGGTGATTGATCACAAGAGAGATTAAAAGGTGCAAGAGTGATCAAGGATCGACTCGACTAGGAATTGAGAAAACTTCAACTCAGCAGGGGATCAAGAGTAAGTCTAAAGAGATCCTAAAGAGAGGGATAAGGGAAGATCAACTAATCGCAACATGGTTTTGATCAAATTAATCAAAGAGACGCAATGCTAACAACTTTCCAAAGAGAATGGAAAATCATTAAAGCAAAAGGTGTGCTATTGGATTGTACAAGATTAAGTTCATCCGTGAAGAATAAACTTAATGCAAAGCAAAGAGAGGGAGTGCAAAACAGTACCACATGACATTGAAAATACAACACAAATCACGAATCATGTAGTCAAAGAAAGTGCAAGAATTAGCATGTTCAAACAAATATCAAGAACACACATAATTGCAAGAATTGATAAATCAATCATTGAATTAATGTAAAAATCATAGGTTAATAGCACTTAAAACATCCATAAATATCAAGCATATAAATTCATGGAAGTTAGATGAAGAAAGAATGTCAAACAAACTTGAAAAAGCTCAAAATTGGCCATTATGTTCAGTGGTAACCTGTTACTGCATATCTGATAACCGATTACTTGCTTAAAAAACTGTGTTTCTGGTGAAATTTACACTGAGTAATCGGTTAGCAGATATGCTGTAATCGGTTACCGCTGAGGCAGTGGCAAAAATAACAGCAAAAACAGCTTTTCAAAAGTGATTTTCAGCACATAATCACTTATGTCAAACACCACATGCTAGGGCATGAATTCGTGCACTAAAATTACATCATGTAAGGAAAATTAAACACAAATTACAAGCATTAATCATGGAGATTAAAGATCAAGCAATTGCATGATAAATTAAACCAAAAACAATCGAAATTACGACGTAAATGCGCGGAATTGATCGAAACAGTGAGTAAAGTAAGATCTACCAACCTACAAGCCGGAGGTTTGGCTTGGTAATTATTGTGAATGAAATGTAGAGAGAAAAAGCCAAGAAAACCAGAGAATTTAGCTCTTACACTTCAAACCGTAGCGAAACCGAGCAAACTTCGACAAAAACTCCGAAATGCGAATTATCACCGAAGAAGCTTGAAGCAAACACTTGAGATGAATTCAAAAGCTTATAAAACTCCAGAAACTCAAGTATAATTGTAAAATGATGAAGATAATCAAAGAAAACCAGAGATTCCTCAATTGCACTTCGAATCGTAGCGAAACCGAGCAAACTTCGACGAAAACTCCAAAATGAGAATTATCACCGAAGAATCTTGAAGTGATCACTTGAAATGAATCCAAAAGCTACTGAAGCTCCACAAAATTTAGTATAATGGAAAGATGATGAAGGTTAAGCTCAAGAAAAAGCACTTTCAAGGTGAAAGTAGCTTTTCTTCTATGGTGAATTAAGAGCTTTAGTGAGGTTTGGTGAAGAAGATGAAGAGGAATGTGTAGAAGTTGCAGAAAAATGCAGAGGAGAATGAGAGAATTGAGAGTGAAGAAAGTGTGAATTTGTGTGAATGATTGTGGAGGAGTTGCGAAATGGTGGAGCTTTGTTTATATAGACTTTAGGTATGAAGTGTAAGAGCTTTGGACTTTGATTTGGACTTAGCTTTGGGAGGTTTGGAGTTAGGGTTGGTGTTAGTTACACTAGACTCACTGAGTCAAGGCGATTAACTCGGTTAGTTAGGATCAACTCCGTAACAATCCCAATGTGAGCTTCAAAATCCAAAGGTTGACATGCTTGTAAATTAAGTAACATGGTGCTCTTAATTTAAAGTGATGCATTGAATAAATGTAAGGGAATGTCTTGAATGGCATTGAATTGTCTAGAATATTCCACATGCTTCTAGAACTATGTAGAATCCAAGAACAAAGTGAGTGTAGAGTTGTTGTCCCAAAAATGCAGCAGAATCTGCAACTTTGTACGTGGTAACCGGTTACTGCATATGTGATAACCGGTTACTTGCTTGAAAAATGTAGTTTTTGGTGAAAAATACACTGAGTAACCGGTTATCAGATATGCTATAAACGGTTACTTCAGCCAAACTTTCCCAAATTTGCTTGGAAAATAATGTTGAAGTCCTGGTTTCGGTTTTCCACCTCTTGTTTTGATGAGTAATCATGGAAACCCTTATTTTGAGTTTTTTTGATGATGTAATGATCTTGTGAGGATGCGATTAATAGGCTTGGAAAACCTGAATACTCCTGCAACCAAAATCATAAATAAAAAGTGCGAATGCATATGCCAGCGATGCGAATGTACATGCTTATGCAAAATTCAAAAAAGGAGGTCAAATTTCGGGTTACGACAGCTGCCCTTATTTAATCCTCTTGGACCTGAATGTTCGAATTGCGCTAGCTTTTTTATTATTCGAGGTAGAAGGGGATTAAATAAAAAGAGTATCTCGAAAATTTAGCCGACGGTGACAAAAAAAGAGGTGCGAGTGCAGAGAGTTGATAGGTGCAAAGTTTGGCTGAAAAACTGCTGAGATGAATCAGGCCAAAAGAAAAGGAATATCCTAGATGCGTATGTTATGCATATGCTGTTCTACATGAAGTTTAATGTTATGTCATGCAGCGATGTAGGTTATGGTACAATGTTGCAAATGGACAGACTCTAGATGGACCAGAGAAATACGAAGGTTTTCCAGACGAGGAATGGGTTTTGATTGAGACGCATGTTTGAACCTGCATGGTGTAATGCTCTATCTGAATGAATATGCTATGTGTTGAAGGATGCAATGTCATGCGATGATGATTACTATATACAGAATTCCAGTGATCAGGTTTTTGAAGAGAATTTGAGAATATGCCAAATGCTTTTGTTGTGGGAGGCAGAAAAGTTGAGGTTAGGATGTAAGCCATAAAGACGTGATTCCCCGACACCTACTTCAGGAACAGCAGTTGTTGATGCACCATTGCTCTTGCCACAAAATAGGGAGAGAAACTTGTACTTTGATAGCTCGTCTCTGCCCCAGTATATTGGGTATCTGCATAGATTTCCCCTGTCTCAAGTTTGTCTTGCCCCCAGTGTATCAGAACAGCGTGCCCTGGGTTAACCGTCTTTTGGAGAGGTTGATTTCTTGTGCTCTTGAGGTGGCTTGCCCCAATGTGAGCTCTGAAGTGATTTTACCTCTGGCTGATCGGTCTTTGGAGGAATGCCCTTGACCAACTGATGTTTGAGAGATTTGTCAAGTCTCGACGTGATTGCCCCAAATTGAATGAATCTTGAGGTGCCTATGCCATATTTACTCAACATAGTTTTCAGGCGTTTTGCCCCTTGAGATGTCCAAACTTTCCATTGTGGAATCCTTCTTGATGTCAAGTGCTTGTTCGCAAAAAAGGAGTGTTTGTTTTGAAAGTGATAATGCTAATGCCATGCATATGTCAGTGTTGAAATCCAAGTATGTTCACTAAGATTATGACATATAGTGAATGGATCACCATTTAGAACGCCATGTCACTATCGGCACAAACGATAAGCAAATCTTTAGGAGTCAGCTTTGACATGATTTCATCTTAGTATGCTTTCAAAATAAACCCTGCTTCAATTAGATCTTTTGAGGGTTGTAATGTGGCCTGGTTCACGGTTTAAGAAAGAAAGGATATAAGGCTCAAAATTTATTTTACCCCACCCATTCTCCTTGATGTTCTCCAGTCCTACGTTCAGTTAGTTTGACACAAGCGTTCTCCTTTCAAAAGGATTTTGAATGACGGAAGTGACAGTAAAGGAACCGACGAGAGTTTTGGAGCGGCAGTCACTCACCTTTGTTTTTGTCACATGTGATTACACGAACTTGTTCTTATTGAGGATTTTTCTCTTTTGATTCTTTGTTTTGTTCTTTTTGTTTTTCCTAATTTTTGCGTAGACTGATTATTTTGAACTTGCAATCTACCGGGACGTCCTAATTTTTGCCTAAGTCATTTGCTTGTGACTTAGCGGGGCTCCTTCTTCTTACTTTGGTTTTTTGCTTTTGCTTTTGATTTGTTTTTTTTAAGTTGTGTGACACGTATTTGTTTGATTTGTAAGTGTGAGTTGTGACTGCCTCGCTCCTTTGATCAGTGAGGGATATCCAATGTGGATTTGTGATCTTTCCGACCTCTTGCGAGGGATAGGATGTGGTTGGTCCTCAGAAAGGGGTACTCCTCTTTTGAAATTTGAACGCATGGTCAAACTAGCTAAAGACTACCCTGCCCCTAGTTAAAATTGAGGGTTTTATGTGTACAGAAAGAAACTCCTACTTCAAGGCCTAAAGGGGTTGACTAAGGATTATCTTCCTTATAACTCCGGTGTTTGGGAATAGAACCAATGCCTTATGTAACACCCCCTTTCTATACCCCCAAATAATCACATAAATCATTTAGGCACATATAAAATCAATTCGCCAGAGTACGATTAAAACATAGTATAAAAGAGGCATGTCACATCATACGTTAAATTAAACCATACAACACCTGCTCAAACATCGATATGCAACAGTGGGGTAACTTTGCAACAGAGGAACTTTGTCCTTACACCCACATCTCAATATTTAGAATAAAAGCGGAAAATCTAAACATTGAATAACATCAAACATATATACTTATATATACATGCGTCATCGGTTATCATCCATCAACATAATTCATGTTTACTTAAACATTCATCCACAAGATACATGTACAAATGTATCACAAAAGAATAATATACATCCTAGCTACCCGGTGCTACATATCAGAGCCAACCGACCAAAATAATGAAGACACGCTTCACAAAAAGACCTCCCGCATACCTACTCTGCAATGCCTCATAGAGCATCATAAAACAGCAGAAGGGTGAGAAATATTATCATAATAACAATGCATATAATTATGTACTACAACATAAACATATAACACATATTCTCACCACAACTCATCATATATCACAATATGGATATATCATCAAGCCTATACATTATGCATACATTCACCATTATCATCATTCCACATGAACACACACATACTTGTTCATTCAACAATGCATCATTATAAGATACAGTTTATATCATTTCCCATAAACATACATATATCAATGTTTATTCATCAATGCACAAATACAAAGATGATCAATGCAACTCATAGAGACCGACTCTCGACTCTATGCAGATGCATGCGGTACCGACTCATCACCCGAGCTCAATTGAAGAACTCAATGGAAATATCCTCCCTGTCGGGCCTACGATATTTCCCCATCGCTCATACCATCATGGCATCCGATGTTTCTGGATTGTTCACGCAGACACAATCCGATTGCTCAAACCCCACAAGGGCACACAATCATTCTGGAGATTCCCACGGAATCAAGTGTAACTCATCGCAACGATTACACCCATTGACTACGCAATGTTCAGAGGATCCTCAAATGATCATTTGTGTAATCAATCACTCACACCCAACAGGGACGTGATATTACACCCGATTCTCCACGGAATCGCGACACATGAATGCATGTCATGATGTTTCTCATACAAAATGACCACATACACTCATGCAATGCACACATATTTCACAATATATTCATGCATTCTTCTCATACAATCACATACAATCTATATATATTCACATCAATGCACTACTGTATGATTCACATTCAAACACCTAGTCAAAACGGTAAAAGTCTCTAAATATCACTATTCCCGACTTTTCCGACTTATTTAATCGGCTAAGAATTTCCAATTCATCATAATGATAAAGAACGTGTCATAAGCTTCCTAATGCATCAAACCACGCCTCAAACCGAACCACAGATCAAAAGTTATGCAGAAAACAAAATTACACGAACAGCACTGTTCGCTGGGCGAACCTCCCTCGCGAGCATTCGCTAGCTACTTCGCTGGGCGAACATCCCTCGCGAGAATTCGCTAGCTCCTTCGCTAGGCGAATGTTCCAGCGAACCAACTGTTAGCTAAAAACAGACACAAAGTTCGCTAGGCGAGCACTTGGAGAACCAAGTCAGAACCAAACAGAGCCAAAAACACCCAAAGTTCGCTAGGCGAACACTCTAGCGAACCTTCGCTCATGCCTTCGCTAGGCGAATACCCGTAGCGAACCTCCGCTACCCTTCGCTGATTGGTTCGCTAGGCGAACCTGCGAAAACTCAGAATCCTTCAGCGCTGTTGAAAACCTAAAAACCCTATTTTTCAACCCAAAACATTTTCAAAACAACATACATCCATCAGAACTCAATCTAATCATGGCAACAAGCATTCTACCACATTTTTGTCGATTTCCAACTGCGAAAACATCGATTTCTCATTATCGACCTAAAATGGAAAACTATGAAAACACCACAATCAATCCAATACACACATACACAATCATACATAATACTATACATTGATAAGATAACAATGTTTCACACCCTTACCCGATTAAATCGATTCCTAGAGGTTGATTTTCTTGGTTTTCCTCATTTCCTCTTCTTTTCTCTTCCTCTTCTTTCTTTCTCTCCTTTTTCTCTCTATTTCTCTTTTCTTTCTCTTTTCTATCTATTTTCTTTCTTTTCTATTTCTTTTCTCTCATTTTCCACTAAATCAATTAATTCATTTTTCTCACAAAATTTCTAACTCCACAAAATTTCTAACATATGATTAATTGAGAAAAGTCTAAAATACCCTCCATTCTAATTTCCCCGAAAACTCTCAAAAACGGTAAAATAACATTTAACACACCAATTTAACAAATAAAATAATTTATCACCCAATTAAAACAAAAGACTCAAGAATAATGGAATAATCAAAATCGGGGCGTTACACCTTACATCGTCAGAAGTGTTTTATTCAAAAGCATACAGACAGTGATCTCATGTCTTTTTTATTTCATCATTCTCTTTTTTTTTTTGCTTGATCAAATGTGCGATACAGATAAAAAATATGAATGGACACGAATGAATTTATTCAAAACATGCATATTCATTTCATTATTATCATCATCTGAAAACAAACAAGTTTTACAAATGAATAATGCTTGACAAACAAAAAGATTACAAATGGAAGAGATGGAATAACATGTTGATTGCCGATGTTGAGGAAGTGCTCTCAGGCTTATTCAATTATTTCAAGCGACGCTTTTACAATCTTGTTGACTACACGGATAAAGGATTTCTGTTCACCCACAATTTCTCACCTTGAACAATTAAGAGCTTCTTGTCAATCAACTATTGGACCTTAACTTTGAAAGCGCTGCAATCCTCGGTCGAATGTCCAGGTTACCCAGCATGATATCCGCATTGCACATTGGAATCATACCCAGGTAGGAATGGTTTTGGTGGTGACTTCACAGCTTTGGGAACCACGAGCGAGTTCTGAACCAGATATGGCAGAAGTTGACTGTATGTCATAGGAATCGGATCTAAAGGAGCATTCCTTTGTTCTAGATTGTTCCGGGGTTTGCGCTGATTCTGACGCTCTCGACCTTTGGCTCGCTGATTATGAGTCGGAGGAGGTTGTTGATATTGGGTTGCAGCAACATGCGAGAATGAATAGTACGGCGTAGGAGCCAGAGGTGCTTGAGGATGAATCTGATGAACAACATAGTGCGGGAACACTTGAGCAGGGCGCATCAATCCTGGATTAACGATCTGATTAGCATTTTGACCAAATTAGATCCCATGCGGAGTGTAGAGTGCCCCAGGATAAGAAGCTGGAGGTACGACAGCAGAGGGTGCCCCAAGATAGGAAAAAGGCATTCCAGAGTTAGCAGACTGCAAAATTTTGGTAGGGGTATTGCCCAACAGGTTGAACAACTAGAGGAATCAACACATGAGTAGAAGTACCTCTATTCTTAGCTTCCATAGATGTTTCAATCATAGGTACAGAATTCTAGCAAGGCTTCTTTGTAAAGCAAAGCAACTTCTGATAAAGGAGCTCTTGGACTTTGTCCTTAAAGACAACACATGCTTCTGTAGAATGCCCCATATATCCAGCATGGTATCCAAATGTGGCATTAGGATCATGTTTAGGATGATAAGGAAACTTAGCCGACTTGATTTCTTTAGGAACAATTGCCCCAACGTGAATCAGAACAAGCAGTAGATGCGTGTAAGTCACGGGAACTGGATCAAGACGGGGACGTCTTCTCCCTCGATTGTTGTTCCCTTTGCTGATTTGATTACGCTTCTGTTTCTGATTGCTTTCAGCGGTCTTCTGATTAGACAAGGGGTGAACTGGCAGATTACTTGCACCCGCGTTCGTGATCTTATCCACTTTTGGTCCATTTTGGGCTTGCTCATCAATCAAAACCTGCTCCGAAGAGCTCATTGTCAAACTGTCCAGAAGTAGTTTTGTAATCAAGTCAATCTTGCGTTCCTTGTGCACTGTGTTCTCATACCCAATCTGTTCCATGATTCTTTGGCTTTCGGTGTCGGAGAATCGTTGTATTTGGGATGATGAAGAGAAGAAAGTGAGCTTTTTCCGGTTTAGATGTATGTGAATGCAAATGCATGTATGCATATGTTGTTTATGCAGATGGAATGCAAGTGAGATATGCAAAGGTTAGATGATGCAAAAGTTCAACACACATATGATGATGCAATAACTCAGGTTTAAAAGTTTGGCATAATGATGATGCAATAACATTATGCAATAACATTATGTAAGTTAGGGATGCAACATCTTCTGGATAATCTGCCCATGCAGTTCTACGTCGATGCAAAGATCTGACGTACGTGAGAGAACAAAGGTTGGAAGAGTCTTGGTTTCCTCCAGAAAAAACCCAATATCCCCCTCACAGGTATAAGCTATCCAAGAATGATCCTTAGCTTCTAAGGCCAAGAAATAATAATACGTTCACCATTTCTGGTTAGGCATTATTAATCCTCAAGGAGGTCTCCACTGATTCCACTCAAAAAGGTCATCCTATAGCCGGTTCTCAGCTTCGGGTCCTCGGATCAAGGAAGCGTAATGGGTTTGCCATTTCTGGTCTGCCATTATTGCTCCTTGGGAGGAGTGCCTAAGCTGAGTTCTCGGGGAATGGTCGCCAGAGTCGACAGCTCTCTAAGTTAACACCCCGAAATGCACAAGACGCGCAAATCAGAATATCTCCCAAGAAAACCTCGTCTGAATGTGGGTTTCGTGTAAACCAAACATACCAAGATGCTACGTAGGCCACACTACTTTCCACTCTAGTCTTAAGTGTATACTCAAGCCTATGTATTGGGCTTATCTCTCAAGTAGCAACCCAACCCACCAACAACAAGGAAAATAGTAGATATCCAGAATATATAGCATATGAATATCTAAAGCAGTAAAGAAATGCAATAAATAAACATAAAGCAAAAGTAAAGCGTAAATCATAAAGATAAAGCTAATAAAACGCAAAAGATAAACACCCAAGCAAGCAAGAAAGCAAACAAAACTAGGCGAGACCCCAACTTGCAAGAGCAAGGACTCCCCAACACAGTCGCCAGCTGAAGATGGGGAGTCCCACCTAGCCAGGAGACAAGCAAAAGGAGGCGAAGCTCAGGGGCAAGAACTCCCCAGCAGAGTCGCCAGGTGAAGATAGCTGGTTTATACCTGAGTGAATCGCACACTCAAAGATAACACAGAGTCGCCACCGAACTTTATTTAGTCCCAAAGGACAGGGAAAATATCGATAAAACCCAAGGGGAAAAGGAGAGAGAGGAGAAAGGGGAAGAAGAAAGAAAAGAAAAGAAAGGAAATCAGAGCGCCGTAGTTCTTGGAACCAGGGAAAAGAAAGGAAAGGAAGAAAGTGGAAGTGTGGAAGTGTGGAAGTGTGCTCGCCAAGATCATCGCGATCTCGTGCCTACGTATCATACATTCGAAAGAATGCAGAATCAGAGCTTCCGTAGTTCGTGGAACCAAGACGGAAAAGAAAGGAAACGGAAAGTGGTGTCAAAACCAAGAGCAAAAAGAAGTAGAGACATATCCGCTGGGGATGCAAAAGAATTAGGGTCAAAACCAAGAAAGAAGTGCAAAGGAAATATAAGTAATTGTGCTGAAGATAAAGTGCAAGAGCGGTGTTAATACCAAGAAAGATGTGCAAAGGAAAAGAATAGAGACTATGCTAAGGATAACATGCAAGAGAGGTGTCGAAACCAAGAAGGTAAAAGAGTAACAGAATAATAGAGACACCACTGGGGAGAGAAGAATAAAGAACTTGTGCTGAGAATCAGAGGGTAGCTACCCTGTTGGGGAATAAACAGAAGTATGGTGTTAAAACCAAGCAAAAAGAAGACTCAGTATATTAACTGACTAGCAGTGATTAACCGAAGAAGGAAAAGATTCTTACTGTGTGGAGAGAAAGAACAGATAAACTGTGATCAACCAAGAGAACGGGCGTAGGACCAATCGAAGGTCGTGACCCAAAGGACGGGTGTGGAACCAAGTAAAGGTTGTGACAAAAAGGATGGGTGTGGAACTAAGCAAAGGTTGTGACCCAAAGAATGGGTGTGGAACCAAGCAAAGGTTGTGACAAAAAGGACGGGTGTGGGACCAAGTGAAGGTCGTGACACAAAGGATGGGTGTGGGACCAAGCGAAGGTCGTGACCCAAAGAACGGGTGTGGGACCAAGCAAAGATCGTGACCCAACGAACGGGTGTGGTACCAAGCAAAGATCGTGACCCAAAGAACGGGTGTGAGACCAAGCAAAGATCGTGACCTAAAGAACGGGTGTGGGACCAAGCAAAGATCGTGACCCAAAGGACGGGTGTGGGACTAAACAAAGATCGTGACCCAAAGGAGTTCGGTACCCTGACTAAACAAACAGTACCCGATCGAAGAAAGGGTATTTGAACCAAAAGAAGGTTACTAACCCAAAGGTGCAAGTATTTGAACCAAGAGAAGGTTGCTAACTGCTGAGGATTCGGTGTGAACAGAAAGACTGTGATTAACCGAAAAGAGACGAGTGATAAACCAAGAGAAGGTGATTAACTCGAAGGGGATCAATATTTTAACAGACAGACTTTGATTAACTGAAAAGGAGACGAGTGATTAACCAAGAGAAGGTGATTAACTCGAAGGGGATCAGTATTTTAATAGACAGACTGTGATTAACTGAAAAGGAGACGAGTGATTAACCAAGAGAAGGTGATTAACTCGAAGGTGTTCAGTATTTTAATAGATTAACTGTGATTAACTAAAAAAGGGTGATTAACCAAGAAAAGGTGATTAACCCAAGTGGAAACTCAGTATTTTAACATATAGACTGTGATTAACTGAAAAAGTGGGTGATTAACCAAGAAAAGGTGATTAACCCAAGAGGAAACTCTCTTAAAGAGAACAAGGGAAAGGTATTGAAACAAAAGAGTGTTTGCTAACCCAAGGTGACAAGGATCTTTAACTAAGAAAATGGTGATTGATCACAAGAGAGATTGAAAGGTGCAAGAGTGATCAGGGATCGACTCGACTAGGAATTGAGAAAACACTATAACTTGAGGATAGAGGTGACTATTCTTGGGGAGAGGACAAGACGCCCTTACCAAAGAAATAGCCAGAATGAGGATAGAAAAAATCCATCCATATTCCTTCTCTAGCACTCAAAGGTGTAGTGCGGAAAATGAAACGGGCAGCGTAATAACTCCAAGTTGTATAGCGCTCCAATGCATTGTGAAATGAACAGCGTAACAACTTCAGTTTGTACAGCGCTCCAATGTCGTTCGTCGGGCGTCGTGCTTCGTGCTTCGTGCAAAAGCTCCAACTCAGCAGGGGATCAAGAGTAAGTCTAAAGAGATCCTAAAGAGAGGGGTAAGGTATGATCAACTAATCGCAACATGGTTTCGATCAATTAATCAAAGAGACGCAATGCTAACAACTTTCCAAAGAGAATGGAAAATCATTAAAGCAAAAGGTGTGCTATTGGATTGTACAAGATTAAGTTCATCCAAGAAGAATAAACTTAATGCAAAGCAAAGAGAGGGAGTGCAAAACAGTACCACATGACATTGAAAATACAACACAAATCATGTATCATGTAGTCAAAGAAAGTGCAAGAATTAGCATGTTCAAACAAATATCAAGAAAACACATAATTGCAAGAATTGATAAATCCATCATTGAATTAATGTAAAAATCAGAGGTTAATCGCACTTAAAACATCCATAAATATCAAGCATATCAATTCATGGAAGTTAGATGAAGAAAGAATGTCAAACAAACTTGAAAAAGCTCAAAATTGGCCATTATGTTCAGTGGTAACCAGTTACTGCATATCTGATAACCGGTTACTTGCTTAAAAAATGGCATTTCTGGTGAAATTTACACTGAGTAACCAGTTAGCATATATGCTGTAACTGGTTACCGCTGAGACAGTGGCAAAAATAACAGCAAAAACAACTTTTCAAAAGTGATTTTCGGCACATAATCACTTATGTCAAACACCACATGCTAGGGCATGAATTCGTGCACTAAAATTACATCATGTAAGGGTAATTAAACACAAATTACAAGAATTAATCATGGAGATTAAAGATCAAGCAATTGCATGATAAATTAAACCGAAAATGATCAAAATTACGACGTAAATGCGCGAAAATGATCGAAACAGTGAGTAAAGTAAGATCTACCAACCTACAAGCCGGGGGTTTGGCTTGGTAATTATTGTGAATGAAATGTAGAGAGAAAAAGCCAAGAAAACCAGAGAATTCTGCTCTTACACTTCGAACCGTAGCGAAACCGAGCAAACTTCAACAAAAACTCTGAAATGCGAATTATCACCGAAGAAGCTTGAAGCAAACACTTGAGATGAATTCAAAAGCTTATAGAACTCCAGAAACTTAAGTATAATTGTAAAATGATGAAGATAATCAAAGAAAACCAGAGATTCCTCAATTGCACTTCGAATCGTAGCGAAACCGAGCAAACTTCGACGAAAACTCCAAAATGAGAATTATCACCAAAGAATCTTGAAGTGATCACTTGAAATGAATCCAAAAGCTACTGAAGCTCCACAAAATTCAGTAGAATGGAAAGATGATGAAGGTTAAGCTCAAGAAAAAGTACTTTCAAGGTGAAAGTAGCTTTTCTTCTATGGTGAATTAAGAGCTTTTGTGAGGTTTGGTGAAGAAGATGAAGAAGAATGTGTAGAAGTTGCAGAAAAATGCAGAGGAGAATGAGAGAATTGAGAGTGAAGAAAGTGTGAATTTATGTGAATGATTGTGGAGGAGTTGTGAAATGGTGTAGCTTTGTTTATATAGACTTTAGGTATGGAGTGTAAGAGCTTTGGACTTTGGTTTAGACTTAGCTTTGGGAGGTTTGGAGTTAGGGTTGGTGTTAGTTACACTTGACTCACTGAGTCAAGGCGGTTAAATCGGTTAGTTAGGATCAACTCAGTAACAATCCCAATGTGAGATTCAAAATCCAAAGGTTGACATGCTTGTAAATTAAGTAACATGGTGCTCTTAATTTAAAGTGATGCATTGAATAAATGTAAGGGAAATGTCTTGAATGGTATTGAATTGACTAGAATGTTCCACATGCTTCTAGAACTATGTAGAATCCAAGAACAAAGTGAGTGCAGAGTTGTTGTCCCAAAAATGCAGCAGAATCTGCAACTTTGTACGTGGTAACCGGTTACTGCATATGTGATAACCGGTTACTTGCTTGAAAAATGTAGTTTTTGGTGAAAAATACACTGAGTAACCGGTTATTAGATATGCTGTAACCGGTTACCTCAGCCAAACTTTCCCAAATTTGCTTGGAAAATGATGTTGAAGTCCTGATTTCAGTTTTCCTCCTCTTGTTTTGATGAGTAATCATGGAAACCCTTATTTTGAGCTTGTTTTGATGATGTAATGATCTTGTGAGGATGCAATTAACCGACTTGGAAAACCTGAATACTCATGCAACCAAAATCATAAATAAAAAGTGCAAATGCATATGCCAGCGATGCGAATGTACATGCTTATGCAAAAATTCAAATAAGGAGGTCAAATTTCAGGTTACGACAGTCAGTCATTATCGGTATCATATAAGTCCAGTGTTCACTGACATATTTGTTCATCCAATCATTATTGTTATCCTATGTCAAGTGTTTACTAGTGTCATTTCAAATATTGATAGTATGAGTCCAGTGTTTACTGGCGTGTCATTTCTGAGTCAAATCATTGTTGGCACTTTAATTTTATCCCCAGCAGAGGTTTGGTCATTACCAATACCCCTTTGAAAGTCCTGGTGATCCCTATGTGGTGCACGCAGATTTTGTGTCTGTCTCTGTCTTTTCTGGCTTTTTCTTGAAGATCCCGTTCGAACTCTTCAGTATACGAAATCCCCAGAAAATCTTTTGTTGGGTGTCTTTCCTCTTGGTTCAATTGATCCCCAGTGGAGATCATGTTTTCTTTCTGGATTCATCCCCAGTAAAGAGTTAGCCTCCCTTTTGATTATTCCCGATGTCGTCCGGTCATATTTGAACCTGTCGTCCATCGCCCTGGATCTTTCCCCAGTGGAGAACACCTCTCTGATTTCCATCTCCATTGAAGATCTGTGGGGTTCCTCTCAGTTTATTTTCTTATCTCCAGTGCTTTCTTAGTCACCCCCTAGTGAGTCTCTTCTGTTGGTTGTTAACCTGCATCCCCAGTGAGTCTTGCTCGTGGATAATAAACCTTTGTCCCTCCCAGTGAGGCTCGCCTGTGAGTGTTGGTTCTTTGTCTTTGGTGTCTTATTTTGTTTGCATTTTTGCACCATCATGGCATCATATAATCATACTAGAAGTTCATGGCATGTCAGCATTTGTATATCTGTTGCCTGTCCTTAGCATATGCACTCCATCTAAGGGAAAAAATTTCGGTCTACTATATTTAAATACCTTTCACCTTGATTTCCTGAGGATTATCGTTCCTCGTGCCATCGGTAAACATATTGCACTTGCATTAGGGTTCAATCATCTATGCATTGTTAACTAACCACAATATCTTTCTAGTTTGTTTCTTTTGTGTAAAAGTTAAGGTTGGCACAAGGAGGAGGGAAAGATCAATAAGTCAAGCTCTCACATGTTTCAAAGTCTCCTAAGACACTTTTTGGCCCCATACATCCATCACAAGTGTTTATTAGGTGATTGAGATTTATGTGTGAAGTCATTTGTTCAAGAAAGTCAACTGAGGCTCCAAGGTTCAACCATTTGGTCTTGAAGACTAATCATGAAGTTCTCAAATCATATGCCATGATCTCATGAGATTGGGTCAAGAGAAATTAAAAAGAAACCATCAGATCCAGAGTTGTGGAATTAGGGTTTTAACTTGAAGAATCACTAAAGAGTTTTGTTATGATCAGTCAATGTCTTGATTGGTTCATCAACCAATTGAGCTTACTTACATTCAAGATATTTTATTCAACAACAAATCAAGTGTGTTTGGCTCCCATCACAAATGCAATGAGCCACAAGTTCATCTAGCCCCAGATTAGGGTTTTGTCAGGAAAAGTCAACCATGTCTTTGACTTTTGACCAAGGCATGATCCCAAGCCTTGGGACATGATTCCATATGTTTATATACATCTTTAGAGGCCATTCATTGGTATTTGAAGAGATTGAGGAAGCAAAATCATTAAGGATCACACACAGGAGTTCCTAAAGAAACTAGGGTTTTGACTGAAAAGTCAAACCTTTGACTTTTGATGGTTTTGATCCAAGATGAAACATTCAAGCCACATTGCATCAATACATGTTTGATTGTTGAGTTATAGCATGAGAAGTTAACATTTGAGAGGTTTCTTGCAAAAAGGGCAAGGTTTGGTTCTTGAAATTTTCTGTGTGGAAGAATTCACTCCTTGTGCAAACTTCAAAGAGTCATAAGTTTCAAACCATGCATCCATTTTTTGTGACTCAAAGCTTACATGGAAGCTCTCACCATGAACTTCCAAGTGTATTAGAGGGTCCTTCTTCAAAAAAGGTTTGGTTCTTAAGTTATGAGACTTGGAAGTCTAAATCCATTTATGACTTAGTGAAAATTTGCTCATTTTGCTCTAGTTTTTACACAACTTCATGGCCATTTTTGTCAATGTTCCAAGTTTAAAAACCAAAATTCTTTAAGATGAAAGTTGTTCCTTGTTCTTCAAGCTTTCCAAGCATGTGTAGAACTCCGCATTTGGATTAATCAATCTCAAGTTATGTTGTTTCAAACTTGGTGTTTCAATGTTGGAGAAAACCTATAACTTAGAATTTTTCTAAGTCTTTTTGATAGCATGTGGGACACGATTTTATGGCTCTTTCTCTCAACTATCCAAGCCTTATCTCAAGATGTTTTTCACATAAAAGTTACTCTATGATCTTTCTACTTTACATGGAACCAAGAATCTCATGAATTGGTGTAGTATCCTTCAAGATATTGTGCCCTAAAGTGGTGAGGTTGCCATGTTGGTTTATACCTTAGAAAAATTCTGATTTTAATTTTTTTCAATCATAGCATTGCCAAGCTCTACCACAACTTTTCATGTATTTTCAAACTCCATCTCAACCCTTCACCATAATCAAATTTACTCTAGTCCATGCCACCTTTCAAGAGGAGAAAGAATCATTTCATTTGGTTCATTGGACATGAAACCATTGTGTGACAAAGTGCAGTCCATGACCTTGCCAAAATCTGAACCAAAATCCTAATCACTTGCCATGCTGTGAAGCTATGGACCATCGTGTAAACCTTTCTTGCACCAAAAACCTTTTGGTTCTTGATTTTTTCTTCTTCTGACTTGAACCCTAACACAAGCAATAGCTGAGCTTCACTTGGCTCAAGACTGAAAGAGGAAGGAGCCATACGTGTAGGGTTTGAAGCCTACCTCTTGTTCTCTTAGACAAAGTCAAGAACCTTTGTGTCTTCATGAAAGAACCAACCTATTCTGGCAATAAAAGGAGTCCAACCAATGTCTTGAAACACAACAACGGAATATTATCACTTCCACACAACAAACATATCATAAGAGAAGAAGGAGGACTCATGAGAAACTAAGAGCAACCTGGGTTGTACACTTCATCAGAGGTTTGCACATCATCATGATTGGAGTGAGGGAGCTGAGTTTGTCCAGATTCTTAAACCATTGAAGTGAAGAAGCAGTGGACTGTCTCCACTTGGTAAGGTTTTATTCCATGTCCTCATGCCCTCACTTTAAGTTTAAATGATTCTGAACTCCCTCATAATGTTCATACATTGCACTTGTGTTGATTTGAGATGGTAGTTTGGTTTGTTGTTGGAGCTTATGATCGTGTATCATTATTTAGTTTGTTAGTTTCAGTTTTAATGCATGACTTTAGTTTCCTTTTTCTCTATGCTTAAGTACTTGTTTTGAGTTGTATGAAGCATGGTGTTGTTATACTCTCTGAGTACTCCATTATGCTGCTTTATTTCATCATTTTTGATTGAGAGTTGAGAGCGAAAATGATTGAGAAAGATGAAAGGAAGCCATGGTATTTTCTGGTTTTTACGATTAGGGTTCGTGAGTTTGGTTTGTTCTGGATGAGGGAGATTATGGTGTGGTAGCGTGGGAGAGGCTGGGGTTTGTTTTTGTCATTTAGTCACTTAATCTCATAGTGACCGATTGAGGCGTAGTCACATAACGTTTCTTGTAACACACTTATTTTGCTGAATAATATTTTTCATTTGGACATTGGGCCTTCGCATTTCTCTATTGGCACCCCCCTGTCTAGAAGGCCCAATTCGCCTAAAGCTTGTTCCTAGTTCAGCTAGTTTTACTTATGCACCCTCCCTGTTTTAGCCTTCTTCAAATATTTTTTTTTTGTTATTTCAAATTTTTTTAATTAAAAATAGCTCCTCTTGATAAAAAATTCTCAGAAAATTCATGCCAATATTTTGAAGTTTAATTTAGTTTTCTAAACTTTTTATTTTCATTTTACTTTATTTTAATATTTTACCTAGTTTGTGAATTTCTTTTAAAAGGACCACTTCCCTTTAGCTTCTTGGGATGATTTTTTTAGAGTGTCTTAGGGCACATTAGGAGGATGTTTTGAGGTTGATTACTGACCTTGAATTAGGTCTTTTGGTTTGGTTTGGTTGCTCCTGTTTAACTCTCGATTCTTTGCTCAATACCTTTGGAGTTTCACATTGAAGTTTGGTTTTGAGATAGCCATCTTGCTTATCTTAGCATAGCATTTCACACAAACCTTGTTGAACGATTAAACTTGAGTTTAAGCTTTGGTTTTGGATTTATCTACCCTTTTTCTAATTTTGAACACCTCACTAATGTACTCCTCCTTTCACCTTTGTTTCTAATCTAGTTTGACCTAGTTCCTTTGTAACACTTCTTGAAGTGCCTTGTAGTGTGAATTTTTGTTTATTCATGGTTAAATAAAGATGTTTCACTTATGACCTCATGACTCAAGCTTTACTATTTGATAATTTATTCACGATAGAGTTGTTGTGAATCATTTCATTATGTCTTGTGCTCATAATCTTGATCATGCCTAAGGTTGATTCATATGGATGTTTATATTGACATTTTGATGTTATATATGTGGTTTGTGCTTGATTGATGCTACTGCCCTTCTTGGATGTTTATCCCACTTGAGTCCTTTGACTTTTTTTCTTTATCACTCATACTTTAACCCCCATTCAACACTTGTCTTCACAAGTAATTGTTGTCCCTTCCTTCCAAAGTAAAGTATGTTTATTGACCTCAAAGTCATAGATAGCTCATTACCCTCTTGGCCTCATTAGAGCCATCCCTTATCCTCATTAGGATTAACCCTTGGCCTCATTAGAGCCATTTCTCCCTTAGACCTAGATAGGTTCCCCTCATGTGAGCACTATCATTATAGTTGCACATTTTCCCCTTGGCCTCATTTGAGCCATTTACCCTTACCACTTAGGATTCCCCTAGAGTTCTTCAACTATATGTGAGCATCACCATCATAATGTTCCTTTCCCCTTAGCCTCATAAGAGTCATTCAACCCCCTTTAACTTAGAACTAGGATAGAGTTCTTAAACTCTATGTGATTCTCATCATCGTCAGTATTCACTTACCTTTACAACCTAGATTTAGAGAGTTTTTTAACTCTATATGAGTGTCATGCTCATTCCCCCTTGGAACTTTGACCATAGTCAATGGTTCCTCAACCCGTAGTGAGGTGAACAATGAATGCTCTGATTCCATCCTTATTAGGATACGTAGGCACGAGATGCGACGTCTTGGCGAACATACTTAGTGTATATACCCATAGGACTTTACCTTTAGCACTTTGGTCTTTACCATGTGTCTTTACCTTACCCTTAGCAGATCCTTTAGCAAGTAAACATAACATAACACAAATACAAACAAGAGGTTCCTGTAGAGTACTACAGATGTCTAGGATGCTAACACCTTCCCTAAGTATAACCAACCCCCAAACCTGGGATCTCCTTGTTGTGTTTTTACATAGCACAATTAGGGTTTTCTTCGATCTTTACCCTTTCCTTTGGATAAATCAAAGTTTGGTGGTGAAATTCAATGATGTGTGATTCAAGTTAATTAATAGCTTGGTATCCGATTCTCACCGTAACAGAAGGTTCCCGTTGAATCTCCTAAAAAGAAAATACAACCTATTGTTGTTTTCCCCGCCAAAGCCATTTTCGTATCAGAATTCTAAGAAGGTACTTTGGAGATATGGGTCTATTGTGTTTTCTAGAGGTCAAGAGATAAGGTTTATTGAGTCTGAGGTCGTGAATGTTACCACCGCTGGAGGTATGACTCGTAGTGGATGGGTGTTCGCTGCGAAGGTCACTACAATGCATGTACAAGTTCTAACTGTTGTTCCTCTCAAAGAGAAGCCTGCCTCTACAACTCTTGTTGTTCAACAAGGGGCATCTACTGCTGTACCAGTGCCAACTATCCCGTCTGAGGATGCTTAAAAAGCAAGGAGACAATTGATGATCAAGAGTTCCTAAAGCTGGTCAAGAAAAGTGACTTTAAAATTGTGGATCAGCTAGGGCAAACTCCCTCAAGGATCTCAATCTTGTCCTTACTCATGAGCTCACCCGCACACAGATCAGCTTTGTTGAAAGTTTTGAACATTGCCTACGTGATGCAAGATATATTCGTTGTCAAGTTCGATGATGTGGTGGCTAACATAAATGAAAGTCGATACTTGGGCTTTAATGAATCAGAATTACCTCCTGAAGGAACTACCCACAATCGAGCATTGCACATATCTTTAACTTGCATGGATGCCTTATTATCTCGTGTTCTTGTAGATACCGGTTCTTCTCTCAACGTGATGCCTAAGGGAATACTAAGTCAATTACTGGTAGAAGGAAGCGAGATGAGGCCGAGCGCTTTAATTGTCAGAGCCTTTGACGGTTCTCGAAGGCAAGTTATTGGAGAATTGAATTTACCCATTAAGGTGGGACCGCATTTGTTCACCGTTACTTTTCAAGTGATGGATATCAATCCTACATACAATTGCCTATTGGGTCGCCCGTGGATTCATGATTTAGGGGCATTCACATCCACCTTACATCAGAAATTGAAATTCATGTTTCACAATCAGATGGTTATCATCTGTGGTGAAGAGGATTTGTTTGTAAGCGAATTGTCATCTTTTTGATACGTCAAAACCGATAAAGGCATAGCTGAGGTGCCGTTGCAGTGTCTTGCGTTCGAAGATGTCAGCTCTGCTTCAACTAATCAAAGTAGATCACCGAGAGTGACCTTATCATCCGCCAAGAGTGCTAAAGAGACCATCGAGAAATGTGCCTTGCATGGCTGGGGGCATGTGATTGATGTGGTTGAAAAGCATGATCGTTTTGGACTGGGTTATCATCCTAGTCAACAAATTACCATGCATGGTCAGAAGCAGTTCAATTTTATCAAGTTTAGTACCGCGGGTTTTCAAAAGGGTGACATCGTGGCAGTCATTGATGATGTTGGTCCTAGTAACTAGACTTCAACATTTGTGCACAAGTACCCGCCGGGTTTCGAGCTCAACAACTGGACATGTAATGCATTTTGCTTCCTCATTCCCTCGCCCTCGCCCGAGACGAGTGGATAGCTTGTAAAGGGCCTCCCGGTTTTGCAATATTATGTGATCAATAAATAAAAGTTTTTTGCATTCAAAATTATGCTCTAGTTTCTTTCTTTATTTTACTTTTTCACAAACAAATGGCAAAAGTTTCTTTTATTTTCACCTTTTCAAAATAGCTCATTCTAAACATATTCATAAACATGCAGAACAAATAAAAGCATTGATAACAACATGGCAGACATCCATTGTAATTATGGGATTCCAATTAACCAAGCCGAAGAAGATTGTGAGGAAGATTATGAATTATCGGCTGAATTAGCAAGGCTCCTTGAGCACGAGCATAAAGAAATTCAACCGCATAAAGAGCCAGTGGAAGTTGTCAATCTTAGTACTGATGAGGTCAGAAGAGAAGTCAAGGTTGGCGCATCCCTCGTAAAGCATGTACACTCCGAGTTGGTCAAGTTATTGAAAGAGTATGTTGATATCTTCGCCTAGTCTTATCAAGCTATGACTGGGTTGGATACTAACATCGTTGAACATCACTTGCCACTCAAGCCCGGATGTCCTCCTGTCAAGCAGAAACTAAGGAAGACTAGACCCGACAAGGCACTTAAAATCAGAAAAAAGGTAAACAAACAGCTTAACGCTGGGTTCCTAGCCACTTCCGAATATCCTGAATGGATTGCTAACATCGTCCCGGTTCCAAAGAAAAATAGGAAAGTCAGAATGTGTGTGGATTATCGAGATCTCAATAAGGTAAGCCCGAAAGATGATTTTCCTCTGCCTCACATTGATGTCTTGGTAGATAACACAACGCAATTCTCTGTCTTTTCATTTATGGACAGTTTCTCAGGATATAATCAGATCAAGATGTCCCTAGCTAATATGGAGAAGACTACTTTCATCATGCCATGGGGTACATATTGTTACAAAGTCATGCCATTAGGTTTGAAGAACGCAGGGGCAACATACCAACGTGCCATGACAACCCTCTTTCATGATATGATTCATAAAGAGATTGAGGTTTACGTGGACAATATGATTTCCAAGTCCAAAACTGAAGATGATCACTTGGTTCATCTGAAGAAACTGTTTGACAGACTCCGAAAGTTTAGATTACGGTTGAACTCAGCTAAGTGCACTTTTGGAGTTCAATCCGGTAAATTGTTGGGCTTTATTGTGAGTCAGAAAGGCATTGAAGTTGATCCTGATAAGGTTCGAGCAATTCAGAATATTGCACCTCCCAAAACAGAAAAAGAGATCTGTGGCTTTCTGGGCAGACTTAATTACATTTCAAGATTCATTTCGAACTTGACGGCTACCTGTGAACCAATATTCAAATTAATAAGAAAAAATCAATCGGCCGAATGGAACAATGATTACCATGAAGCATTTGACAGGATAAAACAATATTTACAAGAACCACCGATCTTAGTACCACTGGTTCCTGGTAGGTCTTTAATCATGTATGTCACCGTTCTCGATGAATCGATGGGATGTGTATTGGGTCAATATGAGGACACTGGAAGAAAGGAATATGTAATTTATTATCTGAGAAAGAAGATCACTGATTGTGATACCACATACTTACTCTTAGAGAAAACTTGTTGTGCTCTGGTCTGGGCTACTCGACGCCTAAGACAATACATGATTTTCCATACTACTTTATTGATATCCAAGATGGATCTGATAAAGTACATATTTGAAAAGCCTGCTGTCTCTAGAAGGATTGCTCGGTGGTAGATGCTATTGACTGAGTATGTTATCTAACATGTTACCTAGAAAGCAATAAAAGGGAGCATCTTGTCTGACTACCTTGCTCATCAACCAGTGGAGGGTTATCAACAAATGAAGTTTGACTTTCCCGATGAGGATGTTTTGTTTATCAGAGATTATGAGACTCCAGACCCTGACATAGGACCTGAACTAGGGGCACGATGGACGCCTGTGTTTGATGGTGCCTCCAATGCTAAAGGTCGTGGAATGGGTGCAATCCTCATCTCTCCTACGGGTTTTCATCTTCCCTTCAATTCCAGATTATGCTTTGCATGCACCAATAATATGGCTGAATACGAAGCATGTATCTACAGAATTGAAGCGGCAATTGAGATGAGAATCAAGATTCTTGAGGTCTATGGAGATTTTGCCTTGGTTATCGGCCAAATCAGAATGAACTTTGTGACTCGGGATTCCAAGCTGGTTCCGTACCAAAAGCACATCGCGAAATTGATTCCCTACTTTGATGAAACCTCTTTTCATCATATCCCTAGAGAGGAAAATCAACTAGCTGATGCTCTTGCCACCCTGGCATCCATGTTCAAGGTCAAGTGGAAAAATAAAGCTCCTTCTATCCGCATTGATCATTTGAACGAACCAGCACATTGTTTAGCAATCAAGGACGAGTCTGATGACAAACCTTGGTTCTACGACATCAAGAGATATCTAGAAAAACAGGAATATCCTGAAGGTATCACTATCACTGACAAGAAGGCTCTTAGACGAATCTGCACCAAATTCTTCTTAAGTGGTAGTGTACTGTACAAGAGGAATTATGATTTCATGTTGCTCAGATGCGTTGACAGACATGAAGCAAACACAATCGTAAGGTCCATACATGAGGGCTACTAGGGTGTACATGCTAAAGGTCCTTCCATGGCCAAAAAGATCCTTCGAGCTAGGTATTATTGGACAACAATGGAGGTAGATTGTTACAAATTTTCCAAAAGATGTCACAAGTGCCAAATCTATGGGGACAAGATCCATGTGCCTCCTACTCCACTGAATGTTTTAACTTCGCCTTGGCCATTCTCTATGTGGGGTATTGATATGATTGGGATGATCGAACCGAAGGCTTCCAATGGTCACCGATTCATTTTAGTTGCTATCGATTACTTCACCAAGTGGGTTAAAGTTGCTTCTTACGCAAATGTTACATGACAAGTGGTTGCCAAATTTATCAAGAAAGAGATAATATGTCGCTATGGTATTCCTAGCAGCATTATCACTGACAATGCAAGCAATCTGAACAACAAGATGATGAAAGAGTTGTGTTAAGAATTCAAGATCGAGCACCACAACTCCTCACCATATCAGCCCAATATGAACGGTGTCGTCGAAGCAGCATACAGAAATATCAAGAGGATTGTCCAGAAAATGGTCAAGACTTACCAGGATTGGCATGAAATGCTTCCCTTTGCACAACATGGCTACAGAACTTCAGTCCGCACTTACACTGGGGCAACTCCGTATTCGCTTGTGTATGGCATGGAGGTTGTTCTACCCTTTGAAGTCGAGATTCCTTCACTCATAGTCATAATGGAAGTAGATCTTGATAAAGCCTAATAGGTCCAATCCAGATACGATCAGCTTAACCTCATCGAAGAGAAACGCCTTACAACCGTTTGTCATGGTCAATTGTATCAAAGACGCCTCAAGCGAGCTTTTGACAAAAAAGTTCTCCCTCGAGCATTCCAAGAAGGCGAACTCGTGCTCAAGAGATATTCACCTGTTCACTTGGATCCACGCGACAAGTGGACTCCCAATTAGGAAGGAGCCTTTGTTGTCAAGAAGGCCTTCTCAGGCGAAGCACTGATCCTCACCACTAGGGATGGGGAGGAGTTGCCATCGCCCATGAACTCCGATGTAGTCAAAAAAATATTATTCCTAAAAAAATGGATAAAGAGCCAGCTAAATTGACATCCGCAATGGCAATCTAGGCAAAACTAGGCGTCCCGATGGACCGAAAAAAAAAGAAATCTCCATGCAAAAGTTAGGGACAATGTAAAAAAAAATTATAGCCTGCTAAATTGAAAATCCGAAAGGACGACTTAGGCCAAAATGGGTATCCCGGTGGACAGAAAAAATAGAAAAAATGTCCAGGCAAAAATTAGGGATAAAGGCATTCGACGGTGAACCCTTGAGCCTATTTCCCATCACTGCTGGATCTCAGACGGTAACAAAGCAATCAAGTCATCATCAACTGATACAAGACGTTGGAACCTAGACTTACGGTGGATGGTAGCCAATGTTGTAATCAATGCAAAACAGTTTCCCTTTGCCATTTACATTTGTTTTTCAATTTTATTGCAAATTTCCTCATCAAGGACTTTTGCATCCTTATACACACCTTATGTACATATTTTTCACATTCAATAAAAAATGCATCACTTGATTTCTCAATTGTTTTCTTCTCAGTATTTTGTTTGCAAAATAAATGATTATTTGTGATCACATAATACTATAAAGCGTTAGGAATAATAAAAAGCTAAATCAATGGAGAAAGCATTATGCATTGCATATTTTCACTAGTAACTCCTATGAGATAATTGGTGATATCCATTGGCAAGCCTAATGCCTGGCCAGCACTGTAATGGTTCTTTGAAGAGTTTATCATTTCCTCAACAGAGCCATCATCTCCCAGCAAGCGTCGTTATGGTTCTTCGGAAAGGTTGTTTACCTTTAATTTCTCCAGCAGATCCATAATGTCCCCAGTAAAGTTGCCATGATGTACCTCAAGCTGAGATGTGGTTGTTCTATTACCCCCATCAAGGGTCGTGTATCATTCCCAGTAGGTCGAAACCATCACTCTCAGTGGCAGCGCATTTTAATTTCCTGTTCTCCCCAAGCAAAGAAGATCATTCAGACATTGGAATTCCATAAGCAGAACCGATCAAGGATGAAAGGCCTTTCCCTAGACAGAGTCAGCCATGGTTTGAAGATCATCCTGGTTCCTTCATCCCCAACAACAATGGTGGTAATAGCTTGGAAATTTGAGATTTCTAAGCTATATCCCCAGCAGAGTTGTCGTCATCTGTGGCTTTTCTCCCCAGTCGAGGATGTCGAGTTCGATTTGCTACAATCTCTGCCTACCCACGGTATAATACATTAACCTTTGTCGCTGCATAACATGATATCAAGCATCATGTATATCACTTACATATCATATGTATCTAGCATAACACATGTATTCAGCCAAACTTCAAACACTACAAAAACTCTTCTTTTGCCGCCACCGGCCACATTTTCGAGCTACTTTTTTATTTAATAACCTTCTACCTCGAATCATCGAAAAGCTGGCGCAATTCAAACATTCAGGTCCAAGAGGATTAA
This sequence comes from Lathyrus tuberosus, assembly GCA_022829125.1. NCBI lineage: Eukaryota > Viridiplantae > Streptophyta > Magnoliopsida > Fabales > Fabaceae > Lathyrus > Lathyrus tuberosus. Next base: position 6,259,289 of record JALAZF010000243.1, on the reverse strand, counting down.
ATAGGGGCAACTGTCGTAACCCAAAATTTGACCTCCCCTTTTTGCCTTTTGCCTTTTGCATAAGCATGTGCATTCGCATCGCTGGCATACGGACTTGCACATTTTTCCCTGTGATTTTGTTGCAGGAATTTTCAGGTTTTCCAAGCCCGATTAATCACATCCTCACAAAGTCATCACGTCATCAAAACAAGCACAAAATAGGGATTCCATGGCTTTTCATCAAAACAAGAGGTGGAAAATCGAGATCGGGACTTCAGCACTTGTTCCTAAGCAATTTTGGCATTTTTACCTAGAGTAATCAATTACCATGTTTCTAGGAAAAAACAGGGTAATCGATTACCCTGTGCAGATTTGCAAATCTTGCTGCATTTTTGAGACAGGAACCTTGCACTCTCTTTGTTCTTGGATTCTACTTTATTCTAGCAATATGTGGAATATTCTAGACACTTCAAGAATCCACTTGCATTTGCTACAATGTATCATTTCCACTCAAGACCACCATGCACCTTTATTTCCAAATATGTGAACCATTGGATTTGAAGCTTGCATTGGGATGTTCCCACCGAGTTAACAAATAACTAACTGAGTTAACCTCCAACTCAGTGAGTTAGATGTAACTAACTCCAAACCAAATGCCAAAGCACCCTTAGCTAGCTCTAAACCAAGTTCCAAACCTATCCCACTCCAAACCTCCACTCTATATAAAGAAACCTTCACTTTGTTGCAAGGGGGCCACCATTTTTTTCAATCACACTTCACTCTCTTCACTCTCAATTCTCTCACATTCTCTCTGAAATTTTTCTGCAACTTCTTCATCTTCAACTCCATTTTCTTCCCAAACCTCACTATAGCTCAATTTCACCATTGAAGAGTAGTCACTTTCATGTTGGAAGTGATTATTTCTTGAGCTTAACCTTCATCATCTTTCTATTCTACTTGATTTTCTGGAGTTTTATTAGCTTTTGGATTCATCTCAAGTGTTTGCTTCAAGATTCTACGGTGCGAATTCGTGTTTTGGAGATTTTGTCGTAATTTGCTCGGTTTCGATACGATTCGGCAACAATTGGAGATTCTTCTAGTTTTCTTTGATTATCTTCATCAAGATTCACTTACAACAACATCCAAGGCACATCTCAACCTTATAGGTTGGTCCTTCTTTGCACATTTTACTATTTCGAACGTTTTCGTATCATTCGCGATGTAGTTTCGATACTTTTTATGTGTGAATTAATTATGCCATTACTTGATCCATGATCTTGATGAGTTAATTGATTCCATCGCTGGTTATTTGTTGTTGTTAAACTTGATTTTCGTGCACAAATTCATACCATAGCATGTGGTAGTTTGGATAAGTGATTAAGTGCTGAAAGTTCTTTTTGAAAAGCTGTTTTTTGCCACTGTTACAGTGGTAATCAGTTACCTATATTAGGGTAATCGATTACTCTGCATAAATTTTCACTAATTCTGCTATTTTCAAGCGTGTTACCTGCATTGTGGTAATCGATTACCACTGTAGCAGAGTGCTTTTTGAGTTTTTTCAAGTGTGTTTGCCATGCTTTCCTCATTCAACTCTCATGGATTGATAAGATTAAATTTTAGGGATGTTTTATGAGTCATCTCACTTCTGTTTAAAACATGCTTGTAAATTTTCCGATGCTCGATCTTTCGATTTTATAATTGTGCACATTCTTGGCATTGTATGAACATGATCATTCTTGCACAATTTTATTCACACAATAACATGATTTGTGAGGCATATTAAATGACATTTGATACTGTTTCGCACTTTCATTCATGGTTGAATTAAATTTGTTCTTCATTGAACAAGTTTAATCTTGTATAATCAATAATCCACACCCTTGCTTTAATGATTTTTCACCCCTTTGAAAAATTGTTAGAACATCAATTCCCTTTGATTAATTAATCGAAGCCTCGTTTCGATTATTTGATCTTCCCTTTGGCACTTCTCTTTAGGCTTCCTTTAGAGCTTTTCTTTCTCTTTCTTCCTTGCGGATTTAGAGTCTCGCGCGACACTAGAGCACTGTACAAATTAGAGCTGTTACGTTGTCAGTTCAATTTCTGCACTACACCCTGTGTGTTAGAGAAGGAATGAGAGTGGAGAATTCCTACACTCATTCTGATTATTTCAGATAGGGAACGAATGACCCTGTGTTTTGATTAGTCATCTCTATCTCTAGGTTGTAGCGTATCTCCATCCCCAGTTTGAGTCGATCCTTGATCACTCTTACCTCTTTCAATCAGTCTTTTGATCTATCACCGTTCCACTGGTTCACGATCATTGGAAATCTTCAGATAGTCGAGCTCTTTCTCTTCTTTTGTTCTCTTTTCCTTTAAGAGAGTTCTAAGCACCTTGTTCTTTTGGCTAATCATTTCTTTTGCTGACCCCCTTTGAGAGTAGTAATTATCTGTTCTTTTGGTTAATCACAATTGTAATGTTAAAACCAATTCTCTTTTTCCCTTGCAGTCACAATCTTTTTCTTCAGTTAAACACAGTCTTTCTGTTAAGCACTGAAACCCTTGTGGAGTTCACAACCTTCTCCTGGTTCTTCTCCCTTTGATTGGTTAATCATTGCCTGTCAGTTAAAACACCAATTTGCATTCCTTCTCAGTTAACCACAACCCGTCTGTTAACATACTGAGCGTCTTTCGAGTTAATCACCTTCTCTTGGTTAATCACTCGTTTCGTTTCGGTTAATCACAATTTTCTGTTCACACCAGATTCCCAGTGGTTAGCAACCTCTTTTTGGTTCAACTACCCTTTCGTTGGTTATGTACTGTTTGTTCAGTCAATACCGACATCTCTTTGGGTCACAACCTTTGCTTGGTTCCTCACTCGTCCTTTGGGCACAACCTTTGCGTGTTTCTACACCCATTCTTCTGGTTGATCACAGTTTATCTGTTAAAACCTTTCTCCTCGCACAATTGCAATCTTTGTTTTCCTCGATTAACCACTGTTTATCAGTTCATATACCGAAATTCCTTCAGAGTCAAGCACATTCTCTTGGTTCAATACTATTTTCTTTTGGGTCATCACATCCCGTGTGTTGACACCAAATCTCTTTGTTTTCCCCACAGAGTCTTACACTCTTTCTCTCCGGTTAACCACTGCCAGTCAGTTAATATACCGAACATTTTTTCTCTTGGTTTCAGTACCATTTCCTTTGTTGGATCCCCAGTAGGGCAGCTAACCCTTTTGTCCCCAGCACAATCTTTTCTTCTTCCACCTCCCCAGTGGAGTCCCTTGTATTCCTTTTGTTCCTTTATCTCTTTGGTTTCAACACCATTCTTGCACTTTATCCTTAGCACAGCTACTGGTTTCCCTTTGCCCTCCTTTCTTGGTTCTGGCACCAATTCTTTTGCATCTCCAGCAGATTTTTCTCTATCTTCTTTTGCTCTTGGTTTTGACACCACATTCCTTTTCCTTTTCCGTCTTGGTTCCCTGAACTATGGACGCTCTGATTCTTCATTCATTCGAATGTAAGATACGTAGGCACAAGATTGCGATGATCTTGGTGAGCACACTTCCACCTTCTCCGCACCTTCTTCTTCTCTTTCCCTAGTTCCATGAACTACGACGCTCTGATTTCCTCATTGCACTATGAGGGTACGTAGGCACGAGAGCCCTAATCCTCCGCGAGCACTTTCTTTCTTTTCTATTCTCTCTCCTCTTCTTTTAGCTAGAAGCCTTTAAATAGATAACCCAAGCAAGCGAAATGGTTCCCGTCGAGTACGACGGATGCGTTAGGTGCTAGTACCTTCCTTTCGTATAACCGACCCCTGACCTGTTTCTCTTCCCCTTGGATTTTATCGATATTTTCCCTGTCCTCTGGGACTAAATAAAGTTCGGTGGCGACTCTGTTGTATCTTCGAGTGTGCGGTTCACTCAGATATAATCCTGCTAGCTTCAGCGACATATCGATCAAACATAAAAACAATAAGAAACAATTACATTGCATTTTCAAACAAGTAAAAATATTAATTTATGATCAAATTTAAAAACAAGGCTTAAATCCACTTTTGGTCCCCAAAGTATCATTTTTCTGAAATTTTGATCCCCCTTTAAAAAAATCCAGGTTTTGGGTCCCTTCTTTTGATTTTTTTTGGGATTTTTTTGGTCCCCCCTCCAAATTAGGGTATGTGGCATATTTATTGCTGATGTGGACCAGGTGACTAGGATGATGTATTTTATATTCATTTACATAATTAATATTTCTATCTTTATTTTAATAAAAACTGGTATATTGAAAGTTTAATATTTAAAAACATTTTTAATAACAGAATATTAAAAGTCAATTTTATAAATACCAATCTTAATGTCAAAACGTGTTCTTCCCCAAATTCTTGCTCAGAACGCTCTTAACCCTAGATTTTGTATTCTCCCCAGAACGTGTTGTTGAATCCAGAAATCCAAATCTCGTGCGTGCTCGTGCTTTTTCTTGCAATGGAGAATCCCAATCACGGTTCCAGTTCTGAGAAGACAAAAGGAGTGAAGTTTTGTCTCAGGTACGTCCAATGTTTTAGGGTTAGTTTAATGTTAATGGTGGTCCCCTAATGCTTTAGGGTTTCTTTTGTTGTATTGTAATGTACCAGGGGGACCCCCAATGTTTTAGGGTTTGCATTCTGTGTGGTCTGTTTTAGGGTTTAATGTTAATGGGGACCCACGATACTTCTTTGTTCATTTTTAATGTGTGGTTGGTGGTCCCATTCTGACTTTCATGTTGTCTTTGATATAAAACCGGCCAACCAAGTGTCACGCAATTAGGTTTAGGATTCATCATGGAGGTGATTTAGTTGATACTCCTGTAAGACTGTATATTGGTGGGTTTGTGTCAGAAATGAACTGGAAGTTTGATGTTGATTATCTTTCCTACATGGAATTATTGGCACTGATTAAGAAAGAGGGATATGTGGACATTAAGTTTATCTGGTATTTGAACCCTAGGAAAAGCTTTAGTCTTGGGCTTAGACCACTTAATTCTGACAAGGATGTGTTGCAAATGATAAAGGAGGTTGAGGGCTGTGAACTTGTAGATCTCTATGTTGAACATAGTGTTAGTGTACCTGACATTGTAGAAGAGACAGAAGTAGGACATGAAATATTTTCTGATGATGATGTTGTTGAGGTGACATTTGAAGAGGGTGGGGATAAGACTGCTGAGGGGATTGATGAAGAGTGTGGGGAGAAGGTTTCTGATGGTGAAGAGGGTGTGGATAAGGATGAAGAGGGTGAGGAGATGGAGAATGTTGAAGAGGGTGGGGAGAAGGTATCTGATGTGAATGGTGAAGAGGAAGGTGGGGTTGGCAATCAAGTGGATGATGAAATGGATGCTGTAATGGATGATGAAGTGGAGGATGAAGTGGAGGATGAAGTGGTTAGTGATCGTGAGTTAGATTGGACAAGTGTTTTACCTAATGACAATGTTAACTCAAATGTTAAGGACTTTGACATTGGGGAGGATTCTGACCAACTGCACACCCCAAATGAAAGTGAAGATGATGAGGAATGTGAGAGTTTCCCTGCTTATAAAGTTGGTGAGGGAACAAAGTTTGAGCTAGGGATGAGATTTAACACTAAGGAGTTGGTGAAGGAGGCTATAAAGGAGTATGCCATGATGGAGAAAAAGAATGTCTACCTTCATAAGAATGATGGAAAGAGAATGGTTGTTAAGTGTATCACTGATTATAAATTCTATATGAGAATAGGAAGGAGGGTTGGTAAATAGTATTGGCAGGTAGTGTCCTTGTATGATGAGCATATATGTCATAGAATTGCTCAAAATAGACAGGCTAAGACTGAATGGCTGGGGAAGCAGTTTAGCCATATATTAAGGCATAGTCCTGATTTGAAACCAGCTGGTTTAGTGGCTATGAGTTTTGAGAAATGGGGTGTTAAACTTTCAACTGACCAGGCTTACAGGGCTAAAAGAAGAGCAATGCAAATCATTCAAGGTGCTGGTAGGGATCAGTTCAGTCATCTAAGAACCTATGCTAATGAGCTCCTTGCATCAAACCCTAATAGTAACATAAAGTTGCAATGCTGTGACTCTCCTGCTGGACCAGTTTTTGAGAGAATCTACATCTGTTTAGAGGCATGTAAGGTTGGGTTTGCATGCTATTGTAGGCCACTTATTGGTCTTGATGCATGTTTTCTAAAAAGGGAGTATGGTGGGCAGTTGATGTCAGCTGTAGGTAGGGATGGAAATAATCAAATATTTCCTATAGCTTATGCTATTGTGGAGGCAGAAACAAAGGACTCTTGGGAGTGGTTTCTAAATTTGCTACTTGATGACTTGCAAGGAAAAAATCAAAGGGCATATGCTTTCATATCTGATCAGCAAAAGGTAAATGATACTTCATATGCTTTTCATACTTTGATTGTCTGTTGACTTAATCTAATATGATCTTTGATTGTCTGTTGACTTAATCTAATATGATCTTTAATTGTAAACTGCAGGGTCTTGTTCCAGCTGTTCAAGGTTTGAGTGAGTATGTGGAGCAAAGGCTATGTGTCAAGCATTTGTATGGGAATTGGAAAAAAAAAGTATCCTGGGATGGAATTGAAGGAAGCATTATGGAGTGCTGCAAGGGAAACCACTGTTCAGGGGTGGGAGAGGGCAATGTTGAGGATAAAAGGATTGAATGAAGCTGCTTGGGAGGACATGAAAAAGGTGCCAGCTGAATATTGGAGCAGGTCACATTTTAAAACTTATTCTAACTGTGACCTCCAGGTGAACAATATGTGTGAGGCTTTTAATAGGGCTATCCTAGAATATAGGGATAAACCAATTATCACCCTCTTAGAAGGGATTAAGCATTACCTGACTAAGAGGATCATACAGCAAAAGGAAATGATGGTTAAGTATGCTGGTGATCTTTGCCCAAGAATTCAACTAGTACTTGAGAAGAATAAGAGATTAGCTGAAAGATGGACTCCAACCTGGCATAGTGATGATGAAATGGCAATATTTGGTGTAACTAATGGTATAGAAACATATTGTGTGAACCTTAGGGAAAGAACATGTGCTTGTAGGAAATGGAACCTGACTGGTATCCCTTGTAGTCATGCAATATCGTGCATGTGGCATAACAAAACACAACCAGAAGAATTCACTTCTGATTATTATAGGTATGGAATGCTACTTTGTATTATTGATCTTGTTGCTACTTGTGTTATAGTTCTGATTTTTTGTGTTTTATATGTGCAGGAAAACTACTTTTCAAAAGACCTACTCACATATCATATTCCCAACTAATGGACCACAGCTTTGGCCTGTGAATGATGCACTTGTAATCAACCCCCCTCTGACCTACTCATATATCAGATTACAAACTTCTGAAGATTTTGTTTGAGATTACAACCAAACCTAACACTTAACCATTACAAACTACTTTGTTACATTAGATACAACCCACCCAATCAACACCACTATTGTCATTCCCATAATAACTTTGTTCAACATCTTCAAATACTTGATCTCTAACTTGAGCTCTTCTTCTCTAACAGTAGCTTCAATATGCTTAACCTTTTCTTGGTTCAATTTTTGATGCAGAGAAGATATAACTTCCTTGGCCCGTTGAGACATTTCTTCATCAAACCAGACCAAGTGAGAACATCTCTTGTATCCATGACTCTAGCAAAATAGATGAAGAAATTAGGGATTTACTTGATTAAAAGACAAACAATGGAAGAAATGACGGATTTCAAGACAAACCTTGTACATCCCACAACCAAAAAAGCGACGACCTGGGTTTTGATCCATCCAGGCCGTCATCAATGGTGACAAAATCCCACGCTTGCATTCAACGTCAATGGAGCGAGACACAGTGCGCTTGCTGGTAGAAGAATACGCAGACATCCTGCTGAGGGTTGAATGGTGAGGATTGAAACGAAATCACTAATTTGCAAATGATTATAGATTTAGGGTTTTTGAAATTTCAAGATTGGGGAAGAACAAAGGATTTAGGGTTACTGAATTTTCCTCTTCAACAATGTCACGGTGGAGATTTATGGATTTGGTTCATATATTAAACATTCAGCATAATAATAATAATATAATTATTAATTAGTTATTTATTAAAATTATATATTAATTATGTAAATGGATATAAAATAATACATCATCCTAGTCACCTGGTCCACATCAGCAATAAATATGCCACATACCCTAATTTGGAGGGGGGACCAAAAAAATCCCAAAAAAAATCAAAAGAAGGGACCCAAAACCTGGATTTTTTTAAAGGGGATCAAAAGTTTAGAAAATTGATACTTTAGGGACCAAAAGTGCATTTAAGCCTAAAAACAATTAGGAATAATTACACTGTGTTTTCAAATAAGTAAATATTATTTTATAATTAAATTTATAAATAGTTAGGAATAATTACGTTGTATTTTCAAACAAATGAATATTATTTTATAATCAAATTTGGCGGAATAGTTATATGAGATTAATTGGAATACACTGTCAGTGTAAAACTACTTTACACTGACATCCAATTAAAATGAATCATTTTAACACATAATTATGAAAGTAAAAATAAAAATAAATAAATTATAATTAAACTATTTTAATAACTACTTCTTCCATGTTTTTCTCTTCTCATGGGTCAAAATAATTCATTCTAATTGGATGATAGTGTAAAGTGAATTTACACTGACAGTGTATTTCAATTAATCTCTAGTTATATTGTGTTTTCAAACAAGTAAATATTGAGTTTATTTTTATTTTATAATCAAGGTCTTTAATTCTATGTTTTCGAAATTATTTTATTTAATAAAAAAGTTTTAATGGTATATGATTCATGAATTTCTTTTTGTAAAAAGTAAATAAATCTTAAATAGTAGTTTATAAAATGAAAGTCAAACACACAAAAAAGGTTTACTAATTTTATAATTCAATTTTTATTTCTTACCGTTCATATAATTATAACTTCCAAATTAGTTTTAAAATTATTAAATATTTAAAAATAATGGCATTAAAAAATTAAAAAAAAAACAAAAATCTAGAGAGGTGTGTTTTCTACTTAAACCCTTTAAAACCCGTAACCTTCTCGTCAGACCATTGTCTATCATTTCAGTGAGAACATTGATCAAACACCATGAGCTCCCTTCCAAACAACTCTTCCTCCTCCGTCCACCGCCTCGACACTATGTTCCTCCACCACCTGCTTCGCAGCCTTCAGGTTCAAGATCCTGACAACCAATTTACCGACGAGGATTTCATCTCCGACGAAGAAAAAGAAGAGCAAGAGTACGAATATGAAGATGACAAGCCCCATCCCTACCGAGACGACGGACTCCAAACGATCTACCAAGAAGAATCTCGAATTGAAGCTGAAGTCGTTTCCCGGATTCTCAATGGGGAATCGCATACGCTGAAGCCTAACTCTGGTGAAACGGTTATGATTCGTGAAAGTAGTGTTGCTGTTTGGTTTCATGTCGAAGAAGAAGAAGGGGAGTATATTGTGTGGGAATGGCATGGTCACATTCCGAGGTATACTGAAGATCATCAATATTCTCTTGAGTATATCTATGGGAATTATTTTCAGAGGATTGTGACTGAGGAGCATGCTACTACACCACCTCGAGTAGATGCAGCGGCTGATAAGGGTTTGAAGAACTTGTTTGATGGTGCTGTCAATCCCGCCCCTGGTAGGATTCTTCGTCGTAATCTCAACTTTGGTTCTGCTGCTCCCAGGTACTCAATTCTATTTCTTGTGAATTTTGTTTATCTGTTTTGGTGTGCATGTTTACTGTTATTTATTCAGTTGTTTTTCTTTTCGAAATTCACATGTCGTATGCTTTGGTTGTTGATGAATTTAGCTGTTTGGATGCTTAATTGGTACACACACAAATGGGGGTTTCCCCATGCCCTAATTTGATGCAGGTAATAAATGATGTAATCACTCCAATTAGCAAATGGGATCTACTAGACTCTGCTAACTGATCATTTATATTTTATTTAGTCTTGCTTTTGAGCATATTTATTGCGTTGAGTGCAACTTTACCACTGAATTGAACGTTTTATGTTTGGTTTCTAATATGTTCTTCTCTGAAGAAATTCCAGGCTCTAAGAATTTCGTTATTGGATTTTCAATTTCAAAGGATCGCAAGCAGAGGTCGTAGTCATCATCTCATTCCCTTTGTATACCTGCTTGAGCTTTCAATAGTTTTCCCATTTTCCCAGAACAAATCTCAAGAATAAGCCTGCATTTGTATAGGATGCAAGACATCGTCTTTTATTTTTAGATATCAGACATTGGTTTTTTAATAACTCATTATCTTTGCTTGGAGAATTAATAATATGACTCTATATTTGGTTCATTATATTATGATTATATTTTGCCATTTTGTTATTTTCCACTTTTATGAAGAATTTTATTTAACAATAGGGGTGTCTAATATGCAACAGTTAGGTAGGTTGGTACCGTGCATGACTTTTGTTTACAGTTGGCATTTAGGCTGGGGAAGGATAATAAATGCCATGATGCTCAAGTAACATTTTTACCGGCAGTTGTAATAGAACCAAATCTTATTTATACACTTCTATTAGTGTTTAGTTGTTCTTATAATACCAGTAAATCTTCATTCTGTGTTAAATTTGTTTTTCTATATTTTTAATTTAGCTTTCTCTTAACGTTGTCAGTTTGCAAACAACCACACACTTGTTTGAATGGAGAAAATTTAAGCTCAGATCTAGAGTTGTTTTTGCAATAGTGTAGTTAGTGAGATATGGAGTTGTTGTTCTTTAATGGATTGGTTTTCTTTTGGTTCAGATTTGAATGAATTGTATCGAATTGTTCATAAATTTAAAAAGAGTTGAATTCCCACTTTAAAAAAAGTTCCTGTTAAACTCGAGTTAAATTTTAAATTAAACCAATTATTATTGAGCCGAGTTGGGCGAATTCGACTCATTTTTAATCATAACTTTTCCTATAAATAATATAAAAAGTTTAATTTACATTACTTTGCATTCTTTTATTATGAAATATTAATAGTTTTTAAAATTTATTTAAAAATATAATTTCATATATTTCCTTTAGACATAGGATAAATCTATAATTCGCAATTTATGTTTATGCATCAATTATAAATTTATTGTAACAACTATAAATTTATTTAATGATAACGTAAGAATGATTAAACACAAAATTATATATATATATATATATATATATATATATATATATATATATATATATATATATATATATATATATATATATATATATATATATATATATATAATTGAATCAATTGATCAATCCAAACTGCATTAGTTTCGGTAGATTTTATTCAGTTTTATTTCTAAGAATCTCTCGAACCAAACTAAACCACGCGTTTTCTTTTCTTACAATTTAGATGACTTTTATCGTTAAAATCGCTCAAACCACATCACAAACACGTCTATTGTAATTACTTTAAATAAGCATATATGATAGGTTCATCGATTATAAGGTATAAAAGGAATTACTTTTCATGATTTCAAATTAATTAATTCAAACATAAATATGAGTCTATTAGGATTGACAATGAGTCGAATCAACGTGAATATAATTCAAAACACGATACGATAATTTAAATCATTAAGTTTGGTTCATAAACAAAATGATTTGAATATGAGAAAAAAAACTAAGTTCGTTAAATAAATTAGCTGAATTTGATTCCAAGCGTAGGTTTTAAAGACTTATTCTAAATCTTAACTCTTTATTTTTTTCAATCTTATAATTGTTATTTTATTTCAATATTTTCTTTAAAAAAATATTAATTTCAACTGTTAAATATTTTTAAAAAATATATTTTTAAAAAACAACTTATAAATTTGTGAAAAATATGAATAGAGTTGAATAGAGTTGTTCGTCAACTTAAAAGAAGTCGAGTTTGAACTTAAAAAAAAATTGTGTCGAACTCGAGTCGAGTTTTAAATTGAAACAATATCAAATTGAGTCGAGTGGAGTTAGAGCGAGTTCGATTCGACCATAATCTATCTACAAACTAGCGTCCAAACGGGACTCCTTGCCCATTTATTCGTTTTTTTTATTGCTCTAATGCATGAAAATATTAACAACTATTAGACGAAGGCAATTGATCTAGAAGGGGGGGGGGGGGTTGAATAGATCAATTCTTTTTAAATGCGAGTCGGCGCTAAATTTTGTTCTTAAAAATATTTTGCGGAAGCGGCCGAGAATAATTCGTCTACACGAACCGAGTTACTGAGAGGAACGGATATACGTAAGCCAAATGGAACGAAAGGCTCGAAGAGAAAAATAGAATCGCAACTTAACAATTAATCAATTTTCCAAAAGCACTTAATATGGTGCAATCTCAAATAAGCAGTCAAAAATTAAATCAAACTTGACAATATATCAAACACCTTGCAAGAGTTCAATCTATCGAGCACTTGGAGTGCATAAAACTCCAAGTTAAACCTTCTATGATAGTTGATGCAGAATTTTCACTAAGCACAATCCAAAATGATTGTGCAGAGGTTTTCAAATTAATTTTCTGCACTAAACTATACCATAATTTTTCGATCGATTGAACAATCACAAGCGTAAACAATTTGAAATATAAATGAGATAAGGAAAAGAAAACGACACCATGTTTGTTTAGGCAGTTCCCCTTTCGTTCTCGCTTCGGGTACGTCTGCCCCCAATTCTAAAACTAGAATTGAGATATCTATAACTTGTTTGCAAATGTTTTTACAAGAGAAAACTTAGCTATCCCACACTCAAGAAACTTCGTTGATGCAGATACTTTGTCTTCTCTTCCCTTGATTCGAGTCGAATCAAATGCCTCGAACTTGTTGATAGAACCTCCTTTTACCGTTACGAGATTGCAAGAACACACAGGTCTTCAATCACCTTCACTCGGCTGATTCTGATCCACACACAGTTCGATCCCCAAACCTTGTTGCACAATCCTCCTATTAACGCTACTAGATCGACCAAACTCATCGTTCTTCGATCACCTTCGCTCGGCTGAATTCAATGCTCACAAGATCTGATCCAAAAACCCCCAAATCAAATTGATCTAGGAGGACAAAACCCTAGAGGTTTTATTCAAGAACAAACCCACTGAAACACTCACCCCAAACTAATATACAACTCTATGCTTTGGGCGTTATCATTTTCGATGCAGAAAATCAACAAAAAAAATGATTATGTGTATTTGTTGAGAAAGGTGTAAGATGAAGATGAAGGTGATGAGAGAAATGTTTCAATGTATTTCATTCACTTGTTCTTATTGTTCATGTAAAAAATGAGCAACCATGTATTTATATGATTCCAAGATCAATAATCGATCATAACAGCATTTTGAACATAGAAAAAATCAGAAAAATTAGTTACTAACAGCGAGCGGTCGACCACCCATTAAAGAGGGCCAGCCTGCGCTGACCCGTGGGGCAATCTATGCATGTTAGAAGACCATGTGTCGACCGCTACAGGGGCCATGCGTCAACGCATGGCAGAGAAAAATGCATAATCAGAAATGCCAGTATCATGCGTCGACCGCAGGGTAGGAATGCGCTTTCCTGAGCAAAACACACACACTGTCAACACTCCTGAGTAGACCGAACCTCAGCTTAGGTCGACTTAAGCTTCAAAAACACTCAAAAACTGATTTTTCGACACATTTTCATCTATTTGGGCATAGTTTATGTATGCCTAATACTAATACCATTATCACACACATGTAAGGGATATGCAAGACTCCACCATATATTTGAACTCATGATTATGCAATGCAAAAATTAGAATGCCTACACTAATGAGATGATATCATCCAAATTACAAACTATGAGCTAGTATACATTTTGACATCATTAAAATAAAGCTCAAATGAGAGACACCTTGCCCTCACATACTCCCCCTTTTTGATGATGGCAAAATATTCAGCCTGTTTTGCAATTTGAATCTCATCCTCCCCCTAACTGTGTGAAGTCCTCTAAGATTCAATCTTTGTTGCTTGTAGATGTCCTTCTCCCCCTTTGACAACATCAAAAAGAGAAAAAGACGATGGTCAAAGAAACATATCATATACTTATGGATACACTCAACAACTTTCAAACAAGATACATCAACAAACATTCACATAGAATGATGATAATGCGAAAAATTAGATGGATAAATAAGGCACAAGAAATGCATACATATAGACTCAAAATACAATCCATAATAGATCAAATTTCAACATAATCTGTAATGGCCTGTATAATATATATCTAGAATAATACCATACAAGCATTTTATTTGGTACTGACACCATCATAAGTGCCTAATGGCGTAATTCACATACTTGCCCATTTCTAAAACATAAACACAATATATGGCACAAGACATGGAAACTAGCCAAAAATAAAAAATCTAAGAATAATATACAATATCCTCAATTGTATACAACAAATTAATACACAGCGGAAATAAGCTCAACTAAGCTTCTCTTGAAATATCCAAGCATCGCTCCACTTGTAGATCAAACCTGCAAACCACACCTGAAATATAGCAAGTATAGTGGGGTGAGATACATCAAATCTCAGTGAGTTCCCTATCTTATGGATTCTCTCAGCTTTACAAGGTTCTAACCAAATCCTAACTCAAGTCCAAGGGAAGGGAAAGGGACTTCGAGTTCACAATTCAATTCTCACACTATATAGAAACATGTCATGAGTTCATCAACTCATAATATCACTAATTGGTAACACATACCAAGGCATCTTTCCCCGGCCAACCCTACAAGAGAGTTCAACACGGGTCACGGATCCTTAAAATCATAGACAACCATTCCCGGCCAACTCTTCCAAAGAGTTTTCGACACGAGTCTTGGATACTAAGGTAGATAACTTTCCCCGTCCATCCTACATAAGAGGCTCTTCAACACGGGTCACGATTACCTACACATGGTACTTTCCCCTGCCACCCTACACAAGAGGATCTCGACACGGGTCACTAATACCACCCACTAAGCAACTTTCCCCGGTCACCCTACACAAGAGGATCTCAACACGGGTCACGGTTACTTACTTAAAACACTATAAACATGTGACTGTATTCGACAATCACAAGGCCACATTCGCCTTAATCACAAGAACACAAGGTTCACACACATGTTCCATACTAGTGTCTCACTCTCCTCTAGAGCATTACTCGTCAATGATGCACACTTAGGCATCGAATGCACGAGCATCACCATCTAGAGTTTTTATCAATTTCTAGCCACAACCTAGAATCATATCAATAGGTTTGGGGTAAGGTTTCCTCACTTTTCCTAATTTGTTTTAAGCATGCATATTCTCTCATTCATACTTAACAATAATTATATAGACATGGTATAGCACAATTTGCATATAATAATATCAACCATAAAATGCACATGATAACATAACAAGTCAAACATAATCCATATAGTAGCTCACACACACACACATGTTTAAGGCATACAAGCCACTACTATCCTCTACCAAGCATCCTTGGTTAAAACTCATGGTTTCACATTACCCTGTAATAGCACGTCACATAAAATGTCACTTTCGGTTCCCTCTGATTCATTTAATCAGGTATCGAAATCAATACTTTTCACTTTCATCCCGTAGGATATTTCCACAGCTTTACATCGGCTGTAATTATGCCTCAATCGGATTTACGATCCAAAAGATATGGATTTCAACATATCACATAACATTATTTCATTCATTTTCCACCAAATAATTAATCTGACATCATACCCCTAATTTTCCAACGGTATAAAGAACGCTTAAATCGGATAAACGAGTCAAAAGATATGGATTTTTGAAAATATTTTATTTTTGGTTCCAAGTCGCGCTAAGCGGGCTCCACCCACGCTAAGCGCGCTACTCACTGCCTGGAATGGTTGCAAATTCTCCAGACCGAGCTAAGCGCGCATTGCGATTTTCAGAAAAATAAATCTTTTGACAGCAGAATTTCCAACCCCCAATTCACCCTCAATCCATACCCAAACAACCAATAGAGGTATATTATCATATTTCTATCATGGTTTATCCCACAAACCTCACAAACATAAATTCCAACATCAAAACCTAGTTTTCACACAAAACCCCAACATTTCTAAACTCACTCCAAATCAATATCAAACATCATAATCATTATCAATAGATGTTTCTACATGCATAATGATCATGCTACACGATTTATATCACATTTCAACCGTTAGATTCCATTGATTAGCAATTTAAGCATTTTCTCTCAATTTAACCTAAGTTCCAAAACAACTTATTTCTAGAACTTAAAGTGTCTAACTAGAACCCACCTGATAATCGAAGAGGAGTTTGAAGAATACGGTGATGATGATCCATGGGTTTTCTCTCTTCTTCCTCTTTCTCCATTTCTCTTCCTTTCCTCTTCTTTCTCTTTTCTTCTTCTCCTTACTAACTTCTTCTTCTTTCTTTCTTTTCTCTTTCCAAATATATATATATATATATATATATATATATATATATATATATATATATATATATATATATATATATATATATAAACCAATATTATATAATATAATCCAATAGAGTAAAATATCTCCAAATTGATATTTTATCATCTCAACCCAATTGATCAATTATTAGAGTTATCTTAAAATACTCCCTTAACTAATAAATATCACTCTGTCTTTTTAATAAAATAATTGATCTCTTCTGATATCCAGTTGAGCACTTAAATAATACGGGGTATTACATAATCCAAAAGCAAACCAAGTACATAAGCAAAATGCAGCAAATAACAAGTCATACAAGCAAAAACTAGACATAACATGCATTAAACTAGGATCCTAATTCTCATGGTCTCATGACCTCATCCTCTGAAATGCTGGTCTTGAGGTGGAGGAAGTGGATGTTCTTCAAACCACTCATTCAGTTCCAATACAACCCGGTTGAGGGTGTTGATACCATTAGTCACACGTGTCTGACTTTCAACAGCGAATCGAACTTGTCAAAACGAGTCATGACAGCAGTAGCAAACCTGTTGAAGTTTTGATTTTGTGCCTCCAATTGGTTTGAGAGAGCCGTATGCCTCTCTTCTTGTGTGGTCATGAAACTTTCTTGCTGAAGCTGCATTGATCGTAATATGTCGAGGATTTCCTCGTTGTTCTGTTGCGGTGGTTGTGTAGGTGCAGGAATAGAATATTCGGGCTGGTGCCATTCATATTCTTCATGTTGATGCCAGCCATGATTTGGAGGAACATAAGATGAACCAAGTGAGGTCCATCCGGTGTGCTTCCATTCACCCTATCCCTGATTTTCATATGGATCTTGAGGTGGAGAGTATCCCATCTATTCAACATTGTCATCTTCCACAGTATTCACCTCAGTTTGCTTGTTGCTACCAGTTTGTCCTTCTTGTGCATTCTCTTCCACATCCTCTTCTTCATCTGCAACATCATACAGAGTATCTTGATATGTTGTTTAGTGCCTAAATTTGTATTCCTTGTCTTTGGTGTCCCAAAAGTAACCTTTCATAGTAAGTCTTCTAAGTAAACTCTTGATCAGTAGTAAATGTTACGTAAGGAATACCTGGGACTGTTACCTCATCCTTGTTTAAGAGACATTGAATAAAGATGCATAACATAAATCCGTACCTCAAGTAGAGTCACGGAGTGCAAACATCTGACTTGTGAAGTAATGCGGCCAATTAATGAGGTTTTTGTTTTTCAGCAGATAAATCAAATGAACTTCTGCTTGATCGACTCGAGAGTATCCTCCTTTCTTAGTTAGTAAGATATGAGCAACAATCCATTGAAGAATTCTATCAACGGGTTTCAACAGTTCTGTTATGACTATCTTAGGAAATAGGTTGCTATTCACAATGCTCTCCGAGAAAGGGTCTCGTAAAATTGAGTTCAAAGCAGCCTTAAACTCATAATCGTCAACAAATACAGAGTTTGTGACCTTAGGAAGACCTGTTGTATATAGTTTAACCAAACTATTCCAAGCAGATGCATTGACAGAGTACTTTTTACCACCAATTATGTATTGAAAATCAGTACCTTCAAACTTGCCCAAAATCTCAGTGTAAAACAACTTGACCAAGTCTTCATTATACTTTTGAACATTTAGAATTTCTATAATTTCAGACAGATGATAATCTTCAACCCTTAATGGATAGTACACAAATTGTTTAACAACAGACCGATTTCGAAAATCTTTGTTGAAGATATCAGTTAGATCATCAGACAGTAAGGAAAGAGCATTTACCGGCATTGTCGATGTACCTGCCCATGAAGTTGATGCTCTGGAAGTCCTTTTTCCAGTAACCCTTTGTGAAGCCATTGAAGAACACTCTTGTAAACAAGAATGAACAGTACCAACCATGTAGATGATGATGAACAGTACTGAATCTTGATGATTAAGATGAATAGACTGAGAAACCTTGGTTCTTATACAGATAAAACCCTTTGAACACCTTTTTTATTGTGAAATTTGTTGGATTTTAAGAGTAGTGGTATGGGTTTTTAGGGTTTGAGAGTTTTTAAGGAAAGGAGAGGAGAGAGATGAGGAGACAATATAATCAATGTATTATGACATGCAATTGGAAAATGAAACAAAAAAAATTAATGTAGTCAGTTTTCTCAACAATGAAGCACATCAGAGATAGTAGTTGATGAGGGGTTACCTACACTACCTTTGCCAAGTATTTGTCCCTTGTTGTTGTCTCCGTAGGTAAAAAACCCTTTTTCTTCGCCACAAAGTCGATGAAAAGAGATATGTCTCCTATCATATGTCTTGAGCATCCACTATCTAGAACCCATATTCTTTCCTTGGTCTCAAGACATTGTACCTACATAGTCAATCAAGGGAAATAGGTACCCAATTCTTATTGGGTCCTTGGTTGTGAGTGAAAATAGGATTTCATTTGGGCAACCATTGATAAACACCTTTAGGAACCAAAAATCTCCTAAAGCGACACTTAGAAATGGTATGTCCCCTTTTGCAACAATATAAGCAAGTAAGGTTAACATGAGAGTCACTTTTGCTAGGTTGATTTCTAATCACATAAGTATATTTTTGATATGGATTAATCATGCTTTTCTTAAAGTGTGATTTATCAATAAAAAAAGTCATTTTTGGTTCTAGAGCCTTGTCAAGCTTGGCCTTAAGAGTTCTAACCTCTTTTTGCCAAATGTGACAAGTATCGCAACCAAAATTTAACCACTAACTTCTGTCTTCCACAACATCTACCTTTGCTACTTCACCATGGACTTTTTGAGAGCCTCTAATTCCTTTTCGGAATCGGAGATCTTTTGCTCCAAATGAGAAAATATTTATTTATTTGAAGCTAATCGTTTAAAGGCTTCCTTGGCCTAATGGTGTAGAGTATCAAAGGCACGTTGTAGTTTAGAATAAGAGATTGAATTAGAGTTATCGTACTTAGAGTGTCTTACCTTTTTGTTCTTTTTCCGTTGGTGAGCGGAAAGGCAAAGGTTGACGGTTTCTCCTTCGTCACTTGAATTTTCAGCACTAGATGATTCACTATCACTTTCCCAAGTGATATAGGCTCTTCAAGGTTTTGATTGTTTCTTCCCGTGACGACTTTTGTCCTTACCTTTGTCCTTCTTCAACAATGGACAGTCCGTCTTATAGTGGCCGACTTTTCCACAATTATAGAAAGAAACCTTAGTTTTTCCACTCTTTTTGTCTTTATTCTTGGAAGACTTTGATTGTTTGCGAAAGTTGAAGAGGTTTTTCTCCGAATGTTGAATACCATTTTTCTTGATATAGTGATTGTATCGCTTCATTCGAATCCTCTTCCTCGTCATCACTAGATTTACTCTCGCTTAGCTCATATGCGGAGGACTTTGAACTAGAAGTCTTTAGAGCTATCGACTTCTTTTCCGCTTCTTTGGTCTTGTTTTTTTCCTTCTTCTCTCTTTTCTCTAATTGGTCTAAGCTTATGAGCATTTGCTCATGTTCCTCGAGCTTCCCAAACAATGTTGTGATGTCTAATGTCATTAGGTTGTTGGCTTCTTTGATGGCAGCCACCTTCCGTTGCCAATCCCAGTCAAACACCTCAAGATTTTGTTAGTAGCAATGTCATTGGAAATTGGCCTACCAAGTGAGTTAAGCCTTGATCAAATGAGTGAACCTCTTTTTCATGTCGACAATGGTTTCCCCTTGCCTCATGTGAAAGAGGTCGAACTCTTGAGTCAATGTATTGATTCTAGCAAGCTTGACGTCGTTAGTACCCTCATGGGGAACTTGTAATGCGACCCACATAGCTTTAGCACTCGTACAATGTGAAACTCTATAATATTCGTCAACTCCCAATGAGCAGATTAGAATATTTCTTATCTTCTTCATTCCATTGTGCTTCATGCTTAGGTACTACCACGTTATTCTCATCGATCATGGTTATTTCCATTGGACCGTTTTGTATAATGCTCCATACCTTCCTATCAATAGAATTGATGTGAACACGCATACAATCCTTCCAGTAACTATAATTCTCACCATTAAAAATAGGTGCTCTATTATAAGCCCCTTTTGGTTCGTTTGCCATTTTCTAAAATGTTATACTTGAAGCACTAGAATTAACCGGTGCTCCTGATACCACTTGTTAAACGAAGGCAAATGATCTAGAAGGGGGGGGGGGTTGAATAGATCACTTCATTTTAAATGTGAGTCGGCGATAAATTTTTTTTAAAAATATTTTGCGGAAGCGGCCGAGGATAATTTGTTTACACGAACCGAGTTACTTAGAGGATCGGATATACGTAAGCTAAATGGAACGAAAGGATCGAAGAGAAAAATAGAATCGCAACTTAACAAGTAATCAATTTTCCAAAAGCACTTAATATGCTGCAATCTCCAATGAGCAGTAAAAAATTAAACCAAACTTGACAATATATCAAACACCTTGCCCCCAGTTCTAAAACTAGAATTGAGATATCTATAACTTGTTTGCAAATGTTTTTACAAGAGAAAACTTAGCTATCCCACACTCAAGAAACTTCGTTGATGCAGATACTTTGTCTTCTCTTCCCTTGATTCGTGTCGAATCAAGTGCCTCGAGCTTGTTGGAAGAACCTTCATTTATTTTTACAAGATTGCAAGAACACACAGGTCTTCAATCACCTTCGCTCGGATGATTATGATCCACACACAGTTCGATCCCCAAACCTTATTGCATAATCCTCCGGTTAACGCTACTAGATCGAGAAAACCCACCATTCTTCGATCACCTTCGCTCGACTGAATTTAATGCACACAAGATCTGATCCAAAAACCCCTAAATCCAATTGATCTTGGAGGAAAAAGCCCTAGAGGTTTTATTCAAGAACAAACCCACTGAAACACTCACCCTAAATCAAGATACAACTCTATGCTTTGGACGTTATCTCTTCATGATGCAGAAAATCAACAAAAATGATTAAGTGTATTTTTTGAGAAAGGTACAAGATGAAGATTAAGGTGATGAGAGAAAAGTTTCAATGTATTTCTTTCACTTGTTCTTGTTGTTCATGTAAAAAATGAGGAACCGTGTATTTATATGATGCCAGGATCAATAACAAATCATAACAACATTTTCAACATAGAAAAAATCAGAAAAATTAGTTACTAACAGTGAGCGGTCGACCACCCATTAAAGAGGGTCAACCTACGCTGACCCGTGGGGCAATCTGCGCATGTTGGAAGACCACGCATCGACCGCTACAGGGGCCATGCATCGACGCATGGCAGAGAAAAATGCATAATCAGAAATGCCAGTAGCATGCGTCGACCGCAGGGTAGGCGTGCGCTTACCCGAGCGAAACACACACACTATCAACATTCCATGAGTTGACCGGACCTCGACTTAGGTCGACTCAAGCTTCAAAAACACTCAAAAACTGATTTTTTGACACATTTTCATCTATTTAGGCACAGTTTGTATATGCCTAATACTAATACCATGATCACACACATGTAAGGGATATGCAAGACTCCACCATATATTTGAACTCATGATTATGCAATGTAAAAATTAGAATTCCTACACTAATGAGACGATACCGTCCAAATTACAAACTATGAGCTAGTATTCATTTTGACATCATTAAAATAAAGCTCAAATGAGAGACACGTTGCCCTCAAAACAACATCTTTTTATATAAGTTTGATTTTAATATAAACTTTTTAGATGATGAAATGTGAGATATTGGATCGAACTCTAGTATGGTCGAAGGGTAGCTTTAGATTCGACAGGAATTAAGCATGAGGTCGAAGACTGTTTGCATGCTGCTGTCGGAGTAATGCGTGTTGTAGTCGAAGTTTGTTCTAACATGCATTAGTCAATATTGTTAGGTTTGTTAGCATGTTGAATTGGGCCTTCTGTTAAGGATCCAATTATTTAAGTTAGCTTGTAATGGGTAATTGTTAAAAAGCCCATTAGGTTAGTGTGTTACTTTTCTTATAAATATCATGCTAGTCTCTCATATTTAAAAAAAAAGGAAAAATAGGAAGATAAAATACTAATTCAAGTGAGAGAGGTTATTTGTTATTCTTGTATACTTGTAACCTTATTTGAAGGAAAAAAGAAAGAATAGCAGTTTATAACCAATCCTTGTTGTTTCCTCTTGTTGATTTCCCTTGTATTCCCTTTAACCCTAACCCTTGTGTGTTTCTTGATCATAAAGAAATTGTTTATACTTTGTTTAAAGACATCCTAATTCACAACAAATTGGTGCGGTGAGCGTGGAGAATATGCCTTCAACAAAGTATGAGATTGAAAAGTTCACCGAAGTTAACGCTTTCGGTCTATGGCGCTTGAAGATGAAACCCCTACTGGTTCAACAGGGTTGTTTGGAAGCGTTGAAGGGAGAGGTAGCCATGGATGTTGCGTTAACGGTAAAAGAAAAGATGGCCATGATAGAGAAAGCCCACAGCGCAATGTTGTTGAGCCTTGGTGATAAGGTTCTTTGTGAGGTATCAAAGGAGACTACGGGATCAGGGTTATGGTTGAAACTTGAAGTTTGTACATATCCAAATCTCTGGTGAATCGACTCTACTTGAAGCAAGATTTGTATTCATTCAAGATGAGTGAAGACAAAGTTTTGGATGAGGAGTTAGATATGTTCAACAAGCTGATTCTAGATCTTGAAAATATTGATGTGAAGATCGATGCTGAAGATCAAGCACTGTTGTTATTGTGTGCTTTGCCCAGTACACGTGCTCATTCCAAAGAAACTCTCTTGTATGGAAGGGAGTCCCTGAGCTTTGAAGAAGTTCAATCAACCTTGTATTCTAAGGACCTGAACGAACGAAAAGAGTATAAACCTTCGACGGTTGGTGAAGGTTTGGTCGTTAAGGGAAAATTCTTGGGAAAGGATGGTAAGTTCGATAAGAAGAAAGGTAAAAGTCAGCAGAAGTCTTATAATGGCGAAACATCTGGTAATGCCTAAAAGATCATGGAGGTAAGGATAATGGCAGCACAACCATTGTTCAAAATGACTTCGACTCATCTGATGTCCTTGTAGGTTCAAGCGGCGACTCAAGAAAATAGTGGATTATGGATTCAGGTTGCACTTGGCACATGACTCCAAACAGAGAATTGTTCAAGGTGCTATGTGATCAAGATGGTGGATCGGTGCTGCTGGGAAATAACAAATCCTGCAAAATTGTGGGTATTGGATCTGTGAGATTCAAGCTCCATGATGAGTTAATAAGGTTATTGATTGAAGTCAGGTATGTACCTGATCTGAAGAGAAATATAATTTCTCTTGGTGAATTCGACAGGAAGGGATATGTTTTCCAAGGAGAGAAAAGTATCCTAAGAGTCATGAAGAGGTCGAAGGAAGTATTGAGAGGCGTGAAGAAACAAGGCTTGTATACCCTTGAGGCTGAGGTTGTAAGTGGTTCGACAAATACTGCATCCACGAAACCTGTGTCGAAGATAGAATTATGTCACATGAGATTGGGCCATGTCAGCGAAAGAGGCCTGGTCGAATTGGGGAAGCAGAACCTGCTAGGTGGTGACAAAGTCGAAAAGTTGGAGTTTTGTGAATCTTGCGTATTTGGTAAATCCTGTAGGGCGAAGTTTAACAAAGGCAAGCAAAGAACACATGGATCCCTGGATTACATTCATGCTGATCTTTGAGGGCCTACAAGGAATCCTTCACACTCAGTTGCAAGGTATTTTCTATCCATCATCGATGACTATTCCAGAAAGTTATGGGTATTCATTCAGAAGACGAAGGATGAAACTTTTGAGAATTTCAAAAGTTGGAAGGTTCTGGTCGAAATTCAAACTGGCAGAAAGGTTAAGAGGTTGAGAACCGACAATGGTCTTGAGTTCTGCAATGAAGTGTTCGACAGTTACTGTGTTGAGTCTGGGATTGCAAGGCATAAGACTCTAGCAGGTAATCCTCAACAAAATGGCCTAGCTGAGAGATTCAATCGAACAATCCTTGAAAGGGTTAGATGCATGTTGGTTAGTGTTGGATTGAAGAAGGTGTTTTGGGCGGAGGCTTTTTCGACAGACTGAGAGTATTTGGTTGTGTGGCCTATGCTCATATTAGGAAAAACAAGGTCGAACCTAGAGCTTTGAAATGCATGTTCATGGGATACCCTGAATGAGTCAAAGCTTATACGCTATTGTGCCTAGAGCCAGGTCACAGAAGGTGTATCACCAGCCGAGATGTAGTTTTCAATGAAGCTGAGATGACTTTCAAGAAAACTGATGATGCTGACAAAGAGCT
The DNA here is from genome assembly GCA_022829125.1 of Lathyrus tuberosus. Taxonomy (NCBI): domain Eukaryota; kingdom Viridiplantae; phylum Streptophyta; class Magnoliopsida; order Fabales; family Fabaceae; genus Lathyrus; species Lathyrus tuberosus. The sequence goes on along the minus strand of JALAZF010000243.1, from coordinate 6,234,565 downwards.
GGAACAAGGAGATATTCCTGTTGAGGTGGAGCATGTTGATGTTGAATTGCGTACCCCAGATGAAGACGAAGAAGAAGCAGAAGATGTTGTCAAAGATGAGGAGACTGATAATGACTACCTGCTAGCAAGAGACAAGTTAAGGAAAGTCATCAACCCACCTCAGAGACTTGGGTATGCAGATCTTATAGCTTATGCCTTAATCTCTTCAAGTGAGGTTCTCGACGAATAACCTAGAGACTATGAGGAAATTATGAGGAGTCAAAAGAAGCCTGAATGGCTGAGGGCCATGGATGTTGAGATGAAATCTCTTCATCACAATAACACATGGGAACTGATCAAGAAACCTGTTGGAGCCAGGTTAGTCAGCTGTAAATGGATTTTCAAATTTAAGGAAGGAATCAAAGAAGTGGCATCGAAGAGATACAAGGCAAGATTGGTCGCTATGGGGTTCACTCAGAAAGAAGGTGTCAACTTCAATGATGTGTTCTCTCCTGTTGTGAAGTACATGTCCACTAGAATGTTGCTTGCCATGATGGCACAGTTTGACCTTGAACTGGAACAGATGGATGTGAAGACTGCGTTCTTGTATGGTGATCTAGATGAAACAATCCTGATGAGGCAACCTGAAGGGTATGTCGAAAAGGTGAAGGAAGATTATGTGTGCAAACTAAAGAGATCTTTATATGGACTGAAACAATCTCCTCGATAGTGGAATAGGAGATTCGACAAGTTCATGGCACGCATAATTTTCATTAGAAGTCAGTTCGACCACTGTGTTTACTTCAGATTTCGACCTGGTAATTCATTTGTTATTTTGTTGCTTTATGTGGATGATATTCTAATAGCAAGAAACAACGTTGAAGATGTAATGAGGGTGAAGGCTGAACTCAATAAGGAGTTCGACATGAAGGATCTAGGAGCTACGTCCAGGATTCTTGGGATTGGCATCCGAAGATATAGAAAGCAGTCGAAATTATGCTTATCTCAAGAGGCATGCCAACACAAGATTCTCGAAAAGCATGGTATGTCAAATTCAAAGCCTATTGTGACTCCGACAATCCCTCAATTCAAGCTGAGTATAGATTAATGTCCCAGTATGATGTCGAAAGAGCTTATATGAATAAAATTCCATATGCTAATATAGTGGGTTCTTTGATGTATGCTTTGGTCTGTACTAGACCTGACATAGCATATGCAGTAAGTCTTGTAACCAGGTACATGGCGAATCCTAGAAAGGCTCACTGGCAAGCATTGAAGTGGATTTTAAGGTACATAAATAGGTCTCTGAATAGAGTCCTAATTTATGGTGGAGCCTTGGGTGAAGATAGTAAAGCAGCAATCAAAGGGTATGTCGACTCAGATTATGCAGGTTGTATGGATTCCAGAAAATCTATTTCTGGATATGTGTTCACTATGTTTGGGACATCAATAAGCTGGAAAGCAACACTTCAGAAGGTTGTTCCCTTATCAACCACTAAAGCGGAATATATTTCCCTAACTAAAAATGTAAAGGAAGCATTGTGGCTTCCAGGTTTTGCAAAGGAGCTGAAACTTCAAGGTCCAGTTATCACTGTTAAATGTGGTAGTCAAAGTGCAATACACCTGTTGAAGAATTCATCCTATCATGAGCGAACCAAGCACATTGATGTGAGGCTAAATTTCATCAGAGGGGTAATCGAGCGTGGAGAAGTCTAAGTGCTGAAGGTTTCGACAAATCATAATGCTGCTGATATGATCACCAAGACATTGCCTAGTTGCAAGTTTTTCCATTGTATGCAGTTGATAAAGCTCATGAAGAAAACTACTTTATTCCTTGAGGTTATAAAGTTTCTTCCAAGGTGGAGATTTATGAGATATTGGATCGAACTCTAGTATGGTCAAAGGGTAGCTTCAGGTTCGATAGGAATTAAGCATGAGGTCGAAGACTGTTCGCATGCTATTGTCGGAGTAATGCGTGTTGTAGTCAAAGTTTGTTCTAACATGCATTAGTCAATATTGCTAGGTTTGTTATCATGTCTAATTAGGCCTTGTATTAAGGACCCAATTGTTTAAGTTGGCTTATATCCTAAGTTAGCTTGTAATGGGTAACTGTTAAAAAGCCCATTAGGTTATTGTGTTAGTTTTCTTATAAATAGCATACTAGTCTCTCATCTTGAAAAAAAAGGAAAAATAGGAAGATAAAATCCTAATTCAAGTGAGAGAGGTTATTTGTTATTCTTGTATACTTGTAACCTTGTTTGAAGGAAAAAGGAAAAAATAGCAGTTTATAACCAATCCTTATTGTTTCCTCTTGTTGATTTCCCTTGTATTCCCTTTAACCATAACCCTTATGTGTTTCTTGATCATAAAGAAACTGTTTATACTTTGTTTAAAGACACCCTAATTCACAACATGAAATATAATGTATTTATTCATATAAATATTAAGTTTTGTCTGCAATATGTAATATTCGCGCATTAGATTTTGTTTAATTGAAAAAATCGCATTGTAACGTGACATTAATTAACCGGTTTTTTCAAGCAAATCAATAATGTGAGTCCAATAATTTGGTGGTTAGGAATACCGTATTATAGAAAAAGAAAATAGGTTACACCAAAATTAAATTTTGTAATTTTATATTATTATAGATTCATATTTAGAAACAGTTAAGAATAATTGCATTGTGTTTTTAAACAAGTACATATTATTTTATAATCAAATTTAAAATTGGTTAGGAATAATTACATTTTGTTATAAAAAAAGTAAATATCATTTTACAATCAAATTTCAAATGCTTTGGACGAAAGTGTTTTCTTAGTTAGATATTCCTCTGTTTAATGCGGATTCCATTAGTAAACACGCGCTTCTTTGGTTTTTGGCTGTGGTGGATAGGAGCAATGAAACTATGGCTTGTTTAGTGTGGTTTGGAACGGTGTCGGGTATATGGAATATGAGGAACAATATCATTTATAATAATGTAATATGCAACATAGACGAGTTGTTTTTTAGTATTGTGACGGTTACTTGGAGGTGGTTGGAGTTACGGCGTAGGAGGTGCTCTTTTTATGATTAGTTAAAGCAACCTCTGGATTTTTTGTAATTGTATTGGGTGATTTTTCATTCCCCTTGTCTTTTACCTTTTTGATTGGTGTTTGTATTGGGCTGGAGAACCCCTTTTTCTCCCTTTAATACAGCTTTGCCTATCAAAAAAAAAAATTGCATTGTATTTTCAAACAAATAAATATTATTTTATAATAAAATTTAAAATATATTAGGAATAATTACATTGTTTCAAACAAATAAATATCATTTTACAATTAAAATTGGAAACAGTTAAAAATAATTACATTGTGTTTTCAAACAACTAAATATTATTTTATAATCAAATTTCGAATCTGTTAGGAATAATTACATTGAGTTTTCAAACAAATAAATATCATTTTATAATCAAAATTGAAAACAGTTAGGAATAATTGCATTGGGTTTTTAAACAAGTAAATATTATTTTATAATCAAATTTGAAATATGTTAGGAATAATTACATTGTGTTTTCAAACAAGTAACTATCCTTTTTGATCAAAATTGGAAAAGGTTAGGAATAATTGCATTGTGTTTCCAAACAAGTACATATTATAATCAAATTTGAAAATCGTTAGGAATAATTAGATTGTATTATCAAACAAGTAAATATCATTTTATAATTAAAATTGGAAACAGTTAGGAATAATTGCATTGTGGTTTCAAACAAGTAAATATTATTTTATATTCAAATTTGAAATCTCTTAGGAATAATTACATTGTGTTTTCAAACAAGTAAATATCATTTTATAATAAAAATTGGACACACTTAGAAATAATTGCATTGTGTTTTCAAACAAGTAAATATTATTTTATAGTAATCAAATTTGGAACCTGTTAGAAATAATTACATTGTGTTTTCAAACAAGTAAATATCATTTTATAATCAAAATTTGAAACAATTAGGAATAATTGCATTGTGTTTTCAAACAAGTAAATATTATTTTATAATTAAATTTAGAATCTGTTAGGAATAATTATATTGTGATTTCAAACAAGTAAATATCATTTTATAATCAAAATTGAAAACAGTTAAAAATAATTGCATTGTGTTTTCAAACAAGTAAATATTATTTTATAATCAAATTTGGAATATGTTAAGAATAATTACATTGTGTTTTCAAACAAGTAAATATTTTTTATAATCAAAATTGGAAACAGTTAGGAATAATTGTATTGTGTATTCAAACATAAATATTACTACATAATTAAATTTGGAAACAATTTGGAATAATTATATTGTGTTTTCAAACAAGTGAATATCATTTTATAATCAAAATTGAAAATAGATAGGAATAATTGCATTATGTCTTCAAACAAATAAATATTATTTTATAATCAAATTTGGAATCTGTTAGGAATAATTTCATTGTGTTTTCAAACAAGTAAATAACATTTGAGAGTTTCTTAATACACCACCCAAGTTTCTTAGACACCACGTGAAATTTCTTTTTTGCCCCCTGATTCCGGATGTGCACATCCAGACGCACCAATTTTTTAAAAAATGCTTATGTGTTCCGGATGTGCACATCCGGAAAAATAGCATACCTTTATTTGTTAAAATTCCTGATCTGCAGATCCGGAAAAATAACATAACTTTATTTTTTTCTTTTAAAAATCGGTTTTGTCGGTTGGTCGCATATGTTAATATATCATCGCAAGTTAATTTACATTCGAATGAGGGGAGGGAGAAGGTCTTGACAGCATGATGAAGATCTTGAGTCAAGGGATTAGGTTTCCCGCCAATAGAAAACTTTGTTCTTCGTATCTCTTCAATGTGTTGTTTCGGTGTAGCCATTTATCTTCAGTCAATGTCAATGAAGTAAACATGCATTACAGAGTGAAACATTGATGAATAAAAAACAGTTTGTATGCATAAAAAAACTCATTATTATTTACCTGTAAGGGCATAGAGCAACGAAAAGACAGAACTTTTTGGAGAAGAAAGGTTAAGAATGGAAGTAGTTAACAACTTACACGATACAAGAAAAGTGTTTGTATGCATAAAAAATTCATTATTATTTACCATTTTGGACTATTAAAAAATATAAATATAATTGTTGATAGGACAATGCAGGAGGGAAGACTTCAATTGTTGATCATAATTTTGCCTGATTTTAAGGGCAAATCACATGGTAAATTTTGTAAGGTGGTGGCCTCAGAAAGGAAATCGGGCCGCTGCAATTATAAGATAATTTTTTTAGATTTGTGAATTCCACATGATTTTCTTTTGATTTTCAGGGAGTGGCGTGTGGATTTCTATAAATCAACTGGGTTTAAGCCTAAAAGGACTATATTTTACAGGTTCGAAGATTGTATGACAAATGAAAATCAACAGTAAAATATTACTTCTTTGACGTTATCCAAGATAAATGGCAGCAGAGTCGACACAAAGTTGGTGGTACTCCTATTACCGCTTGCAGAACCAGAATCAGAATTTTTGACTTTACTTATGTAGTATCGAGCGCGGAAAGCTAGTAAGTGTTCCCCAGTTTTAGCCACTATGATAACAACTAAAAATTTAAAGTTAGATATGTTATACCTTCCGAATTGCATCCATCTCATAAAGCAAAACCTGACTGAACTGACCCTCACTTACTCCATCTCTGATAAGCAGAAATTAACAATGCAAAATAAATCATATATAAAATTAAAACAAGTTATAATATAAACATATACATAAATATACATCAACATGTATCATTTAGGCACCACGCTCGATACTACATAAGTGAAGTCGAAAATTCCGATTCTGGTTCTGCAAGTCGTAATAGGAGTACCACCAACTTTGTATTGACTCTGCTGCCATTTATCTTGGATAAAGTCAAAGAAGTAATATTTTACTGTTGATCTTCATTTGTCCTACAATCTTCGGGGATAGATTTGGGAGTTCGGATATTCACAATGCCTTTTTTGGATATATAACTTATGGTTACAGATCATGTTTGCCATCATAGGTGGATGATCGTTATTTTGTTTAAATATGGGTTAGAACTACTAGACAGCTTTTGGATACAGAACAAGTGGCCATCATGCGTTTTGATAAATATTTTGAAGTTATCATTAAAGGATGTCTGCCAGAATCGTTGCTCTAACCTTCTGTTAAAATACATATTATTATTTCTTAAAATAAATATACCTTTTAATATTGAGTTTCAGCCATTTTTTCGGATGTGCACATCCGGAAGACGCGTAACTTGTCATTCCGGATTTGTACATCCAGAACAAAGCAATGTTTTTTAAAAAAACGGTGCGTCCGGATGTGCACATCCAGAACTGGGGGGCAAAAATGGAATTTTACATGGTGTAAAAGAAACATGGGTGGTGTATTAAGAAACTCTCTAACATTTTATAATCAAAATTTGAAACAGTTAGAAATAATTGCATTGTGTTTTCAAACAAGTAAATATTGTTTTATAATAAAATTTGGAATCTATTAGGAATAATTACATTGTGTTTTCAAACAAGTAAATATCATTTTATAATCAAAATTGGAAACAGTTTGGAATAATGAAAGCCATCGAGATTTTTGAGATGATTTTTATTTCAAAGTAATTTACTGTTTTCTAAAAATAATTATAAGTCCTTTGCTCTATCCAAGGAAAGTGGACAAGCTTTGTAGGGGCCCCCTTTGTTTCCATGACTTATTTTATCAATAAAATTGGATTTTGTTTTCAATCAACATGTTTTTTCTTTCATCACCAGTTTTTCAAAAAATGGCAATATCTTTTTTCATAGCACTCTCATTCTCATCACTTCATTCTAAAAAATAAATAATAAAAGAAAATCTTCCTCATCCAAATTAATAAGTAAACCTATTGAAAATGATACGACTATAATCTCTTACAAATTCTAATTTTCGATTAACCAAGTGAGAGAGGGTGATGAGAACGATTGTGGGCTTCTTGAAGAGTTAGCCAGACTATTAAAGCAAGAGGAAAAAGTAATATAACCTCATCAAGAACCAATGGATGTGATCAATCTGGGAACTGACGAAGATAAGAAAGAGGTCAAAGTCGGCGCTTCCTTAAATGAGGACATAAAGAAAAGACTGATCGAGTTACTACGAGAGTATACTAATGTGTTCGCTTGGTCATACCAAGATATGTCGGGACTAGATACAAATAGTTTCGAACACAAGCTACCACTCAAACATGAATATCCGCCGACCAAGTAGACATTGAGAAGGACTAGGCCCTGCATGGCTCTCAAAATCATGAAAGAGGTCAGAAAGAAATACGACACAGGGTTCTTAACTGCCATAAAATATACATAATGGGTAGCTAACATTGTATCAGTCCCGAAGAAAGATGGTAAAGTCAGAATGTGTGTGAATTACCAAGATCTTAAAAGAGAAAGTCCTAAAGACGACTTTCCCCTACCACACATTGATGTGTTGGTAGACAACACTGCTCAGTTTTCAGTCTTTTCATTTATGGACGGGTTCTCCGATTATAATCAAATCAAGATGGCTCCTTCAGACGTGGAAAAAAAATACGTTCATCACTCCTTGGGGCACCTTCTGTTACAAAGTAATGCCTTTTGGATTGAAGAATGTTTGGGCAACTATCAAAGGGTAATGGTGACTCTCTTCCATGATATGATGCACAAAGAAATAGCGGTCCATGTTGACGATATGATTGTCAAATCACAAACTAAAGAGGATCACATAGTTAACCTACAAAAGTTGTTTAATCGTCTGAGGAAGTTCAAGCTACGACTAAATCCTGCAAAATGCACTTTTGGAGTTAGATCAGGAAAATTACTAGGGTTCATAGTCATCTAAAGGGGTATAGAATTCGATCCCGAAAAAGCAATAGCCATCCAAGATATTCCAACTTTGAGGACAAAGAAAGAGATTTGTGAATTGCTAGGTTCATCTTGCATCTTACGGCCACTTGTGAATCAATCTTCAAGTTACTCAGAAAAGATCAAGCCATTGAGTGGAATGAAGATTTTCAAAAGGCCTTTGATAGAATCAAAGAATACTTGCAAGAGCCGCCCATATTGGTACCACTAGTTCCTGGAAGACCACTTATAATGTATCTAACAGTACTTGACAATTCAAAGAGCTGTGCATTAGGGAAACACGATGAAACTGGAAGGAAAGAACATGCAATCTACTACTTGAGCAAGATATTCATCGATTGTGAGTCCATATACTCACTCTTGGAGAAAATTTGTTGTGCTCTTGTATGGGTCGCTCGACAATTAAGACAATACATGGTGTGCCACACAACTTTGCTGATATCTAAAATGGATCCTATCAAATACATCTTTGAAAAACCGGAAGTAACAGGAAGAATAAGCCAATGGCAAATGTTATTAACTGAATACGGAATCCAATATTTCACTCAAAAGGCTATAAAGGGGAGTGTATTAGTAGATCATCTCGCTCATCAGCCGGCGGAGGATTATCAACCTATGCAGTATGACTTCCCTGACAAAGATGTAATGGTTATAAAAGACTGTAAGACCCCAGGCCCCGACGAAAGACGTGAACCAGGATCACTGTGGAAACTCATATTTGACAGTGCTTTAAATGCAGAAGGACACGAGATCGGGTTTGTCATAACCTCTCCAACAGAGTTCCATAATCACTTCACATCAAGGTTATGTTTCACCTGCACTAATAACATGGCGGAATATGAAGCATGTATCCTAGGAATCGACGAAGTTGTTGACCTAAGAATCAAGATCTTAGAAGTATACGGGTATTCTGCTATCGTCATCAATCAAATCAAAAGAGAATGGGGGACACATAATCCCAAGTTAACTCAGTATCAAGACCACGTCTGGAAGATGATCACCTACTTTGATGAGATCACATTCAACTATATTCCTCGGGAAGAGAATCAGTTAGCAACGCCTTGGCTACCTTGGCATCCATGTTCAAGGTTAAGTGGTACAATGAAGTGCCATAACTTTCAGATCTATGCAGATAAAGTTCATGTTGAAGGTTGAGAAACACAATAAAGGGGGGCTTGAATTGGGTTTCATATTTCATCCCCATTTGCGGAATTTAAACTAATGACGTTAACATGTAAATAAAAATAAACGAACACAATTATTTTTATCCTACTTCATTGTTAACGAAGTTACTCCAATCCACCCCTCAAGGTGATTTTGTCTTATCACAAGGACTTAATCCACTAATCATCAAAATGATTACAACCATAATGGATACCTTCCATTGCCTTCTTGAGAATCCTGGCTTTCATTCGTCTCTCAAGGAATCAACCTCCAAGCCGTTCAACAACGACCTGGCCCTCTCAAGCATCCTGGTCTTCACTTGACCGCTCAAGGAACATTCACTAAGATGTTAGAAACACGCTTAGTCATCTCAAGCATTCTGGTCATCACTCGACCGCTCAAGGAATAATACCTTTTGCAAATATTTTCTTGTGCACTATATATGCTTCTTACAAGCTGATTACACAAATGAAGTACAATAACACCTAAGTGTTTCTAGCAAGATATGAGCAACAACTCCTTGCTTTCTAATATAAAACTATCTAAAGAATAAATCTATGAGAGATTATAATGCACACTAGTTCTGTATTGCTTAAAAAGCTTTCTTATTGAGCACCACAACTTCTTATCATGAGCTTTAAGCTTCTTTCTGATGTACTCCTTTCTTGAGTAGGTAATGCTTCTTCCAGCTTAACTATCAAGATCAACTAAGTTACTATGCTTCACTTATTGATGTTTCACTGGACATGTTTCACATGGCTTTAGCATGTTGCATCGTTGTGCATTCTTCATCACTATGCTTCAGCTTCTTCTTTATTGAGCATTTTTCATTTAAGCTACAGCTTGCAGCATCTTGTACTCCTTTCTTTGAGCATATAATGCTTTTTCTAATTCAACCATCACGTTCAACTAAGCTACTATGCTTCACTTATTGGTGTCTCACTTGAGTAGTTTCATCTGGTGTTAGCATGATCATCGTTTGTGCACACTTTGTAGTAGTAGCTTCATCTTTGCTTGCTACATGTTGATTTGTTTGATGTGTTGAATAATAATCCTTTAGTATGAACAACAACCAACAAGATTTTTATCTATCTCTCTTTTTCATATGATCAGCGGTTGCTTCAAGCAACAAACAACAAGAATTGAGCAACGAGTAGCGTTTCTTCAAGCTTCCAAGTCTTAAATTTATAGAGCATGAGAGAATAGATCCGTTGAGGGGTATTCTTGGAAACATATTCCAACAGCAATATCCCAACGTTCACGTGAAATAATGGTCAACATTGTTAGAACAATATTTGATTCTGCTGGTTATCTCTAAGTTTTGATAATAACAAGGTAGTATTTTTGTGAAAACAATTTTGGTACTCTAACGGTTTGTTATTCTGAAGTTTTAACAAACAAGTTCTAACTCTGATTGAGACCATATGCAACGTCATTCTGGTATGATAAAAGTCGCTTTTGTGCCTAAGAAGCAAGTCTGCTTCTGTACCTACTCACATTCAGAAAGATTCTAAGAAGACAATATGTTGTTGCTACAATGCTCTCTTGGATTCTTCCTCTGAGCGTGACTCTGATGATTTACTTCTGAAGGCTTTCTAGCTTTTGAAGTTGTTCTCTTTTGAAGACTAAGTGTTGAAGACTCTGAAGATAAGGTTCTGCTGAACAAAGTTCTGAAGATTCTGAAGACTAAGTGCTGAAGACTTTGAAGACAAGGTTCAGCTGAACAAACTTCTGAAGACTCTGAAGACTTAAGTTTCTGAAGACTAAGGGTTCTAAAGTCTAAGTCCTAAAGATTATGAATACAAGGTTCTGGTGAACAAGTTCTGAAGACTCTGAAGACTTAAGACTCTGAAGACCCAGTGATCAACTCTTCTACTCATGCTTCAAAAATCTCTATCTAGAAGCCTCTAATGTATAGAAGATAAGAGCAAAAGTTTTACAAGGGATATAGTACATAGTAGATATCAAAACGTTTCATTCCACTACCATTCCACTACCCTGATTTTGTGGTAAAAAGGATAACTTTTGTGTATGATTTTCATCCCTATGTAACGACATTCTTTCAAGTCGTCAGCTCACTCAAGGATATTCTTTATCTGCCATCCAATAGATCTTTTACTGGCTATATAAGGACTTGATAACTTGAAGAAAATTGCAAGTAAAGAACCATGCAAGAACACAACAATGAAAAAATTTATACTGTGTGCAAATTTTCTTTAAGTATTTCAAAGATATTCATTGTGTTTATATCTGCTTGAGTAGAAGCATTACATTGTAAACATTTATCTTTCACAAATTGTTGTTTTTAATTCCTTAAGGGACCAGTTAGGTCAGAATCCTTAAGAAGACTTAGATAGTTAGTCTTTGTGGTTGTTAGTAACCAGCGGTTGCTAGTGCAGATTGTAATCAGTTGATTATATTGGATTAAGTCCTTGGGTATAAGGCAAAATCAACTTGGTGGGTGGATTGGATTAGCTTGATAGTTTTCAAGTGAACCAGGATATATCGTGTATCTTTCTCTCTTGCTTAGTTTCTTTGTGATTTTTGTTTGAGTTTTATAAAAAGCTTTCATTTTTAAAAACCCAATTCAAACCCCCCTTTCTTGTGTTTTTCTCACACCTTCAATTGGCATCAAAGCTCCAATTCTGATTGTGATAAAAGTTTTATCAACACTTCACCGTATTCAGTACTAATCCAATATTTGTGTGAGACATCATGGCTGCTGCTAACGCTAATCCTATTCCAAAAGAGAAAGATCACTACAGTGCCAAACCACCAATCTTTGATGGTGAAAAGTTTGACTACTGGAAAGATAGAATTGAAAGTTTCTTTCTTGGCTACGAAGTAGATCTTTGGGATCTTGTAGTTGATAGCTACACTCACCCAATTGATGCTGCAGGAGTAAAGGTGTCAATAAGTGCTATGCCTAATCAACAAAAGAAAGATTACAAGAATCATCATAAGGCAAGAACTATACTGATGAATGTTATTTCTTATACTGAGTATGAAAAAATAACAGATAGAGAAACTGCCAAGTCCATTTTTTTATTCACTACAAATGACTCATGAAGGAAATGCTCAAGTAAATGAGACAAAGGCTCTTGCCCTAATCCAAAAATATGAAGCTTTCAAGATGGATGATGATGAATCTGTAGAAACTATGTTTTCAAGATTTCAGATGCTAGTAGAAGGACTCAGAGTGCTAAACAAAGGATATTCAACTGCTGATCATGTCAAGAAGATTATCAGAAGTCTTCCCAAGAAATGGAGACTTAAGGTAACGGCTCTAAAGCTATCTAAAGATTTGAACATTATAAATCTTGAAGAACTTATTAGTTCTTTAAGAAGTCATGAGATAGAGCTGGAAGAAGATGAACCTCAGAAGAACAGTAAATCAGTTGCTCTTAAGTCTAAACTTGAAAAGGCAAAGGGTTGAGGAAGAATTAGAATATTTTGATGAAGACTCAGAAGATGAGTTATCACTTATCTCCTGAAGGATCAACAAACTATGTAAACATAGGCAAGGAAAGTTTAGAGGATCAAGAAGGAACAAAGGTCGTTTTGACTCAACATCTGAACAAAAGAAGCAGAGTTCCTGGAAAAGAAGTCACCTGCTATGACTGTAATGAGCCAGGTCATTACAAGAATGAGTGTCCAAAGCTTAAGAAATACAAGAAGCCTAAGAAAGACAAGTTCACCTAAGAAGGGACTCATGGCTACTTGGGATGACTCTGATTCTGAAGAAGAAGATTCTGATGAAGAACAGGCAAATGTTGCGTTAGTGGAAACAACAATTAACGCTGAAGTCTCTGGAGAACTAGAAGACAAAATGCTATCAGAACCAGAATCAGATTCAGACTCCGACTCAGAGGTATTGTCTAAACTCTTTCGTTGTGAATTAGAGTCATGTATTTTAGAAATACTGGAAAGATATCAGAGTTTTCAAAGTAAATACAAGGACCTTAAAAAAATCCATGCAATTACTTCTGAAGCTAGAGATAAGCTTGCAAAGAATAATTCTTCTCTGAATGAAAATATTTTTTCTTTCAAAAATATTAACTGTGCTTTGAAAAGAAAAATTTCTAAACTAGAAGAAGAATTAGTCTCTAATATCTCTGATACTAATTGTGTCAATGACGACACAAATTTATATAGTAATTTTAGGCTTACTTTGTGCATTTTTAGTCCGTATTTTTATTGAGTCTTGCTGTTCTTACTTTGTTTTTATTGTTTTTTATGTTTGCAGGAATAATAATCGAGATCCCGGAAGAATCGGAGAAAAGAAGCAAAAGGAAGAGAAAAATCCAGCAAAGCAGAAAATTGTGCAGTCCCAGCTGATATGGCATTCACCATGCCCCCATGGCATTCGCCATTGCTTCCTGATGGCACTCCTTGTTGATTCCAGAGCATGGTGTTCGCCATGCCCCCATGGCGTTCGCCGTACAGACGCGGGAGCAGTTTTCCACTGCAGAATCCGTTTCTGGCAGTTTTGGGGAGTTTTCTAACTCCTTTTCCTTCCAGAATTCGAACCTGGCAGTTGTTAACTATGACCCTCTATATATAGGACCCTTAGGAGAAGATTTTAGTGTAAGAAATCATACGCGGAAGCTCTGGCGAAATTGTATTAGAATTCTAAGCATAAATTACTCTAAAAGCAACAATAACTCGCATTGAGGGATTGTTGCAAATTGTATTCTCCTGTACTTTTGTTGTACCATTTTGGATCGAAGATTTAATTCAAGTTCATTTCCTTTTTGTCCGATTTACGTTACTGCACTTTATTTTCAGGTTTATTTACTTTACTGCATTCATATTATAATTATTACTTTTGATTTGATTAATATGTTAAATTCAGATTCTATGTGTTTAAAAATTGTAGACTTAGGATTAATTATGTCTGAGTAAACAATTGGAGACCGTTATGTGAGGACCGTCGTATTTGGCCGGACTCTGTAGAAATAATAGGTGCGATATTAAGAATGTATGTTATTTTGGTTTTAATTTCCAAGTCTAATTTAAGTGGCCTTGTCACGAGAGTGAGAGGTTGTTTAATATTACTTTGTCACGAGAGTGAGAAGCATATCAAGATTCAAGTCGAGATCCGCGAGAGCGTGAGGAGTGAACCGGGTAGTGGGAATTAGGCATCATATCTAAATACAGCGAGAGAGCTTTAGATGTTGCTTAGGATAATATTGGTTTCCAAACCGTGTTTCTTAGTTATCGGGCGAGCGAGAACAAAATCTTGGGATTAGGAAGCATGGCTCCTGTCGAGATCTGCGAGACCGTGAGGCAGAGCCTTTAAGTCAGTTTATCCTACGGATTGGCAGCATAGTCGTAGTAGCACCTATTTTCTATAAGTTCTGTTGGTGCACGAGAATCGCATTTCAGGCTCAATCTAGTATTAAATTTCAGTTTCCTATTTCAGTCCTTTATTTCCTGTTAAATTCCTGTTTCCATCCAGCCTTAGCTTTGCACATAAACCTTGGATAACATTAGTTTGACAAATGTGTCCATGTGGGTCCGACAACCTTTTTAAGACTACATGATCAACTGTATACTTGCAGATTTATCCGTCAGTGTTAACCGATCAAGTTTTTGGCACCGTTGCCGGGGACCTATTTAGTCAATATTGTGAATCTTTTGTTGCGTGATATAGACTAAGGCAACTATTTTATCTTTTAAATTGTCGATTATATGCCAAGCACTCGCTCATAAGGCGAAGAGTTGGAGCAACCAATCAATGAAATCGAACGTTATATAAGTCTGAGATGTCGAATCAACGAATTCCTTATTAGATATAACATCCCAGACCCTATTATTCCTTACTCAGATTAGGAAACCGAATCAGAACCAGAACAAGTCATGGTCGAAGGACCAAGAAACCGTCCTCTGAAGTATTATGTTGTTCCATCACAATAAGAACCATATAACAGCATTGCTGCCCCTGCTATTAACCGAAACGATTTCAAACTAAAACCTTCGCTGATATTAGTAGTTCAACAAAACCAATTTTTAGGTAATGCTATGGACGATCCGAATCTGCATTTGTCAATATTTGTGCAATACACAGACACCGTGAAAGAAAATGGTGTTAGCCCTGAAGCGATAAGATTAAGACTTTTTCCATTTTCCTTGAGAGATAGAGCTAGAGCTTGGCTCCAGTCTCTACCATCAAACTCAGTAACGACATGGGATGATTTAAAGAAAGTCTTCTTTGCCCGATATTTCCCACCAAGCAAGATAACTATGTTAAGAGCTCAAATCAACGGATTTAAGTAAAAAGATAATGAATCCCTTTTTGACGCTTGGGAGAGATACAAGGACGTGATGAGGCTTTGTCCACACCATGGACTTGAAGAGTGGCTGATAATTCATACATTTTACAATGGTCTGTTGTACAATACCAAAATGAATCTGAGCGCAACCGCTGGCGGTGCTCTAATGGACAAACCGTATGACGAAGCCTACGAACTTATTGAGACTATGGCTCAAAACTGTTTCCAATGGGGAAGTGAACGCGTTGGTGTAGAGAAGTCAACTCCAAAAGGGGGAATGTACGAAGTCAATGGTTTAGACCGTGTCAATGATAAAGTGGATGCACTTACACATAAAATCGAAAGTTTAGAAATAGCATCACCCGCAGCTACCGAGTTGCAGTTACACCCAATTGTGAAATATGTGGAACCCCTGGGCACACAAACGTTGAATGTCAAGTGTTGGCTGGTACTCCTACCGACCAAGTGAATTATGCTCAAGGAAACCCGTATTCAAAAACTTACAATCCTGGATGGAGAAATCACCCGAATTTTTCATACAAAAACAACAATGCTTTACACCCACCAAACCCAGCACCTGCTATTCCTCGTGGTTACCAGAAACAACCACCGTCTGCACCGCAGCCACTTAGGAAATCAAATCTGGAAATCATTATGGAAAACTTTATAAATGCTCGAGTTCAACAAAACATAGAATTCGCGAATCAAAACGCTCATACGAGCGAAATGATGAAACAAATGTCGAGTAAACTTGATGCTATGGCTAGTCACAACAAAATGTTGGAAACTCAAATTTCTCAGATAGCCCAACAACAATCGACTATAGCAGCCCCCGCTGGAGCATTTCCTGGCCACCACAACCAAATCCAAAAGGTCATGCTAATGCTATCACTTTGCGAAGAGGAATAGAATACGATGGACCCGTTGACCCGAGATCCCAAAATTCAGCCATTCACCAAAATTTATCAAAGGGAACCGAAAAAGTGAAAGAACCACAAAGTAATAAAGAAGATAAAAGCGAAGAGGCCGCAGAAAAAGAAACACCTTACGTGCCTCCGCCACTATACAAGCATCATGTACCTTATCCTCAAAGACTTGCCAAATCCAAAAATGAAGGGCAATTTAAGAAATTCGTAGGACTTCTAAAGCAATTGAACATTACCATACCTTTTACAGAAGCTATTACACAGATGCCCTCATATGTAAAATTTCTCAAAGAGATCTTGTCGAATAAGAAAAAGCTCGAGGATAATGAAACTGTTATGCTCACTGCTGAGTGTAGCGCTATAATTCAAAATAACATGCCTCCTAAGTTAAAAGACCCATGCAGTTTTTCCATACCTTGCATAATCAAAAAATCTATCATAGACAAAGCGCTATGCGATTTAGGAGCCAGTGTTAGCTTGATTCCATTATCTACATGCAAGAAACAGGGGAACTAATGCCGAAAAAAAATGTCATTACAACTAGCGGACCGTTCTGTTAAATATCTTGTTGGTATGCTAGAGAACGTGACCGTTCGTATAGGTCAGTTCTATATCCCTACTGATTTTGTGACAATGGACATTAAAGAAGATTCGAACATACCCATTATTTTAGGAAGACCGTTTTTAGCAACAGCCGAAGCCATCATCGATGTTAAGAAATGAAAACTAACTTTTGAAGTTGGGAAAGAGAAAGTTGAATTTATCTTGGCTCAATTCCTAAAAGCTCCATTTATTGATGATTCATGTTGTTTCCTAGATGTTATCGACGAATGCGTTAGAGAAATGGAGAAAGAACCGACTAAGTATACTGAAGTACTAAAGATTCCTGCACCTCCAATATTCGAAGACGATAATTGGCACGAGCCATACGAAGATGACAGTCTAAGGGAATGCCGCACTAACACCCAATCCATTGCCATGCCCAAAGAAACCATCTATAGAACTCAAAACACTACCGAAAGATTTAAGGTATGAATTCCAAGAGACTGAGCTAGAGCGACCAGTAATAGTCAATGCCGACTTAGGACAAATAGAGACCGAAAAACTGTTATGTGTCTTAAGAAAGTATCCCGCAGCTTTAGGTTACAACATCTCAGATCTAAAAGGAATAAACCCCTGTATATGTATGCATCGCATTATGCTAGAAGAGAGCTGTAAAACCTCTAGAGAGCATCAGAGGAGATTAAACCCCATCTTAAGTGATGTAGTAAAAAAGGAGGTGCAAAAACTATTAGAGGCAGGAATTATATACCCGATATCTGACTGTAATTGGGTCAGTCCAGTGCATGTCATACCGAAGAAGGGAGATGTTACAGTTGTTAGCAATGAGAAAGGCGAATTCGTAGCAAAGAAAATTCAAACCGGTTAGAGAATGTGTATAGATTATAGGAAGTTAAACAAAGTCACTCGTAAAGACCACTTTCCTTTACCTTTCATAGATCAAATGCTTGAACGGCTAGCTAAACACTCATATTTTTGTTATCTTGACGGATACTCAGGATTTTTTCAAATCCCTATTCACCCTGATGACCAAGAAAAGACAACATTCACCTGTCCTTATGGTACATTTGCATATCGACGAGTGTCGTTTGGATTGTGTAACACTCCCGCAACATTTTAGAGATGCATGATGTCGATCTTCGTGGATTTCATATACGACACAATGGGAGTTTTCATGGACGATTTCTCTGTATGTGGGGGAAGTTTCAAAATTTGCTTATCAAACCTTGAGATGGTGCTTGAACGATGTGTTAAACACTATGCCACGGAAGGGAAAAGATAGTGCTTTTTTTGGCTTTTAACAGCGCTTAAAAGCGCTGCCTAAGGTGGCGCTGCTATAGGTAAAGACAACGCTTTGGTTTTATGCAAAAGCGCTGTCTTATGTAGGCCTTTAGCAGCGCTTTTCTGGAAAAGCACTTTCTAAAGTAGGCCTTTAGCAGCGCTTTTTCTGGAAAAGCGCTGTCTAAAGTGGGCCTTTAGCAGCGCTTTTTCTTGCCTTTTATACTTTCTATTGGCATCTTTACGCAGCGCTTTTTCATACCACAAATTTAAAGTCTCAGAAAACAAAAAGGAAAAAAAATAACGCTTGGTACCTCATGATCGACCACTCTAAGTCATCTTGACTTAAGTACTCGAGGGGCTAGCATATATATAAAAAAGGGTAATTCCTTGCAGGAGGAAAAACGACATATTATATAAAATGCCTCAGATGAGCCAAAACATTGTACAATACAATTAAAAAAGAGAGCCTGAAGGCCAAAAAAATCACTAACACCCATATAAGGGGACAATCAAAACAACAACAAAATACAACTTCCCCTCTAGAAGCTAATTGCTCTCTCTCCCGCCTCCTGAATGAAGAAAATTGAACCAGTCATCATCCCAGTCCTCATCAACATCTGCACCAAAATCATATTTCGGAGCGCGGTCTTTTGTGAGGGATTTCATCTTTGTCACAGATTTCTTCCCGGACAAGGTTGCTCCGATTGATGATGCAACAGATATTGCAACATTTGGACCGTCCTTCTTCATTTTCTCGGCCACCTTCTTGGCCGCGGAGTTTTTTGAGGAAGTGCTCATGTTAAAGTATTGCGCAGTTCACAAGTAACCCCTATATATAGCAAATTCAATAAGTTAATAACACCTCAGACAACTACATCATTATATTCTACACAGTTCATACTATAAACAACAAGGAAGTGCAACCGGAATTTGCACATTCAATTCACAACTCAAAAACAAGTAGCAACATAATAATATGCAATCCGAACAAAAATCGGAACCAATACTTTGAAAGTCGGGCAGCGGTGACGCAATTGTTTGAAACGTATACAAAACCAATCCGGAAACAAGCAAACTCAAGCGCAATAGTCCATAATCTCATCAATTCAAGAATCCAAATCTCATCACAATTATTATCACAATTCTTGAGTTCAAAAATTCACTTAAGTATTTTATCAAACACTTAGTCTACACTAAAATTCTAGTTCAATTTTTTTCTAAATCAACAAGTATTACTCTAGATCTAAACAATCCAATAGTCAACAATTCACTTTAATTCACATTTCCAATTTGTATAACGATCATGACTCAGCTATCAGGCAGGCAGCTCAACAACAACGTTAACACACTCCACCTCTATCTATGAGCAGTTTTAGCACAATAGAGAGGCATTCGACTAGGCCCTAGACTTCACTCATCACCAATATCAGGAACTAGTTATAACTAACTTCTACAAATCAAAAAATGAAAACCTAACATCAACAACTAATAATACAACAAATTTATCTCACAGAAACAGCAGAGAAACAATCAACAATGGAGAATATTAGGCATTTCCATTATTGGAGAGA
The DNA here is from genome assembly GCA_022829125.1 of Lathyrus tuberosus. Lineage (NCBI taxonomy): Eukaryota > Viridiplantae > Streptophyta > Magnoliopsida > Fabales > Fabaceae > Lathyrus > Lathyrus tuberosus. The sequence continues at coordinate 6,214,921 of JALAZF010000243.1, read as the reverse complement.
AAACCAGAAAAAGGAAGAGAAACATACCTCAAACGGCGGACGATGGAGGGAAGCCATGAACGGAGGCTGTGAGTAAGCCACAAACGGAGGGAAGAAACGACGGAGGACGGAGGACGCAGGGCACAGAAGAAGAAGATGAAGAGAAACAGTGTCGCGAGAGTTAGGGTTAACTAGAAACGGTCGAAATGAAAATAGAGGGATATCAAAATCTATTTTAATTTTAATATTTTAAAAGACCTTTAGCAACACTTTTAGAAAGCACTTTCTCTAATGTGGGATTAATGAAAGGCCTTTAGCAGCGCTTTCCAAAAGCGCTGGCTAAAGTGTGCTGTAAGAAAGCCCTTTAACAGCGTTTTTTAAAAGCGCTGGCTTATGATATCCTTTTAACAGCGCTTTTCATAAAGCGCTTTCTAAAGTTCACCAGCCTTAACCCTTTAGCAGCGCTTTTCAAAAGCGCTTTCGTAGGACCCCTATTTAGCAGCGCTTTTTTTCTCCGTTTTTTATTTTTGTTTTTAGCAAAACTTATAGCAGCGCTTCGGCCAAAAAGCGATGTCTTTGTTGCGCTGCCAAAACACAATTTTGGCGTAGTGAAAGTAAACTTAGTGCTTAACTAGGAGAAATGCCATTTCATGGTAAGGCAAGAAATAGTTCTTGGACATGTAGTATCCGACAGAGGTATTGAAGTAGATAAAGAAAAAATAGAAATTATAGAGAACCTTCAACCTCCGAAAACAGTTAGAGAAATTCGCAGTTTCTAAGGACACGCTGTATTTTACCGGCAATTCATTAAACATTTCTCTAAAATCACAAAGCCACTAACTGAGCTGTTGATGGAAGATGTCGAATTCATCTTTGATGAGGATTACTTGAAAGCATTCGAACACCTGAAAAATGCTCTTATTACAGAACCAATCATGCAACCACCTGATTGGAGTATACCATTTGAGATTATGTATCACGCCAGTGATTACGCTGTAGGCGCTGTCCTAGGACAAAGGAAAGGTAAGAAGCTTCATGCTATCTACTATGCACGTAGAACCTTGTACAATGCACAGATGAACTATGCCACCACCGAAAAGGAGCTCCTTGCAGTTGTGTTCGCTTTAGATAAATTTCATTCCTACCTAGTGGGAGCAAAAAATTATAGTCTATACCGATCATGCCGCAATTAGATATTTGTTGACTAAGAAAGATACGAAACCAAGACTTCTGATATGGATTTTTCTCTTACAAGAATTCGATTTAGAAATCAAAGATAAGAAAGATACTGAAAACGTAGTAGCTGATCATCTCTCTAGGATTGAGGATCTGAGACCTAAAGAAGTACTAATTAATGACGAATTCCCCTATGACAGACTAGTAGCCCAGTTAGAAAGTGAAAGCGGAACAGTTGAATACTCCTTGATATTTAATGATGCAGAAACTAATGAAGTAGTAGAATCAATATGCACCACGACCACACTGTCGTGGTATGCCAACTTTGTCAACTACCTAGCAGCTGCGGTGCTTCCACCAGACTTAATATATCAACAAAATAAAACGTTTTTCCATATTCTTAAACACTACTATTGGGATGAACCCCTACTTTTCAAGAGAGGTGCCGGTGGAATATTTCGTCAATGTGTCCCTGAATCAGAAGTAGCTGAGGTCATATAGTCATACCCCAAATTTTGACCATTAAGATTTCCCATCATTAGGCAAATCATGACCACAATATGGATGAATCATTATGCCTCATCAGTCTCCCCCAAAGATGGGTGAGTATCCACTACTATCAAAGATTAGGGTTTCAAGCCCTCTTTGAGCTTTAGACAAAGGATTAATCAAGAATTGACATGATCAACAACTTTTCTAACCTCTAAAACATCCAAAAAGGATCAATAGGACTCCCACATCAAGGATTAAGCACAAGACTGCAACATTTTGAGTGGATTAAGCCTCGAGATCGCCAATATCACCAAATTAGGGTTTTGGTCGACCAGGGCCTCCAGATGGAAATTTTCCTCTGGGCATGAGCCAATGCTTCAAAGCATAACTTAAATTACTCCATGGGACCTCATAAACCCAATCATGAAGTCAATTTGGCCTTAGGGGGTGCATTCATCAAAAATCAGGAATTAGGGTTTCTTGACCTAATTCACCCCTAAGTGGACTTTTGGGACAAAACATGAGCCAAGACCTCAAGAGAGGAGTTGAGGGTCTCTAATAAACAACTTTGATCCATTTGCATCAATGGATTAATCCAAGAAGCTTGAGCAACAAGTTTCAAGTTCATCAGAACCACAATTAGGGTTTCGCGGGAAAAGTCAACTGTGCCATTGACTTTTGACCCAGGCATGCTCCCAAACCTTGGGACATGATTCAATACACCCTATAACACCTATGAAATCAATTCATAAAGTTTGATTTAGGTCAAGGACTAGATTTCATAGAGGATCACACAGTTTGGAGTTCATTTGACAAAAAGTCAACTGTGCACAAAAGTCAACTTTGACTTTTTGAGATTTTTCACAATTATGGTTCCCTAACCCTAAAATGATGTTAATGTGTGACTGGAATCATCATTCATCAAGAAAAATCAAGAAAAGTTGGATAACTTGTAAAAGGGGTAACCATAAAAAACTTAGAAATTTTCTAAGTTATGGAACAAAGTGGCTAGGGTACCAACTTTAGAGGATCATAACTCCTAAACCACAAGGCCATTTTCCCCATTAAAAGCTGGATTTATAGCTCTCTTGGCCCTCTACAAAAGCTTCCAACACAACTCATTCCAATTCCTCATGGATTTTAAGTTATGGAATGATCAAAATCACAAAAAGTGAAAATGTCACTTTTTTCCAACACTTAGTGAAATTTTCACTAAGTCAGAATCTGCCTTCACTTTTTTCCAAATGTAGGGGCATTTTTCACTTGGATCCAAAAAGTATCAAAACCAACTATGATCAAACAGTTGTTGTATCATATGAGGGCTTTCCAAAATGGCCAAGAACTCCATCAAATTCCACTTGATCCATGAGATATGACAATGGCAATATGCCTTGCTGAAAACTATCAAGGCAAGGCAGATTTGTGCATTTTGCTCGATTTGTCAAATTTGTGCAAATGACAAACACACTTATCCATCTAAACACCTCAGGGGGAGACCAAGGAGGGACAAACACTGATCTATCAGCCTCCCAAGTCCTTGGAACTAAAAGTAGCATGCCAAACCTATAAATCCCTAAAGAGGGGACAAGACTCCAATTTTGTTTTGGAGCATTCAATGGATGCACCAAGGTGGCATGTACTGAGCCATTTCCAACTGAATTCAGTCAAGACATATCCAAGACCAAGGGAACCAGCAGTCTGCGCCCTAACCTCTAGTCAATGGCTAGAGGAGACTTGAGATTCCAAAATGCAACCATTGGCCAAACCTCTGCAGCAATTGCCATTCACTATTGCTTGCAAAAAAAACTTGCTCTACTATAAATAGAGCTCATTTGTGATCAGTTTGAGTACACCAAAGCCATCAAACAGATGCTTTCCTCAAAATCACCTTCTCACTTCCAATTTTGCCTTCTATGGCAAGTCACTATCGGGTTTTGAGTTTGAGAGCAATTCCAATCAAACCAATCACACACATACCTCATAAACATCATATAGAAGTGATCCAAACACTCATATAACATCTGGAACACCAAAATCACAAAATCACTAGCCAATTGCTCAAGTTCTTAACAGATTTCCAGTTGGGGTACCATTTCAAGTTCCAAATCATTTCCATTTATTCCAAGCATCCAGACACACTCCATAGCACCTAGGGAAGCTGTCCATATCCTTGGAACTAAGCTGTAGCACCTCTAACACAAAACACGATCACCAACTGCAAGAGGTATGCATGAGCTCTTCTAACTCTATGATCCATGCATTTTTTGCTGCACAATAATTTGGCCATATGTTCATGATCATGCATGGAGTGTTTTGCCTCAATCAATTATTTTGTTTGGATCGTGTATGGAATTTCTGAACCTTCATGCAGAATTTAGGGTTCTTGAGGTTTCTCTTTGATTTCTTATTACATGCTTAAAATAAATGAAATTAAAGACCATAGACATGATCGTGAGGTGAAAACGAGTAAATTGATATGTAGATTGCATGATATAATCAAGTATTCAGTGAGATTGGATAGAAAAAGCAAATCTGCAGAAACAGAGGGTGACGCGTGTTCTTGCCATTGTTCTTGGCGCCCTTTTTTAAAATTTGAATACTTGAATTTTGTGATTTTATTTAATTGATTCAAAAATTAATTTCTCTCTGAGTTTTAATGATTTTAAGTTGATTATTTTTTTAATAATTCACAAAAATGTTAAAATATTTTATTTTACCAAAAAATCCCAAAAATATTATTTATTTCATATATTTGATATTTTTGCAAATAATTAATGTTTTATTTGTTTTTAACATTTGAAATATTTTTCCTCCATAATTTTCTAAACTTAATTAATTTCCAATCATTTTGGGGATAGAAACATATTTTTTGAAACAGTAATCTAATACCACAATTTATTTTTCACACATTTTTAACAATTTTGATCATTTTAATTGAATTTTTATTCAATTAAAATATATTTGGAAAACAAATTAGGGTTATGGTCAATTCAACCCTCATCAATCTTTTTCAAACACTTTTTGGGCATCTAATAGAGTGTAAGACCCAACCCTTTTTGAAAACCAATAATTTGGGCCTCAGTGTATTGTATAAGTCCCGACACCATCAAAAAGTTCGGCGCGATCGTCGCCTTTTTAACAAAAACAATTGGGCCTCCCCTTGAGTTGTAAGCCCCGCCACTTGTACAAAAATAACACTTTGGGCCTCTAATAGAGTGTAAGACCCAATCCCCTTTTAACCAAAACCTTTTTGGGCCTCAGACATTGTATAAGTCCCTCTGCGTTAAAAGATAATCTCGGCGCGATCGCCAATTCAAAAATCAAATTATCTGGGCCTACCCTCGTGTTATAAGCCCCATTTCTTTTCTTTAAATCACTGGGCCTCTTGAGAGAGTATAAGACCCATCCCTTTGTACAGAAAACCTTTTTGGGCCTCAGTCACTTGTATAAGTCCCTGTACAATTTCAAAACAACAGTGCAATCACTAATAAAACCTTGGGCCTCTCCTTGAGCTGTAAGCCCCAACAATCTTTTCAAAGCATTTTCTCCTTTGATTTAGAATATAATATTTTTATCAAAGCTTTCTTTGTTGAACAACTAACAAAACAGCATGGAAGCTCTACAGCCGAGTAAGTGTTTACCCACTTTCTTTATCCGCTTTCATATATATATATATATAACTGTATTATGGGGCTGCTCACTGTAAGTCTTCTTTCATAAACTTTTATATACTTGTCAAATATCAACTGTGTAATACTAGTATAGTTATTTAGAGTTTTCCCCGGCAACTACGTCTAGCACTAGGAAATGCCCCGTTAGTCACTCTTAAATACAAACAAAACTAGATCCCCATAGAATTACCAGATACAGTCTTCCATCCTCTTGGGGTTAAACAATATGGAGACGTGAAAGGAAGCATTCTCGGTGAACCCTTTCTCAGACTGTCACCCTTAGACATTGTCAAAGAAACTCTACTCCCCAGAGTTGATCTATTCTCCGTGAATGGCATCTCTTGAGTTTCTTCCAAATTCTCAGACTTTCCTGGCTTGATCTATTCTCGGTGAATAGCATGTCTTGAACTTCTCGGGGTTTGGGGACCTACAGGCTTCCTAATATCATCCCCGCCTCCTCTTGGGCATTGTACAAGGACCATTCGGCTTCTTAAAAGCTCTCATGCCTTCTCTTGGGCTTAGTACAAGGACCCAGAGACCTCTACAGGTATAGGAACAGAACCTAGTCATAAATTTGCTAGAGCTATCTTTCTGAGTCAAGTGTCACACCAGTTAATGGATTGAAAAATCTTAGCGAGCATACTAATCAAAAACCCAAAATCCAGTATCTCCACCAAATCAATCGAAAAACAGTAAATCTAAACACATCCTACAAAAAAACCTCACAAACGATCCAGACACTCTATTCTTAACAAAATAACTGAAGAGAGACCCACATCTTAATAGCATCTGTAAACCAACAGTCATCTGTTTAAACTCAGTATGCAAGCAGGGTTAATTAGAGTAGGATAAAAAATGAATCGAACTGTAGTACCCAAGTGATAGTGATTCGAAACCACAAAAACCGCGCTACAGAAGAATGGAGACCAGAGTGGGAGAAGTTCCAAAGATCTTGTTCTCCTCCCATCTTTTCGGAAGAAACCTTAAGTTTAGAGATTTTCCACAGGAAAAAGTGGCGCCCACCATAGGGCCCGTCTTCTCTTTCTTAGGTAGAAAGCCTTGAGTTCACAAAATGTCATAGAAATGGCGACTCTGCTGGGGAGTCATTGTCTGTATAGGATCATAAGACTAGAGGTCTAGGATGATTAAGACAAATATATATATACTACTTTTCCTAATTGATATCTGTGTTTATTTTTCTGCTAATGGGAATGCGTGTGATGTCGCATGTGGAAATATTGAGTATACACCTAAGATAGGTGATGGCAATGCGGGTAATCTTGCGGGGAGTGAATCCCAGTTAAGAGTCCCCGATCGACCATCAAACTCAATGGAGACTCCCTTTGCAGATACATTGCCTATACGACTTCGGTTGTTGAAAGTAGTGTGGTCGACTAGGTTATCTCAGAAGTTGAGGTTTTTAGCAGACTTAGGCCATTTTGTAGTGCGGAAGCTATCGAAAATAGTTGTCACGCAATACTACCCTCATCTGAGATCACTCTAGGATACATCAGCTCGATGGTGATCCACTTGCTGTTGTTATCCCAAGAGGGGTCAATGATTTTACGGACAGGTACAAAAAATCACCAATATAAACCTTTGGGGGGGGGGGGGGGTAGAGCCTTGACTTCATGACACCGACCCTTTGACCCCATGTTTTTTCTATGTTTTTGTGTGCTGCATTCATACATTCATTTAAAAAACATTAAAACAAAAAAAATCTTCTCTTCTAGAGTCTCTTTTTCAAATTAAACTAAGACAATGATTGCAAATGTCAGAGAAAGGAGATTGCGCTAATAGATTTCGGTAGAAGGAAAACTCATAAGTACACCTTCAAGGTTCCAAAGTTAGATGATTTGAGAGGTTTGGCAAGAATGATCACCAACCACGAGGCTTTCAGAGCCAAGTATGGAGGACTACTGTCTCTATTAAGGGTCCATGTAATCGAAGGAATCCTATCCACACTAATTTAGTTCTACGATCCGGTTTATCACTGTTTCACATTCCCGGATTATCAACTAGCACCAACACTGGAGGAGTATTCTCACTTGACTGATCTACACATCACTGATCATGCTCCCTTTTTCTGGACTGGAAGAGATTCCAAAGGATCAAACCATTGCACGAGCAATTTATTGGACGAGTCAAAAGTCAGGACTCACATGACCACTAAGGGTGGCATCCAAGGTTTGCCAGCCCAATTCTTGATAAAGAAGGCCCTATACTTTGCTAGTATAGGGAACGTGGCCGCTTTCGAGAGCATCTTTGTTTTGCTTACCTACGGGTTATTTTTGTTTCCCAACATTGATAACTTCGTAGATATCAACACCATTAAGATTTTCCTAATCGGAAACCCTGTACCAACCTTACTCGCAGATGCGTATCATTCAGTACACTTAAGGAATTTATACAACAGAGGAATGATCACGTGCTGTGTACCCTTGCTTTAAAAATGGTTCACTTCCCATTTGCCCAAGTCTGCTACATTTTGGGATCAAAAGAATACTTTACGTTGGTCGCAGAGTGTTGCGGTGAGAATTGAATAACAAGCTATTAATTAACTTGCATCACATTTCTTTGAATTCACCACCAACTTTGATTTATCCAAAGGAAAGGTTAAAGATCGAGAAAACCTAAAGGGGGGAGATCTAAGGTTCGGGGGTTGGTTATACTAAGGTAAGGTATTAGCACCGTAAGTATCTGTAGTACTCTATAGGAACCTCTTGTTTAGTTTATGTTATATTATGTTTTCTTACTAAAGGTTATCTGCTAAAGTAAAAGGTAAAAACCTAAGGGTATGTACACTAAGTTTGCTCACAAGACGTCGTATCTTGTGCCTACGTATCTGACCAAAGAATCAGAGCAACCGTAGTTCGCCTAACTAAGGGTGAGAGAGGAACCATTGACTATGGCCAAAGTTCCAAGGGGAAATAAGTATGAGCTCATATAGAGCTTAAGAAACTCTCTAAGTTTAAGTTGTGAGATTGAATGGCTATGAGGCCTATGACAAGATGGTAAGGTGATTATAAGGTCAAGATGGTAAGATGACTATGAGGTCAAGACGGTGTCCTATGACTATGACGTCAAGGTATGATGGCTATGAGGCCAAGACGATAAAGAGGGCTATGAGGCCTAGGTGATAAAGATGGCTATGAGGCCAAGATGGGATGGTCTATGAGCTATCTATGACTATGAGGTCAAGGTTGGAAGATGGCTATGAGGCCACGGTGATATCCTATGACTATGAGGTCAAAGGTAAGATGGCTATGAGGCCAAGATGATACCTTATGACTACGAGGTCTAAGAGAGAAGATGGCTATGAGGCCAAGATGGAAATGAGCTTTCTATGACTATGAGGTCAATAGAGAGATTTTTCCATGACTATGAGGTCAATGGAGGATGGCTATGACTATGAGGTCAAAGCTTGCCTAGGACTATGAGGTCAAGGTAAGATGAGCTATCTATGACTATTGTCAATAGAGAGACTTTTTATGATTATGAGGTCAAAGGTTGCCTATGACTATGAGGTCAAGGTAAGATGAGCTATCTATGACTATGAGGTCAATAGAGAGACTTTTCTACAACTATGAGGTCAATAGAGGATGGCTATGACTATGAGGTCAAAGCTTGCCTATGACGATTGTAGCGAGCGATTTTGGACGCGGTTCTTAAGCGCTGGTCGCTCTCTGCGGTTTGAGCTTTGACTACAGGTCGATTCATTTTTTATCCTATTGTGAGCTGAATAAGGAAGGGAAATAGATGTCTCCAATTAACCCTGCTTTGCATACTGAGTTTAAACAGCGGTCTGTTAGGTTACGGATGCTATCAATGTGGGGGGGCCTTTGTACTGGTTATTTGTATTTTCGCCAATACTGTTCTCTTTCTTTTTACCTGGACAGAAGGTTTCTGGCAAGGAATAAGGATTAGGATGTTAGGACTGGTGCTTTTGAATTACTGCTTTTAATTGATGGAGATATGGGATTTGGGTTTTTTTGTTGATTGCGCTCGCTAAGATCTTTTCTTTCGATCTTATGCCTACGTATTCCCATTTACCGAAACAGGGAAATCAGAGTGTTCGTAGTTCCTCCTATTCTATGGGAGGAAAGGGGTGTTTTGGTGTCTTGTTCAAAGCCCAAGACATGAAGCGAAAGGTGATTTGTATCTTGTTCAAAGCCCAAGATGTGAAGCTAAAAGGTCTATTTGTGTCTTGTTCAAAGCCCAAGACGTGAAGCTGAAAGACCTCTACTTTAGAGAGAATTTTTCATCTCTAAAGAGGGGGAAGGAGAATTACTTTAAGTGGGATACGCGGATCCAAGCAATTCCATAATTTCCGAAGAAAGGGTTTTAACCTGAAGGAGAAGACTTTAACTCAGTGTAGAGCAATGCCATCTTTCCTTAGGAATTTCTCATGCTAAAAGATGGACAGTGGCATGGATGTAGATGATCCAGAGGCTTGCCGCTTACAGCGATTAGATGAAGGGAAAGGAGTTGTTGATGTTTGTGTACTGCGAACGAGGCACAGCTTTGATGCTAAAAGGTCGATTGGATCAACCAGTGGTTTTCTTATACAAAGCCTAAAAGGAGGCTAATTTCCGCTAGGAAAATCATTATACAAAGCCTAAGAGGAGGCTAATTTGTGTCTCGTACAAAGCCCGAGAGAGAGGCTAAAAGTTTTTTACCCAGTGGGGCATATCGTTATACAAAGCCTAAGAGGAGGCTAGCAAAGAGTTGACTCAGTTGGAGAATCTTTTATACTCAGTAAGAGAGTGTTTTTGTATCTCGTACAAAGCCCGAGAGAGAGGCGAAAAGGTTGTTTTGACTCCACTGGGGAGAATTTTGGTATCTCGTTTGAAGCTCGAGATGGAGGCTATTGTAACTGTTTCAGTTGAGTGATAGATCCAATATACTGATTTAAAAGAGAAAATCAGTTCTTATATGAGTAACACTGTACACAGGAATTTAATTTGAGGATCAGGGATATTTCCTTCTCTTTGAGGAAACGGGAAATCCAAAGGGTATCGAGACTATCTGAGTCTGCGGGTTTCCTTCCTATTTAACGAAGGGTGCTTGAGAATGTCTTTGAGACTCAAGGAAGTTAGACTGTCCGTGTCTAGAGTTTTATCTTTCGTACTATGCTTCGAGAAACAGTAGTAGACTCTATGAAAGGACTCTTCTATGAGGATGACTAGGTTCTGTTCCTATACCTCTAGGAGGTCGTCGGGACAATTTGTACGAAGCCCAAGAGGAGGCTGGGAACTTTTAAGAAGCCGACGGGTCCTTGTACGAAGCCCAAGAGGAGGCTATCATTCCCGAAGGAAGAGATCATTATACGAAGCCTAAGAGGAGGCTGTGAATACTTCTAAGAAGCCGTAGGGTCCTTGAGTAATGCCCAAGAAGAGGCCGATGCTTTTAAGAAGCCCGTGGGTCTATCACCTCCTTTCCATTAGGAGAGATAACTCTTTTAAAGATAAAAACCACTGGTAAACGTGCGAGGTTTACTATCCAGCGACTTTTAACTTTTAAAGAGGGTTCCTTAGTTAAGGTCCAAGATTATGACCGTAGTGGGTACCCAAACCCCGAGACATTCAAAGCAAGCTATCCACAAGGAATAGATCAAGTCAGGAAAGTTCGAGAATTGGGAAGAAACTCAAAGATGCCATTCACGGAGAATACATTCATCTTGGGGAGTAGAGCTTCTTGACGATTCCTAAGGAGGACAGCCGAAGAGAAGACTGTATCCGGTGCTCCTATTGGGGATCTAGGCGTCTATTTCTACGAATAAATGAAACGACGTCACCTAGTTCTAGACATAGTAGCCGGGGAAACTCGAAATATCTATACTATTATTACACAGTAGATATGAGTTTATGAAAGGAGACTTACAGTGAGCAGCCCCACAATACAGTTTATAATATGAAAGCAGTAAATGAAAGCGATAACCACTTACTCGGTTGTAGTGCTTCCATGCTGTTTGGTTAGTTGTTCAACAAAGAAAGATTAAAAACAACAGTATATTCAAAATCAAAGGAGAAAGTGCTTTGAAAAAGAAAGATTTGGGGCTTACAGCTCAAGGAGAGGCCCAGGGTTTTATCAGTGAGCGCACTGTTGAATTTGTACAGAGGGACTTATACAAGTGACTGGGGCCCAAAAAGGTTTTCTGTACAAAGGGATGGGTCTTACACTCTCTCAAGAGGCCCAAAAAGGTTTAAATAAAAGAGAGTGGGGCTTATAACACGAGGGTAGGCCCAAATGATTTTTCGTTTAAAAATGGCGATCGCGCCGAGGTTTTCTTTTAACGCAAAGGGACTTATACAATAAGTGAGGCCCAAAATGTTTTGGTTAAAAGGGGGATTGGGTCTTACACTCTAATAGAGGCCCAAAGTGTCTTGAATGGGTCTTATAGCTCAAGGAGAGGCCCAGATGGTTTTTATTTTTAAACGGGCAACGATCGCGTCGTTTACTTGTACTGAGGGACTTATACAATGAGTGAGGCCCAAAAAGTTTTTGTACAAGGGGAGATGGGTCTTACACTCTCTCAAGAGGCCCAAAGTGTTTTAAAGAAAAAGAAATGGGTCTTACTACTCGAGGGTAGGCCCAGATGGTTTTTATTTTTAAACGGGCGACGATCGCGCCGTTTACTTGTACAGAGGGACTTATACAATGAGTGAGGCCCAAAAAGTTTTTGTACAGGGGGAGATGGGTCTTACACTCTCTCAAGAGGCCCAAAGAGTTTTGAAAATGATTTATGAGGGTTGAATTAATCCAAAACCCTAATTTGTTTTCAAAATGTATTTCATTGAATAAAAATTCAATTAAAATGATCAAAAATTGTTTAACACATGGAAAACAAATTGTGATCTTGGATTAATGCTTCAAAAATTAAGTATTGACCTACAAAATAATTAGAAAGCATTAAAAGTTGCAAAATCAATGTAGAAAAAATATTTAAAATGCCAAAAACAATCAAAATATTAATTCTTTACAAAAATATCAATTATATGAAATAAATAATATTTTTGGGATTTTTTGATAAAATAAAATATTTTAACATTTTTGTGAATTATTAAAAAAAGAATCTACTCAAAATCATTAAAACTCAGAGAGAAATTAATTTTTGAATCAATTAAACAAAATCACAAAATTCAAATATTTGAATTTGAAAAAAAAGGCGCCAATAACAAGCTGAAGAACACGCGCGTGTTCTTGGTTTCTCAGATTTGCGTTTTCTATCCAATCTCCATGAATACGTAATCATATCATGCAATCCACATATCATTATGCTCGTCTCAACCTCACGATCATGTCTATGTACTTTAATTTCATTTAAATTAAACATACAACAAGAAATCACGAAGAAACCTCAAGAACCCTAATTTCTGCATGAAGGCTAGGATTTTTGATACACGATTCAAACAATGCAATTAATTGAGGGAAAACATTCCATGCATGATTATGAACATATGGCCAAATTATTGTGCGAGGAAATATGCATAGATTGAGAGATGACCAAGTTTAGGCTTACCTCCAAGTCGTGACAGCAAGTTCAGAGTGATTTTTGATTTGGAGGTGTTACAGATGAGTGGTGATGATCTGAACAGGTTCCCTACACCCTATGGATTGTGTTTGGATGGTTGGACTTGATTGAAATTGGCTGGATCATTTTGTGGTACCTCAGCTGCACCTTGTTTGAAAATTTGAGCAACCAGCTGGTGATTTCATGAAATTGATGTTTTAGAAGTTATGTGAGTGTTTGATCAGCTCATATGTGATGTATGTGAGGTGTGTGAGTGATTGGTTTGTGCAGAATTGCTCTTAAACTCAAAACCCGATAGCCACCTTGCTAAGAAAGGCATTTTTGCCAAGAGAAAGAGATTTTGAGGAAAGCATCTGTTAGATGGCTTTGGTGTACTTAAACTGACCACAATTGAGCTCTATTTATAGTAGAGCAAGTTTGTTTTGCAAGGAATAGTGCATGGCAGCTGGTAAGTAGGTTTCCTCAATGTTGGCCAATGGAAATGCAAGTCTCCTCTAGCCATTGACTAGAGGTTAGGGCACAGAGCTTTGGTCCCCTTGGTCTTGGATAAGTCTTGACTGATTTCAGATGAGAATGGCTCAGTCCATGCCACCTTGATGGTTTCATTGAATGCCTCATTCCAAATTTGAAGTTTTGTCCCTATTTTGGCCATTCTAGGTTCAACATGCTATTCTTTGTTCCTTGGACCTTGGAGGCTTGGCTCAGTGATTGTCCCCTTTAGATTCAATCCTCTGAGGTGTCCAAGTGGATTGGAGCAATTGAAATTAGCTGATTTTGGCAAATCGAGCCAAAATGCAAATTCTGCCTTGCCTTGACAGATTTCAGCAAGGCAACTTGGCAATGTTGTATCTCATAGTGTAGGTTGAATTTGGCAATGTTCTTGGCCATTTTGGAAAGCTCTTACATGATACAACAACTGTTTGAACAAGTTTGGTTTTGATCTCTTTTGATTCCAAGTGAAAAATCCCCCTACATTTGGCAAAAAGTGAGGCAGAATCTGACTTAGTGAAAATTTCACTAAGTGTTGGAAAAAGTGACATTTTCACTTTTCAGCCACTTTGATCACTCCATAACTCAAAATCCTTAATGAATTGGAATGACTTGTAGTTGAAGTTTTTGTAGGTGATAATGAGGGCTACAAATCCATCTTTGGATGAGAAAAAATGGCCTTGTGGTTTAGGAGTTATGGTCCTCCAAAGTTGGTACCTTTGCCACTTTATTTTTAACTTAGAAAAATTTCTAAGTTTTATGGTTACCCCTTTTACAAGTTATCTCACTTTTCTTGATTTTTCTTGATGAATGATGATTCAAATCATACATTAACATCATTTTAGGGTTAAAAATCCATTTTGGTGAAAAATCTCAAAAAGTCGAAGTTGACTTTTGTGCACAGTTGACTTTTTATCAGATGAATTCCAAACTATGCAATTCTTCAGGAAATCATGTCCTTGACCTAAATCAAACTTGATGGACATGTTCCATGGGTGTCATAGGGTATATTCAATCATGTATTAGGGTTTGGGAGCATGTCTTGGTCAAAAGTCAAAGTTACAGTTGACTTTTCCCTTAAAACCCTAATTGTGGTGCAGATGAAAATGAGACTTGTTGCTCAAGCTTCTTGGATCAATCCATTGTTCCAAATGGATCAATATGGTATATTAGAGACCCTCAAATCATCTCTTGAGGTCTTGGCTCATGGTTTGTCCCAAAAGTCAACTTAGGGGTGAATTAGGTCAAGAAACCCTAATTCCTGATTTTTGATGAATGCATCCCCTGAGGCAAAATTGACTTGATGCATGGGTTCATGAGGTTCCATGAAGCATATTAGGTTATCTTTTGGATCATTGCCTTGTGCCCAGATGAAAATTTCCATCTGGAGACCCTGGTCGACCAAAACCCTAATTTGGTGACATTGTCGATCTTGAGACTTGATCCACCTAGAAGGGAGCAGCCTTGTGTTTAATCCTTGAAGTGGGAGTCCTTTTTGATCCATTGTGGATGTTTAAGAGATTATACAAGTTGAAGATCATGTCATTTCTTGATTGATCCTTTGTCTAAGCACTCAGAGAGGGCTTGAAACCCTAATTTTGATTGTATTGGATGCTCACCCATCTTTGGGGAGACTGATGAAGCATGATGGTTCATCCATATTGTGATGATGATTTTCACAATGATGGGAAATCTAAGTGGTCAAAATTTGGGGTATTACAGATGCCCCTATTTAATCTTCTTGGACCCGAAGGTATGAATGACGAAGGGATTCGGGCATTCGGGGTGCAAGAGGATTAAATATCGGAATATCCGAAATTTTGATGGTGGTTATGAATGGTAGCTTACACATTCATCTTCTTTAGCTAAGCGATGATGCTTAGAAAAGGTAAACTTCCCCTCGATCCTGGTTTTCTACCAAGGAACTGGTCTTAGTTTCTGATTTAAACTTCCCCTCGATCCTAGTTTCCTACCAAGAACTGGTCTTAGTTTCTGATTTAAACTTCCCCTCGATCCTGGTTTCCTACCAAGAACTGGTCTTAGTTTCTTTTGTCAATAAACTTTATTGACAAGGGACGCTATTCATAGCAGCTTTCCTCAAACTTCTCGCCGAATTTTCCTGGGGAGATGCCATTTAAGTGGAAAAAGTTTTTATGTCAGACTTGCTGGGGAACCCATTCGTCTGAGTTGTAGAGGTGTACAAACTTCTCTGTTGGAGACGCCATTTATTGACTCTACTGGGGAAAACGATTCTCTTGAGAGACTATTTTCATTTGGGATCTTTCATCATACTTTTTTCGGGATCTTCCCGGAGAAACGCCATATGATGGGGTCCAATTTTGTGGGGCCGATGACCTTTTCATCAGCGGTCCTTTCGGAGCAAAACTGGCATGCTGCCGAATCTCTGATCACGAGGCTTTCTCTGTGGATTTTCCTTAATCCGGGAAAGCAAGGATATCATCTTCAATGGCGAAGAGTGATGTTTATTGAGAGTTTTCTCTGGCTTTTCAGAGGTTCAAGTTATCAAAGTGGCCAAGTGCCGACTCTGATCTAAAGATACACTGGTGGCGAGATTGTACAGATGCAACACTTCCTGATGAGGAAAGAACTGACAAACTCGATTGAGAAAACTGTTTATCACTAGGGGACAAGACCGACTCAAGTGATAGTGATGCAATACGAAATACGAACGCAAATAAAATGCATGAAGTATGTATGTATATGCTGACAAAACAGACGCGACATACAGACTAATGGATGAACACAATTGGATACTCGGCCATCGCGGGGCGAAGAAGTACCGTTGATTCAAAATAGCAATTCCACCTTGCTTAGGAGAGATAGTCCCGTTGGGAGCTATGTTGATCGGGCTTAAAAGATGAGAACTCGGCCGAGGATGTCAGACGAAACAAGGTCTCTAACACAGTTGATCCCTTCATTCAGGCATACTGGCTTAGAAGGAGTACTTTGATTCTGCACTTTGAAGTTCGCTTACTTCGGGAGAAGCGATCGATGTTCTTCTGATGTTCAACAGTCAAAAGAAATTGCCATCTTTATTTTAAAAGCAGAAAAAGTTTTAACAAGTAAATTCATTTTTGTTTTATTTCAAGAATCTCTGATTAAGTTTAAACAACGTCGTTCTATAAAGCTAAAACAAGCAAGAATTACAAACAAAAGCACAAGGGCTCAAATTTTATTGATAAGATGGAGATCAGCCAAACGCGTGATTCCAAAGAGTATATACAAAGTTAGAAAATGGTAATTTACAGGGAAAAGGGCTACGTTGAAACATAACGACCACTATCCTTCTACCAACTTTGAATTCGGGGCATCCTGAGCTTCTGTCGAAGATGACCTTTGACTGGAGATTTCCTCCGATAGATGATGTAACTACTGCTGAGGGACTTGCCTCTGTTGGACATAGTTACTTGCCATTATCCCTAACTTTTACCTGGATTGTACTATGAGATTTCCAATCCATCGGGATGATTCTTTTTTTTTTCATGTCTCTAACTTTTGCCTGGACCGCCCTTTCGAGTTTTCAATCCACCGAGACGTTTTTTTTTTAGTTTTTTTTTTAGGCGAAGTATTTCTTGACTACATCAACATTCGTGGGGTAGGCAAATTCCTCTCCGTCCATGGTTGCAAGTCTCAAGGCACCGCCTGAGAAATCTTTCGTGACCACATAGGGGCCATCATAATTTGGGGTCCATTTGCCCCGAGAGTCAGTGAGAAATGATTGTATCTTCTTGAGCACAAGGTCTCCTTTCCTGAAGACACGAGGTCGGACCTTTTTGTCAAACGCCCTCTTCATTCTTTGCTGATATAACTGACCGTGGCATAGTGTCGTGATGTTCAACGTGCTCATCCTCTGTTCTTGATTTTGCAATCAAATCATCGACATATACCTTGTAGTCATGGCCCTTTGATAGGTTGCCCCGGCATTCTTCAAACCGAACGGCATTACCTTGTAACAAAAGGTACCCCATGGGGTAATGAACGAAGTTTTCTCAATGTCTTTCGGCGCCATTTTGATCTGGTTATAGCCCGAGAATCCATCCATGAAGGAGAATACTTTGAACTTTACTGTGCTGTCAACCAGCATGTCAATGTGTGGTAAAGGAAAGTCGTCCTTTGGACTTGCCTTGTTTAGATCTCTGTAATCAACACACATTCTGACCTTTCCATCCTTTTTGGGAACGGGTACGATGTTGGCTAACCATTGAGGATATTCAGATGTAGCGAGGAAACCCGCGTCGATCTGTTTCTGTACCTCCTCTTTGATTTTGATGGCCATGTCCGGGTGAGTGCATCTCAACCTTTGCTTTACTGGCGGACATTTCGATCTCAACGGTAAGTGATGTTCCACGATGCTGGTATCCAACCCTGGCATATCCTGATAAGACCAAGCGAATACATCGGGAAATTCTTTGAGAAGCTTTATCAAACCCTCTCTGGCAGTTGGACTGAGCAATGCTCCGATCCTGATCTCTTTTCTCTCTTTTTCTGAACCCAAGTTTACTGTTTCCAACGGTTCTTTGTGAGGTTCAATGGACCTTTCCTCTTGTCTGAGTAGTCGGGAGATCTCTTCTGGAATTTCGTTGTCATTTTCTTCTTCAGCCTCGAATACCGGGAACTCAAAGTTGGAAGAAGGCATCGGATCGTATGTTTCAACGGGGTTTAAAACAAGCAATCTGCATGACGTGATGATTCGTGTTTAGAAGAGATAGAGAGAAATGCAAGTGTGTGCAGTGTATTTATATTACTGCTTGTTTTAATTATTGAATGCTTTTTAGGATTACCATTTTCGGAGAAAGCAAAAAGAGAAAACAGCAATTAATGCGGAAATTACAGAACGACGTTATTTTATTAATGAACAAGTCGAATCTTGAAACTACAGCCCTATAAAACAAAACTCTGTCGCTTTGGGCAAAGCGAAGAGGGAAATTTACAGAAAACGAGCCCTATCAAAATATCCGTTTCACCTGGGCAGGGTGAAAGGTTTAAAGACGGCAATTACTTTGACTGATGAACGACCTTCGAAACCTCGACGGCAACCCATTGGCGGCGAACTCCTCGGTGAATCACAAAGTCTGGCACCTTCCTTGATTTGTCTTCAGAAATGACGCTGATTTCTGGTGGAGTAGGATCATTGGAATCTGTCTCCCAAGCAGAATTGTCGTAGGAGGATTCCTCTGTTGTATTTTGCATAGCATTGGTGCTCTCAGCTGTATCTCCCCATCCAGTTGACTGGATATCTTCGAGCCTGATACGAGAGCTTTCGGGAGCAGTGTACTTGACCATAAAGTTGTATTTTCTACTTGGTTGTCCCAAAGTGTCCCAAACTTCTTTGGAACTGGAGAAGTCATCCCTCTCGATGACGTTGACCTCAGGAAAAGCATAGTTGATGAATTCTAGTCCTGCAAACATTGCGAATTCATCTTCATGTTGAATAGTTTCCGAATGACCTGAGTGTTGATCCCATGACATGGCGGGGACACAGGTATTCTGTTCAATGATGCTCAGTTGAGTTTCATTACTCGATTGACTTTCTTGCCCCAAGTTTCCTGGGTAAGGCTGCCACATTGGAAGACCATCCATCGGGCCATAGTAATTATGATAAAAGTTTTCTTTCATCAGAGTGTCTTCCTCTAATGAATTTGGCGGAGCACGGCATCCTTCCGGATCACAATCTCCGTAGATCATTTCGACATCTGATCTTGGTATAAATCTCAGACTTTCTGTAGGAAAGCAAAAAGGCATAGGTACCTCTTCCTGAGACATATAGCCGTCCTTGTTAAGGTAGGACTTCCATTCTTCATCTGTGTCAGAGGGATCTTCCTCATTGATAGCATGAACTGTCTGAGACACTGGGTGAAGAAAACCTCCACTGTGGAAGAAGTTTTGAAGGGGATGAAGACTTTCATCGTTGGCGGCTGTCTGGGTACAGGTTACAGAAAAACCAAGACCCTTCTTTGTTTTATTGTCAATAGGAATGACAAGCCGTCCCCATCCTGTCGTATCGGTACTCTCGACCGCTTTGATAGCATCTTTGTATGAAGAAATTGAAGTTCCTTCTTCGGATTGATCGTTCTTGCTCACCGATAGTGCTTGGAACTGAGTTCCAATAACCTCCTCGGGTTCCACACAAGTAGATGATGATAAGTTGCTTACAAGCAAGGCTTATTCCCCACAAACCGTGACAAGTTGATCGTTCTTGACGAACTTTAGCTTTTGGTGGAGGGTTGAAGTAACCGCTCCAGCCTGATGTATCCAAGGTCTTCCTAATAAACAACTGTATGTTGCCCGGATGTCCATGACCTGGAAAGTGATTTGGAAAGTGTGAGGACCAATAGTTATGGGAAGATACACTTCGCCGATAACTGTTTTTCTGGATCCGTCGAATGCTTTGACGACGACCTCGCTGACTCTCATCGGAGGGCCCTTGAATGATAATTGCGTTAAAGTGGACTTCGGCATAACATTCAGGGCTGACCCTGTGTCTACCAGTACGTTGGCTAAAGCATCGCCCTGGCAGTTAACTGTGATGTTGAGCGCCATGTTATGACGGCGACCCTCTTCGGGTAATTCCTCATCACTAAATCCCAAATTGTTGCAGGAAGTGATGTTAGAGACAATGCTATCGAACTGTCTGATTGTTACATCCTGTTCCACAAAGGCTTGCTCCAAGACTTTCTGTAGAGCCTCTCTGTGTGCTTCTGAACTGAGTAACAGTGATAATACTAAGATCTTTGAAGGAGTCTGTAACAGTTGATCAACAATGTTATATTCACTCCTTTGGATGAGCTTTAGCATCTCATCCTTGTCTTTTGAAAAGTCGGGATTACCAGATTGACTGACTGGTGGATCAGGAATTTCCGCCTGAAGTTCCCTTTCTTTGTTGGATTCTCCAACCCCTCGGTTGAAGATTCAACCGCTCTGTGTTACACGACTGATGTCTGCAATATTCACGACGGAGGGTAATGGAATTTCCTTTCCATTCTCGATTATTGTTGCACCGTATTTGTAAGGGATTGCCTTAGCTGATTCATACGGTAGTGGCCCCGGTAGATAGATGACTATGGGAACCTTCTGATTTTTCTGACCATCATAAGTAACCTCGATCCGTTCCCGGTTGGGAACTCTAGATTCATCAAGTAGAGGGACGATGGCAAAAACATCCCTGATCTGGTGATGACCAGAGATCGTGACAACATCCTCAACTTGATCGGCAAGGTAGTTCGGCGACCAAATGATGGGTCCTGAACCTGGATATGGATGAATTTCTCCATGATCGATCTGACCCTGAAGAGATGCTCTCACAAGGTAACACCCTTGGTTAATTTTCGAACAGACGCTACAACTGTCATAGTTGTGTGGTGGCACCTGGCCACGCCCACTTTGAATACAATGTAACCTCACTAGGTTACCTTCCATTGATCAGACATCCTGACTCTGACGACGAGTAGGATTCCTGTTATTGATACTAATCTGCTGAGTATCTTCGTCCATATAGATTGGCATCCACCAGTGATTTAACAAGTGCTGAAGTGCCTCCTGGACAAGGGTACAACCTCGATCGTTTTCGCAACCTGCTTTACAGTTTTGATAATCGTGTGATATTAAGAATCCGAGTCAGACCGGCTCAGCATGTAACTCTACCAGATTGGTATTCATCATGCGGATGTCAAAGATCTGAACCATGTTGATTTGATAGGAGTTCCTATCATGGTAGTCTTGGATCCATCCAAGATCTATCTGACGCTGGAGGGCCTCTTGTATGAAAGAGCATCCCTGTTTATTTACCGAGAAAATTAGACAGGAACTGTAATTGTGCCGCGGCAGATTATGATACTGGATTTGCCTTGAGTGCATCGCCACCAAGTTGACATTCATCACACGGATGTATTGGTTTTGAATGACGTTAGAATTCGTAGAGACCATGTTAACTCCACGAACTCGGTGCTCCTGGATCCATCCGAGATCCATTTGTTCCAGTAGAGCTGCTTGCACTACAGAAAATCCTTGGTTATCTTTAGAGCAGATATCACACTGGTGATAGTTATGAGGTGGAACATGGCCATATCCACTCTGTCTACAATGTATCTTGACCAGATTGGTCCCCAATAAGAGTACATCGTGAATTTGATAGACATTGTTAGTCTCTTTCTCAATCAGATTGACTGCAGCTTTCTCGTGTTGAGGCAGCGGGTTCGTGAGAACATTAGGGTTCGTATCTTTGAAAGATAAGAGCCCGCTCCTAACAAGCTTTTGCACGTCGGATTTGAAATTGAGACAAGTCTCAATGTTATACCCTGAACCTCCTTGATGATAAGGGCATGTTTGATCCACCTTAAACCAGAAAGACGGATTTTCCAGAACTGAAAGGGGAGACTTAGTCTGAATGTGCCCCTTGGCTAGCAGTAACGGAAACAGTTCTGCGTACGTTACAAGTATAGGATCAAATCCTGGTGGCCGTGTTGTATGGTTGTTGTTATATGGAGGACGAGCCTGCTGAAGAGGCTGTTGTGTCCTTTGTTGGTCAGGTTGGCTCTGCGCAACCTGAGGTTGATACATAGGAACAGGCGCGGGGCTGATAGCAGGAGTAACAACTGCTACTGGCTGATAACGTCGCCTTTGCTTTCTGAGAGAGATATTCCCAATATCTTGCTCTTTTTTCTTAGGGAGAGCACTACCGTATTTTTTAGTACCGCTCGTTGATCCAGTGTCTTTTACCAAACGTCCTTCTCGGACGGCTTCCTCAAGACGTACACCCATGCCGACCATTTCGGTGAAATCACTGGGTGCACTGGCGACTATTCGGCCGTAGTAAAATGAGCTTAAGGTCTTTAAGAAGATCTTTGTCATCTCTTTTTCCTCAAGAGGCGGACAAATTTGAGCGGTAATTTCACGCCACCTTTGAGCATACTCCTTAAAGGTTTCCTTTTCCTTTTGCGACATTGATCTGAGTTGATCTCTGTCGGGTGCCATGTCCAAATTGTACTTGTATTGTTGGACGAAGGCAGTACCAAGATCTCTGAATGTACTAATCGTAGTACGGTTTAAACCCATGTACCATTTGAGTGCGGCACCGGTTAAACTATCCTGGAAGTAGTGAATCAGCAGGTCCTGATTCTCCGTCTGAGCTGACATCCGCCGAGCGTACATCACCAGATGGCTCTGAGGGCAAGAGTTACCCTTGTATTTTTCAAAGTCGGGCACTTGGAACTTGTGCGGGACTTTCATATTTGGGACCAAGCAGAGGTCTGCGGCGTCCTTTCCAAATAGATCCTGACCGCGAATGGCTTGCAGCTCCTTCTGTATTTCCAGGAACTGCTCCTGGAATTCATCCATTCTGTCAAACATAGTTTCCTTCTTATCAGAAGGTGTCCGTGGAATCTGTCCTTCCGGGATAGTGTGCACCACAGGGGGTGGTACCGTGACTACGACAGTAAGTCTTGGCACCTCCCGAAGTTTGTAACCTTCAGGAGTCTTGAGTATGCCCCTGGAATCTTCGCTTTCCCGAAGTTTGTAACCTTCAGGCCCAGCGGCTTCTGTTGCGATTCCCTGATCTTCAGTGATCGGCGGAACATATCCTTCCAGGATATAGTTAACAGGCATGCCCCAAGGACGATTTTTCGGCATCTGATACCTAGGATCATACTTTTCTATGATGGGCATTGAGGTGATCTCTGAGATCACAGTTCTTTGTAGCTGAGCTTCTGCCATGGCTTGCATGTCGTTACGAAGCTTTCTCATATCCTCTCTCAGAGTGTCGATCTCTTCTTTCAACTCTTTGTTTTCTTCCTCAAGATCATCCATCTTTTTTTGACGATTGGCCCGAGTATTATACGAATGAGATAGTTTGACTCTAGAATCGAGACACAAACGTGAGATTCGTAGGTAAGGAGAATACGCGATGTGAGAATGATGAATGCAATGATTATATTAATTGTTTTTAGGTTTAATTAAAATAAACTTCGACAATTAGATTGCAAATATCAAACAGTGGGGAAGCCCCTTTTATTGAATTCCAAAGGATTACAGAAATGGAAATACAGTAGATTACAAAGTGCAGAAACAGAAACCTAAACTAATGGGTCCCGAGTCCTCTCTGAAGAGAAGTCGGGTGCTGATTCTGATATCTTTCGTTTCTTTGACCGGGGCTCTTGGCCCGTTGTCGGGTTGTCATTCCTTTGCCAAGTGAAAGGAGCGAGCAAATTCCTTTGGTCATCTTGATTCTCTACAGCATGCTGCTCCAAAATTTCAATCAGAGCATCTTTCTCTTTCAGTAATTGCTGTATTTGGATACACTCTACGTCGAGGGTGCGGTACTTGTTCTTCCAAGATCTTCTTTCCTTTTGAACTCTGTTGAGAGTAACCTGAAGCCTTTCAGTTTCCGTCATGAAGTACATGACAATTTCCCTCGGCGGAAGAATTCCGTAACGAGGATAAGGCATCTTTAGCTTGAGAGCTCTGGTTTGTACCCAATGGAGATAAGGCTCCACCGAGACACAGTCCAGTTTTCCCAGAGACTCTCGTCCTTTCTTATGAACATGTTTCCAAGCTTGCACTATTTCCATCTTTAGTGCTCTGTCACTTTCTCCTTCTTTGAAGAAAAGACCTTCCAGATGAACACCCAGTGGGATATGTCTCATCGGGTATCCAAATTGACGAAGAACTAATATCGGACGATAGTTGATTCCTCCTTTAGTTCCTATAAGGGGTACGCTGGGGAAGTTTCCACAACGGTCAATGATTCTGATTCCCTCATAAATCCTATTACACCAATCTATATCAGAGTTGGTGAGAGACATGATATTCTGCGACCAGCGTAAGACACTCTTGCAATCCCAAAAAGCAGCAGACTTGGGCAAGTGCGAGATAAACCATTTATAGAGCAAAGGTACACAGCATGTGATCTCCCCTCCGCTGTACAAATTTCCTAAGTGTACAGAATGATACGCATCTGCGAGCAAAGTCGGCACAGGGTTTCCAATGAGAAAAACCTTAATAGCGTTGATATCGACGAAGTTATTGATGTTGGGAAACAAAAATAATCTGTAGGTGAGCAAGACAAAGATGCTTTCAAAAGCAGTTATGTTCCCTATACTAGGAAAGTACAGAGCTTTCTTGGTCAGGAACTGGGCTGGCAAACCCTGGGTGCCACCCTTAATGGTCATGTGAGTCCGGACCTCAGACTCGTCCAAATGAATTGCTATTGCAATAGTCTGATTCTTTGGAATTTCTTCCAGTCCAGAAAATGGAGCTCGATCAGTGACATGTAAATCAGTCAGATGAGAATACTCCTCCAGCGTTGGGGATAGCTGGTAATCTGGGAATGTGAAACAATGATAAACCGGATCGTAGAATTGAATGAGCGCGTCCATGATCCCCTTAATCACATGGACTCTTAACAGTGGTAGCAAACCACCGTGCTTGGCTCTGAAAGCCTCTGGGTTAACGATCATCCTCGCTAACTTTCTCAAATCCCCTAGTTTTGGAACCTTGAAGGTATACTGGTGAGTTCTCCTTCTACCGAAATCCATTAATGCAATCTTTTTCTCTGATATTTGCAATCACAGTCTTAGTTTAATTTGAAAAACAGAGAGACTAGAAGAGAAATTTTTTGAATGTTTTAATGTTTTATTAAATGAATGCATGAATGCAGCACATAAAAACATAGAAAAAACATGGGGTCAAAGGGTCGTTGTCATGAAGTCAAGGCTCTACCCATCCCCAAAGGTTTATACTAGGGTGATTTTTGTACCTGTACTCATTATCATCAGCTCCTCCCAGGAAAGCAAAACAACAAGCGGATCGCCAGCGAGTTGTAGAGCAATCTTAGAGTAAGTGCCATTCACCGAGAATAGATCACCAGCCTCAAATGAGGGTAGTATCGCGTAACAACTATTTCCGATAGTTTCCGCACTACGAAAGGGTTTGGCTCCTCAGCTTCTCAGACTTAACAACCGGCCCATTGGCTATAAGAGTGAATGGGTTGCGTTGGTCAGCCTCCACTGAGGTTGATGGTCGACCCCGTCGCCATCACTTATCTTAAGTGTATACTCATTCTCACCACATGCGGCATCACACGCATTCCCAGTAGCAGAAAAATAAACACGTATAGCATTTAGGAAAACCAATATATATATTTGTCCTAATTATCCTAGACTTATAAAGCTATGAATCTTAAGTTTCTGACAGAAATGGGTTCCCCGACGGAAGCCCCAATCTGTGGTTCTCAGCCCAAGAGATGGACCAGCATAGGCCAATCTTTCTCCTCAGCCGAGTTGCCATTTTTCGTGGAAAATGAGGATGATGTCCTGAAGCAAAATGAGATCGAGCCCCACGGTGGGCGCCACTTTTCTGTAGCGAGCGATTTTGGACGCGGTTCTTAAGCGCTGGTCGCTCTCTGCGGTTTGAGCTTTGACTACAGGTCGATTCATTTTTTATCCTATTGTGAGCTGAATAAGGAAGGGAAATAGATGTCTCCAATTAACCCTGCTTTGCATACTGAGTTTAAACAGCGGTCTGTTAGGTTATGGATGCTATCAATGTGGGGGGGCCTTTGTACTGGTTATTTGTATTTTCGCCAATACTGTTCTCTTTCTTTTTACCTGGGCAGAAGGTTTCTGGCGGGGAATAAGGATTAGGATGTTAGGACTGGTGCTTTTGAATTACTACTTTTAATTGATGGAGATATGGGATTTGGGTTTTTTGTTGATTGCGCTCGCTAAGATCTTTTCTTTCGATCTTATGCCTACGTATTCCAGTTTACCGAAACAGGGAAATCAGAGCGTTCGTAGTTCCTCCTATTCTATGGGAGGAAAGGGGTGTTTTGGTGTCTTGTTCAAAGCCCAAGACATGAAGCGAAAGGTGATTTGTATCTTGTTCAAAGCCCAAGATGTGAAGCTAAAAGGTCTATTTGTGTCTTGTTAAAAGCCCAAGACGTGAAGCTGAAAGACCTCTACTTTAGAGAGAATTTGTCATCTCTAAAGAGGGGGAAGGAGAATTACTTTAACTGGGATACGCGGATCCGAGCAATTCCATAATTTCCGAAGAAAGGGTTTTAACATGGAGGAGAAGACTTTAACTCAGTGTAGAGCAATGCCATCTTTCCTTAGGAATTTCTCATGCTAAAAGAGGGACAGTGGCATGGATGTAGATGATCCAGAGGCTTGCCGCTTACAGCGATTAGATGAAGGGAAAGGAGTTGTTGATGTTTGTGTACTGCGAACGAGGCACAGCTTTGATGCTAAAAGGTCGATTGGATCAACCAGTGGTTTTCTTATACAAAGCCTAAGAGGAGGCTAATTTCCGCTAGGAAAATCATTATACAAAGCCTAAGAGGAGGCTAATTTGTGTCTCGTACAAAGCCCGAGAGAGAGGCTAAAAGTTTTTTACCCAGTGGGGCATATCGTTATACAAAGCCTAAGAGGAGGCTAGCAAAGAGTTGACTCAGTTGGAGAAGCTTTTATACTCAGTAAGAGAGTGTTTTTGTATCTCGTACAAAGCCCGAGAGAGAGGCGAAAAGGTTGTTTTGACTCCACTGGGGAGAATTTTGGTATCTCGTACGATGCCCGAGATGGAGGCTATTGTAACTGTTTCAGTTGAGTGACAGATCCAATATACTGATTTAAAAGAGAAAATCAGTTCTTATATGAGTAACAATGTACACAGGGATTTAATTTGAGGATCAGGGATATTTCCTTCTCTTTGAGGAAACGGGAAATCCAAAGGGTATCGAGACTATCTGAGTCTGCGGGTTTCCTTCCTATTTAACGAAGGGTGCTTGAGAATGTCTTTGAGACTCAAGGAAGTTAGATTGTCCGTGTCTAGAGTTTTATCTTTCGTACTATGCTTCGAGAAACAGTAGTAGACTCTATGAAAGGACTGTTCTATGAGGATGACTAGGTTCTGTTCCTATACCTCTAGGAGGTCGTCGGGACAATTTGTACGAAGCCCAAGAGGAGACTGGGAACTTTTAAGAAGCCGACGGGTCCTTGTACGAAGCCCAAGAGGAGGCTATCATTCCCGAAGGAAGAGATCATTATACGAAGCCTAAGAGGAGGCTGTGAATACTTCTAAGAAGCCATAGGGTCCTTGAATAATGCCCAAGAGGAGGCCGATGCTTTTAAGAAGCCCGTGGGTCTATCACCTCCTTTCCATTAGGAGAGATAACTCTTTTAAAGATAAAAACCACTGGTAAACGTGCGAGGTTTACTATCCAGCGACTTTTAACTTTTAAAGAGGGTTCCTTAGTTAAGGTCCAAGATTATGACCATAGTGGGTACCCAAACCCCGAGACATTCAAGGCAAGCTATCCACAAGGAATAGATCAAGTCAGGAAAGTTCGAGATTTGGGAAGAAACTCAAAGATGCCATTCACGGAGAATACATTCATCTTGGGGAGTAGAGCTTCTTGACGATTCCTAAGGAGGACAGCCGAAGAGAAGACTGTATCTGGTGCTCCTATTGGGGATCTAGGCGTCTATTTCTACGAATAAATGAAACGGCGTCACCTAGTTCTAGACGTAGTAGCCGGGGAAACTCGAAATATCTATACTATTATTACACAGTAGATATGAGTTTATGAAAGGAGACTTACAATGAGCAACCCCACAATACAGTTTATAATATGAAAGCAGTAAATGAAAGCGATAACCACTTACTCGGTTGTAGTGCTTCCATGCTGTTTGGTTAGTTGTTCAACAAAGAAAGATTAAAAACAACAGAATATTCAAAATCAAAGGAGAAAGTGCTTTGAAAAAGAAAGATTTGGGTCTTACAGCTCAAGGAGAGGCCCAGGGTTTTATCAGTGAGCGCACTGTTGAATTTGT
This sequence comes from Lathyrus tuberosus, assembly GCA_022829125.1. Lineage (NCBI taxonomy): Eukaryota > Viridiplantae > Streptophyta > Magnoliopsida > Fabales > Fabaceae > Lathyrus > Lathyrus tuberosus. The sequence continues at coordinate 6,186,737 of JALAZF010000243.1, read as the reverse complement.
ACAGAGGGACTTATACAAGTGACTGGGGCCCAAAAAGGTTTTCTGTACAAAGGGATGTGTCTTACACTCTCTCAAGAGGCCCAAAAAGGTTTAAAGAAAAGAGAGTGTGGCTTATAACACGAGGGTAGGCCCAAATGATTTTTCGTTTAAAAATGGCGATCGCGCCAAGGTTTTCTTTTAACGCAAAGGGACTTATACAATAAGTGAGGCCCAAAATGTTTTGGTTAAAAGGGGGATTGGGTCTTACACTCTAATAGAGGCCCAAAGTGTCTTGAATAGGTCTTATAGCTCAAGGAGAGACCCAGATGGTGTTTATTTTTAAACGGGCGACGATCGCGCCGTTTACTTGTACAGAGGGACTTATACAATGAGTGAGGCCCAAAAAGTTTTTGTACAAGGGGAGATGGGTCTTACACTCTCTCAAGAGGCCCAAAGTGTTTTAAAGAAAAAGAAATGGGTCTTACTACTCGAGGGTAGGCCCAGATGGTTTTTATTTTTAAACGGGCGACGATCGCGCCGTTTACTTGTACAGAGGGACTTATACAATGAGTGAGGCCCAAAAAGTTTTTGTACAAGGGGAGATGGGTCTTACACTCTCTCAAGAGGCCCAAAGAGTTTTGAAAATGATTTATGAGGGTTGAATTAATCCAAAACCCTAATTTGTTTTCAAAATGTATTTAATTGAATAAAAATTCAATTAAAATGATCAAAAATTGTTTAACACATGGAAAACAAATTGTGATCTTGGATTAATGCTTCAAAAATTAAGTATTGACCTACAAAATAATTAGAAAGCTTTAAAAGTTGCAAAATCAGTGTAGAAAAAATATTTAAAATGCCAAAAACAATCAAAATATTAATTCTTTACAAAAATATCAATTATATGAAATAAATAATATTTTTGGGATTTTTTTATAAAATAAAATATTTTAACATTTTTGTGAATTATTAAAAAAAGAATCAACTCAAAATCATTAAAACTCAGAGAGAAATTAATTTTTGAATCAATTAAACAAAATCACAAAATTCAAATATTTGAATTTGAAAAAAAAGGCGCCAAGAACAAGCTGAAGAACACGCGCGTGTTCTTGGTTTCTCAGATTTGCGTTTTCTATCCAATCTCCATGAATACGTAATCATATCATGCAATCCACATATCATTATGCTCGTCTCAACCTCACGATCATGTCTATGTACTTTAATTTCATTTAAATTAAACATACAACAAGAAATCACGAAGAAACCTCAAGAACCCTAATTTCTGCATGAAGGCTAGGATTTTTGATACATGATTCAAATAATGCAATTAATTGAGGGAAAACATTCCATGCATGATTATGAACATATGGCCAAATTATTGTGCGAGGAAATATGCATAGATTGAGAGATGACCAAGTTTAGGCTTACCTCCAAGTCGTGACAGCAAGTTCAGTGTGATTTTTGATTTGGAGGTGTTACAGATGAGTGGTGATGATCTGAACAGCTTCCCTACACCCTATGGATTATGTTTGGATGGTTGGACTTGATTGAAATTGGCTGGATCATTTTGTGGTACCTCAGCTGCACCTTGTTTGAAAATTTGAGCAACCAGCTGGTGATTTCATGAAATTGATGTTTCAGAAGTTATGTGAGTGTTTGATCAGCTCATATGTGATGTATGTGAGGTGTGTGAGTGATTGGTTTGTGCAGAATTGCTCTTAAACTCAAAACCCGATAGCTAACTTGCTAAGAAAGGCATTTTTGCCAAGAGAAAGAGATTTTGAGGAAAGCATCTGTTAGTTGGCTTTGGTGTACTTAAACTGACCACAATTGAGCTCTATTTATAGTAGAGCAAGTTTGTTTTGCAAGGAATAGTGCATGGCAGCTGGTAAGTAGGTTTCCTCAATGTTGGCCAATGGAAATGCAAGTCTCCTCTAGCCATTGACTAGAGGTTAGGGCACAGAGCTTTGGTCCCCTTGGTCTTGGATAAGTCTTGACTGATTTCAGATGAGAATGGCTCAGTCCATGCCACCTTGATGGTTTCATTGAATGCCTCATTCCAAATTTGAAGTCTTGTCCCTATTTTGGCCATTCTAGGTTCAACATGCTATTCTTTGTTCCTTGGACCTTGGAGGCTTGGCTCAGTGATTGTCCCCTTTAGATTCAATCCTCTGAGGTGTCCAAGTGGATTGGAGCAATTGAAATTGGCTGATTTTGGCAAATCGAGCCAAAATGCAAATTCTGCCTTGCCTTGACAGATTTCAGCAAGGCAACTTGGCAATGTTGTATCTCATAGTGTAGGTTGAATTTGGCAATGTTCTTGGCCATTTTGGAAAGCTATTACATGATACAACAACTGTTTGAACAAGTTTGGTTTTGATCTCTTTTGATTCCAAGTGAAAAATCCCCCTACATTTGGCAAAAAGTGAGGCAGAATCTGACTTAGTGAAAATTTCACTAAGTGTTGGAAAAAGTGACATTTTCACTTTTCAGCCACTTTGATCACTCCATAACTCAAAATCCTTAATGAATTGGAATGACTTGTAGTTGAAGTTTTTGTAGGTGATAATGAGGGCTACAAATCCATCTTTGGATGAGAAAAAATGGCCTTGTGGTTTAGGAGTTATGGTCCTCCAAAGTTGGTACCTTTGCCACTTTATTTTTAACTTAGAAAAATTTCTAAGTTTTATGGTTACCCCTTTTACAAGTTATCTCACTTTTCTTGATTTTTCTTGATGAATGATGATTCAAATCATACATTAACATCATTTTAGGGTTAAAAATCCATTTTGGTGAAAAATCTCAAAAAGTCGAAGTTGACTTTTGTGCACAGTTGACTTTTTATCAGATGAATTCCAAACTATGCAATTCTTCAGGAAATCATGTCCTTGACCTAAATCAAACTTGATGGACATGTTCCATGGGTGTCATAGGGTATATTCAATCATGTATTAGGGTTTGGGAGCATGTCTTGGTCAAAAGTCAAAGTTACAGTTGACTTTTCCCTTAAAACCCTAATTGTGGTGCAGATGAAAATGAGACTTGTTGCTCAAGCTTCTTGGATCAATCCATTGTTCCAAATGGATCAATATGGTATATTAGAGACCCTCAAATCATCTCTTGAGGTCTTGGCTCATGGTTTGTCCCAAAAGTCAACTTAGGGGTGAATTAGGTCAAGAAACCCTAATTCCTGATTTTTGATGAATGCATCCCCTGAGGCAAAATTGACTTGATGCATGGGTTCATGAGGTTCCATGAAGCATATTAGGTTATCTTTTGGATCATTGCCTTGTGCCCAGATGAAAATTTCCATCTGGAGACCCTGGTCGACCAAAACCCTAATTTGGTGACATTGTCGATCTTGAGACTTGATCCACCTAGGAGGGAGCAGCCTTGTGATTAATCCTTGAAGTGGGAGTCCTTTTTGATCCATTGTGGATGTTTAAGAGATTATACAAGTTGAAGATCATGTCATTTCTTGATTGATCCTTTGTCTAAGCACTCAGAGAGGGCTTGAAACCCTAATTTTGATTGTATTGGATGCTCACCCATCTTTGGGGAGACTGATGAAGCATGATGGTTCATCCATATTGTGATGATGATTTTCACAATGATGGGAAATCTAAGTGGTCAAAATTTGGGGTATTACAACTATGAGGTCAAACATTGCATGTGACTATGAGGTCAATAGAGGATGGCTATGAGGCCAATGGGAGAGGGACTATGACTATGAGGTCAAAGCTTTACATATGACTATGAGGTCAAGGTTGAAGAGATAACTCTATGACTATTAGGTCAAGAGGGGTTCCTATGACTATGAGGTCAAGGGATAGGATGCCTAAGACTATGAGGTCAAAGGTAGCAAATGAGCTTTCTATGACTTTGAGGTCAATAGAAAAACTTTTCCTTTGGAAGGAAGGGGAAGAGTAACATCTTGTAAACAAGAGTTACAGTGGGTTTGAAATGCATTGAAACACATGAGTTCAAGAATTCCAAAATAGTAAGCATTAATGAACACATGAAGTGAACATGCAAGTGTGAACATGGCAAACAACAATAATGGGTGATTATGTAAATATGACAAGTACGACAGAGAAGGCACTCTTCACAATTTGAAAACAAGAAACATTTGGATTTAGGTCATGCAACTTCAACAAAGAACAAAAGCTACAGATAATATTCTCATGGTAAGGTTTGTTAAAGTCAGGACACAAAGCTTCATAAGTCACAGCATACTTCCAAGACAGCTCACTTTAAAGTTAGTGGTCACATACATATACCAAGTGTGGCAGAGAAGGCATTCACAAATTGAAAACAAAACATTTAGATTTAGGTTATGCACCTTAACAACAGAGGCCAGGAAAATACATACAACATTCTCATTGATGAGGTTTTTTTTAAAGTCAAGAAGCAAAGTTCCACGAGTCACAGCATATTCCAAAAACAACCCACTTTAAAGTTTCCTTTTTCTTTATAAAAACACAGTAGATTTTATTTACAGAAATGTCTGAGAATAAAAAGAAATTGTGCATATGTTTTAGTGTTTTATTATTATTATTTTTTTAAGTATTTTTTACAAGAAGAAAAAAAATGAAATGAAGTGTAAAACAATTAAAAGATGAAACAAAACTCAGTGTGGCCCCCGCCACCCAATATGGCTTGCGCCAAGGTGGCCTACAGGTGGCTTGCACCATGGTGGCCTACAGGTGGCTTGCGCCATGAGGGTCTGTGGCTTGCGCCACCCAAGGTGGCTTGCGCCATGGTGTGTGTGTGTGTGTGATTTTATATTTTATTTACTTTGGGTGGGGCACGCACCATTTTATTATTATTATATTTTCTTTAGAAATAGTGTCGCAGACGCCACTTAAACAATACCGGCGAGCGCCACTTCAAACTCTTTTATTCTTTTGTTCAGTTTTATTTTAAACAAACACGAACTCAGTTAACGATTAACAAAACAAAACTAACATATTAATGATTTTATCACAGAAACAAGCAATGACCAGACAATAACAAGATAACGAATATAACAACATGATAACAATATGGAGCAGAATGACCATGGTATTTTCAACACAGAATCAGATAATAATAACAGTATGAGACAAATATGAAGCAAACGATCATCGTATATAAAAAAACAGAGTGAAATAGGGTGATACCTAGTGGAAAGAGTCCACTGCTTCTTCACAGGTACGAGTTTCTGGAAATGATGGATGAGTTTTCCTTCCTCAACTGCTACAGAGCCAAACCTCTTTCACAGAAAGAATCATAAGTTTCTGGTGGTTAAGATGTTGGAGGTTTGAGGGTTTGAAGTGTTTACAGAAGGACTGAAAATGATAAGTTCTTTGAAAGTTTTGAAGATTACTTGCAGAACTAAGAAAGGGAGAATTGGAGAGATTTGGAGAGATTTTTCTTATCTCTTGTTCGGTGTCTTTGTTGTGTTTCTGTGTCCTGAAAAAAGGAGAAGTGGTCTCCTTTTATAGGCAAAATCAAGTGGTCTGGGTATTGGAGGCACAGTGGACAAAAGCTTTATCCGCAGGGAAAAAATTAGGGTTTGCATCTCAGTCAAACTTTGGAGACACCATGTTGAACCATGCAGCAGAGGATATGGTGCAGGTTTGTAACTTTCACCCTTTAATATCCACTCCGGAAACTATTTTTATTGTGTCATGAGAGAGAAAGTGAAAAGAGGTAATAGTTGGAATTGAGGTTTACGGATTCCCTGAGCATGGATGGAGATCTCTTATGCTAAGCCATTTTATTTCATTAATCCAATATGGTGTCCAAGAATCCTTTTGGCTATGTCAGGAGAGATTGAGCACAAAGAGGCATTGTTTGATGACTTCACAAAAAATGCCTTACAAGCAAGGTATCTTCATATTTTTCAATTAATAACAAGAGGCACATGAAATGGATTAGGTGTATAATGCCTTGTTACTAAACCATACGTGAACACCACATTAAATTCTCATAACTTTATGGCCTTTGATTCAAATGACAGAATTTCGGATCCAATGGAATTCTGAAATAAATCACATGTCCGTGAAAAAAGAAAATGTCACAGGAATAAACTTAGGAAATTCTAAGTTACAAAATTTAACCCTTCCATGACACCAATTTTGAGATGTTGCACTTTGGTGAATATTTATCCAAATGAAAAATTCTTGCACTTAAGAGAAAAATCTTTAAGGCCTATAGGTGGATTCCAAGGATGTTCATTAACACGTGGAATAATTTCTCAAGACTTAGGATCACACTTTGCTTGACATGAAAGGCATTTGATTTCTTGCTGAAAAAGACTTCTTGGATGCATGCAGATTCCAATGGTTGCATTTAGGGCCAAGAGAGGTCTTTGGGATACCTTGTCCTCTTTATGTGAACCCTACTTTCCACAATAAAAATAAACAACTCAAAAAGAAAAGGTTAGTTAACAATGCACACATGATTGAAGTCTAAATGTAAGTGCGAGACGATATGACATCTAAGGGGTAAAATTTGGGGTATCACAATTGCCCCTATTTAAATAGCTTTACCGGATGGCACGAGGAATGGAAATCCTCGGGACATCAAGGTGAAAGTATTTAAATATAGCAAACCGAAAATTTTGCCCTTAGATGGAATGCAGATGCTAAGGACAGGCAACAAACATGCATATGCTAATATGCTATGAACTCTAGTATGATGATATGATGTCATGATAGCGCAAAAATGCAGACAAAACAGGACACCAGAGATAAAGAGCAAACCACCAAAGGCGGGCATTGTCGGGGGAGGATGAAGGTTAGTATCCATGAGGAAAACTCACCTGGGATACAGGCTAACCGATAATAGAGACTCACTGGGGAGACTTTGGGGAAATACCGGGAAGTAAAAAAGGGAAAACCCCACAGGTCCTCACAGGAGATAGGCGCTAGAGAGGAGCTCTCCATTAGGAAAAGATCCAGGGAGATGGATGACAGGTTCATATGTGACCGGACGACACCGGGGAAATAAAGACACATTCTTACTGGGCATGAAACCAGAAAGAATACATGATCTCCACTGGGGATCAGTTTAAAATAAAAGGATAGACACCCAATAAAATATTTTCTCTGGATTTCTTATACTGAAGAGTTCAAACGGGATCTTCAAGAAAAGCCAGAAAAGACAGAGACAAACTATGCGCGCCATATGAAAAGATGACTGGACCTTAGCTGCATCATTAATGGTTGGACTCGGGTACCAATATGTGTTGGGAAGGACACCAGTTTGGGGTTAGGGTTTGACTACCAGTATGAGCTGGATTTTTTTTTGGGTACCAGTATGAGCTGGATTTTTTTTTTGGGTACCCGTATGAGCTGGATTTTAAATTTTGGTTTGTACTGAAGTTTAGGTTCATATTTGACCTGGGTTCAAACAACGGGTTCATATCTGACTCGAATTTTAGGTTCACATTTGACCTGGGTTCAAACAACGGGTTCATATTTGACTCGAAGTTAAGGTTCATATTTGACCTGGGTTCAAACAACGGGTTCACATTTGACTCGAAGTTTAACTTGGTTTTCAAGCTTCGAGTTCATATCTGACCTGAGGTTTAAGTTCATATCTGACCTGGTTTTTATATCGCCAGAACTGGTTGACGACCAGAAATAATAACGTATCCGAAAGTACGAAACCTGAGTTCAAAACACCTCATCAAACGGATTGACGACAAGGAATAATAACATATCCGAAGGTAGGAAACCTGAGCTTGGAACACCTCATCAAACAGATTGATGGCAAGGAATAATAACATATCCGAAGGTACGAAACCTGAGCTCAAAACACCTCATCAAACGGATTGACAGAAAGGAATAATAACATATCCGAAGGTATGAAACCTGAGCTCGGAACACCTCATCAAACGGATTGACGGCAAGAAACACCTCAAATAGGGATCACATCAAACAGGTTGATGGAAAGCGACTGACTGAAGGTAACATCATTGGTAACTGTAGAAGTATGAATAAAACCAAGGACAGATAAGCTTCTCGTGAGAGAGATTACCACTTATCGTTGTGAATGTGATGATAGCAAAACAAGCTTCTTAAGGAGATTGCCACTTGTTGTTAGGTATACATTCCTAAGAGATGTTGATATTACAACACTGCTGGAGAAGTAATTGTCTTCAATGAGGGTCTGCAAAAGATTCTTCCTGCGAGACACAGTGTAAAATAAATGCACGTTCAAGATGGGCTCAGAAACCACACCTGCCAAGGATCAAAGTTCAATCAAGCTAGAAAGAAACGGCCAAACAAAATTCCAACCATTGAGGAATTAGCTCAAATGGAGATTATCTTATCCTATGCATGGAAAAAGATAACTGAACCAACCATCATCCACGAGAAACAATCTCTGTGGGGAATTTAGAAGAATGGGCACTTTATGCTTAGGGCTGACAACTCTATTGGAGAGAATAGACAAACCCAGTCACTTGGAGAGATAAATGCCAAAGTGAACACAATAGGTAAACACCAGAAAAGGAGGCAGATATGCTAAGATGCTATGCACATGAGTGCTTATGCCATGCTTATGCTTCTGATGACAAAACAGACAAAAGGAAGCGAGACTGGAGATGAAATAAACATCTTGACAAGGATACCCAGCCAACCTCATCAGATTGGACCATCGCTGGGGATGAATAAGTAGGATCAGTAGTTCTTCTTCAAGATTAAGACCTTCTCCGGTAAGAATAGTACTCCACCTGGTATAGCATCATGACTTCACTAGGATTGCCATCATGAGCTTGATTTTTTTTGCTGGAGGGAAATCCATGGAGAATTGTCAAGATCGACTGAAGCAGCAATTTACTGGGGAGCTGGCAAAGGATATCACAAGAATAGAGTCATTCTGCATCCTGACTTGCATGATGATCACCATGACGAACAACTGCTCTTGCAACAGGTACTCTTCAAATCTTCTCTGCCCCAGATTACATGGTCTAAGAGGATTTTACAAAAGGATCGTCATGAGAAATGCCTCAATATCTTCAAACTCTTAGATTCATGAATCTCGACGTAACTGCCCCAGATTGACGGCGCTTGTACAACAAAGTCTTTGAGCCTGCTCTTCAGACTGTGGGAGTAACAACAGGGAAATAAACTTGTCCCATGCTAAGTAGATGCCCCAGACTAACTGACCTTTAAGAGATTTGGCTAATCTCGACCTGACTGCTTCTGATTAACTGGTCTGTGAGGATAAGTCATCAAAAGGATTTTACAGAAGAATTGGCATACCAGATGCTTCAATATCTTCAAACTCTTGAAGAGGTTTATGAATCTTGACATAACTGCTCCAGTTCAACTGTGTCTGCAATACAAATTCTTTGAACTTGTTCTTCAGACTGGTTGATCTATGAAGGAGGTGCCCCAGACCAATTGACCTTTTAGAGATTTACCGAATCTCGACCTGTTTGCCCCTGATTAACGGTATTCGTGATACAAAGTCCTCAGACTATGGTAGAAACAACTGGGGAACATACTTGCCCATGTTGGTAGGTCATTAGAGTCAAAACTTGTCATAAGATGACCTCAAGAAGGCTTGCCCCAATATCCTGAATTTAAAAAGTTTCTGGCCCTTGATTTAGTAGCTCTTGGGATGCTTGATCTATGGAGGAGATGCCCCAGACCGAGCCCTTTATCAAGTCAAATACCCTAGCTGGCTGCCTTTGTCAGGATTCCTTTGATATTGAATCGTCTTGCAAACAAGTATTGTTCATTAAAAATTGGCAATTTCAATGCAAAGTTCATGCAAGCTTTTGAAATCAAAGTTTTATTGATGAAACAAACATAGTGGAATGATTAAATAATCAACAACAAAGGTGGATCTAGCCATTTATGGAATGACAGATGAAGTGATCAACACACGCAATTAGCAAAGATTATTAGGAGTCAGGTTAATCAACCTTGCTGTAGTATGCTTTTCAAAACAACCTTACCTCAATTAGGTATTTTAAGGGTTGTAACGTGGCTTGGTTCACGGTTTATGAAACAAAGGATAAAGGCTCAAAGTTTATTTGTCCCCACCCAAACTTCGTGATGAACTCCAATCCTACGCTCAGTTAACTTAGGCTATACATTCAGATTCACATAGGCTGGAAATTGAACTGATGATAGTTGGTGATGATTAAGACACCTAGGGTAGTCATTACTCTCTTACAACATTTGATTGTCCTTTATTGCTGAGGTTTTGAGACCTTTTCTTATCTTCACTGAGGTTTTGAAACCTCTTCTTTGTCTTCGCTGAGGTTTTGAGACCTCTTCTTTGTCTTCGTTGAGGTTTTGAGACCTCTTCTTTGTCTTCGTTGAGGTTTTGGGACTTCTTCTTTGCCTTTGTTGAGGTTTTGATACCTCTTCTTTGTCTTCATTGAGGTTTTGAGACCTCTTTTTGATTGTCACTTGATTTGAGAGAGCTGACTTGGTGTATTGCATTAAGCGCTTGCATTAGAATGCATAACCAAGTTAAACTAAGAACTACCCCGCCCCAAGGTTGAGATTATGGGTTTTTGTGTTTTGTAAAGGAAAGAAAACTCCTACTTCTAGGCTCGAAGGGGGTTAATGAGGGATTATCTTCCTTATTTCTCCAGTGTTTAGGGATTAAAACAATGCCTTACATCCTCTGCAAGGTTTAATCGAAGGCATACCACAGCAGTTATGGATATGATGTTTTCATCATCCTCCCCAATCTTTGCTTAAACAAACAGTTTGATAAGTGGTAAGAAACAAGATAAATATATATTTTGTTTTTACGAGCATAAAAGTATAAGAGTGAAACGGATGGACTTAATCAAAAGGTGCACAAACATTTCATTAATCTTGCCAATTTTAAAGTACAACAAAGCTTATAAGAAAATACAAATTCAAAGTGCAAAGAAACTACAATTAAAAACACTGAAATGAACAAAACACAGCCAGCTTCGGCGAATTTATTTCAGAATATTTCACTTTTCGGGCCCAAACGGGGGAACACCTTCGGCATTGATCACTTGTTCCTTGTGATACAGAATCTTGAGATGCCTTGCAAGCCTTTTGCCTTTTGCTTCAAAAGTTGAGGTATTGACAACCGACGTACCTTCCTGAGGTTGCAGCGTCTTTAACAAACTTAGTAGCCTTGCTTCGAACTCTTTACACTCTTCAATGGGATGCCCCCTTGTCCTAGTGTGGAATCTGCATTCAATTTCTGGGCGATCTTCTTCAAGGATCAGATCGTTGTCATAGATCAGCCTTTGCACATTAGCTTCTAAGGCTCGGAAACCATCCAAGTCATGCCCTTCAGCTCCCTTGTGGATTTCACAAGTTAGGTTTAGATTATGCCAAGGTCCTGGCACAGGGTTGAGGAGTCGAGGAGTTACCAATTTGTTTTGCATCAACAGTGGGAAGAGTTTGCTCAAAGGCACCGGGATAGGTGTGTAGTGAACCTTGCCCCTTTTGACAGAGCACTTCTTCTTCTCTTGGTTTCGAGAACCTCTAGGAGAAACAACCGTTGGGGGCTGAAACACCCTTTCGGTAGACACCTGATGACGATTACATTCTGGTTCAGGACCAAGACCAAAGGTTGGTTGGCGTGAAGTTCCCTCCAAGGCAGATCCTCGGTATGGAAGAATCACATGAGATGGTAAAGGATTATTGATTTGAATGCCTTGAGGCGTGAATGAGATCCTCTCAGAGTCTAACAGATTCTGAACTTTACTCGGGAGCACCTTACAGTATTCAGTTGAATGCCCATGTGCCCCAGCATGGTAGTCACGTCGAGCATTGGCGTCAAAGCCTGGTGGATACGGAAATGGTATTGGCTTTAATTCTTTTGGCACTATCAATCCTCCTTTGATCAAAACTGGCAATATCTGACTGTATGTCATTGGCAGCGGGGAGAAATGCCTTTCTGGCTTTCTTGGCCTTGGTCGTGTATGCTAACGCGGCTGACGGCAGTTCGGCCCTTGATACTGAGGAGATTCTTGAGTCGGAGGATCCACAGGAGGCGATGAACTGACAACCTCTCGGGGAGTGACAGGGGAGCGTGATCCTCTTTTTTCATCAGAGCTTGCAAAGTTTCCAGAACCCAATTTATCTGGCATCTGAGGATTCTGACTTCCTCTTTCAAGACCTTTTGGTTCTTCAGAACTTCATTCATTGTTGCCATTGTCTTGAATAGGTGCTAGGTATCCTTCAGACATAGAAGAAGAAGGGATACTCAAGACTGAGAGATGCAAATGAGATGCGAATGTGACGACATGCACATAGGATGAAAATGCAAGCCAAATGGTTTCAAGGAAGTCAAAGGCAAGTTGCAAACTTTTTGAAAGCTGAAGAGTTTGGCTTTAAAACCAATGATCTTTATTGATGTTGCAAGGGAAAAAAACACTTAAATTCCTTGGAACTAAAAGGATAACATGAATAGATGGATGTATGCATAAACACAAACATATGTACACACATCCAAAAACACACAAGTCTTAGGTTTAGGAGTCACATGAGTGGAGCCATGGTCATACACATCCCAATAGGTGTGTTCTATGGGTTCAAGATCTATATAGCAGGGTTCTAAAAAGTTCCCAGAGTCGACAACCCATCTTTCGGATTTTATCAACTTCCTAATTGCTCGGTAATCAATAAAATTTTCAAGAGAGTCTCGTCTGAGTGTAGTGTCGCGTAGCAACCATTCAGGATTACTTCCTCATAGTCATCGCACTACATCCTAGATAGGCCAAATGGGGTAAAAGGGTAACTAAAGGTCATCAGTATCCCTGGCACCAAAGTTGAAAGTAGTAACGCATTCACGATTGCTCGTTCAACATATACCACTTCCAAGAGGGCCTCAACTGAGTGTGGAACTTCAAGTCAACTCCTTTGGGATTTCTCCCTTGAAGTTTCCCTAACTATGTCCATGATCCTAATCAAATGTACTCTCAAGTCCGGGTTAGGACTTATCTCACCACTCAATAGTACCATGCCAACAGAAGGAACCAAACAAATATACAGATATATGTACAAATATAGTAAGCAAGCATAAATAACATAAGCAAAACAAGGTAGGCTTGACCCTCAAAAATGTATATCCCTAGTGAAGTCGCCATTTCTGTTGCAGTGAGAATCAGATAACAAGCCATTAATTAACTTGCATCACATTTCTTTGAATTCACCACCGACTTTGATTTATCCAAAGGAAAGGTTCAAGATCGAGAAAACCTAAAGGGGGAAGATCTAAGGTCCGGGGGTTGGTTATACTAAGGGAAGGTATTAGCACCCTAAGTATCTGTAGTACTCTACAGGAACCTCTTGTTTAGTTTATGTTATATTATGTTTGCTTACTAAAGGTTATCTGCAAAAGTAAAAGGTAAAGACCTAAGGGTATGTACACTAAGTTTGCTCGCTAAGACGTCGCATCTTGTGCCTACGTATCTGACCAAAGAATCAGAGCAACCATAGTTCACCTAACTAAGGGTGAGTGAGGAACCATTGACTATGGCCAAAGTTCCAAGGGGAAATGAGTATGAGTTCATATAGAGTTTAAGAAACTCTCTAAGTCTAAGTTGTGAGATTGAATGGCTATGAGGCCTATGACAAGATGGCAAGGTGACTATGAGGTCAAGATGGTATGATGACTATGAGGTCAAGACGGTGTCCTATGACTATGAGGTCAAGGTATGATGGCTATGAGGCCAAGAAGATAAAGAGGGGTATGAGGCCTAGGTGATAAAGATGGCTTTAAGGCTAAGATGGGATGATCTATGAGCTATCTATGACTATGAGGTCAAGGTTGGAAGATGGCTATGAGACCACGGTGATATCCTTTGACTATGAGGTCAAAGGTAAGATGGCTATGAGGCCAAGATGATACCCTATGACTATGAGGTCAAAGAGAGAAGATGGCTATGAGGCCAAGATGGAAATGAGCTTTCTATGACTATGAGGTCAATAGAGAGACTTTTCCATGACTCTGAGGTCAATAGAGGATGGTTATGACTATGAGGTCAAAGCTTGCCTAGGACTATGAGGTCAAGGTAAGATAGGCTATCTATAACTATGAGGTCAATAGAGAGACTTTTTATGACTATAAGTTCAAAGGTTGCCTATGACTATGAGGTCAAGGTAAGATGACCTATCTATGGCTATGAGGTCAATAGAGAGACTTTTCTACGACAATGAGGTCAATAGAGGATGGCTATGACTATGAGGTCAAAGCTTGCCTATGACTATGAGGTCAAAGGTTGCCTATGACTATGAGGTCAATAGAGGCTGGCTATGAGGCCAAGGGAGAGGGGCTATGACTATGAGGTCAAAGCTTTACCTATGACTATGAGGTCAAGGTTGAAGAGATTACTCTATGACTATGAGGTTGAGAGGGGTTCCTATGACTATGAGGTCAATGGATAGGATGCCTAAGACTATGAGGTCAAAGGTAGCAAATGAGCTTTCTATGACTTTGAGGTCAATAGAAAAACTTTTCCTTTGGAAGGAAGGGGAAGAGTAACATCTTGTAAACAAGAGTTACAGTGGGTTTGAAATGCATTGAAACACATGAGTTCAAGAATTCCAAAACCGTAAGCATTAATCATCACGTGAAGTGAACTTGCAAGTGTGAACATGGCAAACAGCAAGAATGGGTGATCATGTAAATATGACAAGTACGACAGAGAAGGCACTCTTCACAATTTGAAAACAAGAAACATTTGGATTTAGGTCATGCAACTTTAACAGAGAACAAACACTACAGATAATATTCTCATGGTAAGGTTTGTTAAAGTCAGGACACAAAGCTTCACAAATCACAGCATACTTCCAAGACAGCTCACTTTAAAGTTAGTGGTCACATACATATACCAAGTATGGCAAAGAAGGCATTCACAAATTGAAAACAAAACATTTAGATTTAGGTTATGCACCTTAACAACAGAGGCCAGGAAAATACAGACAACATTCTCATTGATGAGGTTTTGTTCAAAGTCAAGAAGCAAAGTTCCACGAGTCACAGCATATTCCAAAAACAACCCACTTTAAAGTTTCCTTTTTCTTTATAAAAACACAGTAGATTTTATTTATAGAAATGTATGAGAATTAAAAAAAATTGTGCATATGTTTTAGTGTTTTATTATTATTTTTTTAAGTATTTTTGACAAGAAGAAAAAAAAATGAAATGAAGTGTAAAACAAATAAAAGATGAAACAAAACTCAGTGTGCCCCCCCCCCCCCCCCCCACCCAATATGGCTTGCGCCATGGTGGCCTACAGGTGGCTTGCGCCACCCAAGGTGGCTTGCCCCATGGTGTGTGTGTGTGATTTTATATTTTATTTATTTTGGGTGGGGCCTGCACCATCTTATTTTATTATATTTTTCTTTAGAAATAGTGTGGCGGATGCCACTTAAACAATGCTGGCGAGTGCCACTTCGAACTCTTTTATTTTTTTGTTCAGTTTTCTTTTAAACGATCACGAACCTAGTTAACGATTAACAAAACAAAACTAACATATTAATGATTTTATCACAGAAACAAGAAATGACCAGACAATAACAAGGTAACGAATATAACAACATGATAATAATATGGAGCAGAATGACCATGGTATTTTCAACACAGAATCAGATAATAATAACAGTATGAGACAAATATGAAGCAAACAATCATTGTATATAAAAAGAAGTGAAATAGGGTGATACCTAGTGGAGAGAGTCCACTGCTTCTTCACAGGTACGGGTTTCTGGAAATGATGGATGAGCTTTCCTTCCTCAACTGCTACAGAGCCAAACCTCTTTCACAGAAAGAATCACAAGTTTCTGGTGGTTAAGATGTTGGAGGTTTTAGGGTTTGAAGTGTTTACAGAAGGACTGAAAATGATAAGTTCTTTGCAAGTTTTGAAGATTACTTGCAGAACTAAGAAAGGGAGAATTGGAGAGATTTTGAGAGAGTTTTCTTATCTCTTGCTCGGTGTTTTTGTTGTGTTTCGGTGTCCTGAACAAAGGAGAAGTGGTCTCCTTTTATAGGCAAAATCAAGTGGTCCGGGTATTGGAGGCACAGTGTACAAAAGCTTTATCCGCAGGGGAAAAAATTAGGGTTTGCATCTCAGTCAAACTTTGGAGATCACCATGCTGAACCAAGCAGCAGAGGATATAGTTCAGGTCTGTAACTTTCACCCTTCAATATCCACTCCGAAAACTATTTTTATTGTGTCATGAGAGAGAAAGTGAAAAGAGGTAATAGTTGGAATTGAGGTTTACGGATTCCCTGAGCATGGATGCAGATCTCTTATGCTAAGCCATTTTATTTCATTAATCCAATATGGTGTCCAAGAATCCTTTTGGCTATGTCAGGAGAGATTGAGCTCAAAGAGGCATTGTTTGATGACTTCACAAAAAATGCCTTACAAGCAAGGTATCTTCAGATTTTTCAATTAATAACAAGAGGCACATGAAATGGATTAGGTGTATAATGCCTTGTTACTAAACCATACGTGAACACCACATTAAATTCTCATAACTTTCTGGCCTTTGATTCAAATGGCAGAATTTCGGATCCAATGGAATTCTGAAATAAATCACATGTCCATGAAAAAAGAAAATGTCACGGGAATAAACCTAGGAAATTCTAAGTTACAAAATTTAACCCTTCCATGACACCAATTTTGAGATGTTGCACTTTGGTGAATATTTATCCAAATGAAAAATTCTTGCACTTAGAGAAAAATCTTTAAGGCCTATAGGTGGATTCCAAGGATGTTCATTAACACATGGAATAATTTCTTAGGACTTGGGATCACACTTTGCTTGACATGAAAGGCATTTGATTTCTTGCTGAAAAAGACTTCTTGGATGCATGTAGATTCCAATGGTTGCATTTAGGGCCAAGAGAGGTCTGAGGGATACCTTGTCCTCTTTATGTGAACCCTACTTTCCACAATAAAAATAAACAACTCAAAAAGAAAAGGTTAGTTAACAATGCACACATGATTGAAGTCTAAATGTAAGTGCGAGACAATATTACATCTAAGGGGTAAAATTTGGGGTACAACACAGAGAATCATGTCTCTTACCAACTCCGACATCGATTGGTACAATCGAATCTACGACGGGATCAGGTTCATTGATCGTTGTGGAAATTTCCCAAATGTACCCCTTATAGGAACTAAGGGGGGAATTAACTATCATCCGGTGTTAGTTTGTCGTCAATTTGAATACCCAATGAGGCATGTCCTGCGTATTGCTCATCTGGAAGGTCTTTTCTTCAAGGAAGGAGAAAATGACAGGGCACTAAAGGTAGAAATAGTGCATGCTTGGAAACACGTTCACAGGAAAGGACGAGAGTCTCTAGGAAAACCAGACTGTGTCTCGGGGGAGCCTTATCTCCACTGGGTGCAAACTAGAGCTCTCAAGCTGAGGATGCCTTACCCTCGTCAGGAAGTTCTTCCATTAAGGGACTCTGCCCTTTATTTTATGTCTGAGACGGAAAAGCTTCAGGTTACTCTCAGCAAAGTTCAGCAGGAGAAGAGGTCTTGGAGGAACAAGTACCGTATTCTCAATGTGGAGTGTAAGAAAATACAGCAGCTATTAAGAGAAAAGGATGCTCTGATTGAAATTTTAGAGTAACATGATGTAGAAAATCAGGATGACCAAAGGATTTTGCTCGCTCCTTTCACTTGGCAAAGGAATGACAACCCGACAACGGCTGAAGAGCCCCGGTCAAAGAAAAGGAAAGCACCAGAACCAGCACCTGAGCTATCCTCAGAGAGGACTCAGGATCCATTAGTTTAGATTTCCTTTTTCAGCACTTTGTAATCTACTGTATTTCCATTCTGCAATCCTTTGAATTCAATAAAACTGGGTTTCCCCACTGTTTGATATTTACAATCCAATTGTCAAAGTTTACTTTGAATAAACAAAAACATACAATTAATATAATCATTGCATATCATTCATCATTCTCGCGTAAACGCATTCTTCTTACCTATGAATCTCACATTTGTGTCTCGATTCTAGAGTTAAACTGTCTCATTCGTACAATACTCGGGCCAATCGTCAGAAAAAGATGGATGATCTCGAGGAAGAGAACAGAGAGTTGAGGGAAGAGATCGACACTCTGAAAGAGGATTTGAGAAAGCTTCATAATGATATGTAACCTCTAGCAGAATCTCAGATGCAGCAACAATGGACTGTGATCTCAGAGATCACATCAATGCCCATAGTGGAGAAGTATAATCCTAGGTATAAAATGCCAAAAGATCGTCCCTGGGGCATGCCACTTAACTATATCCCGGAAGGATATGTTCCGCCGATCGCTGAGGATCAGGGAACCGCAGCAGGAACCGCTGGGCCTGAAAGCTACAAACTCTGGGAAAGCGAAGATGTCAGGGGCATAACAGCAACTCCTGAAGGTTACAAACTTCGGGAGGCACCAAGAGTCTCGGCCATGATGACTATACCACCGCCCGTGGTACACACTGTCCCGGAAGGACAGATTCCACAGATTCTTTCTGGTGGAAATGACAACATGTTCGACAGAATGAATGAATTCCAGGAACAGTTCCTGAAATGCAGAAAGAACTATAAGCCATTCGCAGTCAGGATCTATTTGGAAAAGACGCCGCGGACCTCTGGTTGGTCCCCAATGTGAAAGTTCCACACAAGTTCCAGGTACCCGACTTTGAAAAGTACAAGGGTAACTCTTGACCTCAGAGCCATTTGGTGATGTACGCTCGGCGAATGTCGGCTCAGATAAAGAACCAGGAGCTGCTCATTCACTACTTTCAGGATAGTTTAACTGGTGCCGCACTTAAATGGTACACGGGTTTAAACCGCGCCACGATCGGCACATTCAGAGATCTTAGTGCTGACTTCGTTCAACAATATAAATACAATCTGGACATTGCACCAGACAGAGATTATCTCAGATCGATGTCACAATAGGACAAGGAAACCTTTAAAGAATATGCTCAGAGATGGCGTGAAATTGCCGCTCAAATTTCTCCACCTCTGGAGGAAAAGGAGATGACAAAGATCTTCTTAAAAACCTTGAGCTTATTTTACTATGATAGAATGGTTGTCAGTGCGCCCAGTGACTTCACCAAGATGGTGGGCATGGGAGTTCGTCTTGAGGAAGCCGTCCGAGAAGGACGTTTAGTTAAAGACGTTGGATCATCAAGCAGTACAAAACGATACGGTAGTGCTCTCCCTAAGAAAAAAGAGCAGGATATTGGGAATATCTCTCTCGAAAAGCAAAGGCAACGTTACCAACCAGTAGCATCTGTAACTTCTGCTATTAATCCTGCGCCTGTTCCTACGTATCAACCTCGGGTTGCGCATAGCCAACCTATTCAACAACAATATCAGCAAAGGACACAACAACCTCTTTAGCAGGCTCGTCCTCTGTACAACAACAACCATATAACACGACCACCAGGGTTCGATCCTATACCGGTGTTGTACGCAGAATTGTTTCCACTCTTACTGGTCAAGGGGCATGTCCAAACCAGGTCTCCTCTTACAGTACCGGAAAATCCGTCTTTTTGGTTTAAAACGGATCAGACTTGTCCTTACCATCAAGGGGGACCATGGCATAACATAGAAAACTGTCTCAGTTTCAAATCCGATGTATAAAAGCTTGTTAGGAGCGGGGTCTTATCTTTCAAAGATACGAATCCAAATGTTCTCACGAACCCGTTGCCTCAACACGAGAAAGCTGCAGTCAATTTGATAGAGGTAGAGTCTAGCGACAGCTATCAAATTCATGATGTACTCTTTTTATGGGCCAATTTGGTCAAGATGTATTATAGACATAGTGGATATGGCCATGTGCCACCTCATAATTATCACCAGTGTGATATCTGCTCTAAAAACAATCAAGGATGTTCTGTGGTGCACTCAGCTCTACATGAACAATTGGATCTCGGGTGGATCCAAGAGCATCGAGTTCGTGGAGTCAACATGACCTATACGAATTCCAACATCATTCAGAACCACGACATCCGTGCAATGGAGGTCGACTTGGTGGCGATACACTCAAGGCAAAGCCAGTACCATAATCTGCCACGGCACAATTACAATTCCTGTCTGACTTGCTCGGTAAATAAATAGGGATGCTCTTTTGTACAAGAGGCCCTCCAGCGTCAGATGGATCTTGGGTGGATCCAGGACTATCCTGATAAAAATCTGTATCAGATCAACATGTTCCAAATCTTTGATATTCGTCTAATGAATACCAACTTGATGGAATTACACACCAGGCAAGTCCAACTCAGTTTTCTCACTTCTCACGATTATCGAAACTGTAAGGTATGTAGTGAGAGTAACCAAGGGTGTGCTCTCGTTCAAAGAACTTTACAACACTTGTTAAACCACTGGTGGCTTCCGATCTATATGGACGAAGACACGCAACAAATCAGTGTGCTAATGGGAACCCTATTCGGCGTCAAAATCAGGATGTCTGATCTATGGAGACTGACCTAGTGAGGTTACAGTGTATTCAAAGTGGGCATGGCCAGGTGCCACCACACAATTATGAACGTTGTAGAGTCTGCTCGGAAAATAACCAAGGATGTTACCTCATGCGAGCAGCCCTTCAAGGTCAGTTGGATCATAAGAGATTCACTCACGTCCAGATTCACTCACGTCCAAGTTCCGGGCCAATCGACTGGACACCAGACTACTTCGTTGATCAAATCAAAGATGTGGTTGTAATCTCTGACCCTGAGAGGAACAAGGATGTGTGTACCATCATCCCTCTACTTGACGAATCAAAGGTTCCTAGCCAGGAACTGATTGAAGTTACTTACGACAGTCAGAAAAATCAGAAGGCTCCTATAGTTATTTATCTACCAGGACCATTACCGTATGAATCAGCTAAGGTGATCCCTTACAAATACGGTGCAACAATAATTGAGACTGGAAAGGAAATTCCATTACCCTCCGTCGTGAATATTGCAGACATCAGTCGAGTAACACGGAGCGGTCGAATCTTCAACCGAGGATTTGGAGAACCTAACAAAGAAAAGGAACTTCAGACAAAAGCTCCCAATCTACCAGTCGGTCAGTCCAATGATCCCGACCTTTCAGAAAACAACGATGAGATGTTGAAGCTCATCCAAAGGAGTGAATACAACATTGTTGATCAACTGTTACAAACTCCTTCAAAGATCTCTGTGCTATCAGTTTTACTCAGTTCCGAAGCCCACAGAGAGGCTCTACAGAAACTCTTAGAGCAGGCCTTTGTGGAACAGGATGTGTCAATACGACAGTTCGATAGCATCATCTCTAACATCACTTCCTGTAACAACTTAGGGTTAAGTGATGAGGACTTACCAGAGGGGGAAAAAAGCCACAACATGGCGCTCAATATCATAGTCAACTGTCAGGACGATTCCTTAGCCAGCGTACTGGCAGACACAGGATCGGCCATCAATGTTATGCCGAAGTCCACTTTAATGCGACTATCATTCAAAGGACCCCCGATGAGAGGCAGTGAGGTTATCTTCAAAGCCTTTGCCGGATCTCAGAAAGCAGTTATCGGCGAAGTCGATCTTCCCATAACTATCGGTCCTCACACTTTCCAAATCACTTTCCAGGACATGGACATCTGGGCAACATACAGTTGCTTATTAGGAAGACATTGGATACACCAGGCTGGGGCAGTCACTTCGACACTGCACCAGAAACTGAAGTTCGTCAAGAATGATCAACTCGTCACGGTCTGTGGAGAACAAGCCTTGATCGTGAGTAACCTGTCATTATCTACTTGTATAGAACCCGAGGAGGTTGTTGGAACTCAGTTCCAAGCACTTTCGGTGAGCAATGAGAATCAATCAGAGAAAGGAACCTCTATTTTCTCATACAAAGATGCTCTCGAGGCAATTGAAAGTAACAATATGAAAGGATGGGGACACCTTGTCATTCCTACTGATAATAAAACAAAGAAGGGTCTTGGTTTTTCTGCGACCTATACCCGGACAAGTGTTAACGATGAAAGTTTCCATCCCATTCAGGATTTCTTCCACAGTGGAGGTTTCCTTCACCTAGTGTCTCATGCGGTCCATACCATTAACGAGGGAAACTCCTCTGATACAGATGAAGAGTGGAAGTCCTATCTTAACGAGGACGGTTATTTGTCTCAGGAAGAGGTGCTTACGCCATTTTGCTATCCCGCACAGAGTCTGAGATTTATACCCAGGTCAGATGTCAGGATAATATACGGAGACTGTGATTCGGAAGGATACCGTGCTCCACAAAACTCATTAGAGGAAGACACTCTGATGAAAGACAACTTTGACCACGACTATTATGGCCCAATGGATGGCCTGCCTATCTGGCAACCGTACCCAGGAGATTCGGGGTAAGAAAATCAGCCGAACGATGCATATCAGCTGAGCATCATTGAACAGAATACCTGCGTCCCCACCATGTCATGGGATCAACACTCAGGTCATTCAGAAAACGTCCAACACGACGATGAATTCGCAAAGCTTGCATGACTAGAATTCATCAACTATGCTTTTCCCGAGGTCAACGTTATCGAGAAGGATGACTCCTCCAGTTCCACAAACGTGTGGGACACCTTAGGACAACCAAGTGGAAAATACGACTATATGGTCAAGTACACCGCTCCTGAGAGCTCTCCTATCACGCTCGAAGACATCCAGCCAACTGGATGGGGAGATTTACCTGAGAGCACAAATGCTATGCAAAATACAACAGAGGAATCCTCCTACGACAACTCTGCCCGGGAGACAGATTCCAACGATCCTGCTCCGCCAGAAATCAGCGTCATTTCTGAGGACATGCCAAGAAAGAAGGTACCAGACTTTATGATTCACCGAGGAGTTCACCGCCAATGGGTTGCTGTCGATGTTCCGAAGATTGTTCATAAGTCAAAGTAATTGTCGTCTTTAACCTTTCACCCTGCCCAGGTGAAACAGATTTTTTGATAGGGCTCACTTTCTGTAAATGTCCCTCTTCACTTTGCTCGAAGCGACAAAGTTTTGTTTTATAGGGTTGTAGTTTCAAGAATCGACTTGTTCATAAATAAAATAATGTCGTTCTGTAATCTCCGCATTAATTGGTATTTTATCTTTTCGCTTTTCTTAGAAAATGGTAATCCTAAAAAACAATTCAAATAATAAAAACAAGCAGTTTTTCAAAAAAATACATTGCACACCACTCTTGCATTCTCTCTATCTCTTCTAAAAACAATCATCACGTCATGCAGATTGCTTCTTTTAAACCTCGTTGAAACATACGATCCGATACCTTCTCCCAACTTTGAATTCCCGGTATTTGAGCTTGAAGAAGAAGATGACGACCAAATTCCAGGAGAGATCTCCCGACTACTCAAACAAGAGGAAAGGTTCATTGAACCTCACAAAGAGCCATTGGAAATAGTCAACTTGGGCTCAGAGGAGGAAAGAAAAGAAATCAGGATTGGGGCACTGCCCAGTCCAACTGCGAAAGAGAGTTTGACAAAGCTTCTCAAAGAGTTTCCCGATGTATTCGCTTGGTCCTATCAGGACGTGCCAGGGTTGGATACCAGCATCGTGGAACATCATCTACCGTTGAAATCGGAATGTCCGCCAGTAAAACAGAGCTTAAGACAGACTCACCCAGACATGGCTATCAAAATCAAAGAGGAAGTACAGAAACAGATTGACGCACGTTTCCTCGCCACCTCTGAATATCCTCAATGGTTAGCCAACATATTACCAGTCCCGAAAAAGGACGGAAAAGTCAGAATGTGTGTTGACTACAGGGATCTAAACAAGGCTAGTCCAAAGGACGACTTTCCTTTGCCACACATTGACATGCTGGTATACAGTACATCAAAATTCAAAGTTTTCTCCTTCATGGATGGATTCTCAGGCTATAATCAGATTAAAATGGCGCCGAAAGACATGGAGAAAACTTGATTCATTACCCCATGAGGTACCTTTTGTTACAAGGTAATGTCATTCGGGTTGAATAATGTCGGGGCAACCTATCAAAGGGCCATGACTACTCTGTTTCATGACATGATACACAAGGAAATCGAGGTATATGTCGATGATATGATTGCAAAATCTAAGACAGAAGAGGAGCATGTGACCCACCTGTCAAAACTATTCGAGCGGTTGAGAAAGTACAAACTCCGATTGAATCCCAATAAGTGCATATTCGGTGTCCGTTCAGGGAAACTCTTAGGGTTCATTGTCAGCCAGAAAGGAATTGAGGTTGATCCTAACAAGGTCAAGGCCATTCAAGAAATGCCTTCTCCGAAATCTGAAAAATAAGTCAGAGGATTCCTGGGACGTCTGAACTACATTTCCCGATTCATATTCCTCATGACCGCGACATGCACGCCGATTTTCAAATTACTCAAAAAGAACCAGGACTGCGTTTGGACAGAAGACTGCCAAACCGCCTTTGACAGTATTAAGGAATACCTGTTGAATCCACTGATTATATCACCTCTAGTGGAAGGAAGACCACCGATTATCTACTTAACAGTCTTGGAAGACTCCATGGGTTGTGTACTTGGCCAACAAGACGAAACAAAAAGGAAGGAGTCTGCCATTTATTATTTGAGCAAGAAATTCACCGACTGCGAGACTTAGTACACTATGCTTGAAAGAAATTGCTATGCTCTGGCTTGGGCAGCCAAACGTCTGCGCCAGTACATGATTCGTCACACTACTTGGTTAATCTCCGAAATGGATCCGATCAAGTATGTATCTGAAAAACCTGCTCTCACGGGAAGGATTGCCCGTTGGCAGATGTTGTTATCAGAATATGACATAGAGTACCACGCTCAGAAAGCCGTTAAAGGAAGTATTTTAGCCGATCATTTGGCTCATCAACCGATTGACGATCAGGAATCAGTTGGATTTGACTTCCCAGACAAAGATGTCATGTATCTAAAAATGAAAGACTGCGATAAACTGCTACCCAGTGAAGGGCCAGAACAGGTTCCTAATGGGGACTTATCTTTGACGGAGCTGTCAATCATTACGGAAATGAAATTGGGGCAATCATTGTTACCCCTCAGGTTACCCACATTCCTTTCACCGCTAGACTTACATTCAAGTGCACAAACAATGAGGCCGAATACGTAGCTTGTATTATGGATCTCGAGGAAGCAACCGATTTGAGAATCAAAAACTTGGACGTATATGGCGACTCAGCCCTGGTTATTAATCAGATCAAAGGAGATTGGAACACATACCAATCAGGATTGATTCCTTACAATGATTACGCAAGAAGGTTGCTACCCTTCTTCAACAGAATCAAGTTTCATCACATCCCTCATGATGAGAATCACATGGCTGATGCATTATCCACTCTCTCTTCCATGATTAGTGTAGGTCAATGGAACGACCTACCTAAGATCGACATAATGCGCCTTGAAAGGCCCGCTTACATCTTCACGATTAAAGCAGTCATAGACGACAAACCTTGGTATCATGATATCAAATGCTTCCTTCAGAAACAAGAGTACCCACCTGGGGCACCCAGGAAAGACAGAAAAACCCTCAGAAGACTGGCAGGCAGTTTCTTTTTGAGTGGTGATACACTCTATAAGAGAAACTTTGACATGGTCTTGCTCCGATGCATAGACAGACCCGAGGCCGACATGCTGATAAAAGAAATTCGCGAAGGATCCTTTGGCACTCATGCCAATGGACACACAATGGCGGGAAAAATTCTAAGAGGAGGGTACTACTGGTTGACCATGGAATCCGACTGCTTCAAGTACATGAGGAAGTGTCACAAGTGTCAGATATACTCCGACAAAATCCATGTACCGCCAACGCATCTCAAAGTTCTTTCTTCCCCGTTGTAACACCTCAAAATTTGCCTTGTTGTTATTAGCTAACTGGTTTATGTTTCTTTGCATTTCTTGCATTAGCATCTGTGCATAGAATTGGTTCTTAGCATGGGATCAAGGTACTTGGTCCATATTCTAAAGTCTCAAGCCTCAAGGTGGTTTGAGGAGTTCATCACATCTTCATAAGATCAAGAATGGCAAAGGATTTCAAGTGAATCTTTCTCTCCTAATCAGATGGTCCAATTAGGGTTTTGACCCAAAGGACTTTTTAGAGGGCTTTGTGTGTTCAAGCATGGTGTCATGGGGTCTTTATGCTTGCATGTGTCCATAGATGAGGGTTTGATTGATGGTTTATGGTGAGGAATGTTCAGTGGATCAGTTGTTTGTGAACCAAGAAAAGTCAACTGCAAGGGAGAAAGTCAACTGTGGAATTTTGAGCATAATGATCTGTGATGTTTACTGAGCATACTGATGTATTTTATTTTGAATTTGGACGTGTGGATTGTGTGTATTATGAGTTTGAAATTTTTGAATCCAAACTGTTTATCTTCGATTTGCCTTATATGTTGTTGATCTGTTGAAATGAACATGATATTTGTGATCCTTGTGAATTTCTGAACAATTTGGTATACTCATATGCGATTTCTGGAGATTTTGTTGTTGATGTCCATCGGAGGAGACGACCAGAACCCTAGCTCCGGCGTCTGGTTTTGTTTTCCGGCCAGCCAGGGTTTTTGTGAAGAAGATGGAATCTTAGTCGTCCCTTGCTTGGATCTGATGGTCTACGTTGCGCCACGTTTTTTAATTTTGTTTTTATTTCATTTGATTGTGTGTGTGCATCTCCATGATTGTTACTGTGCGCTTTGATCTGGACCACTGATCTTGTTTAATATTTAATTTGTTTGACTGATTTGCATGCGTAGGATGAATCCAATGGTTGAATGGTTGCCAGCACATTAAAGTTATCACATACCTATCACGTGTTGGTTTTAATTTCTGATTGTGTTTGGTGTGCACGTGTGTACCATGATTTATTACGTCCTTTCAATCTGAGCCTTTCATCATGTTTGACTTGGTTTTGGTTGACTGCGTGTGGTCCCTTGGATTGATCTGTTGGCAATGATGGAGTCACAAGAGTTGACTCTGAGTCTATTGTAAGAAGCGCTTTGGGATTCTAATTCCCACACCTCCCTTGTGATCCAGCTCAACCTTTTGAATTGATTTCCATTGCTATCTGAACCCCCCTAGTTTTTTTTATTTCATTTAATTGCTTTGTTTTGCATTTTAATTTTTAAAAATCATTTGTATGCATCCAAAAATTACAAAAAAATTCATGAAGCATATTTAGCATTTTATAAAAATTTTCCAAATTTTATTTTCTCTTTTTATTTTATTTTTGGTGTCTAAATTAATTGTTTAATTGGTTTCTTTTTTGAATTGTTTTTATTTTGCACACTTTGCATTGTAGATTTTATTTCTCATAGCATACAAAACATTTTGAGCCCATTATTTTTGCATTATTTCATCAACATACTGAAGTGCATAAAAAAAATTTTCTCATATTTTTAAATTCTGTTCATATTGCATTTTGGTCCCTCTCTTTTGCATATTAGTTCATAACTCCTATGTGACTTTGCATGTTTGATTGAAGGACTTATCTTGTGAATTTTTGCATGAGTTTTTAATATGATGTTTACTTCTGTTTGAGTTACCTTGAGATTTAATTTAGTAATTTTTGAAGTTGATTTTCTAATTGTTTGATTGCTCTTTGTTTGAGGTCTCTTTTATGCACATCTTTGGATCATGTTTGGTTACTTGTTTGAGAAGGCACTTGTGCCATTGTTTGGGATTGTTTCTTTGACTTCATGAACCATGTTTGAATCATTATAAGTCATTTGATTACAATTATAGGTCATTGGTATGGGGTTGTTGCATATTTTGTGCACATGTTCAATGTTTGATTTACATGCCTCTTTTGACTTATCTTTTCACTTCTTCTCATCTATGCCTCTTCTTGACTTGTGTTTGGCTTGTGTATGCCATGACATATCACTTCTTTGCATCTCATTTGATGTATGTTTCTGACCTTGAAGCTTTATATTCATCCCATGAGTTATTCATGTTTCATTTTGCATCCTTTAACATGTTTCATTTACATGCTTCCTTCTTCTTCTTCTTTGGATCCCAATGCTTCATGATATGATTTCCTTTTGCATGTGTGAATTGTTAATGATAATATGATATTGGTTCTGACTTTCACTCATCTTCATCTTATCTTTCTCATTTCATTTTTAT
Organism: Lathyrus tuberosus; assembly: GCA_022829125.1. NCBI lineage: Eukaryota > Viridiplantae > Streptophyta > Magnoliopsida > Fabales > Fabaceae > Lathyrus > Lathyrus tuberosus. The sequence goes on along the minus strand of JALAZF010000243.1, from coordinate 6,158,669 downwards.
ATGAAGTTCATGCGTGTTTAAGTGTGCATTTCATACAAGTATGTTTGCATTCTTTCATGATTATCTTTGCATGCTTACTTGAATTATTTTGCATGGATCTTTGAAACTTGTTTGATGATTTGAGTTGGACATTTATGATATGATGTGCTTGCTTCCACTTCTTGTTTCCCATTTTCTCCTTCTCTTTCTTTTTCTTCTCTTTCACTCTCTTCCTCCCATGAATCTCAAGACTTGTTTAAGTCTTGGATTCTTTCCCTTTAGAGTTACCTAGTCCAACTTAATTTTTGATTAAGCTTGGAGTAGGATTAGCATTAGGTTTTAGGTTTTCCTTCCTAAGCCTCACTAACCATAGGATATCCATGCATGATAACATTAGGACTCTTAGCTTCCCTTTAGAGTTTCCTTTGTGTCTTCTCTCTTCTCATCTCAAAACTTCTTGAAAACACTTAATAAAATATAACGTATATTGCGCTCGAGCCTTAAGTGTAGGAAATAAAGAACGAGGGGTCTCCCCTCCTCTTCTAGAGTGTTTAGCATACGTCCCATTTGGGGGCGACCATGCGATTCACTCGTTCCCGCATGGTAGACTTTGGTGCAATGTATGTTACGAACTAACTTAAAAAACACTTCTGTCTAAAAAAACACAAAAACAAATTCAAATCTTTTTATCCTTTGGGATTGTTTGGTTCTAGACAATTTTCAGAAAAGAGCACGTTACCTTCCGTTTGAGTCACAAACAGGCATCGACCCTAACTGCCAGTCGCGAATCTAACGTCGCTCATAAAAAACACTCACCCATCCGTGGTCGTACCCGCGAACTACGACTGCTCTGATTTCCTCTTTCTCATCCGATTGAGGATACGTAGGCACAAGACGACGATGTCTTGGTGAGCAACCTTCCCCCACAGTTCCCGTCTGAACTACATTGACTCTGACTTTCCCATTGCACTGAGGGAGTACGTAGGCCTAGGACAACGATACCGTCCTATCAGGTCACTTCTTTTTTCTTTTCTTCTTCGTTTCTCCGTTCTTTCCGTTCTCGGTTCTTCTTCGGTCCAGTAGCAGTGGAGCTCCAGACGATGACACCCCTTGATGCAGACAACAAGCGTGGATCCCGTCGAGTACGATGGATGTGTTGGGTGCTAGCACCTTCCCTTCGCGTAACCGACTCCCGTACCCGTTTCTCTTGGTCGTAAGACCATGTTCTTTCCCTTCCTTCAGGTTTATGCAGTGTTTCCTTTCCCTCTATCGGGATAAATACACATTGCTGGCGACTCTGTGTTTTTCCGCGCCACTCTCGCGTTTGTACCGTTGGATGCAAATCTTTCGGGAGCGACAGCTGGCGACTCTGCTGGGGACTTTGGTTGACCTCTTGCCGGTCCATCCCATTTAGCGAGGCAATCCTAGCGCTTGTCTGTTTGTATTTCATTGGGTGTTTACTGTGGTGCTTTATTTTGCTGTATATTACTGTATTGCTGTTTTATTTGTTGTATATTACTGTTTTATAGCTTTTATTGCATCGCATTTCATTTTATTACTGTTATGATGGATATTGTTATACTGTTCTGCTACTGGATTTTCTGTTTGTAGGGTGGGTCAGATTCATGAGAGAAAAGCCCAATACCTAGGCTTGAGCATACACCTATGATTAGCGTGGAAAGTAGTGTGACTTGTTTGGCATTTGGCCAGACAAAGTATACATGAAAACTCCACATCCAGATGAGGTTTTCTTTGGTAATATTCTTTCCTGTTCATTTGGGGCAGACGATAGAATATAACCTGGAAAATTGTCGACTCTGGCGACCGTCTCCCGAGGACTCAGCAACGTCTCTCCTCCCGAGATGTGACAGTGTGGCAAATCCATTGCACATTTTAGATCCGAGGACCCAATGCTGAGAACTTACTATAGGTTGACCTTATTTTTAAGGGGAATCAGTTGAGGCCTCCTCGATTGGTGATGATGCCAAACCAGAAATGGTGAACGTATCATCATTTCTCGACCTGAGAGCTCGTGATATTGAGGATCCTTGGCTTTCTAGAACCCACATGTGAGAGGGGGTGGGTGTTTGCAGGTTTGCAGGTAACCGAAACCTTTAACCTACCCGGTTTTCTGGATTCCTCATCAGTGTACTGTTATTATCCTGATATTCTGACAGTTTGATTGGGCCGTTATTCTGGATTTCTGGTATTTAGGGTCTTATTCAGTCAGCAGAACAGCAGCAGTTTGAGCATCATGGATACCTTGATCCCATGTTTGCATTTTACATCATCATTTTGCATTCTAACATGTTTGTTCATTTGTAGGGTTGCATCCTAACTTTGATTCCGGTTGCCCGAAGACTGTCCATGATGAGTATTAGCACTGGAGAGAGAAAGAATATCATCCTGTACAAGTTCCCAGAGCTTCATTTAGATGTTGTGCACAAGATCTCGGCTATGGCAAAACCCGGGGTATTGGCAGATTTTAGAGGAGAATATGGGAGGATTCTGAGTTTCACCCGGAATGTTACCAACTATGAGTTCAGGGCCCTGCACACTCTTGCACAGTTCTATGATCCTCACCTTCGGTGTTTTCTATTTGCGGATTATCTTTTGGCTCCAACGTTGGAAGAGTATGCTCTTATTTTGGATGTTTCAGTCAAAGAAGAAGCTCCCTTCTATCCTTCCAAGGAGTTTCCTGATCTGGAAAGGGTTTCTGCTACTTTACGTTTGGATCAGTCTTTGCTGAAGAAAAATATTGCTAGTAAAGGGGGTTATCAGGGTTTTCACACGAAGTTTTTGATCGAGCAGGCTGCTACTTGTGCTAAGGCTAAGTGTTGGTCGGTGTTCAATGCAATTTTGGCTATGTGTGTTTATGGGACGGCGTTGTTCCCTAATGTGAAGGATTTTGTAGACGTGCATGCTGTCCGGATATTCACCATAAAGAATCTGTTACCTACCTTGCTTGGGGATCTATATTATTCAATGCACTATAAGAACGAGAAAAGAAGAGGTGGACCTCTTTACTGTTGTGCTCCAATTTTCTATAAGTGGTTTGCTGATCGTCTTCCCAAATCTGGGGCATTCGAGGACAGTAAGGAAACTTTGGATTGGTGGAAGAGATTAATGGGATTAAGGGCTGACAACTTGATTTGGATCAATCGTGATTTGCTCGGCCAAGAGATCTTAATTAGTTGCGGAGGTTACCCAAACGTACCTTTAATAGGAAGGAAGGGGGAATTAATTACAACCCCATTCTTGATATTAGGCAATTTGGGTATGCTTTGAAAGAGCCACCAAAGGGCCAAGATGTTCAAGAGTCTCTATTTGTGAGTGAAGAAGCCAATCTGGAGGTGTTGAAAGAAGCTGCAAGTGCTTGGAGAGATCGCCATAAAAAAGAAAAGAATTCTTTTGGAAAGTGTAACAACAAAGCCTTCCCTGCGTACGAAGACTGGATTCAGAGGAGAGTAGAAAGTGTACTTTTACCATTCTGCAGAGAACCTCCATCTTACCCCTTGCTGATTGAATCTCCGACCACGATTGAGATAGAGAAGTATAACAAATTGTGGGCTGAAAAGGAGAAACTTCGAGAGGAGAACGGTGAGTTACAAAAGGAAATCTACCAGTTGAAACGTGAGCGAGGTGAAGCTATTCATATTGCCAAGTTGAAGACAGAGCTTCTCGCTAAGAAAGAAAAGGAGCTGGCTGAAGAGGTCGCGGCTAAGAAAATGGTAGGGCAAGCTCTAAAAGGTGTTAGTAAGACTCTCAAATCCAAGAAGGAAGACCTAGCCAAGGCTTGGTCAAAGATTTACAAGTTCAATGCTTACCGAGATACTGCAATCACAGCCAACAAGCAGAAGGAGGATAAGTATTTGGAGCAGATTGAGAGTCTGAAGTTGAAGCTCAGGAAGAAAGACGAAGAGATCTTGTCAGGGACGTTCCAAAGACACGCAGTCGAGGAACGACTCAATGAAGCCATAGTAACCATGGAAGAGCTGAAGATACAAGCATAAGTGAAGAGGTCTAAGTGGGAAAGCTCTAGCTCAGGCAGTGGTCCCCAAAGGGTGCAAGACTTTAATGATTGAAGAGAACTCTACTCTGTAGTTTGTAGTTTGTGCTTTCTTTGTATTTTGGGTCATCACCAGAATTGTTGGCTGGGACCTTTGCTTATTTCTGTTTCAGGCTATTTATGGTACCTTGGGTTGTAATTTCTGACAGTGATTCACTCTGATTTCTATATGAGCAGTAATTTCATCCTATCTTATCTTTAAACTGGAATCAAGGGGTGGATCGCCATGCGAATATACAAACATGGTTGCATTTGCATTTGCATAATCATAACCATTTTTGCATTGCAGGTTCTCTTGGTTTCTCTGGCTTTCTTATGCTCTCTCTTTTTGTCAGTCAGGATTGATCAACCAACTCATCGGTATTCTACCAGGCTTAATTAAAGCAGAGTGATGGACAGAGTTCAGGCAGACATGGCATCTATGCAAGCTCGCATCGATCAATTCATGGAGATGATGCAGGGTGTGGTGCAAAGTCAGAATGAATTCAGAACTCTAGTTCAGCCTTTGGTGTCCCAGGTTGATGAAAATGGTATCTTACACGGTGGTTTTCTTAATCGTGTTATTCCTCCGGGCGGAGGTGGTGCTGGTATCAACATTCCTATCACTGGTGCTGGTGGACAGGGTGGTATTCCTTCAATGGTTGGAGAGGGAAGCACTGTTTGGGCTATCCATGGCCCCCGTATTGATGATCAACAGGATGATGTTATTTCAGTCAGAAGCTTAGACACTGGTCTATCTGTGGTCAGTGATGAGAGGATTCGTTTAATTGAGGCTCAATTGAAAGGGGTTGTGAAACAGGATGATCTGGGAATAGATTTGGATGACCTAGGGTTGGTCCCTGATGTTGTCATTCCACACAAGATTCAGGTTCCTACACTGGAGAAGTATAATGGTTCTACCTGCCCGAGAACTCATATAAAAGCTTATACTAGGAAGATGGCTGCTCATGCCAAGGATGAAAAGTTAATGATGCACTTTTTCCAAGACAGCCTGTCTGGCGCGTCTTTGGAATGGTATATGGGGCTGGAAAGTAGAGATGTTCGTACTTGGAGAGAGCTAGCTGCAGCTTTTATCAAGCATTACCAGTACAACACAGACATAGCGCCCAACAGAACTCAGCTGTTGAGCATGCCCCAGAAAAATGGTGAGAGTTTCAAAGAATACGCGCAAAGGTGGCGTGAATTGGCGGCTAGGGTGCAGCCACCAATGCTGGAAAAAGAGATGTTGGATATGTTTATGGACACACTGCCTAAGCACTATTATGAGAAGCCATTGCCTTGTTCTCTAGGCAAGTTTGCAGATGTGATTGCTATTGGACAGAAGGTAGAGGTTGGAATTAAGGCTGGAAAAGTTTCTAGTGGTGATGGATCGTCCTCCGGACATGGAAAGAAGTCGTTTGATGGTTATAAGAAGAAAGGAGAGGCCAACTTTATATCATCTCACACGGGAAAAGGGAAACAACGTCAGGGTAATAATCAACAAGTAGTATCGGTAACTATCCCAACAATGTTACCTCCACTACAGCAACAAAACAACAATGCTAATCAATATCAGAACGGGCAGCAGGGCCAATATCAGAATAGACAGAGAAGAGTAGATAGGCACTTTGATCAGCCACCAATGTCATACGCCCAGTTATTGCAACATTTACTGCAGTTGCGCCTAGTTGAGCTCCGTACCCTGGCTCCAGCAAAATGGGAATTGCCACGAAGTTATGACGCTAACGCACATTGCGACTTTCACTCTGGTGCTCCGGGGCATACTATAGAGAAATGTAAAGCCTTCATGCACAAGGTGCAGGATCATGTAGACTCCAAAGCTATCAATTTCTCGAATGCTGGGCCCAATGTTATTCAAAACCCTATGCCTGATCACAATGGGCCAAGGGTCAATGCGATAATTGAGGAATGTGAAGCTCTGAATTTGATCATGGATGTTGAGGAGCTGAAGACTCCATTGGCTGTGGTTAAGAACAGGTTATTGAAGGGGGGCGTCTATCCAGGTTGCGATGAGAATTGCTCAGTTTGTTTGACGAAGGTTAATGGTTGTGATTCGCTGAAGATGGGTATTCAAAATCTGATTGACGAGGGTTGTTTACAGTTTGATAGAGGTAATCAGCAAGAAGAGGTTGTTAGTGAGAAGGTTGCTATTATCACCATTCCGTTTAAAACAATTACTATTTCTGGTCCGGCAAGGCCACCTCCAGTCATTATCACAAGGGCTGGACCCATTCCGTATGAAAGTTCTAAGGCTATTCCATGGAATTACAGTGCAGAGGTGTTTGTCAATGGACAAAAGCAGGAATTAATGAATACTTCACCAATAAGTTCTAGTCTTGAGGTTAAAGTTGAGACTGATGCTATAACCAGAAGTGGTAGAGTGCGTACTCCTGTTAATGATCAACCCAGTACCTCTAGGTAAGATAGGGGAAAACAGGCAATGGATGGTTCTGTTCAGACTCCAGTGGTTACTGATTCTATAGTAAAACCGGTTGATGATGCTTTTCCGAAAATGTAGAGGAGTTTATGAGACTCATCCGGAGAAGTGATTACAAAATTGTGGACCAGTCACATCATACCCCATTCAAGATCTTTATTCTGTCATTGTTGTTATGCTCTGAAGCCCATAGGAATGCTCTTCTGAAAGTTTTGAATGCAGCCTATGTTCCTCAAGAGATTTCTGTTAACCAGCTGGAAGGGGTTGTAGTGCACGTGAATGCGGGTAATGGCTTGGGTTTTATAGATCTTGATTTGACTCCTGCTGGGAGGAATCATAACCATGCCCTGCATATTTCGATTGAGTGTCGTGGTTCACTGATGTCGCATGTACTGGTTGATATTGGATCATCGTTGAATGTATTTCCCAAGAAAGCATTAATGAAGTTAGATACCAGGGGACTTATTTATACACCAAGCGACTTGGTGGTGCGAGCTTTTGATGGCTCGAAGAGATCTGTCTTTGGTGAGATTGTGCTTCCGATCAAGGTTGGACCGGAAGTCTTTGATGCAACGTTTTATATAATGGATATTCATCCAGAGTACAGCTGTTTATTGGGTCGTCCTTGGATCCATGGTGCAGGCGCTGTAACCTCCACTTTGCATCAAAAGTTGAAATACATGGTGGATGGTCATGTAGTAACAGTGTACGGAGAAGAAGATATAATGATTAGTCAGTTGTCAACCTTCAAATACGTGGAAGTGGATGGTGAAATCCGTGAGACGTTGTGCCAGGGGTTTGAGAAGGTGAAGGTTTCTGAAGAGGTTGTCCAGTCTGAAGCTATAGAGCAGCCTGCAGGGGCAAATCAGCCCGAAGTTTCTATGTCTTCGTTTAAAGACACCAAACCAGTGGTTGAGGCTGGTAGCTCACAAAGGTGGGGCCAGGTGGTTGAAGTCCAGGAGAAGAGGGATACTTATGGATTGGGATACAAGCCATCCTGGAGAGATGGGGATCCTCCCAAATTCTATGGCCCAGTTCGTTTCACTAGTGCCAGTGTTTTCTTCGACAGGGTTAATGCCATTGAGGAAGAAGGGGACAGTGATTGTGACATGGATAGCTGGATCCTCCCTTGCGTCCCAGGAGAAAGTCTGTGCAACTGGTCTTCCAAGAGAGTCATTCAAGTCACTGGCTTCGAGTAATTGCTTCGTTTTCCTATTATGTTAATCCTGCGTTCTGCCCAAGACGTAGTGATTTTATTTGTAGGGCTTTTAACTGTTGCATGTTTTGCTTTATCATCAATAAAGGACTTTTCACACTCAAATATTTTGATCTCTGTCTTTCTGTTTTTTATTTTTATGCATTAAAAACCCACATCAAAATGGCAATGTGTTTCTTTGTTGCATACATAATAAGACATACCTCATCAATCATGCAGGTCTTTTTGTTCAGATGACACCGATCATGACTCGGCTATAGCTCGGTATGACTTTGACAATCCAATCTATCAGGCTGAAGAAGAGACTGACGAAGATTGTGAACTGCCCGAAGAGTTGGCCAGATTGTTGAAGCAAGAGGAGAGAGTCATCCTACCTCATCAGGAGGAAATTGAGATTGTGAATCTAGGAACTGAGGACGCTAGAAAGGAAGTAAGGATAGGGGCTGCATTGGAGGACAGTGTCAAGGGAAGATTGATTAAAATGCTCCGAGAGTATGTGGACATCTTCGCCTGGTCTTACCAAGACATGCCTGGGCTCGATACTGATATTGTTGTACACCGGCTACCACTTAAAGAAGGTTGTGCTCCGGTCAAGCAAAAGTTGAGAACAACTAAATCGGAGATGTCTGTCAAAATCAAGGAAGAGGTTTAGAAATAGCTAGATGCCGATTTTCTTGCCGTGACAAATTATCCTCCATGGGTTGCTAACATCGTGTATGTACCTAAGAAGGATGGGAAGGTCAGGATGTGTGTTGATTACAGGGTTTTGAACAGAGCAAGCCCAAAGGAAGATTTCCCGCTCCCTCACATTGACGTGTTAGTTGACAATACTGCTCAGTATTCTGTGTTTTCCTTCATGGATGGCTTCTCTGGGTATAACCAAATCAAGATGGCCCCAGAGGACATGGAGAAGACAACATTCATAACACCGTGGGGAACTTTCTGCTACAAAGTGATGCCCTTTGGATTGAAAAATGCAGGGACAACCTACCAGCGGGCGATGGTGACTCTCTTTCATGATATGATTCACAAGGAGATTGAAGTCTATGTTGATGACATGATTGCGAAGTCACAGACGGAAGAGGAACATTTGGTAAATCTTCAGAAGTTATTTGAAAGATTGAGAAAATTTAGACTGAGGTTGAATCCAAACAAGTGCACCTTCGGGGTGAGATCAGGAAAATTGTTGGGGTTTATTGTAAGTGAAAAGGGTATCGAGGTTGATCCTGCAAAGGTAAAAGCCATACAAGAAATGCCTATGCCGAAAATAGAAAAAGAAGTTCGTGGTTTCTTGGGGAGATTAAACTACATTGCTAGGTTCATCTCGCATCTCACAGCCACATGTGAACCAATCTTCAAGTTGCTAAGAAAAGATCAAGAGGTCAGGTGGAATGAAAATTGTCAAAAGGCGTTTGAAAAGATTAAAGAATACTTGCAGGAACCTCCGGTCCTTATGGCACCAATGCCAGGAAGGCCTTTGATTATGTATCTCACGGTTCTTGAGAATTTAATGGGTTGTGTGCTCGGTCAACAAGACGAGTCAGGTAGAAAAGAGTACGCCATCTACTACCTGAGTAAGAAGTTTACTGATTGTGAGTCAAGGTACTCGATGCTAGAGAAAACATGTTGTGCACTCGCTTGGGCCGCTAAGCGTTTGAGGCAGTATATGTTAAACCATACAACCCTTTTGATTTCAAAGATGGATCCAATAAAGTATGTGTTTGAGAAGCAAGCACTTTCTGGTAGAATAGCCCGTCGGCAGATGGTTCTGACAGAATACGATATTCAGTATGTTTCCCAGAAAGCCATTAAGGGAAGTGTTTTGTCAGAATATCTTGCTGAATAGCCAATTGAGGATTATCAACCGATGAAGTTTGAATTTCCTGACGAGCATATCATGTATCTGAAGATGAAGGATTATGAAGAACCTTTGCCTGATGAAGGACCTGAGATTGGGTCTCAGTGGAAGATGGTTTTTGATGGAGCTGTTAATTCATATGGTAACGGAATCGGGGCAATCATTTCGACTCCACAGGGTTCTCATATACCCTTTACTGCCCGATTAACGTTCATATGCACCAACAATGTGGCGGAGTATGAAGCATGCATCATGGGGTTAGAAGAAGCAATTGATTTGAGAATCAAGAACCTCGATGTTTATGGTGATTCTGCGTTGGTGGTTAATCAGATTACAGGTGAATGGGAGACTCGTCAAGTGAATCTTGTTCCATATAACAACTATGCCAGAAGGTTGTTACCTTTCTTCGACAGAGTAGACTTCCATCACATTCCCAGGGTTGAGAATCAGATGGCTGATGCGTTGGCAACGTTGTCATCAATGTATCGAGTGAATCTTTGGAATGAAGCTCCTTCAATCAGAATCATGCGCTTGGACAGGCCTACTTTTGTATTTGCAGTTGAAGGTGTATCGGATGGCAAGCCTTGGTATCATGACATTAAAGTCTTCTTGAAGAGTTAGGAATACCCAGCTGGGGCATCTTCTAAGGATAAAAAGACATTGAGGAGGTTATCAGGGAACTTCTTCTTGAACAAGGATGATGTGTTGTACAAGAGAAACTTTGACATGGTCTTGCTACGTTGTGTTGATGAACACGAGGCAGGCCTGTTAATGGAAGAGGTTCACAAAGGTTCCTTCGGTACTCATGCCAATGGGCATGCTATGGCAAGAAAATTGTTGAGAGCGGGGTATTATTGGATGACTATGGAGTCTGATTGTTTTAAATACTCCTGAAAATGTCATAAATGCCATATTTATGCTGACAAGGTGCACGTACTGCCTACTCCTCTGAATGTTTTGTCGTCACCTTGGCCTTTTGCCATGTGGGGCATTGACATGATTGGAAAAATTGAGCCGACTGCTTCGAATGGACATCATTTTATTTTGGTGGCTATTGATTATTTCACGAAGTGGGTAAAAGCTGCATCGTATGCCAACGTCACTAGACAAGTGGTAGCCCAGTTTATTAAGAAGGACATCATCTGCCGGTATGGAGTCCCGGAGAGAATCATTACTGATAATGGTTCGAATTTGAACAATACGATGATGAAGGAGCTATGCCAGACCTTTAAGATCGAGCATCATAATTCTTCTCCCTATCGTCCGAAGATGAATGGGGTTGTTGAAGCAGCTAATAAGAACATAAAGAAGATTGTGCAGAAGATGGTAGTGACATACAAAGACTGGCACGAGATGTTTCCTTACGCTTTGCATGGATATCATACTTCGGTATGCACATCAACTGGGGCAACTCCTTTCTCACTGGTGTATGGTATGGAAGCAGTCCTGCCATTAGAAGTTGAGATTCCTTTTTTGAGAATTCTGACAGACGTGAAGCTTGACGAAGCTGAGTGGGTACGTTCCCGGCTGAATGAACTAAACCTCATTGAAGAGAAGAGATTGAAAGCCATTACGCATGGCCAGTTGTATCAGAGCAGGATGAAGAAAGCCTTTGATCAGAAAGTGCACCTCGGTGTTTTCAAGCTGGTGAATTAGTTCTGAAAAGGATCATTCCTCCTCAAACAGATCACAGGGGCAAATGGACTCCAAACTATGAAGGGCCCTATGTAGTAAGAAAGGTTTTCTCTGGTGGAGCCTTATTACTCTCAACTATGGATGGCGAAGATTTTACGTCCCCTGTGAACGCGGATGTAGTCAAAAATTACTTTGCATTAAAGAGACCCGCTGAACATAAAAAGAAGGTTCAGGCAAAAATGGGGCATCCTGGCGAACCATAAAAAGAAAAGGTTCGGGCAAAAATTAGGGATAAAAGAAAAAAGAAATAAACCCGCAAGGCTGAAAACCTGAAAAGGCAACCTTGGTAAAAATGGGTATCCCGATGGATTGAAAACCCGAAAAGGGCGATCCAGGCAAAAGTTAGGGATTTAAAGGCAAAGACTACGATCCGCGTTCGATCTGTGATCACTATTCACACTTGGAGAATTCGAAGGAAAGGAATCAGTCTAGTCATTCATCCTTAGAGGCCAAAATATCTGCGGATAAACAAGTCATATGGGTTATAGCTGAGTCGAGTCATGGTGGATATCTGTTCCCCACATTGCCGACATTTGTGTTTTCTTTTATTTTTTGCGCAATTACCTCTTTTCAGGAATTGCTTCCAGATGTAAATGCCTATTTACAGGCCGATTCATTCAATAAAGTTTGCATTTTAGTCAAAGAGCTTTTGTTTTTTGTTTTACCTGTTTTGTTTGTGAAAATGTTCAATATTTTTGATAAAAACATTACATGCTAAAACGTTGAGCTCTGTGAAACAAGTTGGAAAACAGTGGCAATTGCTTAGGCGGCAGTCACTATGATGATAATCAAAGTAATCATTTTTGCATGTAGACCTTTCTGTTGGTTTTGCAGGATGATAGGTGTACCTCCCCAGTAGAGTTTTGCTCTCCCCAACTTTTAAGGTTGATCGTCCTCAGCAGTTTATTACTCTTCCCCATCAGAGCATCGAGGATCGTCTTCCTCAACAGAGTATAAAGAGTTAATTCCCCAAGCGGAGTCGTTGAGGATTGTCCCCCTCAGCAGAGTACAGAGGATTGTATGCCCAGCCGAAGTTGTGTTTGGATTACTATTCCCCAGCCAGCGTTCAGTAGTTGATTGCTTTAAGGTGGATGTTGTTGTATCTCCAGCAGGAAGTTCGTGGACAAAGATGTTATTATCCCCACAGAGTTCTGGTATCTACTTTCCTCAGTTGGTCAGAAAGTATATTCTCAACGACAACGGCTCGATCTAATCCCCAGCAGGGTGAGAGTAAGGTTATTTCCCTAGCAACAGATTAAGCTCACCAACATCCCCAAGCAGAGTCTGGTGGTGAGTGGTATTCCCAACGGGTCTTAAGTCTAATCGTTTTTGGCAGGCGTCAAATCCAAGTTCTGAAACAGTTGGTCATCCCCAGCGGAGGAGTTTCCATATTCAGTATTCATCTCCCTCCCCCAGCTGAATGGGTATCCTCTCGGAGTTTCGTCCATCAACAGCAGAGTTGTTGATCCTGACATTCCCCAACAGAGTGGGTATTCTCTCGGAGTTTCGTCCGTCTCTGATAGAATTCGTGGCCTTGTTTCTTCCCAGCAGGGTGAAGTATACCTCATTAGGATCTCTTGGTTAAGAATGACATGTCAGTTTACCATACCCAGGAGCTGCCTTTGTCCTTAGCGTTTATTACGCTAGAACGCCCTTTTTGCATTGCATAAGCATCTTTTGCATGGCATCCTCCCAAATGCGTAGCATTCCATTTCGTATGGAGCATTACGGTAAAATTCAAACATATGCATTTGAAGCATAAGCCAGGTTTGGTATTTTTTTTGCAGGATTTCTTTTTCCAGCAGAAAAGGATACGATCCAAGGGATGTTGTTTAGCATCACAACCGCATCTGAAGATTTCTTATTACACTTCCCCCGCAAAGGTTGATGTTCAGGTCTCTCTCATGTGAAGTCATGTTGAAGATTTCTTATTGTACTTCCCCCGCAGAGGTTGATGTTCAAGTCTCTCTCATGTGAAGTCATGTTGAAGATTTCTTATTGTACTTCCCCCGCAGAGGTTGATGTTCAGGTCTCTCTCATGTGAAGTCATGTTGAAGATTTCTTATTGTACTTCCCCCGCAGAGGTTGATGTTCAGGTCTCTCTCATGTGAAGTCATGTTGAAGATTTCTTATTGTACTTCCCCCGCAGAGGTTGATGTTCAGGTCTCTCTTATGTGAAGTCATGTCGAATATTTCTTATTGTACTTCCCCCGCAGAGGTTGATGTTCAGGTCTCTCTCATGTGAAGTCATGTTGAAGATTTCTTATTGTACTTCCCCGGCAGAGGTTGATGTTCAGGTCTCGCTCATGTGAAGTCATGTTGAAGATTTTCTTCGCCAATTCCCTCTATCAGCAGGGATGGTGTTCTTTATGCAAATTTCAGGTTTATTTTGGTATTCAATCTCCATGAATCCTTTGAATGCATGACAGCCGTTGCCATCATGCCTTCAGGACCAAGTTGATTGAATAGAGGCAGCTGTAACACCTCAAAATTTGCCTTGTTGTTTTTAGCTAACTGGTTTATGTTTCTTTGCATTTCTTGCATTAGCATCTGTGCATAGCATTGGTTCTTAGCTTGGGATCAAGGTACTTGGTCCATATTCTCAAGTCTCAAGCCTCAAGGTGGTTTGAGGAGTTCATCACATCTTCATAAGTTCAAGAATGGCAAAGGATTTCAAGTGAATCTTTCTCTCCTAATCAGATGGTCCAATTAGGGTTTTGACCCAAAGGACTTTTTGGAGGGCTTTGTGTATTCAAGCATGGTGTCATGGGGTCTTTATGCTTGCATGTGTCCATAGATGAGGGTTTGGTTGATGGTTTATGGTGTGGAATGTTCAGTGGATTAGTTATTTGTGAACCAAGAAAAGTCAATTGCAAGGGAGAAAGTCAACTGTGGAATTTTGAGGTTCTCTTCATGGTTTTCAAGGTCTCACAACCTCATATGGTCTTCAAGGGTTAATTTTCATTCCATGTATCAAGAATCAAGGGTTTGTACAAAAGTTACTAAATTTGGAAAGTGACCTATAATGAGAAGTTTTCATTTTTGGCAAGTTTTTCACTACATTCAACTTGATTTTCCATCATCAATAAAGCTTCAAATGAATTTTCCTCCAACATTAAAGTTGAAGATCTTGCTCTCCCATTTCCAAAAAGTACTAGATGGTTCTCATAGCATTTGTGAAGCTCAAGTTATGATCAAAAGAAGACAAGGTGTTTTTAAGGGTTTTCTCATATACCAATTTTTACACTATTTGCATTTTGATTCAAAAAGACTTGTAATGGTTTCTATTGCTTCAAGTCATGTTATACTATTAGAGTACAAGTCATAAGGATTATTTTTGGCCTTTGAACCAAGTCATTCCATGCTATATTTCTCACTTATTTCACATTGTACAAATTTGCAAATGGATCAAAAACACACAAACCAAGCAAGTGCAAGGCCCAAGTACAATTCATTTGTGATCAGCAGAGGAAATGTGAGTGGATCATGCTCATTTTGTGGCATTGGCACCTGAGAATTAGTGGGATAAGCTCAAAGTGCAAATTTGCAAAATCATTCAAAACTCACTAATCAAGGAATTAACAAGACCTTAATCATAATCAGGGGAATAACCAAGAGTATATAAGCTAACTCATACCCTCATTGCTAGGTCATGCACTCATTCTTGCTCAGAATTCCAAATTTCACTCTCACTTTCTCCTCTTCGATTCTCTCTCACCTTAAGAGCTTTTTGAGAAATTCTTTCACATTCTGAATCCTTGAAGTTCATAGAACACAAATCAATCATCATCTGAAGCTATAATCAAGGGATTTAGTGGGTTCAAATTTGGAAACCATTTCTTCAAAACTCAAGATCCAGACTATATTCAAGCTCTAATTGCATTTATTTTGCAATTAGAGGTTCCTAAGGCTTGATCTGCAGCCTATCTCTGGTTTTCTAGGAGTATTTTGAGCTCTTCAAGACCTCAGGTTAGTGGTGATTTCATGCTCGTAGAACCTAAATTTTTTATGTGCATAATGATCTGTGATGTTTACTGAGCATGCTGATGTATTTTATTTTGAATTTGGACGTGTGGATTGTGTGTATTATGAGTTTGAAATTTTTGGATCCAAACTGTTTCTCTTCGATTTGGCTTATATGTTGTTGATTTGTTGAAATGAACATCATATCTGTGATCCTTATGAATTTATGATCAATTTGGTATACTCATATGCGATTTCTAGAGATTTTGTTGTTGATGTCCACCGGAGGAGACGACCGGAGCCCTAGCTCCGGCGTCTGGTTTTGTTTTCCGGCCAGCCAGGGTTTTTGTGAAGAAGATGGAATCTTAGCCGTCCCTTGCTTAGATCTGATGGTCTACGTTGTGCCACGTTTTTTAATTTTGTTTTTATTTCATTTGATTGTGTGTGTGCATCTCCATGATTGTTACTGTGCGTTCTGATCTGGACCACTGATCTTGTTTAATATTTAATTTGTTTGACTGATTTGCATGCGTAGGATGAATCCAATGGTTGAATGGTTGCCAGCACATTAAAGTTATCACATGCCTATCACGTGTTGGTTTTAATTTCTGATTGTGTTTGGTGTGCGCGTGTGTACCATGGTTTATTACGTCCTTTCAATCTGAGCCTTTCATCATGTTTGACTTGGTTTTGGTTGACTGCGTGTGGTCCCTTGGATTGATCTGTTGGCAATGATGGAGTCACAAGAGTTGACTCTGAGTCTATTGTAAGAAGCGCTTTGGGCTTCTACTTTCTACACCTCCCTTGTGATCCAGCCCAACCTTTTGAACTGATTTTCATTGCTATCTGAACCCCCTTAGTTTTTTTCATTTCATTTAATTGCTTTGTTTTGCATTTTAATTTTTAAAAATAATTTTTTTGCATCCAAAAATTACAAAAAAAATCATGAAGCATATTTAGCATTTTATAAAAATTTTCCAAATTTTATTTTCTCTTTTTATTTCATTTTTGTTGTCTGAATTAATTGTTTAATTGATTTCTTTTTTGAATTGTTCTTATTTTGCACACTTTGCATTGTAGATTTTATTTCTCATAGCATACAAAACATTTTGAGCCCATTATTTTTGCGTTGTTTCATCAACATACTGAAGTGCATAATAACATTTTTCTCATATTTTTAAATTCTGTTCATATTGCATTTTGGTCCCTCTCTTTTGCATATTAGTTCATAACTCCTATGTGACTTTGCATGTTTGATTGAAGGACTTATCTTGTGAATTTTTGCATGAGTTTTTAATATGATGTTTGCTTCTATTTGACTTGCCTTGAGATTTAATTTAGTAATTTCTGAAGATGATTTGCTAATTTTTTGATTGCTCTTTGTTTGAGGTCTCTTTTATGCACATCTTTGGATCATGTTTGGTTACTTGTTTGAGAAGGCACTTGTGCCATTGTTTGGGATTGTTTCTTTGACTTACTGAACCATGTTTGAATCATTATAAGTCATTTGATTACAATTATAGGTCATTGGTATGAGGTTGTTGCATATTTTGTGCACATGTTCAATTTTTGATTTACATGCCTCTTTTGACTTATCTTTTTACTTCTTCTCATCTATGCCTCTTCTTGAGTTGTGTTTGGTTTGTGTATGACATGCCATATCACTTCTTTGTATCTCATTTGATGTATGTTTCTGACCTTGGAACTTTATATTAATCCCATGAGTTATTCATGTTTCATTTTGCATCCTTTAACATGTTTCATTTACATGCTTCCTTCTTCTTCTTCTTTGGATCACAATGCTTCATGATATGATTTCCTTTTGCATGTGTGAATTATTGATGATAATATGATCTTGGTTCTGACTTGCACTCATCTTCATCTTATCTTTCTCATTTCATTTTGATATGAAGTTCATGCGTGTTTAAGTGTGCATTTCATACAAGTATGTTTGCATTCTTTCATGATTATCTTTGCATGCTTACTTTAATTGTTTTGCATGGATCTTTGAAACTTGTTTGATGATTTGAGTTGGACATTTATGATATGATGTGCTTGATGCCACTTCTTGTTTCCCATTTTCTCCTTCTCTTTCTTTTTCTTCTCTTTCACTCTCTTCCTCCCATGAATCTCAAGACTTGTTTAAGTCTTGGATTCTTTCCCTTTAGAGCTACCTAGTCCAACTTAATTTTTGATTAAGCTTGGAGTAGGATTAGCATTAGGTTTTAGGTTTTCCTTCCTAAGCCTCACTAACCATAGGATATCCATGCATGATAACATTAGGACTCTTAGCTTCCCTTTAGAGTTTCCTTTGTGTCTTATCTCTTCTCATCTCAAAACTTCTTGAAAACACTTAATAAAATATAACGTATATTGCACTCGAGCCTTAAGTGTAGGAAATGAAGAACGAGAGGTCTCCCCTCCTCTTCTAGAGTGTTTAGCATACGTCCCATTTGGGGGCGACCATGCGATTCACTCGTTCCCGCATGGTAGACTTTGGTGCAATGTAAGTTACGAACTAACTTAAAAAACACTTCTGTATAAAAAACACAAAATCAAATTCAAATCTTTTTATCCTTTGGGATTGTTTGGTTCCAGACCATTTTCAGAAAAGAGCACGTTACCTTCCGTTTGAGTCGCAAACAGGCATCGACCCTAACTGCCGGACGCGAATCTAACGTCGCTCATAAAAAACACTCGCCCATCCGTGGTCGTACCTGCGAACTACGACTGCTCTGATTTCCTCTTTCTCGTCCGATTGAGGATACGTAGGCACAAGACAACGATGTCTTGGCGAGCAACCTTCCCCCACAGTTCCCGTCGGAACTACGTTGACTCTGACTTTCCCATTGCACTGAGGGAGTACGTAGGCCTAGGACAACGATATCGTCCTATCAAGTTACTTCTTTTTTATTTTCTTCTTCGTTTCTATGTTCTTTCCGTTCTTGTTTCTTCTCCGGTCCAGTAGCAGTGGAGCTCCAGACGACGACACCCCTTGATGCAGACAACAAGCGTGGATCCCGTTGAGTACGATGGATGTGTTTGGTGCTAGCACCTTCCCTTCGCGTAACCGACTCCCGTACCCGTTTCTCTTAGTCGTAAGACCATGTTCTTTCCATTCCTTTAGGTTTATGCAGTGTTTCCTTTCCCTCTCTCGGGATAAATACACATTGCTGGCGACTCTGTGTTTTTCCGCGTCACTCTCACGTTTGTACCGTTGGATGCGAATCTTTCAGGAGCGACACCCGTGGCCTTTTTTCATATGGGGAATCGACATGATTGGCATGATTGAACCTAAGGCTTCAAATGGACATCGGTTCATCCTGGTAGCCATTAACTATTTAACCAAGTGGGTCGATGCGGCATTATACGCCAATGTAACCCAACAAGTGGTGGTCCGATTTATCAAAAACAATCTCATCTGCCGTTATGGTGTTCCAAGCCAGATCATTACGGATAATGGATCTAACTTGAACAATAAGGTGATGAAAGAGTTGTGTGCTGAGTTCAAGATCGAACACCATAACTTATCTCCCTACCAACCCAAGATGAACGGAGCAGTAGAAGCGGCTAATAAGAACATTAAGAGGATTGTTCAAAAGGTCCGACCTCACGTCTTCAGGAAAGGAGACCTCGTGCTCAAGAAGATACAATCATTTCTCACTGATTCTCGGGGCAAATGGACTCCGAATTATGACGGCCCCTATGTGGTCAAGAAAGCTTTCTCAGGCGGCGCCCTGAGACTTGCAACCATGGATGGAGAGGAGTTTGCCTACCCCACGAATGTTGATGTAGTCAAGAAATACTACGCCTAAACTAAAAAATAAAAAAAAATAAAAAAACGTCTCGGTGGATTGAAAACCCGAAAGGGCGGTCCAGGAAAAAATTAGAGACATAATCAAAAATCATCCCGGTGGATTGGAAATCTCAAAAGTACAATCCAGGAAAAAGTTAGGGATAACGGCAAGTAAATACGTCCAACAGGGTCAAATCCCTCAGCGGCAGCCAGGCCTTCCGTCAGGAAAACTCCGGTTAAGGTCATCTTCTACGGAAGCTCAGGATGCCCAGAATTCAAAGTTGGTAGAAGGATAGCGGTCGTCATGTTTCAATGTAGCCCTCTTTCCCTTAAATTACCATTTTCTAAACTTTGTAAATACTCTATGGAATCACGCATTTGGCTGATTTCCATCCTATCAACAAAATTTGAGCCCTAGTGCTTTTGTTTGCAATTCTTATTTGTTTTATCTTTACAGAACGACATTTTAACAGGATTAACGATTCTTGAAAAGAAACAAAAATGAATTTACTTGTAAAACTTTTTCTGCTTTTAAAATAAAGATGGCAATTTCTTTTGATTGTCGAACATCGAAAGAACATCGATCGCTTCTCCAGAAGTAATCAAACCTTGAAGTGCAGAATCAAAGTAATCTTCCTAAACCAGTGCGCCTGAATGAAGGATCGGCTATATAAGATGTGATTTTCCCATCTGACATCCCCGACAGAGTTCTCACCTCCTGAGCCCGACCAACGGTTGTTCCCCGCAGGGACTATCCCTCCTAAGCAAGGCATAATTGCTATTTTCTGAACCAGCGATACTTTTCATCTCCCACTGTGGTCGAGTATCCAGTCTTGTTCATCTAGTAGTCTGTATGTTGCATCAGTTTTGTCAGCATATACATACATATATCATGCATTATTGATTTACATTCGCATTCATATTGCATCACTATCACTCTAGTCGGTCTTATCCCCTAGTGATAAAAGTCTTCTCAATCGAGTTGTCAGTTCTTTCCTCGTCAGGAAATGCCGCATCTAAACGATCTCTCCTCCAGTTTATTTCTAGATTAGAATTGGCCTTTGACCACTTTGATAACTTGAACCTCTGAAAAACCAGAGAACCATCGACGAATGTCACTCTTCGCCATTGAAGATGATATTTTCGCTTTCCCAGATTAAGAAAAATCCCAAGAGAAAGCCTCTTAATCAGAAATTCGACAATACAGCAGTTTTTCTCTGAAAAATCCGCTGACAGAAAGGTCATCAGCACCTCAAAATTGGATCACATCATATGGCATTTCTCCGAGAAGATCTCGAGAAAAGTATAATGAAATATCGCCAAACGGAAACAGCCTCTCAAGAGACTCGTTCTCCCCGATAGAGTCGACAAATGGCGTCTCAAACAAAGAAGTTTGTACACCTCTACCACTCAGACAAATGGGTTCCCCAGCAACTCTGACATCAGATCTTTTTCCATCAAATGGCATCTCCCCAAGAAAATTCGGCGAGAAGTTTAAGGAAAACCGCTACAAATATCGTCCCTTGTCAAGAAAGTTTATTGATAAAAGAAATTGAGACCAGCTCCTTGGTAGGAAACCAGGATCGAGGGGAAGTTTATTTCAAAAACTTAGACCAGTTCCTTGGTACAAAGACCAGGATCGATGGGAAGTTTATATCAGAAACTTAGACTAGTTCCTTGGTAGAAAGACCAGGATCGAGGGGAAGTTTATATCAGAAACTAAGACCAGTTCCTTGGTAGGAAACCAGGACCGAGGGGAAGTTTATTTCAAAAGAAAACTTAGACCAGTTCCTTGGTAGGAAACCAGGACCGAGGGGAAGTTTATATCAGAAACTTAGACCAGTTCCTTAGTAGGAAACCAGGACCGAGGGGAAGTTTATATCAGAAACTAAGACCAGTTCCTCGGCAAGAAACCAGGATCGAGGGGAAGTTTATTTCAAAAGAAAACTGAGACCAGTTCCTTGGCTGAAGACTAGGATCGAGGGGAAGTTTACCTTTTCTAAGCATCATTGCTTAGAAAAAGAAGAAGGATGCGTGAACTGCCATTCTTAATCACCATCAAAATTTTGGGTATTCTGATATTTAATCCTCTTGCACCCCGAATGCCCGAATACCTTCGCCATTCACACCTTAGGGTCCAAGAAGATTAAATAGGGGCATCTGTCATACCCCAAATTTTGACCATTAAGATTTCCCATCATTAGGAAAATCATCACCACAATATGGATGAATCATTATGCCTCATCAGTCTCCCCAAAGATGGATGAGCATCCACTACTAACAAAGATTAGGGTTTCAAGCCCTATCTGAGCTTTAGACAAAGGATCAATCAAGAATTGACATGATATTCAACTTGTCTAACCTCTCAAACATCCACAAAGGATCAAGAGGACTCCCACATCAAGGATTAAGCACAAGGCTGCAACATTCTGAGTGGATTAAGCCTCAAGATCGCCAGTGTCACCAAATTAGGGTTTGGTCGACCAAGGCCTCCAGATGGAAATTTTCCTCTGGCCACGAGCCAATGCTTCAAAGCATAACTTGAATTACTCCATGGGACCTCATAAACCCAATCATCATGTTAATTTGGTCTCAGGGGATGCATTCATCAAAAATCAAGAATTAGGGTTTCTTGACCTAATTCACCCCTAAGTTGACTTTTGGGACAAAACATGAGACAAGCCCACAAGAGAGGAGTTGAGGGTCTCTAATAAACCAAATTGATCCATTTGCATCAATGGATTGATCCAAGAAGCTTGAGCAACAAGTTTCAACTTCATCAGAACCACAAATAGGGTTTCGCGAGAAAAGTCAACTCTGCCTTTGACTTTTGACCCAGGCATGTTCCCAAACCTTGGGACATGATTCAATACACCCTATAACACCTATGAAATGAATCCATCAAGTTTGATTTAGGTCAATGACTTGATTTCATAGAGGATCGCACAGTTTGGAGTTCATCTGACAAAAAGTCAACTGTGCACAAAAGTCAACTTTGACTTTTTGAGATTTTTCACAATTATGGTTCCCTAACCCTAAAATGATGTTAATGTGTGATTGGAATCATCATTCATCAAGAAAAATCAAGAAAAGTTGGATAACTTGTAAAAGGGGTAACCATAAAAAACTTAGAAATTTTCTAAGTTATGGAACAAAGTGGCTAAGGTTCCAACTTTGGAGGATCATAACTCCTAAACCACAAAGCCATTTTTCCCCATTCAAAGCTGGATTTGTAGCTCTCATGGACCTCTACAAAAGCTTCAAACACAACTCATTCCAATTCCTCATGGATTTTAAGTTATGGAATGATCAAAATCAGAAAAAGTGAAAATGTCACTTTTTTCCAACACTTAGTGAAATTTTCACTAAGTCAAAATCTGCCTTCACTTTTTTCCAAATGTAGGGGCATTTTTCACTTGGATCAAAAAAGTATCAAAACCAACTATGATCAAACAATTGGTGTATCATATGAGGGCTTTCAAAATGGCCAAGAACTCCATTAAATTCCACTTGAGCCATGAGATATGACAATGGCAATATGCCTTGCTGAAAACTGTCAAGGCAAGGCAGATTTGTGCATTTTGCTCGATTTTCAAAATTTGTGCAAATGACAAACACATTATCCATCTGAACACCTCAGGGGGAGACCAAGGAGGGCCAAACACTGATCTATCAGCCTCCCAAGTCCTTGGAACTAAAAGTAGCATTGCCAAACCTAGAAATCCCTAAAGAGGGGACCAGACTCCAATTTTGTTTTGGAGCATTCAATGGATGCACCAAGGTGGCATGGACTGAGCCATTTCCAACTGAATTCAGTCAAGACATATCCAAGACCAGGGGAACCAGCAGCCTGTGCCCTAACCTCTAGTCAATGGCTAGAGGAGACTTGAGATTCCAAAATGCAACCATTGGCCAAACCTCTGCAGCAGTTACCATTCACTATTGCTTGCAAAACAAACTTGTTCCACTATAAATAGAGCTCATTTGTGATCAGTTTGAGTACACCAAAGCCATCAAACAGATGCTTTCCTCAAAATCACCTTCTCACTTCCAATTTTGCCTTCTAAGGCAAGTCACTATCGAGTTTTGAGTTTGAGAGCAATTCCAATCAAACCAATCACACACACACCTCATAAACATCATATAGAAGTGATCCAAACACTCACATAATATCTGGAACACCAAAATCACAAAATCACTAGCCAGTTGCTCAAGTTCTTGATAGATTTACAGTTGGGGTACCATTTTAAGTTCCAGATCATTTCCATTCATTCCAAGCATTCAGACACACTCCATAGCACCTAGGGAAGCTGTCCATATCCTTGGAACCAAGATGTAGCACCTCTAACACAAAACACGATCACCAGCTGCAAGAGGTAAGCATGAGCTCTTCTAACTCTATGATCCATGCATTTTTTGCTGCATAATAATTTGGTCATATGTTCATGATCATGCATGGAGTGTTTTCCCTCAATCAATTGTTTTGTTTGGATCGTGTATGGAATTTCTGAACCTTCATGCAGAATTTAGGGTTCTTGAGGTTTCTCTTTGATTTCTTATTCCATGCTTAAAATAAATGAAATTAAAGACCATAGACATGATCGTGAGGTGAAAACGAGTAGATTGATATGTAGATTGATATGTAGATTGCATGATATAATCAAGTATTCAGTGTGATTGGATAGAAAACGCAAATCTGCAGAAACAGAGGGTGGCGCGTGTTCTTGCCATTGTTCTTGGCGCCCTTTTTTAAAATTTGAATATTTGAATTTTGTGATTTTATTTAATTGATTCAAAAATTAATTTCTCTCTAGGTTTTAATGATTTTAAGTTGATTCTTTTTTTAATAATTCACAAAAATGTTAAAATATTTTATTTTACCAAAAAATCCCAAAAAATATTATTTATTTCATATATTTGATATTTTTGCAAAGAATTAATGTTTTATTTGTTTTTAATATTTGAAATATTTTTCCTCCATGATTTTCTAAACTTAATTGATTGCCAATCAATTTGGGGATAGAAACATGATTTTTGAAACATTAATCCAATACCACAATTTGTTTTTCGCACATGTTTAACAATTTTGATCATTTTAATTGAATTTTTATTCAATTAAAATATATTTGGAAAACAAATTAGGGTTTTGATCAATTCAACCCTCATCAATCTTTTTCAAACACTTTTTGGGTCTCTAGTAGAGTGTAAAACCCAGCCCTTTTTGAAAACCAATAAATTTGGGCCTCAATGTATTGTATAAGTCCTGACACCATCAAAAAGTTTGGCGCGATCGTCGCCTTTTTAACAAAAACAATTGGGCCTCTCCTTGAGCTGTAAGCCCCACCACTTGTACAAAAATAAAACTTTGGGCCTCTAATAGAGTGTCAGATCCAATCCCCTTTTAACAAAAAACCTTTTTGGGCCTCAGACATTGTATAAGTCCTTGTGCGTTAAAAGATAATCTCAGCGCGATCGCCAGTTCAAAAATCAAATTACCTGGGCCTACCCTCGTGTTATAAGCCCCATTTCTTTTCTTTAAATCATTGGGCCTCTTGAGAGAGTATGAGACCCATCCCTTTGTACAAAAAACCTTTTTGGGCCTCAGTCACTTGTATAAGTCCCTGTACAATTTCAAAACAACAGTGCAATCACTGATAAAACCTTCGGCCTCTCCTTGAGCTGTAAGCCCCAACAATCTTTTCAAAGCATTTTCTTCTTTGATTTAGAATATAATATTGTTATCAAAGCTTTTTTTGTTGAACAACTAACAAAACAGCATGGAAGCTCTACAACCGAGTAAGTGTTTACCCGTTTTCTTTATCTGCTTTCATATATATATATATATATAACTATATTGTGGGGCTGCTCACTGTAAGTCTTCTTTCACAAACTTTTATATACTTGTCAAATATCAACTATGTAATACTAGTACAGTTATTTAGAGTTTTCCCCGGCAACTACGTCTAGCACTAGGAAAAGCCCCGTTGGTCACTCTTAAATACAAACAAAACTAGATCCCCATAGGATTACCAGATACAGTCTTCCCTCCTCTTGGGGTTAAACAATATGGAGACGTGAAAGAAAGCATTCTCGGTGAACCCATTCTCAGACTGTCACCCTTAGACATTGTCAAAGAAACTCTACTCCCCAGAGTTGATCTATTCTCTATGAATGGCATCTCTTGAGTTTCTTCCAAATTCTCGGATTTTCCTGGCTTGATCTATTCTCGGTGAATGGCATGTCTTGAACTTCTCAGGGTTTGGGGACCCACATGCTTCCTAAAAGCATCCCCGCCTCCTCTTAGGCATTTTACAAGGACCCTTCGGCTTCTTAAAAGCTCTCATGCCTTCTCTTGGGCTTAGTACAAGGACCCAGAGACCTCTACAAGTATAGGAACAGAACCTAGTCATCAATTTGCTAGAGTTGTCTTTCTGAGTCAAGTGTCAGACCAGTTAATGGGTTGACCTTCATCCCTTAACACACCAGCCTTCTCTTGGGCATCATACAAAGATCATTCACTTATCCGAGAATCGATTTCTCAAAACACCAGTAGACTTGGATAATCTCAATACCCTTTGGATTTCCCATGTCCTTAAAGAACAGGAAATAGCCCTGATCTTCTGATCAGTACCAAAGCACAGCCTTGCCTTTAATCATTCCCTTTATAAGAACTGATTTTCTCTTTTATCCACTATACTGGACCTGTCACTAAACTGAAATAGTCACCAACAAAGTTAGCCTCCTCTTGGGCTTTGTACAAAGATTCTCCCCAGTGGAGCACACCTTTCTAGACTCTCTTGTTGAGTCAACCTCTTTAGCCTCCATCTCGAGCTTCGTATGAGATACAAATCACTCTCTTGTTGAGTATAAAAGACTCTCTTGTTGAGTCAAACCCTTTTTAGCCTCCATCTCGGGCTTCGTACGAGATACAAATCACTCTCTTGTTGAGTATAAAAGACTCTCTTGTTGAGTCAAACCCTTTTTAGCCTCCATCTCGGGCTTCGTACGATATATAAATCACTCTCTTGTTGAGTATAAAAGACTCTTTGTTTATTCAAACCCCTCTTTAGCCTCCATCTCGGGCTTCGTACGAGATACAAATCACTCTCTTGTTGAGTATAAAAGACTCTCTTGTTGAGTCAAATCTTTAGCCTCCATCTCGGGCTTCGTACGAGATACAAATCACTCTCTTGTTGAGCATAAAAGACCCTCTTGTTGGGTCACAAACCTTTAGCCTCCATCTCGGGCTTCGTACGAGATATAAATCACTCTCTTGTTGAGTATAAAAGACCCTCTTGTTGAGTCAAACCTTTAGCCTCCATCTCAGGCTTCGTACGAGATATAAATCACTCTCTTGTTGAGTATAAAAGACCCTCTTGTTGAGTCAAACCTTTAGCCTCCATCTTGGGCTTCATACAAGACACATACAAAACACTCTCTTGTTGAGTATAAAAGATTCTCTTGTCGAGTCAACCCTTTTAGCCTTTATCTCGGGCTTCGTACGAGACAATAAATAAAAGGCACCCTCTTGTTGGGTCAATAGCCTCCTCTTAGGCTTTGTATAAGGAAAACCCCGGTTGAGTCAATCAACCTTTTAGCATCAAAGTCATGCCTTGCTCACAGCATACAAACATCAACAACTCCTCTTTAGAGATGACAAATTCTCTCTCAAGCTAAAACCCTCCAGCTTCACATCTTGGGCTTTGAACAAGATATAAATCACCTTTAGCGTCATGTCTTGGGCTTTGAACAAGACACCAAAACAACCTTTTTTCTCCCATAGAATAGGAGGAACTACGATCGCTCTGATTTCCTTGTTTCGTCAAACGGGAATATGTAGGCATAAGATTGAAAAATCTTAGCGAGCATACTAATCAAAAGCCCAAAATCCAGTATCTCCACCAAATCAATCGAAAAGCAGTAAATCTAAACACATCTTACAAAAAAACCTCACAAACGATCCAGACACTCTATTCTTAACAAAATAACCGAAGAGAGACCCACATCTTAATAGCATCTGTAAACCGACAGTCATCTGTTTAAACTTAGTATGCAAGCAGGGTTAATTGGAGACATCTATTTCCCTTCCTTAATCAGCTTAATAGGATAAAAAATGAATCAAACTGTAGTACCCAAGCGATATTGATTCGAAACCACAAAAACCGTGCTACACATATCTCATTGTCATGCTGCAGCTTATGGAGGGCATGCAAGTACCTCTAAAACATGTGCAAAGATCCTGCAATCTAGTCTCTTCTGGCCAAATCTTTGGAAGGGTGTCCATATCACCGTTATAAACTACGACCGGTGTCAACGCACTGGAAACATCTCTAGACGCGATGAAATGCCACAGAAGGGAATTTTATAAGTGGAAGTCTTTGACGTATGGGGTATAGATTTCATGGGACCCTTTCCGTCTTCTTTTGGTAATAAGTACATACTCGTTGCAGTCGATTACGTGTCATAATGGATTGAGGCAGTAGCTTCTCCTACGAATGATGCAAGAGTGGTGATTAAGCTCTTTAAAAACATAATCTTTCCTAGGTTTGGTGTACCAAGAATTGTCATTGCCGATGGCGGCTCTCATTTCATTTCAAATGTCTTTGGGAAGCTTTTGCTCAAATATGGAGTCCGACACCGAGTAGCAACCCCCTATCATCCTCAAACCAGTGGCCAAGTCGAGGTGTTAAATAGGGAGATCAAACAAATCTTATAAAAAAACCGTCGCAACTTCCAGGAAAGATTGGTCTACTAAACTTCATGAGGCTCTGTGGGCTTATAAAACAGCTTACAAAACCCCGATAGGAACCACACCATTTAAAATGGTTTATGGAAAGTCCTGCCACCTGCCTGTAGAACTAGAACATAAAGCTTATTGGGCCATTAAGACGCTAAACATGAATTACGCAGCGGCAGGTGAGAAAAGAATTTTAGATATCCATGAACTCGAGGAACTTATACTAGATGCCTACGAAAATGCCCGAATTTATAAAGAGAGAGCCAAGAGATGGCATGATAAGCGAATAGCAAAGAGGGAGTTCAATGAAGGAGACGTAGTTCTTCTCTTTAACTCTCGACTGAAGATGTTCTCAGGCAAGTTACGTTCCTAATGGTCTGGCCCCTTTGAGGTTGTGAGAGTTTTCCAAAGTGGAGCAATCGAAATTCGAGGTAAAACAAACGAAACATTCATTGTGAACGGGCCGACTTAAGCACTACCACACCGTAGAGAACAAGGAACTTTTCACTAGTAATAAGTTAGAAAAGCTACCCGTTCCTCCCAATGAATGATTTTTCTTTCTAGATCAATGTCGAGCTCCCGACATTAAACGAAGCGCTTCGTGGAGGCAACCCACGATCTTTGTTTGTTATTATTTTATTGATGTTTTTATACTTTTACTTGTATTAGTTGTTAACTTTTATACACATTTACATTTATGTTATTATTATTATTATTATTATTATTATTACTATTATTATTATTATTTTTATTTCTCACTAACTTATGTTATGGTACAACTTGACTAATAGGAAATCATTGTCTATTTCAGGCTAGCTCGTCTTAGGATAGCACTTAACTCTAGGAGAATGCAGCCTTTTGAGAACCATGAAGTTACCTTTAGGAACGAAGTCCAGAGGCGCCATTTTAAGGCCTTGTCACAAAGAGACTTTGCTGTGTCTATCTATCCTGACAACCCAGCTATGACCACCCTTGGCATCCGTGATAGTGTCATCTACCTGCTTAATCAGTTAGGGTGGGATGATTTTGCTATCCAAAAAAGATTTATCACTTACCATAACCTGACACTGGAGTTCTTGAGCTCGTTATACTATGATCCTACCAGAGGTTTCGGTTTTGGCCGTGGGTTGGCTATATTTAGGTTGTTTGGCAACAAGTATCGTTTTACACATCATGAGTTGGCTGACTTATTAGGATTTCCTAATGGGCCTGATGCCATAACTAAAACACCTGAGGATGCCTTTACTGCTTATGATCTGAACCAATTATGGGGTACTCTGACCCATAATTACAATCTATAATCCTGGTATAAGGTATTTCCACAAGACATTGGCCCACACCCTTTTTGGTAAGGAAGAGAATGTGACTTTTGTCTCTAAGGATGAGCTTTACACTATGTTTTGTGCCTCTCAAGGTAAGCTGGTTAATGCAGCCCCTTTCATCTAGCTAACTTTTCTAAGATCTCTCATGAGCCTTTTGGAGCTATCATTATTGTGGCCTAATTACCATGATTGCTGACGCTATTGGATTATGGTACCACTTAAACCGTACTCGTGTTTTTGGTAGGTATCGCCCCATGAATATCAATTTCTGTTTCAACCATGGAATTATTGCTAATCTTGGTCCAGTTGAATTTGAGCTTCTGATTGACAATGTTGTTGTCCATCACTTTACCTCGCCGAATCATGAGAAAACTAGTGTGCATAACAAGGATAATTGGCTCTACAACTTGGAAGGTCAGAACGAGTCTCTAACTCCACCTGACTCTCCACAAGCTTATGAGAACTTAGAAGCTAATATGCTTGATGCTGGTACTCTTGGCTCTATTATTCAGCTGATTGTCCCACCTATTGACATTGTTACCGCTATTCATGCTCTACAAGCTGAAGTAGATTTCCTCCATGGAGAGATGACATCTCTTCGTGTGGATTTCTTGGGATTTATGGATGTAGTTCATGAGTAATTTGACCATCTTTTCCAGATCGTTTATTCACTCTGTCGTCCTGCTGATCCTCAGATGAGGCGTCACCATGGATAGTCTCAGTTGTACTCATTTCCCTGTTTTTCTTAGATTAGGATTTTGTTTTAATGTATCAGTGTTTCATTCCCGTATTGTTTGTTCTTTTTAATTCTGTTGTACACTGTCGGTATGCCAACAATGAACTATGTTTGTACTTTTGTTATTTCAATTAATGCAATTTCCCTTTTTCGTAACTTTGTGTTGTTGATAATTAGCAAGTTTTGAATTTTTCATGGCTTGTTAAGTGTTTATGTTAATACTTTCAGTAGAATCAAAGCAAAAACAAAAATAAAAAATATGTATAGCAGGTTTTGTCTTCTATTCCTGACCTGCAGCGAAAATTCGCACTTTCAACATAATGTCGTTCGCCATTATGCTGATGGCGTTTGCCTTCGGTTCAAATTTACTGATCTTTCCCATTCGCAACACATAGTGTTCGCCATATGCTTAATGGTGTTCGCCATTGCGTTGGAACCTGTAGTCTGCGCAGAATTCAAATTCATGCGCGTTTTTCCCTAAAGATTCCATATAATCACCTTTTTACACTTCCAAACCACCCTTCCAACTACCTCATTAACCCATCATTAATCCATCATAACCACCAACCCTCTACATTCCACAAATTTGCATATAAATTCATCCAATCCATCATCATTAATCCATCATAATTCTCACACCCATCACTCACACTCTTCTCTCATAAGCTTTCCCAATCATTCTCACTACCTTCATTCTGCTACTATGCCTCCTAGAGTCGCTACTAACATCGACTACACGCGCATTGAATTTCCTGAAAATGTCCTTGGTCAGAGCCAATGTTCTACCTTTCTCAAGCTGCGAAAGAGAGCAGTCATCGTGATACGGTACCCAGACACCACTGTTGTCCAGACCTTGGGTCTCTTCGATGGCGTGAATTGGATGATCACAAACTTAGGTATGTCACAGTTCTGTTCAATATGTAATAATACTTACGTTCGACCGACATGAGTTTTTAACCTCTTTACATCTGTCCACGAATTTGTCTCGTACTGATGGTTCCATACAGTTTATAATGTTTAATGTAGATCACTCCTTGACCTTTGAGCAGATAGGTAATATCTTTAGTTTTCCTAGCGGTCCGGAGTATGCTACACAGACTCCCTTAGAGAGTGAGTGGGAACCGAATGCTCTAGACTTTTGGCACAAAATCACTAATAAGACTTCCGACACTTAGAAGGTCTTAAACCCACCTCCTTCTACCACCCAGTCATCCGGTATTTCCACCGAATCCTTGCTAGCACTATCTTTGGACGGGAGAACACAGGAAATGTGAACTCCAAAGATTTATTCTTCATCCATTGTGCGCTTTCAAAAACCAAGGTTAACCCGACACCGTTTTTACTTGCACACCTCCTATCGACCAACGGTAGAGCGGACGGTTCCATTTGTGTCGGAGGGATCATTACCTCCATAGCCTTAGCCCTAGGATTGCTTACCGAGTTGAAGACCCTTCAGCCCTTGACGGCTCTATTTGTTGATATTACCCATTGCCATGCCATGCGCCTAGTTAGTAATTTATCCAATGGCAAATATCACTTGACGATAGGCAACAGGGAAGTTAAGGGAGTCACATTGCTTTATCCTAATGATATTAACATACGTGTTAGCACTAATTGGATAGTTGATACCGAGACCCCCGATCTTGAGCAGGAGAGCTGAGAGACACTACCAGGATGTTATGGGATTTACTACACCTCAACCCCGCATTCGTACTCGTGGTATCGATACACCTGGACCTAGCGGTCATTCACGCACATCACATTTTTCTACTTACTCTTTTGTAGGTACACATCAGCCCCGAGAGGAATATGATTACGTGCCCATCCGGAGCTCTTTGGATGATATTATGTCCAAGCTTAGGCATCAGAATGACATGGAGGCCGAGTGTGATTTTTTACTACGTAGCATGCAGAGGCAGCAGAAGGAGCTCAGAGTCACTGTTGATCAGATTGGCTAGCAGCAACAAGATTTCGCAGAGAGGACTCAACATGACATGGCTGACCTGATTGAGCAAATGAACACAGTACTATTAGAGACGGCTGATTTGAGAGACTTTATCAGACATGTGCCACGATCAGAGTGGGGAAGAGCAGGTCGTCACAGAGGCAGAGCATCCATGCACAGAGGCCGTGCACCTCGCCCTTGACCAGGTTTTATCATTCCTTTCTTTCACCTTATGCTAAAACATTGGGGACAATGTTTATTTCAAGTGTGTGGGGGGGATCTTTACTGTTTTATTTCCCGTTATTTATGTTTTTCAGTTTTTACTTTTTAGTTTGTCCAGTTTATTGAGTCATATGCGTTGTTGAGTCCTATTTTACGTTATTTTATTTGCTTGTCTGAAAACTTCTTTATTTTTTACCCCAATGAAAAAAATTAGTTTTCTGGATTCATTGGCATGACACCTCGTGTATAGGTTGTTTTTAATCATTAGGCTATGTTAGATAGACTTGGGAAAGTTTTGTAAATATCGGTATCGTTCTTACACCCTAGATTCCCTAAATATGAGATATTGATTTAAATAGGTATTATGTCGAGACCTTATGCCTAGTTTCTTAGTAGTAACCTCTTGATTAGTTTATACTAGCAGTTAGCATCATCCTTATGTACAAAATAAGTAACAAACCGATGCAAATATGTGTTGATCTCAAAAATTTAAATAATGTGATTTTTATTAGAAAAAACGAATGAAAGACATGTTCCCACTAAGTTAGGTGGTCCTCACCCGACCATTTAGCCTAAAGGTTTGGACTCTTGAAATTCGTAAGCTAAAGAAAGCATAATGTGTGAAAAAGAAATTTTTTTAATAATGAGATCATATAACACAAACAGGTTCGATTACCATGTAAGTATAAAGGATAACGGGCTTAATGGGATTGTGCGAGAATAAAAAAGAGGTGAAATAGGATGAAGGATATTGGTAGAGATATAATGTCATGATTTAAATTGGTATTGCATAGGAAGGGAGTCGTAGCGTACGATTTCTGTCGGTGACGCAACCACCTTATCGCAATGGGATTTCCTCACCTCAGTGGAAGGAACGTTGGTTGCTACTTTCTGATTTCTTATTTTATCTCGTGAAGCTAGAAGGGAAAGGTAAAGCTATCTAAAACTAACCTTGCACAGATTTGTTTAACTAAACAAACGCTTAATAGAGATTGGGGAGTCCGGGGTCAGGTTATACAATGGGGAGTTGTCAATTACCCATCCTATACATGGTTATCCATGAGATGATAGTTTAGGTTTTGCTTTGATACTTGATTGTGTTTGTCAGTGAAATGGGAAAAATTCTTCTTTGTGGATGTATGAGAGAGAGAGAGAGAGAGAGAGAATTTTTTTTATTTTTAGGGTTTTCCGATGTTTTTGGTAAGGTCAGAGACCTAAGGTTTTTGATAAGTATGCTCGCTAAGATTTCGCAATCTTATGCCTACGTATTCCCTGTTATGAAGTATAGCGAAATCAGAGCAATCGTAGTTCCTCCTATTCTAAGGGAGAAACAAATGTCTGGTGTCTTGTTCAAAGTCCAAGATTGAAGCTAAAAGGTGGTTTGTTTGTGTCTTGTTCAAAGCCCGAGATTGAAGCTAAAAGGTTTTGACTGAGAGAGAATTTGTCATCTCTAAAGAGAGATATCTCATCTAATAATCACAGTGTTTGAAGTGATTGGTTTGAAAAGGGGAATTACTTTAACTGGAATTCATGGAGACCAGCAATTCCATAATTGCCTTTATAGGGTGATTTGTCCTAAAGGAGAAAACTTTAACTCAGTGTGAGCAATGCCATTTTTCCTTAGGAATTCATGCTAAAAGAGGGACATTGGCTTAGATGTTTGTATCCAGAGGCTTTCCACTTACAGCAATTAGATGAAGTTTTAACCAGGATAATGAGGGACAGACAGCTTGGATGTTTAAATCAACAAGTGTGCCACTTAACGCAGTTATCTGGAATTAAGGTTTTGTTTTGATGTGATTATACAGAGAAGTATCTTCCTGCAGAGATTTTGATTTCCTCTGAGGGAATGTTGATTTTTGTGTGCCTTGATTAAAGCCCAAGGTTGAAGCTAAGAGGTTGATTGGATTCCACTGGGGAAATCATTATACAAAGCCTAATAGGAGGCTGTGAAAGACTAACTCAACAAGGGAGTGTTTATTTGTGTCTTGTACAAAGCCTAAGATTGAGGATAAAAGAGGATTGACTCTTTTGGGGAAAAGTTTTATTTGTCTTGTACAAAGCCAAAGAATTAGGCTAAAAAAGATTTGTCTCCACTGGGGAGGACATTTATGTGTGTCTTGTACAAAGCCCAAGATTGAGGCTAAAAAGATTGACTGAGTTGGAGAATATTTATCTTGTACAAATCCCAAGATTGAGGCAGAAAGGGTATGACTCTGTTTAGGGAGTGTTTAACATCTATCTTGTACAAAGCCTAAGATTGAGGCAAAAAGTTGTGACTCAGCTGAGGAGAGATGATATATGTCTTATACAAAGCCCAAGATTGAGGCTAAAGATTGCCGAGGAATTATCATTATACAAAGCCTAAGAGGAGGCTAGTTAGGGAAGTTTCTTATATAAAGCTTAAGAGAAGGCTAACTTCTGCTGAGGATTATTGAGATCCAAAGACAGGTCCAGGTTGGGGAATTCAACTTTTACTGGGGATTACAAAAGAGTTGAGATATCAGATGCCTTGAGGTTCTGATTCTGTTTTGACAGTTTTGACAGTAAATTGACCATGGCTGGGGATTTTACTGAAGATATAACAATTGGAGTTTTCTCTTTGAAGGGTTTTTGTTAATGGTGAATTTACAGTAATTGAACCATGCTGGCGAAAATTAAAGTTAAGGTTTGAAGATTGAGTTATGAAACCTATGGGTTTTAACTCTGTTTGGAGATTGATGGAATGATCAGGGTTATTTCCTACTCTTTAAGGAAAAGGGTTTCATTGAAATCCAAAGGGAAATGAGATTGTCCAAGTCTACTGGTATTGAAGAGATTGGTTCCCAGATGGGGAATAATCTTTGTATGATGCCCAAGAGAAGGCTGGTATGTTAAGGGATGAAGGTCAACCCTAAACTGGTCTGATGGTTTGACTCAGAAAGACTGCTCTAGCAAATGATGACTAGGTTCTGTCTTAACAAGTGTATGTTCGGTGTCCGCTCAGGAAAGCTCCTAGGGTTCATCGTCAGTCAGAAAGGGATCGAGGTCGATCCTGACAAGGTCAAGGCCATTCAAGAGATGCCTTCATTGAAAATAGAGAAACAAGTCCGAGGATTTGTCGGATGTTTGAACTATATCTCGAGGTTCATATCCCTCATGACCGCGACATGCGCGCCGATCTTCAAACTACTCAGAAAGAATCAAAGTTGTGTATGGACAGAAGATTTTCAAAAAGCTTTTGACATTATTAAGGAATATATGTTGAACCCACCAATTTTATCACCTCTAGTGGAAGGAAGACCACTGACCATTTACCTGACAGTCTTGGAAGACTCGATGGGATGTGTACTTGGCCAACAAGACGAAACCAAAAGGAAAGAGTCTGCCATTAACTATCTAAGCAAGAAATTCACTGACTGTGAAACTCGGTACACTATGCTTGAGAAAACTAGTTGTGCTTTAGCTTGGGCAGCTAAACTTCTTCGGAAGTACATGATTTGCCACACTACTTGGTTGGTCTCCGAGATGGATCCAATCAAGTATGTATTTGAGAAACCTGCTCTCACGGGAAGGATTGTCCGTTGGAAGATGTTACTATCAGAATATGACATAGAATACCACGCTCAGAAAGCCGTTAAGGGAAGTATTTTAGCCGATCATTTGGCTCATCAACCGATTGAAGATCAGGAATCAGTGGTGTTTGACTTCCCAGACGAAGATGACATGTATCTAAAAATGAAAGATTGCGATGAACCGCTACCCAATGAAGGGCCAGAATTAGGATCCCAATGGGGATTAATTTTTGATGGAGCAGTTAACCATTGTGGAAACGGAATTGGGGAAATCATTGTTACCCCTCAGGGTACCCACATTCCATTTACTGCCAGATTAACATTCAAATGTACAAACAATGAGGCCGAATACGAAGCATGTATCATGGGTCTCGAGGAAGCGATTGATTTAAGGATCAAAAATTTGGATGCTTACGGCGACTTAGCCCTGGTTATCAATCAGATCAAAGGACATTGGAACACATACCAGTCCGGGCTGATCCCTTACAAAGACTATGCAAGAAGGTTGTTACCCTTCTTCGACAGAGTCGAGTTTCATCACATTCCTCGTGAAGAAAATCACGTGGCTGATGCATTAGCCACTCTATCTTCCATGATTAGTGTAGGTCATTGGAACGACGTACCTATGATTGAAGTAATGCGCCTGGATAGGCCCGCTTACATCTTCACAATTGAAGCTGTCATAGACAACAAACCTTGGTACCATGATATCAAGTGTTTTCTTCAGAAACAAGAGTACACACTTGGGGCATTGAGAAAAGACAGGAAAACTCTCAGGAGACTGTCTGGAAACTTCTTTCTGAACTGTGATACACTCTATAAGAGAAACTTCGACATGGTTCTGCTTCATTGTGTAGACAAACCCGAAGCGAACATTTTGATGAAAGAGATTCATGAAGGATCCTTTGGCACTCATGCCAACGGACATACAATGGAGAGAAAAATC
The DNA here is from genome assembly GCA_022829125.1 of Lathyrus tuberosus. Lineage (NCBI taxonomy): Eukaryota > Viridiplantae > Streptophyta > Magnoliopsida > Fabales > Fabaceae > Lathyrus > Lathyrus tuberosus. The sequence continues at coordinate 6,122,194 of JALAZF010000243.1, read as the reverse complement.
CTAAGAGCAGGGTACTATTGGTTGACAATGGAATCCGACTACTACAATTACATGCGGAAGTGTCACAAGTGTCAGATATACGCTGACAAAATCCATGTACCGCCAACGCATCTCAAAGTTCTTTCTTCCCCGTGGGCTTTTTCCATGTGGGGGATCGACATGATTGGTATGATTGAACCAAAGGCTTCAAACGGGCATTGGTTCATTCTGGTCGCAATTGACTATTTCACCAAGTGGGTCGAAGCAGCTTCATACGCTAATGTAACCCGACAGGTGGTAGTCCGCTTTATCAAAAACAATCTCAACTGCCGTTATGGTGTTCTGAGCCAGATCATTACTGACAATGGATCAAACTTGAACAATAAGATGATGAAAGAATTGTGCATAGAGTTCAAGATTGAACACCATAACTCATCTCCCTACCGACCTAAGATGAATGCCGCGGTAGAAGCTGCTAACAAGAGCATTAAGAAAATCGTTCAAAAGATGGTTGTAACCGACAAAGACTGGAACGAAATGCTCCCTTTTGCTCTTCACGGTTATCGCACATCTGTCCGCACTTCAACAAGGGCAACCCTTTTCTCTCTAGTATATGGCATGGAGGCAGTACTCCCCATAGAAGTAGAGATTCCATCAATTCAGGTATTGATGGAAGCTAAGTTAACAGAAGCTGAGTGATGCCAAAGTCGGCACGACGAACTGAACCTAATCGAAGAAAAACGAATAACGGCTCTATGCCACGGTCATCTAAATCAACAGAGAATGAAAAAAGCGTTTGAGAAAAAGGTCCGACCCTGCGTCTTCAGAGAAGGAGACCTCGTGCTCAAAAAGATACAATCATTTCTCACTGACTCTTGGGGCAAGTGGACTCTGAATTACGACGGCCCCTATGTGGTCAAGAAAGCTTTCTCAGGCGGTGCCTTGAGACTTGCAACCATGGACAAAGAGGAATTTGCCTACCCCACGAATGTTGATGTAGTCAAGAAATACTTCGCCTAAACTAAAAAAAAACTAAAAAAAAATGTCTCGGTGGATTGAAAACCCGAAAGGGCGGTCCAGGAAAAAATTAGAGACATAAATGAAAATCATCTCGGTGGATTGGAAATTCCAAAGTACAATCCAGGAAAAAATTAGGGATTCATGGCAAGTAACTACATCCAACACGGGTAAATTTCCCAGCGGTATTACTTTCCATCAGAAAAGACTTTCGTTAGGATCATCTTCGACAGAAGCCCAGATTGTCACAAATTCAAAGTTGGTAGACGAATAACGGTCGTTATGTTTTAATGTAGCCCTTTTCCCATAAATTACCATTTTTAAACTTTGTAAATACTCTATGGTGTCACGCGCTCTGCTGATCACCGTTCTATCAATAAAATTTGAGCCCTCGTGCTTTTGTTTGCAACTCTTATTTGTTTTTGCTTTATAAAATGACATTTAACATGTTCATCGATTCTTAAAATGAAACAAAAATGAATTTACTTGCAAAAAAATTTCTGCTTTTAAAATAAGGATTGCATTTCCTTTTGACTTTAAACGTCTGAAAGCCGATTAACAGCTTTCCCGGAAGTGAGTAACTTCAAAGTGAAGAATCAAAGTACTCCTTCTTAACCAGTGTACCTGAATGAACGATCAACCGTTTCAAATGTCAGGTCTAACCTGATATCCCTGGTAGAGTTCTTACCTCCTAAGACCGATCAACAATTTCTTTTTTCCCCGCGAAGTCTATTTCTCCTAAGCAAGGCAGTATTGCTATCTTGAAACATTGATACTTTTCATTCCCCATAGCTGTCGAATATCCAATCTAGTTCACTCACTCTTCTGTATGTCGTGTCAGTTTTGTCAGCATAAGCATACATATATCATGCATTATTAATTCATATTCATATTCATGTTGCATCACTATCACTCTGGTCAGTTTCACTCCCAAGTGATAAAGTCCTCTCGTCGGTTGAGTCATCAGCATTCCCCTCGTCAGGAAACGTTCGTATGAACAATCTCTCTTCAGTTTGTTTCTGGATTGAAACCGTTCTCGATCACTTTGATAACTTGAACCTCTAAAGGATAAGAAAACGTCTAACGGACATCCTTTGGAACATCATTCTTCGCCATTGAAGATGATACCCTTTACTTTCCTGGATTAAGGAAAATCCCAGAGAAAGTCTCTTAACTAATGGCTCTCGACAATACATCGGTCTTTCTCCAAAGAAACTCGATGTTAATGAAGTCATCAGCACCTCAAAATTGGATCGGGTCACATGGCATTTCTTTGCGAAAGAATTCCGAAGAAAAGTGTGATATCCCCAAGCAGAAGGCAGTCCCTCAGAAGACTAGTATTCCCCAGTAGAGTCTACAAATGGCATCTCCAACAGAGAAGTTTGTACCTCCACAGCTCAGACCAATGGGTTTCCCCAGCATGTCTGACATTAAATTTTTCGTCAAATGGCATCTCCCTGCAAGACTGGGTGAGAAGTTTGATGAAAATAGCTAAGCATAGTGTTCCTTGTCAAGAAAGTTTATTGACAAAAGAAACTAAGACCAGTTCCTTGGTAGGAAACCAGGATCGAGGGGAAGTTTATTTCAGAAACTGAGACCAGTTCCTTGGTAGGAAACCAGGATCGAGGGGAAGTTTATTTTAGAAACTGAGACCAGTTACTTGGTAGGAAACCAGGATCGAGGGGAAGTTTTACCTTTTCTAAGTCTCAAACACTTAGCAAAAGAAGATGAATGGATTAACTACCATTCATGGACACTGTCAAAATTTCGGGTATTCCGATATTTAATCCGCTTGCACCCTGAATGTCCGAATATCTTCGCCATTCACACCTTCGGGTCCAAGAAGATTAAATAGGGGCATCTGTCATACCCCAAATTTTGACCACTAAGATTTCACACAATTGTGAGAATCATCACCACAATGTGGGTGTACCATCATGCTTCATCAATCTCCTCAAGGAATTGTTGAACATTCACTACAATCAAAGATTAGGGTTTACATCCCTCTCAGAGCCTTAAGACAAAAGATCAATCAAGAAAGGACTTGATCTTCAACTTTTCTAACCTCTTAAACATCCAATGAAGGATCAAGAAGTCTCCCATATCAAAAATCAAGCATACATATGCAACATTACAAGAGGATCAAGCCTCAGGATCGCCAGTGTCACCAAATTAGGGTTTTGGTCGACCAGGGCCTCCAGATGAAAATTTTCATCTGGGCATGAGCCAATACCTAAATATATGGTCCAATAAGCTCAAAATAACTTCAAGAGCCCATTCACAATGGCAAAATCACCTTGAAGGACCATCTATCAAAAAATCGGGAATTAGGGTTTTGACCTAATTCAACCCTTGAGCTAACTTGTGAAGCAAGACATAACTTGAAGCTTCAAGATGAACTTTAATGACCTCAAATACATCACATTGACATGTCTACAGGCTTTTATTGACTCAACGAGCTCAAGTCATAAGCCACAAGAACTCAGAATCATCTGGTCATAAATTAGGGTTTTCTAAAGAAAAATGTCAACCCTACCATTGACTGTTGACCTACACTTGTTCTTAAACCTTGGGGAAGGGTCCAAGACATTCCAAAATACCCTTAGAGGCCATCCATGAAGTTTAATTAGGCCCAAGGATTGATTTCACAGAGGAATCACAAAGTTAAAATTCATCTGCTGAAAAAGTCAACTGTACAAAATTCCAAGTTTGACTTTTTGAAATTTTGGTCAACCAAGGTTCCCTTAACCCTAAAATCATGTTAATATGTGATTTGAATCATCATTCGTCAAGAAAAATCAAGAAAAGTGGGTTAACTTGTAAAAGGGGTAACCATAAAAAACTTAGAATTTTTCTAAGTTATGAAAAAAAGTGGCTAGGGTACCAACTTCCAAGGATCATAACTTGAGATCCAAGCAACCATTTTGAGTGATCTAAAGCTGGATTTGTAGGTCTTGCTACACTCTATAAAAGCTTTAACTACATCAAACTCCAATTCCTCATGGATTTTAAGTTATGGAGTGATCAAAATAACAAAAATGAAGAAATGACACTTTTTCAAAACTTAGTGAAAATTTGCCTAAGTTAGCAGCCTTGAACATCAATGTTCATGATGATTTTTCAATTGGATCCAAATAGTTTGTGAACAAACTATCATCATACATGTGTTGTATCATATGAGGGGTCTTTAAAAATCACAAGAGGCTCTCATAACTCCATTTGAGCAAGGAGATATGATCTCCTCAAAATAACCATTTCCAACTAGTTTTACAAGGCAGAATTATGCACATTTGCTCGATTTGTCCAAAACTGATAACTCTAAGCCTTGTCATCATTTTGGACACATCAGAGGATCAAATCCAAGGGAGATGATCTGATCCACAAGCCTCCCAAGTCCAAGAATCTACAAGTAGCCATGTGACCTCTAAAAAGGCTAAAATGTGCTAAGACTCCAATTTTGTTTCCATGCATTGAATGAATGCATCAAGGTGGCATGAACTGAAGAAATTCTCACTGAATGAGTTAAGGTTCAACTTTGAACCAAAGGACCACAGACCTGTGCCCTAACCTCAAGTCAATGGTAGGAGGAGACTTGAGATTCCAAAGTGTTTCAATTGGACAATGGCCTGCTGCAGTTGCCATTCACTATTGCTTGCAAAACAAACTTGACACATTATAAATAGACATCATTTCTGATCAGTTTGAGTACACCAAAGGCCTATAACACTTGCCTTTCTCAAAATCACTATCTCACTTCCAAAAATGCCTTTCTTAGCAAGTCACTATCGAATTTTTTAGTAGAGAGCAATTCCATCCAAACCAATTGCTATAACACCTCATATACATTATACCTGAGCTGATCAAACAACTTCCAGCCATCTGGAACACCAAAATCACAAAGCTCTAAATCCACTTGAAGCTCATATGTAGCTGAGATGCTATGAAGTGATATAAGCATTTCCAAGCAGTTCTAAGCATTCAAACACACTCCATATGGTGTAGGGAAGCTGTTCAGATCATCACAACTCATTTGTAACACCTCCAACTCAAAAATCAGATTGCTTTTGCTGCCACGACCTTCAAGTAAGCTAAAACTTGGTCATCTCTTGATTTATGCATATTTCCTCGCACAATACTTTTGCCAAATGTTCATAATCATGCATAGATTGTTTCCCCTCTATTAATTGCCTTGTATGAATCGTGTACCAAAATTCTCAGCCTTCATGCACAATTTAGGGTTCTTGAGGTTTTGTCTTGATTTCTTATTCCATGCTTAAAATAAATGAAATTAAAGACCATAGACATGATCGTGAGTTGAAAACGAGCAGATTGATATGTGGATTGCATGATTTCATCAAGTATTCAGTAAGATTGATGAGAAAATGCAAATCAGCCAAACCCAGAACACGCGCGTGTTCTTCATGTGTTCTTGGCGCCTTTTTATAAATATTTGAATATTTGAATTTTATGATTTTATTTAATTGATTCAAAAATTAATTTCTCTCTGAATTTTAATGATTTTGAGTTGATTCTTTTTTTAATAATTCACAAAAATGTTAAAATATTTTATTTTACAAAAATTTCCCAAAAATACTAGTTATTTCATATAATTGATATTTTTGCAAAGAATTAATTTTTATTTGTTTTTAAACACTTTAAAAATTTCTTTCTCTTGATTTTCCAAACTTAAATGGTTTTTAATCATTTTGTGGATAAAAACATGATTTTTGAAACATTGATCCAAGATCATAACTTATTTCTCACATGTTTTCAATGATTTTTATTAGTTTTTAATCAAAATTAATTCCATTTTTAACAAAATTAGGATTTTGATTAATTTCAATCTTTTTCAAAACACTTTAGGCCTCTTGATAGAGTGTAAAACCCAACCCCTTTGTAAATAAAATAATTTGGGCCTTAATGCATTGTATAAGTCCCACTGTGTTTTCTAAAACCGCGGCGCGATCGTCGTTTTCAAACAATTTCATCTGGGCTTACCCTTGTGTTATAAGTCTTATTTTTCTTTTCTTTAAAATACTTTGGGCTTCTCTTTGAGCTATAAGACCCAATTCCTTTGTACATAAACCTTTTTTGGGCCTCACTTATTGAATAAGTCCCCCTGTACATTTTCAAAATAACGGCATGATCGTCACCTTTTTAACAAAATCAACTGGGCTTCTCCTTGAGCTATAAGACCCATCTTTATTCATTTTCAAACTCTTTGGGCCTCTAATAGAGTGTAAGACCCAATCCTTTTTAAACCAAAATCATTTTGGGCCTCACTTATTGTATAAGTCCCACTGTATTTTCAAAAAAAACCTTGGCTCGATCGCCAGTTCAAAATCAAATCATCTAGGCCACTCCTTGAGTTGTAAGTCCCATCTCTGTACAAAAATAATCTTTGGTCTCTCTTGTTGTATAAGACCCAATCCTCTTTGAAAAGACTTTGTTAACAATACAGTCTGTATTCAGTAATCATCAGGGCGTCTCTTGTTGAATAAGCCCCAACAACTTTACTGCTTTACAATAACTGTTATCATACTTGTTTCAATGTCTTTGAAAAACTAACAATTACAGCATGGAAGCTTGCTCACTTGTAAGTTTTTATCTGCTGTCATTTACTGCTTTATATATATACTATATTGTGGGAAGCTGCTCCGCTGTAAGTCTTTTTTCATCTTTTTAAATACATGTCGTATATATATATAGTGTATTGTGGAAGTTTCTCCACTGTAAGTCTTATTTCATATCCTTTTAAATACTTGTCATATATCAACTGTATATATACTTGTATAAACTGTTTAGAGTTTTCCCCGGCAACTAAGTCTAGAATTAGGTAAAGCCAGTTGTTTACTCTCTTTCAACAATCAAACATAGATCCCCATAGAATTCCAGATACAACCTTGCCTTCTTTTGGGCTTAAACAATATGGAACAAAGAGAAAGGCAGTATTCTCGGTGAACCTTTTCTCAGACTGTCACTTTAGAAATTGTCAAAGAAATTCAATTCCCACAGAGAGGATTAATTCCCGGTGAAACTTCATTGGAATTTCTTCAAACTCTAGAACTGTTCATTACAGAAAGGATTAATTATCGGTGAAACCTTTTTGGAACATTCTTAAGTTTGGACCCACAGGCTTCCTAAAAGCATCCCCAGCCTCCTCTTGGGCTTTGTACAAGGACCTTCAGGCTTCTTAGAAGTTCTCAGCCTCCTCTTGGGCTTAGTACAAGGACCCGGAGACCTCTACAGGTATATGAACAGAACCTAGTCATCATTTGCTAGAGCTATCTTTCTGAGTCAAAATGTTAGACCATTTAAGGGTTGACCTTCATCCCTTAACATACCAGCTTTCTCTTGGGCTTCATACAAAGATTGATCATCCACCATCTGAGAACCAATTTCTTAAACACCAATAGACTTAGACAGTCTCAATACCCTTTGGATTTCCCATTTCCTTAAAGAACAGGAAGTAACCCTGATCCTCTGATCAAATCCCAAAACAGAGTTAAAACCAACAGTTTTCACAACTTAAACTTTTAATTCTTCCCTAGTCACGGACAATTATCCTAAACTGTCACATTTCAGTTAAATCCCCAGCTTGGGTCATTTTACTGTCAAAAACCTCATCAGAACCTCAAGGTCTCTAATACCTCAACTTTTTTGTAATCCCCAGTAAAAGTTGAATTACCAAACTTTGGACCTGTCTCTGGATTTCAATAATCCTCAGCAGAAGATAGTCTCCTCTTAGGCTTTGTATAAGGATTTCTTTCTTTGTCTGTCCCCAGTAAATATGGCCTCCTCTTAGGCTTTGTATAATGATCTCTCCCTAGCAGAGTTAGCCTCCTCTTAGGCTTTGTATAATGATCATCCCTCAGTAGTTAGCCTCCTCTTAGGCTTTGTATAATGATAAACTCCTCATCTAAGTCCCCACTTTTAGCCTCTATCTTGGGCTTTGTACAAGATACCATATAAATATCCCCCAGCTGACTGGAGTCAGAATTTATTTTTTTAGCCTCAATCTTGGGCTTTGTACAAGATAGATAATCTCCAGCAGATTCAAACCTTTTTAGCCTCAATTTTGGGCTTTGTACAAGACAGATAAAACTTTTCTCCCAAAGAGTCAAATCTTTTCATACTCCATCTTGGGCTTTATACAAGATACAAACGAAATAACAAGCATGATGTGTATGATGGTATTGAGACTATGGAAAGCAAAACTTAGAGTTTTGGTGAGTTTTGGAGTTTTTAAAGTTTTAGGGCATTAATGGAAATTTTGAGAAAACCCTTAGGAGTGGATGTAATATTTGAGAGTTCGTTTTGGTTGGTGGTTGCTACATGTTGGGATTTATGGAATTTGGACTGTTAAGCGAAGAAATTGTGTATGGATTACTGATAGTTGAATAAGGTAACGATTGAGAACATGTGTCCACTTTCATGAATAGATGACTGGAATGGTTTGGTTGAGTTTGAGTGAAATTACAATTGTTTGGAATGTTTGATATGAGTGGTGAATTGTGTGAGTTGAGGCTTTGGTCGTTTTCATGTGATTGGTTATGGTTGTTATCATCGTATTAGGGTGTTATTTACTTGGTTAAGCTTGTATGTGAGTAACCAGTTACCCAGTTAAAATTTTTGTAAAACTTTAAGAATTTATATCTTTTGGAATTTGGTTGGGCATTACAAGGTGCAGTGATGTTGTTCGGTGATAGTAATGTGTCTGGAATGTTTGTGGAGTATATGAATCGTATCTTCCATATTTAATTGGATAAGTTCGTGGAGGTTTTGATTGAGGATATTCGGATCTGTTATAAACTCAGAGGAAGGACATGTAGAGTGTTTGAGAATTGAATTACAAGTGTTGAAAAGGGACGAAGTTTTATGCTAAGTTATTTGAGTGAGAATTTTGGTTGAAAAAGGTTAGTTTTCTTGGATATGTGATTTCTGATGATGGTATTGTAATGGATCCATCGGTAGTAGATGCAGTTCAACAATGAGAGGCTCCAAAGTCGGTTAAGGTGATTAGAAACTTTTGGGCTTAGTTGGTTGTTACTGCAGGCTAGGGGAGACTTTGCAAAGTTTGTACTTCTGTTATCTCAGTTGACTTGCAAAAGATGAGTCGTTTCTTTTGGATGTTCATTGTAAGGAAAGTTTCAGAGAGCTAAAGTAGAAGTTGTCTACGGCTTCAGTTTTGATTCTGTATGATCCTAATAAAACCGTTTGTGAGGTATTGGGATGAGTCTTTGATGTGTTTAGTCAGTGTGTTAATGCAAGATGGTAAAGTCGTGGCTTATGCTTTACGACAATTGAGGATTCATGATTTCAAGATGGCTGCGGTTACTTTTGTGTTGAGAATCTAGAGGTATTATCTTTATGGTTCTAGGTTCGAAGTGTTTAATAATCACAAGAGTTTAGAGTACTTGTTTGGTCTGAAGGAATAGAGTATGAGACAACGAGGAGGGTTAGAATTCGTGACGAGTTATGAATTTGGCTTGGATTATCCTTCGGGAAAAGCTAAGGTTGTGCCTGAAAAGTTAAGTCGAAAGTTTTTATGCATGTCTGTTTTGATGGTCAGAGAATTAAAATTATTTGACGAGTTCAGAGACTTGTGTCTGGTGTGTGAGGTAACAAAGGAGAGTGTGAGGTTGGGAATATTAAAGTGAACAGTGATTTTTGGCAGAGGTGAGAAAGAGTTAGACTTTGGACGTGAGATTGGTAGACTCGAGGGTTTCGAGTAATCAGAGTGCGCAGCGGAAGCGTAATGTGGCACATTTTATAATTGTGTGTGGGACTTGTAAGAGTTCATAGGTTGAACATTGGAAACATGTTGGAATGATGAGACCATTGGACGTTTTAGAATGGAAGTGTTAGGTGAAAGGTTTAAATATTATTTATGGGCTACTATGTAGATGGATGTTTTGGTTATATGTTCGATTGGTGAATCATAGAATTGTTGTATTATTGTTGTGTGACAAGGAGGTTAGTATTGTGGTTATGTAGAGGTTGTTGAGACGTTGTTGTGTCGTGGGACTTTAGGTTCTTGTTTTTGTTGTTGCCTCGTTTCCATCGTGATGGTTCGAGTGCGAGTATCTAATTCCGATGTGGAGAATTAGGGGAGTGTTACCTGAGTATTGGTAACGTGGTTTTCCTTGAGTCGTCAATTGCATTGTATGGGCTTTGCATCTTGTCGTCTTTATTGTAGTTGTGGTTAGCAAGGTTGTTTGTCAGTTTGTGTTACTCATGGTGTTTCCTTTTGTTGGCATGAGCGTGGGTTAGTCGGATGCGAGAGTCGTATCCAGAGTCGTTCGTCTCAGTTATATTTTTGAGGACGAAAATTTCTAAGTGGGGGAGAGTTGTAACGCCCCAGTTTTTGGTTAGATTTATTTAATCGAGTCGATTTAATTATTTTCATTATTATATTATTTTATTCCTGACTTTTATTTGGCAATATATTATTTTTCATCGTGATTATGTTTTATCGCGTTTTGGGAGCGTTTGCGATATATTTGAGTGTAGGGGTATTTTGGTCTTTTTGCTTGGTTATTTTTCATAAAATAGAAAATAGAGGTTAGAAAGAGAGAAAAAATAGAAAGAAGTGAAGAGAAAGAGAAGAAGGAAAAGAGAAAAGAAAAAAAAAGGAAAACACTTGGAAAGTAAGGAAACGATCCAACCGACTTTTGAAAACACGATTAATCGGGTAAGGGTGTGAAACTCGATTGCCCTATACTTGTGTATGATTATGTATGTATGTATTTGTGTGATATTTGGTTGAAATTGGATATAGAACCAAAACCATTAATATGTTGAGATTGTTAGAATTTGATTCAAATTGTGTCTGAAATCATGTTTTAATGTTCCTAATTGCTGAGACATGTTAGATAGATGTTGTCGTGCAATCTATTGGTAATTTGCTGTTGTTTAGGTGAGATTTGGGAGAGGAATTAGGTGAATCCGTAGCAGAAAATTATGCGGGAAAAATTCTGGGTTTCGCTGCCCATACGCGTATCAGGCTTGGCATTACGCGTATTGGTTTGGGTAATACGCGTATGGCAAGGGGGAAATGAGGGCAATACGCATATGGAACACATTTTTCACGGCCTTCTGCTGATTTGCGTAAGGGTACGCGTAGGTGGCATGGTATTACGCGTAACAAGTGAGGCATTACGCGTATGGAGTTTTAGTAGAATTTTTGCGGAGAAATCAGTCTCTGCCCATACGCGTAGCACTTTGGGCATTACGCGTATGGAATGGGCGAGCGAGCTGGGCAGTACGCGTATGGCCTAAGGCAATACGCGTATGACTAGAGAGGGTGTAGAATGGTTCCCGATTTTGCGTCTGATGCCGTAACTTTTGATCCGTAACTCGGATCGAGGCATTCTTGGTACCGTTAGAAAGCTATTGAGATGTTCTTTCTTATTGAAATGGTTTTGAGATTGTTGGCCGATTTAATTAGGTCGGGAATTTGGGAATGTGTCATTTTGTCGACTTTTACCATCTTAATTGTATGTGATTGTTGTGTTATCATGCAATATGCTTCATATATATATCGTAAGACTTGTGTAATGTTATACGATGTGAATGCATGTGATGAAATGTTGTGATGATGGTTTGTGGACTAAGGGCAAGAAAGTGCATTGTGTTATGTTTGATTGTATATGCATGATTATGGATGTGTATATGTGTGCATTTGAATGTCATGAGTCATTGTATGCCAAGCATCATGATATGCATTCTTGTGATGTCGTGTGCCCTAGTGGGTGTGAGCGACGAAACGGTTCCAGATGGAATCTGCTATAACATTGTGTGCCTTATACAAAGAGGTATGAGCGATGATTATAGACGATCGTGTGCCTTATACAAAGAGGTGTGAGCGATCGGGTCGTGTGCCTTATACAAAGAGGTGTGAGCGATCCATAAATGTCATGTCCCTTATACAAAGAGGTGTGAGCGACGGGGAACATCGTTTGCCCGACGGGGAGTTACACTAAGTAACAATCGATGATTCCAATAGTTCCTGAGTGAGCTAATGATGAGAATGATGGATGGATGGTACCGCATTTTCATAGAGTCGTTGTGTCGGTCTCTTTGCATTTGCATAAATCATGAATGGATTGATTATATGTTTGAAATTGTGAATGAAATTGATGAGTTGATATATATATATATATATATATTGGTGATAAATGCATTGAGCATGGTTGATATGCTAATGTGATGGATGTATGAGATATGAATTGTGGTGTTTTATATTTGAATTATGGTGTAAGTTGTGGTGAGAATGTTTTACATGAGTATTTTGTGCTATTATATAATTGTATGCAACTATATTATAATTGTGTTTCTCACCCTTCTGCTGCGGTTTGTTGCTCTATGAGGCAATTGCAGATTAGTAGTCTTGGAGGCTTTTGTGAAGATTAGTTCTCCATCCGTTTGTCAGTCTGTCTGCTCTGATACGTAACACGGGAGTCGGGGAACGCTTTTGTTATATATGTATACATTTGTTGGATCTATTTTGTATTACCTTTGTACGAATATTTTGATGTTATAAAACAATTTATTTTGTAAACCATTCAGTTGTGGATCTTTCCACTTTATTCCATAATTGAACTTTCCTTTTGTATGGAAAAAGTTTCCCTTTTATGTTTATTCCATTTTGTGTTATGTATCAAATTTATGAGTAGGGATTGTGTTTTCTTTCTTTAAATGTGGCATCCTTGTTTCTGTCGGAAAAATAAATTTTTATTCACTCTGATTTATTTATGTATTATTTATTCGCGATGGAAATTGGGGTGTTACAATAGTGGTATCAGAGCAGGTCGGTCTGTCCGGCCAAGTCGCTGAGTCAGTTGGTGTGACGGTTGAATACTGTCGATGTTGTTTGTCCCTTTGTATGTGATATATGTGTGAAACACTGTCAGTACTTTCTGGATTTTCTAATCCTTTATCTTCAGGTGTGAGAATGAGATAAGTGGGGGAGAAGCTGGTGCTTCTCCAAGTTGCTTCAGTTGTGGAGCATTGGTTGCAAGATTGTAAGTGTTATTTGGACAGTACTGTTCCCGATTTCGGAGGGAATGCGTAGGTAAGGTTTATGTCGACTAAGGATTTATGCCTTAGGTAGTTTTGTGCATAAGATACAAGAAATGCTATTATAGTTTGGTAAAGATGGTTTATTCCCCATCATGATTGTCGGCTGTCTATTGACAAATTGAGAAACTGATCACCCTTAATCTCTTGTTGATAGCATACGGGAATTATGTTGGATGGAATAGACATTTCTTTTAGGCTTTGATAGTGTGTGAAATGAATTGTTTGGAATTAAGGAAATGATTACGGATTGTTTTGTTGAGTCGATGAAGATTCTAATATCGGAAGATGAGACGGATTAGAGGTTTTGGTATGTTGGTCCAGTTGGGAAGTCATTGAGAGACAACGATTGGGTATCGTTAATGGTTGTTCTCAGAGAGTAGAGTGTGAACTCAAATTTTACGAAGGGGAAGATTTGAGGTTTGGATCTGCTAAGTAAGTAGAAGAACTTTTAGGAAGTGAAACTCAGATTGAAAGAGCGGTTGGAAGATTTACTGGAAAAGGGATTTGTGAGACCAAGTGTGTCGTCTTAGAGAGCTCCGGCTTTATTAGTAGCAAAAGGGAAGGATGATTAAACGGAATAACAAGCATGATGTGTATGATGGTATTGAGACTATGGAAAGCAAAACTTAGAGTTTTGGTGAGTTTTGGAGTTTTTAAAGTTTTAGGGCATTAATGGAAATTTTGAGAAAACCCTTAGGTGTGGATGTAATATTTGAGAGTTATTTTTGGTTGGTGGTTGCTACATGTAGGGATTTATGGAATTTGGACTATTAAGCGAAGAAATTGTGTATGGATTACTGATAGTTGAATAAGGTAACGATTGAGAACAAGTGTCCACTTTCATGAATAGATGACTGGAATGGTTTGGTTGAGTTTGAGTGAAATTACAATTGTTTGGAATGTTTGATAAGAGTGGTGAATTGTGTGAGTTGAGGCTTTGATCGTTTTCATGTGACTGGTTATGGTTGTTATCATCGGATTAGGGTGTTATTTACTCGTTTAAGCTTGTATGTGAGTAACCAGTTACCCAATGAAAATTTTTGCCAAACTTTAAGAATTTATATCTTTTGGAATTTGGTTGGGCATTACAAGGTGCAGTGATGTTGTTCGGTGATAGTAATGCGTCTGGAATGTTTGTGGAGTATATGAATCGTATCTTCCATATTTAATTGGATAAGTTCGTGGTGGTTTTGATTGAGGATATTCGGATCTGTTATAAACTCAGAGGAAGGACAGGTAGAGTGTTTGAGAATTGAATTACAAGTGTTGAAAAGGGGCAAAGTTTTATGCTAAGTTATTTGAGTGAGAATTTTGGTTGAAAAAGGTTAGTTTTCTTGGATATGTGATTTCTGATGATGATATTGTTATGGATTCATCGGCAGTAGATGCAGTTCGACAATGAGAGGCTCTGAAGCCGGTTAAGGTGATTAGAAACTTTTGGGCTTAGTTGGTTGTTACTGCAGGCTAGGGGAGACTTTGCAAAGTTTGTACTTCTGTTATCTCAGTTGACTTGTAAAAGATGAGTCGTTTGTTTTGGATGTTCGTTGTAAGGAATGTTTCAGAGAGCTAAAGTAGAAGTTGTCTACGGCTTCAGTTTTGAGTCTGTATGATCCTAATAAAACCGTTTGAGAGGTATTGGGATGCGTCTTTGATGAGTTTAGTCAGTGTGTTAATGCAAGATGGTAAAGTCGTGGCTTATGCTTTACGACAATTGAGGATTCATGACTTCAAGATGGCTGCGGTTACTTTTGTGTTGAGAATCTGGAGGTATTACCTTTATGGTTCTAGGTTCGAAGTGTTTAGTAATCACAAGAGTTTAGAGTACTTGTTTGATCTGAAGGAATAGAGTATGAGACAACGAGGAGGGTTGGAATTCGTGACGAGTTATGAATTTGGCTTGGATTATCCTTCGGGAAAAGCTAAGGTTGTGCCTGAAAAGTTAAGTCGAAAGTTTTTATGCATGTCTGTTTTGATGGTTAGAGAATTAAAATTATTTGAGCAGTTCAGAGACTTGTGTCTGGTGTGTGAGGTAACACAGGAGAGTGTGAGGTTGGGAATATTAAAGTGAACAGTGATTTTTGGCAGAGTTGAGAAAGAGTTAGACTTTGGACGTGAGATTGGTAGACTCGATGGTTTCGAGTAATCAGAGTGCGCAGCAGAAGCGTGATGTGGCACATTTTGTAATTGTGTGTGGGACTTGTAAGAGTTCATAGGTTGAACATTGGAAACATGTTGGAATGATGAGACCATTGGACGTTTTAGAATGGAAGTGTTAGGTGAAAGGTTTAAATATTATTCATGGGCTACTATGTAGATGGATGTTTTGGTTATATGTTCGATTGGTGAATCGTAGAATTGTTGTATTATTGTTGTGTGACAAAGAGGTTAGTATTGTGGTTATGTAGAGGTTGTTGAGACGTTGTTGTGTCGTGGGACTTTAGGTTCTTGTTTTTGTTGTTGCCTCGTTTCCATCGTGATGGTTCGAGTGCGAGTAGCTAATTCCGATGTGGGGAATTAGGGGAGTGTTACCTGAGTATTGGTAACGTGGTTTTCCTTGAGTCGTGAGTTAGTCGTCAAGGGCATTGTATGGGCTTTACATCTTGTCGTCGTTGTTGTGTCGTTGTTGTAGTTGTGGTTAGCGAGATGGTTTGTCAGTTTGTGTTACTCGTGGTGTTTCCTTTTGTTGGCATGAGAGTGGGTAAGTCGGATGCGAGAGTCGTATCCGGAGTCGTTCGTCTCAGTTATATTTTCGAGGACGAAAATTTCTAAGTGGGGGAGAGTTGTAACGCCCCAGTTTTTGGTTAGATTTATTTAATCGAGTCGATTTAAATATTTTCATTATTATATTATTTTATTCTTGACTTTTATTTGGCAATATATTATTTTTCATCGTGATTATGTTTTATCGCGTTTTAGGAGCGTTTGCGAGATATTTGAGTGTAGGGGTATTTTGGTCTTTTTGCTTGGTTATTTTACATAAAATAGAAAATAGAGGTTAGAAAGAGAGAAAAAATAGAAAGAAGTGAAGAGAAAGAGAAGAAGGAAAAGAGAAAAGAAAAGAAATAAAAAGGGAAAAAACTTGGAGAGTAAGGAAACTATCCAACCGACTTTTGAAAACACGATTAATCGGGTAAGGGTGTGAAACTCGATTATCCTATACTTGTGTATGATTATGTATGTATGTATTTGTGTGATATTTGGTTGAAATTGGATATAGAACCAAAACTATTAATATGTTGAGATTGTTAGAATTTGATTCAAATTGTGTCTGAAATCATGTTTTAATGTTCCTAATTGCAGAGACATGTTAGATAGATGTTGTTATGCAATCTATTGGTAATTTGCTGTTGTTTAGGTGAGATTTGGGAGAGGAATTAGGTGAATCCGTAGCAGAAAATTATGCAGGAAAAATTCTGGGTTTCGCTGCCCATACGCGTATCAGGCTTGGCATTACGCGTATTGGTTTGGGCAATACACGTATGGAAAGGGGGAAATGAGGGCAATACGCGTATGGAACACATTTTTCACGGCCTTCTGCTAATTTGCGTAAGGGTACGCGTAGGTGGCATGGCATTACGCATAACAAGTGAGGCATTACGCGTATGGAGTTTTAGTGGAATTTTTGGGGAGAAATCAGTCTCTGCCCATACGCGTAGCAATTTGGTCATTACTCGTATGGAATGGGCGAGCGAGCTAGGCAGTACGCGTATGGCCTAAGGCAATACGCGTATGACCAGAGAGGGTGTAGAATGGTTCCCGATTTTGCGTCCGATGCCGTAACTTTTGATCCGTAACTCGGATCGAGGCGTTCTTGGTACCGTTAGAAAGCTATTGAGATGTTCTTTCTTATTTAAATGGTTTTGAGATTGTTGGCCGATATAATTAGGTCGGGAATTTGGGAATGTGTCATTTTGTCGACTTTTACCGTCTTAACTGTATGTGATTGTTATGTTATCATGCAATATGCTTCATATATATATCGTAGGACTTGTGTGATGTTATACGATGTGAATCCATGTGATGAAATGTTGTGATGATGGTTTGTGGCCTAAGGGCAAGAAAGTGCATTGTGTTGTGTTTGATTACATATGCATGATTATGGATGTGTATATGTGTGCATTTGAATGTCATGAGTCATTGTATGCCAAGCATCATGATATGCATTCTTGTGATGTCGTGTACCCTAGTGGGTGTGAGCGATGAAACAGTTCCAGAGGGAATCCGCTATAACATCGTGTGCCTTATACAAAGAGGTGTGAGTGATGATTATAGAGGATCGTGTGCCTTATACAAAGAGGTGTGAGCGATCGGGTCGTGTACCTTATACAAAGAGGTGTGAGTGATCCATAAACATCGTATGCCTTATACAAAGAGGTGTGAGCGACGGGGAACATCGTTTGCCCGACGGGGGGTTACACTAAGTAACAAGCGATGATTCCAATAGTTCCTGAGTGAACTAATGATGAGAATGATGGATGGATGGTACCGCATTTGCATAGAGTCTTTGTTTCAGTCTCTTTGCATTTGCATAAATCATGAATGGATTGATTATATGTGTGAAATTGTGAATGGAATTGATGAGTTGATATATATATATATATATATATATATATATATATATATATATATATATATATATATATATGTTGGTGATAAATGCATTGAGCATGGTTGATATGCCGTTGTGATGGATGTATGAGATATCAATTGTGGTGTTTTGTATTTGAATTATGGTGTAAGTTGTGGTGAGAATGTTTTATATAAGTATTTTGTGTTATTATATAATTGTATGCAACTATATTATAATTGTGTTTCTCACCCTTCTGCTGTGGTTTGTTGCTCTATGAGGTAATTGCAGATTAGTAGTCTTGGAGGCTTTTGTGAAGATTAGTTCTCCATCCCTTTGTCAGTCTGTCTGCTCTGATACGTAACACGGGAGTCGGGGAACGCTTTTGTTATATATGTATACATTTATTGGATCTATTTTGTATTACCTTTGTACGAATATTTTGATGTTATAAAACAATTTATTTTGTAAACCATTTAGTTGTGGATCTTTCTGCTTTATTCCATAATTGAACTTTCCTTTTGTATGGAAAAAGTTTCCCTTTTATGTTTATTCCATTTTGTGTTATGTATCAAATTTATGAGAAGGGATTGTGTTTTCTTTCTTTAAATGTGGCATCCTTGTTTCTGTCGAAAAAATAAATTTTTATTCACTCTGATTTATTTATGTATTATTTATTCGAGATGGGAATTGGGGTGTTACACTGGTATCGTAAGAGGAGACTTATTCTGGATATGCCCCTTGGCCAGTAACAGTGGAAAAAGTTCCACGTACAACATCGGTATAGGGTCAAACCCTGGTGGTCGTGTTGCATGATTGTTATTGTTGTACTGAGGACGAGCTTGCTGAGGAAGCTGTTGAGTCCTTTGCTGGTACTGTTGTTGACTAGGTTGATTTTGAGCAACCTGGGGTTGATAAGTCGGAATCGGCACGGGGTTGATAGCGGGACTTATCGCCGCTACTGGTTGGTATCGTCGCCTTTGTTTTCCTTGGGAGATATTGCTAATCTCCTATTCCTTCTTTTTCTGAAAAGCATTACCGTATCTTTTGGTACTGTTGGAGGGTTCAGCCTCTTTGGCTAACCGTCCTTCCCGAACTGTCTCTTCAAGGCATACTCCCATGTTTACCATCTCGGTGAAATCACTGGGTGCACTGGCGACCATTCGGTCATAGTAGAATGAGCTTAAGGTTTTCAGAAAGATCTTTTTCATCTCTTTTTCCTCAAGAGGTGGACAAATCTGGGCGGCAATTTCACGCCATCTCTGAGCGTATTCCTTAAACATCTCTTTGTCTTTCTGAGACATCGCTCTGAGTTGATCTTTATCCGGTGCCATGTCCAGGTTATATTTGTACTGTTGGATGAAAGCAGTGTCGAGATCTCTGAAAGTATTGATCTTAGTGCGGTTTAAACCCATGTACCATCTGAGAGCGGCACCGGTCAAACTGTCTTGAAAATAGTGGATCAGTAGTTGTTGATTCTTTGTCTGATTTGACATCTTTCGAACGTACATCACCAAATGACTTTGAGGGCAAGAGTTGCCTTTGTACTTCTCAAAGTCGAGCACCTTAAATTTGTGCGGGATTTTGACATTCGGGACCAAGCATAGGTCTGTGGCGTCCTTTCCAAATAAATCCTGGCCAAGAATGGCATGCAATTTCTTTTGCATCTCCAAGAACTGTGCCTGGAACACGTTCATCTTTTTGTACATCTCTTTATTTCCAACAGAGGTTGCCTGGGGAAGCTGTCCTCCCGGGATAGTGTGTACCACTGCTTGTGGTATGGTCATTACGGCTGTGACTCTGGGTTCCTCATAACCCTAAAGTTTGTAACCTTCAGGAATTCCTGTCATAAATCTTGCGTCCTCACTTTCCCGAAGTTTGTAATCTTCAGGTATAGTGGCTCCTGCTACAGTGTCCGGGTCTTCCGAGACCGGCAGAATGTATCCTTCAGGGATAAAGTTGAGAGGCATGCCCCAGGGCTGACCCTTAGGCATGTTGTGAGGATGAATCTCATGCGTCTCCATTATGGGCATAGATATGATCTCCGAGATCACAGTCCTTTGACGTTGCTCCTGAGCTGCTGCCAGGGATTTCATATCACTATGAAGTTTCTTCAGATCGTCCTTTAGAGCGTCGATTTCTTCTCTCAACTCTCTATTCTCTTCCTCGAGATCGTCCATTTTCTTTTGTCGATTCGCCCGAGTATTGTACGAGTGAGACAGTTTGACTCTAGAACTAAGACGTGCGCGTGAGACTCGAGAGAATGCGTTATGTTAGAATGATGAATGCAATGATATATTTCTTAAATTTTTTACTTTAATCAAAATGAAACTTTAAATAGATTGCAAATATCATACAGAGAGGGGAAACCCCTTTTTATTGAATTGAAGGATTGCGATATGTTACAAAGAAAAGTATAGTATTTTACAAAGTGCTGGTAAAAGGAAAAGTCTAAGCTTATGGGTCCTGAGTCCTCTCTAAAGAGAGCTCAGAAGCAGGTTCTGGTAGTTTCCTTTGCTTCGATCGAGGTTCTTCAACCGTTGTCGGGTTATCAGTTCTTTGCCAGATGAAAGGAGCGAGTAAATTTCTTTGATCTTCCCGACTCTCTACAGCTGTTGCTCTAATATTCTGATTAGAGCATCCTTTTCTTTTAACAGTTCCTGGAGTTTGATATACTCCACATTGAGAGTTCGGTATTTATTTTTCCAAGAGTTCCTCTCTCGTTGAATTTTGGTGAGAGCGACCTGGAGTTTTTCCGTTTCAGACATGAAATAAAGGGCAGATTCCTTTAATGGAAAAATTTCATGGCGAGGGTAAGGCATCCTCAGCTTGAGGGCTCTAGTTTGTACCCAGTGGAGATAAGGCTCCAAGGAGATACAGTCCGGTTTTACTGGAGACTCTTGTCTTTTTCTGTGAATGTGTTGTCAGGCATGCACTATTTCTTTCTTAAGTACTCTGTCATTTTCTCCTTCCTTGAAGAAAAGACCTTCCAGATGAACATTTCGCAGGATGTGTCTCATCGGGTATCCAAATTGACGGCGGGCTAAAACTGGATGATAATTAATTTCACCTTTAGTTCCTATAAGGGGTACATTAGGGAAGTTTCCACATCGGTCGATGATTTATGCACCCTCATAAATCCTATTTGACCAGTCTATGTCCGAGTTGGTGAGAGACATGATTCTCTGTGACCAACGTAGAGTGTTCTTATGATCCCAAAAAGCAGCAGACTTGGGTAGATGGGAAATGAGCCACTTGTAAATCAAGGGTACACAGCATGTGATCATTCCTCCGGCGTACAAATTCCTTAAGTGTACGGAATGATAAGCATCTGCGAGCAGTGTTGGTACAGGGTTTCCAATCGGGAATATCTTAATGGCATTGATATCGACGAAGTTATCAATGTTGGGAAAGAGGAATAATCCGTATGTGAGTAAAATAAAGATATCCTCGAAAGCGGTTAGGTTTCCTACACTAGCAAAGTATAGGCCTTTCTCTGTCAAGAACTTAGCTGGTAAGCCCTGGATTCCTCCTTTAATGGTTAAATGAGTCCTGACCTCTGACTCGTCCAAATAGATTGCTCTTGCAATGATTTATTCCTTTGGAATTTCTTCCAGTCCAGAAAAGGGAGCTTGGTCAGTGATTGGTAAATCGATCAAGTGAGAGTACTCCTCTAGGGTTGGTGTCAGTTGGTAATCCGGGAAGGTGAAACAGTGATAAACCGGATCATAAAACTGAATTAACGTAGACAGAATTCCTTCAACTACATGGACCCTTAACAGAGGCAATAGTCCTCCGTGCTTGGCTCTGAAAGCCTCCGGGTTGGTAATCATCCTTGCCAACTTCCTTAAATCCTCTAGTTTTGGAACCTTGAAGGTGTACTTCTGCGTCTTTCTTCTACTGAAATCCATAACACAATCCTTCTGATATTTGCAATTTATCATTTAGTTTAGTTTTAAAAAAAAGATTTTTTTTTTCTTTTTCTTGTTTGTAAATAGTTTTTAGATGAATGCATAAATGCAGCACACAAAAACATAGAAAAAACATGGGTTCAAAGGTTCAGCGTCACGAGCATGGAGTCATGGCTCTACCCATCCCCAAAAGGTTGTACTATTTTGGTGAGTTTTGTACCTGTAGAACGGGTTAAGGTTCTCAAAAATCACTGGCTTAATCTGGAGATAACAACAGAAAGCTGTTCACCCGAGCGAGTTATTGTATTCCAGAAGAAATCTCAGTTTGAGTGTAGTATCGCGTATCGACTATTCCCGATAGCCACCGCACTACCAAAAGGTCACATGTTTAATGTCTACTAAATCCTCAGTTTCACGGGTCACCGCACGATGATATCGTCTACTTTTAGAACAATCGGTTGTTCAGCATAGTATCACATGGGTACCTCCACTGATTAGACGGTCTACTAGGTTTGCTTATTTGGGATTCACTCCCTATAAGACCCTCTGTCTATGCCATCACTTATCTTATGGTTTCTCTCAAACTTTCCAGATGCGACATCACTCGCATTCCCATTGACAGAAAAATAAACACGGATATCAAGTAGGAAAAGCAATATATATAGTATAGTATTGATTCCTAAACTATCATCCTAGACCTCTTAAAACTATAATCCTAGTCCTAGAGAGACAAAATGACTCCCCAGCAGAGTCGCCATTTTTCTGTAGCGTACGGTTTTTGTCGGTGACGCGACCACCTTATCGCAATGGGATTTCCTCACCTCAGTGGAAGGACCGTTGGTTGCTACTTTCTGATTACTTATTTTATCCCGTGCAGCTGGAAGGGAAAGGTAAAGTTATCTAAAACTAACATTGCACGCATTTGTTTAACTGAACAAACGCTTGATAGAGATTGGGGAGTCCAGGGTTAGTTTATACAATGGGGAGTTGTCAATTACCCATCCTATACATGGTTATCCATGAGATGATAGTTTAGGTTTTGCTTTGATACTAGATTGTGTTTGTCTGTGAAATGGGAAAAATTCTTCTTTGTGGACGTCAGAGAGAGAGAGAGAGAGAGAGAGAGAGAGAGAGTTTTTGTTGTTTTTTGGGTTTTCCGATATTTTTGGTAAGGTCAGGGACCTAAGGTTTTTGATAAGTATGCTCGCTAAGATTTCGCAATCTTATGCCTACGTATTCCCCGTTATGAAGTATAGGGAAATCAGAGCGATCGTAGTTCCTCCTATTCTAAGGGAGAATTAGATGTCTGGTGTCTTGTTCAAAGCCCAAGATTGAAGCTAAAAGGTGGTTTGTTTGTGTCTTGTTTAAAGCCCGAGATTGAAGATAAAAGGTTTTGACTGAGAGAGAATTTGTCATCTCTAAAGAGAGATATCTCATCTGTTAATCACAGTGTTTGAAGTAATTGGTTTAAAAATGGGAATTACTTTAACTGGAATGCATGGAGACCAGCAATGCCATAATTGCCTTTACATAGTGATTTGTCCTAAAGGAGAAAACTTTAACTCAGTGTGAGCAATGCCATTTTTCCTTAGGAATTCATGCTAAAAGAGGGACATTGGCTTGGATGTTTGTATCCAGAGGCTTGCCACTTACAGCAATTAGATGAAGTTTTAACCAGGATAATGAGGGACAGACAGCTTGGATGCTTGAATCAACAAATGTGCCACTTACAGCAGTTATCTGGAATTAAGGTTTTGTTTTGATGAGATTATACACAGAAGTATCTTCCTGCAGAGATTTTGATTTTCTCTGAGGGAATGTTTATTTTTGTGTGCCTTGATTAAAGCCCAAGGTTGAAGCTAAGAGGTTAATTGGATTCCACTGGGGAAATCATTATACAAAGCCTAAGAGGAGGCTATGAAAGACTGAATCAACAAGAGAGTGTTTATATGTGTCTTGTACAAAGCCCAAGATTGAGGCTGAAAGAGAATTGACTCTTTTGGGGAAAAGTTTTGTCTGTCTTGTACAAAGCCCAAGATTGAGGCTAAAAAATATTTGTCTCCACTGGGGAGGACATTTATGTGTGTCTTGTACAAAGCCCAAGATTGAGGATAAAAAGATTGACTCGGTTGGAGAATATCATTCTTGTACAAAGCCCAAGATTGAGGCTGAAAGGGTATGACTCTATTTAGGGAGTGTTTAATATTTGTCTTGTACAAAGCCCAAGATTGAGGCTAAAAGTCGTGTCTCAGCTGAGGATAGATGATATCTGTCTTGTACAAAGCCCAAGATTAAGGCTAAAGATTGCTTAGGAATTATCATTATACAAAGCCTAAGAGGAGGCTGGTTAGGGAAGTTTCTTATATAAAGCCTAAGAGAAGGCTAACTTCTGCTGAGGATTATTGAGATCCAAAGACAGGTCCAGGTTGGAGAATTCAACTTTTATTGGGGATTACAGAAGAGTTGAGATATCAGACGCCTTGAGGTTCTGATTCTGTTTTGACAGTTTTGACAGTAAATTGACCCTGGCAGGGGATTTTACTGAAGATATAACAATTAGAGTTTTCTCTTTGAAGGGTTTTATTAATGGTGAATTTACAGTAATTGACCCGTGTTTGAGAAAATTAAGGTTAAGGTTTGAAGATTGAGTTATGAAACCTGTGGGTTTTAACTCTGTTTGGAGATTGATGGAATGATCAGGGTTATTTCCTGCTCTTTAAGGAAAAGGGTTTCATTGAAATCCAAAGGAAAATGAGACTTTCCAAGTCTACTGGTATTGAAGAGATTGGTTCCCAGATAGGGAATGATCTTTGTATGATGCCCAAGAGAAGGCTTGTATGTTAAGGGATGAAGGTCAACCCTAAACTGGTCTGATGGTTTGACTCAGAAAGACTGCTCTAGCAAATGAT
This sequence comes from Lathyrus tuberosus, assembly GCA_022829125.1. Classification (NCBI taxonomy): domain Eukaryota; kingdom Viridiplantae; phylum Streptophyta; class Magnoliopsida; order Fabales; family Fabaceae; genus Lathyrus; species Lathyrus tuberosus. Next base: position 6,097,727 of record JALAZF010000243.1, on the reverse strand, counting down.
GACTAGGTTCTATCTTATACCTTTAAGAGGTCTCTGGGGAAAGTGAATTTCTTTGACAATTTCTGGGGAAAGTGAATTAATATAGTGAATTAATCCTTTCTTTAGTGAACTGTTCCAGAGTTTGAAGAAATTCAAGAGAAGTTTCACCGGAAATTAATTCTCTCTGGGGAAAGTGAATTTCTTTGACAATTTCTAATAGTGTCAGTCTGAGAAAAGTTTCACCGAGAATAATTCCTTTTTCTTTGTTCATATTGTTTAAGCCCAAGAGAAGGAAAGACTGTATCTAGTAATCCTATGGGGATCTAATTTGACAATATTGAAAGAGTGACCAACTGGCTGTAATCTAAATTCTAGACTTAGTTGTCGGGGAAAACTCTAAGCAGGTATACAAGTATATATACAGTTGATATATGACAAGTATTTAAAAAGATATGAAAGAAGGACTTATAGGTGAGCAAGCTTCCAGCAATACAATTATGTATATAAAGCATATAAATGAAAGTAGATAAAAACTTGCAGGTGAGCAAGCTTCCATAGCTGTAATGGTTAGTTGTTTCAAAGAATTTGAAGAAAGTTTTGATAACAACTATGAATTAGAAGAAACAATTATCTTAAAACAGAAGCTTGGGGCTTATTCAACAAGAGATGCCCAGATGACTTATTTGATAACATTGGAACAGACTGTATTATTAACAAATGTTGTGGGACTTATACCATAGCAGGGGCCCGAGGTTATTGTTTTTACAGATAAGGTTGGGTATATTCTATTAGAGGGCCCAAAGATTATTTTTGTATAAAAGATGGGGCTTACAACTCAAGGAGTGGCCCAGATGAAAACACTGATCGCACTATTTATTTTGAAAACTGGATTGGATCTTATACAATGACTGAGGCCCAAAAATTATTTATGTACAAAGAGGGGTTGGGTCTTACACTTTATTAGAGGCCCAAAAGTGTTATAAGAAAATAAATGGGACTTATAGCTCAAGGAGAAGCCCAGATGATTTTTTTTAAAGGTGATAATCGCGCCGTGGTTTTGAAAAGTACAGAGGGACTCATACAATGACTGAGGCCCAAATGGTTTTTGTATAACAAGGGATTGGGCCTTACACTCTATTAGAGGCCCAAAAGTATTTTTAAAGAAAAGAAATGAGACTTATAGCTCAAGGAGAGGCCTAGATGATTTTGATTTGAACTGGCGATCGCGCCGAGATTTTTGGAAATGTGTCGGGACTTATACAATATCTAAGGCCCAAAATGGTTTTGTTTAAAATGGATTGGGTCTTACACTCTATTAGAGGCCCAAAAAGTTTGAAAAAGTAATGGTGAGGGTCGAAATGATCAAACCCTAATTTGATAAAAAATGGAATTAATTTTGATTAAAAATTAATAAAATTATTGAAGATTATCAAACATGTGGAAAAAATGAATTGTGATCTTGGATCAATGTTTCAAAAATCATGTTTTTATCCATAAAATGATTAAAAATCATTTAAATTTGGAAAATCAAGAGAAAGAAATATTTTAAATGTTAAAAAACAAATAAAAATTAATTCTTTGCAAAAATATCAAATATATGAAATAAATAATATCTTTGGGAAATTTTTGTAAAATAAAATATTTTAACATTTTTGTAAATTTTGAAAAAAATAATCAACTCAAAATCATTAAAATTCAGAGAGAAATTAATTTTTGAATCAATTAAATAAAATAACAAAATTCAAATATTCAAAATTTCAAAAAATGGCGCCAAGAACACGTGCGTGTTTTGATTTTTGCAGATTTGCAAAATTCAGGATATCTCACTGATTACTTGATGAAATCACACGATCCAAATATCAAACTTGCTCGTTTTTAACTCACGATCATGACTATGGTATTTAATTTCATTTATTTTAAGTGTGGAGTGAGATAATCGTGATGAACACAGCTGAACCCTAATTTGCACAAATCAATATGAAATTCCATACACAATTGATTCATGGCAATTGATTGAGGGTTATCACTCTATATACATGCAGAAACAAGATGGTAACTCAAAAATTCATTTATGATGCATGGATTATGGAGTTTGAGAGTGCCAGGCTTACCTCTTGCAGCTGATGATCGAATTCTAATTTGGAGGTGTTGTAAGTTGGTTCCAATGATCTGGACAGCTTCCTTAGGTGCCAAGGATTGTGTCTGAATGCTTGGAGTGGTTTGAAATGAGCTGGAACTTGATATGGTACCTCAACTGCAACTCTGTCAAGAACTTGAGCAGTTGGTCGGTGATTTCGTGAATTTGATGTTCCATATGTTATGTAAGAGTTAGGATCACTTCTATATGTTATATATGAGGTGTGCAGACCAATGGTTTGGTTTGAATCACTCTCAAATTCAAAACCCGATAGTGACTTGCAAGAGAAGGTGTTTTTGGAGTGAAAGTTGTGATTTTGAGTAAGGCATCTGTTTAGGACCTTTGGTGTACTTAATTTGAGTACAAATGAGCTCTATTTATAGTAGAGCAGATTTTTTTTGGCATCAATAGTGTTTGGCAGCTTGGATCAGATTGTATTGAATGCTTTGATTCTTTGGTCAATGGTCTCCTCTAGCCATTGACTTGCACCAGGCTTTGCAGGATTAGGTACTCTGATATTTGGACACATCTTGACTCGGTTAGACTAGTTTGTGGTTCATTCATGCCACCTCAATGCATCACTTTAATGCTTGATGTCAAATTTGAATTTCAAGGTTCCATTCATGATGATTTTGCACATGGAAGGCTAGGTCTTTTGGTATTTTGTGTTGTTGATCAGATCATCCACCCATTTCTGTTGTAATTGATAATAATTCCAATGATCAAAGTGTCCAAAATCAGTTTAAGGAATCGTGGGGTGCAAGTTTGCACCAAATTTTGTCATGAAAACAGTTGCAACAAGGCAACTTTGAAGATCCATAACTCCTAGCTCAAATGGAGTTTGATGGAGTTCTTGGTCAATTTGGAAAGCTGATGTATCCTACTTCAGCATGATGTCTAACTTTGGTTTTGAATTATCTTGCATTACAATGAAAAATGTATCTACATTTTGGAAAAAGTGAAACAGATTCTGACTTAGTGAAAATTTCACTAAGTGTTGGAAAAAGTGTCATTTTCATGTTTTTGTGATTTTGATCAATCCATAACTCATAATCCATGAAGATTCAGAATCTCTTGTAGTTGAAACTTTTAAAGTATATCAGATGGACTTTAATTTGAGCTTTGAATGGGAGAAAAAGGCTTTAGGGTTTGGGAGATATGGCCTTGTAAAGTTGGTACCCTAGCCACTTTTTCCATAACTTAGAAAAAAAAATTAAGTTTTCTATGGTTGCCCCTTTTACAAGTTAACTCACTTTCTTTGATTTTTCTTGATGAATGATGATTCAAATCACATTTTAACATTGTTTTAGGGTTGAGGAAGCCTTGGTTGACAAAAAATATCAAAAGTCAAACTTGGTTTTGGCACAGTTGACTTTTTCATCAGATGAATTCTTGACTTTTGTGATCCCTTTGTGAAATCAATCCTTGGGCCTAATTAAACTTCATGGATGGCCTCTAGGGGTATTTAGGAATGTCTTGGACCTTTCCCCAAGGTTTGAGATCATGGGTAGGTCAATAGTTAATGGTAGGGTTGACTTTTTTCATCAAAAACCCTAATTTGTGGTCAAATGGTTTTGAGTTCTTGTGGCTTATGAATCAAGCTATTTGAGTTAATCAAATCTTATAGATGTATCAATATGATGTATTTGAGGTCTTTGAATTTCATCTTGAAGCTTCAAGTCATGCCTTGCTTCACAAGTTAACTCAAAGGTTGAATTAGGTCAAAACCCTAATTCTTGATTTTTTGATAGATGGTCCTTCAAGGAGATTTTGCCATTGTGGATGGGCTCTTGAGATTCTTTTGAGTTTATTGGACCATACATTGAGGCATTGGCTCATTCTCAGATGGAAATTTTCATCTGGAAGCTCTGGTCGACCAAAACACTAATTTGGTGACACTGGCAATCCTGAGGCTTGATCCTCTTGGAATGTTGCATACTTATGCATGATTCTTGATATGGGAGACCCCTTGGTCCTTCATGGATGTTTGAGAGGCTAGACAAGTTGAAGATCATGTCAATTCTTGATTGATCTTTTGTCTAAATGCTCTGAGAGGGGTTAAAACCCTAATCCTTGATTGTAGAGACTGCTTAACCATCTTTGAGGAGATTGATGAGGCATGATGGTATATCCATACCATAGTGATGATTCTCATAATGATGGGAAATCTTGGTGGTCAAAATTTGGGGTATGACAGGAGTCTCTGTCCGCAAACGTGGATTTGTGTCGTTACGATATCCTTGTTTTCACTATTTAGTACCTATATGTTTAACATTAGCCTAGCAAACTTGCGCCTTAGTTGTTTTCAGTCGCGCTTTTGAATCCAGAACTGCACTCACTATTTTAAATTCTGTTGGAGTTTGCTTTAGGATAAGCAATGGTCTTAGTGTGGGGGAGTCTGACGACGCAAATTTATATCGTATTTTTAGGCTCACTTTGCACATTTTTAGTCCGTATTTTTATCGAGTCTTGTTGTTCTTACTTTGTTTTTATTGTGTTTTATGTTTGCAGGAATAATAATCGAGATCCCGGAAGAATCGGAGAAAAGAAGAAAAAGGAAAAGAAAAATCTAGCGAAGCAGAAAATTGTGCAGTCCTAGCTAAAATGGCGTTCACCATTGCTTCCTAATGGTGCTCCTTGTTGATTCAAGAACATGGCGTTCGTCATTCCCCTATGGCGTTCGCCATACAGACGCGGGAGCAGTTTTCCACTGCAGAATCTGTTTCTAGCAGTTTTGGGGAGTTTTCTAACTCCCTTTCCCTCCAGAATTAGAACCTGGCAGTTGTTAACTCTGACCCTCTATATATAGGACCCTTTGGAGCAGATTTTAGTGTCAGAAATCGTACGCGGAAGCTCTGGCAAAATTGTATTAGAATTCTAAGCATAAATTACTCTAAAAGAAACAATAACTCGCATTGAGGGATTGTTGCAAATTGTATTCTCTTGTACTTTTGCTGTACCATTTTGGATCGAAGATTTAATTCAAGTTCATTTCCTTTCAGTTCGATTTACGTTACCGCACTTTATTTTCAGGTTTATTTACTTTACTGCATTCTTATTATAATTGTTACTTTCGATTTGATTAATATGTTAAATTCAGATTATATGTGTTTAAAAATGGTAGACTTAGGATTAATTATGTCTGAGTAAACAATTGGAGACCGTTATGTGAGGACCGTCGTATTTGGTGGGACTCCGTAGAAATAATAGGTGCGATATTAAGAATGTATGTTATTTTGATTTTAATTTCCAAGTCTAATTTAAGTGGCCTTGTCACGAGAGTGAGAGGTTGTTTAACATTGATTTGTCACAAGAGTGAGAAGCATATTAAGGTTCAAGCCGAGATCCGCGGGAGCGTGAGGAGTGAACCGGATAGTGGGAATTAGGCAGCATATCTAAATACAGCGAGAGCGCTTTAGATGTTGCTTAGGATAATATCGGTTTCCAAACCGTGTTTCTTAGTTATCGGGCGAGCGAGAGCAAAATCTTGGGATTAGGAAGCATGGCTCCTGTTGAGATCCACGAGAGCGTGAGGCGGAGCCTTTAAGTCGGTTTATCCTACGGATTGGCAGCATAGTCGTAGTTAGCACCTGTTTTCTATAAGTTCCGTTGGTGCACGAGAATCGCATTTCGTGCTCGATCTAGTATTAAATTTCAGTTTCCTATTTCAGTCCTTTATTTCCTGTTAAATTCCTGTTTCCATCCAGCTTTAGCTTTGCACAACAACCTTGGATAACATTAGTTTGACAAACCTGTCCCTGTGGGTTCGACAACCTTTTTTAGACTATACGGTCAACTGTATACTTGCAGATTTATCCGTCAGTGTCGACCGATCAGTCAACAAGTATGATAGAGCATTCCAGCACTTTCTGGCTAAAAGCATAGATAAAAGCAAAATGGCTTCCATGATCTATGGAGTTAGCAGAAATGGAAAAAAAGGTTTGAGGTGTACAGAAACATATAAAATTGATGAAAGTCAGCCTGTAAAACAAAAACCTCTCTATGATCATTTTGTGCCTTCTGGCACTAAGCTTGATTGTTCTGAGCTTGTGCAGGCACCTTCACAGACACAGAGACCTGATATTAAACCAAAATATAATGCACAAATTCCACTTGATTATACTGTTGCACAGATACCCAAAGTTGTGAAAAACTCTAGGAAAACTAACAAAAGACGACCCAAAAAGTGGGTACCTAAGGATGACATAATCTACGTTGCAGATATTCTTAGCAGCTCAGTTGAAACACCAATCATGGTACCTTAATAGTGGTTGCTCGCGAAACATGAGGGGAAGAAGGCATATGTTACAAAGTTTGGAAATTAAGCCTGGAGGTTTCGTTGGTTTTGGAGGAAACCAAAAGGGTAAGATCATTGGCTCTGGAACTATTGGTAATGGTAAACTTCCTTCTAATAATGATGTTCTTCTGGTTGATGGTTTGATGCATAAATTATTGTCAATTAGCCAACTTAGTGACAATGGTTATGATATCATTTTCAATCAAAGGTCCTGTAAAGCTATTAGTCAGAAGGATGGCTCAATCCTTTTTAATGGAAAGAGGAAAAACAACATTTACAAAATCAGACTTTCTAATCTTAAGGACCAGAATGTTAAATTCTTAATGTCTATAAATGAGGAGCAATGGGTATGGCATAGACGTTTGGGCCATGTTAGCATGAGAAAGATCTCTTAACTAAATAAGCTTGGACTAGTCAGAGGCTTACCAAATCTGAAGTATTCTTCAGATGCTCTTTGTGAAGCATGTCAGAAAGGCAAGTTTTCCAAAACCTCTTTTAAAGCGAAAAATGTTGTTTCTACCTCTAGACCATTAGAACTTCTGCACATTGATCTTTTTGGTCCAGTGAAAATTGCCTCAATCAATGGTAAGAAATATGGATTAGTCATTGTAGATGACTATAGTCGTTGGACATGGGTAAAATTCTTGAAACACAAGGATGAATCACATTTTGTGTTCTCTACCTTTTGCTCACAAGTGCAAACAGAGAAGGATTGGAAAATAGTCAGAGTCAGAAGTGATCATGGTGGAGAATTCGAGAATAGATACTTTGAGAATCTTTTTGATTCCCATGGCATTTCCCATGATTTCTCTTGTCTTAGAACTCCACAACAGAATGGAGTAGTGGAAAGGACGAATAGGACATTGCAATAAATGACTCATACTATGATCCAAGAAACTGACATGGTTAGGCACTTCTGGGCAGAGGCAGTAAACACAACATGTTATATTCAGAATAGGATTTCTATCAGACTTATGAAATGTGGAAGAATAGAAAACCCAACATCTCTTATTTTCATCTTTTTGGTTGTATTTGTTTTATGTTGAACACTAAAGAGAATCATAGCAAGTTTGATTCCAAAGCTCAAAAATGTTTATTGTTAGGATACTCTGAGCATTCATGGCTAAAACCAACGACGTCCTATCAGAAGGAGAATCATCAGATTCTGACGATGAAAGAGAGGTACTTTCTTCTTTATCCCGTTCTGAACTCGAAATAGGATTATCTGAACTTATGGAAAGATATCAAATTCTTCTAAGAAAACACAAAACTCTGAAAAAGACTTTTGTGGTTCCTTCAGAAATATTACTAAAAGCAAGCAAACCATTTCTGAATTAAATGAAAAATTATTTTCCTTAGAAAAATCAAATGCAGCTTTAAAAAGTAAAATCTCTAAGTTAGAAGAAGAAATCACTTCCAACATAACTAACACTAACGAAGTAGTCAGGTATGATAGAGCTCTCCAACACTTTCTAGCTAAAAGCATAGATAGAAGCAAAATGGCTTCAATGATCTATGGAGTCAGCAGGAATGGTAATAGAGGTCTGGGATATTCATGACCGTCGCAACCATATGATGAGACCAAGAGTATCAAAATAATACCTCTGTCCAAACATTTTGTGCCCTCTGGCACTAACTTGAAATGTTCAGAACCAAAAGGTTCAAGATCTATTACTACACAGACACAGACACGAATGAAAACCTCTAAGCTTAAACACTATGCACAAGTTTCACACTATTATTCTACTATAAGGAAATCCAAAGGGGTCAGAACCTCTGGAAAGACTAATATGAAAGGACCCACAAAATGGGTACCTAAGAATAAGATAGTGTATGTTGCAGATATCCTTAATGGCACCACTGAAACACCATTCATGGTACCTGGACAGTGGATGCTCGCGACACATGACGGGATAAAGGCATATGTTCCAAGATTTGAAACTTAAACCTGGAGGTGTCGTCGGTTTCGGAGGAAATCAGAAAGGAAGAATTATAGGCTTCGGAACTGTTGGCAATGATAAGCTTCCTTCTATTAATAATGTTCTGTTAGTTGAAGGTCTAATGCATAATCTATTGTCAATTAGTCAACTTAGTGACAATGGTTATGACATTATTTTCAATCAAACGTCCTGTAAGGCTGTCAGTCAAAAGGATGGATCTGTCTTGTTCAACAGAAAGAGGAAGAACAATACTTACAAAATCAAATTATCAGATTTAAAACATCAAAACATAATATGTCTTCTGTCTGTAAACGAAGAGCAATGGGTCTGGCACAGACTTCTTGGTCATGTTAGCTTGAGAAGAATCTCTCAGCTGAATAAGCTAGAACTTGTCAGAGGCTTACCAAATCTGAAGTATTCTTCATATGCTCTCTGTGAAGCATGTCAGAAAGGCAAGTTTTCAAAAACATCCTTTAAAGCAAAGAATATTGTTTCCACCTCTAGACCGTTAGAACTTCTTCACATTGATCTTTTTGGACCAGTAAAAATTGCCTCTATCAATGGTAAGAAATACGGACTAGTCATCATTGATGATTACAGTCGTTGGACATGGGTGAAATTCTTAAAACACAAGGATGAGTCATATTATGTGTTTGCTTTTTTCTGCACTCAAGTACAAAATGAGAAAAATTGTAAAATAATTAATATCAGAAGTGATCATGTTGGAGAATTTGAAAACAAGGATTTTGAAGAACTTTTTTATTCTCATGGGATATCTCATGATTTTTCTTGTCCTAGAACTCCACAACAAAATGGAGTTGTAGAAAGAAAGAACAGGATGTTACAAGAAATGGCTCGCACCATGATCCAAGAAACTGACATGGCTAAGCCCTTTTGGGCAGAAGCAATTAACACAACATGTTATATTCAAAATAGAATCTCTATAAGACCTATCTTGAATAAAACTCATGAATTGTGGAAGAATAAGATTCCCAACATTTCTTACTTTCATCCGTTTGGATGTACTTGTTTTATGCTAAACACTAAAGAGAATCTTTGCAAGTTTGATTCCAAAGCACAGAAGTGTCTGCTGTTAGGATACTCTGAACACTCAAAAGGCTACAGAGTTTATAACACAGAATCACGGATTGTGGAAGAATTAATTTATGTTATATTCGATGACAAGCTTGACCCTGAAAAGTCAAAGCTAGTTGAAAAGCTTGCAGATTTGGAAATCCGTTTTTCGCAACCTAAAGAAAAGGCAGACGAAGTTAAAGAACAACAAGATCCTACTCTGGACACCATTGATGCAACTCCAAATACTCCACATCAAAAGAAAAGAAGAATGTCTACATCACATCCTGAGGAACTTATTCTGGGTAACAAGGACGCTCCAATCAGAACCAGATCAGCCTTCCGACCATCAAAAGAAACACTCTTAGGATTAGTGTCGTTAATTGAACCAGCTATAATTGATGAAGCTCTTATGGATAAAGATTGGGTTCTGGATATGGAATAAGAACTTAATAAATTCTCAAAGAATGATGTATGGGATCTAGTTCCAAAACCTAAGGATGTTCATGTAATCGGAACCAAGTGGGTATTCAGGAATAAACTAAATGAGAAATGAGAAGTTGTCAGAAACAAGGCACAACTTGTTGCTTAAGGTTACAGTCAACAAGAAGGAATTTACTACAACGAAACATTTGCTCCAGTTGCTAGGCTTGAAGCAATACGATTATTAATTTCCTTTTCAGTAAATCATAACATCACTTTATATCAAATGGATGTTAAGAGTGCATTCCTAAATGGTTATATATCAGAAGAAGTTTATGTCAAACATCCTCCTGGTTTTGAAAACCCAGAAAAATCAGATTTTGTTTTTAAACTTAAAAAGTCTCTCTATGGTCTGAAGCAAGCTCCCAGAGCTTGGTACGATAGATTGAGCAAATTTCTTTTAGAAAACAATTTCACCAGAGGAAAGGTTGACACTACTCTCTTTTGCAAAACATTTAAGAATGATATTCTTATAGTTCAAATCTATGTTGATGATATTATCTTTGGTTCTGCTAATCCCTCTTTATGCGAAGAATTTTCAAAGCTAATGCAAGCAGAATTCGAAATGAGTCTGATGGGTGAGTTGAAGTTCTTCCTGGGATTTCAAATTGATCAGAAACCAGAAGCAACTTACATACATCAAAGTAAGAACACCAAAGAACTTCTAAAGAAATTCAACATGATGGAATGCAATACAGCAAAAGCCCCAATGCATCCAACATGTATCATGGGAAAGGAAGAAGCAGGAGTTAAGCTTTGTTAGAAGCTCTATCGCGGTATGACAGGCTCTCTCTTGTATTTAACTGCTTCCAGACCTGATATATTATTCAGTGTACACTTGTGTGCTAGATTCCAATCAGATCCTAGAGAACCTCGTTTAACTGATGTTAAACGAATTATGAGGTATTTGAAAGGACCGACTAACCTTGGCTTGATGTATGAGAAAGCATCAAAGTACACTCTATCTGGTTACTGTGATGCAGACTATGCTGGAGACAGGTTGGAAAGAAAAAGCACATCTGGTAACTGTCAGTTCTTAGGGAACAACCTAATCTCATGGTCAAGCAAGAGACAATCTACAATTGCTCTCTCAACAGCAGAAGCAGAATACATATCAGCTTCTTTATGCAGTACGCAAATGTTATGGATGAAAAATCAACTGGAAGATTATCAGATATACGAGAGTAACATTCCTATCTTCTGTGATAATACTACTGTTATTTGTTTAAGTAAAAACCCAATTCTACACTCTAGGACTAAACACATTGAAACAAAACACCATTTTATCAGAGACTGTGTTCAGAAGGAAACTTTATGCTTAAAATTTATTGATACAAACCATCAATGGGATGATATTTTTACAAAACCCTTGGCTGAAGATAGATTTCAAATTATTTTAAAGCATCTGAAAATGGACTACTGTCCAGAGTAAGAGTATTTCAGAACCAAATGTGTTTAGTCAGAGGAATAAGTATTTTGAATCTTCAGAACCACTTTTGAAAAGACGTGTCATAGTTCTGATAAAAAATTTTGGGTTGTCCAGTCAATCATGACGTGTCATTTAATTTTTTGCATGAGATTTGATTATATCTAAATCACTATTTTTATCCAAATCAAATGAACAGTAATTTTCTTAAGATTGACTCAAAACTTTATTACATTCACTCACTTATTCTAGAGACAAGGAAAAATGGTCTATGGAAAAACTGACAAATCTGACTCTGTCATCAACAAAGCAATTTTCACAAATTGTCAACCTGGGACAACAGAGTACAAAAGCAAGAATTTGCGAGACAATCTGAGGATCTGGCATAAGATTATTCTTGGATGTATCAATCCAAGACCTTCAAAGAGTGCTGCAGATTTCTTCAATGCAAATCAGAAGTACATGATGTACTACTTGCACAAGAATGAGAAAATGTGTCTTCCATCCATCCTATTCTAGTATCTATGAGATATGGTGCGCAAGACAAGAAAAATAGCCTCACCGGATAGAAAGATAGTAAACTACATTCCTTTTGGAAGACTTCTCTCTGATATCTTTGTTGAAAGTAGCTTAGTGGAGTATTTAGTCAAGGAAGCCAAATATACAGATTATCTGACTGCGAGCATAGGTGAAGTTTTCAACGCTGTAAACCTTAAGCATATGAAAATGGTTTCAAGTGTTGAGGTGAAACCCATGTCTATTCCTCACAACAGTGTGATCAACAACAGACATCCAGTAATGAACTACCCCTTCTATCACAAAGAAGATAATCCAACAACAGTTGCTTCGTTCGTTGCTATAATGAGAGAAAAAGGGCATGACATGCCAAAATCCAGAGTTGAAGATGTCGCTCCTAAACCTAAATATATCACCAGGAGTAAGAGGAAGCAAACTGAAGAGGATGCTGAGCCTAAGAAGAAGAAAAAGGATGAGGCTGAAACCTCCAAAACTTCTAGACTGGAGTCTCTTCTTCTTGAGAAAATCAATAAATCTGCTATCAATTCTTCTGGTTCCATGAATGTCACTGAAACTGTCACTGCACCATCATCATCTCAAACTACCTTTATTCCTACCTCCAATCCATAAGTGAAGTTTAAACCACCATCTTTTTCAATTCCTCCTCAAACTACCACTATCCAATCTTCACCCAACTCATCAATAAGTACACCCATCTCGTCTGAAGTTGTTCCTACCTACACCTCGACAATAACCTCTTCAACCATTCAGCCAAATGAACAAGGTTCCACGAACCTTATCTCTGAATCTCAAGTCCTCAGTATTGAGTCTAGCTCTGAGGAAACCATCTCCGAATCTCTAGAGATTGTCACACCTGAAACTCTCATGGTTTCAGACACTCTAGAAGTATCATCTCCTGGTGATCAACCAACCAATGAACATCCTCCTACTGAGACTGTTTCATCTCAGCCAGCACCGTCTAAACCCAATTCTGCCAGGCCTGACCTTGCTATGGTCATTTATGACATACCCGTTCCAACAACGTTTGAAGAGTGCGCCAGTCAATTTCGTGACAAGAGTTAAAGAAGTTTGCAAAATTAAGAACAGAAATCAACTTAAGCATCAAACCTATGGAGCTTAAAAGTTCTTGTCAAATCTTCCAGAAATGGTTGGATTCTGAACTTACAAGAATTGTAAGCTTTTCAGACGGCACTATAACTGCTGGACTTCAGTTAGCACAAGAAAGAGCAGAAGCTGAGGAGTGGATAAGGGAACTCAGGCTCTTGGCCGCAAAACAGAAAGAAGCTGAAGAAAAAGCTGCTGAAGAAGCAAGACTTCTCACAGAAAAGGCTGCTGAAGAAGCCAGATTGGCGCAAGAAGCTGAAGCCATGGAAAAGGGCAAACAAGATGTTGTAGTTGTCTCCTCATCTGATCCTGATGTAAAGCATTTGGAGAATGCAATTAAAGAAATCAGGGAAGAACAATAGATATTCAGAAATAATTTTGAGGAATAGAAGACTGTCAATGCAAATGTCTGGAGCATGCTTCAGAAGATTTGGGACATAATGTCCTCTGGAAGCACCTAAGCTTGTTTATGCCTCTTTTTGTTTTAGACTTTTAGTTTTTCGTTTTTCACCCTTGGACCACTAATCTTTTTTATCATGGCAAAAAGAGGGAGAAGTAATGAATGTGATATTTTGATTCCATAGTCAATCTCTGAAACCTAATGTTGTTTACATGCTAACAGATAAACTGTTATTTCTATTAGATTGTCTTTCTTTTCAGGAATCCTCAGAAACTCAAAACTCTGCTGAAGAAACTAAAAGAAAATCAAAACTATGATGAACTGATAAAATCAGGGGGAGTCAATCCACAGAAATTCATCGAGTCTAAGACTCAGGGGGAGTACTTCATATGATGGATAAGCATTCCTTAAAAATATTTATTATCCCGGCATTATGTGTCAAAATTGTGTCATCAAAATACATAGTTTTGTCATCATCAAAAAGGGGGAGATTATGAGAACAAGTTTTGGTTCTGCAATATTAATCCTAAGTTTTGATGATATTAAACAAGTATATTTTGTATGAACAATTTTGTAAGACTAATGTTTGTTATTCTTGAGTATCTAACAAACATGTTATGCTTTCATTAATTGGCGTAGACATGATGCTAAAAGAAAACACTCCAAATATACGTCAGACTCTGATACAATACAAATAGAGAACAAGTTCTGAAGACAAAGGTTCTGATTGAATGAAGTCCAAATATTGAAGGCTCATACTCTCTAATCAAGGTTCTGAAAGACCAAACCTCAGTTTCTAGTCATGCTTCAACCAAATACTATCTGAAGCCTGATAAAAGTTCTGAGTAAACACGGTTCTGAAGACTTCGAAGGCGCTACTCTAAGGAATCTAAGACTTGAAGGTCGTAAAAACCAAGCTATGTTTTCCCTTCTCACTCACGCTCTCAGTAGTTTCTGAAGTTGAGAAGCCAAGAAGACTAAGCTACGAAGTACAGCTGTACCACAATACAAAGCGAAGATATCTTGGTAACAGTGCAAACGGTAATCCCGAAGATATTCTGACAAGACAGGATGCAAAAGCTATTATCTGTCCTCACGTCTTCTTCATAGCCACCAGCCTAGATAGCTATCATGGTGACATTTCAAACGACTATTTTCTACACGGCTATATAAAGAAGCAAAGACTTGAAGAAAGAAAATACACACGAACGCAACTGCAAAAATACTTTCTACTCTCTATCTTTCTTAAGTCATTATGGTTATAACTTGTTTACATATTCAGCTTTTGTAAGAAGCACATTTCTGTAAACTAAACTTGTCCAAACTTAGGTTTGTATTCCTTGAGAAAGACCTGTAGGGTTGTATTTCTTGAGAAGTCTAAGAAAGGTTGTCTTAGAGGTTGTTCCTTGAGAAAGACCTGTGAGGTTGTATTTCTTGAGAATTCTAGAACTTGAGAGTTTTAGAGGTTGTAGTTAGTCACCAGAGTTTTGGCTTGTGCATTGTACTAACTGGATTGATTAGTGGATTAAGACCTCGATTAAGAGAGGCAAAATCACCTTGGCCGGTGGACTAGATTAACTTGAGTATTTCTCAAGTGAACTAGTATGAACATACCGTGTTATCTCTTTCAGCTTTAACAAAGATTTTTATTCATTAACGAAAGAGATTCAAGAGAGGAAGTTTTTACAAGAAATTATTTTATTTTGAAAAACCAATTCAAACCCCATTTCTTGTGTTTTTCACACCTTCAGTTGTGATGTATGCTTGAATCTAAGTAGGCCTAAGCTAATAGGTGGTAAATCACTTGAGTTGATGGACTTAGTTTCCGATTGACTACTGTTACGATGTGCTTGTGAGGGTCTAATAAGGTGTATATTCCCACTTACGGTTAACACATCGGCGTTGTCTGTATGTTGTACACACTTGGACTACTGTTGCAATATGCTTGTGGGAGTCTAATAAGGTGTATTCCCACTTACTGATAACACATCAGTGATATCAATATGTTGTACACACCTGAGCTACTGTTGCAATGTGTGTGGGGGTCTAATAAGGCGTATACCCACTTGTTGTTAACAAATCAGCGTGATCGGTATGGTGGGGTTGTGATGCCATGTAGGCAATATCACCTCGGACTCACCTCTAGCGGGATTCTGTAGCCATGTAGGTGTAAATCACTTCAGACTCGCTAGTGCTTTTGCCCGGTGGGCTTGTGCATTCATGTATGTGTATTTTGCACTTGTTGTTAACACACCTGCGTATTGATGATTGACGTGGTCGTGACCCTACATAGGCAATGTCACTTTGTTAACTCGTCATGGATGGGATTGTGTAGCCACTTAGGCATAAATCGCTTTGGACTCATCTTATTCATCGCGCGGTGTACTTTTGGAAGTCACTTGACACTAGGCACTTGGGACTCACCAAGGGTGTGCTGTGTGGCCTAGGTAGACAGAAAGATACTACTTTTGGATTCCTTGTACACGAGTACAGGTCTGTATACTTGGTTACTTTGATTTGTTTGTGTGATTTGTTTTTTAGTATAGGGTAGTCAAGGGACTCCCAATTGTGATACTATTTGTTATCGTGTATTCATGTACTTGATAGTGAGGAAACCCCAGATCAATGGTGGATCCGTTTATGATGCATGTACCCTGTAGAACCGAGATGACCCATAAGATAGGGGAACTCACTGAGATATAGTAATCTCACCCCGTGTTGTTAATTATCTTTCAGGTTCATAGTTAGATTGAAGAATCGCTAGAAGACTTGTCTCGGGTGCTCTAAAGAGAGTAGTTGGCTCGGAGATCGTGCTAGATCCTATTTCTGCTGTGCAGTTTCCTTGAAGACACATATGTAGTATACATTCCTAGTTTTGGATGTTGTGTTGTATACACGTTATTATGTTCTTCTTAAGCTTTTGTATGGACTCAGTGCCAATTTTTAACATTTCATGCATAATATCCTAGACAATTATGTATGGGGTGTTACAGTTTTCAAACAAGTGAATATTAATTTATAATCAAATTTAGAAACGATTAGGAATTATTACATTGGGTTTTCAAACAAGTGAATATTAATTTATAATCAAATTTAGAAACGAATAATTACATTGTGTTTTCAAACAAGTGAATATTATTTGATAATCAAATTTGAGAACGATTAGGAATAACTACATTGTGTTTTCAAACCAGTGAATATTATTTGATAATCAAATTTAAAAACGGTTAGGAATAATTACATTGGGTTTTCAAACAAGTGAATATTATTTGAAAATCAAATTTGAAAACATTTAAGAATAATTACATTGAGTTTTCAAACAAGTGAATATTAATTTATAATCAAATTTAGAAACGATTAGGAATAATTACATTGGGTCTTTAAAACAAGTGAATATTAATATATAATCAAATTTAGAAACGATTAGGAATGATTACATTGTGTTTGTGTTTTCAAACAAGTGAATATTATTTGATAATCAAATTTGAGAACACTTGTGTTTTCAAACAAGTGAATATTATTTGATAATCAAATTTAAAAACGGTTAGGAATAATTACATTGGGTTTTCAAACAAGTGAATATTATTTGAAAATCAAATTTGAAAACATTTAAGAATAATTACATTGGGTTTTCAAACAAGTGAATATTAATTTATAATCAAATTTAGAAACGATTAGGAATAATTACATTGTGTTTTCAAACAAGTGAATATTATTTGATAATCAAATTTGAGAACGGTTAAGAATAATTACATTGTGTTTTCAAACAAATGAATATTATTTGATAATCAAATATAAAAACGGTTAGGAATAATTACATTGGATTTTCAAACAAGTGAATATTATTTGAAAATCAAATTTGAAAATATTTAAGAATAATTACATTGGATTTTCAAACAAGTGAATTAATTTATAATCAAATTTAAAAACGATTAGGAATAATTACATTGGGTTTTCAAACAAATGAATATTAATTTATAATCAAATTTAAAAACTGTTAGGAATAATTACGTTTGCGTTTTCAAACAAGTGAATATTATTTAGTAATCAAATTTGAAAATTCTTAAGAATAATTACATTGGATTTTCAAACAAGTGAATATTAATTTATAATCAAATTTAAAAACGGCTAGGAATAATTACACTGTGTTTTCAAACAAGTGAATATTCTTTGTAATCAAATTTGAAAACTGTTAGGAATAATTATATTGTGTTTTCAAACGAGTGAATATTATTTTAAAAAATCAAATTTGAAAATTATTAAGAATAATTATATTGTGTTTTCAAATGAGTGAATATTATTTAAAAAAATCAAATTTGGAAATTGTTAGGAATAATTATATTGTGTTTTCAAACAAGTGAATATTAATTTATAATCAAATTTAAAAACGATTAGGAATAATTATATTGTGTTTTCAAACAAGTGAATATTATTTAATAATCAAATTTGGATAAGTGAGGGTTAGATATAATGTGTTTTCGGATATTGAGTTTATTTTTATTTTATAATCAAGGTCGTTAATTATATGTTTTTAAAATTATTTTATTTAATTAAAAAGTTTTGTTGGTATATGATTTATGAAATTTTATTTTTTAAAAAGTAAATAAATCTTAAATAGTACCAACTCCGTTCTTTTTTAAGTGTTATTTTTTTATTTTTTACATATACCAAGAAAGCTAATCAACATTACTACTTTTTATACAATAATTATCTTTTTACCTATAATACCCCTACTTATTTATTACATTTATTTTACTTTTTCTCCCTCTTCAATAAAACATAGGGGTAATTTTGATAAAAGTGCAATCAATACTTCCTTAAACCTAATAAGTGACAATTAAAAAGTAACAACAAATTATTCTAAAAATGACATTTAAAAAGGAACGGAGGGAGGGAGTAGTTTATAAAATGAAAGTCAAACACATCAAAGGTTTACTAATTTTATAATTCAATTTTTATTTCTTACTATTCATATAATTATAACTTCCAAAATAGTTTAAAAATTATTAAATATTTAAAAATAATGGCTTTAAAAAAGTTTTAAAAAAAATGATCCAGAGAGTTATGTTTTCTACTTAAACCCTGTAAAACCCATAAACTTTTCGTCACCATTGTCTATACTCTATCATTTCAGTGAGAACATTGATCAAACACCATGAGCTCCCTTCCAAACAACTCTTCCTCCTCCGTCAACCGCCTCGACACTATGTTCCTCCACCACCTGCTTCGCAGCCTTCAGGTTCAAGATCCTGACAACCTAGTTACCGACGAGGATTTCGTTTCCGACGAAGAAGAGGAGCAAGAGTACGAATATGAAGATGACAAGCCCCGTCCCAACCGAGACGACGGACTACAAACAATCTACAAAGAAGAATCTCGGATTGAAGTTGAAGTCGTTTACCGGATTCTCAATGGGGAATCGCATACGCTGAAGCCTAATTCCGGTGAAACGGTTATGATTCGCGAAAGCAGTATTGCTGTTGGGTTTCATGTGGAAGAAGAAGGGGAGTATATTGTGTGGGAATGGCATGGTCACATTCCGAGATATACTGAAGAGCATCAATATTCTCTTGAGTATATCTATGGGAATTATTTTCAGAGGAACGTGACTAATGAGCGTGCTACTACACCGCCTCGAGTAGATGCGACGGCTGATAAGGGTTTGAAGGACTTGTTTGATGGTGGTGTCAATCCCGCCCCTGGTAGGATTCTTCGTCGTAATCTCAACTTTGGTTCTGCTGCTCCCAGGTACTCAATTCTATTTCTTGTGAATTTTGTTTATCTGTTTTGGTGTGCATGTTTACTGTTATTTATTCAGTTGTTTTTATTTTTGAAATTCACATGTCGTATGCTTTGGTTGTCGATGAATTTAGCTGTTTGGATGCTTAAATGATACCCGCACAAATGGGGGTTCCCCGTGCCCTAGTCAGATTGTGATCATGGGGACCTCATTTGATGCAGGTAATAAATGATGTAATCACTCCAGTTAGCAAATGGGAGCTACTAGATGAAGATCGGATTTAGGGTTCTTGATCCAGTTTTGGTCTAGTGGCTTCAATTTGATAGACTGATTCGAACTGTAGTGAATACATTTGTTTTTTATAGCAGCAAAACCACAGTTGCCAAACCATGCTTTCGCTTGGTTCAGTAGATCTATGTTGTTGGATGAATATCGGTATGCTAATATTTTAGCTTCCTAAAAATCTGGTTTAAAATACAATGTGGATCATGAGTTAATCGATCTTTTCATCAAACAACCTAGATCCGCAGCTAATGAAATTGTGACTATAGAGAATCTTAAGTCATTATTCTTGTCGGAAGCCATGGATTTTGGTTACTCAATGAATACGATTTGTTGTAGTCAAAATCAATCATTGGATTGTGAGTTGGATGAAGACTTTACAGCCTCACGTATCAAGTCTGTGTTTCGAATCTGGTTGCAGATATTGGATTGTGAGTCATTATGTCTTCATCCGGTAGTTCCCAAACCCTGATGTTGTCTTGTTAATGGATCCTTATTGTTGGATGAAGTCTGTGTTTTGAATCTGGTTGCAGATATTGGAATGTGGGTCAATTGATCTTCATCCAATAGTCCCAATTCACTAATTGCAAAGATTGCACTACGTTTTTTTTTTTTTTCAACTATAGCAAATTTATGATAATGTTCTACTCTAGTAAGCTTTGCAAACTCCGCTAACTGATCGTTTATATTTTATTTAGTCTTTTTTTTGTCATCATTATATGAAAAAGCAGGCTGAGATGTTTTCATGTTGGTGAATGTTTGTGTATGGTTGTGCTACATTGTTGTTTATTATGTTAGAAATGTTTAATTTGCTTTTGTGCATTTCGATTGCCTGTTTTATTGCATTGAGTGCAACTTTACCACTGAATTGAATGTTTTATGTTTGGTTTCTTTCATGTTCATCTCTGAAGAAATTCCAGCCTCTAAGAATTTCGTTATTGGATTTTCAATTTCAAAGGATCGCAAGCAGAGGTCGTGGTCAATGGTCATCATCTTATTCCCTTTGTGAAGTAAAGATAGTTTTCTGATTTTCAATTTCAAAGGATCGCAAGCTGATGTCGTAGTCATCATCTCATTCCCTTTGTGAAGTAAAGATAGTTTTCTCATTTTCCCAGTACAAATCTCAAGAATAAGCCTGCATTTGTATACCTGTTTGAGCTTTCAATTCATACTTGTACAGGATGCAAGACATCGTTTTTTTATTTTTAGAGACCAGACATTGGTTTTTAATAACTCATTATCTTTGCTTGGAGAATTAATAATATGACACTATATTTGGTCCATTATTATGATTATATTTTGCCATTTTGTTATTTTCCACTTTTATGAAGAATTTTATTTAACAATAGGTTGTGTCTAATATGCAACAGTTAGGTAGGTTGGTACCGTGCATGACTTTTGTTTACAGTTGCCATTTAGGCTGGGGAAGGATAATAAATGCCATGATGCTCAAGTAACATTTTTACCGGGAGTTGTAATAGAACCAAATCTTATTTATACACTTCTATTAGTGTTTAGTTGTTCTTATAATACCAGTAAATCTTCATTCTGTGTTAAATCTGTTTTTCTATATTTTTAATTTAGCTTTCTCTTAACGTTGTCAGTTTGCAAACTATCACACACTTGTTTGAATGGAGAAAATTTAAGCTCAGATCTAGCGTTGTTTTTGCAATAGTGTAGTTAGTGACATATGGAGTTGTTGTTCTTTAGTGTATTGGTTTTCTTTTGGTTCAGATTTGAAGTACTTCACAAGCGATAGTCCTAACTCTTCAATTTATTTATTTTTCTTATTTTTTCTTAACGAGACGAATCTAATGTATTGTATCGAGTTGTTCGTGAATTTAATAGAAGTTGAATTCAAATTTAAAAAAAATTGTGTTGAACTCGAGTCAAGTTTTAAATTAAACCAATTATTATCAAGTCGAGTTGGGGGCGAATTTAACTCATTTTCAGCCATAACATTGCCTATGAATGATATAAAAAGTTTAATTTATATTACTTTGCATTCTTTTAATATGAAATATTAATAATTTTTCAAATTTATTTAAAAATGCAATTTCATATTTCCTTTAGACATAGGATAAATCTATAATACGAAATTTATATTTATACATTAAATTATAAATTTATTCTAACAATTATAAATTTATTTTATGAGAACGTATGAATATTAAACACAAAATTATATATATATATATATATATATATATATATATATATATATATATATATATATATATATATGATCGTGAAGGCTGGATCAGATCCTGTAGAAGTGGACCACCAAGTACGTCTGAGGTGCTGGTCGTATAGAGAGGAGGAGAGGGGTGTATCTGCAAGGCACTCCGACGCTCAAGTAAGAAAGGGTCAGAGAAAAGGGGCAAGTACAAAGTGTTAGTTCGTAGGGTGAATATTTGATACCTGACCCTTTCAAGCGAGAGGGTTTATATAGAGCCCCCAGCGCGTGGCCAACGGTCCTATTTTCGGGGCGAAATAACCATTTTTCCGAAGAATAGGTAACTACCCAAACTAGCCGTTATGTCGGGCAGGGTGCCCGAAACTAGCCGTTATGTCGGGCATAGGCATAGTGTCGGGCACATGCCCTCAACTGTTCGGGGAGTGGATGAGTCGTGCGTAATGGGCATTGTTTCTAGGGAGGAGCGATGCAGTCACTGCCCGGTTGGAGGAGTAGAAAGGTAACTTTCGCCCCTTTGTGGATTGGACTTAGGCAATTTGGGCCGCTCTGGAGCAGAAGTGGATTGGACCATGTCTAGCCACTGGTCCAGTCCAGAACAGGAGCCCCCTAGTCGTTGCTCCCAGCGTGGGAGTAATGACTTAAGGACAGCTCGTTGCCCAAGGGAGCTAGCGTGAAATCGTCGTTTGATGACGAGGAAGGCCGCCAATGGGATAATTCCAACTAAAGTCATAACTCATCACAAATTCCAACCATCCTCTCTGTCTCATACCATATTCCTTCTGACCAAACAGGTACTCAATATTCTTGTGATTACTAAACACTTCGAACCCAAAACCATAAAGATAATACCTCCAACTTTTCCAACGCAATACAACCGTAACCAATTCCAAATCCTGAATAGTATAGATCCTTCTATGAATCCTCAAAGGTCGTAAAGTATAAGCCACAAATTTACTTTCTTGCACTAACACACTGCCTAAACTTATCAAAACACATCCTCATACCTCACAAACGGTTGAACAGGATCACACAGACTCAAAACTGCAGCCGTAGACAAATTCTACTTCAGCTTTCTGAAACTTTCCTCACAATGAACATCCAAAACAAACGACTCATCCTTGGCAAGCCAACTGAAATAACAGAAGTACGAACTTAGCAATGTCTTCCATAACCTTTCGTAACAACCAACTGAGCCCAAAAGTTTCTAATCTCCTTAACCAACTTCGGAACCTCTCATTGTAAAACCAGATCTACTTCCGATGATAACAACATAACTAGTCACATCAAATCGATCAAAGCCTTAACTCACACAATTCACCATTCTTATCAAACATTTCAAACAATTGCAATTCACTCATACTCAACCAAACCATTCTAGTCATCTGTTCATGAAAGTGGACACTTATTCTCAATCATTACCTTATTCAACTGTTAGTAATCCATACCCAATTTCTTCTCCTGACCGTCCAATTCTGCAATTCCAACATGTATCAACAACCAACCAAAAAGAATTCTCAAACACAATGTTACATCCACCCACAAGGGTTTCCTCACAATTTCCATTAATGCCTTAAAACTCCAAAGACTCCAAACCCACCAGAACTCTAAGTTTGTTGTCCATAGTCTCAATACCATTATACTTGTTATTCCATTATATCATCCTTCCTTTTGTTACCGACAATACTGGAGCTCTCCAAGACGACACACTTGGCCTCACAATTCTCCTTTCCAGTAAATCTTCCAACTGCTCTATCAGTTCGGGTACCTCTAACGCTAACATCCAATATTCCATCTGGGAATACATCTTAAAATCACGCACAACCGGTAGCTCATCACTGTGTCCTCCCTGCCAATTTCTAGAAAACTATCATCACAAACATAACAACATCTTAGTTTCACTTCCTAAAAGTTCTCCTGCTTACTTAGCAGATCCAAACCTGAAATCCTTACCTTTGTCCAATTTGAGTTCACACTTTTCTCTCTGAGAACAACCATTAACGATGCCCAATCATTCTCTCTCAAAACTTCCCAACTGGACCAACATACCAAAACCTCTAATCCATTTCATCTTCCGATATTAGCATCTTCATCGACTCATCAAAACAATCTGTAATCGTTTCCTTAAATTCCAAACACTCATTTCACACGCTATGAAAGCCGGAAAGACACGTCTATTCCATCCAACATAATTTTCGTCTGCTATCAACAAGAGATTAAGGGTGATCAGTTCCTCAATTTGTCAATAGACAGCCGACAATCATGATGGGGCATAAACCGTCTTTACCAAACTATAATAATATTTCTTACATCCTGTACACAAAACTACCTAAGGCACAAATCCTTAGTTGACATAAACCTTACCTCCGCATCCCCTTCGTAACTGAAAACAACACTGTCCGAACAACGCTTACAATCTTGCAATTCACAATACACTGAGCCAACGCTCCACACCTGAAGCAACATGGAGAAGTACCAACTTCTCCCCCACTTATCTCAAACTCAATCCTGAAAACAAAGGATTAGAAAAACCAGAAAGTACTGACAGTGTTCCACACACCTATCACGTACTAAGGGATAAACAACAACGACAGTATTCAACTGTCACACCAACTGACTCAACAACTTGGCCGGACGGACCGACCTGCTCTGATACCACTTGTAACACCCCAATTCCCATCGCGAATAAATAACACTTAATAAAATCAGAGTAACTAAAAATTTATTTATTTATTTATTTATTTTTTTTTCCGACAGGAAACAGGGATGTCATTCCTAAATGAACAAAATACAATCCCTGCTCAACATTTTTGATACATAACACAAAGGGAAACTTTTCCTTACAAAAGGATGGTCAATTATGGAATAAAGCGGAAAGATCCATAACCGACTTGTTTTACAAAATAAACTGTTTTAGAACCTCTACTATATACAAAAGTACTACCAAATATATTCAACAATTATATACATATAAACATAATCGTTCCCCGACTCCCGTGCTACGTATCAGAGCAGACACCAAGACCGACAACGGAACGGAGGACTAATCTTCACAAAAGCCTCCACGCCTCTAAAGCTGACAATCTGCACTATGCCATAAAAAGCATATTCCAGCAGAAGGGTGAGAAATATTATCATAATAACGTTGCATATAATTATATAGACATCAACGTATAATACACATATACCACATTCTCACCACGACTTATCACGATGCACGTATCTATACACATAACATCAACATATTCCATAAGTCATTTACACGGCATAACAATCCGTAATTTAACACATCAAATATCATAGGCATAACCATTCATGCTCAAATACATGTATCCCTAATACATATCGATGCATTTAACATAAACACATATATTCATGTTCATTCATCGATGCATCATTACAAACATACAATTATCATCATTTCACCTAAACATACATATTATGTTTATCTTCCAATGCACACCTGCACGATTCTGTTCATTCCACATCAACATATACATATATATATGTTCATTCATCAATGCACAACTACAATGATGACAAATGCAACTCATAGAGACCGACTCTCGACTCTATGCAGATGCAATGCGGTACCAACTCATTTCATCTCAAGTTCAATTGAAGAACTTATTGGAACCATTCGCTCACACCTATCACATAGGCTCACGACGTTCACCCCTTGCTCACACCTATCACATAGGCTCACAAGGTTTATGGATTGCTCACACCTATCACATAGGCTCACAACCCGACTGCTCACACCTATCACATAGGCTCACAATCGTTTGTAATCATCGCTCACACCTTTCACATAGGCTCACGACGTTACAACGGATTCATCTTAGAACCCCTCAATGCAAGAATGCACATCATGATGTTTCACATACAACATGACTCATGACACTCTTGAAATGCATACATATTCACAATATAGTCATGCATTTATCTCATACATATCCCATACAATCCATACACATTCACTTCAATCAAGCCAAACGACAACAAACCGCACTTTACATTTAATCGGAAAAGTCGGCCAAAAGTCTGCTAAAAATAATATTTCTCATCACCACATAATAGCACATATTTTTAGCTTCACATCCATATAAAGAACACCTCAATCGGATAACCGAGTAAAAAGATATGGATATTTCAAAATAACGCAAAAACATAAACCGGAGAATCGACACTACGATACGATTCGAAAATACTGTACCAATTGGACCATGTTCAGACCTCAAAACCATTTTTCCTAGAAAGAACATCTCATTAGCTTCCCAACGCTTCGAACGGGGGTCAAAACCGACTTACGGTTCAAGAGATATGAATTTCCGAAGTTTCCCGACAAACCAGAATTTCTGCTTCAGCACAGTAGGTATCGATACATAGGCTTTATGTATCGATACATAAAGACCTCATGTATCGATCCCTAACTCGCATGTATCGATCCCTGCTGTAGTAAAAATTCCATTTTTCCCAATTTTCACAGTAGGGATCGATCCCTGGGATTATGTATCGATCCCTAACCCTGTTTTTCACAAAAAACCAGATTTTTCAAATTACAACTTTGCTGTCCTTTTCCCGAATCCCCGAAAACTCGACTAAATCGAACATTTTCACCGAAACAAACATATACGCGCAACCACCAAATACATAAGAACAATTTAGAACACATAAACGAAATTTCTACGACGTTCGATTTTTCGATTAAATTTCAACCTTTCAAAAACCAGAATTTTTAAACTTCACCAAATCGAATAAAAAGCACGACATACGACGACCTAACCTTCCTCGATACAACTACGTAATTTATTTCGAATTCTAACCGTGAAAACATCGTTTTCTATCAATTTCCTATAATTCGACCTAAACGGAAACAACAACGGAACCATACCGAAAACTAACCGAAACATAACCAAACTTAATGAAACTTCAAACAGCAGCTCACATACATATAACCAACCAACACATGTATTTATACGACTTTCCGACCGTAGAAACATCGGTTTCTATCGATTTCGTCCAATACGGCATAAACGGAAACATATAAAAACCACCCAAAACATTCATACAAAACTCATACATAATCATACACAAAGTTATAATAACAATGTTTCACACCCTTACCCGATTATTCGCGCTTTAAACGGAGTTTTCTCGACTTTTCCTCTCTTTTCCTCTTCTCCCTTCTTTCCTTCTCTTTTCTCTTCTCTTCTCTTTCTATTTTTCTGTTTTCTTTTCTCTCTATTTCTATCTTTCTATTCTATTTAAACAAAATATCTACCCAAATGACCAAAATACCCCTACACTCAAATATCTCGCAAACGCTCTCAAAATGCGATAAAACATAATAACGATGAAAAATAACATTTTTCTAAATAAAAGTCGAAAATAAAATAATATAATAATAAAATAATCAATTAAACTCGATTAAATAAAACTCACAAAAACTGGGGCGTTACAATTCTCCCCCACTTAGACATTTTCGTCCTCGAAAATCTAACCGAGACGAACAACTCCGGACACGACTCTCGCATCCGACGAACAAACCAACATGCCAACAAAAGGCACACCACGAATAACACAACAGACAAACACCTTGCTAACCGTAATTACAACAACACGATACGACGACAACTACAACGACAAGATGCAAAGCCCATACAATGCACTTGACGACCAACTCACAACTCAAGGAAAACCACGATACCAACACACAGGTTCACTCTAGAACCGAAACACAACAAGATCGTTACCCTACCATAGGTAACACTCCCCTAATTCCCCACACAGGAATTAGCTACACACGCTCGAACCATCACCATGGAAACGAGGCAACAACACAACAAGAACATAAAGTTCCACGATACAACATCGTTTAAACAACCTCCACACAACCATACTACAACAATGCTACGATCCACCAATCGAACATATAACCAAAACACCCAACTACATAGTAGCCCATGGATAACATTTAAACCTTTCACTTATCACTTCCATTTTGAAACGTCCAATGGTCTCATCAATCCTACATATTCCCAATATTCCACTTATGAACTCTTACAAGTCACACACACATATATGAATTGTGCCACATCACGCTTCCGATGCGCACTCTGATTACCCGAAACCATCAAAACTACCAATCTCACGACCAAGGTCTAACTCTTTCTCATAATCACCAAAAATCATTGTTCGCCTTTAATATACCCAACCTCGCACTCTACTGTGTTATCTCACACACCAGACACCAGTCTCTGAACTGCTCAAATAATTCTCATCCATCCGAACAGACATGCATAACAACTTTCGACTTAACTCATCAGGCACGACATTAACCTCACCAATGGGATAATTCCAACTAAAGTCATAACTCATCACAAATTCCAACCATCCTCTCTGTCTCATACCATATTCCTTCTGACCAAACAGGTACTCAATATTCTTGTGATTACTAAACACTTCGAACCCAAAACCATAAAGATAATACCTCCAACTTTTCCAACGCAATACAACCGTAACCAATTCCAAATCCTGAATAGTATAGATCCTTCTATGAATCCTCAAAGGTCGTAAAGTATAAGCCACAAATTTACTTTCTTGCACTAACACACTGCCTAAACTTATCAAAACACATCCTCATACCTCACAAACGGTTGAACAGGATCACACAGACTCAAAACTGCAGCCGTAGACAAATTCTACTTCAGCTTTCTGAAACTTTCCTCACAATGAACATCCAAAACAAACGACTCATCCTTGGCAAGCCAACTGAAATAACAGAAGTACGAACTTAGCAATGTCTTCCATAACCTTTCGTAACAACCAACTGAGCCCAAAAGTTTCTAATCTCCTTAACCAACTTCGGAACCTCTCATTGTAAAACCAGATCTACTTCCGATGATAACAACATAACTAGTCACATCAAATCGATCAAAGCCTTAACTCACACAATTCACCATTCTTATCAAACATTTCAAACAATTGCAATTCACTCATACTCAACCAAACCATTCTAGTCATCTGTTCATGAAAGTGGACACTTATTCTCAATCATTACCTTATTCAACTGTTAGTAATCCATACCCAATTTCTTCTCCTGACCGTCCAATTTTGCAATTCCAACATGTATCAACAACCAACCAAAAAGAATTCTCAAACACAATGTTACATCCACCCACAAGGGTTTCCTCACAATTTCCATTAATGCCTTAAAACTCCAAAGACTCCAAACCCACCAGAACTCTAAGTTTGTTGTCCATAGTCTCAATACCATTATACTTGTTATTCCATTATATCATCCTTCCTTTTGTTACCGACAATACTGGAGCTCTCCAAGACGACACACTTGGCCTCACAATTCTCCTTTCCAGTAAATCTTCCAACTGCTCTATCAGTTCGGGTACCTCTAACGCTAACATCCAATATTCCATCTGGGAATACATCTTAAAATCACGCACAACCGGTAGCTCATCACTGTGTCCTCCTTGCCAATTTCTAGAAAACTATCATCACAAACATAACAACATCTTAGTTTCACTTCCTAAAAGTTCTCCTGCTTACTTAGCAGATCCAAACCTGAAATCCTTACCTTTGTCCAATTTGAGTTCACACTTTTCTCTCTGAGAACAACCATTAACGATGCCCAATCATTCTCTCTCAAAACTTCCCAACTGGACCAACATACCAAAACCTCTAATCCATTTCATCTTCCGATATTAGCATCTTCATCGACTCATCAAAACAATCTGTAATCGTTTCCTTAAATTCCAAACACTCATTTCACACGCTATGAAAGCCGGAAAGACACGTCTATTCCATCCAACATAATTTTCGTCTGCTATCAACAAGAGATTAAGGGTGATCAGTTCCTCAATTTGTCAATAGACAGCCGACAATCATGATGGGGCATAAACCGTCTTTACCAAACTATAATAATATTTCTTACATCCTGTACACAAAACTACCTAAGGCACAAATCCTTAGTTGACATAAACCTTACCTCCGCATCCCCTTCGTAACTGAAAACAACACTGTCCGAACAACGCTTACAATCTTGCAATTCACAATACACTGAGCCAACGCTCCACACTTGAAGCAACATGGAGGAGTACCAACTTCTCCCCCACTTATCTCAAACTCAATCCTGAAAACAAAGGATTAGAAAAACCAGAAAGTACTGACAGTGTTCCACACACCTATCACGTACTAAGGGATAAACAACAACGACAGTATTCAACTGTCACACCAACTGACTCAACAACTTGGCCGGACGGACCGACCTGCTCTGATACCACTTGTAACACCCCAATTCCCATCGCGAATAAATAACACTTAATAAAATCAGAGTAACTAAAAATTTATTTATTTATTTATTTATTTTTTTTTCCGACAGGAAACAGGGATGTCATTCCTAAATGAACAAAATACAATCCCTGCTCAACATTTTTGATACATAACACAAAGGGAAACTTTTCCTTACAAAAGGATGGTCAATTATGGAATAAAGCGGAAAGATCCATAACCGACTTGTTTTACAAAATAAACTGTTTTAGAACCTCTACTATATACAAAAGTACTACCAAATATATTCAACAATTATATACATATAAACATAATCGTTCCCCGACTCCCGTGCTACGTATCAGAGCAGACACCAAGACCGACAACGGAACGGAGGACTAATCTTCACAAAAGCCTCCACGCCTCTAAAGCTGACAATCTGCACTATGCCTTAAAAAGCATATTCCAGCAGAAGAGTGAGAAATATTATCATAATAACGTTGCATATAATTATATAGACATCAACGTATAATACACATATACCACATTCTCACCACGACTTATCACGATGCACGTATCTATACACATAACATCAACATATTCCATAAGTCATTTACACGGCATAACAATCCGTAATTTAACACATCAAATATCATAGGCATAACCATTCATGCTCAAATACATGTATCCCTAATACATATCGATGCATTTAACATAAACACATATATTCATGTTCATTCACCGATGCATCATTACAAACATACAATTATCATCATTTCACCTAAACATACATATTATGTTTATCTTCCAATGCACACCTGCACGATTCTGTTCATTCCACATCAACATATACATATATATATGTTCATTCATCAATGCACAACTACAATGATGACAAATACAACTCATAGAGACCGACTCTCGACTCTATGCAGATGCAATGCGGTACCGACTCATTTCATCTCAAGTTCAATTGAAGAACTTATTGGAACCATTCGCTCACACCTATCACATAGGCTCACGACGTTCACCCCTTGCTCACACCTATCACATAGGCTCACAAGGTTTATGGATTGCTCACACCTATCACATAGGCTCACAACCCGACTGCTCACACCTATCACATAGGCTCACAATCGTTTGTAATCATCGCTCACACCTTTCACATAGGCTCACGACGTTACAACGGATTCATCTTAGAACCCCTCAATGCAAGAATGCACATCATGATGTTTCACATACAACATGACTCATGACACTCTTGAAATGCATACATATTCACAATATAGTCATGCATTTATCTCATACATATCCCATACAATCCATACACATTCACTTCAATCAAGCCAAACGACAACAAACCGCACTTTACATTTAATCGGAAAAGTCGGCCAAAAGTCGGCTAAAAATAATATTTCTCATCACCACATAATAGCACATATTTTTAGCTTCACATCCATATAAAGAACACCTCAATCGGATAACCGAGTAAAAAGATATGGATATTTCAAAATAACGCAAAAACATAAACCGGAGAATCGACACTACGATACGATTCGAAAATACTGTACCAATTGGACCATGTTCAGACCTCAAAACCATTTTTCCTAGAAAGAACATCTCATTAGCTTCCCAACGCTTCGAACGGGGGTCAAAACCGACTTACGGTTCAAGAGATATGAATTTCCGAAGTTTCCCGACAAACCAGAATTTCTGCTTCAGCACAGTAGGTATCGATACATAGGCTTTATGTATCGATACATAAAGACCTCATGTATCGATCCCTAACTCGCATGTATCGATCCCTGCTGTAGTAAAAATTCCATTTTTCCCAATTTTCATAGTAGGGATCGATCCCTGGGATTATGTATCGATCCCTAACCCTGTTTTTCACAAAAAACCAGATTTTTCAAATTACAACTTTGCTGTCCTTTTCCCGAATCCCCGAAAACTCGACTAAATCGAACATTTTCACCGAAACAAACATATACGCGCAACCACCAAATACATAAGAACAATTTAGAACACATAAACGAAATTTCTACGACGTTCGATTTTTCGATTAAATTTCAACCTTTCAAAAACCAGAATTTTTAAACTTCACCAAATCGAATAAAAAGCACGACATACGACGACCTAACCTTCCTCGATACAACTACGTAATTTATTTCGAATTCTAACCGTGAAAACATCGTTTTCTATCAATTTCCTATAATTCGACCTAAACGGAAACAACAACGGAACCATACCGAAAACTAACCGAAACATAACCAAACTTAATGAAACTTCAAACAGCAGCTCACATACATATAACCAACCAACACATGTATTTATACGACTTTCCGACCGTAGAAACATCGGTTTCTATCGATTTCGTCCAATACGGCATAAACGGAAACATATAAAAACCACCCAAAACATTCATACAAAACTCATACATAATCATACACAAAGTTATAATAACAATGTTTCACACCCTTACCCGATTATTCGCGCTTTAAACGGAGTTTTCTCGACTTTTCCTCTCTTTTCCTCTTCTCCCTTCTTTCCTTCTCTTTTCTCTTCTCTTCTCTTTCTATTTTTCTGTTTTCTTTTCTCTCTATTTCTATCTTTCTATTCTATTTAAACAAAATATCTACCCAAATGACCAAAATACCCCTATACTCAAATATCTCGCAAACGCTCTCAAAATGCGATAAAACATAATAACGATGAAAAATAACATTTTTCTAAATAAAAGTCGAAAATAAAATAATATAATAATAAAATAATCAATTAAACTCGATTAAATAAAACTCACAAAAACTGGGGCGTTACATCCGTGGCGTTCATGATCGTGACCGTGTTGTCCGGTGTCCGGGGAGACTAACGGTTAGTCAGAATTGGAAACGTTGGCACGCCACGTGTGCATAGAGCTCCGTGTAGCAGTTACTAGGCAATGATGACTAGATGATAGCCATCATGACCTACGAGTGCGTCTACTGCACGTGCTCCTCTGTATAAAAGGGGAAAATCTATCTCATTTGGGACTTTTTCACTTTCATTTCTCTTCGTCTCCTTCAGTTTTCTGCCCTTCTCCGCCATCTACTACTCCGACCACCGCTTCAAGCTTCGAGCAACCACTTCAGTCTTCTTAAATCAAGTAAGTTTCCGATTTTGAGCTTGTTTTAACTCTTTTTGGGTGGTCATTGGTAGATTGCATGCGGTTTAGGTTAGGTTAGAGGATGAAATAGGCCAGTTTCCGGTGATTGTTGGTGGTGGACGGTGGTCGTGCCATTTTTCCACTTCTGACATGTCGTCGGATGTGTTAGTATGTTTTGGTGAGGAGGGCGGTTCACGACGTCGTTGCGACGGCGATGCTTGTGTAACCGTCGTGATTGTTCATCTTCTGAGTGCGTGATGAATTTTCCGGTCGAATACTCCCAGATTCCGGTGAAGCTTTGCGGTTTCCGGTGAAGCTTCAAACGGAAACTGGGTATGAGTGCGGGAAAGCTCCTCGCTTGGGGAGGATTCATTTCGAGTGTCTCCTCGCGGGGAGGTTTCAGTTTTTCTTTTGATGTTAGGGCTTAGGCCAGGGATGTTGTCCTCAGCCCTTTGCGGGCCCTTTCACTTGACTAGCGGTGGAAGGGTGGATTTGATTTATTGTCGAATTCACATTCTTCTATGCTTTTTGGGTGATCGACATGGTGACGGGGCCTGATGGAGAGATTGTCTTGGATTCGTCCGAGGAAGAAACTAGTTCCTCGAATAGTAGTAGTTCGACGGCCTCGAGTTCCCCCAGTGAGGTCAGGGAGGAAGAAGAGTTGGAAGTTATGGACGTGGATGTCGTCGAGGGTTCTGCGGACGAATGGGAGGTGGCCGAACCTGCTGAGCACGTGTCTACCTTTGCAACGTACTTAGGAGATGTCTTCACGGAGGTCGGGCCAGAGGGGGAGTGGAAGGTGTACTTTCCCTCTGAGGACGACATGGTCTGCACGAACTACGGAGACCGCTTTGCAATGTATGAGTACGCATTCAAGGAGCTGGGTCTAAGGTTGTCGTTCACCGATTTTCAGCAGTCGGTGTTCGTGCACTTGAAGCTGGCCCTCACGCAACTGCACCCGAACTCGTTGGCCTTCATCCGGGCGTTCGAGCTGGTGTGTGAGCACCTCGCCATAGGGGCTACTCTCCCTCTATTCTTCACCGTCTTCCATCTTCAAAGGCAGCTGTCGGGGAGGCAGTATGGTTGGGTCTCTTTGAAGCAGCCTCGCAAATTATTTAAACCATTTTCGGAGTCGATACAGACGTTTGAGGAGCGGTACTATATTGTCGAGCCCGTGTCCGAAGTTGCCCAGGATAGTACATATGTCTGGGAGATCGATTTCGATGAGGATGGGAACGACCTGCGCGACGAGGCGAGGAAATTTATTGGGCAGAGGATCTACAAGTTCCCTATTCATTGGGCACCTGGCCATTTTACCAAGAAGCCCAGTGACTACGTTCTCCAACCACACGGGCTACACGGGCAGGATGTCGTGGCATACGAGGCGTTTGTGAAGTATGTCAACTCCTTCCTGCTCGCCGAATGCTGGACGAACAAGGGTAACCCGATCTTCGAGGAGGACGGTAGTCAGAGGGTCGAATACCGGTTTATTAACACTAAGGTACTCCTGGAGTGCAAGACCCCTGCAGAAGTCGAGAAGCTGCTTGGTAGTCTTAGTTATTTTAGTTTTGCTCGCATTGTTCCTTTCCTCGTGTCTAACATGCTTGACTTTTGTTTATGTAGGTGAGATGCCTCAAGCCCATGAGAGGGTTGCGAAGAATGCTCTCGCGAGGAACAAGGCCGAAACGGTTCCCCTTAAGTCTCGGTTCGCTGGTGCGCGTGCTCCCATTCCGGTTCAGTCTGCTGCGGGGACCTCTTCTCCTACTCCGGCTCCCCGGGGATCTCCCCTTCCTTTGACCGGACGATCCAAGTGGCCAAGGGTTACTGACGCTGTGGATCTCACTCAGGTACCGGAGAAAGGGAAGTTCGAGCTTCCTCCTTGCATCCTTGATAGGAGATTCTTCGAGGGAAACTCTTTGATCGTGCCTCGGGCAGAGTCTCTTCGTTTGGAAAGCATGGATCGCCCGAGCAAGAGGACGTTGGTGGCTCAAGACACTTCAGCTTTGGTTAGGATGCTGGAGATGGCAGCCGTTTATGCTGAAGGGGACTCTGCAACTGAGTCCGAACTTAATGCTGCCCGGGCTGTTATGGCGTCCCTCAAAGAAGAAGCCAAGGGTGCAGACGAAGCTCGGAAGAAGGCCGAGGAGGAGATAGCTCGGTTGAAGAAGGAGAATTTCATGCTGGCGGCGGAGAAGAAAGCTTTCGAGGAGCTGGTCCAGCAGTTGAGGGCGGTCAACGCCCCGGGTGAAGATGAGCCAGAAGATGTGAAGGCATTAAAGAAGAGATCCGAGCTGGTCGCCCGTATGCTGATGGCCGAGGATGAAAGTATTGTCGTCGCGGACGAATCCTTCAGAAATTCCGTGGCTCAACTGCGGGTGGTGAACCCCGAGCTTGATTTCTCTGTTGAGGGTACTCATTATCTGGTGCATGTTGAGGATGGCCGGATCGTTATACCCGACGCCCTTCTTGAAGGAAATGCCGAGGATGAGCCCGCGGAGAGCCAGGGGCCTTAGCCCGAGCCTGCCGATCAGATGGACGTATGAGGGGTTTGTCTTTTTATTGTTGTAACTTGTCCGGCCTGCGTGTCGAGTAATTGTTGTAATCTATTTTGGGGGCGTGGCCCCCATTTTATGCAATCCAGTAGAGCCGTGGTCCTAGTGGCCACTTATTTATGTTTAAATTATATGTTCGATTTGGTTATTTGCATGGTTTTACTTGCTTTTATTCTTTGCTAAGTGTTGTACTCATGCTCGTTGTGAATGTGTGTCTGCCCGTGATAGGGAGTATTTGACTTATGCGAATTTTTAGGGGGATTGCTCATTGTAGATGTGTTCGGCAGTGAGGGGTACTGATCGAACGGCCGGGGAATGTCCTGGCGGGGATGCGGAGCTCAGGTCGCTTTTGAGGCCTGAGTTTGCGGCGTGAACGTCCCATCGCGAGCTGGGGTTCTTCCAGTCATGGTACTTTGACGACGGCGATGCTCGATCGAGGACCGCCGTCGAGCAGTTACTCGGCTCGTTATTGAGCGGGGTTCTGCTTTGCTGGTATGCGACGCTTGTACCTAGGCGTGCATATTGGTTGGTAGCTGACGTTCGTCGTCGTGACGGGTCGAACCGAGAATTAGGGCCTTAGCTATAGTATTTTTTTAGCTTTTCGGCGTTCCATGGTCGAGCAAGTTCTTCCCCGTTAAGATGTTCTAGGTAGTAAGCCCCATTTTTCGTTTTTGGTCGGACGCGATAGGGTCCTTCCCAGTTGGCTGCTAGTTTGCCTTCGCGAGAGTCTTTGTGGTTTCTTCTTAGAACAAGGCTTCCCACGTCGAACTCTCGTTGTACCACCTTGGCATTGTGCCTGATGGTAATTTTTGCTTTTAGTGAGGCTTCGCGGAGGGCTGCCCCGGTTCGGATTTCCTTGACGAGGTCGAGTTCTTCTCTTAATGATTCGTCATTCATCTCCTCGTCTAGGGGCGACTCTGTCCGCCTGGAGGGTACGTGCACTTCGACGGGAATTACAACCTCGGTCCCGTATGCTAGACGGAAGGGTGTTTCCCCGGTTGTAGAGTGTGGGGTTGTACGGTATGCCCACAACACGCTGTGCAGTTCCTCGACATAAGCCTTCTTAGTTTCGTCTAGCCTTCGTTTGAGGCCTCGAAGGATGACTCGGTTAGCTGCTTCAGCCTGTTCGTTTGTTTGAGGGTGCTCGACGGATGCGAAGTGCTGCTTCGTGCCAAGTGGGCGACGAAGTCCTGAAACTTCCTGTCCGTGAATTGCGTCCCATTGTCCGTCACTGTTGCTTGTGGGATGCCGAAATGTGAAAGGATGTTTCGTTTGTACAAACGCAGGATGTTGAGGGCAGTTATCTTGGCTAGAGCCTCCGCTTCTATCCATTTTGTGAAGTAGTCTACGCCCACTATTAGGTATTTGTTCTGATTCGATCCTACCACGAAGGGTCCTAGGATGTCTAGGCCCCACCAGGAAAATGGCCACGGGGAGGACATAGCCTTGAGCTCGTTAGGTAGAGCCAGGTGCATGTCCCCGTGCCGTTGGCATTTATCGCATTTCTTTAAGTGTTCTTTCGCGTCGTGCTGCATGGTCGTCCAGTAGTATCCTGCTCGAAGGGCCTTTCGGGCAAGTGACCTTCCGCCGAGATGTTGGGCGTTGATTCCCTCGTGGATTTTGCGTAGGATGTGTGCGACCATTTCTTCCTCGACACACTTGAGCAGCGGAATGGAGAATCCCCGCCTGTAGAGTTTATCTTCGACCAGGACGTAGGAGCAAGCTCTTCGCCTAACTGTGCTGGCCTCTTTTGGGTCGGACGGAAGTTCGTCTTTAGCGAGATAGTTGTACACGGGGGTCATCAACAGTTGTTGTCCCCGATCACTTGTACGTCGAGGGCCAAGGAGGCCTTCTCGATACTGGGTCGAGGAAGTACTTCCTGTATGACAGATTTGTTTCCGCCTTTCTTCTTTGTGCTGGCTAGTTTGGATAGCACGTCTGCTCACACGTTATGTTCGCGGGGGACATGTTTCACTTCCACTGTTGCGAACTTCGCCATTTCCTTCTTGACCAGGTGTCATACCCCAAATTTTGACCACTAAGATTTCCCATCATTGTGCAAATCATCATCACAATATGGATGAACCATCATGCCTCATCAAATGCCTCAAGGGTTGTTAAGCATTCACTGCAATCAAAATTAGGGTTTTAAGCCCTCTCAGAGCCTTAGACAAAGGACCAATCAAGGAATGACTTGATCTTCAACTTGTCTATCCTCTAAAATATCCACAATGGATCAAAAGGACTCCCATTTCAAGGATTAAGCACAAGGCTGCTCCCTTCTAGGTGGATCAAGTCTCAAGATCAACAGTGTCACCAAATTAGGGTTTTGGTCGACCAGGGCCTCCAGATGGAAATTTTTCATCTAGGCACAAGCCAATGATCCAAAACATAACCTAATATACTCCATGGAACCTCATGGACCCAATCATCAAGTCAATTTGACCTCAGGGGATGCATACATCAAAAATCAGGAATTAGGGTTTCTTGACCTAATTCACCCCTAAGTGGACTTTTGGGACAAATCATGAACCAAGACCTGAAGACGTGATTTGAGGGTCTCTAATATGCCATATTGATCCATTTGGAACAATGGATTAATCCAAGAAGCTTGAGCAACAAGTCTCAATTTCATCTGCACCACAATTAGGGTTTTGCGAGGAAAGTCAACTGTAACTTTGACTTTTGACCAGGACATGCTCCCAAACCGTAAGACATGATTCAATATACCCTATGACACCCATGGAACATGTCCATCAAGTTTTATTTAGGTCAAGGACATGATTTCTTGAAGAATTGCACAGTTTGGAATTCATCTGATAAAAAGTCAACTGTGCACAAAAGTCAACTTTGACTTTTTGATATTTTTCACCAAAATGGATTTTTAACCCTAAAATGATGTTAATGTATGATTTGAATCAGCATTCATAAAAAAAATCAAAGAAAGTGGGATAACTTGTAAAAGGGGTAACCATAAAAACTTAGAAAAATTTCTAAGTTATGGAAAAAGTGACACTAATGTGCCAACTTTGGAGGACCATAACTCCTAAACCACAAGGCCATTGTTCCCCATTCAAAGCTTGATTTTTAGATCACATTGCCCTCTACAAAAGCTTCATACTGACCTATGTCCAAATTCGTCATGGATTTTGAGTTATGGGGTGATCAAAATCAAGAAAAGTTACTTTGTTCCAACACTTAGTGAAAATTTCACTAAGTCAGAATCTGCCTTTACTTTTTTCCAAATGTAGGGGGATTTTTCACTTGGATTCAAAAGAGATCAAAACCAAACATGTTCAAACAGTTGTTGTGTCATGTAAGGGCTTTCCAAAATGGCCAAGAACATTACCAAATTCAATTTGAGCTATGAGATATGACATTGGCAAGATGCCTTGCTGAAATTTGCCAAGGCAAGGCAGATTTTTGCACTTTTGGTCGATTTTCCAAAATCATCCAAATCCAAATGCTCCTATCCACTTGGACACCTCTGAGGATTGAATCTAAAGGGGACAATCACTGAGCCAAGCCTCCAAAGTATTTGGAACAAGAAATAGCATGTTGAACCTAGAATTGCCAAAATAGGGACAAGGCTCCAATTTTGGATTGGAGCATTCAATGGAAGCATCAAGGTGGCATGGACTGAGCTCTTAGCAACTGAATTCAGTCAAGACTTATCCAAGACCAAGGGGACCAGCAGCCTGTGCCCTAACCTCTAGTCAATGGCTAGAGGAGACTTGGATTTTCATTTGCCAACATTGGCCAAACCTACTCAGCAGTTGCCATTCACTATTCCTTGTAAAACAAACTTGCTCTACTATAAATAGCGCTCAATTATGATTAGTTTAAGTACACCAAAGGCCTACAACACTTGCCTTTCTCAAAAACCACTTCTCACTCTCAAAAATGCCTTTCTTAGCAAGTCACTGTCGGGTTTTTCATTAGAGAGCAATTCCACTCAAACCAATCACACACACACCTCACATACATCATATAGAAGTGATCCAAACACTCACATAACATCTGGAACACCAAAATCACAAAATCACCAGCCAGTTGCTCAAGTTCTTGACAAATTTGTAGTTGGGGTACCATCTCAAGTTCCAGATCATTTCAATCCATTCCAAGCATTCATACACACTCCATAGCACCTAGGGAAGCTATCCAGATCATTGGAACCTAGCTGTAACACCTTCAACACAAAACCCAATCACCAGCTACAAGAGGTAAGCATGAGCTCTTCTAACTCTATGATCCATGCAATTTTTGCTGCAAAATAATTTGGCCATATGTTCATAATCATGCATGGAATGTTTTCCCTCAATAAATTGCATTGTTTGAATCGTGTGTGAAATTTCTGAACCTTCATGCAGAAATTAGGGTTCTTGAGGTTTCTCTTTGATTTCTTATTCCATGTTAAAAATAAATGAAATTAAAGACCATAGACATGATCGTGAGGTTAAAACGAGTTGATTGATATGTAGATTGCATGATATAATCAAGTATTCAGTGAGATTGGATAGAAAATGCAAATCTGGGAAACTCAGAACACGCGCGTGTTCTTGCCTTTGTTCTTGGCGCCATTTTTAAATATTTGAATATTTGAATTTTGTGATTTTATTTAATTGATTCAAAAATTAATTTCTCTCTGAGTTTTAATGATTTTGAGTTGATTCTTTTTTTGATAATTCACAAAAATGTTAAAATATTTTATTTTATCAAAAAATCCCAAAAATATTATTTATTTCATATAATTGATATTTTTGCAAAGAATTAATGTTTTATTTGTTTTTGCCATTTAAAATGTTTTTTCCCTCTTGATTTTGTAACTTTTAATGCCTTCTAATTATTTTGTAGGTCAATACTTAATTTTTGAAGCATTAATCCAAGATCACAATTTGTTTTCCATATGTTAAACAATTTTGATCATTTTAATTGAATTTTTATTCAATTAAAACACATTTTGAAAACAAATTAGGGTTTTTGGATTAATTCAACCCTCCTAAATCATTTTCAAAACTTTTGGGCCTCTAATAGAGTGTAAGACCCAACCCTTTGTAAATACAACCCATTTTGGGCCTCACTTATTGTATAAGTCCCGTTGTATTTCAAAAAGTTCGACGCGATCATCATCCGTTGAAAAACAAACCTTGGGCCTCTCCTTGAGCTATAAGACCCATTCAAAACTTTTGGGGCTCTAATAGAGTGTAAGACCCAATCCCCTTTTAACCAAAAGAATTTTGGGCCTCAGATATTGTATAAGCCCCTTTGCATTAAAAGAAAATCTCGGCGTGATCGCCATTTTAAACGGAAAAATCATTTGGGCCTACCCTCGTGTTATAAGCCCCACTCTTTTTCTTTAAACCTTTTGGGCCTCTTGAGAGAGTGTAAGACCCATCCCTTTGTACAGAAAACCTTTTTGGGCCTCAGTCACTTCTATAAGTCCCTC
The DNA here is from genome assembly GCA_022829125.1 of Lathyrus tuberosus. Classification (NCBI taxonomy): domain Eukaryota; kingdom Viridiplantae; phylum Streptophyta; class Magnoliopsida; order Fabales; family Fabaceae; genus Lathyrus; species Lathyrus tuberosus. The sequence goes on along the minus strand of JALAZF010000243.1, from coordinate 6,056,708 downwards.
TGTACAAATTCAAACAGTGCGCTCACTGATAAAACCCTGGGCCTCTCCTTGAGCTGTAAGCCCCAAATCTTTCTTTTTCAAAGCACTTTCTCCTTTGATTTTGAATATACTGTTGTTTTCAATCTGTCTTTGTTGAACAACTAACCAAACAGCATGGAAGCTCTACAACCGAGTAAGTGTTTATATGCTTTCATTTACCGCTTTCATATACATATAACTGTATTGTGGGGCTGTTTTCGCTGTAAGTCTTCTTTCATAAACTCATATCAACTGTGTAATAATAGTATAGATATTTAGAATTTCCCCGGCAACTACGTCTAGCATTAAGCCCGTTGATCACTCTTAAATAGTCAAAACTAGATTCCCATAGGATTACCAGACACAATTTTCCCTCCTCTTGGGGTTAAACAATATGGAGATATGAAAGGCAACATTCTCTGTGAACCCTTTCATAGACTGTCACTCGTAGAAGTTGTCAAAGAAACTCTACACCCCAGAGATGATCTTTTCTCCGTGAATGGGGTCTCTTGAGTTTCTTCCAAATTCTCGGACTTTCCTGGCTTGATCTATTCCTTGTGAATATCCTGTCTTGAATTTCTCGGGGTTTGGGGACCCACAGGCTTCTTAAAAGCACTTGTCAAGAAACTATACTCCCCAGAGGTGATCTTTTCTCCGTGAATGGCATCTCTTGAGTTTCTTCCAAATTCTCGAACTTTCCTGGCTTGATCTATTCCTTGTGAATATCTTGTCTTGAATTTCTCGGGGTTTGGGGACCCACGGGCTTCTTAAAAGCATCGACCTCCTCTTGGGCGTAGTACAAGGACCCGTCGGCTTCTTAGAAGTATTCACAGCCTCCTCTTAGGCTTCGTATAATGATCTCTTCCTCCAGGAATGATAGCCTCCTCTTGGGCTTCATATAAGGATCACTCGGCTTCTTAAAAGTTTCCAGCCTCCTCTTGGGCTTCGTACAAATTGTCCCGATGACCTCCTAGAGGTATAGGAATAGAAATCAGTCATCTTAATAGAACAGTCTTTCCAAGAGTCTACTACTGTTTCTCAAAGCATAGTACAAAAGATGAAACAAAGACACGGACAGTCTAATATCCTTGAGTCTCAAAGACATTCTCAAGTGACCCCTTCGTTAAATAGGAAGGAACCCCGTAGACTCGGACGGTCTCAATACCCTTTGGAATTCCCATTTCCTCAAAGACAAGGAAATATCCCTGATCCTCGAATCAAAATCCCTGAGAGTACAACATTGCTCATATAAGAACTGATTTTCTCTTTAAATCAGCATACTGGACCTGTCACTCAACTGAAACAGCACCATGGCCTCCTCTTGGGCTTTGTACAATGATTCTCCCCAGCGGAGCTAACAATTTAAGCCTCCACCTCGGGCTTTATATGAGATACAAAAGACTCTCTCTCGGGCTTTGTACGAGACACATAAGAGACTCCCTCTTTGAGTCAATCACCTTTTCGCCTCCATCTCGGGCTTTGTACGAGATACAAAAACTCTCTTGTTGAGTCAAATAGCCTCCATCTCGGGCTTTATACGAGATACCAAAAGATTCCCTCGTTGAGTCAAAACCTTTTAGCCTCTCTCTCGGGCTTTGTACGAGACACATATTAGCCTCCTCTTAGGCTTTGTATAAGACAACCACTGGTTGATCCAATTAACCTTTTAGCATCAAAGTTGTGCCTTGTTCACAGTACACAAACATCAACAACTCCTTCCCCTTCATCTAATGGCTGTAAGCGGCAAGCCTCTGGATCATCTACATCCATGCCACTGTCCCTCTTTTAGCATGAGAAATTCCTAAGGAAAGATAGCATTGCTCTACACTGAGTTAAAGTCTTCTCCTTCAGGTTAAAAATCCCCTATAAAGGAAATTATGGCATTGCCGGATTCACACATCCCGGTTGAAGTAATTCTCCTTTATAAACCATTGTGACATACAACCCCCTCTTTAGAGATGACAAATTCTCTCTAAAGTCAACACCTTTTAGCTTCACATCTTGGGCTTTGAACAAGATACAAATAGACCTTTCAGCTTCACATCTTGGGCTTTGAACAAGATACAAACCATCTTTAGCTTCACGTCTTGGGCTTTGAACAAGACACCAAAATACCATTTCCTCCCATAGAATAGGAGGAACTACGAACACTCTGATTTCCCTATTTCGGTAAACGGGAATACGTAGGCATAAGATTGAAAGAAAAATCTTAGCGAGCACACTAAACAAAGACCCAAAATCCCATACTTTCATATACATTCGTCCTAACATCTCAACCGATAGCCTAAAAGGCCCCTTTTCAAAAAAATAACCAAGGAGAGACCCCGAATCTTTGTAGCATCTATAAACCAACAGTTTTGACTGTTTAACCTCAGTATGCAAGCAGGGTTAGTTGGAGACATCTATTTCCCTTCCTTCATCAGCTTTAATAGGATAAAAAATGAATCGAACTGTAGTACTAGAGCGATCGTGCTTCGCAACCACATCCAAAAATCACTCGCTACAGAAAAATGGCGACTCTGCTGGGGAGTCAAAGTAAGATCTAGTCATCATCGTCACCATTTCCCACAGAAAAATGGCGACTTTGCTGGGGAGAATCATTGTTTTTTAGGGATCTTGTTCTCTTCTCGTCTCCTAGGTAGAAATCTTGGACTGAGGTACCACAAAAAGGCGCCTTTCAAGGTATTTTGTTCCTCTTATCTCTTGAAGCCTTAACGTCACTAGGATCTTAGGTTAAAACGCCGTTAATTTGGAATGAAACCACAGGATGGTGACTCCGCCGGGAAACCATTTTCTGTCAGGAACATAAGATTCGTAGCTTTTTAAAAGGTCTAGGACATTAGGACAAATATATATACTGCTTTTCCTAATTGATATACATATTTATTTTTCTGCTAATGGGAATGCGTGTGATGCCGCATGTGGAAAGATTGAGTATACACTTAAGATAAGTGATGGCGACGAGGTCGACCATCAACCTCAGTGGAGGCTGACCAATGCAACCCATTCCCTCTCATAGGCAATGGGCCGATTGTGATGTCTGAGAAGCTGAGGAGCCAACCCTTTTGTAGTGCGGAAGCTATCAGAAATAGTTGTCACGTGATACTACCCTCATTTGAGGCTGATGATCTATTCTCGGTGAATAGCATTTACTCTAAGATTTCATACAGCTCGCTGGCGATCCTCTTGCTGTTTGTTATCCTGGGAGGAGCTGATGATTTTGAGTACAGGTACAAAAAATCACCCTAGTATAAACCTTTGGGGATGGGTAGAGCCTTGACTTCATGACAACGACCCTTTGACCCCATGTTTTTTCTATGTTTTTGTGTGCTGCATTCATGCATTCATTTAAAGAACATTAAAACATTCAAAAAATTCTTCTCTTCTAGTCTCTCTGTTTTTCAAATTAAACTAAGACTGTGATTGCAAATATCAGAGAAAAGGATTGTGCTAATGGATTTTGGTAGAAGGAGAACTCATACGTATACCTTCAAGGTTCCAAAACTAGAGGATTTAAGAGGTTTGGCGAGGATGATCACAAACCAAGAGGCCTTCAGAGCCAGGTACGGAGGTCTGCTACCTCTGTTAAGGGTCCATGTGATTGAGGGAATCATTGACGCGCTCGTTCAATTCTACGATCCAGTTTATCACTGCTTTACATTCCCGGATTACCATCTAGCACCAACGCTGGAGGAATACTCTCATCTGATTGATCTACACATTACAGATCGAGCTCCATTTTCTGGACTGGAAGAAATTCCAAAGAATCAAACCATTGCAAGAGCAATTCATTTGGACGAGTCAGAAGTCAGGACTCACATGACTACCAAAGGTGGCATACAAGGTTTGCCAGCCCAGTTTCTGACAAAGAAAGCCCTGTACTTTGCTAATATCGGGAACGTGACTACTTTTGAAAGCATCTTTGTTTTACTCACTTACGGGTTATTTTTGTTGCCCAACATTAATAACTTCGTCGATATCAACGCCATTAAGGTTTTTCTCATTGGAAACCCTGTGCCGACTTTGCTCGTAGATGCGTATCATTCTGTACACTTAGGGAATTTGTACGGCGGAGGGGAGATCACATGTTGTGTACCTCTGCTTTATAAATGGTTTATCTCCCATTTACCTAAGTCTGCTACTTTCTGGGATCATAAGAGTGCCTTGCGCTGGTCGCAGAAGATCATGTCTCTCACCAACTCTGATATAGATTGGTGCAATAGGATTTATGATGGAATCAGGATCATTGACCGTTGTGGAAACTTCCCCAACGTACCCCTTATAGGACTAAGGGAGGAATCAACTATCATCCGATATTGGTTAGCCGTCAGTTTGGATACCCGATGAGACATGTTCCCCGGAATGTTCATCTGGAAGGTCTTTTCTTCAAGGAAGGAGAAAGTGACAGAGCACTAAAGACCGAAATAGTGCACGCTTGGAAACACGTTCATAAGAAAGGACGGGAGTCTCTAGGAAAACCGGACAGTGTCTCGGTGGAGCCTTATCTCCACTGGGTACAGACTAGAGCTCTCAAGCTATAGATACCTTATCCTCGTTACGGAATTCTTCCGCCGAGGGAATCTGTCATGTACTTCATGACGGAAACTGAAAAGCTTCAGGTTACTCTCAACAAAGTTCAACGGGAGAAGAGGTCTTCGAAGAACAAGTACCGTACCCTCGATGTGGAGTGTATCAAAATACAACAACTACTGAAAGATAAGGATGCTCTGATCGAAATTTTGGAGCAACAGGCTGTAGAAAATCAGGATGACCAAAGGAATTTGCTCGCTCCTTTCACCTGGCAAAGGAATGACAACCCGACAACGGCTCAAGAGCCCCGGTCAAAGAAAAGGAAGATACCAGAATCAGCACCCGAGTTTTCTCGGGACCCATTAGCTTAGGTTTCTGTTTCTGCACTTTGTAATCTACTATATTTTCGTTTCCGCAATCCTTTGAATTTCAATAAAAAGGGGTTTCCCCACTGTTTGATATTTGCAATCTAATTGTCGAAGTTTATTTTGATTAAACCAAAAAAACAATTAATATAATCATTGCATTCATCATTCTCACATCGCGTATTCTTCTTACCTACGAATCTCACGTTTGTGTCTCAGTTCTAGAGTCAAACTGTCTCATTCGTATAATACTCGGGCTAATCGTCAGAAAAAGATGGATGATCTTGAGGAAGAGAACAGAGAGTTGAAAGAAGAGATCGACGCTCTGAGAGAGGATATGAGAAAGCTTCATAACGACATGCAAGCCATGGCAGAAGCTCAGCTACAAAGGACTGTGATCTCAGAGATCACCTCAGCGCCCATAGTGGAGAAGTTTGATCCTAGGTATCAGATGCCGAAAGATCGTCCCAGGGGCATGCCTGTTAACTATATCCCAGAAGGATATGTTCCGCCGATCACTGAAGATCAGGGAATCATAACAGAAGCCGCTGGGCCTGAAGGTTACAAACTTCGGGAAAGCGAAGATGCCAGGGGTATACTGAAGACTCCTGAAGGTTACAAACTTCGGGAAACGCCAAGATTCACTGTCGTAGTCACGGTACCACCCCCTGTGGTGCACACTGTCCCAGAAGGACAGATTCCACCGATCCCTTCTGATAAGAAGGAAACTATGTTCGATGGAATGGATGAATTCCAGGAACAGTTCTTGGAAATGCAGAAGGAACTGCAAGCCATTCGCGGTCAGTATCTATTTGGAAAGGACGCCGCAGACCTTTGTCTGGTCCCCAATGTGAATGTTCCGCACAAATTTCAAGTGCCCGACTTTGAAAAGTACAAGGGTAACTCTTGCCCTTAGAGCCATCTAGTGATGTACGCTCGGCAAATGTCATCTCAGACTGAGAATCAGGACCTGCTGATTCACTACTTTTAGGATAGTTTAACCGGTGCCGTATTAAAATGGTACATGGGTTTAAACCGTGCTACGATTAGCACATTCAGAGATCTTGGTACTGCCTTCGTCCAACAATACAAATACAATTTGGACATGGCACCGGACAGAGATCAACTCAGATCAATGTCACAAAAGGACAAGGAAACCTTTAAGGAGTACGCTCAGAGATGGCGTGAAATTGCCGCTCAGATTTATCCACCTCTTGAGGAAAAAGAGATGACAAAGATCTTATTAAAGAGCTTGAGCTCATTTTACTATGATAGAATGGTTGCCAGTGCGCCCAGTGATTTCACCGAGATGGTGGGCATGGGAGTTCGGCTTGAGGAAGCCGTCCGAGAAGGACGTTTGGCAAAAGACGTTGGACCATCAAGCAGTACAAAACGATACGGTAGTGTTCTCCCTAAGAAAAAAGAGCAGGATATTGGGAATATCTCTCTCGAAAAGCAAAGGCGACGTTATCAACCAGTAGCAGCTGTAATTCCTACTATCAGCCCTGTGCCTATTCCTACGTATCAACCTCAGGTTGCGCAAAGCCAACCTAATCAGCAAAGGACACAACAGCCACTTCAGCAGGCTCGTCCTCCATATAACAACAACCGTGCAACACGACCATCAGGGTTTGATCCTATACCCATGTTGTACGCAGAACTATTTCCATTACTACTGGCTAAGGGGCACATCCAGACTAAGTCTCCTCTTACAGTACCGGAAAATCCGCCTTTTTGGTTTAAGGTGGATCAGACTTGCCCTTATCATCAAGGAGGACCAGGGCATAACATAGAGAATTATCTCAATTTCAAATCTGACGTGCAAAAGCTTGTTAGGAGTGGACTCCTATCTTTCAAAGATACGAATCCCAATGTTCTCACAAACCCGCTGCCTCAACATGAGAAAGCTGCAGTCAACCTAATTGAGAAAGAATTTCACAATGTATATCAAATTCACGATGTACTCTTGTTGAGGACCAATTTGGTCAAGATGCATTGTAGACAGAGTGGGTACTGCCATGTGCCACCTCACAATTATCACCAGTGTGATGTCTGCTCTAAAAACAATCAAGGATGTTCTGTGGTGCAAACAGCTCTACAGGAACAGATGGATCTCAGATGGATCCAAGAGCACCGAGTTCATGGAGTTAACATGGTTTACACGAATTCTAACGTCATTCAAAACCACGACATCTGTGCAATGAATGTCAACTTGGTGGCAATGCACTCAAGGCAAAGCCAGTATCATAATCTGCCACGACACAATTACAGTTCCTGTCTGACTTGGTCGGTAAACAAACAGGGATGCTCTTTCATACAAGAGGCCCACCAGCGTCAGATGGATCTTGGATGGATCCAGGACTACCATGATAGGAATCCCTATCAGATCAATATGGTTCAGATCTTCGATGTTCGCGTGATGAATACCAACCTGGTAGAGTTACATACTGAGCAGGTCCGACTCGGATTCTTAATATCACACGACTATCAAAACTGTAAAGTACGTTGCGAAAACGATCGAGGTTGTACCCTTGTCCAGGAGGCACTTCAGCACTTGTTAAATCATTGGTGGATGCCAATCTATATGGATGAAGATACTCAGCAAATTAGTATCAATAACAGGAATCCTACTCGACGTCAAAGTCAGGAAGTCTGATCTGTGGAAGCTAACCTAGTGAGGTTACATTGTATTCAAAGTGGGCGTGGCCAGGTGCCACCAAACAATTATGACCGTTGCAGTGTCTGTTTGGGAAGTAACCAAGGGTGTTACCTTGTGAGAGCAGCTCTTCAGGGTCAGGTGGATCGTGGAGAGATTCGCCCATATCCGGGTTCTGGACCCATCAACTGGACGCCGAACTACCTTGCCAATCAAGTCGAGGATGTTGTCACAATCTCTGGTCGTCACCAGACCAGGGATGTTTTTGCCATCATCCCTCTACTTGACGAATCTAGAATTCCCAACTGGGAACTGATCGAGATTACTTATGATGGTCAGAAAAATCAGAAGGTTCCCATAGTCATCTATCTACTGGGACCACTACCGTATGAATTGACTAAGGCTATCCCTTACAAATACGGTGCAATGACAGTTGAAAATGGAAAGGAAATTCCATTACCCTCCGTCGTGAATATTGCAGACATTAGTCGTGTAACACGGAGCAGTCGAATCTTCAACCGAGGAGTTGGAGAACCTAACAAGGAAAAGGAACTTCAGACGGAAGCTCCCGATCCATCAGTCGGTTAATCCAGTAATCCCGACCTTTCGAAAAATAATGATGAGATGTTGAAGCTCATCCAAAGGAGTGAATATGACATTGTTGATCAGCTGTTACAGACTCCTTCAAAGATCTCGGTATTATCACTGTTACTCAGTTCAGAAGCCCACAGGGAGGCTCTACAGAAAGTCTTGGAGCAAGCCTTTGTGGAACAGGATGTAACAATCAGACAGTTTGATAGTATTGTCTCTAACATCACTTCCTGCAATAATTTGGGATTTAGTGATGAAGAATTACCCGAAGAGGGTCGCCGTCATAACATGGCGCTCCACATTACAGTTAACTGCCAGGACGATGCTTTAGCCAGCGTACTGATAGACACAGGGTCAGCCCTGAATATTATGCCGAAATCTACTTTGATACAATTATCATTCAAAGGCCCTCCGATGAGAATCAGCGAGGTCGTTGTCAAAGCGTTCGACGGATCCAGAAAAACAGTTATCGGCGAAGTTGATCTTCCCATAACTATCGGTCCTCACACTTTCCAAGTCATTTTCTGGGTCATGGACATCCGGGCAACATACAGTTATTTATTAGGAAGACCTTGGATACATCAGGCTGGAGCGGTCACTTCGACCCTCCACCAAAAGCTAAAGTTCGTTCAGAACGATCAACTTGTCACAGTCTGTGGAGAACAGGCCTTGCTCGTGAGTAACTTATCATTATCTACTTGTGTAGAACCCGAGGAGGTTATTGGGACGCAGTTCCAAGCGCTGTCGGTGGGCAAGGACAATCAATCCCAAGGAGGAACCTCGATTTCCTCATACAAAGATGCTATCAAAGCGGTCAAGAGTACCGATACAACAGGATATGGACAACTTGTCATTCCTACTAGAAATACAACAAATAAGGGTCTTGGTTTTTCTGCAACCTGTACCCGGACAGCTGCTAACGATGAAAGTCTTCATCCCATTCAGGATTTCTTTCACAATGGAGGTTTTCTTCACCCAGTCCCTCAAGCAGTCCATGCAATCAATGAGGAAGATCCCTCTGACATAGATGAAGAATGGAAGTCCTATCTTAATGAGGACGGTTATATGTCTCAGGAAGAGGTGCCTATGCCATTTTGCTATCCCGCACAGAGTCTAAGATTTATACCATGATCAGATGTCAAAATGATATACGGGGATTGTGGTCCGGAAGGATGCCGTGCTCCGCCAAATTCATTAGAGGAAGACACTCTGATGAAAGACAACTTTGACTATAATTACTATGGCCCGATGGATGGTCTGCCAATGTGGCAGCCTTACCCAGGAGACTTGGGGCCAGAAAGTAACCCGAGCAATGAAAATCAGCTGACCGTCATTGAACAGAATACATGTGTCCCCACCATGTCATGGGATCAACACTCAAGTCATTCAGAAACTACTCAACACGACGATGAATTTGCAATATTTGCAGGACTTGAATTCATCAACTATGCTTTTCCCGAGGTCAACGTCATCGAGAGAGATGACTCCTCCAGTTCGAAAGAAATGTGGGACACCTTGGGACAACCGAGTGGAAAGTACGACTATATGGTCAAATACACCGCTCCCGAAAGCTCTCGTATTAGGCTCGAAGACATCCAGCCAACTGGATGGGGAGATACAGCTGAGAGCACAAATGCTATGCAAAATGCAACAGAGGAATTCTCCTACGACAACTTTGCCTGGGAGACAGATTCCAATGATCCCGCTCCACCAGAAATCAACGTTATTTCTGAAGACAAATCAAGGAAGGTGCCAGACTTTGTGATTCACCGAGGAGTTCGCCGCCAATGGGTTGTCGTCGAGGTTCCAAAGATCGTTCATCAGTCAAAGTAATTGCCATCTTTAACCTTTCACCTTGCCTAGGTGAAACAGATGTTTTGATAGGGCTCGCTTTCTGTAAATTTCCCCTCTTCGCTTCGCCCAAAGCGACCGAGTTTTGTTTTATAGGGTTGTAGTTTCAAGAATCGACTTGTTCATTAATAAAATAATGTCGTTTTGTAATTTCCGCATTAATTGCTGTTTTCTCTTTTCGTTTTTCAGAAAATGGTAATCCTAAAAAACAAGAAGTAAAATAAATACACTGCACACACTCGCATTTTCTTTATCTCTTCTAAACACGAATTATCACGTCATGCAGATTGCTTGTTTTAAACCCAGTTGAAACATACGATCCGATGCCTTATCCCGACTTTGAGTTCCCGGTATTTGGGGATGAAGAAGAAGTTGACAACGAAATTCTAGAAGAGATCTCCCGATTACTCAGACAAGAGGAAAGGTCCATTGAACCTCACAAAGAGCCGTTGGAAACGGTAAACTTGGGTTCGGAAAAAGAGAGAAAAGAAGTCAGAATTGAGGCACTACTCAGTCCAACTGCCAGAGAGGGTTTGATAAAGCTTCTCAAAGAATTCCCCGATGTATTTGCTTAGTCCTATCAGGATATGCCAGGGTTGGATACCAACATCGTGGAACATCACTTACCGTTAAGATCGGAATGTCCGCCAGTAAAGCAAAGGTTGAGACGGACTCACCCGGACATGGCCATCAAAATCAAAGAGGAGGTACAGAAACAGATCAACGCAGGTTTCCTCGCTACATCTGAATATCCTCAATGGTTAGCCAACATCGTACCCGTTCCCAAAAAGGACGGAAAGGTCAGAATGTGTGTCGATTACAGGGATCTGAACAAGGCAAGTCCAAAGGACGACTTTCCTTTACCACACATTGACATGCTAGTAGACAGCACAACAAAGTTCAAAATTTTCTCCTTCATGGACTGATTCTTGGGCTATAACCAGATCAAAATGGCGCCGAAAGACATGGAGAAAACTTCGTTCATTACCCCATGGGGTACCTTTTATTACAAGGTGATGTCGTTCGGCTTGAAGAACGCCGGGGCAACCTATCAAAGGGCCATGACTACTCTGTTTCATGACATGATACACAAAGAGATAGAGGTATATGTCAATGACATGATTACAAAATCTAAGACAGAAGAGGAGCATGTGATCCACCTGTCGAAACTATTCGAGCGTTTGAGAAAGTACAAACTCCGTTTGAATCCCAACAAGTGCACCTTCGGTGTCCGTTCAGGGAAACTCTTAGGGTTCATCGTCAGCCAGAAAGGAATTAAGGTTGATCCTGACAAGGTCAAGGCCATTCGAGAAATTCCTTCTCCGAAAACTGAAAAACAAGTCAGAGGATTCTTGGGACGTTTGAACTACATCTCCAGATTCATATTCCTCATGACCGCGACCTGTGCGTCGATCTTCAAACTGCTCAAGAAGATTAAATCATTTCTCACTGATTCGCGAGGCAAGTGGACTCCGAATTTTGACGGCCCCTACGTGGTCAAGAAAGCTTTCTCAGGCGGCGCCTTGAGACTTGCAACCATGGACGGAGAGGAATTTGCCTACCCCACAAATGTTGATGTAGTCAAGAAATACTTCGCCTAAACAAAAAAAAAAAAACAACGTCTCGGTGGATTGAAAACCCGAAAGGGCGGTCCAGGCAAAAATTAGAGACATAATCAAAAAATCATCCCGGTGGATTGGAAACATCACGGTACAATCCAGGCAAAAATTAGGGATAATGGCAAGTAACTATGTTCAACCGAGGCGAATCCCTCAGCAGCAGTTACGTCATCCGTCAGGAAAATTCCAGTCAAGGTCATCTTCGACAGAAGCTCAGGATGTCCCGAATTCAAAGTTGGTAGAAGGATAGTGATCGTTATGTTTCGACGTAGCCCTTTTCCCTAAAATTACCATTTTATAACTTTGTATATACTCTTTGGAATCACGCGCTTGGCTGATTTCCATCTTATCAATAAAATTTGAGCCCTTGTGCTTTTGTTTGTAATTCTTATTTGTTTTAGCTTTACAGAACGACATTTTAACATGCTCAACGATTCTTGAAATAAAACAAAAATGAATTTACTTGTTAAAACTTTTTCTGCTTTTAAATTAAAGATGGTAATTGCTTTTGACTGTTGAACATCGAAAGAACGTCGATTGCGTCTCCAAAGGCGTTTAAATTTCAAAGTGCAGAATCAAAGTACTCCTTCTAGGCCAGTACGCCTGAACGAAGGATCAACTGTATGAGATGCGACTTTACCATCTGATACCCTCGGTCGAGTTCTTATCTCCTAAGCCCGATCAACGGTATTCCCCGCAGGGATTATCTCTTCTAAGCAAGGCAGAATTGCTATCTTGAACCAAGTGATACCTTTCATCTCCAGCAGTGGCCGAGTATCCAGTCGTGTTCATCCGTCAGTCTGTGTGTTGCGTCAGTTTTGTCAGCATATACATACATACATCATGCATTTGATTTGCATTCATATTCATATGGCATCACTATCACTCTAGTCGGTCTTGTCCCCTAGTGATAACAGTCTTCTCAATCAAGTTGTCAGTTCTTGCCTCGTCAGGAAACGCTGTGTTTGAACAATCTCGCCTCCAGTGTATCTCTGGATTAGAGTCGGCACTCGACCACTTTGATAACTTGAACCTCTGAAAAGCCAGAGAAGCTTTCTACAGATGTCACTCTTCGCCATCGAAGATGATATCCTTGCTTTCCCGGATTAAAGAAAAATCCCCAGAGAAAGCCTCCTAAGCAGAGATTTGGCAGTACAGCTGCCTTTCTCCGAAAGACCGCTGATGAAAAGGTCATCGGCACCTCAAAATTGGAGCCCATCATATGGCATTTCTCCGGGAAGATCCCGAGAAATGTAAGATGTAAGACCACAAGCGGAAGCAGTCTCTCAAGAGACTCATTTTCCCCAGTAGAGTCAACAAATGGCGTCTCCATCCAGAGAAGTTTGTGTACCTCTACAACTCAAACGAATGGGTTCCCCCGCAAGTCTGACATCAAAACTTTTTCCACTCAAATGGCATCTCCCCAGGAAAATCCAGAGAGAAGTTTGAAGAAAACCACTACAGATAACGTCCCTTGTCAATAAAGTTTATTGACAAAAGAAACTGAGACCAGTTCCTTGGTAGGAAACCAGGATCGAGGGGAACTTTAAATCAGAAACTAAGACCAGTTCCTTGGTAGGAAACCAGGATCGAGGGGAAGTTTAAATCAGAAACTAAGACCAGTTCCTTGGTAGGAAACCAGGATCGAGGGGAAGTTTAAATCAGAAACTTAGACCAGGTCCTTGGTAGGAAACCAGGATCGAGGGGAGGTTTATTTCAAAAGAAAACTGAGACTAGTTCCTTCGTAAGAAACCAGGATCGAGGGGAAGTCTACCTTTTCTAAACATCATTGCGTAGCAAAAGAAGATGAATGCGCAAGCTGCCATTCATAGCCATTAAAATATTGGGTATTCCAATATTTAATCCTCTTGCACCCCAAATGCACGAATACCTTCGTCATTCACACCTTCGGGTCCAAGAAGATTAAATAGGGGCATCTGTCATACCCCAAATTTTGACCACTAAGATTTCCCATCATTGTGCAAATCATCATCACAATATGGATGAACCATCATGCCTCATCAAATGCCTCAAGGGTTGTTGAGCATTCACTACAATCAAAATTAGGGTTTTAAGCCCTCTCAGAGCCTTAGACAAAGGATCAATCAAGGAATGGCTTGATCTTCAACTTGTCTAGCCTCTAAAATATCCACAATGGATCAAAAGGACTCCCATTTCAAGGATTAACCACAAGGCTGCTCCCTTCTAGGTGGATCAAGTCTCAAGATCGACAGTGTCACCAAATTAGGCTTTTGGTCGACCAGGGCCTCCAGATGGAAATTTTTCATCTGGGCACAAGCCAATGATCCAAAACATAACCTAATATACTCCATGGAACCTCATGGACCCAATCATCAAGTCAATTTGACCTCAGGGGATGCATACATCAAAAATCAGGAATTAGGGTTTCTTGACCTAATTCACCCCTAAGTGGACTTTTGGGACAAATCATGAACCAAGACCTGAAGACATGATTTGAGGGTCTCTAATATGCCATATTGATCCATTTGGAACAATGGATTAATCCAAGAAGCTTGAGCAACAAGTCTCAATTTCATCTGCACCATAATTAGGGTTTCGCGAGGAAAGTCAACTGTAACTTTGAATTTTGACCAGGACATGCTCCCAAACCCTAAGACATGATTCAATATACACTATAACACCCATGGAACATGTCCATCAAGTTTTATTTAGGTCAAGGACATGATTTCCTGAAGAATTGCACAGTTTGGAATTCATCTGATTAAAAGTTAACTGTGCAAAAAAGTCAACTTTGACATTTTGAGATTTTTCACTAAAATGGATTTTTAACCCTAAAATGATGTTAATGTATGATTTGAATCATCATTCATCAAGAAAAATCAAAGAAAGTGGGATAACTTGTAAAAGGGGTAACCATAAAAACTTAGAAAAATTTCCAAGTTATGGAAAAAGTGACACTAATGTGCCAAATTTGGAGGACCATAACTCCTAAACCACAAGGCCATTGTTCCCCATTCAAAGCTTGATTTGTAGATCACATTGCCCTCTACAAAAGCTTCATACTGACCTATGTCCAAATTTCTCATGGATTTTGAGTTATGGGGTGATCAAAATCAAGAAAAGTTACTTTGTTCCAACACTTAGTGAAAATTTCACTAAGTCAGAATCTGCCTTTACTTTTTTCCAAATGTAGGGGAATTTTTCACTTGGATTCAAAAGAGATCAAAACTAAACATGTTCAAACAGTTGTTGTATCATGTAAGGGCTTTCCAAAATGGCCAAGAACATTACCAAATTCAATTTGAGCTATGAGATATGACATTGGCAAGATGCCTTGCTGAAATCTCCAAGGCAAGGCAGATTTTTGCACTTTTGGTCGATTTGCCAAAATCATCCAAAACCAAATGCTCCTATCCACTTGGACACCTCTGAGGATTGAATCCAAAGGGGAGAATCACTAAGCCAAGCCTCCAAAGTCTTTGGAACAAGAAATAGCATGTTGAACCTAGAATTGCCAAAATAGGGACAAGACTCCAATTTTGGATTGGAGCATTCAATGGAAGCATCAAGGTGGCATGGATTGAGCTCTTAGCAACTGAATTCAGTCAAGACTTATCCAAGACCAAGGGGACCAGCAGCCTGTGCCCTAACCTCTAGTCAATGGCTAGAGGAGACTTGGATTTTCATTTGCCAACATTGGCCAAACCTACTCAGCAGTTGCCATTCATTATTCCTTGCAAAAAAAACTTGCTCTACTGTAAATAGAGCTCAATTGTGATTAATTTAAGTACACCAAAGGCCTACAACACTTGCCTTTCTCAAAAACCACTTCTCACTCTCAAAAATGCCTTTCTTAGCAAGTCACTATCGGGTTTTTCATTAGAGAGCAATTCCACTCAAACCAATCACACACACACCTCACATACATCATATAGAAGTGATTCAAACACTCACATAATATCTGGAACACCAAAATCACAAAATCACCAGCCAGTTGCTCAAGTTCTTGACAGATTTGCAGTTGGGGTACCATCTCAAGTTCCAGATCATTTCAATCCATTCCAAGCATTCATATACACTCCATAGCACCTAGGGAAGCTATCCAGATCATTGGAACCTAGCTGTAACACCTCGAACACAAAACCCGATCACCAGCTGCAAGAGGTAAGCATGAGCTCTTCTAACTCTATGATCCATGCAATTTTTGCTGCAAAATAATTTGGCCATATGTTCATAATCATGCATGGAATGTTTTCCCTCAATAAATTGCATTGTTTGAATCGTGTGTGAAATTTCTGAACCTTCATGCAGAAATTAGGGTTCTTGAGGTTTCTCTTTGATTTCTTATTCCATGTAGGAAATAAATGAAATTAAAGACCATAGACATGATCGTGAGGTTAAAACAAGTTGATTGATATGTAGATTGCATGATATAATCAAGTATTCAGTGAGATTGGATAGAAAATGCAAATCTGGGAAACTCAGAACACGCGCGTGTTCTTGCCTTTGTTCTTGGCGCCATTTTTAAATATTTGAATATTTGAATTTTGTGATTTTATTTAATTGATTCAAAAATTAATTTCTCTCTGAGTTTTAATGATTTTGAGTTGATTCTTTTTTTGATAATTCACAAAAATGTTAAAATATTTTATTTTATCAAAAAATCCCAAAAATATTATTTATTTCATATAATTGATATTTTTGCAAAGAATTAATGTTTTATTTGTTTTTGCCATTTAAAATGTTTTTTCCCTCTTGATTTTGTAACTTTTAATGCCTTCTAATTATTTTGTAGGTCAATACTTAATTTTTGAAGCATTAATCCAAGATCACAATTTGTTTTCCATATGTTAAACAATTTTGATCATTTTAATTGAATTTTTATTCAATTAAAACACATTTTGAAAACAAATTAGGGTTTTTGGATTAATTCAACCCTCCTAAATCATTTTCAAAACTTTTGGGCCTCTAATAGAGTGTAAGACCCAACCCTTTGTAAATACAACCCATTTTGGGCCTCACTTATTGTATAAGTCCCGTTGTATTTCAAAAAGTTCGACGCGATCATCATCCGTTGAAAAACAAACCTTGGGCCTCTCCTTGAGCTATAAGACCCATTCAAAACTTTTGGGCCTCTAATAGAGTGTAAGACCCAATCCCCTTTTAACCAAAACAATTTTGGGCCTCAGATATTGTATAAGCCCCTTTGCGTTAAAAGAAAATCTCGGTGCGATTGCCATTTTAAACGGAAAAATCATTTGGGCCTACCCTCGTGTTATAAGCCCCACTCTTTTTCTTTAAACCTTTTGGGCCTCTTGAGAGAGTGTAAGACCCATCCCTTTGTACAGAAAACCTTTTTGGGCATCAGTCACTTGTATAAGTCCCTCTGTACAAATTCAAACAGTGCACTCACTGATAAAACCCTGGGCCTCTCCTTGAGCTGTAAGCCTCAAATCTTTCTTTTTCGAAGAACTTTCTCCTTTGATTTTGAATATACTGTTGTTTTCAATCTGTCTTTGTCGAACAACTAACCAAACAGCATGGAAGCTCTACAACCGAGTAAGTGTTTATACCGCTTTCATATACATATAATTGTATTGTGGGGTTGTTTCGCTGTAAGTCTTCTTTCATAAACTCATATCAACTGTGTAATAATAGTATAGATATTTAGAGTTTCCCCGACAACTACGTCTAGCATTAAGCCCGTTGATCACTCTTAAAAAGTCAAAACTAAATCCCCATAGGATTACCAGACACAGTCTTCCCTCCTCTTGGGGTTAAACAATATGGAGATATGAAAGGCAGCATTCTCTGTGAACCCTTTCATAGATTGTCACTCGTAGAAGTTGTCAAAGAAACTCTACACCCCAGAGATGATCTTTTCTCCGTGAATGGCATCTCTTGAGTTTCTTCCAAATTCTCGGACTTTCCTGGCTTGATCTATTCCTTGTGAATAGCCTGTCTTGAATTTCTCGGGGTTTGGGGACCCACAGGCTTCTTAAAAGCACTTGTCAAGAAACTCTACTCCCTAGAGGCGATCTTTTCTCCGTGAATGGCATCTCTTGAGTTTCTTCCAAATTCTCAAACTTTCCTGGCTTGATCTATTCCTTGTGAATAGCCTATCTTGAATTTCTCGGGGTTTGGGGACCCACGGGCTTCTTAAAATCATCGACCTCCTCTTGGGCGTAGTACAAGGACCCGTCGGCTTCTTAGAAGTATTCACAGCCTCCTCTTAGGCTTCGTATAATGATCTCTTCCTCCAGGAATGATAGCCTCCTCTTGGGCTTCATATAAGGATCACTCGGCTTCTTAAAAGTTTCCAGCCTCCTCTTGGGCTTCGTACAAATTGTCCCGATGACCTCCTAGAGGTATAGGAATAGAAATCAGTCATCTTAATAGAACAGTCTTTCCAAGAGTCTACTACTGTTTCTCAAAGCATAGTACAAAAGATGAAACAAAGACACGGACAGTCTAATATCCTTGAGTCTCAAAGACATTCTCAAGTGACCCCTTCGTTAAATAGGAAGGAACCCCGTAGACTCGGACGGTCTCAATACCCTTTGGAATTCCCATTTCCTCAAAGACAAGGAAATATCCCTGATCCTCGAATCAAAATCCCTGAGAGTACAACATTGCTCATATAAGAACTGATTTTCTCTTTAAATCAGCATACTGGACCTGTCACTCAACTGAAACAGCGCCATAGCCTCCTCTTGGGCTTTGTACAATGATTCTCCCCAGTGGAGCTAACAATTTTAGCCTCCATCTCGGGCTTTATATGAGATACAAAAGACTCCTTTGTTGAGTCAAACAACGTTTAGCCTCTCTCTCGGGCTTTGTACGAGACACATAAGAGACTCCCTCTTTGAGTCAATCACCTTTTCGCCTCCATCTCGGGCTTTGTACGAGATACAAAAACTCTCTTGTTGAGTCAAATAGCCTCCATCTCGGGCTTTATACGAGATACAAAAAGATTCCCTCGTTGAGTCAAAACCTTTTAGCCTCTCTCTCGGGCTTTGTACGAGACACATATTAGCCTCCTCTTAGGCTTAGTATAAGATAACCACTGGTTGATCCAATTAACCTTTTAGCATCAAAGCTGTGCCTCTTTCACAGTACACAAACATCAACAACTCCTTCCCCTTCATCTAATTGCTGTAAGCGGCAAGCCTCTGGATCATCTACATCCACGCCACTGTCGCTCTTTTAGCATGAGAAATTCCTAAGGAAAGATAGCATTGCTCTACACTGAGTTAAAGTCTTCTCCTTCAGGTTAAAAATCCCCTATAAAGGAAATTATGGCATTGCCGGATTCACACATCCCGGTTGAAGTAATTCTCTTTTATAAACCATTGTGACATACAACCCCCTCTTTAGAGATGACAAATTCTCTCTAAAGTCAACACCTTTTAGCTTCACATCTTGGGCTTTAAACAAGATACAAATAGACCTTTCAGCTTCACATCTTGGGCTTTGAACAAGATACAAACCATCTTTAGCTTCACGTCTTGGGCTTTGAACAAGACACCAAAATACCATTTCCTCCCATAGAATAGGAGGAACTACGAACGCTCTGATTTCCCTGTTTCGGTAAACGAGAATACGTAGGCATAAGATTGAAAGAAAAATCTTAGCGAGCACACTAAACAAAGACCCAAAATCCCATACTTTCATATACATTCGTCCTAACATCTCAACCGATAGCCTAAAAGACCCCTTTTCAAAAAAATAACCAAGGAGAGACCCCGAATCTTTGTAGCATCTATAAACCAACAGTTTTGACTGTTTAACCTCAGTATGCAAGCAGGGTTAGTTGGAGACATCTATTTTCCTTCCTTCATCAGCTTTAATATGATAAAAAATGAATCGAATTGTAGTACTAGAGCGATCGTGCTTCGTAACCACATCCAAAAATCACTCGCTACACCAGGGCTAAGTATTCGGCCAGGTTGTCATTTTTGGCTTGGTATTCTCCTCGGACCTGGAGGGCCACAAGTTGTGAATCTGTGTAGATGACGACTTCTTCTGCGCCCAGGTCCGCGAGGAAGGCCTTGTATTCAGCTTGGTTGTTCGAGGTTGGGATGGATAGGGTGAGTGATACTTCGACGATGATTCCTTCGTCGCTTTCCAGTATGATGCCTGCGCCGCTCCCTGCCGAGCTTGAGGCACCGTCCACAAAAATGGTCCATCTATGTGCTTCGCTCGCGGGGGAGTCTGCGAATGTCATTTCTGCGACGAAGTCGGCCAGAGCTTGGGCTTTGAGAGCTTTCCTGCCTTCATACCGGATGTCAAATTCGGATAGTTCAAGCGACCATTTGAACATTCGTCCGGCCATGTCTGGTTGTCCCAATAGCTGTTTTATGGGTTGATCTGTCCGAACCACGATCGTGTGAGCTAGGAAGTAGTGTCTTAATCTTCTGGATGCATTTATTAGAGTCAAAGCCACTTTCTCTATCTGTTGGTATCTTAAATCTGGTCCTTGCAGCGCTTTGCTCGTGAAATATATGGGCTTCTGCCCGTCAGGTGTCTCGCGGATGAGAGTGGCGCTCACTGCTTCGGTTTCTACGGCGAGGTACAGGTACAATGTTTCACTATTGTCCGGGCGAAAGAGGACTGGTGGCTCTGAGAGTGCCCGTTTTAGATGGAGAAGGGCCTTGTCACATTCCTCGATCCATTCGAATGCTGCCTCCTTGCGGAGGACTTTGAAGAATGGTAGGGCGTGCTGGGCAGACTTGGCCACGAAACGAGATAGTGACGCGAGCGTCCCATTGAGGGACTGGATGGACTTCTTGGACTTGGGCGTAGGAAATTCGAAGAATGTTTAGAACTTATCGGGATTGGCCTCGATTCCTCGTTCCATTAAGTAGAAGCTGAGGAACTTACCTGCTCGGACACCGAACGTGCACTTCTCCGGGTTAAAATGCATTTTGTATTTCCTGGCTTGTTCGAAGACCTTTTCCAAATGGGCAGTGTGATCGGTCTCCTCGTGGGATTTTACAGTCATGTCGTCCATGTAGACTTCGAGCATGTCGCCTATCTCTCCCCGGAAGACCTTGTTCATCATTCTTTGATAGGTAGCTCCGGCGTTCTTCAGGCCGAAGGGCATTATGTTGTAGTAATAGTTGCCCGATTCGGTCATGAAGGCCGTGTATTTTTTGTCGGCCATTGCCATTGGAATTTGATTATAGCCCGAGTAGGCGTCCATAAACGATAAAAGTTTAAAACCAACAGAATTATCAACAAGTTTATCAATATTGGGGAGGGGGTAGGCATCCTTCGGGCATGCCTTATTGAGATCGGTGTAATCAATGCACATGCGCCATTTTCCATTAGATTTTTTAACTAGTACAACGTTGGACAACCAAGTGGTGTACTTGGCCTCCAAAATAAATTTGGCCTCGAGGAGGTCCTTTACAGCTTATTCAGCAGCCTCCGTTTTCTTCGGAGACTGCTTTCTCCTACGTTGTGCTACGGCCTTAACGGCCGGGTCAATTGTCAGCTGGTGGCAGGCGACGGATGGATCCAAGCCGGGCATTTCGGCGGCGCTCCACGCGAAGAGGTCGGCATTCTCACGGAGGCATGCTTTGAGCAGCTTCCTCGCGATGTCGGGTAGGTCTGCTCCAATCTTCACTCCCCGCTGAGGGTCGTCGCCGAACAGGACGATCTCGAAGTTGCCATCCGGGATTGGGCGCATCAGATGGGAGTTGTTGCTGGACGATGTAGACGGGTTGGCTGAAGCTGCTCGTTCCTCCTATTGGTCTTCTTCGGGGAAGCGACTATCGAGGTCGATGGAGTCGACCTGGGATAGAGGCTTGGCTTCCTCGGAGCTGCTTGACAATGCTGGCTTGCTCGACGCTTTTGGCTTGGACGCAATGGCGTTGAGCCCCTTTGTAGCTGCTTCAAAACACCATCGTGCAGCTTCGATGTCGTCGTGAAGGGTGGCGACCATTCCTTTTGAAGTGTAATACTTCATCTTCAGGTGGACTGTTGAAGGCACCGCTACCAACTCGACCAGAGTTGGCCTTTCGAATATGCACTGGTAGAGCAATGGGCAGTTGATTACCAGAAATTATACCTTCACGGATCTGGCCGTCTCAGCCGATCCAAAGGTTACGATCAGCTCGACGTATCCCCATGGCTTGGTCATTGATTCATTGAATCCCTGCAAATCAGACCCTACATAGGGGGTAGGTGTGATTCGTCCAGCTGAAGTGTTGAAAATAGCTGGGAGTACATGATGTCGACCGAGCTGCCCTGGTCGATGAGGATTCTGCGAACGTCGAAGTTCGCCATTCGGGTTGTGACGAGCAAAGGTATGCTCGAGTTCGGGGATTCCCCGAGGAGCTCTTCCCGATAGAAGGCGATGGGGACGGAGCCCTTCTGGGCCTGATCAAGCGTGGTCACCTTACTGGAGTTTGTGTTGATCAGATGCTCAAATTTTTTGTTTCACGGAGCCCACCGTGACTTTGTTGAAGCCCCGGGTTGTGGGCCGCGAAATAAGCAGGGGCGCTGAGCCCGTCCAGGACGTAGAAGTCCTTCGGTCGCGATATGGACATAGCGACCTGTATGTTGGCGTCTTCCGAGGAGGGTACTACCTCGTCTATCTTCTTAGACTCCTGGGCGTCCTGCCTAGGAGTGTCCTTCTTCTTCACGAATTATTTCAGGTGGCCGTCCCTGATCAGTATCTCAATGGCATCCTTCAGATGGATGCAGTCTTCTGTAGTGTGGCCGTGACTCTTGTGGAAACGGAAGTATTTTGATTTGTCCACCCATTTGGCCTAGCCGGTAGTTGTTTGGGGAAGCGGACCCCTGCCTGCTTGAATTCTGAATTGGCACATTCGGACAGTATCTTCTCCCTGGAGACGGTCAGGGGGGTATAGTCATGGAACCGCCCGAAAGGCCCCTTGTTATCGCAGGAGTCACGAGGACGGTCCTCGCGCCTCCATTCACCTCGAAAAGATGTTGAGGCTTCCTCACCTCTGGAGGTCCTAGCGTTCTCCTGATGGCGTGATGCTCAAATGTTGCAGGCCACAACCTTCTCTTCGTACTGAATGTGTGATTGGGCTTTGAGGAGGAGGACATCTAGGTTCCTCGGTGGTACGAGGTCGACGGCTTTAGAGAACTCGGAGCCCGGGCGGAGCCCTTGCTCGAGCAGAAACTTCTTCATTTCGTCCGTTGTAGGGACCTGTACTGCTTCTTTGTTGAACCTTTAAATATATGTACGGAGAGGTTTGTCCTTTCCTTGGATTATGGCCCCAAGGGAGGCCTCAGTCTTGGGATGACGGCGAGAAGCTGTGAAATGCCGTGAGAACATCCTGCCCAGTTGTCTCCATGAGGTGATGGACTCCTCATGCAGCTGCTTGTACCATGCCATCGCCCCCTTTCGGAGCGTGGTCAGAAACAGCCGGCATTTGATGGCGCCTCGTACGTCATGGTAGTACAACAGCGCATTGATGTTCTTGATGTGCTCGTCGGGGTCAGTGGTTCCGTCGTACGTGCCCAGTTTGACAGGGGCTTCTCCAGGCCCTTTGGGAGACGGGTAGCCAAGATCTCCTGGGACAATGGGTCGTGAGGCTCATCGTCGCTGCTAGAACTGGTGAATGACGGGGACCGAAGGGTACGCTCACGGCGGCGGTTCCTTCGAGGAGAAGGGGATTGGTTCCTTCGAGGAGAAGGCGAGTGATTCCTTCGGGGATACGGTGAAAGTGCCCGGCCTTTAGACTTGACCGGGGGAGACTGCTCGTTCCTTCGAGTTCTCTTGTGGCCGGGAGAGTGTTGGTCACGCGGGGAAACCTGGTCACGCTTTCTAGGCGGTGCGAGGGTCAGGCTCTTGGCGCAGTCTCCGGTCAATATCTCTCCGGGGCTGCGGGCTCCTTGATTGTCGCTGGTTCCTCCGCAGAGGAGGGGATCTTAGACGCATGGATTCTTCTAACGCCCCGATCCTCTCGTTCTGCTGCATGATCAGGGTTTTGGTTTTGTTGATCGCCTCCAAGAGAGCTGCCATGGCCGGGTCGGTGTTGGGCAGAACAGGAATGGGCTGGACGTCCAACGTAGGCTAGTCGTTGTTGCAGTTAGCAGGGGTGGGGGAAGGAGAAGCTGTGGCTCCGTCCCTCAGAAAATGGGCATCTCGGAGAAGAGATGATTCGCCGTCAACGTCAGTCTTGTTGATGGGGAGGACATCGATTTGTAGAACACCTTTGGCGCGGTCTTGAGAGGCCATGATGATGATGATCTTTGAAAATTGTTTTGATCTTTGGTTTCCGGGGAAAGAAAGACGGGGAGAACAATGATTCCCATAGACGGTGCCACTGATCGTGAAGGCTAGATCAGATCCTGTAGAAGTGGGCCACCAAGTACGTCTGAGGTGGTGGTCGTATAGAGAGGAGGAGGGGATGTACCTGAAAGGCACTCTGACGCTCAAGTAAAAAAGGGTCAGAGAAAAGGGGCAAGTACAAAGTGTTAGTTCGTAGGGTGAATATTGGATACCTGACCCTCTCAAGCGAGAGGGTTTATATAGAGCCCCCAGCGCGTGGCCAACAGTCTTATTTTCGGGGCGAAATAACCGTTTTCCCAAAGAATAGGTAACTACCCAAACTATCCGTTATGTCGGGCAGGGTGCTCTGGAGCAGAAGTGGATTAGGCCATGTCTAGCCACTGGTCCAGTCCAGAACAATATATATATATATATATATATATATATATATATAATAGTTTGGTTAGATTTTATTCAGTTTTATTTCTAAAAGTCAATCGAACCAAACTAAACCACACATTTTTTTCTCTTGCGATTTAGATGACTTTTATCGTCGAAATCACTCAAACCACACCACAAACACGTCTATTATGATTACTTCAAATAAGCATATATGATAGGTTCATCGGCTATTTGGTATAAGAGGAATTATTTTTCATGATTTCAAATTAATCAATTTAAACATAAATATGAGTCTATTAGGATTGACAATGAATCGAATCAACTTGAATATAATTCAAAACACAATTCGATAATTAAATCATTAAGCTTGGTTCATAAACAAAATGATTTGAATATGAGAAAAAAACTAAGTTCGTGAAATAAATGAGCTGAATTTGATTTCAAACGTAGGTTTTAAAGACTTATTCTAAATATTAACCCTTTATTTTCTTCAATCTTACAACTTTTATTTTATTTCGATATTTTTTTAAAAAAATATTAACTTAAAATGTTAAATATTTTTTTAAAAATAGATTTAAAAAAAAAAACAATTTATAAGTTCGTGAAACAAACGAACATAACCTAACTAGACGAATTTATATAGTTGAATCGAGTTATTTGTCAATTTAACAGAAGTCGAGTTTAAACTTAAAAAAAAAATCGTGTTGAACTCAAATCAATTTGCTATGTCGATTTCATATTAACAAAAATGTTGGTGCAAAACGGAAACAATATGTGGCTCGTGACAAGCAAGAGACAATTGACCAATTATGGACTGAAGTTGTATGGGCTAGTGATGAGATTGAGTATGATCAACGGTTGAAGCAACTTGAGCAGGCGTGTGTTGATTGTAATGAATTTATTGATTATGTGAAGGACACATGGTTGACACCACATAGACAAAGATTTGTTGGAGCATGGATTGATCGATTGCTACATTTGGGTAACATGACGACTAATCGGTATGTATTTGTTTTTAGTATTTCTAAATTGTATATTTTTTTTGTATTTTTTTATGTATTTTTAATATGTATTATTTTTTAGGGTTGAGTCTGCTCATTGGAAGTTAAAGTATATGTTGGGGAACAGTATTGGTGACAGGTCAAATGTTGGGAGGCTATGAATGACAACTTAAAGTTACAACTGGGCAACATTAGAGCTTCTTTTCAAAAGAGTTTTTATGAAGTTGAGCATGCCCACGTAGGTCCATTTTATAATAATTTACGTGGTTCAGTGTCTCGAGCTGCATTGAGACGCATTGCTAAAGAGTTAACACAGGTTGATTATGTAGGAACTAACAAGGAAATATGTCTTGTACTCTTAGAACAACATATGGATTACCTTGTGCTTGTGAGTTGACAAGATATAGAATTGGTGGTATATCGATACCAATAGATGCTGTGCATGTTCATTGGAGGAAACTAAGTATGGAAGGTAAGTTGGAGGAAGACGTAGATGATGGATCAGAGGTGGATATGAGTAATGCAATAGACGAGTTATGGAAAAGGTTTAGGTCACTAGATATTGTAGGGAAAAGGGCATTAAAAAGTATGGTTTTTGAACTTGCCTTTCCCACAATGACTTCTTTGTGTCCACCACCTGAGAAAATAAAAACCAAAAGGGTGGTCAAGAAAAAAGGTAAAAAAATAGTAGGGTATGATGTTTATTGTAACGCCCCGGTTTTTGTTAGATTAATTTAATCGAGTCGATTTAATTATTTTTATTATTATATTATTTTATTTTTGACTTTTATTTGGTAATATATTATTTTTCATCGTGATTATGTTTCATCGCGTTTTGGGAGCGTTTGCGAGATATTTGAGTGTAGGGGTATTTTGGTCATTTTGCTTATTTTTCTTAAAATAGAACTTAGAAGTTAGAAAGAGAGAAAAATAGAGAGAAAGAAAAAGAGAAGAAGGAAAAGAGAAAGAAAAGAAGAAAAGGGGAAAAACTTGGAGAGTAAGGAAACGATCCAACCGACTTTTGAAAACACGATTAATCGGGTTAGGGTGTGAAACTCGATTATCCTATACTTGTGTATGATTATGTATGTATGTATTTGTGTGATATTTGGTTGAAATTGGATATAGAACCAAAACCATTAATATGTTGAGATTGTTAGAATTTGATTCAAATTGTGTCTGAAATCATGTTTTAGTGTTCCTAATTGCTGAGACATGTTAGATAGATGTTGTTGTGCATTCAATTGGTAATTTGCTGGTGTTTAGATGAGATTTGGAGATGATTTTGGGTGAATTTCGCAGCAGAAATTATGCAGGAAAAATTCTGGGTTTCGCTGCCCATACGCGTATCAGGCTTGGCATTACGCGTATTGGTTTGGGCAATACGCGTATGACAAGGGGGAAATGTGGGCAATACGCGTATGGAACACATTTTTTACGGCCTTCTGCTGATTTGCGTAATGGTACACGTACTTGGCAAGGCATTACGCGTAACAAGTGAGGCATTACGCGTATGGAGTTTTAGTGGAATTTTTTGGGAGAAATCAGTCTCTGCCCATACGCGTAGCACTTTGGGCATTACGCATATGGAATGGGCGAGCGAGCTGGGAAGTACGCGTATGGCCCAAGGCAATACGCGTATGACCAGAGAGGGTGTAGAATGGTTCCCGATTTTGCGTCCGATGCCGTAACTTTTGATCCGTAACTCGGATCAAGGCATTCTTGGTACCGTTAGAATGCTATTGAAATGTTCTTTCTTATTAAAATGGTTTTGAGATTGGTGGCCAATTTAATTATGTCGGGAATTTGGGAATGTGTCGTTCTGTCGACTTTTACCGTTTTAATGGAGTGTATTTGATGTGTTATCATGCAATATGCTTTTGATATATATCGTATGACTCGTGTGATGTTATATGATGTGAATGCATGTGATGAAATGTTGTGATGATGGTTTGTGGCCTAAGGGCAAGAAAATGCATTGTGTTGTGTTTGATTGTATATGCATGATTATGGATGTGTATATGTGTGCATTTGAATGTCATGAGTCATTGTATGCCAAGCATCATGATATGCATTCTTGTGATGTCGTGTGCCCTAGTGGGTGTGAGCGACGAAACGATTCCAGAGGGAATCCGCTATAACATGGTGTGCCTTATACAAAGAGGTGTGAGCAATGATTATAGACGAT
The DNA here is from genome assembly GCA_022829125.1 of Lathyrus tuberosus. NCBI lineage: Eukaryota > Viridiplantae > Streptophyta > Magnoliopsida > Fabales > Fabaceae > Lathyrus > Lathyrus tuberosus. The sequence goes on along the minus strand of JALAZF010000243.1, from coordinate 6,029,252 downwards.
CGTGTGCCTTATACAAAGAGGTGTGAGCGATCGGGTCGTGTGCCTTATACAAAGAGGTGTGAGCGATCCATAAACATCGTGCGCCTTATACAAATAGGTGTGAGCGACGGGGAACATCGTTTACCCGACGGGGAGTTACACTAAGTAACAAGTGATGATTCCAATAGTTCCTGAGTGAACTAATAATGAGAATGATGGATGGAACGGTACCGCATTGCATTGCATAGAGTCGTTGTGTCGGTCTCTGTGCATTTGCATGAATTGTGAATGGAATTGATGAGTTGAGATATATATATATATATGTTGGTGATAAATGTATTGTGCATGATTGATATGCCTTTGTGATGGATGTATGAGATATGAATTGTGTTGTTTTGCATTTGAATTATGGTGTAAGTTGTGGTGAGAATGTTTTATATGTGTACTTTGTGTTATTATATAATTGTATGCAATTATATTATGATTGTTTTCTCACCCTTCTGCTGTTTTAAATGCTCTATGAGGCATTGCATATTAGATGCTGGAGGTCTTTTTGTGAAGCTTAGGTCTTCATTCTTTTGTCGGCCGACTCTGATATGTAGCACCGGGTAGTCAGGGTGATAGTTTGTGATTAACTATATATGTATATATGTTTTTTTGGGATTGTACATGTATGACCCTGTGTATGACAAACAAACTTTTATGTTATATATATATATGAGATTTCAGTTGCAGATTTTCCGCTTTTATTCTGTATCTGAATAGAGGTTGTTAAGAACTGAGTTCCTCTGTTATGTGCTACCTGATTGTTGCATATCTATATGAGCAGGTTGTTGTATTTTGTTTCAATTGATGTGACGCCTCCGTCTATGCCATGAATGTTTTAATTATACTCTGATTATTTGTTATCGCTTTAATTAATTGGAGGGATAGATTAGGGGTGTTACATTAAGTGGTATCAAAGCCAGTTTGTGTCAGTCCGTGTCGGTCTTTGTGTTTGGGGTGAGCTGTTTGTTTAACCATAGTTACTGTTATTGGATATGAACAGAATATGGCTGGTAGGAATGACGTTGCTCTTGCTGCTGCAATGCAAGCTATGGCTCAGGCTGTGCGGGGTAGGGGTGTTCAAATCCAAACCAATCCAAATAAAAACTGCAAACCGATCCAAAAAAACCGAAAACCACAAAAAACCGAAATTTTTTGGATGTATTTGGATGTCATTTTGTAAAAACCAATCGGTTCGGATTTGATTTCGGATTAATTTTTCAAAACCGATCCAAACCAAAACAAACCGCATGTATATATTTTTTATTAGTATATATGTTGTGTTAATTTAATATTAGATGATACTTATTGTTTTAAATAATATTTATTTGTTTGATTTAATCTATTTATTTTTATTATTTTTATCATGTAATATTAACTTTTGATTTAGTATATTATATATCATGTCAAACTTATTATTTATTAGTACTTTTAGAATATTAATAAAGGATATAATTTGTAATTTGGATATCCAAAAAACCGATCCAAATTAAACCGCATTAATATGGATTGGATCGGATCGGATTTTTTTAATCAATCATCCAAAACTGAACCAAACCGTGAGTAAATTTACCTTTGGATCGGATGATATTTTGCTTCAAAACTGATCCAAACCGAACCGCGAACACCCCTAGTGCGGGGTGCACCTAATGCTGGTGGGAATGATGAGTTCAGGAAGAATAAACTGCCTGTCTTCAAAGGGAGACATGATCCTGATGGTGCTCAGATTTGGCTTAAGGAGATTGTAAGAATCTTTTGAGTGATGGACTGTGCTGAGGAAAATAAGGTGAGATTGGGTACTCATATGTTGCAGGAGGAGGCTGATGATTGGTGGGTTAGTGCACGTCATGTGTGGGAAGCTACAGGTGAAGAGGTCACTTGGACTTTGTTTAGCAGGGAGTTTTTGAGGAAGTATTTTCCTGAAGATGTTAGAGGAAAGAAAGAGATAGAGTTCTTGGAGTTTAAACAAGGTAACATGTCTGTTGTGGATTACACTGCTAAGTTTGTGGAGCTTGTTCGGTTTTATCCACATTATGCTGAAGCAGCTGCAGAGTTTTCCAAATGTGTGAAGTTTGAGAATGGGTTGCGTCCTGAGATCAAGCAGGCAATCGGTTATCAAAGGATTAGAAGGTTTTCAGATTTGGTGGATTGTTGTAGAATTTATGAGGAGGATAGCAAAGCTCCTTCTACTCACTATAAGAGTGTGAACGAAAGGAAAGGGAAGCAACCGTTTCGTGGTGGTCCTTATGTGTCACTAGCTGACAAGGGTAAGCAAAGGGGTAGTTTTGATAAGAGGCCAAGTGGGGGAGGTATGTCTAATCCTCTGAGATGTTTTAGGTGTGGTGACTTAGGACATCGTCAGTTTGAATGTAGAAAGGATATAAGGAAGTGTTCTAATTGTGGAGGTATAGGGCATGTTGCAGCTGATTGTAAGAAGAATCTAGTGAAGTGTTTCAACTGTGGGGAACCTGGTCATGTTAGTACGAAGTGTCCGAAACCAAAGCAAGCTCCAGCTGGAGGGAAAGTATTTGCATTGGCAGGGACTCAGACTACTAGTGCAGACCATCTGATCAGAGATGCTTGTTTTATTAATAGTATGCCTTTAGTTGTTATTATTGATACTGGAGTGACTCATTCATTTATTACGTCTGAGTGCACAAAGCGTTTGAATCTTTTGTTGTCTTCGATGGGTGGAGAGATGGTTATTGATACTCCAGCAATGGGGTCGGTAACTACTTCTTTGGTTTGTTTAAGTTGTCCTTTGACCATTTATGGTAAAGATTTTGAGATGGATTTGGTGTGTCTACCGTTGGAGGGTTTAGATGTGGTTCTGGGAATGAATTGGTTGCAGTTCAAGCGAGTTCATATTGATTGTTATCATAAGTTGGTAAGATTTCCTTCTCTTGAAGAAGACGAGGAATCGAGTTTCTTATCTACCAAAGAGTTGAAGAAACTTTTGGCGGATGAAGCTCAGTTGTTCGGGTTGTTTGCATCGTTGACAGTGGATAGTCAAGTTGCAATTGATGTGTTTCCAGTTGTGTGTGAATTTCCAGAGGTGTTTCCAGAGGATATTTCAGATGTGCCGCCAGAAAGAGAGGTGGAGTTTTCTATAGATCTAGTTTTTGGTACTAGACCTGTATCTATGCACCATATCGTATGTCGGCATCTGAGTTAGTTGAGTTGAAGAAGCAGTTGAATGAATTGTTAGAAAAGAGGTTTGTAAGGCCGAGTGTATCGCCTTGGGGTGCTCCAGTTTTATTGGTGAAAAAGAAAGATGGAAGTATGTGATTGTGTATTGATTATCGCCAGCTAAATAAGGTGACGGTTAAGAATAAGTATCCTCTTCCGAGAATTGATGATCTGATGGACCAGTTGGTAGGTGCGTGTGTGTTTAGTAAAATTGATTTGAGGTCAGGTTATCATCAGATTAAAGTGAAAGAGGAAGATATTCAGAAGACGGATTTTAGGACACGCTACGAACATTACGAATATTCTGTGATGCCGTTCGGGGTTTCTAATGTGCCGGGTGTGTTTATGGAGTATATGAATCGTATTTTCCATGAGAATTTGGATCGATTTGTTGTTGTGTTTATTGATGACATCTTGATTTATTCTAAGTCTCGGGAGGAACATGCAGAGCATTTGCGTATTGTATTGCAGATTTTGAAGGAGAAGAGACTTTATGCCAAGCTGTCCAAGTGTGAGTTCTGGTTGTCAGAAGTGAGTTTTCTTGGGCATGTGATTTCAGGTAATGGTATTGCTGTGGATCCATCCATAGTAGAGGCAGTTCTACAATGGGAGGCTCCTAGATCTGTTACTGAAATTAGAAGCTTTTTAGGTTTAGCTGGATATTATCGAAGATTCATTGAAGGTTTTTCCAAGTTAGCACTTCCATTGACCCAACTGACTTGTAAAGGTAAAGCGTTCATTTGGAATATTAAGTGTGAGGAAAGTTTTAGTGAGCTGAAGAGAAGATTGACCACAACTTCGATTTTGATCTTACCGAATCCTACTGAATCGTTTGTGGTGTATTGTGATGCGTCTTTGATTGGTTTAGGTGGAGTGTTGATGCAAGAAGGTAAGGTTGTGGCTTATGCTTCGAGGCAATTAAGGATTCATGAGAAGAATTACCCTACTCATGATTTGGAATTAGCGGCTGTAGTTTTTGTGTTGAAAATTTGGAGGCATTATCTCTATGGTGCAAGATTCGAAGTCTTTAGTGATCATAAAAGTTTGAAATACTTGTTTGATCAGAAAGAGTTGAATATGAGGCAACGGAGGTGGTTGGAACTTTTGAAGGACTACAATTTTGGCTTGAATTACCATCCTGGTAAAGCTAATGTGGTAGCCGATGCGTTAAGCCGGAAATATTTGCATATGTCTGCTTTAATGGTTAATGAGTGGGAACTTTTCGAAGCATTTAGAGATTTGAGTTTGGTGTGTGAATTGACATCTGACAGTGTGAGGCTTGGTATGTTAAAGGTCACTAATGATTTTCTGTTAACCGTTAGCGAGAAACAGAAGTTGGATGTGAAATTTGTTGATTTGATGACGGTTGGGGATCAAAGTGTGAATGGTGACTTTAAAGTGGATGGTAAGGGTGTTTTGAGATTCCGTGGTAGAATTTGTATTCCTGATGACTCGGACTTGAAAAAGATGATTTTAGAGGAAGGTCACCGGAGTAATTTGAGTATACATCCGGGAGCTAATAAGATGTATCAAAATTTGAAGAAGATCTTTTGGTGGTCTGGATTGAAGAGGGATGTGGCTCAGTTTGTTTATGCATGTTTGACGTGTCAGAAGTCAAAGGTAGAACATTAGAAGCCTAGTGGATTATTGCAACCGTTGGATATTCCCGAGTGGAAATGGGACAACATTTCTATGGATTTTGTGACAGGGTTGCCGAATACACAGAGGGGACATAATGCCATTTGGGAAGTTGTGGATAGGCTGACTAAATCGGCGCATTTCATTCCGATTGACATCATTTTTTCTTTGGAGAGGTTGGTTGAGATTTATATCCGTGTGATTGTGAAGCTACATGGTGTTCCGTTGTGTATTATTTCAGATCGAGATCCAAGGTTTACTTCCAGATTTTGGGAAAGTTTACAAAAGCCATTAGGTTCCAAGTTGAGATTGAGTTCTGCTTATCATCCTCAGATGGATGGTCAGACCGAGAGAACTATTTAGTCATTGGAAGATTTGCTGAGAGCTTGTGTTCTTGAGCAAGGTTGTGCTTGGGATAGTTATCTTTCGTTGGTTGAATTCACGTATAACAACAGTTTCCATTCGAGTATTGGAATGGCACCTTTTGAAGCGTTGTATGGAAGGAGATGTCGAACACCTTTGTGTTGGCATGAATCTGGTGAGAGTTCGATGGTTGGACCGGAGTTAGTTCAACAGACTATGGAAAAGGTGAAACTTATTCGTGAGAAAATGAAGGCTTCTCAGAGTAGGCAGAAGAGTTATCATGATCGAAGGCGGAAAGATCTTGAGTTTCAAGAAGGCGATCATGTATTTTTGAGGGTTACACCGGTGACGGGTGTTGGTCGTGCATTGAAGTCGAAGAAGCTTACTTCTCGGTTTATTGGTCCTTATCAGATATCCGCGAGAGTGGGTGCTGTGGCTTATCGGGTGGCATTGCCGCCGAATCTTTCAAATTTGCATGATGTGTTCCATGTTCCACAGCTTCGAAAGTATGTTCCGGATTTGTCGCATGTGATTCCGATAGATGAGGTTGAGGTAAGGAAGAACCTTACGATTGAGGCATTACCAAAGAGAATTTTGGATCGCGAGTTGAAGCAGTTAAGAGGAAAGGATATTGCGCTTGTGAAAGTAGCGTGGGGAGGCGCTGCTGAGGGCAAATTGACTTGGGAGTTGGAGAGTCGGATGTGGGAGTTGTATCCGGAGTTGTTCGTCTGAGGTAATATTTTCGAGGACGAAAATCTCTAAGTGGGGGAGAGTTGTAACGCCCCAGATTTTGTTAGATTTATTTAATCGAGTCGATTTAATTATTTTTATTATTATATTATTTTATTTTTGAATTTTATTTGGTAATATATTATTTTTCATCGTGATTATATTTTATCGCGTTTTGGGAGCGTTTGCGAGATATTTGAGTGTAGGGGTATTTTGGTCATTTTACTTATTTTTCTTAAAATAGAACTTAGAAGTTAGAAAGAGAGAAAAATATAGAGAAATAAAAAGAGAAGAAGGAAAAGAGAAAGAAAAGAAGAAAAGGGGAAAAACTTGGAGAGTAAGGAAACGATCCAACCGACTTTTGAAAACACGATTAATTGGGTAAGGGTGTGAAACTTGATTATCCTATACTTGTGTATGATTATGTATGTATGTATTTGTGTGATATTTGGTTGAAATTGGATATAGAACCAAAACCATTAATATGTTGAGATTGTTAGAATTTGATTCAAATTCTGTCTGAAATCATGTTTTAATGTTCCTAATTGCTGAGACATGTTAGATAGATGTTGTTGTGCATTCAATTGGTAATTTGCTGGTGTTTAGATGAGATTTGGAGATGATTTTGGGTGAATTTCGCAGCAGAAATTATGCAGGAAAAATTATGGGTTTCGCTGCCCATACGCGTATCAGGCTTGGCATTACGCATATTGGTTTGGGCAATACGAGTATGGCAAGGGGGAGATGAGGGCAATACGCGTATGTAACATATTTTTACGGCCTTCTGCTGATTTGCATAATGGTACGCGTACTTGGCAAGGCATTACGCGTAACAAGTGAGGCATTACCCGTATGGAGTTTTAGTGAAATTTTTGGGGAGAAATCAGTCTCTGCCCATACGTGTAGCACTTTGGGCATTACGCGTATGGAATGGGCGAGCGAGCTGGGCAGTACGTGTATGGCCCAAGGCAATACGCGTATGACCAGAGAGGGTGTAGAATGGTTCCCGATTTTGCGTCCGATGCCATAACTTTTGATCCGTAACTCGGATCGAGGCATTCTTGGTACCGTTAGAAAACTATTGAAATGTTCTTTCTTATTAAAATGGTTTTGAGATTAGTGGCCGATTTAATTATGTCGGGAATTTGGGAATGTGTCGTTCTGTCGACTTTTACCATTTTAATGGTGTGTATTTGATGTGTTATCATGCAATATGCTTTTGATATATATCGTATGACTCGTGTGATGTTATATGATGTGATTGCATGTGATGAAATGTTGTGATGATGGTTTATGGCCTAAGGGCAAGAAAATGCATTGTGTTGTGTTTGGTTGTATATGCATGATTATGGATGTATATATGTGTGCATTTGAATGTCATGAATCATTGTATGCCAAGCATCATGATATACATTCTTGTGATGTCGTGTGCCCTAGTGGGTGTGAGCGACGAAATGATTCCAGAGGGAATCCGCTATAACATCCTGTACCTTATACAAAGAGGTGTGAGCGATGATTATAGACGATCGTGTGCCTTATACAAAGAGGTGTGAGCGATCGGGTCGTGTGCCTTATACAAAGAGGTGTGAACGACGGGGAACATCGTTTGCCAGACGGGGAGTTACACTAAGTAACAAGCGACGATTCCAATAGTTCCTGAGTGAACTAATGATTAGAATGATGGATGGAACGATACCGCATTGCATTGCATAGAGTCATTGTGTCGGTCTCTGTGCATTTGCATAAATCATGAATGAATTGATTTTGTGTGGAATTGTGAATGGAATTGATGAGTTGATATATATATATATGTTGGTGATAAATGTATTGTGAATGATTGATATGCCTTTGTGATGGATGTATGAGATATGAATTGTGTTGTTTTGTATTTGAATTATGGTGTAAGTTGTGGTGAGAATGTTTTATATGTGTACTTTGTGTTATTATATAATTGTATGCAATTATATTATGATTGTGTTTCTCACCCTTCTGCTGTTATAAATGCTTTATTAGACATTGCAGATTAGATGCTGGAGGTCTTTTTGTGAAGCTTAGGTCTTCATTCTTTTGTCGGTCGACTCTGATATGTAGCACCGGGTAGTCGAGGAGATCGTTTGTGATTATCTGTATATGTATATATGTTTTTTTGGGATTGTACATGTATGACCCTGTGTATGACAGACAAACTTTTATGTTATATATATATATGAGATTTTAGTTGCAGATTTTCCGCTTTTATTCTTTATCTGAATAGTGGGTGTTAGGAACTGAGTTCCTCTGTTATGTGCTACCTGATTGTTGAATATCTATATGAGCAGGTTGTTGTATTTTGTTTCAATTGATGTGACGCCTCCGTCTATGCCATGAATGTTTTAATTATACTCTGATTATTTGTTATCGCTTTAATTAATTGGGGGGATAGATTGGGGGTGTTACATTTATAGGGACCCGTCGTATCATGAGTATGTTGATCAAGCATCTCAATCTTCACAGAAACAATCTCAACCATCACAAACTTCGAAGAAGTTGAAATTATCACAATCTTCAGAGAAGAAATCTCAGCCATCACAGGCTTCGAAGAAGTTGAAAATATCAAAATCTTCAGAGAAATCTAAGCAGTTCATCCTTCAGTTTCCTAATCACATCAGGTTGTATATTGATGATGTAGTTAATGGTGTATCAGATGGTAATTGTGGATTTAGAGTCATTGCTTCATTGCTTGGTATGGTGAAGATGGTTGGCCAATGGTTTGTCGAGGCTTGGGGTTGGAAATAATACATAATGAAAGATCAAGTTTGTATGCCAATTTATTTGGTGAACGGTTAGCAGAAGTGAGAGACTCTTTGATGATAGAGGCATTTGGTCCTCAACCACCACAGAAATGGTTGACTATACCAGATATGGGTTACTTGATAGCGAATCGTTATAATGTTGTACTTGTCTGTTTAGGGTTTGAATGCTTGACTTTCTTCCCTATGACAACCTCATTTTCACCAAATGTATCCTTTTACTGCATTGGTTTTGTAAACAGGAATCATTGGGTTCATGTACTTAGTTATTTTTACTTACTTTTTTTTAGTTACTGTGACTAACCTAATTTCTTAGTTATTTTTACTTAATGTTTTGATTTTTTTTTTGTTCAGGTAAACATGAAAGAAGGGTTTCCATTGCCACCAGTGACAGTAGATTGGAAGAAGTTTCATTCTACAGAAGCAACATCTTGGATGATAGGATTTGCAGCACATCTACAACATTGGCAACAACTTACGCCCATATTACCAACGCATTATGTAATATAAATTATGTTATTAATTTTTATTTCAAAACACGATTCATGAATTATGTTACTCATTTTTAATTTCAAAACATAAATCAACTATTATGTTATTCATTTTAAAGCTAAACAAAAGTCTACAAGTTAACACATAAACATATCTCAACCATGTCAAGTGAGTCTAAAAGTTAAGACATAAACATAAACATAAGTCACAAAGTCTAAAAGTTAACACATTTAAATAAACATAAATATAAGTTAATGTGAATGAGCAATCTGCAATGCTTCGAACAAGTTAGCAAACTGTGGATCATCCTCTTCAGCACCAGCCCATTGAAGATAATGATGAATCAATGAAGAAACATGAGCCCAGCTAGGATCAGATGGTCCTGCTTCGTTAATGGGAACTGGCACCTCTCTTGGCGCATCACGACGGGGTGGTATCAGACGAGGATGCAAAACATGATAATACCACTAAAGATATCCATCAACTGTCTCAGATGAGGTGGTGGCCAGTGTTGTCGGACGAATCACATCCGCAACACTCTGATGGTAACTAATCCACTCAACATCAATATCACCAGCCATCGTATAATCAAGAGGTGGAGGTGGAACATACTGCCTATATCCAAACTGACACATACATCTATCAGGCAAGTACGAAACAATAATGTCACCCCACCTCAGACACCCCCTATATAGTCAAAACTCATCAAACTGCCGCCATGCTCTATGGTTCTCGAATGGGCGCCATATGACATCATCAGGTGTCAGCTCGTCAAGAATAGGTCGCAAGTCATCCACCTTCAGGACACCTTGCTTATAGGACCATCTCATCGCTCGAGGGAGACCAAAATTAGTAGCTGGTATCCAATTCTCTCCTTTTTTCCAAGTGTTGGAAAATACTCATGAATCCAGCACTATTACAAAATTAATACTATTAGTTAATCTAAAATAATTAATTATAACATAATAAACTAGAAAAATAAAATTAATATACTAAATAAAATTAATTACAAGAAAATAAACTAAATTAAAATAAATACCTGTAGGAGAGTCGGATAACCACCAAGCTGTTTACAACTGAACATGGAGGCATCTTCGAGATATCTATAAAGGGTAGCCAACGCAGCTGTTCCCCAACTGTATCCTGATAAGCCCCCTAAGTCCATAAATAGTGCAAGGTATCGTGCCTCCACAAGCGTAAAGGTCTTGTTCGCAAAAATCGTGGAACCCACTAACATCAACAAATAAGCTCTAGTCACATATGCCCAACTAGAAGCGGCTCTGTGCTCGACGAATAGATCGTATAACTACTCCAACTTATAATAACAACCCCTGCAGTCACGGACTTGTTTTTGTGCATCTCTCTGTGAAACTCCTAAGTAATCAATAGCCCAGTCAATAGCAAGCCATTCACTGATATCTTGAGGGCTCCAGAAGACTCCCCTGATGGGCAAGTGAAGCAGACAAGAGACGTCATCCAGAGTAATCGTCATCTCACCAAACGGCATGTGAAATGGAGATGTCTCTAGATGCCATCTCTCAACAAATGCAAATACCAGGTTCGTATCTATCTTCGACATACTGGTTCTGAAGCTAAACCAGAGTGAGCTATAAAATTCTCCATCTCTCTAGGAAGAAGCTGTGGAACCCTCTGAGTCAGCTTCAACCTATGTCTTGCTACCTTCAACTCTTTCTTCGGACCCCTCTCCTGAAAACAATTAAAAGTAAATATATTATAAATTACAACATAACAAATTCAACTTTTATTCAATATCAAATCATTGTAGTTTATTTACCTCACCGAACCATATATGTCTACCAATATGATGTTCGTACTTAACCAAAAGAGAGGTATCATACGGTCCTCCAGGATATCCCCCAGGTTGTGTTGCTGAAGCAGATGCACCAATATGCTCTTCCTCAGCCATTCACGATGATTCGCCCCGTCCTAGACCGCGATTAGGGATGTTACCGTCCTTGCCTCGTGTACGCGCCACTGTCAAAATAAAAACATAAAAAACAAATATTAAAAAAAAAAAAGCGTTCCGGAACACTTCATGAAAGAGTTCCGGTTTGATTTTTTTGGGAAATGAACCGGAAGACTTCATGTAAGAGTTCCGGTACATAAACTCAAAAATTCAAAGTACCAGAAGACTTTTTCCATGACATCCGGTACGTACCAACTTCCGGAAGACTTACTTTATGTGTTTCGGTATTGATGTAATGAACCGGAAGACTTTGTCAATGTGTTCCGGAATGAAATTTGTGAACCGGAAGACTTGATGTAAGTGTTCCGGTATACAGTAGGCAAAAGTTCTCTCTCGGAAGACTTCAAAAATGGAGAATGGAAATGAAATTTTTTTAAATTTTAACTATTTATAAAAGGGTATTTTGGTCATAAAAAATTTACTGTATGGGTCTGGGTATAATTGTAGGGGTATGGGGTAGAATTTTCCGTTTTCAAACAAGTAAATATCATTTTATATTCAAATTTAAAAATGGTTAAAAATAATTACATTACGTTTTCAAATGTAAATATCACTTTATCCTCAAATTGGGAAACAATTAAAAATAATTGCATTGTGTTTTCAAACAATTACATAATATTTTATAATCAAATTTGAAAATGGTTAAGAATAATTCTTTTTGTTATCAAACAAGTAAATATCATTTTATAATCAAAATTGAAAACAGTTAGGAATAATTGCATTGTGTTTTTAAATAAATAAATATTATTTTATAATCAAGGTGAAGAGGATCCGACCAAGTGCATGTCCAGTCCAGAACAGGAGTCCCCCAAAGTATTTGCTCTAAGGTGAAGAGTAATGACTTGAGATAACCTTGTTGATCGACCGAGGGGCACGAGTTGCGTCGCGGGGAAGCTTTTGAGGTCGTTATTTTCGAATGAAAATGTTTAAGGATATGCCCTCCGCTTGTCCATGATAAGTATGGTCGACATTTGGTCGCTCCTGAGCCCAACAGTTCCTTAGGATGCAAGGGCGTGCTCACGAAAATGATGTTTTGATGTCGACCAGACTTAGTGATGATGTGTCTGCGTAAGGGACATTTTTATGTCGACCAGACTTGGTGATGATGTTTCCTGTATGACTTGTCGCGGAGGAAGTGCCCGCAGAGGGTTGGAGGGAACTTGTCTTGCGAATTGCAACGTTTCAGCCTTGGGAATGCCAAACGGAAGATTCCCTTCTGACATGTGGCAACATAGTTAATTTCGTTAAGGCCTAGGGGTTTAAGCTAGCGAGGCAATGATGGCTTATGCCCTTTGCGATTCTCCATGCGAGCAAGTGCTTATAAAAAGGGGAAACGAGGATTCATTTTCACTTCGCGCGAATTTTTCTCCCCAACCTCTTTTACTCTGCAACTTGTTTCTCCGTCGGAGTTCATCTCGCCACCGACAACCTTCATCTTCCACCTCGAGATCTCCATATTCAACCTCTAGATTCAAGTAAGTTCTTCATCCTTGCTTGTTAGTCTTAGGATAGCTCTTAGTTTTCTGGAAATTAGTTTGAATTTCCCGGTAACGCATGAATTTTTCGGTTGAAGTTCATGTGTTCTTTGATGAACACATGAATTTTCTGGGAAATTCTTGAAGATCCTGAAGAACATGATGAACCTAGAATGAATGTTTTTGAATGTTGCGTAGAACCGTGTAGATCTTCCTATGTTTTTGTTGGAAATAGATTATGTTCGTAGTCGGGCATTAGGCCTCCTCGGCGCGAGAATTGATTTTCGCGTGTTTAATAAGTTTCAATTGTCGAGGAGACTCGTCCTCGTAGGAACCTTTCGTAGAGTCGCGGAGACTCGTGCCCTCTCTCCAGGGAGAGGATTTCGCCGTGTCATGATACTGTCGACTAGGGAATGAGGGCATCCCCGTATTTATTCCTCGTCCTTTCACTAGATTTGTGGTGGAAGGGTGAATTTGATCTCTGTCGTCGAATTCACTTTTGCTTCCTCTGCTTTTCAGGTGAAATGGCCGATGGGAACGAGAAGATTGTGCCCGACGTAGAGGTTGCTAACGACGAGACTGTGAACCCTGACAAGCACGCTAACGTCCTGGTAGCTCGGGGAGATCTCAGTTAGATCGCCCAAGAACCGTTGGTGACGAAGTCCACTTTTATCGGGGAGGAAGCTAGCTCTCTCAACCTTCTGGAGGATCGGGCAGAGGGCGTGCCCACGGGCTGGAAGGCTATCAGCCCTACAGAAGTTGACCGGATATGCTCAGTATATCCGGGGATAAGATTTCCAATGTACGAATTTGCTTTTAGGGGGTGGGGTATCGTCTGCCCTTCACTGATTTTTAAGGGGCTATTTTTTGTCACCTCGAGTTGTGTCCTGCCCAGCTTCACCCGAACGCTTTGGCGTTCATTCGGGCCTTCGAGCTGGTGTGCCAGTATCTGAATATCGGGGCTACATTAGAGCTCTTTTTCTGCATCTTTCAGCTTCAGAGGATCACGTCTGGTCCAAATCAAAGTTGGGTGTCTTTCAAACAACAGAGTAGGTTGTTCTGGCCATATTCGGAGTCTCTCCGAAACTTTTAGTTCAGGTTCATGGTCGTGAAGCCTATCTCGAAAGCGGCCAAGGACTCTCTGGTCACCATGGAGCCGTGGAGTAGGACGGTTGAGAAGTAATAAGACCGGTGTCAAACTTCCCACTAGAATGGGTATTCATTCATTTTAGATATAAGACCGACCAGTTCCTCGTTAAGCATGATCAGTTGAGCATTGGGGACAAGATATCTTTTCGAGCATTGACGACATTCGTGGAGAGCTTTATCCCTATTTTTGTGGTGGACAAGGACAATAACATGTTGTACGCGGAGGACGGGGAGCCTGCTCGGGCGGCCCGTTAAATAAACATTAAGGCCCTCCTCGAATGTGAAACCGAGGATGTCGCGTTCGAGCTTCTTGGTATAGATTAAATTTTTTCCCGTACTGTTAATGTCTTGTACAATGTGCTAATCCTTTTCTCTTTTCTGCAGGGAAAATGTCGAATATGCATGAGCGCCTGATCAAGTCCACAGCGGCCAAGAATCTCAAGAAGGTGTCGATGTTGAGGGTCGACACAGTTAAGCAGCATGCGACGCTGGAGAAGTTCGTCGACGGTTCTACCACTTCTCCGGGAAGCACGTCAAATCCCCTACCCCGGATACTCAGAAGAAAAGGAACCAGGACGATCTCAGCTCTCCCCTGGTTGATGGTTCGAGTGGCTTTGTCTGGGGCAAGTTTGTTCTACCACCCTGTTATCTGCAAAAGAAGATCTTTGACGAGGAAGGGTCGGTGGTCGTCCCCGACCTTGATGTGTCAGCCATTTTGTCTACTGATCTTAAGGTGAGGAGGAAACTCTTGTGCCATGATGCAGTGGATGTGATGAGAGTGCTGGAGGCGGCGCTGGCCCTTGGGGACGCGGAGATAGTTCCGCTCATGGAGTTTAAGAAGGTTAAGGCAAGGGAAACTGAGCTCAAGCTAGAAATTTCTGAATTGTTCAACAAGCTAACGACCCTTCAAGGCAATTACGAGGCCAGGGTCGAGCTTCTAAAGGAGATGAATCAGACCAGGGAGGAGATGCAACGTTGAATGAGGAGAACGTCGAGCTAAAGGCGAAGATTGCTAGGCTGGAGGGAACCTCGGTTGTTGGCCAAGATGAGACTGAGGAGGAAAGAGCTCTGAAGACCCAGGGAGACCTGATTGGGAAAATCCGTATCCTCGAGCAGGATAACCTGGGGGAGGCCAAGTTCGGATTTAACGTAGTTGTAGAGCAGATAAAGGCCTTGAACTCTAACATCCAGCTGGTCATCAAGGGGATGGACGTTTTGCACTAAGTTATTGATGGCCAGGTGGTTCCTCCTGAGTTTCCCGCCGAGGAAGTTTAGCTTTTTTGTACCTTAGTATTGTTGGCCTGCATGCCGTTTTGGTTGTAATTGATGATTGGGCTTGGCCCGTGTTTTGTAATATATTAACAATTTTTCAGCCTTGTGGTCAGACTTATATATATTCGTGTTTGACATTGTATGCCTTGCATCTTATTTTGTGTGTATGCTTTGTTGATATTTGTGAGTTGTGCTCGCTAATTGTAGAAGTTTGCTCGACTCGTTATGGTGCTCAACAGTTTAGGGAATTTGTCAAGGAGGCGAAGTGGTTTCGCCAGTTGTGGGACTAGGATCTCAGTAGAGGTCCTGATCACACAGGGCTTGGACTATTCCCATTGTGAGCTGGGCGTCCTTCCACGCGGGTATGGCAATGGCGGAGCTCGATTGAGGTATCCCTGTTGGGCACGGAGTCTGCTCGTCCCATGAGCAGAAACTTGCCTTCGTTGTAGTTATAAGGATTGTGCTTGCACCAAGGCACGCTCCCGTGGCCGAGAAACTTCTCTGTAGTTGTGGAGTTTTTCGACAGTTAGTCCTAACTGTAATATTGTTTAAGCTTTTCAGCATTCCATGGTCGAGCAAATTGGTCTTCGCTCAACTGTTCAAGGTAGTAGGCGCCGGTGCCTGTTTTTGATTTGACCTTGTACGGTCCTTCCCAGTTTGCGATCAGCTTTCCCTCGCGTGAATCCTTTTGATTTCTGTGTAGGACCAGGCTATCCACTTGGAAATCATGCTTTATGACTTTGGTGTCATGGCGCATAGTTATTTTTTGTTTCAGTGAAGCTTCACGGAGAGTTTCCCCTAATCGGATCTCTTCGACCAGGTCGAGTTCTTCTCTTAACTCTTGTCGTTTAGTTCCTCGTCGAGAGGAGCTTCTGTTCACCTGGAGGGTTCCCTGATTTCCACCGGGATTATTGCCTCGGTTTCGTACACTAGTCGGAAGGGAGTCTCCCCGGTGGTTGAGTGTGGGGTTGTTCTATAGGCCCAGAGCACGCTATGTAGCTCCTCGACCCATCTATTTTTGGCTTCGCCTAGTCTTCTTTTTAGACCTCGAAGGAACACCCTATTCACGGCCTCTGCTTACCCGTTAGTCTGGAGATGTTCGACGGATATGAAGTGTTTCTTGGTGCCTAGTTTGGCGACAAAGTCTTGAAACTTCCTGTCCGTGAATTGGGTCACGTTGTCGGTCACAAGGGCCTAGGGCACGCCGAATCATGCGAGGACATTTCTTTTGTAAAAATGAAGTTTGTTGAAGGCTGTGTTCTTGGCGAGAGCTTCGGCTTTAATCCATTTTGTGAAGTAATCGACGACCACAATCAAAAATTTGTTCTGATGGGACCCCATTGTGAAGGGGTCGAGGATGTCCATCCCTCACCAGGCGAAGGGCCATGGGGAGGATAAAGTCTTCAACTTGTTGGGAGGTGCTAAGTTCATGTTCCCGTGGCGCTGGTATCTGTCACATTTCTTGACATCCTCCTTAGCGTCGTGCTGCATGGTCGGCCAGTAGTATCCTGCTCGCAGGGCCTTTCGTGCCAAGGATCTTCCTCCTAAGTGTTGTGCGTTGATCCCATCGTGAAATTCTTGGAGAACGTCAGGGACTTTGTCCTCCTCAACACATTTTAGGAGGGGGTGGAGAATCCTCGTTGGTAGAGCTTGTCATCGACCAAGACATATGAGCAGGCCCTTTGCTTAGTTATGCTAGCCTCTTTGCTGTCTTCGGGTAACTCCCCTGTGGTGAGGTAGTTGTATACCGGGGTCATCTAGCAGCTGTTGTCACCAATGGCGTTGACGTCGAGCAGCCCCGATGGCTTTTTGATACTTGGGCGGGGAAGTATCTCTTGTTAGCGGGGGATATGTTGGACTTCCCACACATCGAACCTAGTTATCTTCTCTTTTACCAACGTCGGGTATTCGACAAGATGATCGTTTTTGGCCTGATACTCCCCTCGTACTTGGGAGGCCACGAGCTGGGAATCCGTGAAGATTTTTACTTCCTTAGCGCCCAGGTCCTCGGCCAATCGTAAGCCTGTGAGTAGGGCTGGAAATGAGTCGAGTCGAGCCGAACTCGCCTTAGCCCAGTTCGACTCATTAAGAATTAGCCGAGTTCGAGTTCGAGTTCGAGTTCATCACGAACTTTTTTTTCATCTCAAACTCGAATCGTTAAGAATTGGCCGAGTTCGAGTTCGAGTTCGAGTTCGAGTTCATCACAAACTTTTTTTTCAGGTCAAACTCGACTTATTAGAAGTTCACGAATATCTCGGTTAAACTCGTTAGGTTTATCTTATTAGGTTCAACTCTCTTATTTCACAGACTTAAAAGTAATTTTTTAAAGTCTATTTTTTATATATATATTTGACATTTTAAATTAATATTTTTTAAATAAAAAATATAGAAATAAAATAAAAGTTATAAGATTGGAATTTATACGATGTTAATTTTATTTGTATAATTATTCGTAGAAATATTTTACTCACTTGAGAATATAAATTATCAATTAAAACCGTTAGATTAAAAGAAAATATGAGACTAAGATTTAGAACAAATCTTTAAATCAACTCTGAAAGACAATATAATTTATCTCATATATAATCGAATTTACTCATGAACCTAACGAGTCGAACTATGTATAGTTCAAGTTCAGATCATTTAGTTAATGAACTTAGTTTTTAGCTCATATTCAGCTCATTTGGTTCATGAACCTAGTTCAACGATTTAATTTTTGAATCGAATTTCGAACTATTTTCGAGTTGGTTTGGTTCATTGCCAGCCCTACCTGCGAGGAATGCTTTGTACTCGGCTTGATTGTTCGAGGTTGGAAAGGACATAACTAATGATACTTCGATTAGGATCCCTTATTCATTCTCGAGGATGATGCCTGCGCCACTACCTGTGGAGCTGGAAGCTTCATCGACGAAGATGGTCCATTTATTTGCTCCGCTTGATGGGGATGCTGGGGGAGTCATTTCTGCCACGAAATTGGCCAGGACTTGTGCTTTGAGGGCTTTCCTGCTTTCATAATGGATTTCAAACTCTGATAGCTCCAAAGACCATTTGATCATCCTGCCGGCCATATCTGGTCGGCCAAGCAGCTGTCTTATGGGCTAGTCTGTTCGAACCACTATCGTGTGGGCCAGGAAGTAGTGCCTCAATCTTCTTGAAGCGTTGATGAGGGCTAGGGCAACTTTTTCGATCTGCTAGTATCTGAGTTCTGGCCCTTGCAAGACCTTGCTGGTGAAATATATTGGCTTCTGCCCGTCGAGGGTTTCTCGAATAAGGGCAGCACTAATGGCCTCGTTAGTGACAGAGAGGTACAGGTAGAGCGTATCCCCGCTGTCTGGTCGTGATACAACTGGCGGTTCAGACAAGGCTTGCTTGAGGAGGAGCAGAGCCTACTTGCATTTGTCTGTTCATTCGAATGTTGCCTCTTTTCATAGAAGCTTGAAGAAGGGCATATCGTGTGGGACAGACTTGGCCACGAAGCGAGATAGCGAGGTAAGCATCCCGTTGAGGGATTGTATGGATTTCTTCGACTTCGGCGTGGGGAATTCGGCAAATTCTCGACATTTATCAGGGTTGGCCTCGATCCCCCTCTTAGTGAGGTAGAAGCCGAGGAACATCCCTGCTCGTACGCCGAAGGTGCATTTCTCCGTATTAAATCGCATTTTGCATTTCCTCGCTTGGTCGAAGACCTTTTGCAAGTGGATCATATGATCGGATTCCTCTTGGGATTTCACGATCATGTCATCCATATATACTTCGAGCATGTCTCTGATTTCTGATCGGAAGACTTTGCTCATCATGCGCTGGTACGTGGCCCCAATGTTTTTCAGACCGAAGGGCATTACGTTGTAGTAATAGTTTCCCGACGAGGTCATGAAAGCGGTATATCTCTTGTCCTTTTCGGATATGGGAATTTAGTTGTATCCCGAGTAGGCGTCCATGAAGGACAAGAGTTTGAAACTGACAAAATTATCTACCAACTTATCAATGCTAGGTAAATGATAAACGTCTTTCGGGAAAGCCCGATTGAGATTAATGTAATCAATGCACATCCTCCACTTTCCATTATGTTTCTTGACTAATACAGTCTTGGACAGCCAGGTTGTATACCAGGCCTCCAAGATAAATTTCGCCTCTAAGAGGTCTTTTATAAGTTTTTCGGCAGCCTTTGCCTTCTCGTCATACTGTTTGCGTTTGTGCTGTGCTACCGCTCAAGCTGATGGGTCGATGGTGAGCTGATGGTAAGCAGTTTTAGGATCGAGGTCGGGCATGTCCGGGACGCTCCAAGCAAATAAGTTTGCGTTGTTTCTCAGGCATGTCTTCAGCTGCTCTTTCACTTCTTCGGGCAGTCCTGCGTCTATCTTGACTCCTCTGTTGGGATTGTCCCCGAAAGTGATCACTTCGAAGTCCCCATCTGGTATAGGACGCATGATAGTTGATGCAGGGGAGTTGTCTGTCACTGCTGGAGTGTCTTCATTGTTGTCCTCCTCGCCTTCTTCTGAGATTCGGATGTCGAGGTCAATGGTGTGCACTAGGAGAGTTGGCTCTCTTTGCTGGGAAGATCTTCGTTTCTTGCCCGTTTGAAGGCTTTTGGTGCTGTAACGCCCCAGTTTTGTTAGATTTATTTAATAGAGTAGATTTAATTGGTTTTGGTTTTATATTATTTTATTATTGACTTTTATTTGGCAATATATTATTTTTCATTGTTGTTGATGTTTTATCGCATTTTGAGAGCGTTTGAGAGATATTTGAGTTGAGGGGTATTTTGGTCTTTTTGGGGGGTAGATATTTTCATAAAAAGAGAGAAAAGAGAGAAAAATAGAAAAGAAGAGAAAAAGAGAAAGAAAGAAGAACAAGAGAAGAAAAAGAGAAGAAAAGATTGGAAAAGCTAGGAAATCGTCAAGACAACTCTAGGAATCGAATTTAATCGGGTAAGGGTGTGAAATATTGTTATCCTAACTTTGTGTATGATTATGTATGTGTTTTGTGTGGATGTTTTGGTTGGTTTTCCATATTTTTCCGTTTAGGTCGAATTGTAGGAAATCGATAGAAATCGATGTTTTCACGGATGAATTTCGAAATAAATTGCGTAGATTAGTCGTATGAGGTTAGGCCGAGATTATAGAAACTCGTTTGGTTGAAATCGGTTGATATTGTGAGTTTTGACATTTTTGGGTTTTGAGAATGTGAGATTTCGGGTGAAAATCGAACGTCGTAGAATTATCGTTTTATGGTCCTAAAACGTTGATATATATTTGGTAAGGATTACTGTGTATTTGTTTCGTATCATAGAATTGAATCGGTCGGGTTTCCGGAGGGTTTTGTGTTTGGGCAACAGCTATTTTTTCTGGTTTTTAACAGGTGCAATCGATTGCAGCAGGATGCAAATCGATTGCACATATGTAAAGGGCGAAAAATTGCAAGTCTGGGACTGTGCAATCGATTGCATCAGGAGTGCAATCAATTGCACTCTGCTAGTTTTCCGAAAAATGTTTTCTTTAAAAGTCCGTAACTTTTTCGTCGTTTATCCGATTGAGCTGTTCTTTATATCAAACTGAAGCTAAAAATATGTTCTATTTGATGATGATGGAAAATATTATTTTTAGCCAACTTTTAACCGACTTATACGGTGAAACGTAAATTGAATTGTTTGGATAATTGTGTATGTTGTTATACAATTGATGTGAATGTATGTGGATTATATGTGATGAATGCATGAATATATTGTGAATATGTATGCATTTCAAGAATGTCTTTCGAGTCATTTTGCATGTGAAGCATCATGATGTGCATTCTTGTGTTGAGCGATTCTAATGAGAATCTGTTGTAACGTCGTGTGCCTATGTGAGGTGTGAGCGATGATTACGAATGATTGTGTGCCCATGTGGGGTGTGAGCAATCGGATCGTGTGCCCGTGTGGGGTGTGAGCGATCGGGTCGTGTGCCCATGTGGGGTGTGAGCGATCCATAAACATTGTGTGCCCATGTGGGGTGTGAGCAATGGGTGAACATCGTAGGCCCGACGGGGAGTTACTTCGGTAACGAGCGATGGCTCCAGCAGAGTTCCTGAGTGAACTAGTGATGATTGAGTCAGTACCGCATTGCATTTGCATAGAGTCGTGAGTCGGTCTCTATGATTTGCATTGGTCATCCTTGTATTTGTGCATGGATGAATGAACATGAATATATGTGTTTATGTTGAATGAAAAGCATTGTGATGAATATGCTTGGTTTTGTATATATATATATATATATATATATATATATATATATATATATATATGCCTTGCGATGTATATTGAATGAGTTATGATGAATTGTGATAAGAATTGTATCGTTGTAATGATGCATTGAAGAATGAATATAATATGTATGTTTATGTGGAATGGTAGAATGGTGAGAATGTGTTATGTGTATACTTTTGTGTTGAGATATATGATTATATGCATTATTATTATGATAATATTTCTCACCCTTCTGCTGTTTTATAATGCTCTATGAGGCATTGCAGATTAGAGTTGCTGGAGGTCTTTTTGTGAAGATTAGTCCTCCGTTCTGTTGTCGGTCTTGGTGTCTGCTCTGATACGTAGCACGGGAGTCGGGGAAACGATTATGTTATTTATGTATATAATTGTTGAATATATTTGGTATTACCTTTATATGAAAAAGTTTCCCAATTGAGGGTAATCTATTTTATGCTATGTATCAAATGTATGAGCAGGGATGATGATTTGATTATTTAAATGTGGCATTCCGGTTCCTGTCGGAAAAATAAATTTTTAGTTACTCTAATTTTATTTATGTATTATTTATTTGCGATGGGAATTGGGGTGTTACATTAGTGGTATCAGAGCAGGTCGGTCCGTCCAGCCAAGTTGTTGAGTCAGTTGGTGTGACAGTTGAATACTGTCGATGTTGTTGGTTGTCCCTTAGTACGTGATATGTGTGTGGAGCACTATCGGTACTTTCTGGTTTCCTAATCTTTTGTCTTCAGGTGTTAGAATGAGATAAGTGGGGGAGAAGCTGGTACTTCTCCAAGTTGCTTCAGTTGTGGAGTGTTGGCTCAGTGTGCCGCTGGTTGCAAGAGTGTAAGTGTTGTTTGGACAGTGTGGTTCCCGATTCTGGAGGGAATGCGAAGGTAAGGTTTATGTCAACTAAGGATTTGTGCCTTAGGTAGTTTTGTGCGCAGGATGTAAGGAATGCTATTATAGTTTGGTAAAGACGGTTTATGCCTCATCATGATTGTCGGCTGTCTATTGACAAATTGAGGAACTGATCACCCTTAATCTCTTGTTGATAGTAGACGGAAATTATGTTGGATGGAATAAACGTGTCTTTTCGGCTTTGATAGTGTGTGTAATGAATTGTTTGGGATTTGAATTGTGTTGGTTTGGTAAAGTTGGATTCTGAGGTGTGGAAACCATGGAAGTACAGCAGAAAATTCTGGTTCTGGTGAGATTCGCCAGGCGAATTGGGAATTCGCCAGGCGGATTAGGTCTCGCCAATAGTTCGCCAGGCGAGGTGCTGGCGAAGGGAGATTCGCTAGGCGAAATCGGAAGTCGCCAGGCAAAAACGGAAAGACAGAAATGTGTTAGCTACTGGAAGTTTGAGTTTTCAGACAAATCAGGTTTCCCCGCTGGCTCGCCAGGCGGATCTGGCTGTTTTCCAATAATTGACTTTCCTTCAAAAATTCATATCTTTTGACTCGGGTGTCCGATTTAAGCGTTCTTTATATCGATATGAAGCTAAGAAAGTGTTCTATGCTGTGGAAAGTGAAATTATTGTTTATGAGATGGATTGGAGGTTTTGATGTGTTGGTCCAGTGGGAAGTCATTGAGAGAGAACGATTGGGTATCGTTAATGGTTGTTCTCAGAGAGTAGAGTGTGAACTCAAAATTGGACGAGGGTGAAGATTTGAGGTTTGGATCTGCTAAGTAAGTAGAAAACTCTTAGTAGATGGGACTAAGATGTTTGTTTGGTCTGTGACGATAGTGTTCTGGGAATTGGCAGGAAGTCGCAGTGATGGGCCGTTAGTTGGGCATAGTTTTCAGATGTGTTTTTGGATGGAACATTAAGGTGTTGTCTTAGAGAGCTCCAGTATTGTTGGTAACAAAAGGAAGGATGATGGAATGGAATAACAAGTATAATGGTATTGAGACTATGGACAGCAAACTTAGAGTTCTGGTGGGTTTGGAGTCTTTGGAGTTTTAAGGCATTAATGGAAATTGTGAGGAAACCCTTGTGGGTGGATGTAACATTGTGTTTGAGAATTCTTTTTGGTAGGTTGTTGATACATGTTGGAATTGCGGAATTGGACGGTCAGGAGAAGAAATTGGGTATGGATTACTAACAGTCGAATAAGGTAATGATTGAGAATAAGTGTCCACTTTCATGAACAGATGACTAGAATGGTTTGGTTGAGTTTGAGTGAGTTACAATTGTTTGGAATGTTTGATAAGAGTGGTGAATTGTGTGAGTTGAGGCTTTGATCGATTTTATGTGACTGGTTATGTTTGTTATCATCGGAATAGGTTGTTATTCACTCAATTAAGCTTGTATGTAAGTCTGGACAAGTTTGGATGAGGGTTGGTTTGGATGGTCATTACAATGCTCAGTGATGTTATTCGGTATTAGTAATGCGTCTGTAAGGGTTATGGAGTAGATGAATCGTATCTTCCATATTTATTTGGATAAGTTCGTAATGGTTTTGATTGAGGATATTCGGATCTGTTATAAACTCAGAGGAAGAACAGGTAGAGTGTTTGAGAATTAGATTACAAGTGGTGAAAAGAGACGAAGTTTTATGCTAAGTTATTCAAGTGAGAATTTTGGTTGAAAAGGTTATTTTTCTTGGATATGTTATTTCTGATGATGGTATTTGTTGTAGATTCATCGGAAGTAGATGCAGTTCTACAATGAGGGGTTCCGAAGTTGGTTGAGGAGATTAGAAATTTTTGGGCTCAGTTGGTTGTTACTGCAGACTATGAAAGACTTTGCTAAGTTCGTACTTCGGTTATCTTAGTTGACTTGCGAAGGGTGAGTCATTTGCTTTGGATGTTCGTTGTGAGTAAGTTTTGGTGAGCTGAAGTAGAAGTTGTCTACGGCTCTAGTTTTGATTCTGTGTGATCCTAATAAACCGGTTGTGAGGTGTCTCTGATGAGTTTAGTCTATGTGCTAATGCAAGAGAGTAAAGTCGTGGTTTATGCTTTATGACATTTGAGGATTCATAAAAAGATCTATACTATTTTGGATTTGGAATTGGTTGCAGTTGTATTGTTTTGGGAAATTTGGAGGTATTATCTTTATGGTTCTAGGCTCGAAGTGTTTGGTGATCACAAGAGTTTAGAGTACTTGTTTGGTCTGAAAGAATAGAGTATGAGACAACAAGGAGGGTTAGAATTCGTGACGAGTTATGAATTTGGCTTAGATTATCCTTCGGGGAAAAGCTGTTGTTGTGCCTGAAAAGTTAAGTCGAAAGTTGTTATGCATGTCTGTTTTGATGGTCAGATAATTGAAATGATTTGAGCAGTTCGGAGACTTGTGTCTGGTGTGTGAGGTAACACAGTAGAGTGTGAGGTTGGGTATATTAACAGTGAACAGTGATTTTGGTGAACATGAGGAAGAGTTAGACTTTGGACGTAAGATTGGTAGTTTTGGTGGTTACGAGTAATCAGAGTGCGCGGCGGAAGCGTGAGGTGGCACATATTGTATGTACGTGTGGGACTTGTAAGAATTCATAGGTTGAACATTAAGAACATGTAGGAATGGTGAGACTATTGGACGTTTCAGAATAGAAGTGTTAGGTGGAAGGTTAGAATATTATTCATGGGCTACTATGTAAATGTATGTTTTGATTGTATGTTCGATTGGTGAATCGTAGCATTGTTGTGGTATGGTTGTGTGGCAAGGATGTTGGTGTTCTGGTTTTGTTGATGTTGTTGAAACCTTGTGGTGTCGTGGAACTTTATGTTCTTGTTTGTGTTGTTGCCTCGTTTCCATGGTGATGGTTCGAGTGTGGGTAGCTAATTCCTGTGTGGGGAATTAGGGGAGTGTTACCTAGGGTAGGGTAACGATCTTGTTGTGTTTCGGTTCTAGAGTGAACCTGTGTGTTGGTATCTTGGCTTTCTTTGAGTCGTGAGTTTGTCGTCAAGTGCATTGTATGGGCTTTGCATCTTGCAGTTGTAGTTGTCGTCGTTGTCGTGTCGTTGTGGTAGTTAGCAACGTGGTTTGTCAGTTGTGTTATTCGTGGTGTGCCTTTTGTTGGCATGTTGGTTTGTTAGTCAGATGCGAGAGTTGTATCCGGAGTTGTTCGTATCGGTTAGATTTTCGAGGACGAAAATGTCTAAGTGGGGGAGAATTGTAACGCCCCAGTTTTGTTAGATTTATTTAATAGAGTAGATTTAATTGGTTTTGGTTTTATATTATTTTATTATTGACTTTTATTTGGCAATATATTATTTTTCATTGTTGTTGATGTTTTTATCGCATTTTGAGAGCGTTTGAGAGATATTTGAGCTGAGGGGTATTTTGGTCTTTTTGGGGGGTAGATATTTTCATAAAAAGAGAGAAAAGAGAGAAAAATAGAAAAGAAGAGAAAAAGACAAAGAAAGAAGAACAAGAGAAGAAAAAGAGAAGAAAAGATTGGAAAAGCTAGGAAATCGTCAAGACAACTCTAGGAATCGAATTTAATCGGGTAAGGGTGTGAAATATTGTTATCCTAACTTTGTGTATGATTATG
This sequence comes from Lathyrus tuberosus, assembly GCA_022829125.1. NCBI lineage: Eukaryota > Viridiplantae > Streptophyta > Magnoliopsida > Fabales > Fabaceae > Lathyrus > Lathyrus tuberosus. The sequence continues at coordinate 6,003,411 of JALAZF010000243.1, read as the reverse complement.
TATGTGTTTTGTGTGGATGTTTTGGTTGGTTTTCCATATTTTTCCGCTTAGGTCGAATTGTAGGAAATCGATAGAAATCGATGTTTTCACGGATGAATTTCGAAATAAATTGCATAGATTACTCGTATGAGGTTATGCCGAGATTATAGAAACTCGTTTGGTTGAAATCGGTTGATATTGTGAGTTTTGACATTTTTGGGTTTTGAGAATGTGAGATTTCGGGTGAAAATCGAACGTCATAGAATTATCGTTTTATGGTCCTAAAACGTTGATATATATTTGGTAAGGATTACTGTGTATTTGTTTCGTATCATAGAATTGAATCGGTCGGGTTTCCGGAGGGTTTTGTGTTTGGGCAACAGCTATTTTTTCTGGTTTTTAACAGGTGCAATCGATTGCATCAGGATGCAAATCGATTGCACATATGTAAAGGGCAAAAAATTCCAAGTCTGGGACTGTGCAATCGATTGCATCAGGAGTGCAATCGATTGGACTCTGCTAGTTTTCCGAAAAATGTTTTCTTTAAAAGTCCGTAACTTTTTCGTCGTTTATCCGATTGAGCTGTTCTTTATATCAAACTGAAGCTAAAAATATGTTCTATTTGATGATGATGGAAAATATTATTTTTAGCCGACTTTTAACCTACTTTTACGGTGAACCGTAAATTGAATTGTTTGGATAATTGTGTATGTTGTTATACAATTGATGTGAATGTATGTGGATTATATGTGATGAATGCATGAATATATTGTGAATATGTATGCATTTCAAGAATGTCTTTCGAGTCATTTTGCATGTGAAGCATCATGATGTGCATTCTTGTGTTGAGCGATTCTAATGAGAATCCGTTGTAACGTCGTGTGCCTATGTGAGGTGTGAGCGATAATTACGAATGATTGTGTGCCCATGTGGGGTGTGAGCAATCGGATCGTGTGCCCTTGTGGGGTGTGAGCGATCGGGTCGTGTGCCCATGTGGGGTGTGAGCGATCCATAAACATTGTGTGCCCATGTGGGGTGTGAGCAATGGGTTAACATCGTAGGCCCGACGGGGAGTTACTTCGGTAACGAGCGATGGTTCCAGCAGAGTTCCTGAGTGAACTAGTGATGATTAAGTCGGTACCGCATTGCATTTGCATAGAGTCGTGAGTCGGTCTCTATGATTTGCATTGGTCATCCTTGTATTTGTGCATGGATGAATGAATATGAATATATGTGTTTATGTTGAATGATAAGCATTGTGATGAATATGCTTGGTTTTGTATATATATATATATGCCTTGCGATGTATATTGAATGAGTTGTGATGAATTGTGATAAGAATTGTATCGTTGTAATGATGCATTGAAGAATGAATATAATATGTATGTTTATGTGGAATGGTAGAATGGTGAGAATGTGTTATGTGTATACTTTAGTGTTGAAATATATGATTATATGCATTGTTATTATGATAATATTTCTCACCCTTCTGCTGTTTTATAATGCTCTATGAGGCATTGCAGATTAGAGTTGCTGGAGGTCTTTTTGTGAAGATTAGTCCTCCGTTCTGTTGTCGGTCTTGGTGTCTGCTCTGATACGTAGCACGGGAGTTGGGGAAACGATTATGTTATTTATGTATATAATTGTTGAATATATTTGGTATTACCTTTATATGGAAAAGTTTCCCAATTGAGGGTAATCTATTTTATGCTATGTATCAAATGTATGAGCAGGGATGATGATTTGTTTATTTAAATGTGGCATTCCGGTTCCTGTTGGAAAAATAAATTTTTAGTTACTCTGATTTTATTTATGTATTATTTATTCGCGATGGGAATTGGGGTGTTACAGGTGCTGCACCAATCGAGCTCTTCCCTCTGGTAGCTGCTTCAAAGCATGTCCTTGCAGCCTCTATATCTCCATGCAAGGTGGCGACGTGACCCTTCTCCGTGTAATATTTCATCTTGAAATGAACTGTTGAAGGAACGACGATAAGCTCAGTGAGGGTTGGTCTCCCCATAATACACTGGTACAACGAGGGACAGTGGATGACCAAGAATTGTGTTTTGATAGTTTTCTGAGAGAATATGCTCGCGGGGAGCTGTCAGCAAGGTGTACTCCGTAAAGTGACCGACAGGTCCTTTATGCTCGCGAGGACGATCGTCTCGTCGTTTCTCCTTGTCGTGTCAGGGAGCTTCTGACTCGTCCTTTTTTGCTGCCCTGGAATTCTCCTGGTCCCTTGAATCCCGGGCCTTGTAGGAGGCTTCTTTTTCCTCGTAATGTATATAAGCTTGGGCCTTACGGAGGAGTTCGGCCAGAGTACAGGGTGTCTCGATGTCCACTGCTTTGCGAAACTCACTTTTCAGTCTCAGCCCCTTCTCGATGAGGTATTTCTTCATGTGATCCATTGTGTGGACCTCTATAGCTTCCTTGTTGAATCTCTCAATATAAGCACGTAGGGGCTCGTCCTTGCCCTAAATAATGCCTTCCAGAGTGGCTTCTGACTTGGGATGATGTTTGGAGGCGATGAATTGTCGGGCGAGCTGGTTTTTCAGGTCATTCCATGAAGTGGCCGAGCCTCGGGGAAAACTCTTATACCAGGTCATGGCTCCCTTTCTGAGGGTGATGGGGAATAACCTACACTTGATCGCTCCACTCATGTTGTGATAATGGAGCATGGTTTCAATGTTTTCTATGTGGTCTCTAGGATCTGTGGTGCCATCATAGAGAGCAAGAGGGGGAGGCTTCTCCAGCCCGCGAGGGATACGGGTGTCCATGATCTCTTGGGATAGCGGTCCATGGACGTCGTCCTTGTCGTTCGTGATGTTTCTCCGAAGGCTTGTCCCTTTTTGAGGCAAGAGAACGTTTGGACCTCCGAGGAGGGGTACGATGCCGTCTCCTAGTGATCTCTTGCTCCGACTCTTCCGATTTCGATCGTCTCTTGACTTGGGAAATGCTTCAAGATTTGTCTCGCCGACGTTTCTGAGGGGGAGAACGAGGGCGTGGAGACGGACTGTGAGGCCTTTGTGAAGGAAGTCGCTCTTGAAGGGCATTCTCCAGCATATGGATCTTCTCGCCCTGCTGGAAGATCAAGTAGTTGGATTTGTTGAGGGAGGCAATGAGGGTCGTAGTGCTGGGATCAGCGTCTTAAGGAACGAGTCTGGGCTCAAATTCGTGACTGGAAGTATGCATGTGTGGTTTCACGTCGTTGGAGGAAGGAGATGTGGTATTTCCGTTCCTGTGGTCGGTCTCATAGACCGCAGCTCCAGGGATGTGGTGGTGGATGTTATCCAATATGACGGCAACGACAGAATCTTGATGGACATCATCGTTACGGTTAGAGGCCATGATGATCGAGGAAATTTTAGAGAGTAAGCTTTGATCTTAAGGTTGAAAAGATGAGGGATCTTGGTTCAAAAAGACGAGGAAGCGATGTTTCCCACAGACGACGCCATTGATCTGGGTGATCAGAATGGATCCTCGTGGCCTTCCGTGTAGGGCAGCAATGATGGTTGTAGGAGATGTGGGGGGTGTACCTGCAAGGTACTCCGAGGCCAAAGTAAGTTTGGGCTAAAGAGAGCAAGTACAAAGTATTTAGGTATGAGTTAGAATGAGTATTGAATTTTGGATATTGGATATTGGATACTTGACCCTCTCAAGTGAGTGAGTATTTATAGAAAACCCCCAGCGCGGGGCCAAGGTCTCCCATGTGGCCGAAATATCTGGTCGACCAATGGGAGACTGCCAGGTGGAAGGTCTAGCACGTGACCATGGAACCTGGTCCAATTGTCTCCGTAAACTCCTGAGGGACAGTTGGTAGCGTGAATTGTCAAGCGCGTGAGGAGGATGTCCCCAACGACTATATTTTCCCTAACGGCTATATCGTGCCCAACGGCTATATTGTGCCCAACAGCTAGATTGTCCGAATCTTGTTATTGGGCCTTACCGAAAGCTGAACTGGGTTGGGTCTTGCCCTGTTGTGGGCCAAGTGTATGTCCAGTCCATAACAAATTGCATTGTGTTTTCAAACAAGTAAATATTATTTTATAATCAAATTTGGAACATGTTAGGAATAATTACATTGTGCTTTCAAACAAGTAAATATCATTTTATAATCAAAATAGAAAAAAGTTAGGAATAATTGCATTGTGTTTGATTATAAAAATGGTTGGAACTAATTACATTGTGTTATCAAACATGTAAATATCATTTTATAATAAAAATTGGAAACAGTTAGGAATAATTGCATTGTATTTTCAAACAAGTAAATATTATGTTATAATCAAATTTAAAATCTGTTAGGAATCATTACATCGTGTTTTCAAACAAGTAAATATCATTTTATAATCAAAATTGGAAACTATTAGAGAATAATTGCAGTGTTTTCAAACAAGCAAATATTATTTTATAGTAATCAAATTTGAAATCTGTTAGAAATAATTACGTTGTGTTTTCAAACAAGTAAATATTATTTAATAATCAAAATTGGAAACAATTAGGAATAATTGCATTGTGTTTTCAAACAATTAAATATCATTTTATAATCAAAATTGAATAATTGCATTATGTTTTCAAACAAGTAAATATTATTTTATAATCAAGTTTGGAATATGTTAGGAATAATTACATTGTGTTTTCAATCAAGTAAATATAATTTTATAATCAAAATTGGAAACAATTAGAAATAATTGCATTGTGTGTTCAAACATAAATATTACTACATAATCAAATTTGGAAACAGTTAGGAATAATTACAATGTGTTTTCAAACAAGTGAATATTATTTTATAATCAAAATTGGAAACAAATAGGAATAATTGCATTATGTTTTCAAACAAGTAAATATTATTTTATAATCAAATTTAGAATCTGTTAGGAATAATTTACATTGTGTTTTCAAACAAGTAAATATCATTTTATAATCAAAACTGGAAATAGTTAGAAATAAATATTATTTTACAATCAAATTTGGAACCTGTTAGGAATACTTACATTGTGTTTTCAAACAAGTAAATATCATTTTATAATCAAAATTGGAAACAGTTTGTAATAATGAAGGCCATCGAAATTTCTGAGATAATTTCTATTTCAAAATAATTTACTGTTTTCTAAAAATAATAATAAGTCCTTTGATTTGCCCAAGGCAAGTGGACAAGCTTTGTAGGGCCCCCCTTTGTTTCAATGACTTATTTTATCAATAAAATAGGATTTGTTTTTTCAATCAAGATCCTTTTTCTTTCATCACCAGTTTTTCAAAAAATGGCAATATCTTTTTTCATAACACTCTCATTCCCAACACTTCATTCTAAAAAGTAAATAATAAAAGAAAATCTTCCTCATGCAGATTAATAAGCGAACCCATTGAAAGCGACATGACTATAATCTCTTACAACTTCTAATTACCGATTAACCAAGTGGGAGAGGGTGATAAGGACGATTCCGAGCTTTCTGAAGAGTTAGTCAGACTGTTAAAGCAAGAGGAAAAAGTAATACAACCTCATCAGGAACTAGTGGATGTGATTGATCTGGGAATTGAAGAAGATAAGAAAGAGGTCAAAGTCGGTGCTTCCTTAAATGAGGACATAATGAAAAGACTGATCTAGTTACTACGAGAGTATGCATATGTGTTCGCTTGGTCAAACCAAGATATGCCAGGACTATATACAAACATTGTCGAACACAAGCTACCACTCAAACAAGAATGTCCCCCGCACAAGCAGAAATTGAGAAGGACTAGGCCCGACATGGCTCTCAAAATCAGAGAGGAGGCCAGAAAGAAATATAATGCAGGGTTCTTAGCTACTGTAAAATATACATAATAGGTAGCTAACATTGTACCAGTCCCGAATAAAGATGGTAAAGTCAGAATGTGTGTGAATTACCAAGATCTTAATAGAGCAAGTCCTAAAGACGACTTTCCCTTAACACACATTGATGTGTTGGTAGACAACATCGCTCAGTTTTCAGTCTTCTCATTTATGGATGGGTTCTCCGATTATAATCAAATCAAGATGGCTCATTCAGACATGGAAAAAACCATATTCATCACTCCTTGGGGCACCTTCTGTTACAAAGTAATGCCTTTTGGATTAAAGAATGCTTTGGCTACCTATCAAATGGCAATGGTGACTCTCTTCCATGATATGATGCACAAAGAAATAGATGTCTACTGATTCGCTGTCGCGCACGGGTCAAAAACGAGTTTTTAAAAGTAGTAACGGGAAGCGACACTCGGATGTCATATCAGAAGGATTCTTGTATTGAATCAACCAACTAAAGTAAAAGTTATGGGGGTTTTCAATTCGATTAAGATAAGTGATTATAATAATAAGCCAATCTACTGTTTTCGGTTTCTGGCTAATCACTTATTTTTTTCCTTACCAATTCCCTAAGCAGCTTCGATCTTTATTCGATTTCAATATCAAATGACAAGCGCACTAAGATATAGAACAGATTGACATTCCTATATTCTGAATTAAGCAAACGGATAAACACAATCGCGAATCAAGCAAACACGATATAGAAACGCGATTTAACGACAAATCGACGTAAACAACGATATAAAGTTAGGAATACAATCATACGAATTAAATCAAAACATTCCACAAAATAACTGATTAAGCAAATGTGATTTCATATAATAGAATTGAAAGAGAAACAAAATTGAATTGATAGAATAAAAACCTCAAAGCGTTGGAAACGTAATTACAGTATATTGACTCTAAGGATTAGTTCTTCATAGGTTTTCGTACAAAAGCAAAAAGTATTTTTGTGAATATCGTAAAGAATCGTAAAGATGAATAGTTCACGGATGCTAGGTAAATAAAAGCATCACAAATTCCCATTTTAACCCTACTAGGTTGAAAAACATAAAAAACCCGAACCAAAACTAAATATTCCTTAAAGCAGAATTCGGGTCCTGACTTCAACGAATTATCCGAGCCTGCTACACTCTGAACCAGCCTCTTCCTTCAACACGTAAGTTTTAGCTCTCTGTCTTAGCTTTCCAATGCCTATTAGAATATGTCAAACGGCATCCCGTAGCTCCAGTTATAATCCGAACTGTGGATAGGTATCAAATTACTGCTAATGCTGAAAATAAGCTGTGAAAATAGATTAAAGGCAAACAAAGACTTAATTCTAAAAACATAATAAAATAGTAAAATAAACAAAACAAACTAAGGAAATGCCTAAGTACAAACATAAGAGAATGTGCATTAAAATGCACTGATCAAATTCTCTCACACTTGAACTTTTGCACTCCGAGCAAAATGATAACTTCAAAAATTCAAAACAAAACAAAACAGTGCATGCATTTCCAAAAGTATTCAAGATTCAAGGTATAATTAGAGTTCTAAGTCTAAGCTTCAAGAATATGATGTTAGTGAGTAACTCTTTGTGACATTTAGAGCAAATAGGAAAAACAGATTACCAAAAAGTACATCAAAAGCAGCTAGATCCTCACAAGATAAAATTCACTCAACTCTCAAGTGTTTAGGTTAATTGTTTACACTCAAAGCACAATATGAAAGTTATTACTACCATAAGTTTGAAAAGAATCAAACATCTACAATTTAAATACATGTACACACAGATAAAAAAGATTTTTATTAGGTTGTAACTTGGCCAAGGTACGAGTGAGATAAATCCTAAGCGGGTACTAGGCTGAAAATCAAAGGATTAAAAGAAAATTGAAAGGATTACGGGAGTTGAACTATAAGATACATCAATTGCTTTCAAACAACAACCTCACAACTTATTTCTCTTCTCTTTTCTTATTTATTCTTCTCTCTTTTTTTTCGGAAGGACTATGTAACGAAATCATTCTCTATTTTTTCATTTTTCAATTTTTTTCCCTTTTCTTTTTCTAATTTTTTCTGCTAACATTTGGAACATCCCAAAAATGAAGTTCAACCCCACACAACTCCATACAAGACTCTTTCAACCCTTGATTAGGGCGATAATTTTGTTTTTCACTTTTCGGCTTGTAATGAGTTAATCACAAAAAAAAGATAAATAGGCTCAAAGGGGTTTTCAAACAAAGGGATGATATTGATCAGGGTTGGCTTTTTTTGGCTAAGTGGATAAAATAAAAACAAAAACAAGTTGCATTGATCATATAGTGTGCACATGTAAACAAAAAGTATCAACAAGAGTCAATTCAAGTTCTAGAGACAAACAGACATGAGTGAATCACACAAGAAAAAAAGAGATTGATTTTTGTATGTTATCCATATAAGGCTCAAAACTCACAAGGTTAATGATCTACTAATAATGATGTACAATTCAAAGTATGTACAATTCAAAGTTTAGTCTTAGTTATCATACTAATACTGCACAACAAATTTTTCACATCACACCACAAAGTTCTATTCAAGAGAACTATGAACAAAACTCATACTTGTAACTCAAAAACCAAAGAAAAACATGCAATTTTTTTTCAATTTATTTTAAGACAAAACCAAAACAGAGAAATTTGAAAACAAAACAAAGAAAACAAAATAAAGTAATGGTTCCCTCACTCACACTTAAAATATGCATTTTCCTCAATGAAAAGACATAACTATTAAACAAGAGTGAGAGAAAGGAAAAGGTGCTCCCTGGTCAAGTTGCAGAGTAAGTGGGATTTTCCAAGGAAAGCTCTTCTATGGGTGCATCTTCAGGCACCGAACTCTCATGGAATAGCTCCAGGCACTGCCCATTGGCCTTAAAGGCTTTGTCAGTACCTGCACTTTAATTTCTACTGCAATATGAGGAAAAACATTAGTAACAACAAAAGGGCCAATCTACTTCGATCGAAGTTTCCCAGCCATAAGTTTAAGGCGGGAGTTAAATAATTAAACCTTTTGGCCTATGGAGAATTCCTTCCTAGAAATCATCTTATCATGGAGGTGCTTAGTTTTCTCCTTATAAATCCTATAGCTTTCATAAGCTTCTAGCCTAAGCTCTTCAAGTTGTTGTAATTGGGGTTTCTTTCTATAACTGCTTGATGCATCTACAAATTACAAATTTTTACTGTCCAATAAGCACAGTGTTCTATCTCTACAGGGAGGTGACATGCCTTACCAAATACAAGTCTATAGGGAGACATCCCTATTGGTGTCTTGAAAGCTGTTCTTTGAGCCCAAAGTACGTCTTTTAGACGGCGGCTTTAGTCCTTTCTATTTGGTTACACCATTTTCTTTAAAATTTGCTTGATCTCCCTATTTGAGAGCTCAACTTTCCCATTAATTTGTGGATGATATGAAGCAGAGACTCTAAGCACAACTCCATACTTTTTGAGCAAAGCCTCCATGGTGCGGTTATAGAAGTGAGTGCCTTGGTCACTTATGATAGCTCGGGGTATTCCAAACCTGCAAAAAATATTTGACCTGACAAAATCTGTAACAACTCTAAAATCATTAGTCCCAGTGGGGATAACTTCCCCCCACTTTGAAACATAATCAACAACAAGTAAAATATAGAGAAAACCAAAAGATACAGGAAAAGAACCCATAAAATCAATTCCTCATACATCAAATACCTCACAGAAAATCATAGGTTGCTGAGGCATTTCACTTTTACGAGTGATAGTTGTGCTTGCTATTTGACATTCTTTACAAGTGCGGTATATCTCATATGCATCTTTAAAGATGGTAGGCCAATAGAAACCTGAGTCTATGGCTTTTCTTGCTGTCCTTTTAGGTCTGAAGTGTCCCCCTACTTGAGAGGCGTGAGAAAAATGCAAAATAGATTCAATCTCATAGTCGGGGACACACCTCCTAATAACCTTATCACTACTAAACTTCCAAAGATATGGATCAACCCACACATAGCATTTGGCATCACTCTTGAGTTTGTGAATTTGCGCCTTAGATGCACCTGCAGGAAAAACACCAGCAACAAGATAATTAACAATATCAGCAAACCAAGGAGTAACTCCATGTAAAAGTAACAATTGCTCATTAGGAAAGTCATCCTGAATGGGAGAAGGATCTTCATCCCGCCCTATTCTGCTCAAGTGGTCAGCTACTAGATTCTCAGCTCCACTTTTGTCCTTAATCTCTACAATGAACTCTTGGAGAACAACATCCACCGAATTAATCTTGGTTTTGCTTCTGGTTTCTTTAAAAGATACTTCAAAGCTGCATGGTCAGTAAAAACAACAACCTGGGAACCTAGCAAATATGGTCTAAACTTGTCAAGAGCAAAAACAATCGCTAAATGTTCCTTTTCAGTGGTAGTGTAATTAGCCTGTGCAAAATCTAAAGTCCTAGAAGCATAGTAAATAACACGGGCAGCCTTGTCTACCCTTTGTGTAAGGACCGCTCCAACTGCATAGTTAGATGTGTCACACATAATCTCAAAAGGAAGGTTCCAGTCAGGAGGTTGTATGATGGGGGCGGATGTCAATGCCTTCTTCAAGAAATCAAATGCCTGCTTGCATTTCTCATCAAACGTGAAAGTCACATCATTCTTCAACAAGTTTGAAAGCAGAAGAGCTATCTTGCTGAAATCCTTTATGAAGCGCTTATAAAAACTTTCATGACCAAGAAAAGAACGAATCTCGCGAATGCAAGATGGGTAAGACAATGTAGAAATCACATCAATCTTAGCAGGGTCTACTGAAATTCCTTTTTCAGAAATTATGCAACCTAAAACAATTCCTTGCTCAATCATAAAATGGCATTTTTCATAATTTAAAACAAGGTCAGTTTCAATGCATCTCTCTAAAACCATATTCAATCTTTTCAAGCATGCATCAAATGAAGAAACATAAATAGTAAAATCATCCATAAACACTTCCATGCAATTTTCAATAAATTTAGCAAAAATACTAATCATGCATCGCTGGAATGTGCCAGGAGCATTGCAAAGACCAAATGACATTCTCCTGTAAGCAAATGTACTGAATGGGCACGTGAAGGTTGTCTTTTTTTGACCCTCTAGTGCAATATGGATCTGAAAATAACCCGAAAACCATCAAGGAAACAATAATGTGATTTAACCGCTAGTCGTTCAAGCATTTGATCAATGAACGACAAAGGAAAGTGATCCTTTCTAGTATCCTGGTTCAACCTCCTATAATCAATACGAACTCTCCATCTATTCTGAACTCTAGTGGGAACAAGTTCATTCTTTTCATTTTTTTACCATACTGAGTCCAGATTTTTTAGGTACAATCGTAAATGCCTTAATTTGATTATCTGAATGAAAGGGGGAGAAAATCTAAGAAGGGACTTAAGCTCAAAGCATAGTTGGAGAGGTGACCAAAAGAGAGATTTAGGTATATGGTTTTACCGCGATGTGTGTTCTTGTAATGCTTTCGTTAACAAATGATTACCGAGAGAACTAGGACTAGCTAATCGGAACAAAAGCTCACGCATGAGTATCGACACACTTTATTTACACAAGTTTTTCACTTGAAGTGCACTACTTAATCCAAAGATTTTCTATGCAAGCTTTGTTGCTTGAGGGCAAGCAACGTTCTAAATTTGGTTTTCATGTTGCTTTTATTAGTAGTTTTTATATCGTTTTTACATTGCTTTTGTTTGCTTTCCCTTTGTTTTTCTATGTTTTATACTTTGGTATTGTGTTTCCCTTTTTTCAGGTCATGATATGCATTCTAAGTGAAATAGGGACGAAGTGTAGGCAAAACGAGGAAAAAGGCAAGAATCGGAAAATTCTAGTACAAAAACTAGAGGCCTGTTACGGGCATCCGTAATATCCATTACGACCTGTAATAGGGGAAAACCCCAAGCCCTCAAGAACGTGCATCCCATACAAAATCCAGAGGCATGTTACGGATGCCCATAATAGCTGTTACGACCCGTAACAGGAAGACGAGTTTTTCTGATTTGTTTCCAATTTGATCTGATTTCTTTAACTTCAAGGTCTCTTAATTGCTTGGATCTGATCTTAAACACTTGTAATTGACATTAATTGCTTGGAGATTCCTACCAAAATTAGAATTTTATAAGAAAACTCATAGGTAGTCTTGAGTTTTTATCCAGTTTTCAATTCCCAATTTTATTTTCACGCATTTTCTTTTGCAACTTTGTACAAGTCTCCATTGGAGCCGATGGATCTACTTTCTGTTAACCCTCACTTTCGACGCTAGAAGGAATCAAAGCTATTTTAAGTTAAAAAATTATTTTTAACATAAAGAAGGCTTCGACCCAGTTTTGGTGAAGCCTGAGTCGAATAGGGGTTTTGGAAGCCTAAAAAATGGCTAAGTGTTGGGAGATGCTTCGACCGTGAGAATGTTGAAACGCGCGTTACAGTTATCACATTAAGGCTAGAGGGAAAATCTCAAATGTTTGAATTTCAAAAGTATCAGTTGCTGAATGTGGGAGCAGTTGAAATGGAGAAAGGCGCCAAGAGGACACGTTTGGAAGCATAACCACCACTTAGTAGTTATTTCTTAGCACTATAAATAGGAGTTATTTCTATAGAATAAGGGTGTTCGTATTTTTGTACAAGTTACTCAAAGAAACTCAAAGTACCCGCGTGTAGAGAAACGAGTTCGTGAGAATGTACGCAATGTAACACCACTTTCTTTCATCAATGCAATTTATCTTCATCATGTTTATGTTTCAGCACTTTACATTTTCCTGAACTTTACCTTTCATGTCTTAACTTTTCCTTGAATCTTTATTTTCAGTCAAGTTTATTTTAAACCTTGTTTTTACTTTCATTTAAAAGCTTTCGACATTTATCTTCTTGCATCTTTACATTCAAGCATTTAATCTTCAAGCATTTACTTTCAAAGTCTTTTATCTTCAAGTCATTTATCTTTCCGCATTTACTTTCGAATGCACTTTTATCAATTCCAGTCTTTATTTTCAAGAACGTGGAGTTCATTGCATTTTATCTTCAAAAGCTTTTACATCATTGCATTTACCTTTAAAGTCATTTATTTCCTCATCATTTACTTTCGACAGTCATTTATTTTTCTGCATCTTTTACATTCAAGAACGTGGAGTTCAAGCACTTTTACATATTTGTCATTTATCTTCAACAGTAATTTATCTTCCTGCATTTTTATCAATTCAAGTCTTTATCATCAAGCCTTATTTTCAAAGCTTTTTACTTCTTGTCTGTTACTTTTGACGCCTTTAAATTCTGCATTCTTTATTTACAGCCTTTTAACTTCCAAGCTTTTACTTTACTGCAAGTAGTCAAACATGGAGTTCACTTAGGTTTCTTTTTCAGCATTGTCGAACGTGGAGTTCAGTTTACATTTCCTTTATTTCAAGTTATATTCACTCTCTCTTAAAATTTAGCACATGTCTTAGGATTTGTGTGGTCGATCCTGCAAGTTAGTCAGTTTTATTTAAAATTGATAGACCAGAGGTTGTTTACCAAAATTCACAGTAAACAAATTGGCACGCCCAGTGGGACCTAGTGCTAAGTTTTATACTTTTTGTTAACCTTATCTTTCGTGGTGAAGAAATACTTTCGTTGTATGTTATTGAGAAGTGGGAAGTTAGCCACAACAAACGAAGGAATACCAAAGAGAAGATACACTAAGAGAATGGCAACTAATGCTAACCAACAAGTTGATCCTCAAGGGAGTATCTCAAACACTCAGTCAAGTGGCAGTATGGGGTCTCAAAGCACACCATCACTAGTGTCTTCGACAGGAGGACAGACGTCACCCTCATTAGTAGTGTCTGAACCAGGATCAACATGCACAAAATCATATACTCAACCTGTGATAGAATACATAGGACCACAAAGTCCTAATTCACCAACACCCCCAGGAGGAAATTCAATGTACCGGCATTTCCCTCCTCCAGGTTTTCCACATCCAGGGTCAAAGAGTCAACCCAATGGTATGCCTACATCAATGATGCAAAATCTGCAGAATGCTCCACCAGTATTTTTAGAGAATGTAGTGTCTTCGCCATTACAAGGATTAGGATCAGGGGGTCAAAACAATCAGAGTATAGGTGTTGGTTACTCCGTACAAGCGCCTAGTCTTACAAATACATCCATAAATTGTTTGAGACAGCAGATGGATGAAAGTAACATGCAAATGGTGCATACGTTGTCTCTGACAATGGGAGAAGTTTTTCAACCCTTGATTCAGAATACGACTCAAACTAACTAACAATTGGCTACACAATTGGCACGCATGGCTGATTTCATGGGAGTACCAGCGGTGGATCGAAGAGCAACTGCTGTCGAAGATATCCCAAGACGTCATCCACGTCATGTACCTGAGGTGAACTTGGAAGATCAAGAGATGATTGATCATTTTAGAGTCGAACCACCAAGAAACCATATGCTAATCCAGATAGAGGAAGAGCCAGTAGTGATGGTGAACAGGAACCAAAATGCTGATTAGTTCTTTAGACAGGTTCGACATCAAAATAAAGTAGAAGAAAATAATCTCGCAGCCATGGTTGAAAGGATAATGACCAGAAATGGTGTGAATCTTGGCTTCACAAGGCCAAATTATACTTCTCCTATAGTGGATTATATTCTCCAAGCAGAATTACCCCCTAGGACGAAGGTTCCAAAGTTCAGCAAGTTTTCAGGAGATACTACTGAATCTACTGTCGAACATGTGGCTAGGTATTTGATTGAAGCAGGCGAAATTGCAGCTGACGAAAGCCTTAGGATCAAGTACTTCCCAAGTTCCCTTACCAAGAATGCCTTCACATGGTTCACTACTTTGCCTCCAAATTCCATATACAATTGGACCCAGTTAGAGCATTTGTTTCATGAACAGTTATACATGGGGCAAACTAAGATTAGTTTGAAAGAATTGGCTAGCATCAAACGCAAAGTTACTGAGTTAATTGATGATTACCTGAATAGGTTTCGACTTCTTAAAGCCAGGTGCTTTACACAAGTACCAGAACATAAGTTGGTTGAAATGGCTGCTGGGGGTCTTGATTATTCCATTAGGAAGAAATTAGATACCCAATATCTTAGAGATATGGCCCAGTTAGCTGATAGAGTCCGACAACTAGAAAGGCTAAAAGAGGAAAAGGCTAAATTCAGCAGGGGTAAAAAAGTAGCCTTTGTTGAATGTAATGAAGATGTGGAGAATTTGTATGATGAAACATCTTATCTCGACGGAAATGAGGTTGACGTTGCTGAGTTAAAGCAGGGTCCACCTTATGCCTGCAAATTATTTGCTCCTTCAAATGGAAAAAATCCTGTCGAATCTAACGACAAATTTCCTAAGAAAACATACACTTTCGACGTCACTAAATGTGACGAAATTTTTGATTTGTTAGTCAAAGATGGGCAAATGATAGTGCCTGCTGGTGCTAAGGTGCCACCTTTAGAACAAAGAAAGAAAAGAGGTTTTTGTAAGTACCATAATTTTTTGGGTCATAAAACTTCTCAATGTTTTCTTTTCAGGGATTTGGTGCAAAATGCTATTCAAGAAGGGAGGCTGAAGTTTGGTGACAAAGGCAAAGCTCAGATGAAAATTGACCCTGACCCATTGCAAGTTGCAGAGGCTAACTATACAGAGCCTCACGAGGTTCAGATGGTCGAAGCCACAGAAGGATTTGATCAGTCAGTCAACATGGTGGAAGTCACTGAGGACTTCGCCACCAATCCTATGGTAACTGAAGGTTTTAATAAGGCTGCGAATGGGTTGAATGCTGATGGGGCCAGTTTAATGTTGGTGACCAAAAAAGCTGCTGACAAGTTTGTTGAGATGGATAATGCTGCCAAGATATTGGATATGGCAGTAAGCGAATTGAAGATAAATGCCATTGAGGGCATTAACATGGTCGAATTGGTTAAAGAATCTGATGCTAGCTCAGGCAGTATCAGTACCAACGAGGGTATGGGCAGGAACGCCCCCAAAGTCCAAGTTGTTAAAGAGTTGGAAGATGACATGCTATTGGTAGGAGAGATGATAGACATGGATGGTTGTTTGGTAGAAAATTGGATATGTATGGCTGCTGAACAATTCTTTAAGACATCTCCTGATGTTGAAAGAGTCAATGCTGAGGAAATGGTCGAAGCTGAAAAGACTGCTTGGCAGAAGGCTTCCCAAAAAGCTGCAAGAGCAGCAGCAAGTGGTGGTTGTCTGGCGAAGACCACTGAAAGTCTTGAAGCTCATTTCTCCAAGATGCGCTTAAAGGATAAAATTAATGTCAATATGGTCAAAATTACAGATCAAAAAGTAGTGAGTAAGGCAGATGAACAAGAAGAGTGCAACAAAATAGCTTATCCTAAGCAAGAGGAGACAATTGTGGATTTTCTGCACCGTTGCCAGAAGAAAGGTTCTGGAGTAATGCTATGTCCTAGATGCAGCGCCATTTTTTATGAGAAAGCTGCCCACAAGTTAGAAGGTGTCAAAAAAGATGGTGGAAGCTGGGGGCAGAAGGTAAATAAAGGTCCCAGAAGTTTTGACCATAGACGACTTTCGACAAGGTTGAAAAACCAAGTACCAGGAGTTAGGCCAGGTACATTCAAACCAGCTGCGAATGTGCCAACAGGTAGTTGGATCAAGCCTATCGAAGGAAAAGGACAGAAGAAGAAGTGGGAGAAATTTGGTGTGGAAAGAGGTTCTTCATTTGAGTATAGAAAAGAGAACCATACCACCAACAAGTCAGCATACATTTCTCAAAATTACAAGGGTAAAAATCCCATGTCTAGATCACAATGGCGAAGAGAGCAACGTAGGCGAAAGGATATCAGGGAGGCTCAAGTACAAGGAGAGTCAAGCACCAATATCGATAATCAAGCTGGGACAATTGAGAAGATGCCCATAAGGCGAAAGCTATTCAATGTTCAGCCAGAGAAGAAAGTTGAAGATGATGAGAATATGACTGATAATTTCGACAGTGAGTCAGCAGCTTCTCTAGATATTATTGTGAATATGGTATCAGTGATGCCAAAAGAATTTGGTCAAGTTTCAGAGGTCGAAGACTTGGATCAAACTGCTGAATTAGAAATGTTGGCACACAAGCCTGTGTGTTATTACATCATGAACAATGGGTGCGTCGAAGAACAAAATGCTTTTTTTGAACGCCCCACAGAGGCAATGAAGGGTCATCTGAAGCCTCTCTACATTACTGGCAAAGTAGAAAATGTTCCTGTTAACAAAATCTTGGTGGATTGTGGTGCAAATGTTAATTTAATGCCAAGATTTTTACTGAGCAAGATTGGGAAGTTTGAGACTGATACCAAACCCCACAACATGGTTCTGTCGAACTATGAAGGAAAAGTTGGTTCCACTCTAGGAGTGATTCAAGTGGATCTTACTGTGGGAACCATTACCAGACCAACAATGTTTATGGTCGTTGAGACAAAAGCTAACTACAATCTACTCTTGGGTAGGGAGTGGATTCATGGAATAGGTGTTGTACCTTCATCTATGCATCAAAGAATCACCATTTGGAGACCAGATGGGATAGTTGAAAATATTAAAGTTGATCAAGGGTACTTTAAGGTGCCTGTTAATCATGTGGATAGTAGATAGTTTGAGAAACATTTGGCGAACATTGCTCCATGTCCTCCAGCCGACTTTGAGTTTACGCCCGAGGAAGAAACGTTTTATTCATTGTATTTACACCCTGTCGAAGGTTTCACATGGGACAGGGAAGTACCAGGAGGAAGGTTGCCATGCTTAGGCTCACCTCCAATAGAGCCCACAGAATGGAGAAATGAATTCAGTGATCATGACTGAGTTCGAAGCTTTAAAAAGGATTTTGGCCTATGTGGCTGAAACAAAACTACAAGCGGCTTTGGAAGCTGCCAATGACTATATGGCTGGCGAAGCCATTTCTGAATTTTATCAAGAAATTCCTGGTAAGGACTTCGACCCAAAACCTCCAGCTAAGGTTAAAACTAGAGAGCAAAGCCAGAGGCTCGACGCCATCTATGAAGATGAGCCTTTGGGATTTGAGAAGGATCCGTTGGCGAATAATATCAAAATGCTAGCACAAGATCCTTTAGAAGAAGTTGACCTCAGTGAGGGCACAACCAAAAGGCCTACCTAAATCAGTGCCAACCTTGATCCCCAGTTAAAGGTTGAAGTGGTTCAGTTGTTGAAAGAGTTCAAGGACTGCTTCGCCTGGGATTATGATGAGATGCCTGGTTTGAGCAGGGAGTTGGTCGAACACAGGTTACCTATGACACCTGGAAAAAAACCAGTCAAGCAAAATCCAAGACGGTTTGCACCAGAGATATTGTCAAAGATCAAAGAGGAAGTGGAAAGACTGCTTCGTTGCAAATTCATTCGCACGGCAAGGTATGTCGAATGGTTGGCTAATATAGTACCTGTTATTAAAAAGAATGGGTCTTTGAGAGTTTGCATTGATTTTAGAGATTTAAACTCTGCAACTCCTAAAGATGAATATTCAATGCCAGTAGCAGAAATGTTAATAGATTCTACAATAGGACATGAATATCTTAGTATGCTGGATGGATATTCTGGCTACAACCAAATATTCATTGCTGAGGAAGATGTTCATAAAACTGCTTTTAGATGCCCTGGGGCCTTAGGCACCTATGAATGGGTAGTGATGCCTTTTGATCTCAAAAGTGCTGGTGCCACTTTTCAAAGGGCGATGAATTCAATCTTCCATGATTTTATAGACACATTCATTCAAATTTACATTGATGATATTGTGATAAAATCTATTTCTGGGAAGAGTCACATTGACCATCTTCGACAGTCCTTTAAAAGGATGAGAAAATATGGTCTTAAAATGAATCCTCTCAAATGTGCTTTTTGTGTGCAGGCAGGGGATTTCCTAGGCTTTGTGGTCCACAAGAAAGGGATTGAAATAAATCAGAATAAAACCAAAGCCATAATGGAGGCGAAAGCGCCATCAACTAAAAAGGAGTTGCAGTCGTTGCTGGGCAAGATCAACTTCTTAAGAAGGTTTATATCCAACCTGAGTGGCAAAACACAAGCCTTTTCGCCATTGCTTCGTTTCAACAAAGATGGTTTTGAGTGGGGGCAATTACAGCAGGAAGCCTTCGACAAGATCAAGGAGTACCTAAGCCACCCTCCAATTCTTTCACCACCTTGTAGAAACAAGAGTATGAGATTGTATATAGCTGCATCAGATAAAACTCTAGGGAGCATGTTAGCTCAGGAGAATGAAAATGGAGTCGAAAGAGCCATTTATTACCTTAGTCAAGTTTTAAATGATGCTGAAACTAGGTATAGCATGATTGAAAAGTTATGTTTATGCTTGTATTTCTCTTGTACTAAATTGAAGCAATATATAAAGCCAGTTGATGTGTATGTTTCTTCTCACTTTGATGTTGTAAAACATATGTTATCTAAGCCTATTTTGCATAGTCGAATTGGCAAATGGGCATTAGCATTAACAGAATTTTCCCTAACATATCAACCTTTAAAAGCTGTGAAAGGGCAAATAGTTGCAGACTTTATAGTTGACCACTCCATAAATGAAAATGATTTGAATTATGTTGAATTAAAATCCTGGAAGTTATACTTTAATGGATCAAGTCATAAAAATGGAACAGGAGTGGGAATATACATAATTTCTCCTGAAAAAATTCCAACAAAATTCAAGTACAAGGTCGAAGGACCTTGCTCTAACAATGAGGCTGAATATGAAGCATTAATTGCTGGCCATGAAATTTTGTTAGAATTGGGGGCAACTAGAGTCGAAATAATGGGAGACTCAGAATTGGTTATAAAACAAATCACAAAGGAATATAAATGTATTAAAGAAAATCTCATTATGTACTTTGTGATAGCCAATAGATTATTAAACAAATTTGAGGTAGTGGCCATCCAACACATACCTAGAATAGAGAATCAAGTTGCTAATGACTTGGCTCAAATTGCCTCTGGATACAAAGTGTCGAAGGAAAATCTTCAAGAAGTAATTGAAGCAAGAGGTAAAGTGGTGGCTGTTGGATTGTGCCCATCAGACTTAGAAACAACTAAGCTTGGATGCATAGATGGCGGAAATTTTGAAATTTTTGCTATAGATAATTTGACAGATGAAGACTAGAGGAAGCCTATAGTTGAATATTTGCAAAATCCAACGGCTTCGACAGAGCAAAACATCAGGTATCAAGCTTTAAGCTATGTACTTTTGGGTAATGAATTATTTAAAAAGACCCCTGAGGGAGTCTTATTGAAATGCCTTAGTGAAGCCGAGGCATATTTGGCTCTTTCGACAGTACATAGTGGGGCATGTGGAGCACACCAAGTTGGCCAGAAGATGAAATGGTTGTTATTTCGACAAGGCATGTATTGGCCGACTATGCTGAAAGATTACATAGAATTTGCTAAGGGTTGCCAAGAATGTCAAATTCATGCTGGCATACAACATATCCTTGCAAGTGAATTACATTCCATAGTGAAACCATGGCCTTTCAGAGGATGGGCTTTGGATATAGTGGGAGAGATTCGACCAGCATCTTCAAAGAACCAAAGATATATTTTAGTGGGAATTGATTATTTCACCAAGTGGATTGAAGTAATACCACTGGCGAATATAGGTCAAGAAGATGTTATTGAATTCATTCAAAATCACATTATTTATAGATTTGGTATTCCTGAAACAATCACTACGGATCAAGGATCGGTGTTTACTGGTCGAAAGATGTAGGAGTTTGCCAAAGAAATAGGTTTTAAGTTATTGACTTCTACACCTTATTATGCTCAGGCCAATGGGCAAGTCGAAGCTGCCAATAAGGCAGTGATTGGACTAATTAAGAAGCATGTGGGAAAGAGGCCTAGAAATTGGCACAAGACATTAGACCAAGTTCTTTAGGCATGTCGAACATCCCCTAAAGAGGCTACTAATACTACGCCATTTCGACTTACTTTTGGTTATGATGCAGTATTTCCTGTTGAGATTTATTTACAATCTATAAGAGTTCAAAGACATCATGAGATTCCCTCTGAGGACTATTGGGAAATGATGATGAATGAATTAGTGGATTTGGACGAAGAAAGGCTTAGAGCCTTGGAGTTGTTAAGAAGACAAAAGAAAAGGGTCGAAGAATCCTACAACAAAAAGGTTAATTATAAATCTTTTGCATGTGGGGATTTAGTTTGGAAAGTGATTTTGCCTATGGATCGAAAGGATAGAACATTAGGCAAATGGTCTCCTAAGTGGGAAGGTCCATTCCAAGTCATACAAGTTTTCTCTAATGGAGCTTATGAAGTGGAAGAGTTAGATAAAGATAAAAGAATCTTGAAAGTAAATGGCAAGTATTTGAAAAAATATAAGCCTATGTTGCAAGAGATTCATATTAAAACGTAAGTTTTATTTTAAGAAAGGAAAGCCAAAATAGGCCAACTCAGGCTAAAATGGCATACAAAGCAAAGGAGAATCAACATAACATCTTTCAAAGATAGGAAAGATTATTCATAATCTCTCCAGTCAATAGATTTGAGGAAGTCCATATAGTCTACGTCTGGCTCATTATCATCAAAGTCCTGGGTGTTGGAACGCCCTTTCTTAGAGATCCTCATGTTGGTTTCTCTCTTTTTTGCTCTGGAAGTCGCTCCAGTAGAGGCTTCAGGTTTCTTTGTTGCCTCCGTTTTCTTGGTTTCTTCAGTTTCTTTTGCCTTATCAGCTGTCTTCTTGGCTGATGACTTCTCTGAATTGTTCATAGTTACTTTGATGAATGAACATGGTTCAGATGGAAGAGAATTTATAGAGGCGAAGTATTGATTGGATTGGCCAGTCAAACGGTGAAACCATGTGAATTATTCTTGGAAGTATGCCTGAGGGCTATGCTATAAATTTCAGTTTAAAGCTAGAGGCTTATGCCTTGGAGTTTTAAAGCTGAAAAGTTTGGCTTTCCAAGAAAAAGATAGAATGTCTTAATTGCAAATTTGACTTAGATGTGAGGCAATAAATAAAATGCATCATAATTTAATACGAGTCGAAAGCAGTTAATGGCGAAATACTAATGATTACTTAATCAGTGCCAAAGGCATAAAAACTCTCATTACATAAAGGCCTGAAAAGGCCAAGAAACAAATGATGGTTAAACAAATAAAGGTTTCGAAAGTATCAGAAGGGAAGCCTCGACGCCAACTGAGAAAAGGCTTCTATGTGATGTTTGAGGCGAGCATTGCTCAAAGATTCATCAAGTTTGGCTGCTGCGAGCTCTTTTTCATATCTTTGGGCTGCCTCAATACGATCAATAGCATTCTTCGTTTCTTCAGCCATCTTAGTGTCGTCGAAATGTTGCAATTCACGGTTGCGTTTTTCAGCATTTTCAATTTTGGCTTGTAGCTCCGTGATTTGTTGCTTCCAGGCTTCAATATCCTTCTGGTTAGAGGCTATCTCATCTTGTTTTTTCTTTTGATCAGCCTCCATACGTTCGACGTTTTCATACGACTCTTTTGCACCACACCAGGCTGAACTCTCATGACCAGATGTTTCTTCTATGGTATTCCTGATAGATGGAAGCAACTTTATTTCTGCAGCTATTTGGTTCACCACAGCGGTTAACTCTATCAGAAAACCAGAAACGTCTGGATTAAGGGTGGTGAGCTCAAGCTTTTCAAGGGTGTCCTTCAGATAAATGGTTGCAGTGGGGTCTGAGGCCAAAACTCTGTGAATGTCCCCCCTGAAGAATTTTTCCTTTATGGCTTGGAGGATGGTTTTGGCGAAATCATCTGATGTTGGAGTCGAAGAGCCAGAAGAAGAAGAGCCATACTTCTGCCCGAGTATTAATTTGGAATACTCACGTGGGTTCGACCACTTAAGTGCTGTCAGTGAGTCTCCAGGATTTGGAACGTTAGCCAAAGGTTGCTGGACCACGGGCAAAGAAGTATGGTGAGGGGTAGGATCTGGTTGGTCTTCTTCTTCTTCTTTTTTTGATTCTTCTCCTTCATCTTTTTCGTCTTCAGTTTCGACTGCCACTTCTCCATCATTTTCTTCAGCGGTTGGTTGGAGGTTGGCCTGGTCATTAGCTGGTTCAGGATGTGGTTCATGTGTTTCTTTACGGGCAGCTTGTTCAGGATTATCGTTTTGGGGTTGAGCCTCATGACCACCTTCTTCTTCAACAACTAGTTGATCAGTATCCATGAAGTTAGCCAGGTTGACAAGTGGTGGAATTGAAGCATCATCATCATCAGAGTTAGAGCCCTCAGCCTGTGCATCCTGTGTAGTAGTTTGGGTAGGAGGATTGGTGGGCTCTGCAGCTAGAGGATTAGGTTGATTAATTTCACTTAAACCAGAGCCAAGATCAGATGATGGATGGTAAGTTGGTTCACCTTGGCTGTTAAGGAGTGTAGTGGTGAAACTTCCTGCAGCTTGTTGAGGGGTGGGATTGTTGATTATGTGGGTAGCGAAATTGCCTGAAGCTAGTTGAGGGTCAGGATTATTGATTATGTTTGCCTAAAGAACACAAGTGAAGAAAATGAGATTGAAAGAATTTGGGCGAAAGACGTCAGTATAATGAAAAAATGGTGCACATACCTGAGCTTGTACAGCAGCAAGACTTGAGTTACCACTTTCATGGTCGCCAGGAGGTGTTTGGGTGGCTACCATGGAAGGTTTTTTTTCGACACCACTTGCTGTGGGTACCTTTTCAAGTATTTTGGCCACCTTCGAAGGAGGTGGGCCAGCGGGTCCAGATGCTTTTATTGGTTTTCTTCTTTTCTTTGTAAGAACCTCCTCAGGAGATTCATCTGAAGCATCTAAAGATATAACAACAGCTGGGGTATCCTTTTTACCTTTCTTTGAAGGTGTAGGAGGTTTTCGACCAGTCTGAAAAGTTGATACAAATGTGAGAAGTGATTCACATAATAAGAACATAGGCAAGGGATGTGAAACGTACCTGTTTGCCTTCTGGTTCTTTGCTACTTTGTGCAGCAGCAGCCCTGGCTGAAGGAGCTTTCCTAGGCACAGCTGAAAGACAGTGAAAATTGTTACAAGTTAATGATTAAATGGTTAGTTATAAAGCCATGGAATAAGGGCTTCAAACCTTCATATATTTCAGATTCGACACGAACATCCTGAATTCCTATATGAAGGTGTCCTTTGAAACTGTCTAGTGTATGCTTAGTCAGAACCACTCGTTGAGCTTTTAGCTGAGACTGCTGCTGAAGAAGTTTTAAATGGTCACCACAGGCAAACCAATCCGGAAATGGAGGGGCAAGTGCCACTCCAAAATCAACATTAGGCAGTCGAGGGAACTTTGGAGGGAAAAGTTCAAAAGCTACCTCATAACGTTTCTCACGAGGGACGTCTGAAGGGATTTTTAGTTGATCCAACTGTTGTAGAAATTTTCTCTTTAAAGTAATAGCAGCCTCGTGAATGGTTCGACCAAGATCATCTGGTCGATAGACAGTTTCATAGTATTTTTGGAAAGCCTGTATTTCTTGGAGGTGAGTGAACTTACTCTTCTTCGTCTTGTCCTGCACATCAATAAAAGCTTGGTCAAGCAATGAAGAAAATGTAGCCACATCAAGAAAATGCTCATGGTAGTGCTTCGACCACCAGTGGTGGAATGATGAAGTGCATAAGAAAGAAGGCTAAAAAAACACGGGAGACAGAACTCCTCATCTCTCATTCTAGCTGACGAGTGTACTGGTGACATCTTCTTCACCAAAGCTTACAGTATGAAGGATTACTTGGCCTTTCCTCTCATATAAACATTGAGGAAAGCTCTGGGCCAACCCAAATTGTCGAGAGACAAGATTTGGTTGGTAAGCAATCAGTGCTGATAGGCCTCTCCCCAAGTTCAGCCTTTGGACAATGAATCTGGGAATTAAAAAGGCTTCCCAAATAGCAACAGATTCACTGTCAAGAGTCTTGTAAGGGTTTGGAAATGGCCTTGTAAACCACACAGGGCCATATCTTCTTTGAGCAAAGGGTGCCATGCTGGGAGTAAACTCATAGCGCTTGGCAAACATCATGATATAGCTAGTGAAGGCCCCTTGAAGGGTTACACCATCATCATTTGGCGTAAGTTTGACCAAACGGGTCCATTCGACGCTCCTCTCCCTTATCTCAGCGGAGGCTTCGTCAACTAGCCATTTTCTGGGAAGGCTAGCTTCAAATGTTGCATTGAGCCACAGTTGAAGTAACCAAAGAGGTCCACTCAAGTGTACAGAACCTTGAGCTTCCATGTGCCTCAGTCGAGAAGCCCCTTCACTGATGGACTCATAAAGGTTCCCCAGGATGAGTTCACTTAAGCAGACCCCTCTGTTATTGTGAAGCTGGTTAGCAAGGGGCAAGTACTTCTTAGCTACTTGCAAGGATTTCGTACAGAAAGCATATCTCGACAGCCATACGGTGAGAAATGCAATGTGTTCTTTATCAGATACTTCATCATGGCCTGCGTCGAAGTAGTGTTTGATGAAGTGGGTGTAGGTGAGTTTGGAACTTGAAATGACTATGATATCCTCAGCATCTTCTTCAGGGTTGTAAATAAGGCCATCTGGGCGAAGCCCTGTGATGGCAGCCAAGTCGAACAGTGTGGGGGTAACCATTCCACATGGCAGATGGAAGGTGTAGTGGGTACTGTCCCAAAAATATAAGGACGCTGCCAGCATGTTCAAGCAGTATGGTACGCTAGTCTTCGGCAGCATGAGAAGGTCATAAATCTCTATGTTTTTCCAATGTTCAGACTTGACCTTTTCCATCTTCGCCATCCATTGGTCAAAATCCTTCAAGGGATTAACAACTCTTACTAGCCTTGTGCCATCAGTGAGATAGCTAACATTGATCTTGGGCAGTGGAATTTCTTCAGGAGAGGTTTCATCAGAAACGTTAATTTTGGAAATGCTTTTTTGCCCTAATGGCCTTATTTTCCGATAAGAGGGGAGAAACTCACTTAGTTTCTCATTAGAAATGTCAACATCAGCTAGAGGACCAGACAGTGCATAAGGTTTGTCAGAAATGACTAAAGGAATCATTACCTGAGACTTATATATGGCCCGTGCTTCTTTGGTGGAGGGTTCCGGCAGGCAACGACGATTATCCACTATTTGGGGGGCTGGGATGTTTGGAAATGGAGGAATGGCTTATTTGAATTGAGTAGCCATGCCTCTTTGGGTTTTCTTTGGTTGAGGATTCACTTGGGAGGACGCCATTGTTAGAGAAAATGAAAAGAAGTGGTGCTTTTTTGGGTTTTGCGTGAAGAAAATTGAAAGAGAAAAGAAGGTTGCTTGAGAGTATGAGAGTGTGAAAAGTTCACCAAATGGTGAAAATGGATATTTATAGACGTTTTGAAAATCCCAAGAGCCTTGGATCCACCATTGAAGTTGAGAAGGTAGTGGGACGCGTGTCTTTCTCTTGGAAGTGTGATGAGTGGTAGTAGTTATGTTCAGACTCCAAACATATATTTTCAAGAAAGAAGTTATGATGAGTGCGGCTGAAGAGACGTTTAAGGATTGTCATGATGGCATGATGTCATAAGCGGGGTTAGTGAAACTGAACAGTTGAGCCACGGAGTGATTAGTGGATTATTCAGTTGAAGCCATGCAAACAAGCGTCGAAGTGGGTGTTGAATCAAAAAAATGACCTTCTCACCAATTCTGGCGAAAGGACATTTCTTGGGGGGCAATTTGTTAACCCTCACTTTCGACGCTAGAAGGAATCAAAGCTATTTTAAGTTAAAAAATTATTTTTAACATAAAGAAGGCTTCGACCCAGTTTTGGTGAAGCCTGAGTCGAATAGGGGTTTTGGAAGCCTAAAAAATGGCTAAGTGTTGGGAGATGCTTCGACCGTGAGAATGTTGAAACGCGCGTTACAGTTATCACATTAAGGCTGGAGGGAAAATCTCAAATGTTTGAATTTCAAAAGGATCAGTTGCTGAACGTGGGAGCAGTTGAAATGGAGAAAGGCGCCAAGAGGACTCGTTTGGAAGCATAACCACCACTTAGTAGTTATTTCTTAGCACTATAAATATGAGTTATTTCTATAGAATAAGGGTGTTTAGTTGTTCTTATAATACCAGTAAATCTTCATTCTGTTTTAAATTTGTTTTTCTATATTTTAAATTTAGCTTTCTCTTAACGTTGTCAGTTTGCAAACTACCACACACTTGTTTGAATGGAGAAAATTTAAGCTCAGATCTAGAGTTGTTTTTGCAATAGTGTAGTTAGTGAGATATGGAGTTGTTGTTCTTTAGTGTATTGGTTTTCTTTTGGTTCAGATTTGAATGAATTGTATCGAATTGTTTCTGAACTTAATAAGAGTCATATTCAAACTTAAAAAAAAAGTTCCTGTTAAACTCGAGTCAAATTTTAAATTAAATCAATTGTTATTGAGTCGAGTTGGGGCGAATTCGACTCATTTTTAACCATAATATTTCCTATGAATGATATAAAAAGTTTAATTTACATTACTTTGCATTCTTTTAATATGAAATATTAATAGTTTTTAAAAATGTAATTTCATATATTTCCTTTAGACATAGGATAAATCTATACTAAGCAATTTATATTTATACATCAATTATAAATGTATTGTAACAACTATAAATTTATTTTATTTTATGCTAACGTAAGAATGATTAAACACAAAATTATATATATATATATATATATATATATATATATATATATATATATAACTGAATCAATTGAATCAGTCCAAACCGCATTAGTTTGGTTAGATTTTATTCAGTTTTATTTCTAAGAGTCAATCGAACCAAACTAAACCATGTGTTTTTTTTTTCTTACAATTTAGATGACTTTTATTGTCAAAATCACTCAAACCACATCACAAACACGTCTATTATGATTACTTTAAATAAGCATATATGAAAGGTTCATCGACTATATGGTATAAAAGGAATTACTTTTCATGATTTCAAATTAATCAATTTAAACATAAATATGAGTCTATTAGGATTGATAATGAATCGAATTAACTTGAATATAATTCAAAACATGATACGATAAATAAATCATTAAGCTTGATTCATAAACAAAATTATTTGAATATGAGAAAAAAAAACTAAGTTCGTTAAATACATGAGCTGAATTTGATTCCAAACGTAGGTTTTAAAGACTTATTCTAAATCTTAACCATTTATTTTCTTCAATCTTACAACTTTTATTTTATTCAATATTTTATTTTAAAAAATATTAATTTAAAATGTTAAATATTAAAAAAAAACAACTTATAAGTTTGTGAAATAAACGAACATAAACTAACTAGACGAATTTATTGAATTGAATCGAGTTGTTTGTCAACTTAATAGAAATCGAGTTTGAATTTAAAAAAAAATTATGTCGAACTCGAGTCGAGTTTTAAATTAAAACAATATTAGATTGAGTCGAGTCGAGTTACAGCGAGTTCGATTCGACCATAATCTATCTATGAACTAGCGTCCAAACGGGCACTCCTTGCCCGTTTATCCGTTTTTTTATTGCGCTAATGCGTGAAAATATGAACAACGTCTTTTTATATAAGTTTGATTTTAATATAAACTATTTATATGATGAAATGTATTGTATTTATTCATATAAATATTAAGTTTTGTTTGCAATATGTAATATTCGCACATTAAATTTTGTTTGAATTGAAAAAATCGCATTGTGATGTGACTTTATTCAACTGGTTTTTTCAAGCAAATCAATAATGTGAGTCAAATAATTTCGTGGTTAGGAATACCGTATTATGGAAAAAGAAAATAGGTTACACCAAAATTAAATTTTATATTTATATATTGTTATAGATTCTTCAAAATCATACGAATATTTAGATAGAATAAAAACCAAAATCTTTCTCACAGTTTATTAAGAAAAAAAAAACATAAACATTAAGAGAGACATCAAGTGACATATTGGATCGAACTCTAGTTTTAAGGTGTCGTCGAAGTCCGCTCACATGTTGTTGTCGAAGACCTACATGCTGTAGTCTAATTGTGTTCTAGTATGTAGGAGATCGAATTGGGACTTGTGTTATGGATCCAATTGTTTAAGTTAGCTTGTACCCTAAGTTAGCTTGTAATGGGTAATTGTTAAAAAGCCCATTAGTTTAGTATGTTAGGTTTATTATAAATAGCATACTAGTCTCTCTTCATAAGGTGTGACAAAACCATATTAGATTGAGAGAGGTTAATTGTTGGTATTCACTTGTAATCTTTGAACCCTATTGAGAAAGTGAATAGTAAAACAGATTTAACCAATTCTCTATTCTTCTTCCTCTTTTCGCTTCCTTTGTTAACCCTAATAGGATTTCTTGTGTTTGTTCAAGTTTTTCCTTCTTTTCTACCCTTGTGGATTTCTTAGTGTTTAAGAAACCAAATATACTTTGTTATTTCAGTATCGTTTTTCACAACAAATTGGTGCGGTGAGCGTGGAGAAGATGCCTTCAACAAAGTATGAGATTGAAAAGTTCACCGGAGTGAACGACTTCGGTCTGTGGCGCTTGAAGATGAAAGCCCTACTGGTTCAGCTGGGCTGTTTGGAAGCGTTGAAGAGAGAGGCAATCATGGACGTTGCATTAACGAAAAAAGAAAAACGGCCATGATAGAGAAAGCCCACAGTGCAATATTGTTGAGCCTTGGTGATAAGGTTCTTCGACAGGTATCAAAGGAGACTACGGCATCGGGGTTATGGTTGAAACTTGAAAGTTTGTACATGACCAAATCTCTGGTGAATCGACTCTACCTGAAGCAACCTTTGTATTCATTCAAGATGAGTGAAGACAAAGTTTTGGCTGAGCAGTTGAAAATATTGATGTGAAGATCGATGACGAAGATCAAGCATTATTGTTGTTGTGTGCTTTGCCCAGAACACATGCTCACTTCAAATAAACTCTCATGTATGGAAGGGAGTCCCTGAGCTTTGAAGAAGTTAAATCAGCCTTGTATTCTAAGGACCTAAACGAATGAAAGGAGCATAAACCTTCGACGGTAGGCGAAGGTTTGGCCGTTAAGGGAAAATTCTTACGAAATGATGGTAAGTTCGACAAGAAGAAAGATAAAAGTTAGTAGAAGTCTTATAGTGGCGAAGCATCTGGTATTCGATGTTATCACTGTATGAAGGAGGCTCGCACAAGAAAGGTGTGCCCTGAACGCCTGAGAGATCATGGAGGTAAAGATAATGGCAACGCAGCCATTGTTCAAGATGACTTCAAATCATATGATGTTCTTGTGGTTTTGAGGGAGAGATTCCTGTTGAGGTGGAGCATGTTGATACTGAATTGTGTATCCCAGATGAAGTCAAAGAAGAAGCAGAAGATGCTGTCGAAGATGAGGAGACTGATAATGACTACCTGCTAGTAAGAGACGGGTCGAGGAGAGTCATCAAGCCACCTTAGAGACTTGGGTATGCAGATCTTATAGCTTATGCCTTAATCTCTGCAAGTGAGGTTCTCGACGAAGAACCTAGAGACTATAAGGAAGTTATGAGGAGTCGAAAGAAGACTAAATGGCTGAAGGCCATGGATGATGAGATGAAATCTCTTCATGATAACAACACATGGGAACTGATCAAGAAACCTGCTGGTGCCAGGTTAGTCAACTGTAAATGGATTTTCAAAGTTAAGGAATGAATCGAAGGAGTGGCGTCGAAGAGATACAAGGCAAGATTGGTCGCTAGGGGGTTCACTCAGAAAGAAGGTGTCGACTTCAATGATGTGTTCTATCCTGTTGTTAATCACAGGTCCATTTGAATGTTGCTTGCCACGGTGGCACAACTCGATCTTGAACTGGAACAGATGGATGTGAAGACTATGTTCTTGTATGGTGATCTAGATGAAACAATCCTGATGAGGGAATCTGAAGGGTATGTCGAAAAGGGGAAGGAAGATTATGTGTGCAAGCTGAAGAGGTCTTTATAAGGACTGAAACAATCTCCTCGATAGTGGAATAGGAGATTCGACAAGTTCATGGCATGCATAGGTTTCATTAGAAGTCAGTTTGACCATTGTGTTTACTTTAGATTTTGACCTGGTAATTCATTTGTTATTTTGTTGCTTTATGTGGATGATATTCTAATAGCAAGCAACAATGTCGAAGATGTAATGAGGGTGAAGGCTGAACTCAATAAGGAATTCGACATGAAGAATCTGGGAGCTGCGTCCAGGATTCTTGGGATTGAGATCCGAAGAGATAGAAAGCAGTCGAAATTATGCTTATCTCAAGAGGCATACCTACGGAAGATTCTTGAAAAGTATGGTATGTCAAATTCAAAGCCTGTTGTGACTCCGACAAATCCTCAATTCAAGCTGAGTATAGATCAGTGTCCCAGTACTGATTTTGAAAGAGCTTATATGAATAGCATTCCATATGCTAATATAGTGGGTTCTTTGATGTATGTTATGGTCTGTACTAGACCTGACATAGCATATGCAGTAAGTTTTGTAAGCAGGTACATGGAGAATCCTGGAAAGGCTCACTGGCAAGCATTGAAGTGGATTCTAAGGTACATAAATGGGTCTCTGAATAGAGTCCTAATTTATGGTGGAGCCTTGGGTGAAGATAGTAAAGCAGCAATCGAAGGATATGCCGACTCTGATTATGCAGGTTGCATGGATTCCAGAAAATCTATCTCTGGATATGTGTTCACTGTGTTTGGCACAACAATAAGTTGGAAAATAACACTTCATAAGGTTGTTGCCTTATCAACCACTGAAGCGGAATATATCGCCCTAACTGAAGTTGTGAAGGAAGCATTGTGGCTTGAAGGTTTTACAAAGGAGCTGAAACTTCCAGGTCCAGTTATCACTGTTAAATGTGATAGTCAAAGTGCAATACACATGTCAAAGAATTCAACCTATCATATCATGAGCGAACCAAGCACATTGATGTGAGGTTACATTTCGTCAGAGAGGTAATCGAGCGTGGAGAAGTCCAAGTGTTGAAGGTTTTGACAAATCATAATGCTACTGATATGATCACCAAGACATTGCCCAGTTGCAAGTTTTTCTACTGTATGCAGTTGATAAAGCTACATGAAGAAAGCTAGTTTGTTCCTTGATGTTATAGAGTTTGTTCCAAGGTGGAGATTTGTGAGATATTGGATCGAACTCTAGTTTTAGCATGTCTTCGAAGTCCGTCACATGCTGTTGTCGAAGACCAACATGTTG
Organism: Lathyrus tuberosus; assembly: GCA_022829125.1. NCBI lineage: Eukaryota > Viridiplantae > Streptophyta > Magnoliopsida > Fabales > Fabaceae > Lathyrus > Lathyrus tuberosus. The sequence continues at coordinate 5,971,462 of JALAZF010000243.1, read as the reverse complement.
TAGTCGAATTGTGTTCTAGTATGTAGGAGATCAAATTGGGCCTTGTGTTATGGATCCAATTATTTAAGTTACCCTAAGTTAGCTTGTAATGGGTAATTGTTAAAAACCCCATTAGTTTAGTATGTTAGGTTTGTTATAAATAGCATACTAGTCTTTCTTCATAAGGTTTGACAAAACCTTATTAGATTGAGAGAGGTTAATTGTTGGTATTCACTTTTAATCTTTAAACCCTATTAAGAAAGTGAATAGTCAAACAGATTTAACCAATTATCTATTCTTCTTCCTCTTTTCTCTTCCTTTGTCAACCATAATAGGGTTTCGTGTGTTTGTTCAAGTTTTTCCTTCTTTTCTACCCTTGTCGATTTCTTGGTGTTTAAGAAACCAAATATACTTTGTTATTCCGGTATCTTTTTTCACAACAAAAAAAAATAATATATATATATATATATATATATATATATATATATATATATAGGGTTCATATCTTATGAGAAATGCATAAATGAAATTATAAGAAAAATTATATGAGAAAAAAATTCATTTAAAATCAAATGAGTCATAAGACATAAGAGGAGAAAGACATAAATGAAATTATAAGAAAAATTATATTTCCCTTTAGGCTCGTTGAATCATAATTTCATTTCAGATTAACAAACCAATATTTGATTGTCATGATTCCATTTTCTTCCGCCCTCCCTTTTTCGAAGAAGAAATCAAACTATTTTGGTTTGTTCTTCTAATTAGATAAATGGTTAGGTGATATTATTTTTTTTCTTTTTATACTCCCTCAGACTGTAACGGCCTGCATAGAGGTAGTTCTAAATTTTGATTTGAGAAAATTTTATTATAACATAATTTTAATTTTTTACGTAAGTGTCAGTTACTTTTTTTCCCTTATGGTAACATCCAATTTATAAAAGGTAAATTTCAAAGATAAAATGGGCTATACCAAAAACTTGTATTACCTTTATATATTGTTATAGAAAATAAATGGTTAAGTGATATTATTTTTTTTCTTTTTATACTCCCTTAGACTGTAACCGCCTGCACAGAGGAAGTTCTAAATTCTGAATTGAGAAAATCTTATTATAACATAATTTTAAATTTTTACGTAAGTGTCAGTTACTTTTTTTCCCTTTTGGTAACTTCCAATTTATAAAGGGTAAATTTCGAAGATAAAATGTGCTACACCAAAAACTTGTATTACCTTTATATATTGTTATAGATATTATAAAATATTTGTTATTATTATTAATATGTATGTAGAATTGATTTTTATTTTAATATATAACCAAATTTAAAAATGGTTAAAAATAATTACATTACCTTTTCGAACAAGTAAATATCATTTTATATTCAAAACTGGTTAAGAATAATTACATTAAGTTTTCAAACGTAAATATCACTTTATATTCATATTTAGAAACAGTTAAGAATAATTGCATTGTGATTTAAAACAAGTACATATTATTTTATAATCAAATTTAAAATTGGTTAGGAATAATTACATTTTGTTATCAAAAAAGTAAATATCATTTTACAATCAAAATTGAAAACAGATAGAAATAATTGCAGTGTTTTTGCATTGTATTTTATAATCAAATTTGAAATCTATTAGGAATAATTACATTGTGTTTTCAAACAAATAAATATTATTTTATAATCAAAATTGGAAACAATTAGGAATAAGTACATTGTGTTTTCAAACAAGTAAATATTATTTTATAATCAAATTTGAAATTTGTTAGGAATAATTATTGTGTTTTCAAACAAATAAATATCATTTTATAATCAAAATTGAAAACAGTTAGGAATAATTGCTTTGGGATTTTAAACAAGCAAATATTATTTTATAATTAAAATTTGGAATCTTTGCGGAATAATTACGTTGTGTTTTTAAATAAGTAAACATCATTTTATAATCAAAATTGAAAACAATTAAGAATAATTGCATTGTGTTTTCATACAAGTAAATATTATTTTATAATCAAATTTAGAATTTATTAGGAATAATTACATTGTGCTTTCAAACAAGTAAATATCATTTTATAATCAAAATTGGAAACAGTTAGGAATAATTGCGTTGTGATTTCAAACAACTAAATATTATTTTATGATCGTACCTGGATTAGACAGTTAGACAGTGACCAGCAACGTCGTATGGACTTCAGCTCCGGTGATGATGATACGGCGGGGGGGGGGGGGGGGGGGGGGGGGTGTACCTGCAAGGTACTCCGACGCTCAAGTTAGGTAAGGTCAGAGAAAGGCAAATACAGAGAAGTGAGTTTAGAATGTTTCATAACCTGACCCTCTCCAGTGAGAGGGTATTTATAGAGAGCCCCCAACGCGGGGCCAACGGTTACTTGCACTGGGCTGGATTGTAAGGCCCAATCCAAGTAACTGCCAGGGCTTACGTGGCGTAGTGAAGACCAGCACGTGGTCTTCGTCTTGGTGTAACGGCCCCTAAATCTCTGGAAGTAGGGCAGACCGATTCCTTCGGGAGTGGGTAGTTACAAGAGAACGTGTCCTCGCGGGGAGGATCACGTGGGTGTCGAGGAGAGGTGCGTCCGCGGGCTATGTGCATCTGCTCGACAGTCTTTTCACCCCGCGTGTCCTACGTCCAAGGGGGTTGGTACGAGCCAGACACGGAGGTGACTTTGGGCCTCGTTGGGCCTTCGCCGGTGATTGGGTTTGGGTCTGCCCGACAGTAGGGCTGGCGCTGGCCCAGTCCAGAACAGGAGCTCCCCAAGTCGTTGCTCTGAGGCGTCAGAGTAATGACTTAAGGGCTAGTACTATGTCGAGGACGTATACCGTCGGGGAAGGGATTTTAAATGAGGAGCGGTTGGTCAACCGGGCAGGAACAAATTGACCTGCTCGCGCCAGACTGGCCTCGGCTGGGCGACGTCGCGGGGATACGAGAAGTCTGAGGCGAGGAGAATGGAAGGACGCGTGTTGGGGAATGAAAAGACGCGCGTGGGGAAACGCACGCCACGTGTCACACCCCATCATTACCTAGGGCGGTTACGCTAGGGTAGCGTAATCGATTGCCTAGGAAATCCTCGAGTCTCGTGAGGCCCTTATAAATAAGGGTGAGCCCGTGTCATTTGCACGTTTTCACTCTCTGCTCAGACTCTCTTTCTTCTTCTCTCGCTGCCATCGTCGCCGCTGCAAGCCACCGCAAACTGCCGTATCGGAACCCTACCGGAACTATATTTCAAGTAAGTTTCTCGATCTTTCTCCTTTCTTTTGCATTTTATGCGGTGGTTCCATGGTGAGCTGATGAAGTTCCCATGGAAATCGCGAAGTTTCTGGCGAAAACGGCGGAATTTCTTAGTATTCTTGTTAAATCTCGCGGGGAGAAGGGATAAATATCCATGGGACAAGAAGAACGTCCCGAGGACACGAGATGAAACTCTCGGGGTCCTCACTGACGTTCCTAACTGCGGGGTGAATCCTCGGGGAGCAGTATCGGGGTCGTTCATCGTATAATCGAAGACGTCGCGTGATAGCGGTAGGCTCGTGGTCCCGACGCCCCTTCTTCACCCTTTCACTTGATCAGCGGTGGAGGGGTGAATTTGATCTGGATCATCGAATTCACCATTTCCTTCTGCTTTTCGGGTAAATGGACGCCCTGTCAGGGGCCGTGGGATAGTTAGACACCGACGAGCAACCCGACTCCCCAATGGCGGAGATAACTAGTGTCGAGGAACGGTTGCTCGACGAATGGGTCAACGATGAGCCGCTGAACATGGTCTCCCAGTTCGTCGACGGGGACGAAGATGATATATTTTTACATTCGAGCACCGCCTAGTGGGCTCTACGAAGTCGTGGAAAGTGTTTCGGCCGCTGGAGCACCATCGTATATGTTCGACGTATAGGGGGATGCAGTTTCCCCTTTACGAATTCATGTTCGACGAGGCGGGGTGGCGTTTGCCCTTTACAGACTTTCAACAATCAGTGTTCGCTTGGCTGCGCTTGGCGCCCTCATAGCTGCACCCCAATTCTCTCTCCTTCCTCCGAGCCTTCGAGCTCGTCTGTAAATATCTCCAGATCGGGGCAACTGTGCCCATCTTCTTCCACATTTTTCATCTTCAAAGGCAAGCGACCGATGATTAACATGGTTGGGTGTCTTTCAAGCAGGTGAGCAGCCTGTTTAGCACCTACATGGACTCTGTCTGCGATTTCAAGTACCGGTACTATATTGTGAGGCCGGTCTCCTTTGAGGCCGTGAATTTGGTGTACCGTCGGGTCCGACGAGAAGTAGATGGGCGGCAGGAAGAGGTCCTTGAACCGAGGTTCTCCTTGTTCTGGACCGAAGAGCATTTCAGGAGAGGGACGGACAGCTACATCGTCAGCCCTGGTCGACTGTTCGAGGGGGACCGCCTGGCGCACGAAGCAATAGTCGAATTTGTCAACGGGTTCAGCAAAGCCAAGCTCGTGACGCCGGACGGCGAGTTCATCCGGGGTGATGACGGGAAGGTCTTGACGAAACGCCGGTTGATCAACACGAGGGCCCTCCTCGAAACATTTTCTAACAAGGACGCCCTCGAGTTGCTAGGTGGTAGCGACTTCCTCGACTTACTTTTCCCTTGTATTTTAGGTTTTGATTTGCTGACGCATTTCTTTTCTTTGCAGGCAAGATGTCGGGTGCTGAGGAGCGCATCAAGAAACTGAAGGTTGCTCGCATTTCGAATAAGGGAGGGAAAGGCCGTATCGAGCAACTCCGATCACAGGTCCCCGGTCTCTCTCCGGCAACCGAGGGTTCTTCTGGCTCTCCCCAAGACAGCAACTCCCCCAGCACTCAGAACTCCCCGAAGAGACAACGACTTTCTGATCAGGTGGACGTCGACCTTACTGAGAACGAAAGGCCTTCCGCTATGAAATTCGTGCTCCCGCCCTGCCACTCGAGGCCGAACTTCTTTATAGGGAACAACTCCCTATGCGTTGGTGTTCCCGAAGTTCAGACCATCTTGGGTGTTGACAGGGTCTCTCGGAGAAGGGCGCTGGTGGAGGACGTGTCCGCGGTGATGCGCGTTTGCACTGCTGCCTTGGTCCTGAACGACGAGACATGCCCGGCGGACGAGTTGAACAGGATGCAAGAGAGTTTCAGGTCCATCTCGAGTGAAATGGAGAAGGTAAGCAAGGAGCTGGCTGACTGCAAAAACCAGAACAAGGCCCAGATCGAGCTTCAAGAGAAGTTGGAGGAGAGGTTGAGGAACACTGAGGAGGAGAGGAAACATCTCTTAGTGAGGAACGTCGAGCTGGAAGAAGTTGTTCGCCTGACTGAGGAGGAAACCGAGGAAGACAAGTTGTTGACTTCGCGGGCAGCGCTGATAGCGAAACTTAGGGAAGCCGAGCAGGAGAACCTCGTGGCAGCTGATATAGGTTTCAGGAACACCGTGCAGTAGCTTCGGGTTCTCAACCCCGACCTCATTACTGAAGGGTCTGACCCCGACTACGAGGTGGTCGACGGTCAGATTGTGCAGCCGATGCAAGAGGACGAGGTCGGCGGAGGGGCAAACGACCACGAGCAGCCAGAGGGGGCCCCCGCTGAATAAGTTTTCACTCTGTTTCTGTTTGGCCTGCGAGCCATTTTATTCTTTGATGCCTGTGCCCGGCCTGCGTTCCAGGGGCGTTTTGATACTTGTTTGTAATTCCTGTACAATGGGCTTCTGCCCGCTTAATGCATTTTTATTTATCTGCGTGTGATGTTTGTATGTTTTCGCTTGTGTGTGATGTTATCGTATTTGCTATACTTTATTTATTTTTGTCTAAGTAATAGAGATTTTGGGGATTTGCTCGACTTCGATAATCCTCGACTACGTGGAGAGCTGGCCGAGTGGGCGGAGGTGTATTCCGACCTTCAACGAAGCTAAAAGCTCGGTCGAGGTCTTAGCTTCGTGTCGTGAACTTCCCATCACGAGCTGGGTGTTCTGCCCAATTGGTACAACGACAACGGAGCTCGATCGAGGTGTCCTCGTCGGATCAAAAGTCCTCGTGCACACACAACGCGACCCTTGATCATCGTGTCTTGTATAGGGGTGTCGCGCTTGTACCCTAGTGCGTCCCCGTAACCGTGATGCTAGTGTGTCGCAGACAGTGCTTAACTGTAGTACTGTTTAAGCTTCTCAGCGTTCCATGGCCGAGCAAGTTCTTCCCCGTGCAGATTTTTGGGGAAATAGGCTCCTGTCCCCGTTTTCGCGCGGACGCGGTACGGGCCCTCCTAGTTCGCGGCGAGTTTGCCTTCTCGCGAATCTTTCTGGTTCCTTCGTAGGACGAGGGTGCCTACCTGAAAATCACGTTTGATAACTTTGTCGTTATAGCGTAAACTTATCTTCTGTTTAAGTGAGGCTTCCCGGAGGGATGCGCTCGTCCTTGTCTCCTCGACGAAGTCGAGCTCGTCCCTTAGGGCCTCGCTATTCACATCCTCGTTGAGGGGGGCTTCCGTCCTCCTCGAGGGTTCCCTGATCTCCACGGGGATCACCGCTTCCGTTCCGTAGGTCAGACGAAAAGGGGTCTCCCCGGTCATTGAATGTGGGGTTGTTCAGTAGGCCCAGAGGACGCTGTGTAGCTCCTTGACCCACCGTTGTTTGGCGTCGCCGAGTTTTCATTTCAATCCTTGGAGGATCACTCTGTTTGCCGCTTCGGCTTGCCCGTTCGTTTGAGGGTGCTCGACTGACGTGAAGTGCTGCTTCGTGCCCAATTTGGTGACGAAGTCTTGGAAGTTCCTGTCGGTGAACTGTGTCCCGTTGTCGGTGACAATAGCTTGGGGCACGCCGAATCGGGCGAGGATGTTCCTCTTGTAGAAACGTAGTATGTTAAAGGCCGTGATTTTGGCAAATGCATCCGCCTCGATCCACTTCATAAAATAATCCACCCTGACGATGAGGTATTTGTTTTGATACGATCCCAAGACGAAAGGTCAGAGGATATCCATTCCCCACCACGCAAACGGCCACGGGGAGGACAGTGTTTTAAGCTCGTTAGGAGGAGCGAGGTGCATGTCCCAGTGCCGTTGGCATCTGTCGCACTTCTTGACGTGTTCCTTGGCGTCCTGTTGCATGGTGGGCCAGTAATACCCTGCCCGAAGTGCCTTGCGGGCTAAGGATCGCCCACCAAGGTGTTGGGCGTTGATCCCCTCATAGATTTCTTGGAGTATACCGGGGACCCTGGCTTCTTCGACGCATCTGAGGAGGGGGATAGAAAACCTGCGGCGATATAGCTTGTCCTCGACTATAGTGTACGAGCACGCTTACTGCTTGACCATCCCCGCTTCCTTGGGTCCTCGGGCAGTTTGCCTGTTGTGAGGTACTCGTATACCGGGGTCATCCAGCAATTGCTGTCCCCAATGGCGTTCACGTCCGCCGTCGGAATGGGTTTGTCAATGCTCGGGCGGGGAAGTACTTCTTGTATGATGGATTTGTTTCCGCCTTTCTTCTTTGTGCTCGCCAATTTGGACAAGACATCTGCTCGGGTATTGTGTTCGCGAGGGATGTGGGTTACTTCCGCGGAGGTGAATTTTTTCATCTTTTCTTTTACCAAGGTTAAGTATTCGATGAGGCTATCGTTCTTGGTCTGGTATTCTCTTCGGACTTGCGAGGCTACGAGCTGGGAGTCGGTGAAGATTTTGACCTCCTTGGCGCCGAGGTCCTCGGCCACCGAAGCCTGGCAAGGAAAGCCTCGTACTCTTCCTGGTTGTTCGACATCGGGAAGGATAGTTCGAGGGAGACCTCGATCAAGATGCCTTCCCCATTTTCGAGGATGATGCCCGCCTCGCTCCCTTTCGTGCTGGATGCTCCATCGACATAGATCATCCACTTTTGGGATCCGTTGGTCGAACGCTCCGGGACGGTCATCTCTGCCACAAAGTCGGCCAGTACCTGAGCCTTCAGGGATTTCCTTCCCTCGTATTGGATGTCGAACTCGGCGAGCTCGAGCGACCACTTGAGCATCCTTCCCGCCATATCTGGTCGTCCAAGGAGCTGGCTTATAGGCTGTTCGGTTCTTAAGACGACAGTCTGGGCTAGGAAGTAATGGCGCAGCCTCCTGGTCGCGGTGACGAGGGCCAGGGCGACTTTCTCGATCTGTTGATACCTAAGTTCGGGACCTTGGAGGGCTTTGCTCGTGAAGTAAATCGGCTTTTGCCCGTCGGGGGTTTCCCGTATAAGGACGCCGCAGATCGCTTCACTCGTGATGGCGAGATACAAGAAAAGTGTCTCCCCGTTCTCTGGCCGTGAGAGGACCGGGGGCTGTGACAGGACTCGTTTGAGATGGAATAAAGCCTGCTCGCATTCCTCGCTCCATTCAAACGTGGCTTTTTGTCAAAGAAGCTTGAAAAATGGGAGCGCGTATTGTGCGAATTTGGCGACGAATCAGGAGAGGGCGGTCAGCATCCCATTCAGTGATTGTATTGACTTCTTCGAGTTCGGAGTTGGGATCTCGGAGAAAGCCCTACACTTGTCGGGGTTGGCCTCGATTCCTCGCTCTGTGACGTAGAATCCGAGGAACTTACCTGCCCGAACGCCGAAGGTGCATTTGTTGGGATTGAACCTCATGCGGCACCTCATCGCTGTGTCGAACACCTTCTTGAGGTGCGCGGCATGGTCGACTTCTTCTGCGGATTTGACGATCATGTCATCCATATAGACCTCGAGCATGTCGCCGATCTCTCCCCGAAAAACTTTGTTCATCATTCGTTGGTAGGTCGCGTCGGCGTTCTTCAGGCCGAAGGGCATCACGTTGTAGTAATAATTGCCCGACTCGCTCATGAAGGTCGTGTGATGTTTGTCGACCTTATCCATGGGGATTTGGTTGTACCTTGAGTAGGCGTCCATGAAGGATAATAGCTTGTAACCTGCAGAATTGTCGACCAGCTGGTCGATGTTAGGCAAAGGATAATAGTCTTTCGGGCATGCCCGGTTAAGATCGGTATATTCAACACACATTCTCCATTTTCTATTATTCTTTTTGACAAGTACAACGTTGGACAACCAGGTCGTTTACCTGGCCTCCGAAATAAAATTCGCCTTTAGGAGGTCTTTTACAGCTTTTTTAGCAGCCTCCGCTTTTTCGAAAGACTGCCTACGCCTATGTTGAACTATGGCCGTAGCGGCCGGGTCTACTACGAGCTGATGGCAAGCCACCTCAGGGTCAAGGCCAGGCATCTCGGAGGTGCTCCATGCGAACAGATCAGCATTCTCCTGGAGACATGCCTTCAGCTGCTTCTTCGCCAGGTCGGGGATCCCGGTGCCAATCCTCATGTTACGGTCTGGATCGTCCCCGAGGGCGACGAGCTCGAAGTCTTCGTGGGGGAAGCTCGCCCACATGCTGCGAACTGCCTCTTGGCCCTCGATGTCTTCGGGGACAAAGAAGTCTTCAGGTCGAGTGACACTGAGGGAGACCTGCAACCGACTCTCGTCAGGAGGAGGTGCCGTCTCCTCGACATTCTGGGCTTCCCGGGCACTAGGACGAGGAGTGTCATTCTTCTGGGCGTACTTCTTTAGGTGCCCTTCCTTGATCAGGATCTTAATTGCATCCTTGAGATGGATGCAGTCCTCTGTGACATGTCCGTGGCTCCGGTGGAATCTGCAGTACTTGGACTTGTCCGTATTTGGTTTGGGGGCAGTTGGCTTCGGAAAGCGGATGCCTCCTTTCAGAAATTCTGAGTTGGAGCACTCGGAGAGGATTCGAGCGCGGGGAGCATTGAGCGGCGTGTATTCCGTGAACCGGCCAGCTGGTCCTCGCGGTTCACGAGAGTCCCGGGGGCGGCTTTCCTTCTTTCTTTCCCCTCCACATCGGGGAGGAGAGTCTTCTTATCTTCGGCCGCAGGAGCCTTTCTTCCTCCTCGAGTCGAGGATGATCTGTGCTGCCTCCAACTCCTCGAACTCGATGTATGACTGAGCTCGTTGGAGGAGGTATTCCAACCGGCGAGGTCTGAGGAGGCCCACAGACTTGGTAAAAACGGAACCAAGTCGTAGTCCCCGGATGATTAAAAACTTCTTCATGTCATCCGTCATGTGGACCTCGACAGCCTCCCTGTTTAACCTCTCAATGTAGTTCATGAGAGGCTCGTTTTTCCCCTGGTAGATGCTCTCTAGTACGGCCTACGTCTTCGGGTGTCAGGGAGATGTCGTGAAGTGTTTGGTAAAGCGTTCTCTTAGTTGCCTCCAGGACGTGATCGACCCGAATGCTAGACTCTTGTACCAGGTCATGGCACCCTTTCGGAAGGTGGTGGGGAAAAGTTTGCACTTAATGGCTCCCTTGACATTTCTGAAGTCGAGCATGGCTTTAAAACTTTCGACGTGATCGTCGGGGTCGGCCAGGCCGTCGCAGGTCCCCAGTGGCGGGGGTTTCTCCATGCCCGCAGGGATTGGGGCGTCCATGATCTCCCATGACAGGGGGGTCCTCTGGTCGTCGTCGTCGCTTCCGGCTGGGGACCTTGAAGGGGATCGGTGGTGTCGCCCAGGTCCTTGTTGTGGAGGGGAGTTCCTAGAACGGCCCCTCAGTTTCTCCTCAGTGGTCTTTCTCCTCTTGGTAGTCGAGGATTTCCTGGGTTCCTTCCGAGGCGGGGAACGATGGCACTTCTGGGAGGTTGCTGGCTGGGGGCGCTCGAGACGTGGCCGGTAGCCCTCGCGCACCGGCAAGGGGGTCCGAGATTCTTCCGGAGGAGTCCTTTGCGGGGAAGGAGAATGGCGAGGTGAAGGCGGACGGTGATGTCTTCACGGGGAAGATCGTCGTGTTTGCCCTCGCTCGAGTGCTTCAATTCTGAGATTCTGGTGCATGATCAGCTGGTTGGTCTGGTTGACCATGGCGAATAGGGCCACGGTTCTCGAATCGGCATTAGGTGGAGGAGCAACTGGATGAATAGCGGCTTGTTGGTCGTCGTGCTAGACGGCGTCGTAAGTCGTGTCTTCGGAGTCTGGGGAGGTGGTATGCCCGTCTCTTATGTCGCCTTCTTCGACGTTGAGGGCAACATTGTCTTCACGGTGGTTTCTGTTCTCGAGTTGCGCGAGGACGGTGTCCAGAGCTTTGTTCGCAGACGGGTTGTTGGTCATGCTGGTGATGAACGAAGGAATTGCTTTGGTTTAACGACAGATGAAAAATGGGGAAGCAGGGTTTCCCACAGACGGCGCCACTGATCGTACCTGGATCAGACAGTTAGACAGTGGCCAGCAACGTCGTATGGACTTCAGCTCCAGTGATGATGATACGGCGGGGGGGGGGGGGGGGGGTGTACCTGCAAGGTACTCCGAGGCTCAAGTTAGGTAAGGTCAGAGAAAGGCAAATACAGAGAAGTGAGTTTAGAATGTTTCGTAACCTGACCCTCTCAAGTGAGAGGGTATTTATAGAGAGCCCCCAGCGCGGGGCCAACAGTTACTTGCACTGGGCTGGATTGTAAGGCCCAATCCAAGTAACTGCCAGGGCTTACGTGGTGTAGTGAAGACCAGCACGTGGTCTTTGCCCTGGTGTAACGGTCCCTAAATCTTTGGAAGTAGGGCAGGCAGATTCCTTCGGGAGTGGGAAGTTACAAGAGAACATGTCCTAGCGGGGAGAATCACGTGGATGTCGAGGAAAGGTACGTCTGCGGGCTATGTGCATCTGCTCGACAGTCTTTTCACCCCGCGTGTCCGACCTCCAAGAGGGTTGGTACGTGCCCGACACGGAGGTGACTTTCGGCCTCGTTGGGCCTTCGCCGGTGATTGGGTTTGGGCCTGCCCGACAGTAGGGCAGGCGTTGATTGTGCTTTCAAACAAGTAAATATCATTTTATATTGAAAATTGAAAACAGTTAGGAATAATTGCGTTGTGATTTCAAACAACTAAATATTATTTTATAATCAAATTTGTAATGTGTTAAAGAATAATTACATTGTGTTTTCAAACGAGTAAATATCTTTTTATAATCAAAATTGGAAACAGTTAGGAATAATTGCATTGCGTGTTCAAACATAAATATTACTACATAATAAAATTTGGAAACAATTAGGAATAATTACATTGTGTTTTTAAACAAGTGACTATCATTTTATAATCAAATTTGGAAATAGATATGAATAATTGCATTATGTTTTCAAACAAATAAATATTATTTTATAATCAAATTTGAAATCTTTTAGGAATAATTTCATTGTGTTTTCAAACAAGCAAATATCATTTTATAATTAAAATTTGAAACAGTTATGAATAATTGCATTGTGTTTTCAAACAAGTAAATATTATTTTATAATAAAATTTGGAATATATTATGAATAATTACATTGTGTTTTCAAACAAGTAAATACTACCTCTGTTCCTTTATATAAGAGACAATTCAGTTTTTAGATTCGTTAAATAATCAATGTATTTAGTCAGTTTATAGACTAGATACATTGATTATTCAATGAACCTAAAAAGTGAATTGTCTCTTATAAAAAGGAACAGAGGTAGTATCATTTTATAATCAAAATTGGAAACAGTTTGGAATAATGAAAGCCATGGAGATTTTTGAGATTATTTCTATTTCAAAGTAATTTACTATTTCTAAAATTAATAATAAGTCATTTGCTCTGCCCAAGGAAAGTGGACAAGCTTTGTTGGGCTCCCCTTTGTTTCCATGACTTATTTTATCAATAAAAATGGATTTTGTATTCAATCAAGATCCTTTTTCTTTCATCACCAGTTTTTCAAAAAATGGCAATATCTTTTTTCATAACACTCTTATTCCCATCACTTCATTCTAAAAAATAAATAATAAAATAAAATCTTCCTCATCCAAATTAATAAGTGAACCTATTGAAAACGACACGACTAATTTCCGATTAACCAAGTGGAAAAGGGTGATGAGGACGATTGTGAGCTTCCTGCAGAGTTAGCCAGACTGTTAAAGCAAGAGGAAAAAGTAATACAACCTCATCAAGAACCAATGGATGTGATCAATCTGGGAACTGAAGAAGATAAGAAAGAGGTCAAAGTCTGCGCTTCCTTAAATTAAGACGTAAAGAAAAGACTGATCGAGTTACTACAAGAGTATGCATATGTGTTCGCTTGGTCATACCAAGATATGTCAGGACTAGATACAAACAGTGTTGAACACAAGTTACCACTCAAACCAGAATGTACGTCGATCAAGCAGACATTGAGAAGGACTAGGCCCGACATGGCTCTCAAAATCAGAGAGGAGGTCAGAAAGAAATACGACGCTAGGTTCTTAACTGCCATAAAATATATATAATGGGTAGCTAACATTGTACCAGTCCCGAAGAAAGATGGTAAAGTCAGAATGTGTGTGAATTACCAAGATCTTAACAGAGCAAGTCCTAAAGATGACTTTCCCCTACCAAACATTGATGTATTGGTAGTCAACACTGCTCAGTTTTCAGTCTTCTCATTTATGGATAGGTTCTCTGATTATAATCAAATCAAGATGGTTCATTCAGACATGAAAAAAAACTACGTTCATCACTCCTTGGGGCACCTTCTATTACAAAGTAATGCCTTTTGGATTGAAGAATGCTTGGGCAACCTAGCAAAGGGTTATTGTAACTCTCTTCCATGATATGATGCACAAAGAAACAGCGATCCACATTGAAGATCACATAGTTAACCTACAAAAGTTGTTTAATCATCTAAGGAAGTTCAAGCTACGACTAAATCTTGCAAAATGCACTTTTGGAGTTAGATTCGAAAAATTACTAGGGTTCATAGTCAGCCAAAGGGGAATAGAAGTCGATCTCGACAAAGCAAGAGCCATCCAACATATTCTAGCTCTGAGGACAGAGAAAGAGGTTTGTGAATTCCTAGGGAGATTGAACTACATTGTTAGGTTAATCTTGCATCTTACGGCCACTTGTGAACTAATCTTCAAGTTACTCAGAAAAGATCAAGCCATTGAGTTGAATGAAGATTGTCAAAAGGCCTTCGATAGAATCAAAGAATACTTGCAAGAGCCACCCATATTGGTACCACTAGTTCCAGGAAGACCACTTATAATGTACCTAACAGTACTTGACAATTCAATGGGTTGTGTATTGGGGAAACACGACGAAACTAGAAGGAAAGAACATACAATCTACTACTTGAGCAAGAAATTCACTGATTGTGAGTCCATATACTCACTCTTGGAGAAAATCTATTGTGCTCTTATATGGGTCGCTCGACAATTAAGACAATACATGGTGTGCCATACAACTTTGCTGATATCTAGAATGGATCCTATCAAATACATCTTTGAAAAACCGACAGTAACAGGAAGAATAGGCCAATGGCAAATGTTATTAACTGAATATGGAATCCAATATGTCACTCAAAAGGCTATAAAGAGGAGTGTATTAATAGATCATCATGTTCATCTGCTGACCGAGGATTATCAACCTATGCTGTATGACTTCTCTGACGAAGATATAATGGTTATAAAAGACTGTAAAACCCCGGGACCTGACGAAGGACCTGAACCAGGATCACGATGGAAACTCATATTTGACGGTGCTTTAAATGCAGAAGGACACAAGATCGGGGTTGTCATAACCTCTCCAACAGAGTTCCATATTCCCTTCACATCTAGGTTATGTTTCACCTGCACTAATAACATGGCGAAATATGAAGCATGTATCCTAGGAATCGACGAAGCTATTGACCTAAAAATCAAGATCTTAGAATTATACGAGTATTCTGCTATCGTCATCAATAAAATCAAAGGATAATGGGGGACACATAATTAGGGTTGTTCAAAAAAACCATGAACTGAACCGAACTACCCAACTGAACTGAACTAAAGTTAAAATAGCCTAATTGTTATGTTTGGTTAGTGAACCAAATCATATTGCACGAAATAGTACCGAACTGAAACCAAACCGAAACGAAACTGTAACCGAACTGAACCGAAACTAAAAATTAAAAATGCTAAAAAAAGTTTTAATTTTTATTATTTTAAAAATTTGAAAAATAGTTTAATGGTTCGGTTCTTTAATAAACGGTTCGATTTGGAAAATTTGTCTTCTAACGGTTCGGTACGGTTTGGAATTTCTAAACGGTATACCAAACCAATGACTTTGGTTTGGTTCTAAGTTAATTGAAATGGTTCAGTTTAGTTTGAGTAAATTTTTATTATGGTTTGGTTCGGTTCAGTACGGATTTCTCTATGAAGTTTACCATGAACAACCCTACAGATAATCCCAAGCTAATTCAGTATCAAGACCACATCCGAAAGATGATCACCGACTTTAATGAGATCACGTTCAACTATATTCCTCGGGAAGAGAATCAGTTAGCAGACGCCTTGGCTACCTTGGCATCCATGTTCAAGTTTAAGTGGTACAATGAAGCACCGACTATAAGAATTCACCGTTTGGATGAACCGGCCTATTGCATGGCAGTGGAGGAAGAAGTTGATAATAAAACATGGTTCCATGACATCAAACAATTCCTCCAAAAATAGGAGTATCCTACAAATGCCTCAAGTGAAGACAAGAAAATGCTCAGAAGATTGGCCTCCCAATTCTTCCTTAATGGGGATGTACTTTACAAAAGAAATCATGACATGGTCTTATTCAAATGCCTAGATGGATACGAAGCAGACATAACTATCAAAGAAATTCATGAAGGATCCTTTGGCACCCATGCCAATGGACAAACAATAGCTAAGAAGATTCTCGGAGCAGAGTATTACATGTTGACTATGGAGTCTGGTTGTTTAAAATATCTCAAGAAGTGCCATAAGTGTTAGATCTATGCAGATAAAGTTCATGTGCCACTAACTCCCCTAAACGTCTTAACTGCTCTATGGTCTTTCTCTATGTGGGGTATAGACATAATCGGGATGATCGAGCCAAAAGCTGCAAACGGACACCGGTTCATACTGGTTGTCATCAATTACTTCACCAAGCGGGTAGAAACTACTTCCTACACCAATGTGACAAGGCAAGTGATCGCACGATTCATCAAGAAAGAGATAATTTGTCGCTACGGGGTTCCTAATAAAATTATCACAGATAACGGGCAATATCTAAATAACAAAGTGATTGATGAGTTATGCGAGAGTTTCAAAATTAAACACCACAACTTATCACCCTATCGACCAAAGATGAACGGTGCCGTAGAAACAACCAACAAGAATATCAAAAAGATTATCTAGAAAATGGTGAAAACCTACAAAGATTGGCACGAGATGCTCCCTTTCGCACTACATGGTTATAGAACCTCAGTTCGTACATCGACTGGAGCAACCCCTTTCTCTTTGGTATATGGTACAGAAGCGGTACTCCCTATCAAAGTCGAGATCCCCTCATTAAGAGTCCTAATGGAAACCAAGATGGACGACGAAGAATGGGTACAAACGAGATTCGATCAATTGAACCTCATAGAAGAGATGTGCATGGCTGTAAAATGTCATGGACAGTTATATCAACTGAGACTCAAGAGAGCATTCGAAAGGAAAGTTCTTCCTCGTCTATTCAAAGAAGGAGACTTAGTGCTAAGGAAAATATTACCCATCCATAAAGATCTCCGCGGAAAATGGACCCCAAACTACGAAGGGTCATACGTCATGAAGAAGGCCTTCTCTGGCGGAGCCCTAATTCTGATAACCATGACCAGTAAACTCTGACTTAGTCAAAAAATACTATGCCTAGAAAAAGAGGATAAAAAGCCCGCTAAGTCGAAAACCCGAAAAGGAGACTTAGGCAAAAATTAGGGTGTTCTGGTGGGTTGAAAACTATAGGGACTTATATAAAAAAAATAAAACCCGATAAGTCGAAAACCCTAGAGGGAGGCTTAGTCAAAAAATGGTATATCACCGTGGTGGACTAAGACTCAAAAAAAGAGGTTCAGAAAAAAATTAGGGATATCTAAAAGGCATATGATTGTAACCACTTAAGCCGTATTATGACAGGAACTCAGATGGGAGCAATTAATCAAGCCATTATCTTCAAAAGCAAATTATCATGACCTTGAGGGTGTAGGAAAGTAGCTTGTGTTGAATTCAATAGGGACATGAATGAATTTGTTTTTCATTCGTCATTTTATATCTTTCTAGCCTTTCGGTAATCTCCCCTTGCGAGAATTACTTCTTTATGTATTATTTCTCATTTACGGGCAAAATTCCTCAATAAATAAGATTTGTCTTTTGAATCTAATTCTTTGCTTTTCAATTTTTTTGCTTGATTACAAAGTGTCAATTATTTGTGAATAATGCATTGAAATATTGAGCATAATAAGATAGCTTTTGAAAACATCTTTTAATTCGATTTCGAAACATTAAAGGGATCATATTCTTCTAACATTGCCTCCCATGAAAGACACAGGGTCCATAAATCAATAGTCACAATCTAACTAGCACGAAAGTTTCTTCCTTTCAATAACACACTCCCCGATATCAAGAGCATTGTGCCCTGTTCCTTTAACATTATCAAAGTCTTAAAATTCGGAGAGTCTGAATGTTACGAAAGCACAGATCCCCACAAAGACATACATTTCATGCACTTATCATAAAAGAGGCATTAGCCAAAATAATACATCATAAATAAAAGCATACATCAATTTAAAACATGCATACATGACATAGGATTTGTTATCACTCTTAAAGTTCCAATCCCCAGCTATACTAGTACAATCCCCAAGTAGGAGTGTTTCTTGGCCTTCCCTAATAAGTAAAACTCCCATAAACGTCTTTTCAATAAAGGGTTCCCCAACAAA
The DNA here is from genome assembly GCA_022829125.1 of Lathyrus tuberosus. Classification (NCBI taxonomy): domain Eukaryota; kingdom Viridiplantae; phylum Streptophyta; class Magnoliopsida; order Fabales; family Fabaceae; genus Lathyrus; species Lathyrus tuberosus. The sequence goes on along the minus strand of JALAZF010000243.1, from coordinate 5,953,796 downwards.
CTCACTCACCAAGAGTCTTCAAAGGAATTTATCTAGTATTCGATCATCCTGAATGATCGTTATCAACCAATGAGAAGGTCTTCACCTCTTACATCCCCAGCTATTTAACTTATCCCATACATGGGATACGTTCCATCAAACACACCAGGGTTTTATCAAGGGATTATATCAAAGAATTTTATCAAAAGGGTTTATCAGGAGTCTCATCGAAAGATTCCATCAAGGGGTTCTACCAGAATCTTATCAGGGGTCTCACCAGGATTTTATCAAGGTATTTCATCCACAATAATCAGTGTATCACTAGAGTCCTACCCTATTTCAGTAGCATGATCAGATGATCATTTGAATCGTATACAAGTTTCACCCTGAGAGGTTGAAACTAATCATCAGGGATTAATCAAGGGGTTTCATCAGGGATTTTTCAAAGGGTTTCATCAGGAATTCATTATCAGGGGTTCTATCAAAAGTTGTATTATGGGTTTCATCAGGGGTTCTACCAGAGTTTTATCAAACAATGACCCGAGGATCGTCAGAGTCCTAACTGACTTCTACGATCAGAGAAATCGTAGTCAAGTTGGAATTAATCAACAAAGGTTCTACTAGAGTTTCTATCAAAGGTTGGATTGTGTATTCCTTATTCATCCCTAGAATCTACCAACTACGTGGTCAAGAGGAATGGGTTTTTTCTGCAATTTTTTGAAGCAACGAGAGAGAGAGAGAGAGAGAGAGAGAGAGAGAGAGAGAGATAGAGAGAGAAAGAGAGAGAGAGAGAGAGAGAGAGAGAGAGAGTCTATTGGATTCCTTCTATACCTTTAGATTTACAAACATTTACTCCTTTTTTTAATTATTTATTTCAGTGCCAAGTGTCTGAATAACATGGGTTGTTGATGGAAAAATTAAAACAACTTATTAGCATATTAAATGAGGAGGGGGCAAGTTCATCACCTATCATTTTTTTTTTTATCTTATTTTTTAGTTTTAGGGTTAGAAATAGCATTGGGCCTAACCCAACACCCATTCGTTTTTACACCCCTGGTTTGCTAGTCTTAGGTTCAACCCCCCCCCCCCCCCCCCCCCCCCCTCTAGTTAATTAAATTAAAACTTTTATTTTGTTTTTTTTCCTTGTTTGTTCTATTTTCTAATTAGGGTTATTAATAGGATGATTGAGGTTAATTAAGATTTATAAATTAATTACTTTATTAACATTAAAATAATCAAATAATTATTTAGATAATTATAATTAATATGGAAAAAATATAATTAGGGGTTTAAATTGGGATTAGGGTTAATCTTATAATCAACCATAATTGGATTAATAATCAGTTATAATGATCAATATTAAAATAATAAAAAAGAATAAAAATATGATTAATTAAGAAATGATCAATGGATTAGGGTTAAAATTTGGGAAAATCTTTGGGGATAATAAATAGGGATAAATTTCTAGGGTTTTGTGGATAAAAAAATTAGGGATAAGGGATATAATATTTGGTTTTTTATAGCTAACCTTTTAATATTTTTGTTAAAATAATTATATATAATATTACTATGGGTTTATTTACTTAAATAAATTAATCATCATATTTTTGCAATCAACCAAGGGATTAAAATCAACTCAATGCATTCAAACTCTAAAGTCCTATACCCTTGTGCATCAAGGCATTTTTCAAAATCAAATACTTCTCTGCCCCCGATGCGTTGAGGACTTTTAAAGGGATAAAAAAAAACAAAAAAACAAACATATTTTACAAGAACTACGGTGCTCTGATCCTTCATCTAACATGAAGGTACGTAGGCATAGAGTCATAACACTCTAGCGAATACAATAATCAAAAACATTTTAGGTTTTCCTTTCATAATTGATCAATTTTCTCTTAAATGATATAATCATTTTTGTAAATAAATAAATAATTAACCAATAATAGATATAAGCAAACATTCCCTTAAGCAAGCAAAAACCCTAGAATTAGAGGAGGATCCCATTGAAAACAATAGAGTTAGGGGTGCCTAGTACCTCCTTCTCACTTAACCGACTCACGAACCTAGACTCTCACCCTTAATCATTATGTTTTATCATTGTTTCCATGTTCCTTAGGAATAAATAAAGGATGATGGTGACTCTGAATTCTTCCAGCCGCGACAAATGGTGACTCTGCTGGGGAATCCTACTCCCCTAAAAAAGTCCATCCTAACCTCTAACTTTAGGGTTTTCTGTACTTCTTTGTTTGCTTTTTTCTATTTATTTATTTCTTGCTTTTTATTTTTTTTATTCTTATGCTTCCTGTTTTATTTTTTATTTTATTATTATTCTATATCAAGCTGGTTAGGGTTTGCATATGTGTGAAGCTAAAATCAAAGCTTGAGAAAAAATTAAGTTAAGTAAGGGGTCGTCCTGTTTTGGCCACTGTAGATTCTTATCCCATGGGGTCTTTAATGACGATTCCGCGTAGAGTAGATCAATTCAAAAGGTTTGTCATGAGTTGTCTAGCACTTCTTCATGATGAAACCTTGAATTTGATCCATGACTCTAGAGACCTCTTCTAGAACCTATTCCATTCATGATGACCTTATGTTATAAACCCGCAAGGGTCGTTACTAAGGTCCCACCTAGATGAGACTTATCTCGAAGGATTACCGTAGGAAGGCTTGCTCCTTCTCATGGTAAAAACAAGGGTAAAGTCCATGACTTTAGGGCTATTATCCAAAAATTCTAGATCCTACGCGTGACGGAGTTAGGTAGTCTTAACCTAGAGCTAGCCTATCACAAGAAACCTACCCTAACTAGGTCATGCTTGCATGTTACCCTTATCTCAATCTCGGCCTTAAAGCCTTAAAACTTAAAAAAGAAAAACATTCATATCATCATATCATTAAGATCTTTTTTTTTTTAATTCAATCTACAAGAATCTTAATCATCTTGTAACAAGTAAGCTGAAAAAATGGAATTTCAGGGAAGGAAAAGGAGTCATACCCAAAAACAAAGAAGGGAAAAGGAAGAATTAAAGACTCGCATCCTACAGTTGGAAGTTGAAAATCAAAGTCTCGTTAATGCTCTTCAAGAAGCTAGAGGTCAAGCCATGGATTCACTCCTCCGAAGAAGAGATGTTGAGGGAGACGAGAGAAGCTAATGAGGAGACGAGAGAATAGGGCATTTACATGGAAGGGCGAAACCAGATAATGGCTGACACAATCTAGGAAGATAAGGTTATTATGATGGAACTACAAAAGAAGGTTGAGCATCACAGGGAAAAGTACCTAAAACTGGTCATACTATCCAATGACCTAATTGATGAGATTACCCAAAGTCTAAGGGTTTCTAAAAACATAATGGACATATTCAAGCCTCGGAGGGAGATTTGTGACTTCCTCATGTTATGTCGACATATGGTGGATGAGTTTAGGGCTAGAACTAAGGAACATTGTTAGAAATTTTTATTGTAATAATTTTTAATTTGTGTGAACAAGTTTGGAGTTTTCCTTGTTATTTTCCTTGAAATTATGGAATAAATAAAGTATTTGAATTACTAATATTCTTAGCTTGCTTACAATCAATGAATGGTTAAGATTCTTTTAAAAAAATGATTTTGCATACATACTGATGCATTCATACATACATCCACATGCATATAAAAGAAACAAAAAATCATCTTATCCCGTATCTTCTCATAATCATCGAACGCAACAACCTGACTTTCCGACCATAAACTCGAGCTTACCGAAAGAAGGCTATGGAGCATCTGGAACAAAATCAAGCCGATCTCAGAGGAGACATGGATGTTGTCAAAGGGAATGTGGAAGAGATGAAAGATAAGATCGATCAACTGACTCGTGCCATTCACAACAGTATGGCTAGAGACAAAGAGAATAACAATAGAGGGAAGGCCTCCACTCCTATCCCTCCTCCTGGTGACAATAACCCTCTGCTAGGTTTTGTTGAAGATATCCAACATGCTGAAGTTGTGGCTGCTCAATTAAAAGCGAATGAAGGACCTGTTCCTCCTCCTATCCCTAGTGTGGCATCTCGTCCTACTCAAATACATATTCCCCACAAGGACTATGTAGACTAGAACGTTTAATACGAGGGTGAAGATTTAAGACAGACGATCCATGAAAATAAACTGGCTGCTACTGTGGAAGGACTAAAGGCTGATGACAAGTATAAAATACTGGAAGAAAGCTTGAGGGTTGTTAAAGGCCTCAATATCTTTGGAGTCGATGCTGTAGAGATGTGCTTAGTACCTGACGTGGTCATACCTCCGAAGTTCAAAGCACCAGACTTTGAAAAATACAAGGGTGTCGTTGTTCTAAAAGTCACCTCTGAATGTTTGTTCAAAAGATGGTTGCCTATTCGATGAATGAAAAGCTGATGATGCATACCTTTCAAGACAGTCTAAGTGTGAATCCTTAGATTGGTAAATGCAATTAGAGAGGACTCATGTCAAGACTTGTGAAGACCTTGCTAATGCCTTCCTAAAACAATACAAGTGCAACGTGGACATGGCGCCTAACCGTATACAACTGCAAAACATGTATTAAAAGGGTAATGAATCCTTCAAGGAGTATGCTCAAAGATGGAAGGAACTAGCTTTTTGCATGCAACCTCCGCCTTTGGAAAGTGATTTAGTAGACATGTTCATGGTACCCTACAAGGACCATACTATAAGAAGATGATTGGACTGGTATCAACTGGATTTGCTGACCTAGTAATCATTGGGGAAAGAATTGAAAATGGCTTGAAAAGTTGTAAGATTGGAAAATCATCCTCTAGTCAACATAACAATAAGAGGTACTCTGACAATAATTCAAAGAAGGGTGAGACCAATGTTGTAACCACTGATAGGTATTCTCAGATACCTTACAATCCTTAAATAGTTACAGCCACTCCAAATCACTATCCACCACAAGTACATCCTCCACCTCAAACCCAACAGCCTGGGGCACCACCTCCGCAGAATCAACAACAGTAGAATAGGTATCCCAGTAGGGATCAAAAGAGGCCATGGAAGGATTTCGATCCCATACCCACAACGTATACTCAGACCTGCCTTATCTAATTCAAAGAGGATTGGTGGATATTAAACCTCTAGCACCTCCACCAACATCTCTTCCTCGAGGCTATGATGCCAATGCTAGATGTGACTTCCATGTGAGTTCGCCGGGGCATATTACTGAGAATTGTTTGGCCTTCAAATTAAAAGTACAAGAGCTGCTAGATTGCAAGATTATTTTCTTTACTCCTAAAAATATAAATGTGAAAGATAATCCCTTACCGGGGCACACTAGTTCAACGATCAATGTCATTGAAGGATTAGAAAATGACGTCCAGATTAAGAGGGTGGACGAAGTAAATACTTCTATGACCAAGATACGGGAAATATTGATTGGCTACAAGTCATTAGAAAAGTTACACACTGATTGTGAAGTTTGTCTGCTCAATCCTGATAAATGTGAAAGAATGAGAATGTGCCTTCAATAAATGATGGATCAAGGCTTGGTCCATATCAGATACTCAATGAGGGTATAGGATATTTTAGTTGTATAATCTCTGGCGCACATTTCTTTTGAGATCCCTTATCGAATAGGGGAGTCACTGACACCGTTCCAGATACCTGTTTCAATATCTTTTCAAACTCCAATTCAAATACGAGTTCCAATACCATTTTAAACTCCAGTGCCAGTAAAGACAGAAGACCATATTGTCTTCCATGTTCCTGCACCATTTCCTTATGAAAGTATTAAGTCTGTACCCTAAAATTATAACGCTACAATTTATGTGGAAGAGAATCCTATAGTACAAGAACCAAAAGTTACTAATATAGCTGGTATTAGAGGTATGACCCGTAATGGAAGAGTGTTCGCCCATGAACAACCAACAAAGAAAAGCTCCCCTAAAATCTTAAAAGGATAGCAGACCATAAGTTTAGAAGAAGGATCTTCAAAAAAGATTGTATCCCAAGAGGATGCTGAAGAGTTCTTGAGGCTTATCAGAAAGAGTGGCTATAATATGGTGGACCAACTAAGCCAAGCACCTTCTAGGATCTCCATACTACCTCTATTATTATGTTTCGACGCTCATAGGGAAGCCCTATTGAAGATCCTAAATGAGGCACATGTCACCACGGACACAACAGTGGTCCAATTTGATGGAGTAGTTGCTAATATCACTGCCATCAATTGTTTAGGGTTTAGTAGTGACGAATTACCTCCGGAAGGGCAGACCCACAATAAAGCCTTGCATAAATCAGTCAAATTCCAATATAGTATCCTTTTGAGAGTACTAGTGGACACAAGCTCAGCTCTAAATGTCATGCCCGTGAATACTCTCATGAAGCTAACCTCTGTGAGAACCTTTATGAAGAGTAGTTCATTGGTTGTTAGGGCTTTCGACGGTTCAAAAAGAATGGTGATTAGGGAAGTCAACATACCAATAATGGTTAGACCACATACTTTCATGGTTACTTTCCAAGTGATGGACATCAATCCTTCCTACAGTTGTGTTCTGGGATGATCTTGGATCCACGCTGCAGGTGCCGTCACTTCCACACTTCACCAAAAACTGAAATTTGTAATAGTGACAAGTTAATAATTGTCGAGGATGAGGAAGACATGTTTATCAGCCATCTTTCGTCATTCAGATACATAGAGGCAAACGGGGAAACTATTGAAATACCCTTCCAAGCTTTGGAAATTGCGGCGGTCAGTCGTAAACAAGTCACTCCACAGAAGGAAAAGTCGGGTTTATCAGGAGTCTCATTGAAAGATTCCATCAAGGGGTTCTACCAGAATCTTATCAAGGGGTCTCACTAGGATTTCATCCAGAATAATCAGGGAATCACTAGATTCCTACCTCGTAGCATGATCGGATAATCATAGGAATCGTATGCAAGTTTCACCCAGAGAGGTTGAAACTGATCATCAGGGATTAATCAAGGGGTTTCATCAGGGATTTGTCAAAGGGTTTCATCAGGATTTCATCATCAGGGGTTCTATCAAAAGTTGTATTAGGGGTTCCATCAGGGGTTCTAACAGGTGTAGCGTGCATTTTTTGTCGGTGACACGGCCACCTTACCGCATTGGTTGGAATTGGGTGCTACTTTTTGATTTCTTATTTATCCTATGAAGCTGGAAAGGAAAGGGAAGCTATCTAAAACTAACCTTGCACGTAAATGTTTTCTTTAACAAATGCTAAGAGATTGGGGGGTATAGGGTCAGGTTATACAATAGGGAGTTGTCAATTACCCATCCTATATATGGTTATCCATAGATCGTTTAACAAATTCTACTGTTATCTTCTTACTGGTGTTTATCTTTCATGGGTTGGGAAAGTTTCTTCTTTAGGAATGTTTGAGAGAGTATTTTTGTTGTTTTTCGGGTTTTTCGATGTTTTTGGTAAGGTACTGGACCTAAGGTTTTTGTTATGTGTGCTCGCTAAGATTTCGCAATCTTATGCCTACGTATTCCCGTTAAAGAAAACAAGGAAATCAGAGCAATCATAGTTCCTCCTATTCTATGGGAGGAAAAAGATGTTTTGGTGTCTTGTTCAAAGCCCAAGATTGAAGCTAGAGGTTATTTATGTCTTGTTCAAAGCCCAAGATTGAAGCTAAAGGTTTTTTGACTGAGAGAGAATTTATCATCACTAAAGAGAGATATCTCATATGTTTATCACAGTTGTTGGGTGACTGATTATAAAGGGGAATTACTTTAACTGGAATGTATGGAATCCAGCAATGCTATAATTTCCATTATAAGGGATTTGTCCCGAAGGAGAAAACTTTAACTCAGTTTTGAGCAATGCCATTTTTCCTTAGGAATCTTTCATGCTAAGAGAGGGACATTGACTTGGATATAAATAATCCAGAGGCTTGCCACTTACAGCAATTAGATGAAAGAAGGGGATTTACCAGGATAAGAGATGGACTGCAGCTTGGATTTTTGAATCAACAAGTGTGCCACTTACAACAGTTATTTGGGATTAAGGTTTGTTTGATTTTCTATTTTGATATGTGATTGTACAGAGAAATGTATTCCTATAGAGAGAATTTGATTTCCTCTAAGGGGATGTAGGCTTTTTTTGTGCCTTGATCAAAGCCCAAGGTTGAAGCTAAAAGGTTGACTCTGTTTAGGGAGTTTTATATCTGTCTTGTACAAAGCCCAAGATTGAGGCTGAAGAATACTGACTCAATAAGAGAGTGTTTTATTTGTCTTGTACAAAGCCCAAGATTGAGGCTAAAAAGAAAAGAATTGGCTTTTTTTTGGGAGATCATTATACAAAGCCTAAGAGAAGGCTAGAAGGAATTGACTTTTCCGGGGAAATATTTTGTCTGTCTTGTATAAAGCCCAAGGTTGAGGCTAAAAGGGATTGACTCTACTGGGGAGGTTCCATATGTGTCTTGTACAAGGCCCAAGATTGAGGCTAAAAGGGAATTTGACTGACTCAGTTGGAGAATATTTTATCTGTCTTGTACAAAGCCCAAGATTGAGGCTAAAAGGTGCTTAGGGATGATCATTATACAAAGCCTAAAAGGAGGCTGGTTAGGGAATTTCTTATATGAAGCCCAAGAGGAGGCTAACTTCTGCTGAGGATTATTGAGATCCAAAGACAGGTACAAATTAGGGAATCAACTCTTGCTAAGGATTACAAAAGAATTGAAATATCAGATGCCTTGAGGTTCTGATTCTGTTGGTGTTGTATTGATAGTAAGTTGACCTTAGCTGGGGAACTTAGGATGAAAATTTTGAAGATTGAGTTTTAAAACCTATGGAGGTTTTAACTATGTTGGTGATTAATGAAATGATCAGGGTTTATCCTGTGTTTTTAGGAAACTTGAGGGTTTCTTAAGATCCAAAAGGAGGTGAGACTGTCCAAGTCTACTGGTATGAAAAGGTTTATCTTTGTATGATGCCCAATAGGAGGCTGGTATTTTAAGGGATGAGAATCAACCCTAAATTGTTCTGATGTTTTAAGATTCTGACTCTCTGGAGGATTGAACTATCAAAGGATGACTAAGTTCTGTCCTATACCTGTAAGAGGTCTTTGGGTCCTTGTACTAAGCCTAAGTGGAGGCATGAGAACTTCTAAGAAGCCTGAGGGTCCTTGTACAAAGCCCAAGAGGAGGCTGGGGATGCTTTTTGGAAGCCTGTGGGTCCAAACCTGAGAAAAGTTCAAGAAAGGTTTCACCGGGAATAATCCTTTCGTTAGTGAACAGTTCTAGGGTTTGAAGAAATTCAAGAGAGGTTTCACCGGGAATTAATCCTCTATGGGGGAAATGAATTTCTTAGACAAATTTCTAGATAGTGACAGTTTTGAGAAAAGTTTCACCGGGAATAATGCCTTTCTCTGTTCCATATTGTATAAGCCCAAGAGGAGACAAGACTGTATCTGGAATTTCCTATGGGGAACTAGTTTTGATTGTGTTGAAAGAGTGACCACTGGTTTAATCTAATCCTAGACCTAAATGTCGGGGAAAACTCTAAGCAAGTAATATATATATATATATATATATATATATATATATATATATATATATATATATATATATAGATGAAATATATAAGCAAGTATATAAAAGAAAGCTGGTAGAACTTACAGGTGAGCAAGCTTCCAGTGTTACAGCTGCCTGGTTAGTTATTCAAGAAAGTTTTTATACAACTATAAATTTGAATCTATATCAAAAGGAAAGTTGTTTTGAAAGGAAGTTTGGGGCTTATACTTAAGGAGAGGCCTAGATGACTTCTTTTGAAAAGGCGACGATCGCGTCGTAGTTTTGAAAAACACAAAGGGACTTATACAATGACTGAGACCCAAATTTATTGTATTTACAAAAGAGGTTGGGACTTACACTCTATTAGAGGCCCAAAGTTATTTTTATACAAGAGATGGGGCTTACAACTCAAGGAGAGGCCCAGATGAAAAATAACGATTGCACCATTATTTTAAAAATCGTGTCGGGACTTATACAATGACTGAGGCCCAAAAAGGTTTTTTGTACAAAGGGGGTTGGGTCTTACACTCTATTAGAGGCCCAAAAAGTTTATTTTATACAAAAGATGGGGCTTACAACTCAAAGAGAGGCCAAGATGAAAAATAATGATCACACCGTTATTTTGAAAATCGTGTCGGGACTTATACAATGACTGAGGCCCAAAAAAGTTTGGTGTGACAAGGGATGGGTCTTACACTCTATTAGACGCTCAAAAGTGTTTATGTGAAGTTTGAAAATTCAAAAATTAGAGAAAACCCTAATTTTGAATTTAAAAGACATAATTTTTAAAGGAAATTAAATAAAAAATAATATAAAATATCAAATATATACAAAAACAAGTTATCAACTTTGAAATATATTTTGAAAAATCATGTTTAATCACATGAAAGCTTGAAATTCATTTGAAGTTGAAAAATCAAGGTGAGAATTTCATTTAAAAGTGTTTGAAAACAAATAAAATGAAATTAATTACAAAAATTCAAACTATATTAAATAAATATTTCAAACTAAATTTAATCTTTTTGTGGAATAAAATATTTCAACATTTTTGTGGATTTTCAAAAAAAGAACCAATAAAAAATAATTAAAATTGAGAGAGAAATTAATTTTGGAATTATTTAATAAAAACCATAAAAATATGAAAAAAAATAGCAAAAAAGGAGAAAATGGCAAAATGGTCTGGGTGGATCTTGAACCCACGGCCTCCCAACCAAACACACATGCGCGCTACCATGGGGTGGTGATACATCCGTGTATCAAAACCACCCCATAAATATATATGGGTGGCAAGGTTTTAGGCCTGGCCAAGGCGCCATGCCCTGGTTTTAGGCCTCTTGCATGAAGGCCATAACTCCCTCAATTCTCCATGGATTTGGACAAAATTTAGATGGATCCTACCTAGAATTTCATGAGGAATCCAATGGTGCTTTTGGAATTTTCTGAAAATGCTTCTATTTTAAAACCCGATAGTGATTTCAAAATAGGACAAGATTTGCAAGTTCTATATTATCACATCATACAAGCAATAATAGCATGGTAAATTGGTTCAAACACAACTCATATGATATGTATGAGATCTCTATGATCAATGGACATCAAAGCATTGCATAATTTAAAGAGTTCAAGTTGTCATATACTTACCTCTTGAAGCTCCTTGTGCTATCTTTCAAGATGCTTGTGCCAGAAGTGATCCAATACTTTAGACACCTTTGATTGATCCCTTAGAAGCTTTTAGAATGATCAAAACCAGCTGGAATCCTCAAGAACAAGAATTGGCTCTTTCTTGCAAAAGTGGCAAAAGTGACCAAAATGGTATCTCACTCAAATGATGTTACAGTTGAGGGAAACTTGTTGGAACAGTTTGAGGATGATATTTGGAGTGTGTTTGTAGCTTGGTTTGGTTTTGAAAGTGACTGAATCAAGACATGGCTTAAAAAATGCAAAAAAGTCAAAATTTAAGGTTTTGGAGATTGACTTTCTGATTTTGGTGTTTCAGATCAAGGATGAGTGTTTGAACAACTTATATATGATACATTGGATGTGTTTAGATCATGAGCTGTGGTGGAATTGCTCTCTAACTCAAAAATTTAGTGGTGACTTACAAATGAAGGCATTTATGCATAATGAGAGAGATTTTGAGGAAAGCAAGTGTTGTGGTGCTTTGGTGTACTCAAACTGATCACGAATGAGCTCTATTTATAGTAAAGCAAGTTTGTTTCGCAAGGAATAGTGAATGGCAGCTTGGACAGTCCTTTGGCCAATGGTGATCAAAAGGAATCTCAAGTCTCCTCTAGCCATTGACTTGAGGTTAGGGCACAGACTATGAGTCCTCTGGTTCAGAGATAAGGCTTGACTCAATTCAGTTAGCAATGTCTTGATGCTTGCGACCTTGTGAATCCATTGAATGCATTGAAAAAAAATTGGAGTCTTTGAGATTTTTAGCCTTTTAGGTGCCACATAGCTATATGTAGATTCTTGGACTTGGGAGGCTTGTGGATCAGACATTGTCCCTTAGATGTTATCCCTTGAGGTGTCCAAATGGATAACAAGACTTGAAATTGTCTGATTTAGCTAATTCGAGCAAAATGTAGAAATCTGCCTTGGGAAGAAACCAGTCTTTGAAGCCATATTCCAAGGATTGTAACTCCCTACTCAAATTGAATTTGGAGATGATCTGGTACTTGTTAGAAAGCTCTCATGACATACTTTAACTTTTATGTTCAAGGTTGGTCTTGGTTCAACTTGGATCAAGGTGAAAAATGGTCTCAAAGTTTGGAAAAAGTGAAACAGATTCTGACTTCTTGAAAATTTCACTAAGTGTTGGAAAAAGTGGCCATTTCCAATTTTTGTGATTTTGATCAATCCATAACTCAAAATCCATGAGGATTTGGAATGAGATGTAGTTGACATATTTGAAGTATGTAAGATGAACTTTCATTTGAGCTTTGGATGGGAGAAAAATGCCTTGTGGTTTAGGAGTTATGACCTTGCAAAGTTGGTACAAAATCACTTTTATTCCATAACTTAGAAAAAATTTGGTTTCTCATGGTTTCCCCTTTTGTAAGAAACCCCACTTTTCTTGATTTTTCTTAATGAATGATGATCAATACCATACAATAACATTGTTTTTAACTTAGGGGAACCTTATTTGTGAAAAAATGCAAAAACTCAAACTTGATTTTGGGCACAGTTTCCTTTTTGTCAGATGAAATCCAAACTGTGTGATCCTTTGTGCAATCAAGTTCTTGACCCAATTCAAACCTAACGGATGGATTCCATAGGTGTTTTAGGGTGTCTTGAATCATGTCCCAAGGTTTGGGAGCATGTCTTGGTCAAAAGTCAAAGGCACAGTTGACTTTTTCTTCAAAACCCTAATTGTGGTCAAGATGAGATTGAAACTTGTGAATCAAGCTTCTTGGATCAATCCATTGTTGTAAATGGATCAATGTAGTGTATTTGAGGCTCTCAAATCATGTCTGGAGGTTTTGGTTCATGTCTTGCCTCAAAAGTCATCTAAGGGGTGAATTAGGTCAAGAAACCCTAATTCCTGATTTTTGATGAATGCTTCCCCTGAGGTTGTTTTGACTTGATGATTAGGTCCATGAGGCCCCTTTGAGCATCTTGGGTCATTTTTTGAATTATTGGCCTATGCCCAGGTGAAAATTTTCATCTGGAGGCCTTGGTCGACCCAAACCCTAATTTGGTGACACTGACGATCTTGAGGCTTGATCCACTTGGAATGTTGCAACTTTGTGCTTGATTCTTGATGTGGGAGTCCTTTTGATCCTTTATAGGTGTTTGAGAGTTAGGACAAGTTGAAGATCATGTCATTTCTTGATTGATCTTTTGCCCAAATGCTCAGAGAGGGATGGAAACCCTAATTCTTGATTATAGTGAATGCTCAACCATCTTTGAGGAGATTGATGAGGCATGAAGGTACATCCATATTATGGTGATGATTTGCACAATGATGGGAAATCTTGTGGTCAAAATTTGTGGTATGACACCAGGGTTTTATCAAACAATGATCAGAGGATCGTCAGAGTTCTACCCGACTTTTGCGATCAAGGAAATCATAGGCAAGTAGGAATTAATCAACAAAGGTTCTACTAGGGTTTTTATCAAAGGTTGGACTGTTCAATCCTTAAACATCCCGAAAATCTACCAACTAGGTGGTCAAGAGGAATGGGTTTTTTCTACAATTTTTTTAGGCATCGAGAGAGAGAGAGAGAGAGAGAGAGAGAGAGAGAGAGAGAGAGAGAGAGAGAGTCCACGCATAGAGGGAGAGAAATGAAGGGAAATCGTGATTCAAAATGCAACGAAAATTAAATTTCCCTTTAGCAATCCTTATGAAAGATCATGATCAGTGATAGAATGGTTACCTCTTGTGGCGATGAAATCTTTGATTCTGAATCGAAGGAATGATCATGAGCGATGTACGATGAACAACGCCTCTACTCAGTCCACACGAACAGCTTCCTTCAGTCTCAGTGCTAGTTGCTAAGATTGAAGGCTTTGAGTGAGAGATAAAGAGAAGGAAAATACGGCTAGGGTTTCACAACTGAATTTTCATCAAAGTGTTTATGCTTCTGCACAAGGGTTATATTTATAGAACCACTTGTGTGGGCTGCAAGCTAAAAAGCCCACTTAAGTGCACGCACACCATATCTTATGATGTACCGTATATCACTTAAGCACATGGTACCTTACCATAATCCGTATTCCACTTAAGTGCACCGTACCTTACGGTGTTACATATTTACTTAAGTACATCGTACCTTACGGTATGCCTTATTTACTCTACCTCTTATCAAACTGTCGTTATGTGTGTGACCCTGTAGGATTTTGCGACGTTGGTAATTATATTAAATCAAGCATTTAACATAATAAACAGTGAGAGGTATCTAGCAACACATCACTGCTACCCAAGTCACAAAATTGTCATGTGATTTGACAAAACCTTTTGTGATAGTGCTTGTGTGTACAATTATCCTTTTTCCCTTATGTCTATATTGAACACAAGGCATATACCGTGTCATCCTTGTTCAGTTCAATATTGGGCCCTTAGACATTTATCCTGTTATGCAGGATGGCCAAATTCTATCTAGGTCACTTATGTCCCTCAGCATGCTTTATGAAGTATCCATCAACTGTCTTTATAGTCATCCAATTACGGACAATGTTTGATCAGCAATAAAGTACTTGACTCTACATCTAGGGTCCATAGTGGTTTCAGGTCGAAGGGTGGTATACACCACTATCACCATGAGAGTAACTTATGACACTTTGCATAACATTCTATGTAGTACTCTCATAGTCGGTCAATCCAGTATAAATATTACTCCTAATATTCATACCTATGTTAAGACTTGATAACTCCTTATCCATGATCCATTAGATGTGATCATCAGTCTATCTACATAATAGTCTTAATGCTTCAAGGTTATCCCATTTCACATTAAACCTAAACTACAGATACTTTAAAAATAGTGTCCTTATGTTTAATGGAATCTCATGATTAAGTCACACTAAATATTTCACTAAACGAACTAGTTATTCCAGTGACTTTATCACTTCTGAAAAACAAACATAATAAATAAATGCCTTTTATTATTAATATATAATTTGATACAAGTACCAAAAGTATTGGCCTCTAAGGCTTACACCAACGATATCCCACTAGAACTAGAGCCAATCAGGCATACCCCTAATACCCATAGATCTAGTATGGTCATCATGTTTTTACTGCGCAAGAGGCTTTGTTAGTGGGTCAGCAATGTTGTCAAGTGTAGGTACTCTGCATATCTTCACATCTCCCTAATATATTATCTCTCGAATGAGATGATAACGCCTAAGTATGTGTTTGGATCGTTGGTGAGATCTAGGCCACTTAGCTTGCACGATGGTACCATTGTTATCACAATAGAGATCAATGGGATCCACAATGCTAGGGACTATGCCAAGTTCACTAATGAACTTTTTGATCCAAACAGCTTCCTTTGCTGCATTTGAGGCAGCAATGTACTCGGCCTCGGTTGTAGAATCAGCAACTGTTTCTTGCTTTGAACTTTTCCAGCTCACAACGCCACCATTTAGGCAGAACACATAACTAGATTGTGATTTAAAGTCATCCTTATCTGTCTGGAAGCTAGCATCGGTGTATCCAATTACCACGAGCTCTTCCTGACCTCCATATATCAAGAATGAATCCTTAGTCCTTCTCAAGTACTTAAGGATATTCTTGACAGCTACCCAATGAGCATCACCGGAATCAGATTGGTACCTACTCGTTACACTTAAAGCATACGAGACATCTGGTCGAGTACATAACATGGCATACATGATAGATCCTATTGCAGATGCATATGGAATCTTATTCATGTGATCCATTTCTTCCTTAGTTGAAGGAGATTGTGTTTTTGATAGACAAAGGCCATGTTGCATAGGTATGAATCCTTTCTTGGAATCATGCATATTAAAGCGTCTCAGTACTTTGTTTATGTATGTACTCTGACTTAGGCTAAGCAGTTTTTGTGATCTATCTCTATAGATCATGATTCCTAATATATAGGCTGCTTCATCAAGGTTCTTCATAGAAAAGAATTTCCCTAACCAAGTTTTTACTTGTTGCAAGGTAGGGACATCGTTTCCAATGATTAATATGTCATCTACATATAATACCAGGAAGATGATCATGCTCCCACTAACCTTCTTGTAGACACAAGGCTCATCTTCATTCTTTATGAATCCATATTATTTTATAGTTTCATCAAAATGAAGATTCCAGCTTCTGGAAGCTTGCTTCAATCCATAGATTGATCGCTGTAACTTGCATATCTTTTGGGCTTCTTTTGGTATGTCAAATCCTTCAAGTTGTGTCATGTACACATCCTCAAGAAGATTCCCATTAAGGAAAGCAGTATTGACATCCATCTTCCATATTTCATAATCATGATATGCAGCGATAGCAAGTAAAATCCGAACAGATTTAAGCATTGTAACTGGTGAAAAGGTTTCATCATAGTCTACACCATAAATTTGTTTATAACCTTTAGCAACCAGTCTTGCCTTATAGGTATGTACCTTACCATCCATGTCAGTCTTCTTTTTGAAGACCCACTTGATTCTTATATGATTAACTCCTACAGAAGGCTCTACTAAGGTCCAAACCTGGTTTGTGTACATGGAATCCATTTCAGATTTCATGGCTTCTATCCACTTCTCAGACTCAGAACCAGTTATGGCCTCTTGATAGGTTACATGCTAATCTTGATCCATGAGTAATACATCACCTTGATCAGTTATGAGATATCCATATCTCTCTGGTTGGTGACGTATCGTGCTCGATCTACGCTGGTCATGTTCTACTTGAGCAGGTTGCTCTTCCACAACTACTTGGGGTTCCTTCTCTAATTCCTCCATAGGTGTATCAATGCTTTGTGATTCTTGAATTTCTTTAAGCTCTACTTTCCTCCCATTGATTCCTTTGGAAATAAAGTCCCTTTTCCAAGAAAACTCCAGTTCGAGCGACAAACACTTTGCCCTCAAAAGGATTGTAGAAGTAATACCCTCTTGTTTCTTTAGGATACCCCACAAATAAGCATTTGTCAGATTTAGGCTGAAGCTTAGTTGAAATTTGTCGTTTCACATAAACTTCACAACCCCAAATCTTCATGTAAGACATATGCGGTTTCTTACCACTCCATATTTCATATGGTGTCTTTTCAACCTTTTTGGATGGAACACGGTTAAGTGTGTAAGCTGCTGTCAGCAGTGCATGTCCCCAAAAGGAGTTTGGAAGATCGGCGTGACTCATCATGGATCGGACCATGTCTAACAAGGTTTGATTTCTTCTCTCAGATACACTATTCCATTGTCGTGTTCCAGGAGGAGTGAGTTGGGATGGAATCCCACACTCTTTTAGATGGTCATCAAACTCTAGGCTTAAATATTCATCGCCTCGGTCTGATCGAAGAGTTTTAATATTCTTACCTAGTTGGTTTTGTACTTCATTCTTGAACTCCTTGAACTTTTCAAAGGATTCAGATTAGTGTTTCATTAAATAGACATAACCATATCTACTAAAATCATCTGTAAATGTGATGAAGTATTGAAAACCTCCTCTGGCTGGTATGTTCAGTGGTCCACATACATCAGTATGTATGAGAGCCAAAAGATCATTAGCCCTTTCACCTTTTTCTGTGAATGGGGACTTTGTCATCTTTCCAATTAAACAAGATATGCATGTATCATATGATTCGTAATCAAAAGAGTGCAATAGTCCATCTTTATGGAGTTTGGAGATGTGTCTCTCATTTATATGGCCTAAGCGACGATGCCAAAGGTAACTTGGATTTAACTCGTTAGGTTTCATCCTTTTAGTATTAATGTTGTAAATTGGCATTTCAAGATTAAGGACATGCAATCCATTGTTCATTTGTGCAGTAGAATATAATATATCATTCAAATAAATAGAGCAACAATTGTTCTTTATTATAAATGAAAAACCAAACTTGTCCAAACAAGAAACGGAAATAATATTCCTGTTAATTGCAGGTACATAGTGTCATACCCCAAATTTTGACCACTAAGATTTCACATCATTGTGCAAATCATCATCACAATATGGATGAACCATTAGTCTCCCCAAAGATGGGTGAGCATCCACTATAATCAAATTTAGGGCTTCCAGCCCTCTCAGAGCTTTTAGACAAAGGATCAATCAAGGAATGACATGATCTTCAACTTTTCTAGCCTCTCAAACATTCACAAAGGATCAAGAGGACTCCCACTTCAAGGATTAAGCATAAGGCTTCTCCCTTCTAGGTGGATCAAGCCTTAAGATCGCCAATGTCACCAAATTAGGGTTTGGTCGACCAGGGTCTCCAGATGGAAATTTTCCTCTGGGAATAAGCCAATGCTTCAAAGCATAACCTATGATGCTCTAAGGGACATCATAAACCCAATTATCAAGTCAATTTAGCCTCAGGGGATGCATTCACCAAAAATCAGGAATTAGGGTTTCTTGACCTAATTCACCCCTAAGTTGACTTTTGGGACAAAACATGAGCCAATACCTCAAAGGAGGATTTGAGGGTCTCTAATACACCACATTGATCCATTTGCAACAATGGATTGAGCTAAGAAGCTTGAGCAACAAGTTTCAATTTCATCAGAACCACAGTTAGGGTTTCGCGAGAAAAGTCAACTGTATCTTTGACTTTTAACCAGGACATGCTCCCAAACCCTAAGACATGATTCAATACACCCTATAACACCTATGAAATCAATCCATCAAGTTTGATTTAGGTCAAGGACTTGATTTCATAGAGGATCGCACAGTTTAGAATTCATCTGATAAAAAGTCAACTGTGCACAAAAGTCAAACTTTGACTTTTTGAGATTTTTCACAATTATGGTTTTTTAACCCTAAAATGATGTTAATGTGTGATTTGAATCATCTTTCATCAAGAAAAATCAAGAAAAGTGGGATAATTTGTAAAAGGGGTAACCATAAAAACTTAGAAAATTTTCTAAGTTATGGAACAAAGTGGCTAGGGTACCAACTTTGGAGGATCATAACTCCTAAACCGCAAGGCCATTTTTCCCCATCCAAAGTTGGATTTGTAGCCCTCACGGCCCTCTACAAAAGCTTCAACTACACCTCATTCCAATTCATTATGGATTTTGAGTTATGGAATGATCAAAGTGGCTGAAAACATGTAATGCCACTTTTTCCAACACTTAGTGAAATTTTCACTAAGTCAGAATCTGCCTTCACTTTTTTCCAAATGTAGGGGCATTTTTCACTTGGATCCAAAAAGTATCAAAACCAATTATGATCAAACAGTTATTGTATCATATGAGGGCTTTCCAAAATGGCCAAGAACTCCATCAAATTCCACTTGAGCCATGAGATATGACAATGGCAATATGCCTTGCTGAAAACTGCCAAGGCTAGGAGAAATTTTGAACTTTTACTCGATTTGGCAAAATCAGATAATTCCAAGCCTTGTCATCACTTTGGACACATCTGAGGATCAAATCTAAAGGGAACAAACACTGATCCAAGCCTCCAAAGTCTTTGGAACAAGAAGTAGCATGTCAAACCTAGAAATCCCTAAAAGAGGGACAAGACTCCAATTTTGCATTAGAGCATTTAATGGATGCACCAAGGTGGCATGGACTGACACATTTGCAACTGAATTCAGTCAAGAATGATCCAACAACTAGGGAACCACAGCTCTGTGCCCTAACCTCTAGTCAATGGCTAGAGGAGACTTGAGATTCCAAAGTGCAACCATTGGCCAAACCTCTGCAGCAGTTGCCATTCACTATTGCTTGCAAAACAAACTTGCTCTACTATAAATAGAGCTCATTTGTGCTCAGTTTGAGTACACCAAAGCACTACAACACTTGCTTTCCTCAAAATCTCTTTCTTTTGGCCAAAATGCCTTCTTTAGCAAGGTAACTCTGAGTTTTTGAGTTAGGGAGCAATTCCACCACAACTCATGATCCAAACACATCCAATATGTCATATCTAAGCTGTCCAAACTCACACAAGTGACCTGTAATCCTTAAAACTCAAAGTCACCTCTCAAAACCTCAAAATAGGCTTTTTTTGAATTTTCCAAGCCATGTCTTGATTTAATCACTTTCCAAACTAGATAAAACCTCAAACACACTCCAAATATCATCCTTAAACTGTCCCAGATGGCTCCCAACATCTAGAACACCATTTGAGGGAGTTGTTATTTTGGCCATTTTAACCCCTTTTGCAAGAAAGGGCCAGTTTTTGTTTTTGCAGGTTCCAGCTGATTCCAATCATCCTAAAAGCTTCTAAGAGATCATTTGAGAGTGTCCAAAGCATCAAGCCATTTCTGGAACAAGAAACTTGGCAGATTGCACAAAAAACTCCAAAAGCTCAAAAAGAGGTAAGCATCATGACTTGAACTTTCCAAAATATGCATTGCTTTGAAGTCCACTGATCATGCATCTCTTCTACATGTTATATGTGTTGTGTTTGTCCCAATTTATCATGTAATTCATGCTTGTACCAAGAGATGGCATAGAAAATGCAAAATATGGTCAATTTCAAAACCACTATCGGATTTTAAGGAGGGAGCATGATCTGGAAATATTACCACCACCATTGGATTCCTTGTGAAATTCTAGGCCAGATGCATATAAATTTTGTCCCCAACCATGGAGAAATGAGAAAGTTATGGCCTTCACGTTTCTGAGCCAAAACTTGCCTTGCCTTGCATTGGCTAGGCCTAGGACACAAGGCAAGCCTTGTGTATTTGTTGGTTTGTTTCAATCAACGGATGTATCACCACCTCAGTGGTAAGGTGCGCGCCCTATAACCTTGAGGTCGTGGGTTCAAACCCCACCCAGACCATTTTGTGTTTTCTCACATTTTGCTATTTTTTCCAATATTTTCATGTTTTATTAATTAATTGGAAAATTAATAACTCCTTCAATTTTAATTATTTTTTATTGGTTCTTTTTGCAAAAAATCATAAAAATGTTGAAATATTTTATTCCCCAAACAAAATTAGATTTATATTATTTATTTAATATAATTAGTATTTTTGTGAATATATGTCTTTTATTTGTTTTTAAACCTTTTAAAAATAAATATGCATTTTGGAAAATCAAAACCAAGTAGGTTTTAATTCATCTTGTGATGAAAGCCTCATTTTTAAAACATAAAACCTAAATCACAAGTTGTTTATTCAAACTTATTTGGAATTTTTATCATTTGTATTAATTTTCTTTGAATAATTATATTAAAAAATGATGAAATTAGGGTTTTATTGATTTTCACCCTAACAAACTTTTTTCAAACACTCATGGGCCTCTAATAGAGTGTAAGACCCAATCCTTTGTAAATACGAACCTATTTTGGGCCTCAAATGTTGTATAAGTCCCGTTGTATTTCAAAAGTTCGGCGCGATCATCGCCCGTTTAAAACAAACCATCTGGGCCTCTCCTCGAGCTATAAGACCCATTCAAAATCATTTTGGGCCTCTAATAAAGTGTAAGACCTAATCCTCTTTTTGAAACCAAAAACTTTTGGGCCTCAGTCAATGTATAATACCCACGGTGTTTTCAAAACCTCGGCGCGATCGTCGCCCTTTTCAAAATTAACCCTTGGGCTTCTCCTTGAGCTATAAGACCCATCTTTGTTCACTTTCAATCATTTTGGGCCTCTTGAGAGAGTGTAAGACCCATCCCCTTTGTACAAAAAACCTTTCTTGGGCCTCAGTCACTTGTATAAGTCCCTATACAAAACGACAATGCGATCACTGATGAAACCCTGGGACTCTCCTTGAGCTGTAAGCCCCAATTTTCTTTTCAATGCACTTTCTCCTTTGATTTTGAATATAATATTGTTATCAAAGTTTTCTTTGTTGAACAACTAACAAAACAGTATGGAAGCTCTACAACCGAGTAAGTGTTTACCCGCTTTCATTTACCGCTTTCATATGTATATAACTGTACTGTGGGGTTGTTTCACTGTATGTCTTCTTTCATAAACTCATATTGACTGTGTAATACTAGTATAGATATTTAGAGTTTCCCCGGCAACTACGTCTATAACTAGACAAAATTTCGTTTCCTTACATCCGACGTTCTCCCGGATATTTCAAACATAACCTAAACCATGAGGATTTTCTTTTACAACAATTTTAGATAACTAGATCTAAGAAATCTCCCCCTTGAACAGTTCATATACAGAAGGCCAATATTCCAAGTGAAACCCCTTCTGGAACTGTTCATCAGCCTCCTCTTGGGCTTAGTGCAAGGACCCACAGACTTCCTAAAAGCATCCCCGCCTCCTCTTGGGCGTTGTACAAGGACCCGTCAGCTTTTTAGAAGTTTTCACAGCCTCCTCTTAGGCTTCGTATAATGATTCTTCCTTCGGGAAGATAGCCTCCTCTTGGGCTTCGTACAAATTATCCCTTCAGCTTCCTAAAAGTTTTTCTTGCCTCCTCTTGGGCTTCGTACAAATTGTCCCGATGACCTCTTAAAGGTATAGGAACAGAAATTAGTCATCTTAATAGAACAGTCTTTCAAAGAGTCTAGATCTTCCTACGACGAACATACTGTCTCTTAATCTCTCTTAAGCATAGTATAAAAGATAAAACTCTAGACTTGGACAGTCTAATCCCCTTGAGTCTCGAAGACATTCTCAAGTTCCTTTCAAAAATAGGAAGAAAACACCCGTAGACTTGGGCAGTCTCAATACCCTTCGGATTCCCCGTTTCCTTAAAGAACAGGAAATAATCTCGGTCCTCAAATCAAATCCATGAGTACAACATTACCCATATAAGAACTGATTTTCTCTTTTAACCAACATTCTGGACCTGTCACTCAACTGAAACAGTAACCCTAGCCTCCTCTTGGGCTTTGTACAATGATTGTCCCCAACAGAGTTAAACCTTTTCAGCCTCCATCTCGGGCTTCGTGCAAGATACAAAAACACTCTCTTGTTGAGTATAAAAGACTCTCTTGTTGAGTCAAACATGCTTTAGCCTCTATCTCGGGCTTCGTACGAGATACAAATCACTCTCTTGGTGAGTATAAAAGACTCTCTTGTTGAGTCAAACCCTTTTAGCCTCCGTCTTAGGCTTCGTACAAGACACATATAAAAACACTCTTTTGTTGATTCAACCCTTTTAGCCTCTATCTCGGGCTTCGTACGAGACACAAAAGCATCCTCTTGTTGGGTCAATAGCCTCCTCTTAGGCTTTGTATAAAGAAATCCCCGTTTGATTCAATCAACCTTTTAGCATCAAATCATGCTTTGGTCACCGCGTACAAACATCAACAACTCCTTTTCCCTCGTTTAATTGCTGTAAGCGGCAAGCCTCTGGATTATTTACATCCACATCACTGTCCCTCTTTTAGCATGAGAAATTACTAAGGAAAGATGGCATTGCTCTAAACTGAGTTAAAGTCTTCTCCTTCAGGTTGAAAATCCCCTCTAAAAGGAAACTATGGCATTGCTAGATTCGCATATCCCAGTTAAATTAATTCTCCTTTATAATCAGTCACCCAATAGTTGTGCCAAAACAGACCAAATATTCCCCTTTAGAGATGACAAATTCTCTCTAAAATCAACACCCTTTTAGCTTCACATCTTGGGCTTCAAACAAGATACAAATAGACCCTTCAGCTTCACATCTTGGGCTTTGAACAAGATATAAACCACCTTTAGCTTCATGTCTTGGGCTTTGAACAAGACACCAAAACACCATTTCCTCCCATAGAATAGGAGGAACTACGATCACTCTGATTTCCCTATCCCGGGAATACGTAGGCATAAGATTGAAAAAAAAATCTTAGCGAGCACACTAATAAAAAAAAACCCCAAAGTCCCCTACCTCCCGCCAATCTGGCACAGGATCCCAACAAATTCCCCATGAACAGTCCCGGTATTTCGTTCTGAACAAAATAAGCAGAGAGAGGCCCAAGAACTAAAACTGCATCTGTAAACCAATAGTTTTGACTGTTTAACCTCAGTTTGCAAGCAGGGTTAGTTGGAGACATCTATTTCCCTTCCTTCATCAACTTCAATAGGATAAAAAATGAATCGACCTGTAGTACCCCAGAGCGACAGTGCTTAAGAACCACGTCCAAAAATCGTTCGCTACACATAGTAACAGTTCTCTAACTGAAGCAGCAACCTATACATAAGTTCATATGGCTAAAGCAGCAACCTTTACTCCATTGCCAACTCGTAGGTCAACTTCACCTTTTTCCAAAACTCTACTCCTTTTTAGCCCCTGCACATTGGTACAAATGTTAGAACCACATCCAGTATCTAATACCCATGATGCAGAAGTAGATAAATTTATTTCTATAACAAAAATACCTGAAGTCAAAGTCTCCACTCCATTGTTCTTATCTTCCAGGTACTTTGGGCAGTTTCTCTTCCAGTGTCCGGTCTTACCTCAATAGAAGCGAGTGCCCTCCGTTGCTATACCTCCGCCAGGCTTCAAAGCAGGGGCAATATTTTTGGGTTTGGTAACTTCCTTGCCTTTCCATTTACCACCCTTCTTGGTGGGCCTTTTGTTCTGTTTCTTTCCATTACTGACCATCAGAATGGATTTCCCTTTTGACTTCAGATTTTGCTCAACAGTTCTTAACATGCCTTGCAATTCAGGAAGAGTTTTGTCCATATCATTCATGTTGAAATTATGGACAAATTGACTGAACCTTTCTGGCAACGATTGTAGGATCAAATTAGTCGCAAGCTCCTTTTTGAGGTGAAATCCCAATCTTTCAAGGTTATCTTGAGTACATGGGGACCTACAGGGGTTCCCTCAGATAGCTTGGCTTGAAAAAAGGCTTTTGAATCTTCAAACCTCTCATGCCTTGTTTGCTTTTGATAGAGCATGTTTAGGTGTTCGATCATATCGAATGCTGCCATGTTTTCATGTTGCTTTTGCAATTCAGAATTCATGGTAGCCAGCATAAGGCAAGCAGTTTCATTGGCATCATCGGCATGCTTCTTTAAGCATCTCTTTCAGCCTTAGGAGCAGAACTATGAGGCTCCTCCTCAGGAACAAGTGTCTCTAAGACATATAGCTTTTTGTCATGTTTGAGGACAATCCTCAGATTTCGGTGCCAATCCAGAAAATTTGTCCCAAACAATTTTTCCTTATGGATTGATCGCAAAATATTGTTAGATGTGTTTGTTGTCATGGTAATCTACAAAATAGAATGGAAAAATATAAGTATCATTAAAACAACATTTTCAATTAGGCCTTTAATTAAATATGCTCCCACTATTTTACTCAAACCAAATGACCCTCACCATTTGATTCGGAAAATCCCGTTGGAAGATTTTCTAGTGATTGAGATCCATATTTCACTTTGTTTTAAGTCAGTGCTAGGCTGATTACACAAAACTCAGCTATTTAGGTAGGAACTCCTTCCAATTGTATCCAATACAATTCTCGAATATTTTAGTTGGGTGAATAACTCTTTATTCTAATCCATCATATGGATTATTCCCATCTCTTGCTTCTAAATGTATATAATCTTATTATATTTTGTTTAGTTAAGTTTGACCCATTATTTTAGAAATTGAATATTACATTTATCCCATCGCATCTTACTAAAATAGAACATGCACCTCGTGTTAGGAGAAACCTACATTATTCGATACTAGTCTTTATGAGTTCTAAAACTTGGAAAGCATAAACTAATATTCAATTTGAGGGAATTTTCATTAGTTTGATCTCACCGGCTTATTTATCATATAAATCGTCTCTCACGTGCATCAACATATATACAAAATGAAACAGTTATGGCCCCTAGCGCAATTGTTCTCCCAAGCCAATGAGAGAACCTAAGCTAAACCTAATAACGATCTACACTTCTCCAAGCAAGATATCCAAGGTTGCCCTCATTTGATCTTGTAGTCTTTCTTTTTCTTCATAACATTACATTACATTACATAATACTCGTTTTTACATACGAGGGAGTGAGATGAGAAAAAAGGTTACTGTCATACCCCAAATTTGTCCTACCCTTTTAAATTTTCTCGCATTTAACTTTATTCTTATTTTGCATCACCTGTACAGCATGACGTGTTTTTTTATCAGGAATAAATCCTAAAAAGATTAGCCAGAATAAATTCTTGGAAACACAGACAGACTGATTGAATTATTTCTCAAATATGCAAAAATTAGTGAATGAAAGGTTTCGAAATCGAGCTCGCCAACGCCAGTGATATTAACCTACTTTTCGCAAAGTTTAACCTGGCACCCTCGTCTTATTTTTTGACAACTTTTCAATCACTTTACGATCAGTCTGAGCCGTCTTACTGGTCCCGGAGAATTTTCAAATCTGACCAAACGCTGTATTTTTTCGAGTCGTTTATTTTGCGCTGATCACTTTAGTGTACTCGTTTTTAATTTTTTGGTCACTTTCGCGTCCGACTTTTATTTGTGTTTGGTCATTTTATTTTTATTTTTTAATCATATTAATTAATAAATAAAATTTTTAGTTTTATTTTAATTTTATTTTAGATAATTTGTTTTTGTTTTAATTATTTAAATTTGTTTCTAACATATTAAAAGATAGAAATGTTGAAAATTAATATTTACTTTGGATCCCATTTTATCAACAACGGTGTAATAACTGGCATGGTATGGATAAGAAGAAAATAGAGAATATTCCCTCCACTCAGCTAGTACACACGCCCTTCTATTCACTACCCTTTTTTCTCACAATTCCACTATCTCATAACAAAAAATTACAGCTCATAAATCAGTTGATCCTTATCCAAAATCACAAAACTTTCGCACACTTTTTGATTCCACACACTCACAATTGTAAAACCTAATTCATCACTATAAATTCTAAAGATGATTCTCACCAAAGCGGCAGCCACAATACATAAAGGAGACTCATAGAAAATCAGTGTTTTGCTCACTAAAACCACACGAGATCCACCCTTCATCATCACCTTTTCCTCCTTCCGTAGCCGCACCCTTTCCATTTCACCTTCCCACCGTCTTCACCATTCTCATTATTGACATAGCGGAACTACTCTTTCAACAACCTTTCTCGTCATCGGCCACCATTATCAAACAATAAAACCACCTCCATTCTTTCCGGCGCCGAGAAACAAACACCTCATTCCAGCCAGAATTTCTTTCAACCACCATTACCCTTTAAAACCCAGTCGCACCATCAAACCCATCAAGATTTCCTTCATCATCGCCTTCTTGACTTATTTCGTTTGAAATATTGGTCTGACAAAGCTTAGATATAAGGTGCGGTAGCTGTGCTCATCGCTCGACGTCGCAGCTCATATTCTGCCATGTTTTTGCAACAACACCGAGCAACTCCACAGTGGTGTCGACATTAAGATCTTCAAGCTGCAGCAACAACATCACATTGTTACAAACTCGACATCACCCGCAACTTTATCATGTAAGGATTTTCAATTCTATTTCGATTACGAATTTTCTTTGCGTTTTGGTTGTGATATTGTATCTGGTGTGGTGTTTTTGTTCCAAATTATCATTTATAGACGTGTTGTTTGTTATAAGTTGGTTGTAGCTTTATCCTGTTCTGCTGGTGATGCTTCTTATTTAGAAATAGCTTGTTTGATCTGTGCGTATACAATGTATTGATGAAATTGTTATGAACATGGGTGTATTATTTGGTTAGTGTAGCTTGGTTTCGATTGTTCGTTATCCGTTTGTGTTCAGTTACAACCTCGCGAACTCAAGAGTTATTGCCATCAATTGATATGATGTTGTTGCTGCTGAGTTCTGTTGAATTTCTTTGCTAGTGTTTTAGTTTGCATTGGGTTGTATTAATAAAATGGCAAGTATGATGTTGTTCAATATCATGTTCATGGCATTCTTTATGTGGGTGGCTTGTGGTTGTTATTTCTTCTTTTAATAAATACAAGTTTGAAGAGTTTGATTAACATACTGCTACGGATTTCTACATGGATTAACATACCACTACTGTTCATTTGTATCTTGATATTTCTTCTTTTAATAAATACAAGTTTGAAGAGTTTGGTACCAGTCCCTTATTTTTATTTTGGAGCTTGTTTGGTATTTTGGTTACTACAGGGATTTTGGTTATTAGCATAGCTTACATTTTTGGCTAGTTATGATATTTGTTAGCTTATGTGTTAAGAGATTATGAGATTATGATATGTTTATATTTCCGTCTAATTATACGTTACTGGTGGGAGTGATTTGAGTGAATCTTGAATATAGAAATGTACAACATGCCTTTAATTTAGTTGCAGGTGTTTTGTCCTTTGTAACTCGTGGCATTTCCTATATCCTTTTATAATTTAATTCATTTACTTTACTGTTTCTAAAAATGTGTTACCTTGATTAAGTTTGGTGCGCATTGAAATCACAACAAATTTTGGTGATAGTTTTATTTCTGGCCATTAGACATTTCATTTGGACCCTTATAATAGACTAGCTTATAAATATAATTAAATCATAATGTGTTTCTATTAGTGGATTCGATAATTCATGTCGATTATGCCAAACTTTTGATACAATAATTTTGCAAGTTTCGATTATTGCGTATGACATTTCTATCGCATTGTTATCGCGCTCAAATCGACTTCGAATATATTTCATTTTAATTTCCTAATTTCAATAATCATTTTCCAAATTAAAATCACCTTTTATTCAATTTATTAAATAGTTTGTTTTTTTAAGACTATTTAAAATATTTTCTAAATAAAATTCTTGGATCATTTCAAATACATTTTCAAAACATGAGTAATCAAATCTTTTCTTAATTAAATTACGAAAGTAGTGAACTCTTGAGGTCTAGCACTTCTTGGGTTCTTAAACGGCCGCTCTTGAGGCGCACGCCTTGGCTTGTGTCAGTTTCGTCTTTCGCTTCTTAAAATGATTAATTTCCATTATAATCTAAAACTATTGTACAAGTACATTTTCAAGTCGATTAAAACACTTAACATTTAAAAATATTTTCTTAAATAAACTAAAATCCTAAATACTTAGGTTAATACACAATCCTTTTTCTTAATTAAATTATGGAAGTAGTAGGCTTTTGGGGTCCAGTACTCCTTGGGTCCTTGAACGAATGCTCTTGAGGCGCACGCCTTAGGTTGTGTTAATTCCGTATTTCGATTGTAAAAGACACTTAAAAGATAGTTAATCCCTTTAATCTTAATTAAAATACTTAACCTTTAAAAATAATTTTTCTTAAATCAAATTAAATTACAAACTACTTAGGTTAATATTTCTAAACTATTTTCTCAATTAATTATGGAAATAGTGGGCTTTTGGGGTCTAGCACTCCTTGGGTCCTTGAACAAACACTCTTGAGGCGCACGCCTTAAGTTGTGCTCGTTTCGATCTTCCATTTCTAAAAATCCTCCTAAAAACTCTTAACTTGTCCAAACCCTAATCCGATTAACACATCTAATTAAGATACTCTAATCAAATTCAAATTATTTTCCTAATCAAATTACGAAAGTAGTGGACTCTTGAGGTCCAGCACTTCTTGGGCCCTTGAACGAACGCTCTTGAGGCGCACGCTTTGGGTTGTGTTCGTTTCGATCTTTCGTTCCTAAAACACTCGCCCTAATTACATGGAAAAAGAAGCCCATTGTCCAACAAACATAATTTCATAATTAATAGAATGAAAAAGGTGTCGTTGAGATCTAGCATCTCAGTAATGCCCCGATTAATAGGTTGCGAGGCCGACGTCTCGTTTATCAAATAATCGTCATTCCTCCTCAAAATACTTATCAAACCTCATCCTCTCGCACCCGTGCGAACGAAACCCTAACACATTCAAATCAAACTCTTTTTCTCAATCAAAATCCATAACACACTTAATCAAATTCAAATAACTTTTTGCAAAGAACATTGTTTAGTCCATTCTTCCGCGTATATAAACTAGTGCTTCAGCCTCCCATAGCGAGCAGACAAGCCAACGTTTAGCAGTTAGAATGCGAACTAAACACTCGTTCATTAAAAAGAAAACCAACCAACCGTAGTCCCACGAACTACGAATGCTCTGACTTTCCCATTCCACGAGGGAATACGTAGGCACAAGGGCCCCAACCCTTAGCGAGCACCCTAATATAAAACCACCCATTTTCCCCTTAGAAAACAATATCTACCTTATAAGAAAACAAACAAACTAAGCTAACTTATCTCCCGTATCAAATCAAGAGGTTCCCGTTGAGTACAACGGGCGTAGAGGGTGCTAACACCTTCCCTTTGCGTAATCGACTCCCGAACCTAGAATTTGGTTGCGATGACCATTTTCTTATCCTTTAAAGGTTTTATCGATATTTTCCTATTCCTCCCTTGGAATGAATAAAGTTCGGTGGCGACTCTGTTCGAACTTTATTTCCGCGTCCATCGCGAGGATCGTATTTTTCGAGGTACGACAGATGGCGACTCTGCTGGGGAAATGCATTGCCCTATGCTAGAGAGAGTCAAGCCTAACTTGACTCGATTCGAGAGTGTTAGCTTCGCTTGTTTGATTTCTTCTTGTTTGTTTTCTCTTATTACTTCTTTATTTGCTTTGTGTTGCTTTCTCTTTATTATATGATGTTTATCATACTTGCCTGTTGGAGCCTGGGATAACATCACAAGTAAAGCTCTACACCCGAGCTTTGGAAAAAGAAGAGGGAACACATAGTTTAGATTTTGGAAGTAATTAGTGTTAGTCCCCAAGGACTCGCTCCTTGTGTGCCTAGCATGAAAGCTTCCCCTAGAGTAGACCTTTTCGTAGATCTCGTTGTAACGCAGCTAGCCTGTCGCACGACTTGATTCATGAAGGGTCCATGACTCTGGGAACCACTCTTAGCACCAATTTCTATCTTGGTGGTCGTTAGTGTTAGTCTCCGAGGACTCGCTTCTCGTGGGCATAGCATAAAGACTACACTCAGGAGATACCTTTTCGTATTCCCGTCACAATGCAGCTAGCCTGTTGCGTGGTGTTGATGGGATTGTTATCCGTAATCCTGGGAACCTTATCCATCAACTTATGAGTTATCCTGTGAGTGGGTTTATGGGTAAAGAATCTAGAACTATCCTTATAAAGCCTACCTGTTAGGGTGTTTTGCAAATGCTCGTGTTATCCTGGATCCTGATTATACCTGCATTGTATTCATCTGCATACAATTGCATCTGCATTCAATTGCATTTGCGTTCATCAACATTGCATATCATCCTCCAAAACCAAAAAACTCATCCATCCTTTGTCCATAACCCGCAGTTGATTTCCCGACGCCTGTATCAGACTTGAAGCCACTTTTTGAAGAATCATGGATTTAGAAGAATAGAACCAGTTTGCGTCAAGAGCAAATGTTGACTTGATGATGAACCAGCTAGACCAACTTGTGCAAGCTATGATAGCCTTGTCAAGGAAAGAGGACAACATTCAAAGGCCTACAGTCACTGAGAACGTCATTCTGCCTCAAGTGAATAATCTTGCCCAATTTCAGCCTATGCGGATCCCTGTTGGGAACCAAGTCATACAAGAATGTCACACTATTCGAGATGAACATGCCTCGTCTCATGATGCAGTTGAATACCATAGATTTGCATTCACCATGCCGAATTCCCGAGGGACAAGCTTGGTGGTGAATACTGAACAACCTCGAGATGTTGAGTTTACTGAAAGATGTCATGTGTTAGAAGAAAAGCTTGAAACCATGAAGGGGCTCGATTCTTTTGATCTGAATGCTTTGAACATGTGTTTGGTACCCGGACTTGTAATACCTCCAAAGTTTAAAATGCCAAAATTTGAGAAGTACAAAGGAGATAGTTGTCCAAAGCAACATTTGGTGATGATTTGCAGAAAGATGACTTCCAATGCTCTCAATAATAAACTTATGATCCACTGTTTCCAGGACAGTCTGAGTGGGGCATTGTTGAGTTGGTACATGCAGCTATAGAGTGGACATATCCAGTCGTGGTTGGACTTAGCCAGCGCCTTTGTGAAGCAATACCAATACAATCTTGACATGGCTCCTAACCGCATACAATTGCAAGGCTTATCCCAAGAGGAGAACGAATCCTTCAGAAGGTATGCTCAGAGATGGAGAGAGGTAGCCGCTCGCGTTCAACCACCACTTTTAGATAGAGAATTGGTTGACCTGTTCATAGATTCTTTGCAAGGCCCATACCTGGAAAAGATGATGAGCAATGGGACATCAAACTTCTCTGACTTGGTTTCTGTAGGAGAACGCATTGAGAGCCACCTCAAGAGTGGAAAAATTCAAGACGCCCTGAGCATTCAGGCTAGAGAGACTGAATCCATTGTCAGTTCTCAAGAAGGAAAGGAGGATGAAATCAATGCAATCTGGGGTACTCCACCAGCTCCATCTTCTGTACCTTATCCTCAATACCCAAGCATCTCAAATGTTCAAAGTCAACAATCCTATGGGCCTCCCTGTGCGATTCCATTCTCTCTACATGGTCAATATACTCCTGTCAATAGAGGTCCCCCTCGTCAACCACAGATTGCACAACAACATTCTTCACAACCTCGACGCTACTATAGTCAAAGACCAAAAAGGCATTTTGATCATTTGTTAGTGCCATTCAGTCATATATTTCCGCGTTTGATTAGTAGCGGGCTAATAGTGCCGAAGGGCTTGGATCCTGTTATTCCTCCATACCCACCAGGCTTTGACGCCAATGCACGATGTGGCTACCATACTGGCGCCATGGGGCATTCAACTGAGGATTGCAAACAGCTCAAAAACAAGGTCCAAGACTTGATTGAGTCCAAACTAATCTCATTTACACCTCGAGGTCTTCAAATCAACGTTAATCCTTCACTTGATCAGGTGGGTCCATCCGCCCATGTTATGGAAGAAGTTGCTGAGAGTAGGTGTGAAGAAGGCTATCATAGTGGTCTCGATGAACAAGAAAGCTAGCCCAACAGCAACTCAAGAGAGAAAGGCCCAATTCCTCAATGCTGGCAATCTTAGATCATGTCATTTCTATGCATTTGTAGTTTCTTTTATGTTAAGTGTTATTTGCTTTTAAACATTGTTGTTTATTAATGGTATTGTTAATGTAATGAACATGTATGTTTTGAATAAGTCCATTCGTATTCACTCATTTTTTATCATTTATTGCAAAAATCACAAAAAAAAATCACTTCATTTCCTTTATCACATTGCTGTTTAGCAAAGACTTGAGGGAGGATGACGAAAACGAGATACCCATAATTGCTGATGGTATGCTTTCGGATAGAATCCTGCCAAGGATGTACAGGCATTGTTTCAAATTCCTAAACACTGGAGAGATAAGGAGTTAATCCCTAGTTCACCACTTCGAGCCGAGAAGTAGAAGTTTCCTTCAGATATTCAAACCCTTACACTCAACCCGGGGCAGGGTAGTGTTCAGTTAATCTGACTCCGTATTCTTTTTTACACGTCCTGAGGTGACGAAGAAATCATGCAAAATCCAGAAGTTATGATGGTTGTTCTTCAATGACTACTGACTTGGCAGTCACAAGCCTTACTCTAAAAAAAAGTAAGAGAGCCCGCTAAGTCAAACACCTCAAAAAGAGACTTAGGAAAAAATTAGGGCAATCCCGATGGACTCGTAGAATAAAATCAGTCCATGCAAAATTAGGGATCAAAAATACAAAAACAAAAAAGGTCCTTAAATCCTCAAGCGAAGCAATATAAGATTCAGTGAACACCATATCAAAAATCAAAAGGTCACTGACGTCAATCAAAAACAAAATAAGATGACTGCCATTTCAAGCGAATCTTGAACCTTCCTCTTCATTCTTACACCGTCAAAATCTAAGTATGTGTGTCGATTTAACTGAACGTAGGACTGGAGATCATCACGAAGAAGGGGTGGATACAAATATAACTTTGAGCCTTATATCCTTTATTTCTATAACCGTGAACCAGACCACGTTACAACCCTCAAAAGACCTAATTGAGGCGGGGTTTATTCTGAAAGCATACTACAATAAGGTTGCGTAAACTGACTCCTACGAATTTGCTAGTCTTTTGAATTGGTATCATATTCTCGCTGTATCTTTCACACACCAGTAAATCAGCACTGCATTTGGACTAATGGTTCACTCGTCACACACTGACACACCATTCCAATAAATGATTTTTCAAAACGTGCATGAATGTCGCATTAAAATTACCATTTCTGAATGATCAATTTTAGCTGTAAATCAGCATTTGACATTATGAAAATTCCAACAAAGTGCAATCAGAGAAAAACTTGAGCATTCATTGGCACTGACTCGAATCGAGACTGTCTCATAACCTGTGGATCTGGGGCAAGTCCTTCAAAGCAATACTTAGTCAATCTAGGGCAAATCATCTCAATACCCTCCAGACTGGGGTAGACAGGTTGCAAAGGGGCAGATTCCCTTCATACTTTCAAAGATTGGTCAAGCCAACCGGGCCAGACACTAGTAACTGTTGGGTTCACAACAAGTGTTAAAAAACCCTTGGAGCAGAGCAAATGCACAATCAGAATGCATTGGTTAAGTCGCTACGCTCACACAATCAACATGCATCGGTTACGTCGCTGCGTTCATACAACCATTTGCAAGCCATCATGGCACATCAGCTAGAAGCGACACCTCTCAGGAACAAGCACGCAAATTCTACAAAGGGTTGAACTTGGGACACCAAGAACACCAACATCTGTCCTCTGATAATGGCACTATCAGATACTGAGTGTCAGGAAATCAAATCCTTTCACTAAATAAATTCCAACCCCGCTTGGCACCTCCCAAAAGTCCACCCCGTTGGCGCCTTCATAAAACTTATCACCTGCTTGAATTCGCATACGCATCACATACAATATACATGCACCATATTCATACATAACATAACCAATTTCCTTCTTCAACCCCCGAGTTGATAGATTACCTTGTCATAATGTTTTGACCCCCGAGTCAATGTTGTCCTTAGTTTCTCAACCCCCGAGTCGATATCATTATTTCCTTCTTCAACCCCCGAGTTGATAGATTACCTTGTCATAATTTTTTGACCCCCGAGTCAATGTTGTCCTTAGTTTCTCGACCCCCGAGTCGATATCATTATTACCTCCTTCAACCCTCGAGTTGATATATCATCTTGATCATTCTTGACCCCCGAGTCATTATTATCTTATTTTTTCCTTGACCTCCGAGTCGATATTGCCTTTACTTCCTTCCTCGACCCCCAAGTCAATATTGCCTTTACTTCCGTTCTCGACCCCCGAGTCGATATTGCCTTTATTTCTGTCCTCGACCCCGAGTCGATATTGCCTTTATCTCTGTCCTTAACCCCCGAGTCGATATTTGCTTTTACCTTCAACCTCTGAGTTGATATTTTGTTATTTCCTTTAAACCCTGAGTTCATAGATTACCTTGCCTTTATTTTCTCGACCCCCGAGTCGATATTGTCTTTATTTCCTCGACCCCCGAGTCGATATTACCTTTACCTTTCTTTCAACCCCTGAGTTGACGACAGTTTATCTTAATGTTTCTCGACCCCCGAGTCGATAGTGCATTTCCTTTTCTCAACCCCGAGTTGATATGTCAATATTCCCAGCGAGTCTTTCACCTTGCTCCATTTAATCCCCAATAATCCTTCTTTGGAAACCAGAAATAAAGCCTTGCCCAACTGCATTCCCGCATACATATGCATAACATTCCTGCAGAAATATGAAACCCCATAAAAATAAACAAGTTCATTTGCATTCCTGTATGCATCCAAAAAAAAATCTCAGCAGTTGTACCCATACATGCGTCTCCATACATTTCCATCCGGAATGGATCATCATGACATAATAAGGATCCAAGGTTCAGCGAGTATCTTGGTCAGCCCTCCTTTAGAGTCGGCAGTTCCTCTAAAGAGAGTTAATACCCTGTGTATGCTCAGAGAATTATATTCCCTAGCAAGTCATTCTTCAACCATGCAGTTGATAATGATAATCCCCAGCATCTTTAACATTTGTTGCTCCCCAAGCAGAGGTTATCCTATAAAGTTTCTTGTGAGCTTTTCCCCAAGCAGATGTTATCCTAAAAAGTTTCTTGTGAGCTTTTCCCTTGCAGAACTTGGCTAGCGAATCTCCTCCGAAAGGAATCTTGCTCAAACTATTTCATCCAGCACCTTTAAATGCTTGGGATACTGCTATGGTAATACAGAGAATCTCAGGTTGTTCTGTTTATTTTGCATCTTGCTCTACCATATTATTCGTTTCTCCCTACATTCTGTCCTTGTATTGCATTTATACTTTTTGGAGGACGAATTTTTGGGGTCTTCTTGTATCTAATTGCCTTCTACCATAAAAATGAACCCCATGCAGCAGTGCATTTTCTCGGGTTCAAGACAATTAGATATGGGCATCTGTCATACCCCAAATTTGTCCTACCCTTTTAAAATTTATCGCATTTAACTTTATTCTTATTTTGCATCACCTGTACAGCATGACATATTTTTTTATCAGGAATAAATCCTAAAATGATTAGCCAGAATAAATTCTTGGAAATACAGACAGACCGATTGAATTATTTCTCAAATATGCAAAAATCAATGAATGAAAGGTTTCGAAATCGAGCTCGCCAACGCCAGTGATATTAGCCTACTTTTCGCAAACTTTAACCTGGCACCCTTGTCTTATTTTTTGACAACTTTTCAGTCACTTTACGATCAGTCTGAGCCGTCTTACTGGTCCCGGCGAATTTTCAAATCTGACTTTCGAATCGTTTGTTTCGCGTTGATCGCTTTAGTGTACTCGTTTTTAATTTTTCTGGCACTTTCGCGTCCGACTTTTATTTGTGTTTGGTCATTTTATTTTTATTTTTTAATCATATTAATTAATAAATAAAATTTTTAGTTTTATTTTAATTTTATTTTAGATAATTTGTTTTTGTTTTAATTATTTAAATTTGTTTCTAACATATTAAAAGATAGAAATGTTGAAAATTAATATTTGCTTTGGATCCCATTTTACTCCCATTTTATCAACAACGGTGTAATAACTGGCATGGTATGGATAAGAAGAAAATAGAGAATATTCCCTCCACTCAGCTAGTACACACGCCCTTCTATTCACTACCTTTTTTTCTCACAATTCCACTATCTCATAACAAAAAATTACAGCTCATAAATCAGTTGATCCTTATCCAAAATCACAAAACTTTCGCACACTTTTTGATTCCACACACTCATAATTGTAAAACCTAATTCATCACTATAAATTCTAAAGATGATTCTCACCAAAGAGGCAGCCACAATACATAAAGGAGACTCATAGAAAATCAGTGTTTTTCTCACTAAAACCACACGAGATCCACCCTTCATCAATACCTTTTCCTCCTTCCGTAGCCGCACCCTTTCCATTTCACCTTCCCACCGTCTTCACCATTCTCATTATTGACATAGCGGAACTACTCTTTCAACAACCTTTCTCGTCATCGGCCACCATTATCAAACAATAAAACCACCTCCATTCTTTCCGGCGCCGAGAAACAAACACCTCATTCCAGCCACAATTTCTTTCAACCACCATTACCCTTTAAAACCCAGTCGAACCATCAAACCCATCAAGATTTCCTTCATCATCGCCTTCTTGACTTATTTCGTTTGAAATATTGGTCTGACAAAGCTTAGAGATAAGGTGCGGTAGCTGTGCTCATCGCTCGACGTCGCAGCTCATATTCTGCCATGTTTTTGCAACAACACCGAGCAACTCCACAACGGTGTCGACATTAAGATCTTCAAGCTGCAGCAACAACATCACATTGTTACAAACTCGACATCACCCGCGGCTTTATCATGTTAGGATTTTCAATTCTATTTCGATTACGAATTTTCTTTCCGTTTTGGTTGTGATATTGTATCTGGTGTGGTGTTTTTGTTCCAAATTATCATTTATAGACGTGTTGTTTGTTATAAGTTGGTTGTAGCTTTATCCTGTGCTGCTGGTGATGCTTCTTATTTAGAAATAGCTTGTTTGATCTGTGCGTATACAATGTATTGATGAAATTGTTATGAACATGGGTGTATTATTTGGTTAGTGTAGCTTGGTTTCGATTGTTCGTTATCCGTTTGTGTTCAGTTACAACCTTGCGAACTCAAGAGTTATTGCCATCGATTGATATGATGTTGTTGCTGCTGAGTTCTGTTGAATTTCTTTGCTAGTGTTTTAGTTTGCATTGGGTTGTATTAATAAAATGGCAAGTATGATGTTGTTCAATATCATGTTCATGGCATTCTTTATGTGGGTGGCTTGTGGTTGTTATTTCTTCTTTTAATAAATACAAGTTTGAAGAGTTTGATTAACATACTGCTACGGATTTCTACATGGATTAACATACCACTACTGTTCATTTGTATCTTGATATTTCTTCTTTTAATAAATACAAGTTTGAAGAGTTTGGTACCAGTCCCTTATTTTTATTTTGGAGCTTGTTTGGTATTTTGGTTACTACAGGGATTTTGGTTATTAGCATAGCTTACATTTTTGGCTAGTTATGATATTTGTTAGCTTATGTGTTAAGAGATTATGAGATTATGATATGTTTATATTTCCGTCTAATTATACGTTACTGGTGGGAGTGATTTGAGTGAATCTTGAATATAGAAATGTGCAACATGCCTTTAATTTAGTTGCAGGTGTTTTGTCCTTTGTAACTCTTGGCATTTCCTATATCCTTTTATAATTTAATTCATTTACTTTACTGTTTCTAAAAATGTGTTACCTTGATTAAGTTTGGTGCTCATTGAAATCACAAAAAAGTTTGGTGATAGTTTTATTTCTGGCCATTAGACATTTCATTTGGACCCTTATAATAGACTATCTTATAAATATAATTAAATCATAATGTGTTTCTATTAGTGGATTCGATAATTCATGTCGATTATGCCAAACTTTTGATACAATAATTTTACAAGTTTCGATTATTGTGTATGACATTTCTTTCGCATTGTTATCGCGCTCAAATCGACTTCGAATATATTTCATTTTAATTTCCTAATTTCAATAATCATTTTCCAAATTAAAATCACCTTTTATTCAATTTATTAAATAGTTTGTTTTTTTAAGACTATTTAAAATATTTTCTAAATAAAATTCTTGGATCATTTCAAATACATTTTCAAAACATAAGTAATCAAATCTTTTCTTAATTAAATTACGAAAGTAGTGAACTCTTGAGGTCTAGCACTTCTTGGGTTCTAAAACGTCCGCTCTTGAGGCGCACGCCTTGGCTTGTGTTAGTTTCGTCTTTCGCTTCTTAAAATGATTAATTTCCATTATAATCTAAAACTATTTTACAAATACATTTTCAAGTCGATTAAAACACTTAACATTTAAAAATATTTTCTTAAATAAACTAAAATCCTAAATACTTAGGTTAATACACAAACCTTTTTCTTAATTAAATTATGGAAGTAGTAGGCTTTTGGGATCCAGCACTCCTTGGGTCCTTGAACGAATGCTCTTGAGGCGCACGTCTTGGGTTGCGTTCATTTCGTCTTTCGTTTTTAAAAGACACTTAAAAGATAGTTAATCCCTTTAATCTTA
Source organism: Lathyrus tuberosus (assembly GCA_022829125.1). Lineage (NCBI taxonomy): Eukaryota > Viridiplantae > Streptophyta > Magnoliopsida > Fabales > Fabaceae > Lathyrus > Lathyrus tuberosus. The sequence goes on along the minus strand of JALAZF010000243.1, from coordinate 5,914,246 downwards.
ATTAAAATACTTAACCTTTAAAAATAATTTTTCTTAAATCAAATTAAATTACAAACTACTTAGGTTAATATTTCTAAACTATTTTCTCAATTAATTATGGAAATAGTGGGCTTTTGGGGTCTAGCACTCCTTGGGTCCTTGAACAAACGCTCTTGAGGCGCACGCCTTGAGTTGTGTTCGTTTCGATCTTCCATTTCTAAAAATCCTCCTAAAAACTCTTAACTTGTCCAAACCCTAATCCGATTAACACATCTAATTAAGATACTCTAATCAAATTCAAATTATTTTCCTAATCAAATTACGAAAGTAGTGGACTCTTGAGGTCCAGCACTTCTTGGGCCCTTGAACGAACGCTCTTGAGGCGCACGCTTTGGGTTGTGTTCGTTTCGATCTTTCGTTCCTAAAACACTCGCCCTAATTATATGGACAAAGAAGCCCATTGTCCAACAAACATAATTTCATAATTAATAGAATGAAAAAGGTGTCGTTGAGATCTAGCATCTCAGTAATGCCCCGATTAATTGGTTGCGAGGCCGACGTCGTGTTTATCGAATAATCGTCATTCCTCCTCAAAATACTTATTAAACCTCATCGTCTCGCACCCGTGCAAACGAAACCCTAAGACATTCAAATTAAACTCTTTTTCTCAATCAAAATCCATAACACACATAATCAAATTCAAATAACTTTTTGCAAAGAACATTGTTTAGTCCATTCTTCCGCGCATATAAACTAGTGCTTCAGCCTCCTATAGCGAGCAGACAAGCCAACGTTTAGCAGTTAGAATGCGAATTAAACACTCGTTCGTTAAAAAGAAAACCAACGAACCGTAGTCCCACGAACTACAAATGCTCTGACTTTCCCATTGCACGAGGGAATACATAGGCACAAGGTCCCCAACCCTTGGCGAGCACCCTAATAAAAAACCACTCATTTTCCCCTTAGAAAATAATATCTACCTTAGAAGAAAACAAACAAACTAAGCTAACTTATCTCCCGAATCGAATCAAGAGGTTCCCGTTGAGTACAACGGACGTACAGGGTGCTAACACCTTCCCTTTGCGTAATCGACTCCCGAACCTAGAATTTGGTTGCGATGACCATTTTCTTATCCTTTAAAGGTTTTATCAATATTTTCCTATTCATCCTTTGGAATGAATAAAGTTCGGTGGCGACTCTGTTCGAACATTTTTTCCGCGTCCATCGCGAGGATCGTATTTTTCGAGGTACGACAGTTACATCAAGAGATTAAAAGAGAGGCATGACACGCAGGTCGTATTTTAAAATCCCAAAACAAAATAAAGGAAAACTAAGGCCATAACTGATCACCACAAGAGAAAAATAATAAATATACTTTTATTCTTATTAATTTAAATCTTGTTAATTAAATAAATCAAATTAAATTTCAACGAGGGTCAGTGGACGGGGTTTGAAGGGGCAGCGCCCCGACGAAAAAAAATTTAATGAACAATTCAATTGAAATCGGCGTCGCTTTTCGCATCAACACTTGATATTTTCCATAAAATTAAAGGACAACTTTTGTGCCATCACAACCCTAATCGCAGACCTTTTAGATAGCACAACCTTTGTACCGTCATGAACCCTAATGCAACAATTCCATATCATCAAAACACCATGATCAATAATTCAGTATGATTGATCCATGTGCCACTGCTTCACCATACTAAAGTCGGATTCCAAAGAAAATGAACATGGATCGCTCAAAGGAATAATGATCATTACGTGATTTAAATAAATGAAATAGAAACAGTATATCCAATATACCATCTTTGGAGGATTCTTAGTTATTAGGACTAGTAGTGGTCATTGGATTCAATGTCACATTTCCCTATTTCCATTTTCATATTGTAATGTTCCATGGAGCTTTGCCATTTATGAGCTACCATTCTTGAATAAAATCAGATTTTGGACCATTCAATTCTTGTTATTTACCATTCCTCTACTTTTCTTTGTTATGCAAAATGTCATTTATTTGTTAATAATGATTTTGAAAGCGAAAAGTTTTGAAATAAAAACAATATTTCTTGAAAACACGATGAAAACATAATTTGCTTTGGCTTGTGGAATGATTTAGTGAAATCACATGCTCCCTAAGAGGTCTTAATGCGGCAGAAGCACTGATAGACCATTTTGCATGAAATTCCCCAGTGAAGCATAATTTGATTGAAAATACCTCTTTGGATTGATCCTTTGGTCATGAATGGTTACCAAGATCGAAGAGAGTTATCCCCAGTATACTCCATGGATGAGTATTTGAATGATGAAGATTTTTATCTCCTCAGTAAGCTACTATAGCTTTTTACCTCCCTAAGTGAAGTGGATATATTCCCTAGAGAACCTCTGGACGGTTGTATTCCCCAGATTCAGTGTGACTCTTTACCTTCTCAGTGGAGTGGATATTTTTACCAATTCCCCTTTGAGTCTCCAGTTTTCTTGTCTCTTTTTAGAGTCGGCTCTTGCATATTATCGAGCATTCGCATCATTGTCACATAATGTGCATTTAGCATTTTTCCAGGTCTCTTGAGATTGATGGTCGTCACAATTTCCTGTCTAAGTCTGGTTATTACCGCCTTCTTTGTCGAACTTTGGTTGTTGTCTGTATCCCCAGAAAGTCTAGTTGTTACTAGCAATCTCCGGTAAACTGCCGTTTATTGTTGACACTTGTCACATAGTTTAATCTCTTATTGTTACTGGTTGGGTTATTACCAGTATTCTTGTGAAGTGCAGTTATACCACACTGTTTACTAGTTCGACCGTCACCGGCACCCTTAAGCTTGTCACCTCCGGTATCTTTTTATTTGTTATTACCAAAATCTTGTTGAAGTTCAGTAATTACTGGCATCGTTTGGACTCCAATTATTATTGGTCTTAGAATCTTCGGTTATTACCACTTCCCTTTAAAATCCAGTGATTTCTGGCATTATTTTAAAATCAAGTCATTATTGGTATCCAAAGTCCTGTGATTACTGGCATTGTTCAAAACCAATCATAATTGGTTAGTTATAATTGTTTTTCTCTTTACCGTCTTACTCTTTTCAAGTCCAGTCATGACTGGAATCGTTTCGTTAGAAGCTGGTCATAACCTTTGCTTACAAACTAAGTCCAAATTTTTGTTGGCACATACAGAAGAGTTTAATTACCCTGTATTTTCCTGATGGCTCTTGGAAGGTCACGTATGAATCTTCATTCTAGAGAGTTTCTAGAAGTTTGGATGTTATTCTTATTTGATGTACATTTAAAGGTATGAAGTAAGATCAGCTCACCATGGCCATTGATGTACAGTTAGATTGAGTTGTCTAAACATCTCCATCTCGTACTCTCATTAGAGTTGCCCTTTTGTATGTTCTCACAATACATCTCTGCTGTGTCAACAGACCCTAAAACATTTACATCATGAGGATTTAGTGTTTGAAAATTAGCCCAGGAAATGTTGTTTACAGAGTTAGAATATCTAAGGTGGATGCACAGTTTGTATATATTAGAATGTCCCTACAAAGTTTCATTGTTTCAAATAAAATCACAAGAAATACAGGGCCAAACCAGTTCAAGAGTTTCAGCCAAGGTCAATCAAATCCAAAAAAATCAAGTTCATCATATCATCTTGAAAATTAAAAAAGAGAAAAGAAAAGTATCATTGCTCAAAGCTTGTAAGAAGAGTCTACCTATAAAGTTTGACATGTTTCCCTTTGAGTCATGTGTGAAGACTTGGCAATTGGCAGCAATGAAGAACTTGAATCTGCAATAGACATGTACAAGACCTGTCATCCAAAATCAAGCCAAACTCTCAAAGTTTGTTACACAAAAAAAATCTGTCATGATGTTTTTAAACTGATTAAAACCAGGAAATTTCAAACAAAACCTGTCATCCAATTCCCAATTCCAATCCCAAAACTTGTAAATCCTAAACATGTGCTAGTACCAAAACCTGATGTAACCTGCTGTCTGTCATACCCCAAATTTGTCCTACCTGTGTATGATTTTCATCTGTACATCCACCCACTGACAATTATTCAGAAAAAATACAAAAATATGTTGTCTTCAACTTTATCTCTCCTTTATTTCTTATCCTTTTTTATTTTTAAGTCATATCTACCTTGTAACCATTTTTATCCTTAATCCAATTAAATAGCCATTTCAATATTCATTTAAATTTCATATCCAAAACCAATTCCCAAAATTATCCATCCATATCCATTTATTTCCATATCCATTTTTTACCCAATTCCATTATCCAATTTCCTTATTTTAAGTTATCCATTTTTTTTCTATCCATTTTAGTATCCATTTCAAAACCATTTTATTTTCACATGCCATTATCCAAATAATTTAATACCTAGTTTTTCAAATCCTTTGTTCAATGTTCATTTCAAACAAAATTCAAAAATCCAAATCACCATTTTTTGTATATTACACATCCATATTCTTTTCTTTCCAAAAGCCCATGTTACCAAAATAGATGTCTGTCACACAAATTCCAAAATAAAACCATTTCTAAAAAATGCCATAAAAGCCCAAGTTTTGAGAAAAATAAGAGGAAAAGTTCATGGAATTCTACAAAGGTCCAAGACCATTATTACAAGATGAATTACAAAAGAACAAAAGGTCATAAATAAGCCAATGGGATAGTACAAGCTGCAACATTTTTTTCAGCCATCTACTACATATCAGTGGCACTACTACCTACATGAATTGCCTTCCTTTGCCAAATTTCCACTCACAATTCATGCAGGACCCACACGCAATTCAAAAGCATTTGCGCAGCGATTTGATTGAGTAATAAAAAGAGATTTTACGCACACAGCCTCCATTTTCAACGTACTGCGTACAACAATCAGCCCCACCTCAAACCATGATCTCACAAACCATAATAGTCCAAATGCAAATACCAGCTGCACATTCACCACACAAACCAATGGACCCCACATGAGAGACGAAACCGTTAGAGATTTCCAGCAACATACAACAAATGCGGAATACGCAACACAATCGTAAAACGCAGCATCAGCAACGCTAGCCTCTTTCCAAAATCAATCTCATTTCACACTATAAATAGCACAACCAATTCACACCTCAAAAAAGCCAGAGCCGCCACTCTCACCTTCATAAATCCCTTCATTCACCCTCTCTTAACCCACCTTCAACCCTTCACTCAACAACCCATCAACAAACGACTCACCCTTCTTCAATTCCTCCCCGCTCAACTTCACTTCTCCCAACCCTTCACCTTTGCCAACAACAACAACATTTCGAAACCCATATAACAGGACCAAACAGAACAACCTTCAATGTTCTCTTAATCCAACCAAACTTTGATTCAGCACACAAATCTACAAACTCCAAAAAAACCAAATCAAACACAAACCTTCTCAAACCCGCAAACGAGAAACGAAATCAGATCAGAAACATTGACGGAGAAGAAGAAGAGAGGTCGACGAGTCGAAAAGAAAAACCAAATCGTGAGAGGAAACAAACCTGAGAAGTCAAAATCGGATCGAAACAAAACCTCTTTGAGTAAGAGAATCGGACGAAACAAAGTTTGGATCGGAGTGATTGTGTGTGTTGTTCTTGTTTATTCATCACTTTCATACATTTTCTGATGATGGTGATGTGTCTCAAGCGAGTTTTTTTCTCTTATGACTGATTTCTTTTTTTTTTTTTTGTAAGCTTGGTCTTAAAAGAATAAAATCTTATAATCCATTTTTGTTTTCCTTAGCTGGTCTTATGTGTTAGTTGTAGTGGGCCGAAGAGCCATGAGGCCCATCTTGTTTCCTCACACCCTATTTACTGCGGTTCACCCCTCCTTTTCCTTACTTTCCTTTAGTTTTTTATATCATTTTATATTTGTTTTTTGTGGATTTTAGAAGTTTTTTAGGATGTTGTGAATTTTTATTATTTTGTATGACTTTTAATTTTTTTGGTTTCATTTTCAATTTAGTGGGCCAATGATCTAGTAATATTCATGATTTAATTGGCTTGTTCAAACCAATGGAATTTTGATATGTATGAGGCCTACCTATTTATTTATTTTTATTTCAATTTATTCACTATTTTCTATTCATTTTGTGGGTCAATGAAAACCATATATCGATTGATTTATCGATTTCTCGACTAAATCTCGATAAAGGTGAGACCTTTATTCTTTTGCCCATTTATTTCGATTTTATTTCATTTCCATTATTTTCCTATTATTTTTATTTATTTTGGGTCGATGAAAACCAAATATCGATCGATTTATCGATTTCTCGATTAAATCTCGATAAAGGTGAGATCTTTACTCTTTGTATTCACCTTTTCGATTTTATTTCATTTTTATTTATTTTGGGTCGATGAAAACCAAATATCGATCGATTTATCGATTTCTCGATTAAATCTCGATAAAGGGTTGACCTTTACTCTTTTTATTCACCTTTTCGATTTTATTTCATTTTTATTTCATTTTGGGTCAATGAAAATTAAATATCGATCGATTTATCGATTTCTCGATTAAATCTCGATAAAGGTGAGACCTTTATGCTTTGTACTCATATTTTCGAATTAATTTCTTATTTGTCACTTTGTATTCTTTTATTTTCACTTTTGGTCAATGAAAGTCAAAAATCGTTGATTATCGATTTGCCGATTAAATCCGATTAAGACGAGGCCAACTTTAATTTTATGTCAATATTATATCTTGTCATATTATCTTGATTATACTATTGTTCATATTATCCTATTATTATTGTTCATATCATATTCATATTTATTTATCTAATCTTTTTTTCATGTGTTCACATTAAATCAAAACAATCTAACAAATATCGAAACCCTAAAAACAATCATGTTAATGGACTGTTGATTATGATCATCCACTTGCTCGACGCTTGCTCAAGGATTAGTTTAGGACACTTCGCACACACACGGCTTTCTCTTGGGCTACCATACAACGAGACCCTTTATTTCATGTCAACACTTGTATTTTACATGTAACCCACTCCCATTCCGATGTACGCATTTATTATTGCTTTGATTATGGTTTGTTTACTAGGAGCACCCCTAGGGACTAGCATAGACAACCCATTCTCAAACCAAATTCTCGATTCGTCGTCGAGCCATTTGCAACCAAACCCTCGATTCATCGTCGAGTCATCTTCAAACCAAACCCTTTTGGCAAATAAACCCTTGATCCAACGTCAAGCGGATTTTCATAATCAAACTCCAAAAACAATTAACGATTATCGTAACTCTTTAAGGTGAAAAATGGGGGTTCAAGTCTTTGATCTTCCTTCGATTATTTGGGTGCGAGTTCTCTTACTCGTGTGTGAGCAATTGACGCCTCTTCTTTTAACAAATCGAACCCTTTTCAAAATAACCAAGCGCATACAATAAACCCTTGATCCAACATCAAGCGGATTTTCATAATTAAACTTCAAAAACGACTAACAACTATCGTAATTCTTTTTCAAGGTGAAAAATAGGGGTTCAAGTCTTTGATCTCTCTTCGATTATTTGGCTGCGAGTTCTCTTACTCGTGTGTGAGCAATTGGCGCCTCTTTAAAAATCAACCAACTCCCTTGTTTCGTGGGCATACCACGAACTACGACTGCTCTGATTCTTTACTCTCGTCCGAGTAAAGATACGTAGGCACAAGATTGCGATGATCTTGGCGAGCTACCTTCGCTCCATTTTTTGTCTCCCTCTATCCCTTCCCGTAGTCGAACTATGATTGCTCTAATTTCTCATTCTCGTCCGAATGAGCATACGTAGGCCCGAGGTCGTGATGACCTTGCCGAGCACCCTATCCTTAAACCACCCATTTCCCCTTAGTATCTTTTCCTTTTATCTTTACATTTTCGCATTTATTTTAGAGAAGAAAATAGACAAACTTAGCTAACGAGTATCGCGATTCGAATCAAGAAGTTTCCGTTGAGTACAACGGACGTGAGGGGGTGCGCGTACCTTCCCCTTACGTAACCGACTCCCGAACCCGGAATGTGGTTGCGACGACCATGTTCTTATCTATCTCCTTAAAGGTTTTCTCGCTATTTTCCTTTCCCTCTTTTGGGATAAATAAAGTTCGGTGGCGACTCTGTCTAACCGTTTTCCGCGCCTTTCGCGCGAAGGGTCGTGTCTTCGATTAAGCGATTTTTTTCGAGGTGCTTTAAATGGAGACTCTGCTGGGGTTGTGCATTGCCCTATGCTAGAGAGAGTCGAGCCTATCTTGATTCGAATCGCTAGCTCTTTAGCTTTGTTTACCTTTTTCTTCTCGTTCGCTCATTTACTTGCTTTCCTATTTCCTTATTTGTGTTACCTTTTGTAACATTGTTGGGTTGTTCTGATATTAGGAACTTTGTGAGATGGCTCTACACCCGAGTCTGAGCATAACCCTAGGATTAGGGTGGTGGTTGTGTAGTGTAGGCTTGCGTGGTCTCTTCCGCGTGAGTTGAAGCGAAAACCCTGCTTGGAGTAGATTCCCTTGGAGATATTATTGTTGTGGTGAATCTTTGCCATGGTGGTAATACTTTCGAGGTGGGTCGTTGATCCCAAGGACCATTAACCCAATTTATCCATGGTGGTTGGTAGCGTTAATTATATGTGAGTTAATGCGAATGCCCCAATCAGATGAGATCCCTCGAACGTATTACTTCCTGACAGTAATATTTTTGACCTCGATCTAAGATTCTGAGAACCCTATTTAGAACCCGTGTGTCGATGGTTGTGTAGTGGGCGCCTCCGAGGAATCTTTCTCGTGGGGAAGAAATAAAGACCTCACCTAGACGAGATTATTTTGAGGATATTATAGTCGGATGTCTCTTTGTCTTGGTTATAATGTTTTTGAAATATATACATAACTCTAGACACCTACCCGTCTTAGAAACCTACCCATGGGTTTTCTTGATCCTAGTTGTGGTTCTTGACCCGTCACCTCCGGCCAACCGCAGAATTGTTTGAACCTGTGATCTGCGATCCTGGATCTTACATCTTGCATTGTATCTCATATCATTGCATTGCATTGCTTCTGTTACACATCTTGCATTGCATTTTCAACCTCAGAATCTCACTTTAACTTCCTTCCTTCTCCAGTAAATCAAGTTGATTCCTCGACACCAGTACGCAACTCAAGCTAATACCAGACAAATGATGGAGCATATTCAACAAGAGCAAGCTGCCTTCAGAGAAAAGTTGGACTCTATCAAGGGAAAGATCGATCAGATTCTTGAAGCCATCATGATGGCCAGAAAGGAAGAAGAATTGCGTGAAGCCGCTGCCGCCAAAAACAATGCACCCATTCAAGGATCTACCTCAAGGATCTCTGTTCCTGTTCCCAACCCCGTCACTTATGGGATACCAATGGACTTCGCTCCTGCCACATCTCAACCACCTCCAACATCTGGAGTTACTGTTGGTGTCATTCCATAAGCCCAACCTGTTGTCACTCAGATTCCTATTCCTCATGCTGAAGAAAATCTGGTAGATCAGTACGATGAGGTACAGAATTACCATGCTGCTATCCCAATTATCAATCATACTGCGGCTCAAGATTCTGAAGCTATCAAGATGTGTCGTGATCTAGCTGAGAAACTCTGAGTCATGGAGGGACGCAACTCAACTTCTCTGAATGCTCTGGATATGTGCTTGGTGCCAGATGTTGTCATTCCTCCTAAGTTCAAAGTACAAGAATTCCCGAAGTACAAAGGCCTCAATTGTCCCCACATGCATCTAAGGATGTACTGCCGCAAGATGGCTGCACATGCCAAAGAGGAAAAGCTGATGATCCATTACTTCCAAGACATCTTGTCTAGGGCATCTCTTGAGTGGTATATGCAGCTGGAGCGTAGCAATGTGCGCACTTGGGATGATCTAGCTGATGCATTTGTCAAGCAATACAAGTACAACACCGGCCTTGCTCTGAATCGTACTCAACTTTAGAGTATGGCTCAAAAGGACAACGAATTCTTTAAGGAGTACGCGCAACGCTGGAGAGAGCTAGCTGCAAGGGTGCATCCACCTCTTATTGATTGTGAACTGATTGACATCTTCATGGGTACCTTACAAGGCCAATACTACGAGAAGCTAATCGGTAATGTTTCTGCCGGATTCTCTGATTTGGTGATTGTCGGTGAGAGAGTTAAAGAAGGTCTGAAAAGTGGAAAGATTCAAGGAGGATCTAGCAATCAGTCTCAAGCCAAGAAGCCCTTCAATGGATACAAAAAGAAAGAGGGCGAAACAAATGTTGTCTCTGCTCAAAAAGGGCAAGCTCCACAAGCTCCCGCTCCAATGCTTTATCAAATCCCTTACTTCCAGTATCCGTACGTTTCTGCTACGCAATACGCTCCAATGCCTTATCAGCCAACAGTTCAAGTTGTTCAAGCTCCAATGCCTTAACAACAGGTTCCTCAGCAACAACATACAATCAGCAAGGGTATCAATATCCTCCTCAGAATCAACAACAGAGAGCTGCTCAACAACGTCAGCCTAATCAACAGAGGACAAGGAGGTCTGATAGGGACTTTGATCATCTGCCAACATCATATGCTCAGATCTTTGCTCAGTTGATGGAGAAGAGGGCCATTACTCCGAGGGACTTAGCTCCTCCAACTGTCATTCCCCCAGATTATGATGTTAATGCTCATTGCGAGTTTCATAAGGGTGCTCCAGGGCATACGATCGAGGACTGCAGGGCTTTCAAACACAAGGTTCAAGACATGATCGACTCAAAGTTTCTCACGTTCAATGGGAGGGCTCCGAACGTCATCAAAAACCCGCTGCCGCCGCCAAACTAGTGCCAGCATCAAGTCGAATCAAGTCAAGTTCTCCTCGAAGAAGGCAGTCATTGTTGCCATCCCATCATTTTCATTCTTGTATTTACGTCTTTACTTGTTTAAGTATTGTATGCTTTGAACATTGTCGTTTGTATTTGGTTTTCTTAATGTATTGACTATGCATGTTTTGAATCAGTTATGTCGTATTCACTCTTTTTTTTTCATTTACTGCAAAACACCGACACATTTATTATCCACTTCACTCTCTTTATCAACTGTCGCTTAGCAATGATTTGAGGGAGGATGATGACAACGAAATACCCATAATTGCAAAATGTATGCTTTCGGATAAAATCTCGTCGATGATGTACAGGCATTGTTTCAATTCCCCAAACACTAGAGAGACAAGGAGTTAATCCCTAGTAAACCACTTCGAGCCAAGAAGTAGTAGTTTCCTTCGGATCTACAAACCCTTACACTCAACCTGGGGCAGGGTAGTGTTCAGTTAACCCAACTACACACTCGAATCATAAAGCTAAATTCAAAAGACATGACGGTTGTTCATCAATAACCATGACTTGGCAGTCACAATCCTCCAACAAAAAAAAAACAAAAATCAAAAGCCTGCTAAGTCGAACACTTCAAATGAGACTTAGGCAAAAATCAAGGCAACCCTGATGGACTCGACAAGCGAAATTAGTCCATGCAAAATATAGGGATCAAAAACAAAATCAAAAGAGGCCCTCAAATCCTTAACCTCAACAAAATAATACATAGTGACCACCAAATCAAAATCATAGGGTCACTGACATCCATCAAAAACAAAATAAGGTGACTGCCATGTCGAGCAAACCTTGAATTATCACTCTTACACCGTCAACCCTTTTGGAATACAAACCTGTGCATATTTAACTGAACGTAGGACTGGAGTTCATTACGAAGAAGGGGTGGGTACAAACCAAGTTTTGAGCCTTATATCCTTTTGTTTCATAACCACGAACCAGACCACGTTACAACCCTCAAAAGACCTAATTGAGGTGAGGTTTATTCTGAAAGCATACTATCGCAAAGTTGCGAAAACTAACTCCCCGTATTTGCTAATCCTCAGCATTGGTGTCATTCTCCTTGCTATACCTTTCACACCATCAAAATCAGCACACGTTTGGGCTAACGGTCCATTCATCTCACTATCACGACACTCTAATAAACAACTCTTTTTCAAAGCTTGCATGAGCATTGTATTAAGATTACCATTTGTGAATGTGCAATTTTAACTGCGAATTAGTGCCAGACATCAAAGACATTCTAACTAGGGGCAATCAAAGAGGAACTTGAACTTTCAGTGGTGCCAACCCGAAGCAAGACTCCCTCAAAACCCACAAGCTGGGGCAAATCTTTCAGCAGCTCAATCAGGGGCAACTCATCTCAAAGCACATCAAAGATCAACTGCCAAAGATTAGACATCGTCAGAACTGGTTAGTCAGGGGCAGACCATTACCATGTTCAGACTGGGGCAAGATCCATTACAGCAGGCAGATCCCTTTGTATCTTCAAGTTGTTGCAGAAGGCTATCCTGACCGTTAAGCATAGAGTTATGGATCTCTCAGGAGTGAACCCATAATTCATCAACAAGTAATCAAACTCAGAGCTTCAAGAGCATCTTCGTCTGCTTCATTCGTGGCGTCTTCAACGAACTGAGTGTCTAGGAAATCAAATCCCTCCCACCGCCCAAAAGTCCAATCCGCATTGGCAACTACCAAAAAGTCCACCACACTGGCACCCTCAAAACATATCCAATCACCCGTCTGCAATCATATGCATCACATTCGATATCATAGACATTATATGCATCATGTGCATCCCAAAAAACCAAATCATACTTCCCCAGCACTTGCATCTCCGCGCGTCGGCATTTGCATTGCACATCATTAAAAAATAAAGCATTCATACATGCGCAGGATCCAGGATCAGTCTCGAGACATCCAAGGCGATCTTCAGCACAGTCAAAGGCATTTTTCTTCAAATCAGTGGGCGTTCCTCACGAAGCCAGATTTCCAAGCAAGTATTCAGCCCAGCCAGGGGCATCTTCTGCAAATTCGTGAGCACTCCTCACGAAGTTGTTCAACCTTGTGTTGATCAAGACAAGAGCTCAAAGCAATCTTCAGCCCAGTCAGGGGCACTTTCTTCAAGTTCATGGGCTTTCCTCATGAAGTTCTTCAACCTTTTGTTAATAAAGTTGTGATCTCCAAGCAAGTCAGTGTGCATTCCTCATTGGGTCGTGTTCCTCAACTTTTTGTTGCTGGGGTCGTCATCCTCATCCCAACCAAAAAACATTCCTCCGAGTCAGTGGGCGTTCCTCATTGAATCTTTTCTTCAGGTCGAACTACGATTGCCCTGATTCTTTATTCTCGTCCAAGTAAAGATACGTAGGCACAAGATTGCGTAGATCTTGGCGGGTTACCTTCTCCATTTTTCATTGTTTTCCCTTCCCTCTTCGTGGGCTTTCCTCATTGAGTTCTTTACTTCAACCTTTTGTTGATGTCTCCAGATAAATCTCACTCATCATATCCCCAGCAAACTCGACCTTTTGTCAATTGCTTTACTATCATCCTTTTGGTGGTAGCCGTTCATATTGTCAATTCAACCTTCATCCTTTTGATGTTGGTCCTCACGAATAAGAAGTTCCTATCATCCTTTTGGTGGTAGTAGCTTATTTTGATCCGTCATCCTTTTGGTATCGTCGATCCATAAACCCTTGGTCTGTGTGTCATCCTTTTGGTGAGTGACAGCCTGTGTGGGTGTGCCCTATTATCCTTTTGGTAATAGCAGGTTGTGTGTGTGTGTGCCCTATTATCCTTTTGGTAATAGCAAGCTGTGTTGTGTGCCATACTATCCTTTTTGTAGTAGCAGGCTGTGTGTGTGCCCTATTATCCTTTTGGTAGTAGTTTTGGTAGTAGTAGGCTGTGTGTGTGCCCTATTATCCTTTTGGTAATAGTAGGCTGTATGTGTACCCTATTATCCTTTTGGTAGTAGCAGGTTGTGTATGTGCCCTATTATCCTTTTGGTAATAGTAGGCTGTGTGTGCGCCCTATTATCCTTTTGGTAATAGCAGGCTGTGTGTGTGCCCTATTATCCTTTTGGTGGTAGCAGGCTGTGTGTGTGTCCTATTATCCTTTTAGTAGTAGCAGGTTGTGTGTGTGCCCTATTATCCTTTTGGTAGTAGCAGGCTGTGTGTTTGCCCTATTATCCTTTTGGTAATAGCAGGCTGTGTGTGTGCCCTATTATCCTTTTGGTAATAGCTGGCTATTTGTGTGCCCTATTATCCTTTTGGTGGTAGCAGGCTGTGTGTGTGTCCTATTATCCTTTTGGTAGTAGCAGGCTGTGTGTGTGCCCTATTATCCTTTTGGTAGTAGCAGGTTGTGTGTTTGCCCTATTATCCTTTTGGTAATAGCAGGCTGTGTGTGTGCCCTATTATCCTTTTGGTAATAGCTGGCTATTTGTGTGCCCTATTATCCTTTTGGTAATAGCAGGCTGTGTGTGTGCCCTATTATCCTTTTGGTAATAGCAGACTGTGAGTGTGCCCTATTATCCTTTTGGTAATAGCAGGCTGTGTGTGTGCCCTATTATCCTTTTGGTAATAGCAGGCTATGTTGTGTGCCATACTATCCTTTTGGTAGTAGTAGGCTGTGTTGTGTGCCATATTATCCTGTTGATAATAGCAGGCTTTGACATCATTTTCATCCTTTTGGTGGAAGGGTCTGTGTGTGTGTGTGCCCTATTATCTCATCGGTAATAGCAGGCTTTGACCTCATTTTCATCCTTTTGGTGGGAGGGTCGGTGTGTGTGTGTTCACTATCATCCTTTTGGTGATAGGTCTATCATCCTTTTGGTGTCAGATTTCTTGTATTTCAACTTCTCAATCCTTTTCTTTCTTTCAGACAAATTTATGGTCTTCTTCATATCTAATTGTCTTATACCTCGAAAGACCGAACGCCGTAGCAGTTCATCTAACTCAGTTTAAGCCAATTAGATAGGGGCATCTGTCATACCCCAAATTTGTCCTACCTGTGTATGATTTTCATCTGTACATCCACCCACTGACAATCATTCAGAAAAAATCCAAAAATATGTTGTCTTCAACTTTATCTCTCTTTTATTTCTTATCCTTTTTTATTTTTAAGTCATATCTACCTTGTAAACATTTTTATCCTTAATCCAGTTAAATAGCCATTTCCATATTCATTTAAATTTCATATCCAAAACCAATTCCCAAAATTATCCATCCATATCCATTTATTTGCATATCCATTTTTTACCCAATTCCATTATCCAATTTCTTTATTTTATGTTATCCATTTTTTTTCTATCCATTTTAGTATCCATTTCAAAACCATTTTATTTTCACATGCCATTATCCAAATAATTTAATACCTAGTTTTTCAAATCCTTTGTTCAATGTTCATTTCAAACAAAATTCAAAAATCCAAATCACCATTTTTTGTATATTACACATCCATATTCTTTTCTTTCCAAAAGCCCATGTTACCAAAATAGAAGCCCGTCACACAAATTCCAAAATAAAACCATTTCTAAAAAATGCCATAAAAGCCCAAGTTTTGAGAAAAATAAGAGGAAAAGTTCATGGAATTCTACAAAGGTCCAAGACCATTATTACAAGATGAATTGCAAAAGAACAAAAGGTCATAAATAAGCCAATGGGATAGTACACGCTGCAACATTTTTTCAGCCATCTACTACATATCAGTGGCACTACTACCTACATGAATTGCGTTTCTTTGCCAAATTTCCACTCACAATTCATGCAGGACCCACACCCAATTCAAATAGCATTTGCACAGCGATTTGATTGAGTAATAAAAAGAGATTTTACGCACACAACCTCCATTTTCAACGTACTGCGTACAACAATCAGCCCCACCTCAAACCATGATCTCACAAACCATAATAGTCCAAATGCAAATACCAGCTGCACATTCACCACACAAACCAATGGACCCCACATGAGATACGAAACCGTTAGAGATTTCCAGCAGCATACAACAAATGCAGAAGACGCAACACAATCGTAAAACACAGCATCAGCACCGCTAGCCTCTTTCCAAAATCAATCTCATTTCACACTATAAATAGCACAACCAATTCACACCTCAAAAAAGCCAGAGCCGCCACTCTCACCTTCATAAATCCCTTCATTCACCCTCTCTTAACCCACCTTCAACCCTTCACTCAACAACCCATCAACAAACGACTCACCCTTCTTCAATTCCTTCCCGCTCAACTTCACTTCTCCCAACCCTTCACCTTTACCAACAACAACAACATTTCGAAACCCATATAACAGGACCAAACAGAACAACCTTCAATGTTTTCTTAATCCAACCAAACTTTGATTCAACCCACAAATCTACAAACTCCAAAAAAACCAAATCAAACACAAATATCGATCGATTTATCGATTTCTCGATTAAATCTCGACAAAGGGTTGACCTTTACTCTTTGTATTCACCTTTTCGATTTTATTTCATTTTGGGTCAATGAAAACTAAATATCGATCGATTTATTGATTTCTCGATTAAATCTCGATAAAGGTGAGACCTTTATGCTTTGTACTCATATTTTCGATTTAATTTCTTATTTGTCACTTTGTATTCTTTTATTTTCACTTTTGGTCAATGAAAGTCAAAAATCGTTGATTATCGATTTGCCGATTAAATCCGATTAAGACGAGAGCAACTTTAATTTTATGTCAATATTATATTTTGTCATATTATCTTGATTATACTATTATTCATATTATCCTATTATTATTGTTCATATCATATTCATATTTATTTATCTAATCTTTTTTTCATGTGTTCACATTAAATCAAAACAATCTAACAAATATCGAAACCCTAAAAACAATCATGTTAATGGACTGTTGATTATGATCATCCACTTGCTCGACGCTTGCTCAAGGATTAGTTTAGGACACTTCGCACACACACGACTTTCTCTTGGGCTACCTTACAACGAGACCCTTTATTTCATGTCAACACTTGTATTTTACATGTACCCCGCTCCCATTCCGATGTACGCATTTATTATTGCTTTGATTGTGGTTTGTTTACTAGGAGCACCCCTAGGGACTAGCATAGACAACCCATTTTCAAACCAAATTCTCGATTCGTCGTCGAGCCATTTGCAACCAAACCCTCGATTCGTCGTCGAGTCATCTTCAAACCAAACCCTTTTCGCAAATAAACCCTTGATCCAACGTCAAGCGGATTTTCATAATCAAACTCCAAAAACAATTAACGATTATCGTAACTCTTTAAGGTGAAAAATGGGGGTTCAAGTCTTTGATCTTCCTTCGATTGTTTGGGTGCGAGTTCTCTTACTCGTGTGTGAGCAATTGACGTCTCTTCTTTTAACAAATCGAACCCTTTTCAAAATAACCAAGCGCATACAATAAACCCTTGATCCAACATCAAGCGGATTTTCATAATTAAACTTCAAAAATGACTAACAACTATCGTAATTCTTTTTCAAGGTGAAAAATAAGGGTTCGAGTCTTTGATCTCTCTTCGATTGTTTGGGTGCGAGTTCTCTTACTCGTGTGTGAGCAATTGGCGCCTCTTTAAAAATCAACCAACTCCCTTGTTTCGTGGGCGTACCACAAACTACGACTGCTCTGATTCTTTACTCTCATCCGAGTAAAGATATGTAGGCACAAGATTGCGATGATCTTGGCGAGCTACCTGCCCTCCATTTTCCGTCTGCCCTCTATCCCTTCCCGTAGTCGAACTACGATTGCTCTGATTTCTCATTCTCGTCCGAATGAGCATACGTAGGCCCGAGGTCGCGATGACCTTGCCGAGCACCCTATCCTTAAACCACCCATCTCCCCTTAGTATCTTTTCCTTTTATCTTTACATTTCCGCATTTATTTTAGAGAAGAAAATAGAAAAACTTAGCTAACGAGTATCACGATTCGAATCAAGAAGTTCCCGTTGAGTACAACGGACGTAAGGGGGTGCGCGTACCTTCCCCTCACGTAACCGACTCCCGAACCCGGAATGTGGTTGTGACGACCATGTTCTTATCTATCTCCTTAAAGGTTTTCTCGATATTTTCCTTTCCCTCTTTTGGGATAAATAAAGTTCGGTGGTGACTCTGTCGAACCGTTTTCCTCGCCATTCGCGCGAAGGGTCGTGTCTTCGATTAAGCGATTTTTTTCGAGGTGCGACACTGCCCTGTATCACAACATACCAAACGTATATCAGCATTCACTAGTTCAATTCATACCACACCATACCAAATTCACACAAACTCAACGCCACTCAAATCAATATCATGATCACGTTCCATAATTCCAAAACAGTTTCTGTTAGTATTCTAAACTCACCCAAATTCACCAATTCTCAAATTTATCTATTCACAATTTCAAAAACCAATTCAATTTCAAAAATTAATTCAATCTTTCAAAAACTAATTCAATTTCAAAAACCAATTCAAACTTTAAAAAACCAATTCAATCTTTCAAGAACATATTCAAAATCACTCAAGACCAGCCCAATCAAGACAAATTCAAATTCAGTTCAAGCCAATGTCAAATTCATGCCAAAAATAACTTCCACATTCATTAAACCACAAAATTTAAGTTCATCCAAGTTTCAAACCATTCAAAGCCAAACAATTCATAAACCTACATATTCCAAGCCATTTGAAACCACATCCAATCATTTCCAAACTTTCCCATCTTAGACCATTCCCACCAAAATTCACAGCATTAATCACACAGACCTAAAACTACCATCACAATCAAATAAAACCATTGAGTCCTAAACCATGTCCATGTCAAGTTCAAATGTCACTTTGAGTCTCAAATCCATGTTACTCAAATTCAATTCATTCCATTCACTTACAAATAATGTCATCGAAGTCAATTCTAAAGAAATATCAATTCACAGGTTCAAATGTCATTTTTCAATATAAGTCATAAGAGCAATATTTCACAAGCCTCAATTACCATGTTTTTCAAGACAGATCACAAGTTCAAGACAATACAAGGCATAATTTTAACAGTTTTTGTGACAAAAATAAGGGTCCAAAAATAGAAAAGCAAAAGTTCAAACAAGCCATGTGGGACCTAGTCATGTTGCACTACCAGACAAAAATCCTGAGGGAGAAATTTCTGAAAACCGTACCCTAGGCCTCCCACTAATTTCAGAGGAGTTTTGCACCACTGTACCTGATACTTCACCCACAAGTTTTCAAAAAAAAACTAATTCTGATCAGTTATATAAAGAGTACTATTCATTGTCATGAGGACACTCAGAAAACCCTAGCGCAGCTAACGTTCTTAAATCACTATTTTCCAAACCCTACTCAGAAAAGCTTTCTCTTACAACGAGTTTTTTTAGAGCTTTTCATTGAAGGTCTAGAAAACTTTGAGCTAAGCCATATTTCATAAACGGAAGGGAAGAAGAAGAATTCGAGATAGAAGAAGAAGGACATTGAAGCAAGTTACCTGAAGTTTTTTCAGAAGTTCGTTGAGAGTGATTCTTCAAGAGGTATCCTTCAAATCTCGACCCTTTCGCTTGATTCCATATCTTCGTTGACCTTTGAGTGGTATTGTTGCTTCTATTGTTTGGATTTACTTGTTTTCAGTGAGTTTTAATTTAGGGTTTTCATTTGGGAATGGTTGCGATTCTTGGTTTTGGTTAGGATTTAGGGAAATCAAGGTTTAGATTTGGGACGAGAAGCAAATTTTGAGGGGGTTCAATGTAGGATTTTTTTAGTTTTGACGGTGGCTCGCCGGAGAAGACGGCGGTTTCCATCGCACTTCATCTTCTCCGGCGATGTTTGTAGTTTCCGGTGAGGGTTCTTTTGGCTATTGAGAAGGATTATTGCAGAGAGGGAAAGAGTGTGATGAAATGAAGTTATTCTTTTCATGTTCCTCATTGTTATTGTGTCTTTTTCTGATTCTTTTTGGAAGCATACGTGTCTAGCTACATCAGTGACGAGTGTCACCGGTTCCCAACTTTCTTTGGGTTGTGTGTGACACACCTTTGAGAGTCCATGGTGGACTCTCTATTGGATTCTAGTTGTTGTTGTTTGTTGGTTAGATTCTAAATCTATTGGTTATCCCTGTGAGGTCTATGGTAGAGTCTCCTCAGACTCTCTCCACTGGATCAGGCGGATTGTTAACTTTGGGCCCATTTCTTTTTTTGATTTTCGCACCCCCCCAGAAGGCCCAATTTTGGATTTCATTCTATTGTTCTTGCTGTTTGCACCCTTGTCTCTCATTTATTTCATTTAATATGTTTTTTTGTTTTTAGTTTAGTTTAGTTTTTAATTTAATTTAGGTTAATTAATTTAGTTTATTTAGCTTAGTTCCTATAGATTTATTAATTAGGGTTAGATCAATTAATGAATGATTAAGTTAATTAAATTAGTTTAATTTATTTAGGTTAATTATTTTCTAATTAGATTTTAATTACTAACTAGAAACCATTTGGTTTTTTTAATTAGTTAGACGTAGTTAGTTAATTATTAATTAGTTAGATTTAATTAGTTAATTATTTAGTTTTCTTAGATTTAATTAGTACCATTTATTTAGGCTTAGTTAAATAGTCGTGATTAGGTTTTTACCTTGTTTATCTCTAACTTAATTAGGTTTTGTTAACTTAAATAGTCGTGGCTTACCCCATTCCAAAGGAAGGTTACATTGTCCCTCTTTGGCCTCATTAGAGCCTTTCCTCTTTTTTTCTAATCTAGTTTTAGGTTAGGGTTTTTAAACCCTGTGTGAGTACTATCATTATAGATACTTACTTTTCTTTCTTGGCCTTATGAGAGCCATTTTGTTTCATAACTTAGACTTAGAGAGTTCTTTAACTCTATGTAAGTATCGTGATCATGAATACTCATTTCCCTTTGGAACCTTGACCATAGTCAAGAGTTCCTCAACCCTAGTTAGTTGAACTACGAATGCTCAGATTCCATCCTAGTCAGGATACGTAGGCACGAGATGCAATGTCTTGGCGAGCATACTTAGTGTATATACTCCTAGGTCTTTACCTTAGCACAGTTCCCTTAGCAAACAAACTATAACATAATACAAATACTAACAAGAGGTTCCTGTAGAGTACTACAGATACTTAGGATGCTAACCCCTTCCCTAGGTATAACCAACCCCCGAACCTTAGATTCTCTTAGCTTTGTTGTTCCATAGCACAATTATTGTTTTTCGACCTTTTCCCTTTCCTTTGGATAAATCAAAGCTCGGTGGTGAACTTCATGATGTGTGATTCAAGTTAATTAATGGCTTGATATCTGATTCTCGCCACAACATTAACCTTTTAATATTTTTGTTAAAGTAATTATATATAGTATTACTATGGGTTTATTTTCTTAAATAAATTAATCATCATATTTTTATAGTCAACCAAGGGATTAAAATCAACTAATGCATTCAAACTCTAAAGTTCTCTGCCCTTTGTAAGTTTATAGAGTGTACCTAAGAGGGGATGAATTAGGTATTTCGATCGATTTTTGGTTTATTGAAATTATGTTTTTAACTTTCTGGTTTGGTGATAATTTAGAAAGTGGTACAGTGCAGAAATGTAAAGAACACAGAGGGATTATACTAGTTCCTCTCACAATCTGAGAGTACGCCTAGTCCCCTTATCACATGTAAGATATTTTATTATTGCTAGATCTTATGGACAAAACAATCCTAGTCTTCCTATACAAGATTCTAATCAAGCTATCAATAACGATCCTCTTGAAACTTGAACACCAAGAACAATCCTCTTGGATTTTTCAACAAACCCTATAAGAAGAAACAATCCTCCTTCTTATAGTACACACCTAATTCCAAACAATCATTGGAACTTAGGAATTCTTACAACAATTTCAATAAAATGAATATATGATTTGTAGTATAACTAAGACTTAATCAAATGATTATAATCTTCTTCTCTTTCAATATGAAATCACAATAAACAATACTCTCTAATGCTCAAGATACTTTGATGAATATGATATGAAAAATAATGATTCACAATGTATCTTTTATGAAAATTATATTTTGAAAATATAGAGAGTCTTTACAAAGTTGTAAAGAGGTAATTGAAAAATATAACATTAAAATCAATTTATAAATATGATAACCATGATTCAAAAACATTCTTTTTAATGCTTTGTAATTCCTTTGAATGGTGGTTATCATCTCTATATGATCATCTCTATAAAAATGATCATATACCTTGAATCTTTAAAGACATTAACAACATATCATGAATGAATCCTATTGAAATCTTCTTTTTGATATGCAAGACCTTTGATCATTTGTCTTCATCAAAATTATCTTGGAAGCTTGACTTCATATTCTCTCCCTTTTTGATGATGACAAACATTCCTTTTAATGCTTTGTAATTTCCGAAACACTTCTCACCCTAAGATGTATAACTCCCCTTTTGTATATGAAACTTAGAAATATTTGGAGTTGATCATCTTGATGGAGTAATTATACCTTTACAATTTTCAGACAATGAAATACACAAGCTAGACATCTTTCTCCCCCTTCGACATTATCAAAAAGAAGGAAAAGATGGGTGAAGGATAATAAATTGACAAATATATCACAAGATAAATCAAAGTATTCATTCATTCATAACAAATAAACCATAAGTTTTACCCTATGTGTGGCCTCATCTTCAATCAAGCATTCATCTTTTATGAAGTTAATCTTGAAGCCTTTTGTCACAAAGTTGGTTGATGCTTAGAAGATTATGCTTTAGTCCATCGACATAGAGAATATCTTCAATGAATGTGAAAGGTGGTGTACCAACTTTGTCTTTGCCAAGAATTCTTCCTTTGTTATTGTCCCCATAAGTGACAAAACCCTTGGCCTTAAGCACTAGATTTGGAAATTTGCTTATATCTCTAGTCATGTGCTTAGAACACCCACTATCCATATACCATAAATTTGAAGTGGCATTCCAGCTGACCTACAAAATAGATTAAGTTTTGTTTGGTACCTAAAGTGATTTTGGTCTTTCATAATTAGTACTTTTCTTTACCCACACATAATGCATACTTGCCACACTAAAGTTTCTAACATAGCAAGCATTAGGTGTATGGTCAACTATACCACAATAAAAACAAGTAGGAACAAAATTACTTTTATATCTTGCAACATAGGTTTTCTTTCGAACATTTATCTTCTTAGGACGATGATGCACATTATGAACTTTATTCACTTTTTCCTTAATTGTGTGTTCACCAGCCTTGACAAATATTGTTTTGCTAGAACTTGGTTTATTAAATTTAGAATAGCCAAGTCCTTCTTTGTTATTAGAGAAATTTTGACGGCTAAGAACATCCTCCCGTCCAATTTGTCCCTTTTCATATCTTTTCAATGACTCTTTTTATTTGAACAATTTGAAGGAAAGTGATTCACACTTTTTGCATACAAGACTTTGTTTTTCTTTTTCAAAATAATTTTGTTTCTCAATGTCAAAATCCTTTTGCATGGTGTCAACTTTCTCTTCAAGAGTTGAAATAATTTTCTTTTGAGTGGACATAGTTTTATACAAAGTTTTACATTCATCGAGTAGCATTTGTATACCATTTTGAGCATTATCATCACAAAAAGGTGTTTTATAACATACCTCTTCTTCTTCATCATCGGATTGGTGTGTTGCTATAAGAGTAATATTAGAATATTCTTCGCTTTTCGATTCTGATGAATAACTTATTTCATTGTCGCCCATGCCACAAATGCTTTTCTAGATTTTGATTCCTTTTTACCTTTGAATTTGCTTTTCTTTGATAGTTTAGGGAAATCTGTCTTGACATGTCTTGGTTTCCCACATTCAAAACATGTAACTTTCCTTGTTGGTACTTATTTTTGAATGATCATTTTCTTCTTTCTTTTCTCAAGAACTTTTCAAACTTTTTTATAAGATCATCATCGTCATTAGTAGATTCCTCCTCTGAATTGCTATCATGAAATTTGACACTTGTTTTTAATACAACATCTTTTGAATCTTTGTATTTCATGCTTCTCCAATTTTTCAAGTTATATTTCATGCTCTTGAAGCTTTACGAACAATGATGAGGATGTCCTGGTAGAAAGACTCTTCTTTTCCAATATTGTCGTAACTTTGGGTTGCCATTCCCTGGTTAAGGACCTAAGCACTTTAAGGTTAAGTTTGTCATTTGTAAAAGTCTTACCAAGAGCAACTAAATGATTTGTCAAGTGTACAGATCTCTTTTGTAGATCAAAGATTGATTCTTAGGGCCGCACTTTAAATAACTCATATTCTTGACTTAAAGTATTCAATCTAGATCTCTTCACTTCGGCGGTTCCTTCATGAGTTTCTACCAATGTAACCCAAATTCCCTTTGCCGATTTACATTGAGAGACACGAAAGAATTCATCCATGCTAAGTGCACTTTGAAGTATGTTGATTGCTTTCTTTTCATTAAGAACTTTCTTCTTATCACCTTCATCCCTAAAGCTTTTAATCTTTGGAGTGCCAACACTATTAACAACACTTGTAGGAACATGTGGACCATTTTCGACGGTTTCCCATATTCCTTCTCCTTGTGCTTCCAATGAGCCCTCATGCGAATTTTCCAAAAATCAAAATATTCACCAAAAAATGGAGGAGGTTTATTTCTACTACCACCATCTTTGAAACCCGGATTTTCACTTGCGAAAGCCATTCTGGATCTTTAGGAATAGGTTACCTATAACCTGCTCTGGCGTCAATAGTAAGTAGAGTTTGCACCTAAGAGGGGGGTGAATTAGGTACTTAGAATATTTTTCCGATTTTAACTTAAGTCTTGTAATTTTTCCGATTTAGTTACTAAGTGATGAAAGCTGTAAAATGCGGAAAGATAAAAGACACATCGATATATCCTGGTTCCCCTCACAATCCGAGAGTACTCCAGTCCCCTTACGCAGTAATTTTTTTTTACTATTTTTATATCTTATGGACAAGACCATCCTAGTCTTCCTATACAGACTCTAAAACAATCACCAAGAACAATCCTCTTGGATTTTCACAAAGTGCATTAAGAGAAAAATTCTCCCTTAATCGCTCTCTTGTTTCCAACAATCCCGGACAACAAGAATTACAACAATATTCAGAATTTTTACAAGAGTTTTCAAGTAGTATACAATGTATCAATCACTTGGATTGATCTTCTCCTTCAAGCAAACAATTCTCTTTATGATACACAAGTGCTTAAGCATGTATGTGGATGAAACTATGAAAAATTCCAATGAAAGTTATGTACAGAAGTTTCTCCAAAAATTTTGTTTAAGAACACTTGAGATTTTGAAAGATGAAGAAAAAATGTTTTGAATTGTAGATGAAAGAGATTAGCATGAAAATCTGAAGATTAAGGTATATATAGGCCCTAAACACCCCCTTTAAATGAGTATCAATGAATGAAAGAATTCCATGATTCAAAAACCAACCTCAATATTCGTTTACACTAAAAAAAGCGTGAACCACTGCCACTTCTTCAGTGCTATCCGGTTACCATATATGGTGTAACTAGTTATACCTGAAAGAATGTTAAAAAAATTTGAAAATTATTCATGTTTAACCGATTACATGAATCTGAGTAACCAATTACACAAGGCAAAAAAGGCCACAGAAGGCATGGTTCAGGTGTGGTAATCGGTTACAACCTTTTGAGTAACCGGTTACATATGCTGACAGAGGCAAAAATACTTATGAAAACTGCATAAAGGCCAATGATGATGCATCACAAATGATTAATGAAATATGGCACAATTGGAATGTATGATTTGAGCACTTAACTATATCATAGAAAGGTTGAAAGCTTATACCTTAACATTTATTGATTAATCCAATATAAGCAATCCAAGACTTGATCTTTATCATATGAAACTTGACTTGAACTTGTTGTTAGTCTTGAATCATTGTTTTTTGTCATACATACTTGTTTGTAGATTTGCCTTCATCAAAACAACCCCTTGAGAAGCTTGTCTTCACAATCTCCCCCTTTTTATGATGACAACCTTTCTTTTTAATGCTTTGTAATTTCCTGAACACTTTGGTATCAGAGATTCCAAGCATTAAAAGAATGTTTGTCATCATCAAAAAGGGGGAGAATGTGAAGTCAAGCTTCCAAGCTAATTTTGATGAAGACAAATGATCAAAGGTCTTGCATATCAAAAAGAAGATTACAAGAGGATCCATTCATGATGTGTTGTTAATGTCTTTAAATATTCAAGGTATAAGATCATCTTTATAGAGATGATAATGATGTGTTGTTATCATCTTTATAGGGATGATAACCACCATTCAAAAACATGGCAATGATTGATATAAAATTAGAATATTTATTCTTTAAAAGATGTAATAATTGCCATGAGAAGAGATAATGAAAGAATGCAATGAAACAAAGCATTTTTCAATTTTTCTACAAGACTTATTACTTTGGTTAAACGAATACTTGACTTAACAATTTTGCAACGTTTTTCAAATCTCAAATTTCAAATACTGGTTCATACCGGTGCAAATTGGGGTGGTTTTATGTGTTGTTACGTCTGTTTCAAATGACACAATTTGCCAAAAACAGAATGTTTGATAAAATTGAAAAATTGAAAATTTGTCTAAGTATTTGAACCAACCTTATGCAACATCTATTGATTTATCCAAGTCAATAGATTATATTTGAAAGTGATTTAACATGGTTCAAACATGAAAAATAAATTTTCCAATGCAAGATAAACAATATTTTGAGCACTAAGAAATGTATATGATATGGAATTCATATACCTAATATGATGAAAATGATTTGAGTATGATAAAATATATGTTAATGATTCTTGAGCACTAAGATATGTA
Source organism: Lathyrus tuberosus (assembly GCA_022829125.1). Classification (NCBI taxonomy): domain Eukaryota; kingdom Viridiplantae; phylum Streptophyta; class Magnoliopsida; order Fabales; family Fabaceae; genus Lathyrus; species Lathyrus tuberosus. The sequence goes on along the minus strand of JALAZF010000243.1, from coordinate 5,887,584 downwards.
TGTGTAGCGCGGTTTTCGTGACCGTCCACATCCGTCTGTGGATGGGATTGGGTGCTACTTTCTGATTTCTTATTTATCCTATGAAGCTAGAAAGAAAAGGGAAGCTATCCCAAACTAACCTTGCACACAAATGTTTTCTTTAACAAATGCTAAGAGATTAGGGAGTTCGGGGTAAGGTTATACAATGGGGAGTTGTCAATTACCCATCCTATACATGGTTATCCATGGGTTATTAGCAATTTTCCTTACTGTTTTCTACTTACTGGTGTTTATCTATTGTAAATGGGAAAATTTCTCCTTTGGGAAGGTTGAGAGATGTTGAAAAGATATTTTTGTTGTTTTCGGGTTTTTTGATGTTTTTGGCAAGGTACTGGACCTAAGGTTTTTGTTTAGTGTGCTCGCTAAGATTTTGCAATCTTATGCCTACGTATTCCCGTTAAATAAAACAGAGAAATCAGAGCAATCGTAGTTCATCCTATTTTATGGGAGAAAAGATTGAGATATGAATATCCGGGAAAAAACATCGGGTGAAAATAGAAGGAATATCCGGGAAAGCGTCGGATGTAAAGAAAAAAAAAGGGTTTTTCCTGTTTTTTTAGGAAACTTGAGGGTTTCTTGAGTTCCAAAAGGAGATAAGACTGTCCAAGTCTACTAGTATGAAGAAGTTTATCTTTGTATGATGCCCAAGAGGAGGCAAATGTTTTAAGGGATGAGAATCAATCCTAAACTGGTCCGATGTTTTTACTCTAGAGGACCGCTCTAACGAATGATGAATGGGTTCTGTCCTATACCTGTAGGAGGTCTCTGGGTCCTTGTACTAAGTCCAAGAGGAGGCATGAGAACCTTTAAGAGGCCTGAGGGTCCTTTTACAAAGCCCAAGAGGAGGCGGAGATGCTTTTAGGAAGCCTGTGGGTCCAAACCTAAGAAAAGTTCAAGAAACGTTTCACCGGGAATTAATCCTTTAGTGAACAGTTCTAAGGTTTCAAGAAATTCAAGAGAGGTTTCACCGGGAATTAATCCTCTCTGGGGGAATTTAATTTCTTTGACAATTTCTAATAGTGACAGTCTGAGAAAAGTTTCACCGGGAATAATGCCTTTCTCTATGTTCCATATTGTTTAAGCCCAAGAGAAGGCAAGACTGTATCTGGAAAGTCCTATAGGGAACTAGTTTTGACTGTGTTGAAAGAGTGACCACTGACTTTATCTATTCTTAGACTTAATTGCCGGAGAAAACTCTAAGCAGATATATATATATATATATACACACAGTTGAAATATATAGACAAGTATTTAAGAGAGAGTAGAAGGACTTACAGGTGAGCAAGCTTCCAGCAATACAGACAACTATATATATATATAAGCATGTAAAAGAAAACTGATAAAAACTTACAGGCGAGCAAGCTTCCATTTCTGTATGGTTAGTTATTCAAGAAATTGAAGAAAGTTTTGATAACAAATATGAATTTGAATTTAAATCACAAGGAAAGTTGTTTTAAAAAGAAACGATTTAAATATCCGGGAAAACGTCGGATTGCAAGAGAAATGTAAAAAATGAAAAGGTTGCAGATATGAATATCCGGAAAAGCATCGGATAAAAAGAGATAAAAAATAAGAGGTTCAAAATACGAATATCCGGGAAAATTCGGATGTAAAGAGACGATGAAAAAAATAAAAGGTTGCTCGCTAAGACTTTACAGACATATGCCTACGTATTCTCAACGGGATCTTGAGAAATCAGAGCAGTCGTAGTTCACCCCTAAGGGGCGTGAACTACAGAAAATAAAATTTAAATCACACGGCGGCGAGAGGGGAAATCTATCCTAATGTTATCATGCAAAGATTGAATATTCTAATGTCTGTCTTATTTCAAACCTAATCGAAAATTAAGTTTGAGCTAAGAGATCCTAAGGGAACATGCATGCGTGGCAAAACATCACAGAATAAATGAATACACGGCAAAGCATCGTGACAGATAAAATACACACGGTAGAACATCGTGAGATAAAAGCATATACACGGCAAAACATTATGGATAAACAGAGAGAAAATACACGGCAAAACATCGTGACAGATAAAATATACATGGTAGAACATCGTGGATAAAATTCACAAACAGTCACGGAAAAACATCGTGGTAAAATAAAAATTTGGGATATCCACACATCGCTAAGTTTGAATCAAATAATCATAGAGAAATAAAATTAAAGAAAAATGCTAACTTATATCCTAATATTTGAAAATAATATTAATATCACAAAATTAATAATTAATGTTAATATTAATCACAATTTAGCTAAAAACCAAGAAATAATATTATGACTAATTAAAAAATGTCAATTTTATCATTTAAACATTATTCATGCTTAGAAAATAACATTGATATCATGATAAAAAAATCAACTATCAAAATTTAAAACTAAATTAAATAAATTAAATATAATTAGAAAAAACATAAAATTTAGAATGTGCTGGGATTTGTAAAGTAAAGGGTGTATTTAGTAAATTAGAATGACAAACATGGGCTAAGCCCAATTCATTTTATCCTAAAAATATTTAACTTAAAAGGAAAACTTATAATAAATAACAAAAAATTAAAACAAAAAGCAGAGAAATTGGGAAAAGAAATGACTTACACGATGAACTCCTTCTTCCTTGCGAAAAATCCCCTGCGTCTTCTTCTTCTGTCGTGGTTGATTTCCTCGCCGGCGTGATTTCCCTTCGTTTTCATTGATCCGCCGCAGTCCCTCCGTCGCAGTTCCGGCGTGGATGCTCCTCCCTGCCTTCTGCGATTGCATTTCTGGCGACATTCCTCACCGTCGCAAACTCCCTCCGTTCCGGCAAATTCTGCAGGTGGCGGTGAGTTCTTTTTCTTCTTCGTTTTCGCCGGTATTTGCGTGAATTTGTAGTGTTGGCTTCTTTGATTTCAGAAGTTGTTTTGCTGCAAATTATGTGTTGTGATTGCAGAAATTGATGAAGTTGTGGTTTCGGTAATGGAATTGCAGAAGTTGTGGATTCTGCAGATTCAATTTGTTGAAGGAATTTGCGTTACCGTTACGGACTCTGCTTCTACTTTGTTGACGTTGTTCTTGTTCTTCGAGTTGTGTTCGGAATTGCTGTGATTTGTTGTAATTTTGATGGATGATTTTGAGTTTTGTACAGGTTCGACGAAGGGAGCCATTGTTGCATTTACTAGAGATCCTGCTCAGCAGCTAGTGAAGAAAGGAATAAGAGTGAATGTTGTTGCTCCAGGTCCAATTTGGACACCGATTCAACCCGCTTCCATGCCTATTGAGATGATACAGAACTTGGGGTCTGAGGTGCCAATGAAACGAGCAGCACAGCCTAGTGAGATTGCGCCTTACTATCTGTTCTTGGCTTCACTTCAAGACTCTTCATATTTTACTGGCCAAGTTCTCCATCCAAATGCATGGTTAAAATTTAGGGTATGACAGATGCCCCTATTTAATCTTCTTAGACCTGAAGGTATGAATAGCAAAGAGTTTTAGATATTTGAGGTATAAGAGGATTAAATATCAGAGTACCTAGAATTTTGACCGTGAATGCAGATGAAATGATATGTGATGAATGAAAGACTTTTGAACACTGTGGGGAATGATGCCACAAGAGACAGACCAACAAAATTTTCTTCAGGATGTAAGACATTGTGGAAATTTTTCGATGCGACAAAGAGTATTCAGCAGTATTTGGAAAGAGAAGGATAAACCCTGGAACAGAGATTTAGACATTCGGAAAAGCATCAGATCCGAAAATAGTGTCATACTCTGGAAAGTATATCAGAAACATCTAGAAAAATATTAAATGTGGAATGAAACCAGATCTGAGGATATGTCAGAGACTTCTGAAAAAGCGGTTTAATTTTATTACGGGAACATCCAGAAAGAGAAAGTAACTTTACTGGGAAACAGGTTACAGTCATCAAAGATTTTCAGACATGTATTGAAAAACCCTGGAAAAGAGCATTAACAACCGTAAAAGACATTCAGGAGAATGTTGAATGAAAATTTGGAACATAAGCAGACATAAATATCAGAGACATCCAGAAGAGCATTGAATAAAGTCTGAAAAATAAATCAGGCACATCCAGAAAAACATTGGATGAATGAGAAACAAACTCGAAGGCATACAGAAATGCATTGGACCGAGTTGTCGACCAAACTTGAAGATATATTAATGACATCCAGAAAAGCGTTGAATGTATTAAAAATAACTTTGAGTGTAAATCCGAAACATTTAGAAAAGTGTTAAATGTACAGAAATTTTTTTTAGAAGACTAACAGAATGATGGATATATCCGAAAAAGCATCAAATAAGCACATCAGAACAAAAGGTACATCTGGAAAAACATCAGATGAGAAAAAGTCATATCTGGGAGAGCATCAGATAGACATTAAAGGAGTTTCTAGAAGAGCATCAGAATAAAAGAGACATATCCGGAAGAATGTCGGATGAAGAAAGAAAGTTCTGGAAGAAACATTAGAACAGACAGACATATCCGAAAGAACATCAGATAGACATGGAGAAAAGTTCTGGAAAAGCATCAGAACAGATAGACATATCCGGAAGGACATCGGATAGAAACAAAGTTATATATGGAATAACATCAGATAAGACATAAAAGTAAAGGTGCCAGATAAGTTGGACTTTGTAGAAAGGTAAGACGTCGATAATAACACGACCATTGATGAATGTAAATGAGGATTAAAATACTCTTGAATGCATAGTATATGAAAATTTTATAATGTATGATTAAATGTATGTAATGCAAATGAAAATGCTGACAACAAGTTTAGACTCTTTGAGGGGTGAAAATCAACAAGTTTATACTCTTTTGGGGAGTGACAGACAAAACTGATTCCTCAACATAGAGATCACTGCCATTGCTTAGGGACTGAAAATGCGGTTCGTTAAACACATCTTTGTCATACTGATAAACTGTATCAATTTTATAATCCTCGGAGGAAAGCTGGATAGCCTGCTTGGGGATTTTTCCAAATAAATAGCCCCAGACTTGCTGACTGTTGTAGATGAACTGATTATTGCTTCAGCTTGAATGATAATGACTGTATACTGTATACTAGGAAGGCTTGCCCCAGTAATGAGTCTTGAAAGTTTTTCTGAATGAACCAATTCTGAGAATGACTTGCACTGAACAAATCTTGAACTGATTCTTAACAGGCTCTGAAAAGAACTTGCCTCTGATAGGATCACTGACCAAGTTTCTAAACCATTTTGAAAATTCCTTGAGAGGAAATCTAGTTTGCAATAAAAAATGTTTATTTAAACATGGCAAATTTAATGTAAAGTTCATGCAAAATTTTTGAAAACAAAATCATTGTTTTTAGAAAAAGTACAGTAATATGGATTACTGGTTAAAAACACGGTGGTTTAAAACATTCACAATGAAAAGTAAAACAGAGGTATGATACCAAAACAAATGATTTGCAAAAAAAGATCTTGGAGTCAATTTACGCAACCTTGCTGAAGTATACTTTCAAAATAACCTTGCTTCAATTAGGTCTTTTAGAGGGTTATAACGTGGCCTGGTTCACGGTTTATGAAAGAAAGATAAAGGCTCAAAATTTGTTTGTGCCTACACCAACTTCGTGATGTTCTCCAGTCCTATGCTCATTTAAACTTAAATTGTGCATTCAGGTTCCAAAAGGTTTTGGAATTGTACTGATGATAGTGATGACGATGGTCCAGAAGTCTTGAGACAATAGCTACTGCTTCTTTACAACATTTAGTTATTTTTTCGTCTTCGTGGATTTTTTTGAAGATCGAGGATTTAAGGGCCTCTTCTCTATATTGTCCCTAACTTTTGCCTGAACTATTTTTTTTTTTGAAATTAATAGTCAGCGGGTTGCTCTAGTTTTTTCCTAAGCTTTTTTGACTCAGCGGGCTTTTTCTTTTTGATTTCTTTTTAGAAAGAAAGTGACTGCTTGATTTGATGATTACGACGGACCATCACTGGCTTTTGATTTGAAAGACGTTTTTAGCATCTGCTTGTTGTATGTAAACTTTTTGAACTTGAATACGCAACCCAAATTAAACTGAGAACTACCCTGCCCCTGGTTAAAATTTCGGGTTTTTTATAAAGAAAGAAACTCCTACTTCAAGGCTCAAAAGGGTTTAACGAGGGATTATCTTCCTTATATCTCCAGTGTTTGGGAATTGAAAAAATGCCTTACATCGTCAGCAAAGTTTATTCAAAAACGTACCGACAGCAATTATGGGTATTATATTTTTATCATCCTCCCACAAATATTTGCATAGTCAAAAATTTGAAAAAGAGGTGTATTTTTTGAAAGTTTTTGTTTTTTGAAAGAGAAAGAATAAAGATGTGAATAAACAGATGATTTGAATCAAAATACTGTACATGCCCATTCCTTTAAAACTGACATTTAAAGATAAACAAGCTGAAAGTAAATAAATATGACACAAACAAGGAAAATGCAAAATAGACAGAAACAAGGTCGGTGACTAATCAAACACAAGGATGAGCTGTCCTGTCTTTGGGAAGTAACTGTGCTGAAGTTGATTGAAGTTTCAGTTCTGTATCGGTGATGAGGAATTAGTTTGACGATTTACAGATGACTGAAAGACAGACAGTTGGAATGAATTGACAATGACCTGGACGTATGTATGACATATGCAAGGGATGCAAATGATATGCAACGCTTATGCAATATAGGAAATAGTTTACATATAAAAGATTTGAAAAAGTTTAGAGAACGCACGGATGTGTAAACACAAGCAAAATTACAAACATGGGGTTCAAAGGTTCGACGTCACGAGCATGGAGTCATGGCTCTACCCATCCCCAAAGGTTGTACTATTTTGGTAATTTTGTACCTGTAAAACGGGTTAAGGTTCCCAAAAATCACTGACACAACCCCCCCCCCCCCCCCCCGCGGAGATAATAACAGCAATCTGGTTCACACGAGCGAGCTATAGTATCCTAGAAGAAGTCTCAATTTGAGTGTAGTATCGCATGTTGACTATTTCCGATAGCTACCGCACTACCAGATGGCCACATGGTTAATGTCTACTAAATCCTCAATTTCATGGATACCACAATCAGACAATCTGCTTTCACAATCGAAGTCGTTAGTCATTGAATCCGCAAAGGGTATCTCCACTGATTTGATGATCTACCGGGATAGCTTATTCGGGATTCACTCCCTGTAAGACCGCCCGTCTATGCCATCACCTATCTTAGGTATCACTCAAACTTTCCACATGCGACATCACTCGCATTCCCATTGACAGAAAAATAAAAACGGATATCAAGTAGGAAAAGCAGTATATATATATATATATAGTATAGAAAATGTTAAACAACCTATACCTCTTAGGAGTTCTAATCCTAATTTGATTTCCCCAACAGAGTCGTCATTTTTCTGTAGCGCGGTTTTCATGACCGCCCACATCCGTCTGTGGATGGGATTGGGTGCTACTTTCTGATTTCTTATTTATCCTATGAAGCTGGAAAGGAAAGGGAAGCTATCTCAAACTAACCTTGCATGCAAATGTTTTCTTTAACAAATTCTAAGAGATTGGGGAGTTCGGGGTCAGGTTATACAATGGGGAGTTGTCAATTACCCATCCTATACATGGTTATCTATGGGTTATTAGCAATTTTCCTTATTGCTTTCTACTTACTGGTGTTTATCTGTTGTAAATGGGAAACTTTCTCCTTTGGGAAGGTTGAGAGATGTTGAAAAGATATTTTTGTTGTTTTCGGGTTTTTTGATGTTTTTGTCAAGGTACTGGACCTAAGGTTTTTGTTTAGTGTGCTCGCTAAGATTTCGCAATCTTATGCCTACGTATTCCCGTTAAATAAAATAAGGAAATCAGAGCAATCGTAGTTCCTCCTTGTTATTTCTGTGCTTTTGTGGTTGGCATTTATTTTGCTAAAACTATTCTAGCAGCAAGATGTTGAAACAAGATGTTCTAATTTGCTGCACTCAACATGTCGAATGAAGATGTCCCATACCTGCTCATAGGACATCGTGTTTGGATTCAGTTTAAAAGCAGATTCTGTTGCTGAGTTTTGTTACTGAATATTCTGTGAATATTTGGTTATCCTATGTGGCATCCAAAGCATTTTTGGATTGTGTTTATTTATTGGTTTTTCGGATTTTCTGTTGTTTCTAATTATGGAGACATAATAGGAAACTTTAGATTGAAGACCTATTTTGTTGGAGTTTATTTTGCAGATTTGTGAGCAGTCTATTTGCTGCATTTTTGAAGCCCAATTCAGTCCAGATTTAATGTTATATATTGACTGATGTAAACCTAATTTAGGTGTGGAACTTACGTGTGTTTTGTTAGGGTTTTCGAGTGTATTTTATGAGCCTAACTGGTATCATTCTGATAACAGTATAAGGACTGGTTTTTGTGTTGTAAGTTCTGTCAGTTACTCATAAGCTTTTAAGCATTGAGTTTCTTGTGTGTCAATTCTCATAAGCTTTGAAGTATTGAGAATTGTGTGTTTTGAAAGTGTGACTTTCGGTTTGTTACTTGTGTGGAAAGATACCAATCACGAGTTGTGGTTGTAGAGGGATTTGAGGAAGGCCTCATACCTAGGTGAGTCTTAGGTAGAAGTCATAGGAAGGGTAGTGATTAAGTGAGAAGATTATTTGGTTCTTGTATGATCTGTGAATTGATACTATCGTATATTGGTTTCGTCCCTGGCTTGGTAGCCCCCAGAGTAGGATTGTTGATCCGAACTGGGTAAACATATCACTGTGTTATTTACTTTCTGCACTGTTATTTTTATTGTTATCTTGTTCATTGTGTTGGATATCAGTGTCTCAACATCTGTGTAGGACATCTGAAATCTGTGCCAGAATTTCAATTGGCATCAAGAGCTTGAACTCTTCTTTAGTTCTGGGTGAGATTCAGGGAAGGTACTTTCTGGTGCAATGGACAAGGATGGAGGATTTTTGAACAAACCACCTCTGCTTGATGGTTCCAACTATGACTATTGGAAACCATGGATGATAGCATTCATCAAATCCATGGATGATCAAGCATGGAAAGCTGTTATAAAAGGATGGGAACCCCCAAAGGTTAAAGATGAAAAAGGTACCCCTACTGATGTGGTGAAGGAGAGGAAGACTGGGATGATACAGATTATAAAGGGTCCGTGGGAAATTCCAAATCCATGAATGCATTGTTTAATGGTGTCAACAAGAATATCTTCAGGTTGATTGAACATTGCACCATTGCAAAAGAGGCGTGGGAGGTCTTGAAGATTGCTCACGAAGGGACTTCAAAGGTGAAGATGTCAAAACTTCAGCTTCTCACTAGCAAGTTTGAGAGTTTGAAGATGAAGGAGGATGAGAGCATTCATGATTTTCACATGAACATTATTGAGATAGCTAATGCCTCTAGTGCCCTAGGTGAAAAGATGTCTGACAGCAAACTGGTCAGAAAAATCCTCAGATCTCTACCTAAGAGATTTGACATGAAAGTGACTGCTATAGAGGAAGCTCAGGATATAGACAAGATGAAAGTGGATGAACTGGTGGGATCTCTTCAAACATTTGAATTAGGGATCAGTGAAAAGTCTGAAAAGAAGAAGAGCATAGCTTTTGTGTCAAATGCTGGTGACTCAGAAGATGAAGGTGACCTAGTCAGAGATGAAGGGGTGTCTAAAGATCTGGTATTGCTTGGAAAACAATTTTAAAAAGTGTTGAAAAGGATTGACTGGAAGTCGAGAGCAAATGTTCAGAACAAGTCACTCGACATCAGTAAAAACCAGGATGGAGGCAGAAGATCCAGAACTGAAGAAGACTCCAATCAAGGGAAGAGAGTTCAGTGTTTTGAATGTGAGGGATATGGGCACATAAAGACTGAGTGTCCCACGTATCTCAAAAGGCAGAAGAAGGGCTTATCAGTGTCTTGGTCAGAAGGAGAGTCTGAGAGTGATCTTGAAGAAGAATCAGCAAAATTGGTGACAGCCTTGACTGGGATATGTAAGGCTGATGGAGAAACTACTTGTGAGTTTGACTCTGACAAAGAATCCTATATTGGAGAACTCACTAAGGAAGAAGTCTTCACTGGGTTCTCAGAGTTATGTATCAAGAATGAAGAAAGGTGCCAGATAATATTAGAACAGAAGGTTATGATAGCTCAACTGGAAGCTGAGAAGGAAGAACATCTATCAATCATTACTGATCTAAAAGAGGAGGTTGTATGGCAAAAGTCAAAACTTGACAATATGACCAAATATATAAGAATGCTAAACAATGGTACCACGCAGCTGGATGAGATTCTTCAGACTGGGAAAGATGCTGGAAATGTACAAGGCCTTGGTTTTAACAATCAAGCAGAGACTTGCAAGAACCCTGTATTGAAGTTTGTCCCCCAGAAAATAAAGCAAGAAGAGGGATGTCAAATCACATGTTTTAACATCAGATGAAGCATCAGAAAAGAGTCTGTAGATCAAAGTATAAACCATGGAGATGCCATTACTGTGGAAAGATTGGTCACTTAAAGTCCTTTTGCTACAAATTGCACGGCTATCCCAAAACTACTCATCAACAAAATAAAGGACAGAGCTGGGTTAAAGTGAAGAAAAGATGGACTCCTAGAAATATGATGGCCGGTCTCATAGCACATACCTCTCTTAGAGCATCCGCAAGGGAAGATTGGTACTTTGACAGTGGTTGTTCAAGACACATGACTGGTGTGAAGAAATTCTTATCAGATATCAAGCCCCACTCCACCAATTATGTCACTTTTGGGGATGGATCAAAAGGTGAAATAAAAGGTGTTGGAAAGCTGGACTACACAGGACAACCAAATCTGGATCGTGTTCTATTTGTCAAAGGGCTAACCGCAAATTTGATCAGCATAAGCCAACTGTGTGATGTAGGTCTCAAAGTAAATTTCACTAAATCTGAATATCTAGTAACCAATGAGAAAGATGAAGTTGTTATGAAGGGAACCAGGTCTAAGGATAACTGCTATCTGTGGAATCCTCAAGAACCGGAAAGTTTGTCTACCTGTTTGATGTCAAAGGAAGATGAAACCAAACTGTGGCATTAGAAATTGGGTCACTTACACTTGAAAGGGATGAAGAAAGTTATGTCAAGTGAAGCTGTTAGAGGTATTCCCAAGCTGAAGATTGATGAGGATAAAATATGTGGTGAATGTCAAGTTGGGAAGCAAACAAGGGTGTCACACAAGAGGCTTCAACACCTTACAACAACCTCTAGAGTCTTGGAACTGCTTCACATGGACTTAATGGGACCTATGCAGGTTGAAAGTCTTGGTGGGAAGAAGTATGCCTATGTTGTCGTTGATGATTACTCCAGATTCACCTGGATAAGCTTTATCAGAGAAAAGACTGAAGTATTTGCAGCCTTCAAAGAGTTGTGTCAAAGGATTCAACGGGAAAAGGATTGTGGTGTTGTTCGAATCAGAAGTGACCATGGGAAAGAATTCGAAAACAGTAGGTTTGAAGAGTTTTGCTTATCTGAAGGAATCACTCATGAATTCTCATCACCGATCACTCCTCAGCAGAATGGTGTGGTGGAACGCAAGAACAGGACTATACAAGAGTGTACAAGAGTCATGATTCATGCCAAAAAGCTTCCATATCATTTTTGGGCTGAAGCCATGAATACTGCTTGCTATATACACAATAAGGTGACTATCAGATCAGGTACTTCTATCACTCTTTATGAGCTATGGAAAGGTAGAAAACCAAATGTGAAGTATTTCCATGTGTTTGGGAGTAAGTGCTATATCTTGGCGGATCGTGAGCAGAGGCGAAAGATGGATCCTAAGAGTGAGGAAGGGATATTTTTGGGATACTCTACAAACAGTAAAGCATATAGGGTATTTAATTCCAGAACAAAGGTGATGATGGAATCCATAAATGTGGTGGCTGATGACTCTGGCAAAGACGAAGATGTCCCAGATGATGTTGGAGCATGCCTTCCCATGAACAATGAAATCTCACAAGACATTGAGTCTGTAGAAGATAATGCTCAAGAAACCGACACTAGACCTGAGAATGAAGAGGTAGAGGATGCTAACAGGGGACCCTCGATAAGGATTCAGAAGGATCACCCTAAGGAATTGATTATTGGAGATCTGAATGAAGGTGTAAGAACCAGAACGAGGGAGGTTGTGTCAAATGCATGTTTTGTTTCAAAGATTGAACCAAAGAATGTCAAAGAAGCATTGACAGATGAGTTTTGGATAAGTGCTATGCAAGATGAACTTTGTCAATTCAAGAGGAATGAAGTTTGGGAACTGGTACCACGACCAGCAGGAACAAATGTAATTGGAACAAAATGGGTTTATAAGAATAAGTCTGATGAACAAGGAGTTGTTACCAGGAACAAAGCCAGATTAGTAGCTCAAGGATACACACAGATTGAAGGAGAAGACTTCGATGAAACATTTTCTCCTGTGGCTCGATTGGAATCCATCAGATTGCTGCTAGGAGTGGCATGTTTGTTGAAATTTAGATTGTTCCAAATGGATGTCAAGAGTGCCTTTCTGAATGGCTATCTTAATGAGGAAGTCTATGTTGAGCAGCCTAAAGGTTTTGTGGATCCAAATTTTCCTGATCATGTTTTCAAGCTAAAGAAGGCTTTGTATGGGTTGAAGCAAGCTCCACGAGCTTGGTATGAAAGGCTGACTGAGTTCTTAGTCAACCATGGGTACAGAAAGGGTGGTATTGATAAAACACTTTTTGTCAAGGAGAAGGATGGGAAACTAATGATTGCTCAGATTTACGTAGATGATATTGTGTTTGGTGGGATGTCGGATGAAATGGTCCAACATTTTGTCAACCAAATGCAATCTGAATTTGAGATGAGCTTGGTAGGTGAATTGACCTACTTCCTTGGATTACAAGTCAAGCAGATGGAAGATTCCATTTTTATTTGTCAGAGCAAATATGCAAGGAACATTGTGAAGAAGTTTGGACTGGATAATGCCAAGCATAAGAGAACTCCTGCTCCTACTCACTTGAAGTTATCCAAAGATGAAAAGGGAGTGAATTTGAACAAAGTTTGTATAGAAGTATAATTGGCAGTCTGATGTATCTTACAGCAAGTAGGCCAGACATAACATTTGTTGTTGGTGTGTGTGCAAGATACCAAGCAGAACCCAAGGTCAGTCACATCAATCAAGTGAAGAGAATTCTTAAGTATGTGAGTGGTACAAGTGACTATGGGTTGTTGTACTCCCATGACTCAAGTCCCATTTTAGTAGATTACTGTGATGCTGATTGGGCTGGAAGTGCTGATGATAGGAAGAGTACCTCTGGAGGATGTTTCTTTTTGGGAAATAATCTTATTTCATGGTTTAGTAAGAAGCAAAATTTTGTATCTCTTTCTACTGCTGAAGCTGAGTACATATCAGCTGGAAGTAGTTGTGCTCAACTGGTATGGATGAAGCAGATGTTATCTGAGTATAATGTCACACAAGATGTCATGACATTATTTTGTGACAACCTGAGTGCTATTAATATTTCCAAAAATCCCATTCAACATAGCAGGACTAAGCACATTGATATCAGGCATCACTTCATCAGAGAACTTGTGGAGGACAAAGTCATAACTCTTGAGCATGTGAGCACAGAAAGTCAGCTTGCTGACATATTTACCAAGGCTCTGGATGCAGTTCAGTTTGAAAACCTGAGGAGCAGACTTGGGGTTTGCATTCATGACGAACTATAGCAATTAATGTTCCTTCTGGCTGCCAGATTGGAAAAAGTAAAGGAGGTTCTGGTAGTGCAGTGTGTGAATGAAGGGAAAATACTGAAGTTTGTGCATGACATTTGGTCATGTGATGTGGTGTGCATCTACTCTCTGATGCAGTTTACTCTGGTTTATCTTTACTTTGAACTGTTATACTTGCATTTGTCATATTTCTGGCTAAAAAGAGGGAGTAGTATGTTTTAGTATGGTTGTGTGCTATGCTGCAGCTGAGGGGGAGAATGTGGAATGTCTGTGTTGCTGCAGCAGAGGGGGAGTTTTTTTTTTATGTGCTATGTGTTGTATACAGTTGAAGGGGAGTGCTGCTATGCTATTTTTTTTGCTGCTATGTGTGTTGTGTTGTGGTATTTCGCTGTTGTCTCTCTGATATGGATTTTTTCTTGTGCTTCTTTACAAGATTTATTTGGTGTGTAGTTTTAGCCAAAATAAGCCAAAGGGGGAGATTGTTATTTCTGTGCTTTTGTGGTTGGCATTTATTTTGCTAAAACTATTCTAGCAGCAAGATGTTGAAACAAGATGTTCTAATTTGCTGCACTCAACATGTCGAATGAAGATGTCCCATACCTGCTCATAGGACATCGTGTTTGGATTCAGTTTAAAAGCATATTCTGTTGCTGAGTTTTGTTACTGAATATTCTGTGAATATTTGGTTATCCTATGTGGCATCCAAAGCATTTTTGGATTGTGTTTATTTGTTGGTTTTTCGGATTTTCTGCTGTTTCTAATTATGGAGACATAATAGGAAACTTTAGATTGAAGACCTATTTTGTTGGAGTTTATTTTGCAGATTTGTGAGCAGTCTATTTGCTGCGTTTTTGAAGCCCAATTCAGTCCAGATTTAATGCTATATATTGACTGGTGTAAACCTAGTTTAGGTGTGGAACTTACGTGTGTTTTGTTAGGGTTTTTTAGTGTATTTTGTGAGCCTAACTGGTATAATTCTGATAACAGTATAAGGACTGGTTTTTGTGTTGTAAGTTCTGTCAGTTACCCATAAGCTTTTAAGCATTGAGTTTCTTGTGTGTCAATTCTCATAAGCTTTGAAGTATTGAGAATTGTGTGTTTTGAAAGTGTGACTTTCGGTTTGTTACTTGTGTGGAAAGATACCAATCACGGGTTGTGGTTGTAGAGGGATTTGAGGAGGGCCTCATACCTAGGTGAGTCTTAGGTAGAAGTCATATGAAGGGTAGTGATTAAGTGAGCAGATTATATGGTTCTTGTATGATCTGTGAATTGATACTATCGTATATTGGTTTCGTCCTTGGCTTGGTAGCCCCCAGAGTAGGATTGTTGATCCGAACTGGGTAAACATATCACTGTGTTATTTACTTTCTGCACTGTTATTTTTATTGTTATCTTGTTCATTGTGTTGGATATCAGTGTCTCAACATCTGTGTAGGACATCTGATATCTGCGCCAGAATTTCACTCCTATTTTATGGGAGGAAAGATTGAGATATGAATATCTGGGAAAAAACATCGGGTGAAAATAGAAGGAATATCTGGGAAAGCGTCGGATGTAAAGAAAAAAAAGGGGTTTTCCTGTGTTTTTAGGAAACTTGAGGGTTTCTTGAGATCCAAAAGGAGATAAGACTGTCCAAGTTTACTAGTATGAAGAAGTTTATCTTTGTATGATGCCCAAGAGGAGGCTAATGTTTTAAGGGATGAGAATCAACCCTAAACTGGTCCGATGTTTTGACTCTAGAGGACCTCTCTAACGAATGATGACTGGGTTCTGTCCTATACCTGTAGGAGGTCTTTGGGTCCTTGTACTAAGCCCAAGAGGAGGCATGAGAACCTTTAAGAGGCCTGAGGGTCCTTGTACAATGCCCAAGAGGAGGTGGGGATGCTTTTAGGAAGCCTGTGGGTCCAAACCTAAGAAAAATTCAAGAAAGGTTTCACCGGGAACTAATCCTTTGGTGAACAGTTCTAAGGTTTGAAGAAATTCAAGAGAGGTTTCACCAGGAATTAATCCTCTCTGGGGGAATTGAATTTCTTTGACAATTTCTAATAGTGACAGTCTGAGAAAAGTTTCACCGGGAATAATGCCTTTCTCTTTGTTCCATATTGTTTAAGCCCAAGAGAAGGCAAGACTGTATCTGGAAAGTCCTATGGGGAACTAGTTTTGACTGTGTTGAAAGAGTGACCACTGACTTTATCTAAACTTAGACTTAATTTCTGGGGAAAACTCTAAGCAGATATACAGGTATATATATATATACAGTTGAAATATATAGACAAGTATTTAAAAGAGAATAGAAGGACTTACAGGTGAGCAAGCTTCCAGCAATACAGACAAATATATATATATATATATAAGCATGTAAAAGAAAGCTGATAAAAACTTACAGGCGAGCAAGCTTCCATAGCTGTATGGTTGTTTATTCAAGAAATTGAAGAAAGTTTTGATAACAAATATGAATTTGAATTTAAATCACAAGGAAAGTTGTTTTAAAAAGAAACGATATGAATATCCAGGAAAACGTCAGATTGCAAGAGAAACGTAAAAAATGAAAAGGTTGCAGATATGAATATTCGGGAAAGCATCGGATAAAAAGAGATAAAAAATAAAAGGTTGAAAATAATAATATCCGGGAAAACGTCGGATGTAAAGAGACGATGAAAAAAATAAAAGGTTGCTCGCTAAGACTTTACAGTCTTATGCCTACGTATTCTCAACGGGATCTTGAGAAATCAGAGCAGTCGTAGTTCACCCCTAAGGGGCGTGAACTACAGAAAAGAAAATTTAAATCGCACGGCGGCGAGAGGGGAAATCTATCCTAATGTTATCCTGCAAAGATTGAATATTCTAATGTCTGTCTTATTTCAAACCTAATCGAAAATTAAGTTTGAGCTAAGAGATCCTAAGGGAACATGCATACGTGGCAAAACATCACGGAATAAATGAATACACGGCAAAGCGTCGTGACAGATAAAATATACACGGTAGAACATCGTGAGATAAAAGCATATACACGGAAAAACATCGTGGACAAACAGAGAAAATACACGGCAAAGCATCGTGACAGATAAAATATACACGGTAGAACATCGTGGATAAAATTCACAAACAGTCACGGAAAAACATCGTGGTGAAATAAAATACAGGGATATCCACACATCCCTAAGTTTGAATCAAATAATCATAGAGAAATAAAATTAAAGAAAAATGTTAACTTATATCCTAATATTTGAAAATAATATTAATATCACAAAATTAATAATTAATGTTAATATTAATCACAATTTAGCTAAAAACTAAGAAATAATATTATGACTAATTAAAAAATGTCAATTTTATCATTTAAACATTATTCATGCTTAGAAAATAACATTGATATCATGATCAAAAAATCAATTATCAAATTTTAAAACTAAATTAAATAAATTAAATATAATTAAAAAACATAAAATTTAGAATGGGCTGGGATTTGTAAAGTAAAGGGTGTATTTAGTAAATTAGAATGACAAACATGGGCTAAGCCCAATTCATTTTATCCTAAAAATATTTAACTTAAAAGGAAAACTTATAATAAATAACAAAAAATTAAAACAAAAAGCAGAGAAATTGGGAAAAGAAATGATTTACACGATAAACTCCTTCTTCCTTACGAAAAATCCCCTGAGTCTTCTTCTTCTGTCGTGGTTGATTTCCTCGCCGGTGCGATTTCCCTCCGTTTTCATTGATCCGCTGCGGTCCCTCCGTCGCAGTTCTGGCGTGGATGCTCCTCCCTGCCGTCTGCGATTGCGTTTCTGGCGACATTCCTCACCGTCGCAAACTCCCTCCGTTCCGGAGAATTCTGCAGGTGGCGGCGAGTTCTTTTTCTTCTTAATTTTCGCCGATATTTGCGTGAATTTGTAGTGTTGGCTTCTTTGATTTCAGAAGTTGTTTTGCTACAAATGATTTGTGTTGTGATTGCAGAAATTGAAGAAGTTGTGGTTTCGGTAACGGAATTGCGGAAGTTGCGGATTCTGCTGATTCAATTTGTTGAAGGAATTTGCGTTACCGTTACGGACTCTGCTTCTGCTTTGTTGACGTTGTTCTTGTTCTTTGATTTGTGTTCGGAATTGTTGTGATTTGTTGCAATTTTGATGGATGATTTTGAGTTTTGTGCAGGTTCGACGAAAGGAGCCATTGTTGCATTCACTAGAGACCCTGCTCAGCAGCTGGTGAAGAAAGGAATAAGAATGAATGTTGTTGCTCCAGGTGCAATTTGTTGGAAATTCACCACACCCTATGATGATTTCGCTTCAATCTTGATCTCAAGATTGATCACCAACCCACAAACAATACGTAATGGCAATGAAGAACAAGGAACAAAGAAAGAAGAAGAACCAGAACAGCAAGAAAAGAAAATGAGAGAGAAGAGAAATATTTGGAGAAGTATTGTTACCCACGAACTGTGGGATTTCTGTTTTATTGAACTTTCACTTGCAACTGCAACTGTGAATACTGTTCTCAATGTGTTACAATGTACAAGGGAAACTCCCTATTTATAGATTTAGATTTACAAAGGCCCAAAACTCTAAAAGCCCAAAATATCAAATCTAATCTAAATCATATTAAATCTAATAAAAACAAATCTGAATCCAATCTAAATCACATCTAACATAAATCTGTCGAAATACCTTCGACACTATGAATGATATTCGACTTTGACACACTATGAATTATATTTAACACACCGCCTAATTCATTGTGTCTAAACTATCTACATTCATCATAGTCCTTAGCTTTCTGAAGGCTTCGACCTGCACTCCCTTCGTCATGATATCTGAAATATGATTCTCAGTTCTGCAGTGTTCCAAATTCATCTTCCCTTCTGCTACCTGCTCTCGAAGATAGTGGAACCTCATTTCGATGTGCTTGCTTTGACCGTGAGCTATTGGATTCTTCGCCAAATTGATAGCTGACATGCTGTCGATCTTCATGGTAATTGCTCCATGATTCTTCTCTGTAATCTCTTCGACCAAGTTCACCATCCAGGTTGCTTGACATGCACAAAGAGAAGCAGCTATATATTCTGCTTCGCATGATGACAATGCCACTACTGGCTCCTTTCTCGAACTCCAAGCAACTGGTGCACCACCTAACATAAACACATATCCAGCTGTGGATTTTCTATCTTCTACATCACTACACCAGCTAGAGTCTGTGTATCCCACTAACTTGCATTCTTTCCCTTCGTCAGCTGCAGGAAATAAAATTCCATAGTCGAGAGTCCCTTTCAGATACCTCAGTATCCTCTTCGTCGCTGTTAGGTGTGATACCTTTGGCTTCTGCATGAATCTACTTACCATACCAACACTGTATGCTAAGTCAGGCCTTGTGTGACAAAGGTATCTAAGTGACCCAATAAGTCTTCTGTATTGGGTTGGGTCGACATCATCTTCGTCTGGATCCTTCGACAGTTGCAGTCTGGTCTCAGCTAGAGTCGAAGTTGAGTTGCAATCTTGCATCTCAAATCTCTTGAGTATTTCACCTGCATATCTTCGTTGGTGCATCATCAAACCTCTACTAGTCTTGTAGAATTCGATGCCAAGGAAATATGAGAGATTTCCCAAGTCTGACATTTCAAACTCTTCACTTAGATCATGTTTGAAATCTTCGATCTCCTTCTTGCAACTTCCTGCTATCAACAAATCATCAACATAGAGGCATAGTATAAGCAATTCGCCATTGCTTCTTCTTACATATACCCCATGCTCAGTTGTACACTTCACAAATTCCTTCTCCCTTAAGAAGCTGTCGATTTTCTTATTCCAAGCTCTTGGAGCTTACTTAAGTCCATACAGGGCTTTATGCAGCCTGTACACCTTTCCTTCTTCGCCTCGTTTCATATACCCAGCTGGTTGTGCGACATAAACTTCTTCATCTAGGGGACCATTAAGGAATACACACTTCACGTCCATCTGACATGTGTGCCAATTGTTCATCTTTGCTAGACCAACAACCAACCTGATTGTTTCGATTCTAGCAACAGGTGTGAACACTTCATCGAAGTCGATTCCTTCCTTCTGAAGAAATCCTTTCGCCACAAGTCTCGCCTTGTGTCGAGTTACTTATCCTCTAGGATTCACCTTTACCTTGTAAACCCACTTCACATCAATTGCCTTCTTGCCTTGAGGAAATTCGATAAGTGACCATGTGTTGTTGACTTCGATGGATTCTAACTCTTCATTCATTGCTTTCACCCACTTCGAATCTTTCAATGCTTCAGCTACATTTACTGGTTTGACATCTGCGTAGAAAGCATAATGTACCAACTCACCCTCTTCATCGACCACATCATCTGATGTAATTACACATTCTTGCAACCTTGCAGGCATGTGTCTTGTTCATCGAGGTCTGCTTGAACCTGCTTCATCTGCAACTGGTTCCTGTCGAACTTCTCTTTCGACTTGAGTGACTGGTTCTTCACAAGATATTCTCACTGATTCCTTCTTGGCTTTCTCTTTCCAATCCCATTCTTTAAGCTCGTCTATGTTCACGTCCCTGCTGATCACTACCTGCTTATTCACTGGGTCGAACAACTTGTAACCTCCAGTCGAATGATATCCTATCAAGATCATCTGATTCGACTTGTCATCAAGCTTCCTTCTCAACTGATCTGGCACATGTCTATGTGTTATAGATCCAAACACTTTTAAGTGACTGAGACTAGGCTTGTCACCAGACCAACATTCTTCTGGTGTGACTCCTTCAAGCTTCTTCGTCGAACATCTGTTCAAAAGAATTGTTGCTGTCAAAACTGCTTCTCCCCATAATTCTTTGGGTAGATGCTTTCCATTCAACATACTTTTTACCATGTTCATGATGGTTCTGTTCTTGCGTTCTGCAATCCCATTCTACTGTGGAGTGTAGGGTGGCACCACCTCATGCACAATCCCTTCTTTTCTACACAATGCATCGAACTCTTTCGACACATATTCTCCACCACCATCAGTTCTCAGAGTTTTCAACCTTCGACCACTCTGTCTTTCGACCATGGATTTGAATCTGACAAATACCTCAAACACATCACTTTTCTTCTTGATGAGGTAAGTCCATAACTTTCGACTGAAGTCATCTATAAACGTGACAAAATATCTGTTGCCACCAATCGAATCCACCTGGATTGGACCACATACATCAGAGTATATGACTTCAAGAATTGCCTTCGACTTCCTTCCTGCATCCTTGCTGAAGCTATTCTTGTGTTGTTTCGACTGAACACACTCTTCACAGACTTCACTTGGAATGTCGATTTCTAGTAATCCTGAAACCATATTTCTTCTCTTCTGTTCTCTGATGTCATTGAAGTTGAGATGGCCTAGTCGAAAGTGCCATAACCACTCATCTCTGCTGGCTGTTGTTGCTAGACACTTGTGCTCCATCACATTGAGTTCAATCTTGAAGGTCCTATTCTGAGACATTGGAGCCTTCAAGATCAACCTACCACTTGCGTCGAGAACTCTCATCATCTTGTCTTCGACAACTACCTTGTAGTTCTTTTCGACAAGCTGCCCTATACTAAGCAAATTACTCTTTATGCCTGGTATGTACAACACATTGGAAATTGTTGACCTTTTGCCATCTTTCCTCATAATCAGAACATCACCAACACCTTCAGCTGCTAGAGTGTTGTCATTTGCAAACTTCACTGTGTTCTTCGATGAGGGCTTCATATTGACAAACCAATATTTCCTTCCAGTCATGTGTGAAGAGCATCCTGAGTCCAAGTACCACTGATCTTGGAATTTCTCTTCATCTTTCGTTGTGACCATCAACAACGTCTCTTCTTCTTCATGCTTCTCCAGATTTGCATCAGTTTCTTGATTTTTCTTCTTTTCTGGACAGTTACTAACATAATGGCCATACTTCTGACAATTGAAACATTGAATGTGACTTTTGTCTGGCTTTCGACCACCACCTCTTCCTCTACCTGCAGCACCACCTCTTTGGTTGCCTTGGTTCTAAGGTTTCTTCTGAGTCGAATTACTGCCTCCTCTATCTTTGTTGCCATTCACGTTTCCTTTGCCTTTCCTTTCCTTTTCTGACTGCGCCTGCAAAGCCATATCACTCTTCGACTTTCCTGCAGCTCTCTCAGCCATCCTTTGTTCATGAGACTCAAGTGTCCCTTAAAGCTCTTCCTTCGTCAATACTGACAAGTCTTTCGACTCTTCTATGGCTACTACCACATGGTCGAACTTAGGAGCCAACGATCTCAAAATCTTTGAGACTACTGCTTTCGTCGTCAGCGTTTCTCCACATACTTTGATTTGATTCACCAGTTTTGTAACTCTAGGGAAGAAATCTGTAATACTTTCGTTGTCTTCCATCTGAAGCAACTCATAGGTTCTCTTGTGAGTTTGTAACCTCACCTCTTTCACCTTTTCTGCGCCTCCAAATAACTTTTCCAGAATCTCCCATGCTTCCTTTGCTGATTCTGCATCGCTAACTTTTTCAAAGTTATCTGGATCAACACATTGATGGATTATAAACAGCGCTTTATAATCTTTCTTCTTCAATTCTTTGAGTGCAGCCTTTTCTTGATCTGTTGCGTTCTCCCCAAGCGGTGTTACTCCTTCCTTCACAAGATCCCACAGATCTTGATAACAGCAAACCACCTTGATCTGCTTGCACCAATTCTCATAATTATCTTTCTTGAGAATTGGTAGGGTCGCCAGAAAGTTCCCATTTGAATGATTCATAGCCATCACAATTTTCCTCCTTGAATCGCAACCGGAGCTCTAGATACCAGATGTTGGAAATTCACCACACCCTATGATGATTTCGCTTCAATCTTGATCTCAAGATTGATCACCAACCCACAAACAATACGTAATGACAATGAAGAACAAGGAACAAAGAAAGAAGAAGAACAAGAACAGCAAGAAAAGAAAACGAGAGAGAAGAGAAATATTTGGAGAAGTATTGTTACCCACGAACTGTGGGATTTCTGTTTTATTGAACTTTCACTTGCAACTGCAACTGTGAATATTGTTCTCAATGTGTTACAATGTACAAGGGAAACTCCCTATTTATAGATTTAGATTTACAAAGGCCCAAAACTCTAAAAGCCCAAAATATCAAATCTAATCTAAATCATATCAAATCTAATAAAAACAAACCTGAATCCAATCTAAATCACATCTAACATAAATATGTCGAAATACCTTTGACACTATGAATGATATTCGACTTCGACACAGTATGAATTATATTTAACACAATTTGGACGCCGATTCAACCTGCTTCCATACCTGTTGAGATGATACAGAACTTGGGGTCTGAGGTGCCAATGAAACGAGCAGCACAGCCTAGTGAGATTGCGCCTTACTATTTGTTCTTGGCTTCACTTCAAGACTCTTCATACGTTACTGGCCAAGTTCTTCATCCAAATGGTGTGTGCCTTTGTTTAAATATTCTCAGTTTGCAGAAAAAAGTGTGTATGTAGTTTTGAATTATGTGAATAATTTTAGAAGATATTGGAAAGTTGTGATGTGAAAACATAGTATATGTATATGAAAAAAAATTTGTATGGAGATGGAGTAAAAAATATGCAGGGAGTGATATGTGAGGGGAGGAAATTGAGAAAACAAGTTTGTGAAATTGTTTTGGTGTCCTAATGTAAAAAATTTGTAACATATATATAGTAGAATTAAAACTTGTATGTGAAGTAAGTGATGTAATAAGATGACATAAATTTGAATATTAATCTTGAATTTTTGAAGCACATGTTTGAATGTTGAAAAATCAAGTTGGAATGTTGAACACAAGCTTTTGAATGTGGAATATCAAGTTGGAATGTTGAACAAAGAAAATATGGTAAAGGTGGATGATGAAGTTGGAAATTTGTGTTGAATGGAAATTGTGTGGTATGAAGTAACAAAGTAGCAGCAAAACAAAGGGTGGGGCGTGTGATATTGTTATGAAGATGGAAGTGGTAGTCCAAAAATGTGAACCAAGTTACATTATATATATTAAATAATGCTTAGATAAAATAATAAATAAATCAAAATATAATAAAAACTAATAAAAGTTTAGTTTATTATAAACTTGATTAATAATAAATAATAAAAAATAAAATTAATAAAAATTGAAACCGAAATTAGTAAAAAAAAACGATAAAAACTATTTGTATCGAGGTGCCCAAAAAATAAAATGAACATACCAAAATGATCAGCAAAAAATATACATTTTGAAAAAATACATCGTTTGGTCAAATTTTGAAATTGATTTTACCCGCTAAAAAGGCTCAGACAGATCAGAAACATAATGACCGGAAAGTTAAAAAATTAAAATAAGTATACCGGATTAAAGTACGTGAAAAATAGATAAAAAATAATGTCTGAAAGTTTGATTTTAAAAACTGCCCAGACACCGGCTTTTTCCACAATTGACTTTTTAGTTTGACCAAAATGCATGAAAATTTAACACGTTAATTCCGGCTGATAATTCAAAAATATTCATGCAGAAAATATTTGATATTATATGCAGACGACACAATATGAAAATATAGACAGATAAAAATGAGAAAAAATAAAAATGCATGGTCAAAATTTAGGGTATGACAGTATGTTTTTTTTGAAATGCATATACAAACAACAAAACAACAAAACAAACAAACATATTTTACTAGAACTACGGTGTTCTGATCCTTCATCTAACATGAGGGTATGTAGGCATAGAGTCGTGGCACGTTAGAAATTACAATAATCAAAACCATTTTTAGGTTTTCCTTTCTTAATTGATCAATTTTCTCTTAAATAATAAAATCACTTTTGTAAATAAATAAATAAGTAACCAATAATAGATATAAGCAAATATTCCCTTAAGCAAGCAATAACCCTAGAATTAGAGGAGGATCCCATTGAATACAATGGAGGTGAGGAATGTCTAGTACCTTTCTCTCACTTAACCGACTCATAAACCTAGTCTCTCACCCTTAATCATTAGGTTTTATCATTGTTTCCATGTTCCTTAGGAACAAATAAAGGATGATGGCGACTCTGAATTTTTCCAGCCGCGACAAAGTCGATTATGAAAGCTATCATTTTATTCAATAAGGAAGAACAAAGAGTACAACAGTTACAATCTCAGGTGTCTGCTCAATGAGCTACAAGAAGGTCAACTTTGAACCTTTCAAATACAACCCTACAAATAGATACAAAGTGAAAAATAACCCCCTGAGTGTTGTGTGGAAATGTGTTAGCATAGGCTTCCTTGAGCAACCTCGGGGGATCTTCAAGTGCGTGATCAACAACTTTTCTAGACGTGCATGTCTATCACTCCATTATTGTGCATCCTTGAAGATGATTATGCAATAAGGTGTGACCAGGTCCATGGATGAGGCCTTGCAAAAAAGCTTCCTTCTGATCCAAAAGGACTTGAAGATGACAATTATGCCTTTCTCAATGAGTGATATCTTGGTTGAGTTGATCAGTATCTTCTTGGGTCTGGTGCGCTTGACTCTTCAACTCTCTAACTTCTTCGAAAACCTTATCAAGTTCAGCTTGGCGTAAAGAGAGAGACTCCATTAATTTTGCAGCATGGTCTTATTATTTATTCAACTCCTTCGTGCAGTCCTTTAATAGGTCTTGAAGTTCTTTGAGTTGTGCCTTGTAGCTTAGCTCCATCTTGTTGGCTTGATATTGAGTCTTGGCGAGCGGTTTCTTTTGGAAGAGAGGCCATCATAGGTACCTTTCAGGGCTTCTCCAAATTTCCTTCTCTTGTTTTGCATAATATTACGAGACTTCTGAATATTACAATAATTAACTATTTGTGTAACAAAAAAAGAATTAATTAGGTTACTATTTAAGTGATATTTTTATATTTGCTATAAGTGATGATTCTTATTTTAGTTTTACCATGAAAATTTATTTGGGGAAAGTGATGATTTTTATATATAGTTCAACATATATATATATATATATATATATATATATATTAACAACTTGATCCCACTAACAATTTTCTATTGGAGTTTTTGATTTCGAGATTATTCAAATGCTCTAAGAGAGATAAATCTATGTTAGTATGTTAGTATATATGGTTGACACGTAAGTATTTTAAATTTATCTCTTGCTTAGATGATATTATAAGTATTTCAAAAAAAATCTATTGAATTGATGGTAAGAATCCTACAAAGAAAGTTAAGGAACAATTGGGTGGTTTACTCAATACAAAAACTATTGGTTTCTTGAGTAGTGTTTATGCCCTTTCATTAAATGAAACGTACATTAAAGAAACATACATTAAAGAAACTCATAAAATACCATGATTAACAGCAAAAGATATTAGAAGATGGAATGAAGGTATTTAAATAATATTATTTTTTATGAAACATACATTAAAGAAACTCATAAAAATATTTACATATGTTTATTTTTCTGTGTTGAACGCTAGGCATGTGTTATCAATGCAATTATACTCATTTGCAAGGTCACACTAGGCGTGTACTTATTAGATTACAATATATCGTTGACTACTAAAATTTACTTCATTTGTTTTGCAGTGAAACGAGAGATATTTCTGATTTTGATTCCATGGTTGACATTCCTATTAAGAAACAATGTAACTTAATATCTCTGTTAATGTTTATATTTATTTGCTTAAAAATATGTGAGAAAGATTTTTGTTCTTATTCTATCTAAATCTTCTTATGGTTTTGAGACGGACTATAACAATATATAAATACAAAACTTAATGCGTGACAAAACTGGTTGAATAAAGTCACGTCACAATGCGATTTTCTGAATTCAAACAAAATTTAATACATGAATATTACATATTAGAATCAATACTTAATATGTATCTTAATAAATACACCAATAATAAATATATTTCTATTCAATAAATACATTGATATACATATGTATATGTTGTCTAAAAAAATATTATTTTTAATGTAAAGTACAATAAACACCTCATATATAATATACACACGTTTATTTTTTCTGTTGTGCGCATTAAAAAAGCGGACAAACGGGCACGAGAGTGCCCGTTTGGACGCTAGTTTTTACTATAATGACAATAATTATAATACATATTTTTTGGTTTTTTACAATAATAATAATAATAATAATAATAATAATAATAATAATAATAATAATAATAGTTAACTAATAATAATAAATATTTTTTGGTTTTTTATAATAATAATAATAATAAGAAGAAGAAGAAGAAGAAGAAGAAGAAGAAGAAGAAGAAGAAGAAGAAGAATTAACTAATAATAATAAATATTTTTTGGTTTTTTATAATAATAAAAACAATAATAAACTAATAATAATAATAATAATAATAATAATAATAATAATAAAATGAAAATTAAAAGAAAATAAAAAAATAGAAATAGAAAATCATAAAAAGCTAGAAAAAGTATAAAACACAAAAAATTTAAATTAAAAAAATTAAAAAAAAAAAACTTTTGGTAGGATTCAAACTCATGACCTCACATTTAAAAATCTAACTACACGACTGACTAAGCAATTTGAATCATTCAAAAAGAAAAACTCCTTAAAGACATATAAGGAAACTCGCACAAAATTTAGTGTATGTTAAGGGTGATATGTATGTCTTAAGATCTATCTCTCTTCTCTCTTGGAAGAGAGGTATTTATAGAGGTTTCTTAGACTTAGGATTTGGATAACCCTTAGGGGCAGCAACCGCTCCCTCGCGATCAGGGGAAGTCGTTGACCATCAAATCTTTAGGAGGTGGTGGTAGACTCCATCCCATTTGATCAACAGTATTGCACACGTCATCAGTGCAAAATCGAGCCTTATGTTTTGTGAGATTGCTGCCTAGACAACACCACTCTTGAACGATGGCTCATTTGTTTAGAACACTCACAAATATAACACTATAGATATATAAATTAAATAACTGACTTTGATTTAAAACCTTTAATTATTATTTTTAAAATATTTATAATAAATAAATGGTAAAATAGAAAATGAAAAAAACTAGAAAGTTTTTCCTTTATAATTGTAATAGATTTTAAATAAGATAATTGACTTCCATTTACAACCGTTAACTATCATTTTAAAATGTATATAATAAATAAGAGTCCAGATCCACTCCATTTCCTTATCCTCCATTTAATCCATTTTATTTAACATATCTTTGTCATGTGGCATTAAAGGATTTCAATGGTCCAGATTAAAAACATGATATATGGTTAAAAATATTTAATTATATGGTTAAAAACATAAAAGAATTTCAATAGTCCATATTTAATTAAAATATTTTTTCAGTTTTTAATCTTGACCGTTCAAATCATTAAATTCTACGTGGCAAAAATCTATTAAAGAAACTTGAATAAATGGAGAATAAGGAAATGGAGTGGATCTTGACTCAATAAATAAAGGGTAAAATAGAAAATAAAAAAGGCTACACCAAAAAAAAAGTTTTCCTTTATATATTATTATAAATTATAGACTTAAAAATAAAATAACTTACTTCCATTTACAATCTTTAATTATTATTTTTAAAATATTTATAATAAAAATGGTAAAATAGTAAAGAAAAAAAACTACCCCAAAATATAATTTTTCGTTGTAGATTCTAAAATGAAATAATTGACTTCCATCTACAATCTTTAATTATTATTTTTATAATATTTTTAATAAATAAAGGGTAAAATAGAAAAGAAAAAAGTCTACACAAAAAATAAAATTCTTTCTACAATGCTATTATAGATACTAGCGTCCAAACGGGCACTCTCGTGCCCGTTTGTCCGCTTTTTTAATGTGCACTGCGTCAAAATATAAATGAATATTTAATATTTAATTTTGATTTTAATTTTAATTTATGTAATAGATTTTATCATATACATTTTCATATTTATATGTGTTCATGCAAAAATTATAAAATATTATTTTTCCTTAACTTTAGTTTTAAATTAAATTATTTATCTAATTAAATTAGGGTGGAGTATTATTAAATTATGGAAAAAAACACATTTGTAATGAAAACTTAAATACAATATAGTCCTAGAAAAAGAACAAGACTTAAACAAATAAATATATAACACTTATGAATTGAAGCAACTTTAAGCTTTTGACCTTCTTCAATTTGTTCAAATGGAGCCGGAGAAACAATCATAAAAATAATTGTTAACACCAATGAAAAAAAAAAGAAATAAGTTTTCCATAAAATTACTAATAGTGATATGTTATTGTAAACATCCACCGAATTTCTTTAGCCACAAGATCACCCTACAATTGAATTCAAAATTGTTTATTTTTAACAAAACAATATAAACAACCTTCATACATGTGGTAGCAATAATAAACAGTTGCCTAAATTTTTTTTCTTCTTAATATGCTAGGACTTGAAATCCCTAAATACATTAGTCATTTGTCATAAGATAATCCAAGAATGTTTGATTTTTAAGTTTATCTCATTGTAACATAAAAAAACACTTTTTATCAAAAATATTTATTCGGTCAATCAAACTCAATAAAGGATTCATTATAATTTAGAGAAAAGTGAATAAAATGCATTAAATTTAAATATCAAAAATATATTTAAATTTTGTTTTTGGTTACTACTTTTACGGTTCTAGCTTACAACTGGTTAGATATATATAGATACATATCAATAAGCACAAATAAAAAAAAATTGAGAATTTTTATTCCCCCTTAATTCTCTTCTCTTTCTCTCTTTCATTTTCTTTCTTCTTAAGTAAATGGGTTAAATGGGAATGGGAAGGTAATTATTTTGATATCACCGTTTTTTTTTTTTGTAAGCAAGGATTGAATATAAAACGAGTACTAGGGGTACTCGAACCCTGATACAAAAGGCAACACTAGCCCAACATGAAATTCGAAACCAATTGAAACTAAGCTAGAAAATGCAAAGGATCTTTGCAAAATTCATAAAAGTTACAATTGGAATAACTAATCTCCCCGATATGAGACCATCTCCACAGCAAAATTTTCACATTCCACACGAGATCGTTAACAACACACTTCTCGTCTCTAAACGCCATACCGTTTCTTAACATCCAAATGCACCAACAAGTTGCCACCCACACACTCCCTTCTCTCCTCTTCCTGACTTTTTTCTTCCTGCAGAATAGGAACCAACTTCTAAAGTTTTCAAAAATGTTCACTACTTCCTGCAAAAAATCAGTCCCCACCCACCTCGATATCTCCCTCCAAACCCTCTTCGAAACATCGCAACGAAAGAAGAGATGAGAAACAGTTTCTGCTTCTTCGTTGCAGAAGAGACAAACGTTGTCGGATGAAGGTATCACGCCTCTAACAATAAGTTGTTGGAACTATGTTCCAAGAAAGATGAATGTTTGAGAGAAATAAGAAGAAGAAAGAGAGAGAGAGAAGAAAAGGAATTAGGGTTTGCAAAACTTTCTAAACTTTATTGTGTTAAATGCTGTGTATTGTATTGTGTAATTACAAATTACAAAGCCCTTTATATAGACTATCAAAGCCCAGGCCCAAACAAACATTTTGACTAACTCCTTAACAGCTATATTCGACTCTGTCGAATACAGCTGACTACACAACACTACAACTAATTCGACTTCGACAAAACCTATAAAGACTTCGACTTTGACTACGACAGAGAACTTGAATTACTTCTAACACACCACCTAATTCATGTTCTCGAGACTTCTCATCCCAATGCTCTTCTTTAACTCGTCGAATCTGACTTTCTTCAAAGGTTTGGTAAGTATGTCGGCTAGTTGAACTTCAGTCTTGCAATATTCAAGATCAAGTTTCCCTCTGTTCACTTGATCCTTGAGAAAATGATACCTTCTTTCCATGTGCTTACTTCGACCATGATACCTTCTTTCGTCTAACAAAACATCTCGACTGATTACAGCTTTATCATCTTCTGGTGAATATAGTCGATATGCACCAGTTGAATGATAACCTATGAGCACCATGGTTTACTTCGATCATCTAGTTTTGTTCTCAATTGCTCAGGAACATCCCTAAAACATATTGATCCAAAAACTCTAAGATGACTTACATTTGGCTTCTCACCTGTCCATGCTTCATAAAGAGTCTTCTCGACTAGCTTCTTCGTTGGACATCTATTCAGAATGTATACTGCTGTCGAAGCTGCTTCAGCCCAAAATCTCTTTGGCACCTCTTTAGCCTTCAACATACTTCTCGTCATATTTAGTATACTTCTATTCTTCCTCTCAGCTATTCCATTATGTTGAGGTGTATAGGGTGCAATAACCTCATGCTCTATACCTTCCTCTTCATAAAATCTAGCAAACTCTCGAGAGATGTATTCACCACCACCATCAGTTCTCAGTTTCTTTAGCTTGCAGCCACTTTGCTTTTCGACAAGCAACTTAAACTTCTTGAACTTTGTGAATACTTCACTCTTACTTTCGATCATATAAATACACATATATCTGGTGAATTCATCGATGAAAGTTAAGAAGTAACGCTTGCCACCATTCGGCCTAACTTCAAAAGGTCCACATACATCAGAATGAACAAGCTCCAACTTTCCTTTCGAATTAATTGGCAGATCATGGTTGAATGCTTTTCTAGCCTGCTTTGCTTTGCAGCATTCTTCACACACATGATTTGGTTCCTTTACCTGAGGTAAACCATAAACCATCTTCTTCTGATTGAGCATACCCAAACTCCTGAAGTTTAGATGCCCATATCTATGATGCCATAGCCAATTCTTTTCCTCTTCTGTAGTTGACGCAAGACATTAATGATCAATCATGTTAATCTGAACTTTAAAGGTCTTGTTATTAGCCAATGGTGCTTTCAGTACCAACCTACCATCAGCATGATACACCTTCATTTGGTTCTTCTCCAGCTTCATATTATGTCCTTTGGCAAGTAATTGACCTATACTTATCAAGTTACTTGTCATAGAAGGCACATACAACACATCAGTAATGCTGGCTTTTCTACCATCTCTTCTCATTACAGATATGTTTCCTCTTGCACCTGCTGTGATACGTCTACCATCTGCTAACTTTATCACCTTCTTAACTGATTCATCAAGCTTGGTGAACCAGTTCTTGTTACCGGTCATGTGGTTGCTGCAACCTGAATCAAGATACCACAAATTTGTTTCAACGGCGTTTGACTGAGTATCTACCATTAGTAGCACATCATCAGAATCATTATCTTCTGCATGTGCATACTGCGCTTTGTCACTTTCTTTTGCTCGTGCTTCCTTCTTCTTTCGACAGTCTCGAGCATAGTGACCAAAACCTTGACAATTGTAACACTGCATGTCTTTCATGTCAACTTTCTTCCCAGAATACTTGTTGTCCATGCCTTTTTTTCTTGAATCATCATGATTCTTTGAACTCTTGCTTGACTTCTCATCACTAGCAAGATTCCTTCCCTGCTTCACTTTCCCAGACTTCTTGGCGAATTTCGCTTGTAGTGCTTGGTCCGATACCTTTTCTCTTTTTGAATCTCTTTGCTTCAATCTCATCTCATGAGCTTCCAAAGAAGCCTGTAGCTCTTCAACCTTCATCTCAGCAAGATTCTTGGACTCTTCAATGGACACTACAATGTAATCAAAATTTACAGTCAGAGATCTTAGTACCTTCTCAATTTTCTGCAAATCTGTGATTGTTTCTCCACAAGACTTCATCTGGTTCGACAGCATCACCAATCTTGAAAAGAACTCTGAAACTGATTCATCTTCCTTCATTTGAATCATGTCGTATTATTTTCTCAAGGTTTGCAACTTCACCCTCTTCAGTTTCTCATCACCTCCATACAAGTTCTTTAACTTGTCCCACGCTCCTTTTGCAGATTCTTCTTCAATAATTTTCTCAAACACATTTGGATCCACACACTGGTGAATCAAGAACAACGTTTTGCCATCTTTCTTCCGTTGATCCTTGTACACAGCTTTCTATTCATCAGTCGCATTCGCCCCCAATTCAGTTACACCATCATTCACGATTTCAACCACATCTTGAAATCTGAAAATAACCCTCATCTGCACAACCCACCATTGGTAGTTTTCCCCTTTGAAAACTGGTAGATTCGCTGGGAATTGTGTGGACGTTGTTGTTCTGTTTGCCATTAGATTCTCTCTGAATCGCAACCAGGCTCTGATACCATTGTTAGCGGAACAATCGAGGGGGACAACGAGGGAGCATTTCTTATTTGGGACACACCTTTGTGAGAGACACACCACATACTCACCTAAAACCTTATGGTGATTGGTGTGTGGGTTCTCTCACTTATATAGTGTTCAATCTTCCCTTTTCTAATCAATGTGGGACTTCTTCCTCACACTTGATTCTCAACACTCCCCCTTAAGTGTGAGTTTATACACAATGCTCCCCCTCATGTGGAAGCTCTCTCTTCCACATACACTTGTATCACCGTTGAACTCAACAGAACACCTTCTACCCACACCTGCGGGAAGTGTTTCGATACAAGTAACTCGGTCCCTTTCTCAAACCAGGCTCTGATACCAATTGTTGGAACTATGTTCCAAGAAAGATGAATGTTTGAGAGAAAGAAGAAGAAGAAGGAGAGAGAGAAGAAAAAGAATTAGGGTTTGCAAAACTTTCTAAACTTTATTGTGTTAAATGTTGTGTATTGTATTGTGTAATTACAAATTACAAAGCCCTTTATATAGACTATCAAAGCCCAGGCCCAAACAAATATTTCGACTAACTCCTTAATAGCTATATTCGACTCTGTCGAATACAGCTGACTACACAACACTACAACTAATTCGACTTCGACAAAACCTATAAAGACTTCGACTTCGACTACGACAGAGAACTTGAATTACTTCTAACATAAGTAACGTCTTGAGGGGCAACCTATCCCAAAGGAGCTTCCACCCAAAGGCCTTAATCCTATAAGGCATCAAACTTTTCCACAAATTTGAAAAACAGAAGTTGACAGCTACAGGTACATTATTCAACAAAAAATCAGCACAAAGTAAGGAATAACCAAACTTTACCGAATACGATTGAGAACCATCAGCCAGCCAGTACACCGAATCTTGAATCTCGATCGTTGGAGCAGAAAATTGCAGAAGAGAAAACAGCTGCTAGAAGATGTTACTAACCAAACCTGAACTACTTCTACAAATTCCGCAATCGTTCCAAAACCACTCGTCTCGATCCCACGATCCCATCTCAACAACCTTCGCATTCTGGCATGAAGAAATAGCGAACAGATCCGGAAAAACTGACTTTAAACAACCCTCCCCAATCCACCTGTCATGCTA
This sequence comes from Lathyrus tuberosus, assembly GCA_022829125.1. Taxonomy (NCBI): domain Eukaryota; kingdom Viridiplantae; phylum Streptophyta; class Magnoliopsida; order Fabales; family Fabaceae; genus Lathyrus; species Lathyrus tuberosus. The sequence continues at coordinate 5,853,612 of JALAZF010000243.1, read as the reverse complement.
AAAGTCGGTCCTTTCTCCATTTCCAACCTTGAAAAGGCAGTTGTCGTTGAAAATACCGTCGTCAAAATTTTTCTCCAACGAAATTATTTCCTTCCACCATGAAGAATAGTGCTTTACACCTCTTGATGAGCAAGAAAAAACCGTCACATCCCCGTACCAGGCTCGTAAGATCTGTATCCACAATGACTCTTTTCGTTCTAATAACCGCCATATCCATTTGTAAAGTAAGCTCAAGTTAAATTCCTTCACCCTTTTTAAACCAAGACCACCTTGCTCAATCGGTAAGCAAATGTGTTCCCAACCAATCCAGTGAATTTTCCTGCTCTCGTTAACTCCTGCCCAAAGAAACTTGGATTGAATTCTGGTAATTTCCTTGCAAATCGTTATCGGAGCACGGTAAAATGAGAAAATAAAAATAGGTAAACTGCTCCACACCAATTTCAACAACGTGATTCGCCCACCGAAACTTAGAAATTTTCTTTTCCAATTGGATAAACGAGCTTCCATTTTCTGTAATAAAAATTTCCATGAAGAAATCCTCCTTGGATTCATACCGATTGGTATACCAAGAAAAGTGAACTCACTACCTTCTATTTTACAAGACAAGAAATTCTCAGCCGCAAGCAAGATATTCTCATTGACATTAAAACCGATTAACTTGCTTTTCATATAGTTTACTCGAAGACCCGACACAACCTCAAACCCTCTAAGAACTGATTTCAGGGCCCAAAGATGCTTCCAACTTCCATCGCCTACAAGAAGAGTATCATCGGGAAATTGCAAGACATCCACCACACAACTCTCCTTGACACGGAACCCCGAGAAATCGCCATTAGATAAAGACCTACGAACCAGTCCTGTTAAACCCTGAGTCACCAAAACGAAAATAAATGGAGATAGCGGGTCTCCCTGCCGAAGACCCCTCCCAACTTTAAATTCCTTGGTGGGACTGCCATTCATTAATATGGATAAATGGCTAGAAAAAATCGTCGCCTCCATCCACCTTAACCACTTTGTTCCGAACCCCATTCTTTTCATCATGTATCTAAGAAAGTTCCAACTTACTTTATCGTAAGCCTTCTCGAAATCGACTTTAAAAAGTAAGCACTCCTTCTTTTCCTTTAACGCCATGTCCAAGACTTCATTCGCCACTAAGACTCCATCCAACAAGTTCCTTCCTGGTACAAAAGTTGTTTGACACAGTGATATAATAGCATCAAGAACGATTTTCAATCTCCCCGCTAAAACCTTAACAAGGGCTTTGTATATACATCCAACCAAACATATGGGCCGAAACTCATCCAGACTTAAAGGATTTAGTTTTTTTGAAATTAAAGAGATGAACGCTGAGTTAATCGCCTTCGCGAGCACAGGTTGAACAATTGAGATCAGTTTCTGTAAACAAATCAGAAAAGTACTGAACAGCTGCATCCTTAACCTCCTGCACCTTTGAAATCTTCCCAGTAGCTGTATTGAGAACACCGATCGCATTGCCACGCCTTCTTTCTCTCAAAAAAACAGTGAAAATACTTACTGTTGTTATCCCCTTCCAAATCCCACTTTATTCTAGACTTTTGTAAAAGCATATTTTCTTTGCTTTTGATATCCTTCCACATACGTGACGTCGCTTCTCCCCTCTTCAAAATAACATCTTCCACCAAACTATTATCACAAGAATCTAGCAAGAAATCCGCATCGTTGATCTTCTTGCTACTTTCTTAAATATCCAAATCAATCTTACCGAAGACCTCTCTATTCCACTTACGCAAACTCACTTTCAATAAACGAAGTTTTTCCATTAAAACAAAATCGCTTCTACCTTCAACATTAAACCCCCTCCAAGCCGCCTCAACAAAAGGTAAAAAAGCTTTATCCTCGAACCAACTGTTATTGACACGAAACGGCTTTGGACCCCAATCCTCTTCGCAAGAAATCAACCACACAGGACAGTGATCGGAAATGTCTCTACCTTCGATTAATTGACCTTCGATGCTCCATCTTCTAAATAAGACATCGGAAACAAGAATGCGATCAATTCTTCTCAAATGCTTACCGTCACCACTGTACCAAGTATAACGTTTCCCTCTATAAGGAGGGTCAATCAAATTCGACCTCACAATAAAATTAGCAAATTCGTCCATTTCGTTTGTTCTATTCCCACATGGCCTCCCCTTCCTCTCACTCGGAGAAACTATAGAATTGAAATCTCCGCAAAAACACCATTCTCCATCCGTATGCTTCTTTTGCAGGTCTAATAAATCCTTCCATAATCTTCTTTTTAACGCTAAAGAACAAGGAGCATAAATATTAACCACATAAACATAAAGATCTAACCACACCAGTTTGATGCCCAAAAAGCCGGTTCCTTTGAAGCTGAAAACGACCTTGACTTTATCCTCCCTCCATAAAGAAATCATCCCGCCCGATTGTCCTGCTGAGCTAGAAAAAGACCAACCAACCTTCTCCTTACTCCAAAAAGACTGAATAATTTCTGCATTTACCTCAGATAATTTTGATTCTTGAATGAGAAAAATATCAGCCATCCCTTGCGAAATGATTTTGTTGATACGTTTTCTCTTCACGACACTGCCTCCCCCTCTGATATTCATCGACCCAATAATCATTGAGACATCTTCAGATTCGCCTTCTGCCCCTGTTTTTTCAACAAATCAAATTTTTCCAATTCTCTAATTTTCAAAATAAGATCTTTCACACCACCCCTTGACACAATCCCCAGATTTTCAACTTCCCTCCACACCTTACCTCCCATATTAGAGCCAAGATTCCCCCAAAAACGGTGGTTGCAAAGCACTACATCCGAATCAGAAGCAAAGTTTACCCCCGAACCCACCCTAGCATAACATCCCCCACTATCAAGAGCAACCTTATCAGAACAAAGGGAATGGACATCTGAAATTGTAACGGGTTTGACAATGGGCAAAGAAGAAGCAAACGGCCCAGTAGAAGATCCTAAAGGCTCAGAACCTTTACCAACTTTTTTTTTGGGCCAACACACTTTACTCTTGAATGGCCCACCAAATGTATAGATACTCTTAATTTTTTTCTTTTTAACCCGGTTAGCTTTCAACGAGTTTACCTTTAAAAACTCAACATGCTGACTATCTTCAAGAGCACACTGGACCCTTGTCCCAGAAGAGACAATAGAAGCATTTTTGCTAATTTGGGACCCATCTTTAGAAGAACTCTGACCGCTAGTAACCTTAACCACACCTAAAGTTGTGTCAAATCAACCCCTTGACCTGTCTTGTCCCTTTCCATGCGCAGACTTACTACCCCCATCACCTCCAGAGTTGTTCGCTACCACCCGAATATTATTCGCTTCTCCATAGGAACAAAAACCTCTTCTCTCCTAGTAATAGATTTACCAGAAGAAACCTCGGTAGAATCATTATCTGAATAAGCTATGTCATCTTTACCCCATCCTTTCTCCGATTCAGCATCATTTCTTCAAGTTGAGAATTTCTGAAGATTCATATAACCGTAAAATAGTTTTTACTCATTGATGCATTTTGTATGACCTTTTGTTACTGTAAGTTTTTTAAAGTAATTTTGATATAAAAAAATTTAAAATGTAAGATTGTAGAAGTTTTTTAACCGTTTTTGTAGTTGTTTAGTTGTTTATTGTGAAGGGTGTAAAATAGAATAATAGTGAGTTAATGGGCAAAATTGAAAAAAAAACCTACACCAAAACAATATATTGGCTTTTTATATTGTTATAGATTATAGATTTTGCATGATAAAATTAAAGCGTACCATATAAAAAATATTATTCGAACAACAAAATATTTTTATATGGGTAGGTAATGTATCCCAACATATAATAATAAAATTGAATGTTCTGAATAATAGTCTATATGTCAAATATTTTTTTATAACTGCTGTATGAGTGAAGTCCAATATATATACATATGTGAGATATTTTTATGGTTTAAGTTCTCCATAATATTTCAGTTTTTTTTTCTTTAACTACTTTACAATTCACATTTGATATTTTTATGGTTTAAGTTCTCCATAATATTTCATATATTTTGTTTCTTTAACTGCTTTACAATTCACATTTAAAACCGTGCTATGAGTGTCTTGACGTGGTATTGCATTTTATTGAACTGTTCATAAACCGCTAACTGCTATGGTTCATAAACTGCTATCAAGTAAAAACTCTTCAAATATATTAATTTCTTTTTATTTTAGTTGACTTTTAATGCTCCAAAAAATTGGTTTTATGGCCGTTTTTATAGGGGTGATATTGGAACAAATATAAGTCAGTCCAAAACACATCTATCCCCTAGCCCTTTATATATAGTTATAGATTAAGGATGAATTTGAAAGCTAACTATCAAAACATATATTATTATAGATGCAAAAATAAAATTAACTTAACAATTAATTAAAGTACAATTTTCTTTCATAATTATATACAATTAGTACCTTCATTTTCAAAGCAATTTTTATGAAATAAAGAGAAGAATATAAAATAAAATCAATAATATCCGAACAAATTATCTATAACAATAAAAAAAAATCTCTCTATTTCTGTTGATTAAAAACCACCACCATATCTTGTTTGTCTTCTTGACCTTTCTTCTCCGTTTTATTATGAATTTTTGTTTTTAATTGTTATTTTCGGTGAATATATTTTTAACTTTGTAATACCCCATAATTTTGTGAACATTTTGGATAATATTATTATGATCAACTGGGTTCCGGTGTACTCTGAGCAATTATTGGATAAAGTAATTAGAGTAAACTGACGAACTCGGAATTGATTAGATTAATATTATTTAACTTGGAGTTTTATTAATTGGTGCAATTGAGATAATTTGAATAATTAGTAGTATTACCAATTAATGTTTTCCTATGTCTATTTTCTTTTCCTTTCCTTATTTGAAAAAGATAGAAAACTTGGAGAAAGAAAAGGGAGAGAAGGAAAAAGGAAGGAAAAGGAAGGGAGAAGAAGAGGAAAAATTCTCAAAAGCTCTAGGACTTGAATCATCAACCCATCTTCGTCTTTCCACCTCAGCTTCACCCTCCTCATCTTGTAATCCAGGTGGGTTCTAGCTAGATGCTTTAGAGTAGAGTTTTATTGAGTTTTAGAGTTAGTTTGACATTGTTAGAAAATGAGAAATTTTGCACTAAAATTATGTTTTAATGTTCCTTATGACTGATACTTGTTAAATATGTGTTGTTGTGTATACAATTGGTATTTTTCTGGTGTTTAGAAGTGAATTGGAAGGGAAAATGGAGCATTTTCGCAAACCCATTATGCAGGAAAATTTCTGGTTTTCACGCTGCCCATACGCGTATCACCCAAGGCAATACGCGTATTGGTTAAGGCAATACGCGTATGGCTGTGCAGAAATGTGGGCAATACGCGTATGAGGTTCCATTTTCTCGGCCATCTGCTCATTTGCGTAATGGTACGCGTACGGTTTTGGGCAATACGCGTAGGAAGTAAGGCAATACGCGTATTGGGGTTTTAAAAGGAATTTTTGGGAAAAATCAGTCTCTGCCCATACGCGTATGACCTTGGGCAATACGCGTATGGATGGGCGAGTGAGCAGGGCAATACGCGTACGGCCAGGAGGGTGCAGAATTGTTTTTTTTCGCGATACTATTTCTCGTTATGTTCATAACTTTTGACTCGGTTATCTATTTTTAACATTTTCGATATCGTTTGACAGCTAACAAAAATGTACTTTCTTATTACAATGGTTTTAAGATTGTTGGCCGATTTAATTATGTCAGGATTTTTGGAATAGTGTCGTTTTTTCGATTTTTATCGTTTAATGGTGTGTAATTGTTGTTGAATATGTATGCATGTTAAAATACGAAATAGGTAGAGTGAGGAACATTACCATAAACAATGTTGGAAATTATGAATTGTTATAAGTGACAACGCTCGCGCATGAAAGGCCGAGGCGTGTGTCTAGTAATCATAACCAGTTTATCTTGCGGTGTAGTTCAATGAGACTCGAGCACCTCCTCTAAAACGTATGCACAATTACTTGGCAGGTTTGATTCCCGCGTATAGTACGAATGGAGCCTACGGGTAAAGAGACTTGTGACAGTGTACGGGCCGTGTGAAGTGACGGATCACGGTGTACGGGCCGATGATCCCGAATCCATTTCGTATGCCAAGTAACTACAAGGATCCATGACTCGGGTCGTCTTCTAGACGTAGAAGCGGATGGGAAAAGGGGATGCCTTGGTACGGTTATTGATTAGTGAGATTCTTGAGTTAACAGGCTCAGGACGTACTTTGGTACTAGTGTGAGTTAACAGGCTCACGGGTGTGGATACATATTTAGTGTGTGTACTCATAGTCATTTCCCTTCCCTTTGACTTGAGTTAGGTTTATTAGAACCTTGTAAAGCCGAGAGGACTTTAAGATAGGGAACTCACTGAGATTTGATGATCTCACCCCACTGTTGTTGTTTACATCACAAGTACTGCAGGTTCCGCAAAGGGTAAGGATAAGGCTGTGTGATTATCCTTACTTATCTGATGGCTTTGCTTCCGTTGTGGAGTTTTTTTTTAGATTATTATTTGATCTAGTTCTTAGTATTTGTGTTTGGAACATCTTGTAGATATACTATGTCGTAGTTTTTTTTTTATTAGGCTTTTTGGGCATGTATATGTATAATGTGTTTACTAGGAACTTATTGTATATTTCAGTACCAAAAGTGGAATTCATGTATAATATATGCTTTGATGTATGTATATATATATGGGCTTTACAGTTGGTATCAGAGCAGGTCGTATCCTCGACCTAGCCATGAAATAGAATAAGTTTTCCTTCCGTTTCATATGCGGTGTGTCGCCATTGGTCTTGTGTGTTATATTTATGGTATTGAGTCTGATCAACTTAATCCTATCTGTATGAAATTCTGGAACATGGCTAACAGGCGCAGAAACAACCGTGGTAGATCGAGAACCACTCCAGTAGGGACTAATCCACCAGGTGACGAGGGAAATGCCCCTTTATACCAATTTATGCAACAGATGCAGCAACAGCATAATCAGTTTGTGCAACAAATGGTACAGCAAATGGCTGGTGGCGTGCATCCTCCAGTGGTGGTTCTTGAAGCTTCAGGGGGAACCTTTAGGGATTTCATTGTATGAATCCTCCAGAATTCCAGGGAGGGTTAGATCCAATAAAGGCTCATGAATGGATATCAGGTATGGAACGGGTTTTCTTAATAGTTCAGTGCAATGAGGAAAACAAGGTGGTCTTCGTTCTCACTTGTTGAAGGGTCCTGCCATGAGGTGGTGGGAAAGCGCTTCAGCCTTAATGACAATTCAAGAGGTACCAAAGGTATGGGAGCAGTTTAAGGTAACTTTTATGGAGAAATATTTTCCAAGTTCCTAGAGGTCTCAGAAGGAATTCGAGTTTCAACAATTGAGACATGGCAACTTGAGTGTGGCTTCTTATGCGGAAAAGTTCGAGGTTATGGCTGCTTATTCTAGACAGGCTATGTATGTGTAGCACCTCAAAATTTGCCTTGTTGTTTTTACCTAACAGGCTTATGTTTCTTTGCATTTCTTGCATTATCATCTTTGCATATCATTGGCTCTTGGCATGGGATCAAGGTACTTGGTTTAACTCAAAGGAAGAAGAGGTTTTTCAGGGTTTCAAGCAACAGTTCATGTGTATTGTCCAAGGGGCTAAGAGGAGAGAAAATTCTTGATGCTATCATTTCTTGAGCCACAAAGGAGCCATAAGCCTCAAGGTGTCTTAATTGGTCCATCATCTCATCACAAGATCAAGACTGGCAAGAGATTTCAAAGGAACCACATTCTCCTGACCTGATTTCTTAAATTAGGGTTTTGGAGATTCTGAGATTTAACCCTCAAAGAAGCAAGCTCTTTGATTGTTTATCATCTCCAAATGGCACATATCATCATTGGTGGACAGGATACACATCATACTCAGAGGAATTTGAATTTGGAGGATGTGTTGATTTCTCCTAACCAGAGGAGCCAAAATTAGGGTTTTCCTATAGAATCAGTTTATTTCTGATTTTTGGGACAGGACTCGATCTCAGGGTACTCCTTATGTCCTCACGTGTTTAGGGATGGGAAATTGCCCATCAATTTGTTTCAGAAGGTTTTCAATTGTTCAGAAATTTCAAAATCAGGAGAATTGGGAACAAAGTCAACTGTGCAGTGAGAAAGTCAACTCCTGACTTTTTGAGGTCAAAATCATGATTTTCAAGTCAAATGTGGTCCATGGACAAGATTTGATCAAGAAATGTTCAAGGATTCATGAAAAATCGAGAATGTGGAAAAGTTGCTATTTTTGGAAACCTAGGTTTTTAGGAAGTTGCTATTTTTGGAAAGTTCTAACATGAATTCAGCCATCTTCCAAGTCAATTTCCATCATGATACATGCTTCATCTCCATTTTCCTCAAACATGAAAGTTATAGAGCTTGTTGCAAGCTTTCCAACCATGTAAAGTTTGTCCCATTTGGATCATTTTTGAGAGACTTATGGTGTTTTAAAGATGGAGGTTTTAAGTTGTAATATTTCAAAACTTAGAATTTTTTCTAAGTTATTCTTTTGACAGCTTGGTACACCAATGTTCTTAGCCAATTTAAATGTATTTCCAAGCCTTGGATTGAGAAACTTCTAACATGAAAAGTGTAGAGGGCAATCCCTTCTTTCCAAAGAATCCAAATTTATCTCATTTGGATTAGAATTCTCCAAGTTATGAATGTTCAAAGATGGTGTCATCAAATGATCAAATTGTGTTCATGACCTAGATTTTTCTCATTTCATTTTGGCAGTAGTGAGTACTTGTCTTCATGGCTGATTTTCACCACCATCTAAGCTTTATTCCAAGTCTATTTTCAACATGATTTCAACATGAAGCTCGTTACATCGTCTCCTTGCTTGAAGTTGAACTTGATTCCTCTTCATTTGGACTATGTTTCACTAAGTTATGAATGATAAAAAAGGATGTCATCAAAGTTTCCAAATTGCACACGGGACGTGGAACTTTTAAGCATATCCAGCCAGCTCCATGGACATGATTGCCATGCCATTTATCACACGATTCCAAGGCATATCTCATGAGGTGAGTAACTTGAAAATTATTCCATGTCTTTAATACTTTTTGGTGATGTTAAATACAAGTTATTTGGAGTCATAACCATTAAAATATTCTCATTCAAAGTGGACCCCATACAATTGCACAACACTTCATGTCATGGTGTTATGGCATGTTTTGATCTGAATTTGGCAGCATGCTTCATGACCTCACATGTTCACACGCATAACATTAACTTTCTTTGCCTAATGAGACTAAGCCAAGCCATGCATGCCATGCACACATCATGGGGATGTTTTTCCATAAATAGAAAATGAGAATTGTACAAATATCAGCTCACATCCTCTCTCACGTTCCTGACCTCTCTCCACAACATACTCACATTCTTTTCACGCCCAAAAATCACTACCAACACTCCATAACACCACTACCCGTACCTCACACTCTTGATTTTCCTTTTTGGCAAGATTTTCGAACCAAACATCCCACTCCATCTTCAGGCCCATTTAACAAAGCAACCCACCATATAAAGTCATCACAAACCCTAGAATGGAGGCAGCTTTTCACTAACACAAAAAAACAGATCAGAAAAGCTCACACACTCTCTCTTTTCTCTTATTCGAGTTTCTCATTTACACATCTTTTCCTTTCATTTTCTGGTTGGTTTTGCATCTCTGAAGCGTGACTTTGCTTCTGTGTGCACACATTGGTATTTGGAACCATTTGCTTTAGTTGGTTTAACATCCTAGTTTTCACCATTTTTGCTCAAGTTCGGTTATGAAAGATTGAAGCAGAGTTCAAGCAAACAAAGACTTGATCCACTCTTCTCAAGCTCTAAGGAGTTGATCTGCATTTTTCCCAATCTCATTGCAAGGGTTGAAGAAGCAATAGACTATCTCCGTTAGGTAACCGTCTGCTCCTTTTTTATCGCACCTTTAAACATCATTTTAGGAGCTATTGTTTGTTAGAATCATGATGTTGATAACATGAGCTGAAGCCCTACTTATGGTAGGCATTGTGTATGCAGTGATTTATGTCTGTATTTGAACATGTTGTCTTGTTTGAATCTTGAACATATGTTTGAACCCGTGCCTTTAGACCTATTTTTCTCTATGATTGAGTGATCATCTTGGAAAACTATTGATACAGTGTTGATCTATGTTTCTTGAGCTCCATTTTAGTGCTTTATTTTGTGTGATTTGGTTGAGATTTAATGGAGAAATGTAGGGTGGAAGTCGTGATGTTTGCGCTGCTCATGCTTTCTTTTCCACGATGCATGGTTGTGTCCGTTAGGGTGTAATTGAAGAAGATGATGATGTGTCGTAATGTGAGTGGTAAGGTTCCTAGTTTTGTCTTTTTGTGACTTATTAATGAATGTGTCCAATTGATAAAAGGTTTACATGATTTTCGTATCACTTCTTTTTTTGGGTTTTATTTTAAAAGCTGATGGGTATATTATTTTGGAATGGGCCTTGCGCCCTACTTTTTGCACCCCCGGATCTTGAGCCCATGCACCTTTAAACTGAAGTCTTGTGTTTCCTTAATTGCTGATACACCCCTGGCTTCATTTCATCTCATTTTCATTTTCTATTTTCATACCATTTCATAATTAATTTTTAAAAATATTTGCATATACTAAAACACTCCAAAAAAATTCATCATGCATACTCATTCATAAAATTAATTTTTCACATTTTATTTCATTATTTTTGCATTAAAATTACGTTAAATATTAATTTTCCAAATTAATTTTTCTCATTTGCATTTCATATTGCATACTTCATATTGCGTCATTTATTTCTCTCATTTGAAAAGTGATTTGATCCTGATTCTTTTTGGATTGTGTTCATAACATGTTGAGGTATGTTTGAGATTTTTGGGATGATTTTTAGGTCCTGTTTGGATGACTTTTGATGTGTTGCTTTGAGCATGAATGTATGAAACTCTAAGGATGCTTTGACCTAATTGTTGATTGACATTGGTTCTGATTCATTGCTTGTGGCTTTGATATGTTAATTGTACATGTTTGATATGCTTGAATACTGAATGACATAATTTTTGAGGCATGTTTGTTATTTCTTTGAAGCATGAACTTTAACTTGCCCAATTTGTGAATATATGCTTCATGTTTGGTTTGCTTGATCATGAAGGCACTTGTGCCATAATTTGAGGTTTTGTTTGAGGATTGATAGCATGTTAATTGACTTCTGGTTGTGATATTTGAATCTCATCTTTGCATGTTTGATGTTTGCCTTGCACCTTAAGTCATTTGTTTCACAAGTATGAATCATGTTTCACTTCACTTCACTTCTTCTTCTTTGCTTCTTAATTGATTGTGAAAGTGTTAGTATGACTTGAATGATGTTTGAAGATCATGTTTAGGCACATGTTTAGGATTGTGTCACTTCTGGACTTGGTTTATTTTGTGGAATTTGACTTGGTTGCTTCACATGATCACTTCTTTTCATCTCACTCCTTCTTTAATGACTTGAATGATGCTTGAGTGGCTTCTCCCTTTTCTTTTTGACTAATTGTGCATGACTAATATTAGAGGTCAGTAGGACCATTAGGTTCTGAACTTGATTGTTTAATTTACCTTAGAACTTGTTTCTTTATTGCCTTATGCTTGTTTCAGTTTCATTTTGTCATATGTGAATATTTCTAACACTTTCAGGGGCAAATGGTAAGTTGTTTGAGTGTGGATATGCTTCCACATTCTACCTTCTCCCTTTATCTTTTAACTTTCATACTTGTGTTTGAAGTGAGCTTAGGCCACTTGTGTTTCACTTCTTTTTCTCCTCCTTCTCTTTCACTCTTTTCATCCCTCGAGTCTCAAGACTTGTTCAAGTCTTGGACTCTCTCCCTTTAGAGCTACCTAGTCCAACTTAATTTTTGATTAAGCTTGGAGTAGGATTAGCATTAGGTTAGGTAGTATTCTCTCCTAAGCCTCACTAACCATAGGACATCCATGCATGATAACATTAGGACTCTTAGTTTCCCTTTGGAGTTTCCTTCGTGTCTTCTCTCTTCTCATCTCAAAACTTCTTGAAAACACGTAATAAAGGTTAATGTGTATTGCGCTTGAGCCTTCTATGTGGGAAGTGGGGAACGAGGGGCTTCCTCTCGTTCTTCTAGGATACCTAGTGTACGTCCTGTTGGGGGCGATGCGCGAAAGTATTCGTTCCTGTGTTTAAGAGTTTGGTTCAATGCAAGTTACAAACTAACTTAAAAAACACTTCTGTCTAAAAAACTCAAACAAACAATAACGTCTTTCCTTCAGGAATTCTTTTCTCACTTCACTCACTCTCAGCGTACGAACGCGCTCCTACTCATTCTCTTGCAAGACGGTAACGCCTAAGTCTCGATTCAGCGAGCTGCAACACCTGAGCTAGAACGTAAGTCGTTCCCTAAAAAACACAATCCACCCCTAGTAAGGGGAACTACGTCGCTCTGTTTCTCACGTGCGAGTGAGATACGTAGGCAGGAGATCGTGCGAGATCTCTCCGAGCACATTTCTTTCACAACCCTTCTTTATCACCTCTTTGTCCCTTTTCGACCCGTGGGTCGAACTACGACTGCTCTGATTTCCTCTCTCTCGTCCGATTGAGGATACGTAGGCACAAGACGGCGATCTCTTGGCGAGCAACCTCCCCCCTAGTTCGTGTCCGAACTACGTTGACTCTGATTTTCCTGTTCCCGAGGGAATGCGTAGGCCTAGGACTCCGAGGACGTCCTATCGAGTCACTTCTTTTATTTTCCCTACATTTGTTTCTTCGTTCTTTGTCCGTTCTCGTTCTTTTCGCCGGTCCAGTAGCAGCGGAGTTCCAGATGACGACACCCTTTGATGCAGACAGCAAGCGTGGATCCCATCGAGTACGATGGACGTGTTGGGTGCTAACACCTTCCCTTCGCGTAACCGACTCCCATACCCTTTCTCTTGGTCGTGAGACCATGTTTTTTCCCTTCTTTCAGGTTTACGCAGTGTTTCCTTTCCCTCTCTTGGGATAAATACACTTTGCTGGCGACTCTGTGTTCTTTTGCGCCACTCTCGCGTTTGTACCGTTGGATGCGAATCTTTCGGGAGCGACAATATGCTCCTGATGAGAGGTGGAAGATTGATCAGTTTCTGTTTGGTTTAAGGGCTGAAATTTCACATAGTGTGTCTCAGAGAGAATTCACTAGCTATGCCGAATTGTTAAGACAGTGTTATGTGGCAGAGATTAGTTTGAAGAAGGTACAAATGGAAGGAGATTTGAGTAGGATGAATCAAAGTGATCGAGGGAGATCGAATCAACAAGTTAGACCAAGGCAGCAATCATTCAAAGGGAAGCAAGTTCAGAGTTCTAGGACTAGTGTGCCTCCTGTATGCCGTACTTGTGGAAGGAATCATTATGGTAGGTGCAGTTTAGAGGGAGTGAGATCGAGGGATTGTCCTCAGGGTAGGAATCAGACACAAAGGAGGAGTATCGGCCGAGTGTATACCTTGGATGTGAGGAAAGCAAAGAATGATAACTCCTTGATTGCGGGTATGTGTTTCGTAAATGGACATCCTTATTTTGTTTTATTTGATTGTGGGGCAACACATTCTTTTGTGTCCACGCGATGCGTGAAGCGACTTGGGTTGCAAGCTGTTCCTTTGTTTCCTCCTATGGTGGTTACTACTGCCATGGATGAGATTGTAGAGACACCGTTGATGTGTGAAAATTGTGTATTATCGGTGAATGAAAGAGTTTTCCAGATTGACCTTATCTGTTTACCGCTTAAGAAAGTGGATGTTATTCTGGGGATGGATTGGCTTTCTGCTAATTCGGTGTTTATTGGGTGTGAGGAAAAGCTGATCATTATTCCATCCGATGAGGCCACTTCGAAGGATGTGTTAACTACTATTTTAGAAGGTACGGTTGGAATGATTAATTTCTTGTTTGAGGAGGAAAAGTATGTTCTTTTGATTCTTACTAAGGAGGAGAGTAGTAACATCCAAGTTTTGAGTATTCCGGTAGTTTGTGACTTTCCTGAAGTTTTCCCCGAGGATATCACTTCTCTTCCTCCGGAGCGGGAAGTGGAATTCTCTATTGACCTGATACCGGGAACGGCTCCAATATCTGTTTCTCCGTATCGGATGGCACCACTTGAATTAAGGGAACTAAAGGATCAGTTGGAAAAATTGTTGGCTAAGCATTATGTTCGACCAAGTGTTTCGCCCTGGGGAGCTCCAGTGTTATTGGTAAAGAAAAAAGATGGTGGAATGTGGTTGTGTATTGATTACCGTCAGTTGAATAAGGTCACCATCAAGAATAAATACCCATTACCAAGGATAGACGACCTGTTAGATCAATTGAAAGGAGCCTGTGTGTTCTCGAAGATTGATTTACGGTCGGGTTATCATCAGATTCGTGTGAAGAGTTCAGATGTACCAAAGACTGCGTTTAGAACCCGTTATGGGCATTATGAATTTTTGGTGATGCCTTTCGGTGTGACGAATGCTCCGGAAGTTTTCATGGATTATATGAATCGGATATTCCAACCTTACTTGGACCAATTTGTGGTGATTTTCATTGACGACATTCTTATTTATTCTCGTGATCCTTAAGAGCATGGAGAACACCTAAGAATTGTTTTATCCATCTTACAAGAGAAGCAACTTTTTGCTAAGTTAAGTAAGTGTGAGTTTTGGATGTCTGAAGTTAATTTTATCGGTCATGTCATATCCCAGGGAGGTGTAGCGGTCGATCCATCAAAAGTTGAAGCATTGATTAATTGGGAGAGACCGAAGAATGCTTCTGAAGTTAGAAGTTTCTTGGGATTGGCAGGGTACTACAGAAGGTTTATCAAGGGTTTTTCGCAGTTGTCCTTACCATTAACAAGACTTACTCTGAAGGATTATTCGTATGAGTGGGATTCGGCTTGTGAAAGAAGTTTTAGGAGTTTGAAGGAGAGATTGACTACCGCTCCTGTTTTGGTTATTCCCGATTCTAGCAAGTCGTATGAGGTATATTGTGATGCATCGAAAAAGGGATTAGGCGGGGTGTTAATGCAAGATGGACATGTAGTGGCTTATGCTTCACGACAGTTGAAAGTCCATGAAGAGAATTACCCAACGCATGATTTAGAATTGGCGGCAGTTGTATTTACTTTGAAAGTGTGGCGTCACTATTTGTATGGTGTACATTTTGAGATGTTTAGCGACCACAAGAGCTTAAAGTACTTATTTGATCAGAAAGAGTTGAACATGCGTCAGAGGAGATGGATGGAATATTTGAAGGATTATGACTTGGAATTAAAATACCATCCGGGTAAAGCAAATAAGGTGGCGGATGCATTGAGTAGGAAGGTGTTACATAATGTCGAGTTGATGATGTTAGAGTATAACTTAATGGAAAAGTTTAGAGATCTAAATCTTCAATTTAACTGGACTCCAAATTGTGTAATTATGGGGAATTTGAATGTCTCTTCTACTCTTAGGGAAGAAATCTAGCAAGAGCAAGGGTTAGACGAGAAGTTATAAGAAGTGTTATTGCAACCAGATTTTGTGCGAGCTACCGACAGAACTATTTTGTTTAACCAAAGGATTTGTGTTCCGGATAGCACGGAGTTAAAAAGGAGGATTTTGGAAGAAGCGCATAAGGGTGCTTTTACTATACATCCTGGTGCTTCAAAGATGTATCAAGATTTAAAGAGGGACCATTGGTGGCCCGGGATGAAAAAGGATATTGCGGTGTATGTGTCGGAATGTGCGGTGTGCCAACAAGTGAAGATTGAGCACCAAAGGCCGGGTGGCTTGTTGCAACCTTTAGAAATTCCGACGTGGAAATGGGATAGTATTTCGATGGACTTCGCAGTGGGATTACCCCGTGCATAAGGTGGTTATGATTCGATTTGGGTAATTGTGGATCGGTTAACGAAATCAGCGCATTTCTTAGCTGTGAAGACTACCTACAAGGCGAGTCATCTCGCAAGGTTGTTCATTTCAGAAATAGTGAGGTTGCATGGTATTCCTACTAGCATCGTTTCGGATAGAGATCCAAAGTTTACTTCCAGATTTTGGAGAGCTTTTCAACAAGCCATGGGAACGAGGCTATGTTTGAGCACGTCGAATCATCCGCAAACGGACGGTCAGACGGAAAGGACAATACAAACTATGGAGGACATGTTGAGAGCTTGTGTACTTGAAAGTGGAGGAAATTGGATAGAACTTTTTCCGTTGATCGAATTCTCTTATAATAACAGTTATCATGCAAGTATTGGTATGGCACCTTATGAGGCGTTGTATGGTAGGAAGCGTAGAACGCCATTGTGTTGGGCGGAGGTTGGCGACGATAGAATTTTGGGACCCGAGATTATTCACGAGACCACGGAAAAGATTAGAATGATTCGTGGAAAAGTTAAACAAGCCCAAGATCGTCAGAAAAGCTATGCGGACAACCAGAGGAGACCGTTGGAGTTTGATGAGGGGGATCATGTATTTTTGAAGGTTACTCCGAGATTGAGATTGAAAGGACCATTTAAATCGCGGAAGTTAAGTCCAAGATACGTGGGACCGTATCAAATCTTAGAAAGAATTAGAGAAGTAGCTTACAGATTAGCCTTACCGCCTTCTCTGTCAGAAATGCACGATGTTTTTCATGTGTCTTAGCTTCGAAAATTTGTCCCAGATCCTCTTCAGCCAATCTTACCAGATATAATTGAGATAGAAGCTGATTTGATGTTTGAGCCTCAACCGAGTCGTATCACCGGAAGAGAAACTAAAGTGTTAAGGAATAAAGAGATTCCTCTTGTTAAGGTCCAGTGGGATGAAACGCGTCCAGGCGATGCAACTTGGGAATTGGAATCGGAAATTCGGGAGGTCTACCCTCATCTGTTCAGGTAATCTTTTAAATTCGAGGGCGAATTTCTATTTAAGGGGGGGAGGATGTAATACCCCATAATTTTGTGAACATTTTGGATAATATTATTATGATCAACTGGGTTCCGGTGTACTCTGAGCAATTATTGGATAAAGTAATTAGAGTAAACTGACGAACTCGGAATTGATTAGATTAATATTATTTAACTTGGAGTTTTATTAATTGGTGCAATTGAGATAATTTGAATAATTAGTAGTATTACCAATTAATGTTTTCCTATGTCTATTTTCTTTTCCTTTCCTTATTTGAAAAAGATAGAAAACTTGGAGAAAGAAAAGGGAGAGAAGGAAAAAGGAAGGAAAAGGAAGGGAGAAGAAGAGGAAAAATTCTCAAAAGCTCTAGGACTTGAATCATCAACCCATCTTCGTCTTTCCACCTCAGCTTCACCCTCCTCATCTTGTAATCCAGGTGGGTTCTAGCTAGATGCTTTAGAGTAGAGTTTTATTGAGTTTTAGAGTTAGTTTCACATTGTTAGAAAATGAGAAATTTTGCACTAAAATTATGTTTTAATGTTCCTTATGACTGATACTTGTTAAATATGTGTTGTTGTGTATACAATTGGTATTTTTCTGGTGTTTAGAAGTGAATTGGAAGGGAAAATGGAGCATTTTCGCAAACCCATTATGCAGGAAAATTTCTGGTTTTCACGCTGCCCATACGCGTATCACCCAAGGCAATACGCGTATTGGTTAAGGCAATACGAGTATGGCTGTGCAGAAATATGTGCAATACGCGTATGAGGTTCTATTTTCTCGGCCATCTGCTCATTTGCATAATGGTACGCGTACGGTTTTGGGCAATACGCGTAGGAAGTAAGGCAATACGCGTATTGGGGTTTTAAAAGGAATTTTTATGAAAAATCAGTCTTTACCCATACGCGTATGACCTTGGGCAATACCCGTATGTATGGGCGAGTGAGCAGGGCAATACACGTATGGCTTAGGGCAATACGCGTACGGCCAGGAGGGTGCAGAATTGTGTTTTTTCGCGATACTATTTCTCGTTATGTTCATAACTTTTGACTCAGTTATCTGTTTTTAACATTTTCGATATCGTTGGAGAGCTAACAAAAATGTACTTTCTTATTACAATGGTTTTAAGATTGTTGGCCGATTTAATTATGTCGGTATTTTTGGAATAGTGTCGTTTTGTCGATTTTTATCGTTTAATGGTGTGTAATTGTTGTTGAATATGTATGCATGTTAAAATACGAAATAGGTAGAGTGAGGAACATTATCATAAACAATGTTGGAAAGTATGAATTGTTATAAGTGACAACGCTCGCGCATGAAAGGCCGAGGCATGTGTCTAGTAATCATAACCAGTTTATCTTGCGGTGTAGTTTCATGAGACTCGAGCACCTCCTCTGAAACGTATGCACAATTACTTGGCAGGTTTGATTCCCGCGTATAGTACGAATGGAGCCTACGGGTAAAGAGACTTGTGACGGTGTACGGGCCGTGTGAAGTGACGGATCACGGTGTACGGGCCGATGATCCCGAATCCATTTCGTATGCCAAGTAACTACAAGGATCCATGACTCGGGTCGTCTTCTAGACGTAGAAGCGGACGGGAAAAGGGGATGCGTTGGTACGGTTATTGATTAGTGAGATTCTTGAGTTAACAGACTCAGGACATACTTTGGTACTAGTGTAAGTTAACAGGCTCACGGGTGTGGATACATATTTAGTGTGTGTACTCATAGTCACTTCCCTTCCCTTTGACTTGAGTTAGGTTTATTAGAACCTTGTAAAGCCGAGAGGACTTTAAGATAGGGAACTCACTGAGATTTGATGTATCTCACCTCACTGTTGTTGTTTACATCACAGGTACTGCAGGTTCCGCGAAGGGTAAGGATAAGGTTGTGTGATTATCCTTACTTATCTAATGGCTTTGCTTCCGTTGTGGAGTTTTTTTGAGATCATTATTTGATCTAATTCTTAGTATTTGTCTTTGGAACATCTTGTAGATATACTATGCCGTAGTTTTTTTGTATTAGACTTTTTGGGCATGTATATGTATAATGTGTTTACAAGGAACTTATTGTATATTTCAGTATCAAAAATGGAATTCATGTATAATATATGCTTTGATGTATGTATATATATATATATATATGGGCTTTACACGCTTCAATCCTGAGATTCTGCTGGGCAATCAACTGGTTGGTTTGGTTAACCAAAGCGAACAGGACCATCGTGCCCGGATCCGTGTTTGGCGGCGGAGCGACTGGCTGGTAGACAACCGGCGGGATGTCCTGTTGGGCGGCGTCGTACGCCGTGTCTTCGGAAAAGGGGGAGGTGGTCTGCCCGTCCCTTACGTCGACTTCCTCGACGCGAATGGCAGCATTGTCCTCACGGTGGTCTCCGTTGTCGGTATGCGCAAGGACGGTGTCCGGAGCTTTGTTCCCAGGTTGGGTGCTGGCCATGATTGTTATGAAAGGAGATATAGCTTTGGTTTGACGATGAAGAAAAACGAGGAAGCAAGAGGTTCCCACAGACGGCGCCACTGATCGAACCTGGATCATAAACTATGACAGTGGCCAGCAACGCTGTGAGGTCTTCAACTCCGGTGATGATGATACGGCGAGGGTGTACCTGCAAGGTACTCCGATGCCAAAGTCAGGTAACGGGAGTAAGCAAGTACAGAATATAGGCGAGAGAGTAAGAATGAACATAACCTGGCCCTCTCGAATAAGAGGGTGTTTATAAAATGCCCCCAGCGCGGGGCCAACGGTCTCCTGCACTGGGGTGGATTACCAGGCCCAATCCAGGTGACTGCCACGGCTTACGCGGCGTAGGGAAGACTAGCACATGGTCTTCACCCTGGGGTAACGGTCCCGAGATATCCTGCAGTAGGGCAGACCGATTCCTTCGGAAGTGGGATGTTACAAGGCGACGTGTCCTCGTGGGGAGGAATACATGGGGGTCGAGGAGAGAGACGCTCTCCTCGACTCTAAGCTTCTGCTCGACAGCGCTATCTAGTACGTGGTCGACGAAGGGGGTGGCAGGAACGTGCTCGACACTGGCTATTTATGGGTCATATTAGACCGTACCAGTATTGGGTTGGGCCTGCTCGACGAATGGGCAGGTGTTGGCCCAGTCCGGAACAGTTACTAATGCAAGGGTATTTGTGAAAAAAGAAATAGTTACTTGAGAGTATATTTGAAAAAAATTAAGGTCAACCCAAAATTTCTCATCTCTTTATATATAGTAATAGAAGTAATAGATGATTAAACAGGAGATATGTAGTAATTTTGTTTAAAATCTGTAGTCATTTGATGTAAAATTATTTGAAATATATTATAAATTAGATAATAGGAATAAAATGATAAATAAAATATTTCACTTCATACACATTCATATATGGATATTCGTATTACATGTGTAGTATATCTTTTAATTTCACTTAATAGATTTAATTAGTAGTATTTTTCAAATCTTAAGACAGAAAAAAATAGACTACACTAACAATATTTTCTCCTTCACTTTCTTATTTATACATAAGAAATCTTCCGAAATCATTTTAATGTTAATAAACCTCCTATTTCAATTATTTAAAAATAATCTTCACTGTCCTCTTTATACAAAGAGAATCAAACCAACACTGTATAAATAAAACCATTAGAAAAAAAAAGGATAACAAAAAATCTAAAAGAAAAAGACAATAAAAAACCGAAGAACAAAGGAAACAGTAGCAAATTATGGGAAAAACAAAGTGTGTAATTGTCGTCGCCCCAATTTTTCCGACATCCACACACCTCTATTATCTAATTGTTCACTTGTGTAATTTGTAAAAAAAATTGTAACTTTGGTTTTTATTTGGCTTAATTGGTCCTGCGGTCCTTTAACTTAATTTCAATTTTCACTTTAGTCTCTTATTTAATAAAGGTTATATTTTAGTCCTTTAAAAACTATTCCGTTAATCAAGTTGGTCCTTTCTGTTAAATATTGTGAAAAAACGTTAAATTGTGTATATGTAGCATGACAGCATGGCAAGTGAGTCAGCAATTTAAGATAGGGATTAAATTGAAACTTTATATATAGTTAAAGTACCAAATTAAAACTTTTTTATATTAACATAATCTTGAGTATAATGACATTAAATCAAAATCTTGATATATTAAAAAGATATTACAAAGATATTAAAAAGATATTAAACCATAAATATATTAATTAATAAAAAATTTCTTTTAACAAATACTAATGTTAATAAACCATAATAATATTACAAACATGTGCTTATCTTTCTTCTTAACTAATCTAAATAGTATACAATTGTTTTCATGGTAAACAAAAATTGTCACTTTCATATCCAAATCCTTTCTCTTGGATACTCAAGATCCTTCTATAAGAAGCTCTAGTAAATCTCTATCATCTTTACCAGGTCTGATTTATATGGACACTATGCAGTCCAAAACCTTCTCCAAATGCCTTTATCAAGAACACATGCAAATATCAAGAACACATTTTTCAAACATTGTTGTTTTCTGCTTCTGCCGGTATCAAGAACACATTTTTCAAACATTGTTGTTTTCTGCTTTTGCTCAAACCATTCTCCATCGAAAACAAACAGAACACTGACACGTGATCTCTTCTGAGGAGGATAGTACCTGAGGGCCAAGAGATCAGCACATAAACATAGTGATCGATCTATATATAACCACAAAATTTAACAACAAACATATATTATGTAAACTAAACATTTGATCAAATCAAACAACAGAAATCAATAGATTCATATGAACTTCCAACAAAATTGCTTAAATCAAACATAAACAAAACAAACTACCCAAATCAGAATCATATGCTAAAAAAACATCACAAATCAAGTTCTAATTTTCAGCAAAAACAAACTAAAAAAGAAAATTTCTCAAAACAATTTCATGCTGAACTATCTCCCTATTTAATCAAAACTATGAATCTCTTTCTATCTCTAATCAGATCCGGTAAACAATCAAAACTATGTAACACAAAACTCCAAATTCTAATCTTACAGATCTATAACACAATATTACCCAATTAATCTTCAAATCCAATCCTGAACTTTACAATTTTCAGAAAACCCACATTTACAGCTAACACATCTCTCAACATCAACAACATTGTTAAATAATTAAACCTAACAATTGGATTAAACTTAACATTGGTTGAAACTAACCTAAAAAACTCAGCGGAAATCAGATGAAAGAGGAAAAGCATGCAGACAAATAAAAAGCATTTGTTGAAAGAGGATGAAGAGAAAAAGAGAGTGACGGCTAGGGTTGGGAAAGAGAGGAGACACTACAACAAAAAGGACTTATAACATCTCACCTTAGACAGCGCTTTATTACAAAAGCGCTGCTATAGGTCAAAAACACGGAATCTATTAATTTAATAAAGGAAAAGCGCAAAAAAATATAAGACCTTAGACAGCGCTTTAGTGAAAAGCGCTGTCTAAGGCCTTTTAAATTTTAAAAAAAATTTAATGGAAAATATTAGACAGCGCTTTCCTTAAAAGCGCTGTCTAAGGCCTTTTAAATTTAAAAAAAATATAAGACCTTAGACAGCGCTTTTAAGGAAAGCGCTGTCTAAGGTCTTAAATATTTAAAAAAATAAAAACAAAAGCGCTGTCTAAGGCCAATCTTAGAAAGCGCTTTTAAAGCGCTGTCTAAGGGCCACCTTAGAAAGCGCTTTGTTGAAAAGCGCTGTCTAAGGTCTAATAAAATTAAAATATATGAATATACTCTGTTTTCATTTTCAGTTTTGCGCTCTTTCTTCTCCCTCCCCTGTTGCGAACGGATACTTGCGAACCTGAGCTAAACCCTTGCCGTCGTCCACCGCGCCGTCGTCCACCGTTCCTCCCACATTTCGCGACTCCGACGACCTTTACTCCACCGTGACCGTCTGTTCCTCTCTCATTTCGCGTTTTCGTCACTCAGTTTGGAAGTTTAAGAGTTTCAGATTATTACACATTTTATAAGGTATGCTGATAATGTTGCTGTTGATAATGTTGTTGTTGATGTTGATAATAATGTTGTTGTTGATGTATTACACATTTTACACGTTTCAGAGTATTACACATTTTACACGTTTCAGAGTTTCAGTTTGGAAGTTTCAGAGTTTCAGAGTTTCAGTTGATAATGTTGCTGATAATGTTGATAATGTTGTTGTTGATGTTGATAATAATGTTGTTGTTGATGTTGATAATAATGTTGTTTATGTTGTTGCTAATGTTGGACTGTTGCTAATGTTGATAATGTTGCTAATGTTGTTAATGTTGTTGCTAATGTTGGACTGTTGTTGGATATAAGAATAAAATATGTGCTAACTTCATTTTTGGTGATATAGGAATAGAATCAATATAATGTGTTAGTTTAGTTTGTTCTTGTTAACATTTTTCTACATTGTTAACTATTGCTATATAATGTGTTTGTTTAGTTTAGTTTAGTTTAGGTTAGTGTTAGTGTTAGTGTTAGTGTTAGGTTAGTGTTAGTGTTAGTGTTAGTGTTAGTTTAGAACATCTATTATAGTTTGTTCTTGTTAACATTTTTCTACATTGTTAACTATTGCTATATAATGTGTTTGTTTAGTTTAGTTTAGTTTAGGTTAGTGTTAGTGTTAGTGTTAGGTTAGTGTTAGTGTTAGTGTTAGTGTTAGTGTTAATGTTAATAATGTAAATTCTTGAGGTTGTTGTTCTAAAGAACCGAAATTCAAAGCAATTTTGTTAATGAAGTTAATTGCTTTGAATTTCTTAGTTTGGACTTGTTATGCTAATGTTAAATTCTTTCTAACTGTTAGGATTAATAAGTAGGAAAACCATGGATAAAAAATGGATGGATGTCGATCGATTGTCCAAAGAGTACGAGAATGGGGTATTGGATTTCGTTAAGTTTGTTATATATTATGTCATATTTTTTATATTTGATATCCTTTATTTCTTTATTATATTTGTTATATATTATATTTGATATCCTTGATTTATTTATTACAGGTTAGATGGCTACTAACAATGATGACCCACATGCTGATGATCACGCACATGATGATGATCATCCACATGATGATCAGGTTGGAAGTAGCAGAACTATGGAAGAAGAGATTAGGAGAGGAATAACCATAATGAGGAGAGTGATCCATGCTAGAAATCAAGGCATGACTTATAATGTGCATTGGAGCGAAACAGGCACACTTGTTGAGCCTAACGGTCATATGTTGACAAGTTTCATTGGTACACTTGTAAGGAATGAGGTTCCTATTACTTTAGATGACTGGAGAAACAAACAGTTGAAGGAAACCAAAGAAAAAATTTGGAATGAGATAAAGGTACCATAATTATGTCTTTAATTATGCCAACTAATTATGTCGTTTAAATTATTTGTACTAACCAATGTGTATGGTTTTTTTAGAGGTGCTTTAATGTCGAGGACGACAGAAAAGCTTATTTGATGAGATTGGCAGGGAAGCTCCTAAGAGGGTTTAGGACATATTTAAACAAAACCTATCTTAAGGATGCTGAAGGTAATTTTGTTGATGGAGAGTTTCCATCTAAATATGCAAGTTTCATTTCACCACAAGAATGGGTGAAGTTTAAAGCCAAACGACAAACCGAGCAATTTAAGAGTTTAAGTGCAATTAATCGGGATAGAGCATCAGATCCCCAATATAAATACAGGAAAGGACGTACTGGATATGGACGTTTGGAGCAACAATTGGTAAGTATCAATAAATTGCAATGACATAATAATTGTTCATCATGAGTTATATTTGATCATATTATTTGGCTTTATATGTAGTTACAAAAGGCGGGTAGCTCTGAAACATCTCTTCCTGCACATGTCTTGTGGAAGGAAGCCCGTGTGGGCAAGTCTGGATCTGTTCCAGAAGAGGTTCTACAAGTATATGAGAAATGTGTAAGTATAACAATATTTCTTTAATTAAGTCAAAACTTTATTAACAAATATTTGACAAATATTCGATATTCATCTGATTTTCAGGAGGCGTTATCTCAGTCTGTACCTGCAGATGATACCAGGAGCATACTTAGTCGGGCATTAGATGTCCCTGAGTATCCTGGTCGGGTGAGGGGTAAGGCATTTGGGATCACCCCGACCTCCCTGAATATTAAAAAGGGAAAGGCTGCTAGTTATTCAGTACTTGAAGCTAAATTGGAAGCACTAGAAGCCGAGGTGCGGGAATTAAGAAAGGAAAAAGAAAGGGATAACGCTTCTGGTGTTAGAGATGGATCAGAGAAGGATAGTATCAACTGCAGCTTTCATCCGATTATTCCAGAGGTAATTATATATATATATATATATATATATATATATATATATATATATATATATATATATATATATATATCTATGAAATTATATTAGTAGCTTAAATTATTTAATCGGATGGTTGCCAATGTATTTTTGGTTTTAGGGCATTCACCAATGTCAACTATTCTTATCTTCACCAATTCATCGGATGGTTGCCAAGGGAAAAGTGTTTAACAATGGGGTCACAGTACTTCATAATGAATCCCTCCCTACTGGAAGTTTGAAAGTATCAGTTGATATTGCTATGGAGAATGAAGCACTATTACCCTATCCTAACGATGATTCGGAGGTAAGAGTGGTGGGACAAGCTATAGGGTCGTTTGTTGCATGGCCGTCAAATCTCATACTCGTAGGATATGAGGTATATATGCTTAAAACCGTTATAAACCTTTGTTAATCTTAATGTGTAAATTCAAAGATTTTACGAGCATTTTATTTTCATTTTTTACATGGCAATGTTATTTAGACTCCAACAAAATCCAAAACAAAGGATAAGCGTATTCCGGAGCATACCGAGTCCGTTGTCTCAAAAAAAGAGGTACATCACAATTATATGCATAGAAAATGATAAATTGGATATCTTATACTTCATCTAACAAATTATATGATTTATAGCTGCCTGGTAAAGTGATTAGCAACGTTTCAACGCAAAAAACTGTTGGTGCTAAGAATACCAGGGTTAGAAAACAACCTATCCGCAAGGTTAGGACGTGCCTTCAGACCTTTCTACAATTAATGACGGATATTCCGACTGGAGGTGTTCGTCTGATAACTATGGAGAAAGATTTGTATGGCTTTGAATTTGACCAGAATGTTGGTAATGAAGACTTCGAGCAAGTTTTCCAACATACAGAATTGGGCGTCACTGTTGTCAATATATACTTGAGGTATATCCGATCTACTTTGGTAATTGAACAACTTATTTACTTTATTTTTCAAATGAATATTCTAATGTTAATGATGTTTTTATTTCAGGTTTCTGTATGACAGTTTTATGCGCCCCCGGGGATTGGAGCAAAGATTTGCATTCTTATGCCCCAGCGCTGTCAACTTAACCGAAATATTGACGAAACCAAATGAGGTCCATGCGTATATACGCAACGTCTTTATGGACAACCAAGAAACGGAAAAGTTGTACTTTTTACCGTTTAATACTGGGTTAGATTTTCATTCTAAATTCATCTATTATATTTTTTTTTGTATTTTGACTTCGTGTAGAAAGTTTCTATCTAACACTTGTTTAATCTTACAGTGGACATTGGTTGTTGGTTGCAATCAATCCTATCCGCGGAGTAGTGTATTATCTGGATTCCTTAGGAAATGATTGGACCACATACCCGGATATGAAGGACTGTATTGACACGTAAGTGAAATTGTTCTAAATAGAAATGTGTATATTTATTTATTTATGTGAATTGTTCTAAATATTCATTTATATTTTATTAGCACTATACAAGCATTCCTAGAACATCGGGGAATCGACCACACCATTACATGGAATTATGTGAAGGTATATTAATTATCACATGTTTTATTATATTAGTGATGCTTACTTGATAAAACTTAGAATTTATCCATATTTTATTTTCATTTGTAGTGTCCTCGGCAACGCAATCAAATAGATTGCGGCTATTTCATGTTGAGATTTATGAGAGACACTATTTCGTTGGATCGAATGGAGATTCCACCCGATGTATGTATTTCTAACTTATGAGTTATTTTAACACATATCTCTCATATTGTCTAATGAAATAGTTAAAACTAAATCAAACTATATGTTATATTATTATGTAGTATTTTGAAGAATTCAGGAGTGCTACTTACACAAAGGCTCTATTGGATGAAATCAAAGAGGAGTGGTGTCAATACATTATGGAGCTCGGAATTTTACAAACTTAAGGTATAATATTATACTCTTACTTTAATTGATGAGAATTTTAATATGTGTAACTTTGGTTGGAGTAATGTTTTTGTTGGATGCAATTTTGGTGTATATACTTTGAATTGCAATTTTGGTGTATATACTTTGAATTACAAACTTTGAATTACAATTTTGGATGCAATTTTGGTGTATATACTTTGAATTACAATTTTGGTGTATATACTTTGAATTGCAATTTTGGTGTATATACTTTGAATTACAAACTTTGAATTACAATTTTGGTGTATATACTTTGAATTACAATTTTTGGTGTATATACTTTGAATTTTAATACTTTGAATTACAATCTTTGTGTTTTCAGGACCTATAATGTAGATTGAAGCAATGTTTTGGTTGGATGCAATTTTGGTGTATATACAATTTTGGTGTATAAGTAATATGTGCATTGTAGAAAAAATGCTTTGGTTGGAAGCAATAACTTTGGTTGGAAGCAATGCTTTGGTTGGATGCAATTTTGGTGAATAAGTAAAATGTGCATTTGTAGAAAAATGTAATGATTTGTAATTATAAATAGGTGTATATACAATTTTGGTTTGTAATTTTAAATATATATATTGGTATGAAATGCCAATTTTGGATATATAATTTTGGTGTAGAAAGGCCAATGGTTTGAATTGCCAATTCTGAAAAAAATTGCTGGTTGAAAATTACAGGTCAAATTCTGGTTGAAAAAACCTGGTAAAATTGTGGTTAAAAAAAAATTATATAAAATTTTTCGTACACCTTAGACAGCGCTTTTGGTGAAAGCGCTGTCTAAGGTCCACTTTAGACAGCGCTTTTGGTGAAAGCGCTGTCTAAGGTGTACTAAAAAAGTCAAAAATGGAAGGTCTTAGACAGCGCTTATGGTGAAAGCGCTGTCTAAGGTGTACTAAAAAAGTCAAAAAAGGAAGGTCTTAGACAGCGCTTTTGGAGAAAGCGCTGTCTAAGGTGTACCAAAAAAGTCAAAAAAAGGTAGGGCTTAGACAGCGCTTTTGACGAAAGCGCTGTCTAAAGTAATCCATATAATGCGAAAAAGCGCTGTCTAAAGGTACCATAGACAGCGCTTTTCATTAAATACACGCCCCTTTAGACAGCGCTTTGGGTAATACCAAAAGCGCTGTCTAAACCTATAGCGTCGCTGGTTTATACAGCGCTTTAAAGCGCTGTCTAAAGGCTAAAAAAGCGCTGTCTAAAACCGTTTTTGCGCTAGTGAGAAGAGAGAAACTTAAAGATATAAAATATATTTCAGATTTTTTATTTTAAAAATTTAAAATTTAAATTAATATAAGATAAAATAATTCCATGTCATCT
This sequence comes from Lathyrus tuberosus, assembly GCA_022829125.1. Lineage (NCBI taxonomy): Eukaryota > Viridiplantae > Streptophyta > Magnoliopsida > Fabales > Fabaceae > Lathyrus > Lathyrus tuberosus. The sequence goes on along the minus strand of JALAZF010000243.1, from coordinate 5,825,100 downwards.
AACATAGATCCAATTGGCATGCCACGCATACACAAATTAACAGAATTTGACAAAATCTAACGGACAGGACCAATGTGACTAACGGAATGATATTTAAGGGATTTAAAATAAACGTTTATTATATAAGGGACTAAAATAAAATCTTAAATTAAGTTAAGGGACTAAAGAATGCATTAAGCCTTTTTATTTTAATCTTGTTTTAAATCTTCCCCTTAAAAAGTTCATCATAATCTAATTCTTTTCGATTATTATTATTTAATAATCAACCCAAAACATTATTGAAAGATATGTGAGAGAAAATTTTAAATTAAATTCACGAAACGTTAAAGAAAAGATGGGAGTTACCATTATCATTTTTATTGTAATACCCCATATTATCTAAACGTTTAATTTGATATCAGATGAGCTTCTATATACCCCATCTTTAGTTAATTGGAATAATGGAATCTCCTAAATGCTCTAAGTGTTGTCAATTGGGATCAATAGAGCAACTGTGAACTTCGAAAAGATCAATTAATTAATAAAAGAGACAGATCAATGTTTATTAGTTCAAGAGAGGATTTTATGGTAACTCTAATAATTGATTAATTGGTGTTAGACAACAAAATATAAATTGGAGATATTTTTCCCTATTGAATTATATTATATAATATAGGTATTATATATATATATATATGAGAAGAAGAAGGAAGAAAGTTGGGAAAGAAGAAAGGAAAACGTGGAAAGAGAGAAAGAAGAGAAAGGAAGAGAAAGAAGAGAGGAAGAACTTGGGAAGAAGAGGAAAAGCTTGGAATCTTCATCATCATCTCAAATTCATCATCTTCTTCAACCTCCTCTTCTATCATCAAGGTGGGTTTTAGGTAGAACTCTAAGTTGTAGAAGTTAGGGTTTTGAAAACCTAGAATAAAAATTGGTAGATTATGAGTAATTGTGTTGGATTGATGTTTTAACGGTTCAAATGCGATATAAAATGCATATCATGCTTGGGTTATGTGTGAATTTAATCGGTAATGTTTGTTATCATGTTCCAACATGTTTTGATTGAGTTTGATTGGGTTTTGTATCAAGAAAAATAGAGTTTTTCAGCTTCTGCAATTGGGGTAACCCATTACCTATAAGGGGTAATCGATTACCATGAAAAAAATTTGTTTCGCCACTGGAATTGATCAAGTAATCGATTACCAAGATAGGGTAACCGATTACCACTGACAGTTTGAGAATAATGGAAATTGAATCGGTCATAACTTGAGTTTCGTAACTCCGTTGGACGTGCGGTTAGAAGCGTTGGAAAGCTAATGTTATGCTCTATGTGATGGTGAGGTAGAAACATGGTTATATGTCATGGATGGTTAAGATAAATTTGAGAAAGTAATATGTGTGATTATAGTGATATTTATGTATTTGAAAATTATCATGTTTGGTTATATCAATGTGAGGGGCTATTATATGTGATACATGTACGCTATTATGTTATGCCATGTATGTATGTTGTTAAATGTGATTGTGTGATAACATGATTAAAATGAATTAGGAAGAGTGAGGAAATCTTACCCCAAAACCAAATGGTATAGTTTAATGTTGTGACCTAGGTTGTGACTAGGAATGTGATAGAGAATCTAGATGGCGATGCTTGTGCATTCGATGCCTAGGTGTGCATCCTTGACGAGTAGTGGTCTAGTGGAGAGTGAGATATTATATGGAAGATGTGTGGACCTTTGTGTTTCTTTGTGATTAAGGTATATGTGGCCTTGTGATTGTCGAATACAATCACGTTTGTATGAGATTACGTAATCGGAATCATTTTCCTGAGACTTGCCGTTTCGCGAGTTGAGGCTTATATAGAGAGCTCCTCCGGAATATACGCATGATTACTTAGCAAGTTTGATTCCCGCGTGTAGTAGGAATGGAACCTACGGGTAGAGACTTGTGATGGCTAACGACCATGTGAAGTGACGATTCATAAGGTGATAATATGTCCCTTAGTTTCTAAATCTATTTCGTATGTCAAGTAAGTGCAATGATCCATGACTCGTGCCGATTTCTAGACGTAGGAGAGGACGGAAAAATGGGATGCCTTGATGAGGTTACCGATTAGTGATAGTTTGAGTTGGTGAACTCATGAACATGTTTGCAGGTTTGGGAGGTTAATATCTCACTGAGATTAATATATGGAACTCACTCAGATTAATATCTCACCCCATTATTGTTGTTATTTTTTCAGGTGTTGTTTGCAGGTTTGATTTACAAGTGAAACTATGCTTGGATGTTTCAAGAGAAGGTTAGTTGAGTTTTATTCTGTTGTGTATTATGTTCTTGTACAATGATGGATATTGTACTTTGATCTTAGATTTTTATTGTTTTGGCTAATTTCCATATCTTTTATCATAGGTTGTATTTATGTTTTAGAATGGTTAAGTATGTGAATTATGCCAATAGACACTTATGATGGTGTCAGTACCAAATAAAAATACTTCTATGGTATTATTCAAGATATATATTATACAGGGCGTTACATTTATCTTCCATTTCACTTTCGATTTTTTTTCTTTTAATTGCTTCTATCTCACTCCTTTTTTCTTCTTGTGGGACAAAAGATTTATTGGTTTAGAAACTGTATAGGAGATTAAGAAGTTGTGTAGGAGGTTTAAAATCTATCGAGGAATAATAATTCACTTACTCACTATTTGTAAAAAAAATAGTCAAATAAAAATAATTATTAAGGGTAAAATAGGAAGTAAAAAAGGCTACGCCAAAAAATATGTTTTGCCTTTATATATTGGAATTAACAAATTCTCTTGAGTTAGGTAAGAAGAAGAAAATTTTTATTTTCTTTGTGATAGTCTGTGTTGCTTAGTTTTTTTCTTATTCCCTTTGCTTCTCTCCTTTTTTTAGTTGACTTAAATAATAAGAGGAAGTTAATTAATTTATAACCGTTAAGCAGGTGGTTCCACTCTTTTTGTATTTATTTGTATAAGCGGGGAGTAGTTTTTCCCACTCTATTTCTATTCTCAACTCCTTTTAATTAGTTACTAATGCAAGGGTATTTGTGAAAAAAGAAATAGTTACTTGAGGGTATTTTTGGAAAAAATTAAGGCCAACCCAAAATTTTTCATCTCTTTATATATAGTAATAGAAGAAATAGATAATTAAACAGGAGATATGTAGAATTTTGTTTAAAATCTGTAGTAATTTAATGTAAAATTATTTGAAATATATTATGAATTAGATAATAGGAATAAAATGATAAATAAAATATTTCACTTCATACATATTCATATATGGATATTTGTATTACGTGTGTAGCATATCTTTTAATTTTACTTAATAGAATTTATTTGCACATGAATTTCTGAAAAATAAACTTATTTCTATATTTTTGAAATCTTAAGACAGAAAAAAAATTGACTACACTAACAATATTTGCTCCTTCACTTTCCTACTTACACATAAGAAATCTTCCGAAATCATTTTAATGTTAATAAACCTCCTATTTCAATGATTTAAAAATAATCTTCACCGTGCTCTTTATACAAAGAGAATCAAACACTGTATAAAAAAAACCATTAGAAAAAAAGGATAACAAAAAATCTAAAAGAAAAAGACAATAAAAAACCTAAGAACAAAGGAAACAATAGCAAATTAAGGGAAAACAAAGTGTGTGATTGTCGTCGCTCCAATTTTTCCGGCATCCACACACCTCTATTATCTAACTGTTCAGTTGTGTAATTTGTAAGAAAAAATTATAACTTCGGTTTTTATTTTAATTTTGTTTTAAATCTTCTCCTTAAAAAGTTCATCATAATCTAATTCTTTTCAATTATTATTATTTAATAATCAACCCAAAACATTATTGAAAGATACTCCCTCCGTTTCAAAATAATTGTCGTTTAAAGTTTTTGTACATATATTAAAAAATGTAATGATATTGTAATAAGATATTGCACTTTTACTAAATTAATCTTATTAATGTATTGAAAATACTGTATAGAGTAATAATTATAGGATATAATTGAAAAAATAGCAATTATTACTATATTAAAAAGTGAGAACGACAGTCAATTTAAAACAAAAATTTTACCTTAAAACGACAGTCATTTTAAAACGGAGGGAGTTTGTGAGAGAAAATTTTAAATTAAATTCACGAGACGTTAAAGAAAATATGGGAGTTACCATTATCATTTTTCTCTTCTATTTCACTTTCTATTTTTTTCTTCCAATTGCTTCTATCTCACTCCTTTTTGCTTCTTGTGGGACAGAAGATATATTGGTTTAGAAATTGAATAGGAGGTTAAGAAACTGGGTAGGAGGTTTAAAAACTATCGAGGAATAATAATTCACTTACTCACTATGTGTAAAAAAAAAATAGTCAAATAAAAACAATTATCAAGGGTAAAATAGGAAGTAAAAAAGGCTACACCAAAAAACATATTTTGCCTTTCTATATTGTTATAGATGCATTATAAATCAAATATTTGCATCAAATAAAGTATAAAATTGAAAAGAAAATATTAAATATTAAAAAAAAGTTTCTTTATACTGTTATTGTAGATATAAAATATAAATTAAAATTTTCTTTTTACATTGTTATTATAAATATCAATTATAAATAAAATATTTGCATCAAATAAAGGATAAAATTGAAATAAAAAATATTAAATATTAAAAAAGAGTTTCTTTATATTGTTATTATAGATATAAAATAAAAAATGAAAATTTTCTTTATACATTGTTATTATAGATGTTAAGTATAAATAAAACATTTGCATCAAATAAAGGATAAAATTGAAAAGAAAATACTAAATATTAAAAAAGAGTTTCTTTATATTGTTATTATTATATAAAATAAAAATTTTCTTTATACATTGTTATTATAAATATCAATTATAAATAAAATACTTACATAAAATAACAGATAAAATATTAAAAAATAATTTCTTTATATTGTTATTATAGATTTAAAATATAAATTTTTTTTATACATTGTTGTTATAGTTATCAATTATAAATAAAATATTTGCATCAAATAAAGGATAAAATTGAAAAGAAAATATTAGATGCTAAAAAAGAGTTTCTTCATATTGTTATTATAGATATAGAAAATAAAATTAAAATTTTCTTTATACATTGTTATTATAGATATTAATTAAAAATAAATATTTGCATCAAATAAAGGATAAAGTTGAAAAGTAAATATTAAATATTAAAAAACTCTACGTTAAAAAAGAGTTTTCTCTTTATATTATTAAACTAGTGGGAAACCCGTGCGTCCGAACGGGTTCTGGTTCGTACCGCCGAAATGTCACCGACTAAATGATGAAATAAAAAAAAATTCAAAAAAATATACAAATTATTTTTGTAGAAAAAACAAATCAATTGTATTTTTCCATAGAAAAAAAATGGTTGACATTAAAAGAATATTTTAAAGAATGTGGCATTTGTAAAATATCTAGGTTGTGTTGTGTTTTCTTAAACACTATAAAAACGTTTCTGTTTTGTCAAAACATTGTCAGTCATTTCAGTGAGAACATTCATCAAAGACCATGAGCTCCCCACCAAACAACTCTTTCGCCTCTGTCCACCACCTTGACAACATGTTCTTCTGCCACCTAATGAGAAGGCATAAGGCTCAAGGTTATGAGAACCATATTATCGACGATGATTTCATTTCTAACGACGAAGATGAAGAATTGGAATACGAAAATGAAGAAGATGGGCCCCATCCCTACCAAGACGACGAACTATGCGGAATCTACCAAGAAGAATCTAGGATTGAAGGTGAAGTCATTTACCGGATTCTTAATGGGAAATCGCATAAATTGAAGCCTAATTCTGGTGAAACGGTTATGATTCGTGAAAGCAACATTATTGTTGGGTTTTATTTGGATGAAGAAGAAGGGGAGTATATTGTATGGGAATGGCATGGTCACATTCTGAGGTACACCGAAGAGCATGAATTTTCTCTTGAGTATATCTATGGGAATTACTTTTAGAGGATTGTTCCTGAGGAGCGTCCTCCTACACCCCCTCGAGTAGATGTAGCGACTGATAAGAGTTTGAAGGATTTGTTTGACGGTGTTGTCAATCCCACCCATTGGAGGATTCTTCATCATAATCTCAACATTGGTTATGATGATCCCAACTTCCCAAGTACTCAATTCTATTTTTTCTTAATTCTATTTCTTTTGTTTTGATGCTATCTTGTGATTTTTGTTTATGTTTTTATTAGATTATTTTGTTGTGTTATGTTTAGTGGTATTTATTCAGTAGTTTTTATTTTGTAAGTTCACATGCCATGTGCTTTGGTTATAGATATAATGTTTTTAAAATATTGTTCTCCCAATGGCTTCCCATATGAGCCAGGTTGGATCTTTTGTGTTTAGAGTTTATAATGCTTAAATAATAGGCAAAAATGGGGTTCCCTAAGTCAATCTGTGACCATGGGAAGCCTCATTTTATGTAAATAAATAGACGACACGGTCACTCTAGTTAGTGAAGTGAAGCTTTTAGATGAAGATCGAGTTTAGAGTTATTTATTTGGTTTTCATCTAGGCTTTAATTTAATAGAGACTTCATCGAACAATAGTGAATGCATTGGTTTTTTGTTGCAGTAAATCTCCAGTTTCCAAACCCTGATGTTGTTGTATTAATGGATTGTTATTGTTGTATTAAGATTGGACTCCTCGCACTTTAAATTCCCCATATCTATTTTAAATTTAAAATACGATTTGGAACGCTGGTCATTCGATCTCCATCCAATAACATAGATTCATAACTATTGAAATTGCGATTGTATAGAATTAAATATGTCTTTATTCTTGTTAGAAACTATGGATTTTGGTAATTTAATGAATTCAGATTTATTACAAGAAAATCTTATGTCTCTCATGTTAAGATTGTGTTTTGCATTTGGTTTGCTGATATTGGAATGCGGGTCAATTGGTCTTCATCCAATAGTCTCAATTCACTAATTGCAATTATTGCATTGCGTCTTTTTTTTCAACTATACCAAATTTAATATATTGTTTTACTCTAGTCAGCTTCACAGACTCTGCTAACTGCTCATTTATATTTTATTAAGCCTTGGAATTTTTTTGTCATCATATAAAGAAGTCAGTTGTGATGTTTTTCATGTTGGTGATGTATGGTTGTGCTATACTGTGATTTATTGTGTTAGAAATGTTTAATTTGCTTTTGAGCATTTCTATTGCATGTTTTATTGAATTGAGTGCAACTTTACCACTTAGTTGAACGTTTTATGTTTGGTTTCTCTCATGTTCTTCTCTGACGAATTTGTAGGCTCTAAAAATTTCATCATTCGAGTTTCAAGTTCAAAGGATTGCAAGCAAAGGTCATAGTCATCATTGTTAGGACAACATAAAACATACAAACAGAATTTGGGAAGGTAGTAACAATGGTGGAAAAGAAACTTGGGGAAGAAGATGAATTGAGAGAGAGAGAGAGAGAGAGAGAGAGAGAGAGAGAATTAGGGTAGAGAGTAATATTGATGATGAATTATTAAAATTGGCATTAATTTGAAATTGGAATTACATCAAAGTATTTATACACTTGAGAGAATACAACAACTAATAACAAAAAATATCAACTAAAGTGCACTGCTGTTAAAATTCTGTTATTTTTGGAATAACAGCAGGTGTAATCGATTAACAACATTTGGGTAATCGATTACCCTTACAAAACTTCCAAAAATAACAGCTTTAACAGCTTTCAACACACCACCTCACTTTAGTTGCTCCAAGTTCATCATGCTCAAGCTCTTCAACAGTCTCTTGAACACCTCATTTGTCACACCCTTGGTCAACAAATCCGCAACTTGGTCCTCGCTTCGGCAATAGCTCAATCTAAGCTTTCCATCACCGACCAATTCTCTCAAGTAATGAAACCGCATCTCAATATGCACTACAACAAAAAGGACTTATAACATCTCACCTTAGACAGCGCTTTATTACAAAAGCGCTGCTATAGGTCAAAAACACGGAATCTATTAATTTAATAAAGGAAAAGCGCAAAAAAATATAAGACCTTAGACAGCGCTTTAGTGAAAAGCGCTGTCTAAGGCCTTCTAAATTTTTAAAAAAATTTAATGGAAAATATTAGACAGCGCTTTCCTTAAAAGCGCTGTCTAAGGCCTTTTAAATTTAAAAAATATATAAGACCTTAGACAGCGCTTTTAAGGAAAGCGCTGTCTAAGGTCTTAAATATTTAAAAAAATAAAAACAAAAGCGCTGTCTAAGGCCAATCTTAGAAAGCGCTTTTAAAGCGCTGTCTAAGGGCCACCTTAGAAAGCGCTTTGTTTAAAAGCGCTGTCTAAGGTCTAATAAAATTAAAATATATGAATATACTCAGTTTTCATTTTCAGTTTTGCGCTCTTTCTTCTCCCTCCCCTGTTGCGAACGGATACTTGCGAACCTGAGCTAAACCCTTGCCGTCGTCCACCGCGCCGTCGTCCACCGTTCCTCCCTCATTTCGCGACTCCGACGACCTTTACTCCACCGTGACCGTCTGTTCCTCTCTCATTTCGCGTTTTCGTCACTCAGTTTGGAAGTTTAAGAGTTTCAGATTATTACACATTTTATAAGGTATGCTGATAATGTTGCTGTTGATAATGTTGTTGTTGATGTTGATAATAATGTTGTTGTTGATGTATTACACATTTTACACGTTTCAGAGTATTACACATTTTACACGTTTCAGAGTTTCAGTTTGGAAGTTTCAGAGTTTCAGAGTTTCAGTTGATAATGTTGCTGATAATGTTGATAATGTTGTTGTTGATGTTGATAATAATGTTGTTGTTGATGTTGATAATAATGTTGTTTATGTTGTTGCTAATGTTGGACTGTTGCTAATGTTGATAATGTTGCTAATGTTGTTAATGTTGTTGCTAATGTTGGACTGTTGTTGGATATAAGAATAAAATATGTGCTAACTTCATTTTTGGTGATATAGGAATAGAATCAATATAATGTGTTAGTTTAGTTTGTTCTTGTTAACATTTTTCTACATTGTTAACTATTGCTATATAATGTGTTTGTTTAGTTTAGTTTAGGTTAGTGTTAGTGTTAGTGTTAGGTTAGTGTTAGTGTTAGTGTTAGTGTTAGTGTTAATGTTAATAATGTAAATTCTTGAGGTTGTTGTTCTAAAGAACCGAAATTCAAAGCAATTTTGTTAATGAAGTTAATTGCTTTGAATTTCTTAGTTTGGACTTGTTATGCTAATGTTAAATTCTTTCTAACTGTTAGGATTAATAAGTAGGAAAACCATGGATAAAAAATGGATGGATGCCGATCGATTGTCCAAAGAGTACGAGAATGGGGTATTGGATTTCATTAAGTTTGTTGTTCAACACGCTGACGCTGAAGAGCTCAATCGAATAAAATGTCCTTGCTTGGGTTGTTGTTATGTTGGTAGGGTTGACGCAGATGGGTTGAAATCGCATTTACTGATGAATGGAATTGATCGAAGTTATAAGTGTTGGATACATCATGGTGAGAAAATTAACGAGAATGTTGAACCGACGAGGAAAAGTAATACAACCTATGCTTCAGATGACAAAGACACGGAAACATACGATTGTGATCGAGTCGAAGAGCTTCAGATGAATGGAATGAGGTCCATGCGTATATACGCAACGTCTTTATGGACAACCAAGAAACGGAAAAGTTGTACTTTTTACCGTTTAATACTGGGTTAGATTTTCATTCTAAATTCATCTATTATATTTTTTTTTTGTATTTTGACTTCGTGTAGAAAGTTTCTATCTAACACTTGTTTAATCTTACAGTGGACATTGGTTGTTGGTTGCAATCAATCCTATCCGCGGAGTAGTGTATTATCTGGATTCCTTAGGAAATGATTGGACCACATACCCGGATATGAAGGACTGTATTGACACGTAAGTGAAATTGTTCTAAATAGAAATGTGTATATTTATTTATTTATGTGAATTGTTCTAAATATTCATTTATATTTTATTAGCACTATACAAGCATTCCTAGAACATCGGGGAATCGACCACACCATTACATGGAATTATGTGAAGGTATATTAATTATCACATGTTTTATTATATTAGTGATGCTTACTTGATAAAACTTAGAATTTATCCATATTTTATTTTCATTTGTAGTGTCCTCGGCAACGCAATCAAATAGATTGCGGCTATTTCATGTTGAGATTTATGAGAGACACTATTTCGTTGGATCGAATGGAGATTCCACCCGATGTATGTATTTCTAACTTATGAGTTATTTTAACACATATCTCTCATATTGTCTAATGAAATAGTTAAAACTAAATCAAACTATATGTTATATTATTATGTAGTATTTTGAAGAATTCAGGAGTGCTACTTACACAAAGGCTCTATTGGATGAAATCAAAGAGGAGTGGTGTCAATACATTATGGAGCTCGGAATTTTACAAACTTAAGGTATAATATTATACTCTTACTTTAATTGATGAGAATTTTAATATGTGTAACTTTGGTTGGAGTAATGCTTTGGTTGGATGCAATTTTGGTGTATATACTTTGAATTGCAATTTTGGTGTATATACTTTGAATTACAAACTTTGAATTACAATTTTGGATGCAATTTTGGTGTATATACTTTGAATTACAATTTTGGTGTATATACTTTGAATTGCAATTTTGGTGTATATACTTTGAATTACAAACTTTGAATTACAATTTTGGTGTATATACTTTGAATTACAATTTTTGGTGTATATACTTTGAATTTTAATACTTTGAATTACAATCTTTGTGTTTTCAGGACCTATAATGTAGATTGAAGCAATGTTTTGGTTGGATGCAATTTTGGTGTATATACAATTTTGGTGTATAAGTAATATGTGCATTGTAGAAAAAATGCTTTGGTTGGAAGCAATAACTTTGGTTGGAAGCAATGCTTTGGTTGGATGCAATTTTGGTGAATAAGTAAAATGTGCATTTGTAGAAAAATGTAATGATTTGTAATTATAAATAGGTGTATATACAATTTTGGTTTGTAATTTTAAATATATATATTGGTATGAAATGCCAATTTTGGATATATAATTTTGGTGTAGAAAGGCCAATGGTTTGAATTGCCAATTCTGAAAAAAATTGCTGGTTGAAAATTACAGGTCAAATTCTGGTTGAAAAAACCTGGTAAAATTGTGGTTAAAAAAAAATTATATAAAATTTTTCGTACATCTTAGACAGCGCTTTTGGTGAAAGCGCTGTCTAAGGTCCACTTTAGACAGCGCTTATGGTGAAAGCGCTGTCTAAGGTGTACTAAAAAAGTCAAAAATGGAAGGTCTTAGACAGCGCTTATGGAGAAAGCGCTGTCTAAGGTGTACCAAAAAAGTCAAAAAAAGGAAGGTCTTAGACAGCGCTTTTGGAGAAAGCGCTGTCTAAAGTAATCCATATAATGTGAAAAAGCGCTGTCTAAAGGTACCATAGACAGCGCTTTTCATTAAATACACGCCCCTTTAGACAGCGCTTTTGGTAATACCATAAGCGCTGTCTAAACCTATAGCGTCGCTGGCTTATACAGCGCTTTAAAGCGCTGTCTAAAGGCTAAAAAAGCGCTGTCTAAAACCGTTTTTGCGCTAGTGATGCTTGCTTCTTCCGTGTGCAATCGGATTCTTAGCAAGATTTATCGCGGAAACATTATCCACAAACAGTGTGGTGGCATCATCATCACCACATCCCAATTCCTTCATTAGATTCACTAACCACATAGCTTGGCAAGCACTCAATGATGCCGCAATGTACTCGGCCTCACAAGAAGAGAGTGCTACAACCGGTTCCTTCTTCGAACACCATGAGATTGGTGTACTACCGAACATAAAGATGTAACTCGCCGTAGATTTCAGATCATCTTTATCTCCGCACCAATTAGAATCGGTGTAGCCAAGTAAAGTACATTTGCGACCCATATCCGATGTAGGAAACAAAATACCACAACCAAGAGTACCTTTCACATATCTAAGGATTCTCTTGACCGCTGCCAAGTGAGACACCTTAGGTCTCTCCATGAATCTACTCGCAATACCGACACTAAAAGCCAAATCCAGTCGAGTATTGCACAAATACCGTAACGATCCAATCAAACTCCAGTAAAGTGTTGGATCCACATCATCCTCATCATCACTTTTGGACAGCTGAACTCTAGCCTCACAAGGTGTATTAGAAGCATTACAATGCTCCATTTCACACCTTTTCAAGATATCTAGAGCATACCTTCTTTGATGCATAAGCAGCCCCACTTTTGACTTGTGAAACTCTATGCCAAGAAAGTATCTCATCACACCAAGGTCCGTCATCTCAAACTCACTCATGAGCTCCACTTTGAACCTTGAAATACTCTTGTCATTGCTGCCCGTAATCAAGAGATCATCAACATACAAGCAAAGTATAATAACACCATCAATAGTATCCGATCTCACATAAACACCATGTTCGGATACACATCGTTTGAAACCGATCTCAATAAGAAAGTCGTCTATACGTTTGTTCCAAGCTCTCGGAGCTTGTTTCAAACCATACAACGCCTTGTGTAGCTTGTAGTACTTCTTCTCTTGATTTTTAATCACGAAACCGGGTGGCTGCCCCACATAGACCTCCTCATCAAGAGGACCATTCAAAAACGCAGATTTCACATCCATTTGGTAAATCACCCAATTGTTGCTATGCACAATTCCAACAACCAAACGAATAGTCTCTAATCTAGCCACCGGTGCGAATACCTCCTCGTAGTCTATCCCTTCACGTTGCAAGAACCCTTTGGCAACTAATCGAGCTTTGTACTTGATTACTTCACCTTTAGGATTTGCTTTGACTTTATAGGCCCATCGCACACCAATCGGTTTCTTTCCATGTGGTAAATCGACCAACTCCCAAGTACCATTTTTCTCAATAGATTCCAGCTCCCCTTTCATTGCACATATCCACTTAGGATCGCTTAAGGCCTTCTCCTCATTTACCGGTTCATATTCGGCCATAAGTGCAAAATGAACAAAATCACCATCATTGTTCACTTCATTATCTTGGAAGCTCTCACAATCTCAGAGTCTATGAGGCAAGGCTCTTTGCCTCACTGGTCTACCACTATTCACAACACCATTTTCCGCTTCAGTAGGTGCAGGTACAGCGGCATCGGAACTCTCAGCATCAAACAAATCAACAAACTGCTGCTGTTCAGCAGGGTGTAATCGGTTAGCAACATCTAGGTAATCGATTACCCCTGCTGTTTCAGCAGTTTTTATTTCGTCAAACAGCACGTCCCGGGTTATCACGATTTTCTGATTTCTCTCATCAAACAGCTTGTACCCTCCAGTAGAGTGATATCCAACAAATATCAATTTCTCACCTTTATCATCCAACTTCTTTCTAAGTTGATTCGGTACATGACGATATGCAATCAATCCAAAAACGCGTAAATGATTCACACTTGGTTTGAAACCACTCCAAACCTCTTCTGGTGTAATCTTCTCCAGCTTCTTAGTAGGACACCTATTCAACAAGTAGGTGGCTGTAGACACAGCCTCACCCCACAATTCCTTAGGCAATTTCTTCCCACTAAGCATACTACGCACCATGTTCATTATTGTACGATTTTTCCTCTCGGCAGCTCCGTTTTGTTAAGGCGTATATGGAGGCACCACCTCACGCACGATACCCTCAAGATCACAAAACTTCCCAAACTCACTAGAGGTATACTCACCTCCACCATCCGTTTTGAGAATTTTGAGCTTCCGACCGCTTTGACGCTCCACCATGGATTTGAAACTCTTGAACACTCCAAATACCTCATCCTTCCTCTTGATAAGATATGTCCAAAGCTTCCTACTAAAATCGTCAATAAATGTAACAAAATATCGATTGCCGCCATAAGTCTCTACTTGCATCGGTCCACAAACATCGGAATACACCACCTCAAGTAAGCCTTTGGTTCTTCGACCCGCATCCTTGCTAAACACATTCTTGTGTTGCTTACTCGTCACACATTCCTCACACAATTCTGTCGGAACACTAATGTGTGGCAGCCCCGTTACCATTTCACTTTGTTGCAACATTTTGAGATCCCTAAAATTAAGGTGACCAAGACGGTAATGCCATAACCACTCATCTCTACTTGCCGCGGTAGCTAAACAACGATGCTCCATAACCTTTAACTAAACCTTAAAGGTTCTGTTGGCAGCCATCGGCGCTTTTAGAATCAACACACCATTTGAATCTAAAACGCGTAACATCTTGTTCTCCAACCGAATTAAGTAACCTCTTTCAAGTAATTGGCCAATGCTTAAAAGATTACACTTAATTCCCGGTATGTACAAGACATCTTTGATCCTAGAATGTCCACCATTATTTCTTCCGATCAAAACATCTCCTACCCCTTCGGCTCTTAAAGTGGTGTCGTCGACAAACTTGACTTTACTCTTTGCCGCTTGATTGATTTGCACAAACCAATCCTTTCGACCCGTCATATGTGTCGAACAACCGGAATCCAAGTACCACTCGTCTTTACTTTGAACTTCATCACCCATGGTAAGTAATGCATTTCGACCCGAACGCATTTTTCCGCCATTTTCTGACACAGTACAGCTGCTGTCCCGCAAACTGTCATCACAGTAGCTGCTGCCAGCAGCATCAACAATGCCATGATTCTCTTCCGTAATCATCACAAGAAGGGTATCTTCATCGTCTACCTCTTCCCTAGCAACCTTAGCCTCATCCGCATCCTTTTCCTTGCGTTTTGAGCGACATTCTTTCGCAAAATGCCCAAGCTTTTGACAATTATAACACTTCACAGAACTTTTGTCAAACGGCTTGTGGGTGCTTTGATTACCCTCTTTGGAGCTTCCTTCACTCTTTGAATTTTGTGGATCTTTTCCACCAAAATTCTTCTTACTTTTAGAAGTCCACTTCCCTTTCGATCTCTTGTTCTTCTCATGTAGACGCGCTTGCAAAGCGTCTCCGCTTTGGCTTTGTCGGCACTTCTCTCATCCATCCTTTGTTCATGCGCCTCTAACGAACTTTGCAACTCATCTTTGCTCAAAGTCGTTAGATCCTTCGACTCCTCAATAGCCACAACAATGTTATCGAAACGTGATGTTAACGAACGCAACACTTTCGATACAATATTCTGCTCAAGGATCGTTTCGCCACATGACTTGATTTGGTTGACTAACCGTGTAATGCGCGTGATGTAATCGTTGATCGTTTCTTTGTCCTCCATTTGCGTTAACTCGAATTGACGTTTGTAAGTTTGTAACCTTACCACCTTCGCTTTGACGGCACCGGCATACGCTTTCTCCAAGATTTCCCATGCTTGCTTCGCGGATTCACAATCACCAACCTTCTCGAAATTGTCGTTATCAACACACGAATGAATCAAGAATAGAGCTTTGTAATCCTTCTTCTTTTCTTCCTTGTATGTAGCTCTACGAGCATCGTTAGCATCTGCCCCTAACGGTGTAACTCCATTGATGACGATCTCAAGAACCTCTTGATAACCAAACAGCACCTTCATTTGTTTCGCCCATTTGTCGTAGTTCTTCGAATCAAGAATTGGAAGATTAGTAGGAATTCGATCATTGGAAACGGTAGCCATTGTTGTTGCAGCAGATTAGGATCAATAACCAGAGCTCTTGATGCCAAATGTTAGGACAACATAAAACATACAAACAGAATTTGGGAAGGTAGTAACAATGGTGGAAAAGAAACTTGGGGAAGAAGATGAATTGAGAGAGAGAGAGAGAGAGAGAATTAGGGTAGAGAGTAATATTGATGATGAATTATTAAAATTGGCATTAATTTGGAATTGGAATTACATCAAAGTATTTATACACTTGAGAGAATACAACAACTAATAACAAAAAATATCAACTAAAGTGCACTGCTGTTAAAATTCTGTTATTTTTGGAATAACAGCAGGTGTAATCGATTAACAACATTTGGGTAATCGGTTACCCTTGAAAAACTTCCAAAAATAACAGCTTTAACAGCTTTCAACAATCATCTCATTCCCCTATGAATCAAAGATAGTTTTCCCATTTTCCTAGTACAAATCACAAGAATAAGTTTGCATATGTATACATGTTTGAGCTTTCAAATCATACATGTGAAAAATGCAAGACATTGTTTTTATTTTTAGATACCAGACATGGTTTTTTTAATAATTCATTATCTTTGCTTGGAGAATTAATAATATGACATTTTTATATTTGGTCCATTACTATGATTATATTTTGTTGGTGTAAGCTCTAAAGGCCAATACTTTTTGTACTTGTATCGAATTACTTATTATTAATAAAAGGTATTTCTTTATTATGGTTGTTTTTCCAGAATAATAAAGTCCCTAGAATAGCTAGTTCGTTTAATGAAATATTAAGTGTGACTTAATCATGAGATCCCATTAAACATAAGGACATTATTCTTAAAGTATCCGTAGTCGAGCTTTACTGTGAAGTGGGATAACCTTAAAACATTAAGAATATTATGTAGATAGACTGATGATCACATCTCATGGATAAGGAGTTATCAAGTCTTAACATAGGTATGAATATTAGGAGTAATATTTATACTGGATTGACCCGCTATGAGAGTACTACATAGAATGTTATGCAAAGTGTCATAAGTTACTCTCGTGGTGATAGTGGTGTATACCACCCTTCGACCTGAAACCACTATAGACCCTATATGTAGAGTCGAGTACTTTATTACTGATCTAACATTGTTCGTACCTGGATGACCATAAAGACAGTTGATGGGTACTCCACAAAGCATGTTGAGGGACATGAGTGACCTAGATGGAATTTGCTCATCCTGCATAACAGGATAAATGTCTAAGGGTTCAATATTGAACTGGACAAGGATGACACGGTATATGTCTTGTGTTCAATATAGACATAAGGGCAAAAGGGTAATTGTAGATACAAGTACTATCACAAAAGGTTTTGTTAGGTCACATGATATTTTCGTGACTTGGGTAGCAGTGATGTGTTGCTAGATACCGCTCACTGTTTATTATATTAAATATATGATTTAATATAACTATCAACGTCACGAGAACCTACAGGGTCACACACATAATGACAAATTAATGAGAGATAAAATAAATAAGGAACACTGTAAGATACAGTGTACTTGAGAGAATTATGGAACATCGTAAGGTATGGTGTACTTAAGTGAAATATGGAACATCGTATGATATAATAATAAGAGTTAATATTATTATTATTATTATTATTATTATTATAGTTATTATAATATAATAATAATAATAAAATATGTTTATTATAATAATGGTTATTATTATTATTATTATTATTAGGGTTAATACCTATTTTCACCCCTGCCATATGAGCGTGTTTTGAAAAACCCCCTTGCGAAAAAAAAAATCGCAAAATTGGCCTTAACAAATTTCAAAAGTTACCATTTAGACCTTCATCAGGCCACATCATCAAAAATAATGATGTGGCAGTCATTTTTTTAATTTTTTAATGAAAAAAAATTCCACATTATTAATATGCTTTATGAAATGACTCTTATACCCCCACATTTTTAATTATTATTTAATTTTTAATATCCACGTCACATTTATATTTTTTTTTTAATTTTTTTTTTTACTTTTTGTATTAATTTATTTTACATTTTCTTAAATTATTTATATAATTTTTTTTATGAATAATTTTTTGTTAAATTATTTATATTAATTTTTTTTTTAAATTATCAAAATATTACAAAAGGGCCTAAGCCCATTTAAGTTTCTGAACTCAGCCTAAGTATGGAACCATTCACATTGTCTCAATCCAATTGAAACTTATTGTACTGTAGCGTATTATAAACACTCATTCAATAGTTGATATGAACGATGTGGGACTCTATTCACCACCTATTCTAGATAATCTCTATTCACCACCTATTCATCATCACAAACAAACAGTTTTTAACAAGTATGGTTTCAAGTAGGTACCTCCATCAAATAGGTTATCGTCAGGTCTGTTAAAATAAGCCAACAATGCATCTGAATCTGAGATTGCGGGAACAGAAACTGGAAAAGAATCCTGCTATAAAAATCATCATTGTGAATAATGGGAAGCAAAGAGAACATTAACACTTCACTATTTTCTTTTTTAAGAATATACAATGGAAGTAGCCAAACTAATATGCAATGAATCAGTTTTCATTGAATAGAAAAATCTTAGCTCACAAATACATACAACTAACTCTTAGAATAAATATCCAAAACAAAAATTTAATGAAGTGATAGAATAACACCAACGCACTTCATCTGAGTTTTAGCTTTTGTTATTTATGTATCATCTGTAATTTCAATGTTCAAAATTATAAAAGCTGGATAATAAATATGTCTATAATATATGCTAATACTTTTCTCTACATTTATATGAATTTTTCCACCTTTACAGAGTAAGATTTAAATTCCATTGCAAGTTTTCAAGAATGCATTGTCTTATAATCTCGAGGTTATTTGTATTTGATTTAAAGTTGCATCATAATTTGTGACTTCTATTTTGTTAAAATATGGTTGCAGGAAGCGTATGGTGGTTTCAGTTCAGCTCTTGTATGGCTTCTTGTAGTTCACAGTGCTCAAAGAGAAGTTCGAGAACGGCATCATTACTCTGTAGACTGCAAGTAAGAGAACTACTCAAAGAGATTGACTTAAGCAATGAAGATAACAAGAAGCAGACTGCATTTAAGTATGCACGGTTATTTAGTGGTGCCACTATTGCCTTTGCACTCACCATCGTTGTTCTGGCTTTCACGCTAACAACTGATGGATAATCATCTCGCAGACCTGAATTTTATCGCAGACCTGAATAGAGTCCCACATCGTTCATAACAACTATTGTATGGGTGTTTATAATACGCTACAGTGCAATAAGTTTCGGTTGGATTGAGGCATTGTAAACGGGTCCATGCTAAGGCTGAGTGCAGACACCACATCATTATTTTGATAATTTAAAATAACAATTTCAATAAATAAAATTAATACGAAAAATAATTAAAGAAAAAATTAAATAAATAAAAAAATTATAAATTAAATAAAAGAAAAACTAAAAAAAATTAAAATGTGGGGGTACAAGAGTCATTTCATAAAGCCTATTAATGATGTGGAATTTTTTTTCATTAAAAAATTAAAAAAAATGACTGCCACATCATTATTTTTGATGATGTGGCCTGATGAAGGTCTAAATGGTAACTTTTGAAATTTGTTAAGGCCAATTTTGCAACTTTTTTTTCGAATGGGGGTTTTTCAAAACACGTTCATATGGCAGGGTGGTATTAACCCTTATTATTATTATTATTATTATTATATGGGGCACTTAAGTGAGCTTTTTAGCTTGCAGCCCACATAAGTGGTTCTATAAATTGTTGGTGCACAAGGTTAAAAGAGATGAATAGATGAGAGAATATTTTTATACTCTGCAAATGATGGCTACAAAGTTGTAAGAAAGAATAAGATAATAAATGACATCTACCACTACTCTATTTATACACAGAAAACTAGGGCCACATAGGCAACGTACTAAAGTACTAAATTACCCTCTAACAAAACTTAGTCACTAAGTTTTGTAAAATATAAATTATTTCTAACACCATCCCTTAATATATACTTACCCAAAACTGACAACACCAATTTCATCCCTTAAGTGAAGAAATTGATCAGTCTTGATAGCCTTTGTCAGAACATCTGCCAACTGCTTCTGGGTGCTACAGTGTACAACTTCTAGCACTCCATTCTGAACATGATTTCTCAGAAAGTGATACTTAGTCTCAATATGATTGCTTCTCCCATGCAACACTGGGTTTCTAGCAAGATTGATTGCAGACTTGTTATCAATCATCAGGTTCAGAGGCTTGTTAACTTTGATCTTCAGATCCTGTAGTAAGTTCAGAATCCACACAGCTTGACATGCAGTCACAACGCCTGTGATATATTCAGCTTCATAAGTTGACAATGCAACAATAGGTTGTTTCTTGGAACACCAAGAAATAGGACCTCCCGGAAACTTAAATAAGTATCCAGAAGTACTTTTTATGACAACTATGTCTCCACACCAATAAGAATCTAAATAACTCAAAAGTTATGATTAAATATTTCTTCCAAAAGGGAATATCACTCCATACTTTAGAGTTCCCTTGATATACCTCAGAATTCTCACAGCAACTTGGTAATGGGACCACTTAGGTTTACTCATGAACCTACTGACCATTCCAAATGCATAGCAGATATCAGGTCTGGCATTACACAGATACCGCAAAGAACCAACCAATTATTTGAAGGTTGTAGCATCCACATCCTCACCATCAGAATCAGAATCCAGTTTCTGATTTGTATCTGCATGTGTGATAGCAGCCTTACAATTCTGCAGCTTAAATATCTTCAGAAGCTCAAGTTCATACTTCAGCTGATGCAAAATGATACCTTTCTCAGAGTATATAAACTCCATCCCTAGAACATATGTCATTTTCCCGAGATCAGTCATTTCAAACTCATTCATCAACACTTTCTTGAACTTAGCTATATCTTGTTCAGAACTCCCTATCAACAGTATACCATCAACATAAAAATACACCAGAATCATATTGCCTTCATAAGTATGCTGAACATAAACACCGTACTCCATCTCTCATTTCTGAAACCCCTGCTCCTTTAAAAATGAACCAATCTTCAGATTCCAGGCTCTGGGCGCTTGCTTCAATCTATATAAAGCTTTATGTAATCTGTACACCATCCCTTCCTGATTCCTTTTAACAAATCCAGGAGGTTGTGACACGTATACCTCTTCTTGTAATAGACCATTCAAAAATGCAATTTCACATCTAAATGCATCAGAGGCCAATTCTTGTTAGCAACTATTGTAATCACTAGTCTAATTGTTTCATGTCTCGCTACAGGTGCAAACACTTTAGAATAATCTAGCCCATGTTTCTGCAGAAATCCTCTTGCTACTAACCTCGCTTTATGTTTGTCAATTGATCCATCTGACTTTAGCTTCTGCTTGAAAACCCATCTGACGCTGATGGCTTTCTTGTCCTTTGGAAGTTCTGTCAGCTTCCAAGTCTTGTTCCTCTCTATGGCATCAAGTTCTTCTTTCATGGCCTTTAGCCAGACTTTCTGCTCAAGAGCCTCTTCCGTACTTACGGGTTCAGAGTCTACTAACATGGCACACTGAATAACTTCTCCTGCAGAATCTACTTCAGTGTCTTGTAGCATGTCAAACTCTGCAAATCTTCTCGGAATGTTTCTGATTCTCTGTGGCCTCTGACCTCGTTCAGAATCTTCTTCAAATGCTTGAACTCCAGATGTTCTATCTTCAGAAACTCTTGCTTTAGAAGTTTGACCTCCTCCAGAACCTTGACCACCTTCAGAGTCTGGAATATTCCCAAAATTTGAATCACCACCAGAATCTGGATCAGAATCATCTTCACCTTCTGAGTCTCCTTCAGAGTCAGATTCACCATCAGAGTCTACTCCAGCTTCAGAATCTCCAGTTTCTGACTCATCTTCAGAAACTTCTAATTTTGAATTTTCTTCAGAAGTTCTCACATCAGAGTTCGATTGAGACTTATTCCAATCCCAAGTTTATGATTCCTTTACAATGACGTCTCTGCTGAATTCAACTTTATTATTTTCTAGACAATAGAGCTTGTACGCACATGTACTGTGGAACCCCACTAGTAACATTACTTTGCTTCTATCATCCAGCTTTTGTCTTCTGGCTTCTGGAACATGTTTGTAACATACAAAACCAAATACCTTCAGATGGCTAACACTTTGCTTATCTCCATTCCACTTTTGAATAGGAACTATTTCCTTCAGCTTCTTCATTGGATATCTGTTCAGCACATATGTTGCGGTGGCAACAACTTCTCCCCATAAGGTATGAGGAAGCTTCTTCTCCTTCAGCATGTTTCTCGCTATATCAAGCAAAGTACGATTTCTTCTCTCAACAAGACCATTGTGCCGAGGAGTATAAGGAAAAGTAACCTCATGCTCATTTCCATTCTCCTCACAGAAATTTCTGAACTCAGTGGAGTTATACTCACCTCCACCATCGGTTATGAGAATCTTCAGAGTCTGACCACTCTGATTCTCAGCCTTCATTTTGAACTTCTTGAATTCAGCAACCACCTCGTGTTTGAACTTTATAAGGGATACCCATGTCATTCTTGTGAATTCATCAACAAATGACACGAAGTATTTATTCCCTCCAATCGATGATATTGGAAATGGACCACACACATTAGAATGCACTACTCTCAAGGCATGCTTTGCTCTTAGAGCTACTTCTTACGCAAATGAAAATCTTGGTTGCTTTCCTTCTATGGACACTTTGCATGACTTCTCAGGCTTCTTAATTGTAGGAATTCCATGTACCAGCTTCTTCGAATTCAGATGCCCTAAGCATCTGAAATTCGGATGACCAAATCTTCTGTGCCACAGCTCACTTTCCTTCAGAACACTTGTTGCACTAAGACATTCAGAGTCTGCAGTTCTTACATTCACCTTAAATGTTCTATTCCTTCCCTGTTCTGACTCCATAATCAGCTTCTGATTACAGTCATACAACTTTAGAAGATTGTCCTTCATGGTAACTGAAAAACCTTTCTCAATTAGTTGCCCCACACTCATCAGATTGCTTTTTATGCCAGGTACATACCACACTTTCTGAATCAATGTTGTTTTCCCATTGTTCAGAACAACTCTGACATTTCCCATACCTTCAGCATTGAGGTACTTATCATCAGCACATCTGATCTTTGTCCTCTTTCCAAAGTCAAAGTCAACCAGACATTTCTTATTTCTAGTAAGATGATTTGAGCAGCCAGTGTCAATATACCACCAGTCTGTCAAATCCGTATCATCAGATTCAGAAGCCATCAATAGCACAGATTCATCATCAGAACTTCTGGCTATATTTGCTTCTTCTAACTTCTTTTCCTTGTTTGACCAGCAACCAACAGCAAAATGGCCAAACTTCTTACAACAGTAGCACCGGATCTTCTTCTTGTCATACCTCTCTTTTCCCTTCTGAGCATTCTTCTTCCTATCAGAAGTTGAGGTTTCTGACTTCTGAACACCATCAGATCTTCTCCTGGCTTCTGACCAAGATTGTTTCTGATGCTTCTTACCAGAAACTGCTTTCAGAGCCTGCTGCTCTACTTCCCTTTTAGAAGTTCTCTCAGTCATACGCAACTCTTGTGCCTCTAGACTACTTTGCAACTCTTCAATTCTCATGGTGCTCAGATCTTTATAATGTTTTATTGGTACCACAATGTAATCAAACTGAGGGGTAAGGGATCTCAATACGTTCTCAATGATTACTTGTTTAGAAAGGGTTTCTCCACAAGCTTTCATCTCATTAGTGATCATAATCACTATGGAGATGTACTCAGATACCTTCTCATTATTCTTCATGTTGAGATTCTCATACTGCTTTCATAGGGACTGAAGCTTCATCTTCTTCACTGATGCGTCACCACCATAGCACCTGACCAGTGTATCCCACGCAGCCTTCGTCGTTGTTGAATAAGTGATTTTCTCAAACATATTTGCATCCACACACTGATGGATGTAGAATAATGCTTTCTGATTTTTCTTACTCGTATCTTTCTGCGCGTTCTTTTGTTGATCTTTTGCAACTGTTGCTACTGGAACGTAACCTTCAATGACAAGATCAAGCACATTTTGAGCACCAAACATTACATGCATCTAAATCATCCAACGAGTCCAATTTTTTCATCAAACACTGGAAGCTTGGTGCTCAGACCACCGTTTCCGTTCATCTTCAACCTTGTACAATCACTCAGATCTCACCAAACACAGTGTTTCCCAATCCTGCAGAATCAGAAAATGTGATTCTGTTACGATCCCGTTCAAGATTCAACACCAATTCAAGAACCGAAATCAACCACATAACGCCTCACCGTTTCACTCGTGTTTCCCCGTGGATCCGAACCGGAGCTCTAGATACCAACTGTTGGTGCACAAGGTTAAAAGAGATGAATAAATGAGAGAATATTTTTATACTCTGCAAATGACGGCTACAAAGTTGTAAGGAAGAATAAGATAATAAATGACATCTACCACTAGTCTATTTATACACATAAAACTAGGGCCACATAGGCAACATACTAAAGTACTAAATTACCCTCTAACGAAACTTAGTCACTAAGTTTTGTAAAATATAAATTACTTCTAACATAAATGAAACCCTTGTGCAGAAGCATTTACACTTGATGAAAATTAGGATTGTGAAACCCTGACCGTATTTTCCTTCTTTCTCCCTCTCTCTCTCTCACACTCAAAGCCTTCAATCGTAGCAGCTAACACTGAGACTGAAGGAATCTGTTTGTGTGGAGTGAGTAGAGGCGTTGTTCATCATACATCGCTCGTGATCACTCCTTTGATTTAGAATCAAAGGTTTCATCGCCACAAGAGGTAACCACTCTATCGCTGATCATGACTATTCGTAAGGATCACTAAAGGGAAATTTTTATTTTCCGCTGCGTTTTGAATCGCATATTTCCCTTTATATTTGACCATTTGTTACTTTCTTGCACTTTTATGAAGAATTTTTTTCACAATATGTTATGTCTAATGTGTAACAGTTATGTATATCTTGTATTGTGCACCATTTTTTATTAAAATTGGATTAAGTTGTTGTAACTTGTATTAGATCTCTAGGTTGACCTTCCATGCATGTTGTCCACCCTCTCTGTACCCCTTTCATTGGCCGACCTCTTCCCCATCCTCTGCATCCATGTCTCAACCTTTTCTTCTTCATCCTGAAGAACAAAATAATATTGTTTCACTCTTGAGCTTGATTTGTGAGAGGTGATTTAGGTTAATGTGGTGGACAGTGAATGATAGGGAGTGGGAGGAAGATTTGGTGTTGAAGACGCACTAAAAATATGGTGAAATTTTTTGATTCGGTGGAACAAATTTGTGCACTAATTTTTCTTGTGCATGGTAGAATTGGCTTCAACAACATAACATAGTGAGTTAAGAGTAATAGATACAACTATAATTTACTATATGCTTGGTTTCACGTTGGATTAATTATAATTGATTTTGAATATGTAGAATTGATTTTGGTATGTTTTGTTATTTCGAGTAAAATTGATTCTGTTTTTTAAAGTTGATTCCGCTTGAAATTAGAATTTATAGTTTTTGAGTTTAAAAATGATTTTTACGTTAAAATTCACTATTGCAAAAATTTTCCAAACATAAATTATTAACTTCAACTCACCTTTAGGCAAAATCACTTTTATAGAATCAATTCACTCTAAATCAATTTTTTTTCAATGTAGAATCAAGCAAAAAACCTAATGAGATACATCTCATTCCTTAGTTTTGCATAAATTATGTTTTTTAAAATTATTTATGAAATAAAAGTTAATACAGATGACAATTTTTCTCAATCAAAAGGGTGAGTCAAAGCCCGTGAAATATAAGGAGAAAAGTATGTACAAAAATAAAAGGACTAAAGTCAAAACCTCAAACCTAGCCGATTCTAAAACTAGGAAGGTCTAGTTTGTTTCTATTGAAATCCATTGCTACATTGATGTGTATCCCATTCCACCACATATAGGTAGTAACATCTAAACCTAAATTAGATAGTTTATCTGCACATTGATTTCCTTCCCTGTAAATGTGAGTTTCCAAAAAAATAAGGAATACAGAGAGCTTGAGTACATGCGTCCCGTCTGCTGCTAAGCATCCAAGACACCACAAATGATTTACTGAAAGAAAACACCACAAGTTTTGAGTCAGTCTCCAACCAAAGTTTATTCCAATTTTTCCTAAAAGCATGTTCTATGGCTAAAATTTCTCACATTAACCCTGCAATAAAGCATTATGATGTCCAATTTTTCCTAAAAGCATTTTCCACAGATTTTGCTCTAAAACTTAATTCTAAGGTTCCAATAATCACTCAATGTGATAAATTATTGCTTTTACAAATTAAAATTCATGCCCAGATAAAGCTTGGATACCTGAAAATGACTTCTAAAGGTCTATTTATAGGCTAATATTTGTATTGGAAGTTATTAGGATCGTGCTAAATTGATGGGAAAAGTGGAGGATGTGGAGAAACTGAATTATGAGTTAAGGGCGAAAAAACTGGACTGCAGCATCATGACGAGTGTCATTGTGCTGACATTGCGTCCGTCATGACCATGACGACCGTCTTCATGCCGACGGACCAACCGTCACCCTCTTCTGACATGTCTTCCTTATTTTGTTAACTTTAACTGACGGATTGACCTCCCTTGAGTGCATGGCGGCCGTCATGACGGTAAAGTGACCTTCATGACAACAAAATCCTTGCTTTTTCTACCAGTTTGCGTCGTTTTCACCGTTTTGTTACGCATTACTAAGTACTTGAAATAAACACATACTACCAGCATAATACTACAAAAATACATAAAATCGACATCAAAATACATGTGAATCGAGTCAAAATATACAATGCATTTTCATGTTATCACTGCTTGAGAAAATAAGGATTAAAGTCCTTTGACCAGGGGAATAGTTTGAAAAAACCCAAATTCAGATTCCATGATGTAATGGACCTAACTCTTCTAACATCTTCAATAGATAAATATGAGAATTCAAAATAACCATTACCTAAGGAAGCGATTTCAAGAAACTTTGAAGCTTCGTCTTTAAACTTAAAACTCTTAAAAGAAGTTGATCCTTTAGGTCAGATCACTCGTCCATGTGAGTTATGTTTGCAAGCCTCAATCCCCAACTGATATTCCTCTTCTGAAATCGTAATCCTCTTCTGACATGTCTTCCTTATTTTGTTAACTTTAATTGACGGATTGACCTCCCTTGAGTGCATGGCGACCGTCATGACGGTAAAGTGACCTTCATGACAACAAAATCCTTGTTTTTTCTACCAGTTTGCGTCGTTTTCACCGTTTTGTTGCACATTGCTAAGTACTTGAAATAAACACATACTACCAGCATAATACTACAAAAATGCATAAAATCGACATCAAAATACATGTGAATCGAGTCAAAATATACAATGCATTTTCATGTTATCACTGCTTGAGAAAATAAGGATTAAAGTCCTTTGACCAGGGGAATAGTTTGAAAAAACCCAGATTCAGATTCCATGATGTAATGGACCTAACTCTTCTAACATCTTCAATAGATAAAAATGAGAATTCAAAATAACCATTACCTAAGAAAGCGATTTCCAGAAACTTTGAAGCTTCGTCTTTAAACTTAAAACTCTTAAAAGAAGCTGATCATTTAGGTCAGATCACTCGTCCATGTGAGTTATGTTTGCAAGCCTCAATTCCCAACTGATATTCCTCTTCTGAAATCGTAATCGCCAACCTTTCACATATGATTTCGGAAGTTAACTCACCGGGATTTAGTTTACTCCTACTACTACTTTACTCGCCAATCTTTATTATAACAACAACAAAAAATTGATTCTTTTAAATATAAATTGTGTTATTTTCTAATTTAAAAAAAATACAAAATTTGTTTTAGACTTCTATACTTATTGATTATTTAGTCTAAAAGGAATTAGTGTCTTTCACGTTATAAAAACTATAATTACAACTAGATTAATCCTAATCACAAAATACTTTTAAAAGATTACAATCATTAAATTAAAAGATCTATAAATCTCAAATGGAAAATAAGTTAGATCTGGCTAATTTTATGTCATCAATAATTCAAAAAATACAATTAATGTAAATAGTTGTTTGTTCAATTAATCAATTTCTTTAGTAATTTCATAATGAATTACTTTTAGTATTTTTAAATTGTTTTCTAAAAAAATATTTATTGATATAATTATTTGTTTTTCCTGAAATACATTACTATATTACAATTTCAATTCAACAATTATAACATACACCTATCTAAAAGAAGAAAGATTCAATCAATTTTCTTTGTGCCAACGAAATTATGTTTTATGTCATTTCCATAATCTTAACAATTTTCTAAGACTAACATATCACATATTTAATGTATCACATTTTTATTATTTTTAATATGTGCATAGAATATGTTTGTATTTAGAAGATGTGTTACATTGAATGTGTGATGTTAGTTTTAGAAAATTGTCCAAGATTATATTTACAATGGAAACATAAATATAATATTTCCAATAAAGAGTTTTTTCTTTATATATTGTTATAAATTATTAATTGTGTAAATATAAAACAGTATTACTTTTTAATTTTTTAAAAAATATTTTAAATTAATAAAGGGTAAAATTGGAAAGAAAATAATTACACCAAAAAAAGAGTTTTCTTTCTAAATATTGTAATAAATAAAATATTTGTAATAAATGAAAAATAAAATTGGAAAGTAAATAAACTACACTAAAAAAGATTTATCCTTTTATATAAATGAAGGATAAAATTGAAAATAAAATAGACAGTATCAAAAAAGAATTTTTCTTTTATTTATTATTATAGATTATTAATTATGTGAATATAAAATAACATTACTTCTTTATTATTATTTTTTTATTTTTTAAAAATATTTGCAAAAGGGTAAAATTGAAAAGAAAATAGACCATACTAAAAAATAGACTACACTAAAAAAGAGTTTCTTTTTATAAATAAAATGTTTGCATTAAATAAAAGATAAAATTGAAAAAAAAAATAAACTACACCAAGAAAGAAAATATATTATTATTATTATTATATTATTATATTATTTTAGAAAATAAATTACACCAAAAAAGAAAATATATTATTATTATATTATTTTAGAAAATAAATTACACCAAAACAGAAAATATATTATTTTAAATTAAAAAAATGTTTGGTATTAAAAATAAAATTTTAAAATGTGGCAGTTGTAAAATATATATAGGCTGTGTTGTGTTTTCATAAACCCTGTAAAACCCGTTTCTGTTTCGCAAAACCCAGACAATTATTTTCATTGAGAACTTTCATCAAACACCATGAGCTCCCCTCCAAACAACTCTTCCTCCTCCGTCAACCGCCTCGACACCATGTTCCTCCACCACCTCATGCGCAGCCTTCAGGTTCAAAATTCCGACAACCAACCTACCGACGAGGATTTCATTTCCGACGAAGAAGAAGAACTAGAATACGAGCCCCATCCCTACCAAGACAACGGACTAAGCGCAACCTACCAAGAAGAATCTCAGATTGAAGCTGAAGTCGTTTACCGGATTCTCAATGGAAAATCGCATACGCTGAAGCCTAATTCCGGTGAAACGGTTATGATTCGAGAAAGCAGTATTGCTGTTGGGTCTCATGTCGAAGAAGAAGGGGAGTATATAGTGTGGGAATGGCATGGTCACATTCCGCGGTACACTGAAGACCATGAATTTTCTCTTGAGTATATCTATGGAAATTACTTTCAGAGGATTATGCCTAAGGAGTGTCCTCCCACCCCGCCTCGAGTAGATGTTGAGGCTGATAAAGGTTTGAAGGATTTGTTTGATGGTGCTGTCAATCCTGCCCCTGGTAGGATTCTTCATCGCAATCTTAACATTGGTTCTGCTGGTCCCAGGTAATCAATTCTTTCTTTTGTTTTGTTGCTATCTTGTGAATTTTGTTTATCTATTTATTTTGGTGTGTTAATGTTTACTGTTATTTATTCAGTTGTTTTTATTTTGTAAGTTCACATGCCATGTGCTTTGATTGTAGATGAATTTAGCTGTTTGGAAGTTAGATATTGTGTCTAGGGTTTAGGATGCTTAAATGGTACACGCACAAATGGGGTTCCCCATGCTCTAGTTAGGTTGTGATCATGGAGAACCTCATTTGATGCAGGTAATAAAAAGATGTAGTCACTCCAGTCAGCAAATGGGAGTTACTAGATGAAGATCGGATTTTGGGTTCTTGATCCGGTTTTCGTCTAGTGGCTTCTATTTGATAGAGACTGTTTTGAACTGTAGTGAATACATTTGCTTTTTATGGCAGCAAATCCGCAGTTGCCAAACCTTGCTTTCGCTTGGTTCAGTGGATCTATGTTGTTGGATGAATGTCGGTTTGCTTGTAATTTAGGTTCCTCCAAATCTGGTTTAAAATACAATTTGGATCATGAGTTAATCGATCTTCATCAAACAACCTAGATCCGCAACTAATGAAATTGTGTCTGTAGAGAATCTTGAGTCACGATTCTTGTCGGAAGCCATGGGTTTTGGTTACTCAATGAATACAGATTTGCTGTAGTCAAAATCAAACATTGAATTGTAAACTGGATGAAGACTTTACAGCCTCCCATATCAAGTCTGTATTCTGAACTTGGTTGCAGATATTGGATTGTGAGTCATTATGTCTTCACCCGGTAGTTCTCGTTTTCTAATTACAATGATTGCATCATTTTTTTTACTATATCAAGTTTGTGCCTGAACTGCATACCTAAGAAGGAGATTCTCCCAATGGCCTCCCCACATGAGCCAGGTTGGCTATTGAGATTGGGTTCTAGCAACTTCCTTTTGTTGTGGATGAATTCAGCTGTTAGGAAGTTGGATCTTTTGTGCTTAGGATTTATGATGCTTAGATGGTAGGCACAATTGCAGCTCCCCAAGTCAGGCTGGGACCATGCGGAGCCTCGTTTTATGTAAATAATAAATGACAGTCACTCCAGTTAGCGAATTGGAACTTTTAGATGAAGATTGAGTTTAAAGTTCTTTATTTGGTCTTCATCTAGGCTCCAATTTATTAGAGACTTCATCGAACAGAAGTGAAATCATTGGTTTTTTGTTGCAGCAAATCTCCATTTGCCAAACCCTGATCTTGTTGTGTTAATGGGTACTTATTGTTGGATGAAGATTGGTCTACTTGTATTTTAAATTCCCCAAATCTGTTTTAAATGTAAAATACAATTTGAAACGCTAGTCATCCGATCTTCATCCAATAACTTAGATCCGCAACTACTGAAATTGTGATTGTATAGAATCTAAGGTGTCTTTATTCTTGTCAGAAACCATGGATTTTGGGCATTTAATTAATTCAAGTTTGTTGCATGAAAAATCTTATGTCTCACATGTTAAGATCGTGTTTTGAATTTGGTTTGCTGATATTGGAATGCGGGTCAATTGGTCTTCATCAAATAGTCCCAATTCACTAAGTGCAATGATTGCACTGCATATTTTTTTTCAACTATAGCAAATTTGTGCATGAGGGAGATTCTCCCAATGGCCTTTCACGTGAGCCAGGTTGGCTACCGAGATTTACCAAAAGCTCAAAATTTGGCCTCTAGTAACTTTATTTTTTGTGTGTGGGGCTAGCTTTGGATGTGCTTCTTTGTAGCTGAAACTACAAGGCTTATGCACTGTGTAGTCAACTAACTCTTTGTTACATCATTGGAAATGATGTACATTCGTTGGTTGTTATGGTTAATTTGACCTCTTTGTTTCATTGAAACTCAAACAGGTGATGGAGGATTGTGTTTATCCAGAGCCAGTCATATTAGAGATGTGCTTCAAGATCTATTTAAGATATTGTTTTACTCTAGTCAGCTACACAGACTCTGCTAACTGATCATTTATATTTTGTTAAGTCTTGGAATTTTTTTTGACATCATTATATAAAGAAGTCGGACGTGATGTTTTTCATGTTGGTGATGTATGGTTGTGCTATACTGTGATTTATTATGTTAGAAATGTTTAATTTGCTTTTGAGCATTTCTTGTCTGTTTTATTGCATTGAGTGCAACTTTACCACTGACTTGAATGTTTTATGTTTGATTTCTCTCATGTTCTTCTTTGAATAATTTGCAGGCTCTAAGAATTTCGTCATTGGATTTTAAAGTTCAAAGGATCACAAGCAGAGGTCATAGTCATCATCTCCTTCCTTTTGTGAAGCAAATATAGTTTTCCCATTTTCCCAGGACAAATCTCAAGAATAACCCTGCATCTGTATGCCTGTTTGACTTTCAAATCATACTTGTAAAGGATGCAAGACATGGTTTTTTTATTTTTACATACCAGACATGGTTTTATAATAATTTGTTATCTTTGCTTGGCAAATTAATATGACATTTTTACATTTGATCTATTATTATGATTATATTTAGCCATTTGTTACTTTCCTCTTGCAATTTTATGAATGTTTTTTACAATAGGTTGTGTCTAATGTGTAACAGTTAAATAGATCTCGTACCTTACAGTTGGATTAAGCTGTTGTATTAGATCTCTAGGCTCATTTTCCATGAATGTTCTCCACCCTCTCAGTACCCTTCATCGGCCGACCTTTTCCCCCTCATTTGCATCCCTTTTCTTCCCTTCCACGACCTTTTGCTTCCATGTCTTAACCTTCTCTTCTCGATCTTGGAGAACAACACAGTCTTGTTTCACTCTCATCCTCACACAATGACATTGTAACCCTCAACAATTTTAAAGTAATTTTTACAATTCAACAGTTCATCCGCCCCACCCTTCCAACTCGATAGGAAAATTACCTACAACAATAACTCTTCAGTCTCCTTATTTTGGTTGTTTCTACATATTTGATTTTACTTGTATTGTCTTAAGCACATTGTTGTGCTAATGTTCCTTCATCCACGTTGCGTGATGGTGCATGATGGTGCACAGGTGCATCCCAGTCTTTGACTACGTGTACAACGTGACGGTGCTTGAGGTGCTTCAAACAAACTGGTTTTTGAAAGTGGATTGGATTAGTGTGGTGGGCAGTGAATGAGGGTGGGAAATAATTTTGGTGGTGAAGATGCACCATAAATGTGGTGAATTTTTTTGATCCGGTGGAACAAATAAGTGCACTAATTTTTTTCCTTGATGGTCAAGTAACTTTTTAGCAGCAGTTGTCATGAGAACTGGTAAACCCTTACTTTTGTTTTTATTCATAAATAACAAATTCTGTTTAGTTGTTCTTATTATACCAGAATATCTTCATTCTGTTTTAAATCTGTTTCTCTATATTTCTAATTTAGCTTTCTCTTATGTTGTCTCTTTGCACACTATCACACTTGTTTGAATGTAGAAAACTTAAGCTCAGATCTAGTTAGTGAGATATGTTGTTGTTGTTCTTCATAGTGTATTACTTTTCTATTGGCTCAGATATAAAGTACTTCGCAAGCCTCAGGCCTAATTCTTCAATTTATTTTATTGAAAATCAGTCCATATTTTTCCCAACTCTTTTGAAATTAGTCTGTGTTTTGTATTACTCCAAAACCACAATTTTACCTCAAATTTGATAGAAGCTAGTATTTGTTGTTTCAGAAAAAACACGGTACATATAGCCTTTAAACTTGAGGTAGTGGCAATTGGCCGAGTTTTCAAACACACTAAAATTTCATTTCAATCAAACTATACTATGTAGTGTTTGATTATGTGAAAAAGTGATAAAATTAAACCAACAACTTTATTTAAAAAATTTAGTATTATATAACAATGGATTAAACAAAAAATTCAGAACAAAACTATTTATGTGACCTGTGAAAGTAATTTTTGGTGACCTGGATAGCTAGAAGCTTCACTTCTCTATGATGGTCATTTATTTTATTGAGTGGCTTATGTTAAAATCCAAACTCGTTCCAAACGGGTTCGGATATACCTGTCCCACCACCACCTTTTTACTGAAATAATTTTTAAATAAAAATTATTAAACTTTAAAAATAAAATTACATTATGATCGTACCTGGATCAGACAGTTTCTGGTGGCTAACGACGTCTGTTGAACTTTAGCTCCGGTGAGGTTGAAGACGGCTGCCGGGGGGGGGGGGGGGGGGGGGGTGTACCTGCAAGGTACTCCGACGCTCAAGTAAGGTGGTTGTCATAGAAAAAGCAAGTACAGAAGTGAGAGTAAGAAAGTGAACGTAACCTGACCCTCTCAAGTGAAAGGGTATTTATAGAGAACCCCCAGCGCGGGGGCCAACGGTTACTTGCGTTGGGCTTGATTGCCAGGCCCAATCCAAGTAACTGTCAGGGCTTACGTGGCGTAGTGAAGACCAGCACGTGGTCTTCGCCCTGGGGTAACCGTTCCTAAATCAACGGAATTAGGGCAGACCGATTCCATAGGGAGTGGGGCGGTTACATGAGAACGTGTCCTCGCAGGGAGGACTCTTGGGCGTCGAGGAGAGACGTGTCCTCGCGGGGAGGACTAACTGCGTGGATGGAGATGACTCCTCACGGGGAGCAACGTCCTCGTGTCGAGGAGGGGAGAACTCCGGGGAAGGCCCAATGCTTCTGCCCGAAGCCTTACGCCATTTGTACCCGACTCTGTGGTGTGACACTTGCCCGACACGGGCTTGACTAGGTCCTTCGTATGGGTCGCCCCAGAGCGTGTAGGCTGGGCCTGTTCGGATGTGGAGCAGGTCCCCGGCCCAGTCCGGAACAGGAGCCCCCCAAGTCGTTGCTCTGAGACGCCAGAGTGATGACTTAAGGGTCAAGGTTATGCCGAGGGTGTGCTCGTTCGGGAAAAGGCTTTGAGAGGGGAGCAGTTGGTGAACCGGGCAGAAATAAACAGGCATGCTCGTGTGAGACTGGCCGCCGGGGGGCAACGTCGCGGGGATACGAGGAGTCACGGCCGAGGTGAATGAAGAGACGCGTGTGAGGGAATGAACAGACGTGTCTGGGGAAGCGTGCGCCACATGTCACACCTCATTATTGCATAGGGCGGCTACCCTAGGGTAGCGTACTCGATTGCCTAGGGACTCCTCGAAGCTCGTGAAGGGCTTATAAAAGGGGCGAGTTCGTGTCATTTGCACGTTCCCACCTTTTTCGCTCTGCATCTCATCTAGTCATCGTTGTTGCTCCGCCGCCGTGTACTGCCGTCTCTGCTGTTCTAGTCCGCTCTCCACTGCTTAAGTAAGTTCTTTATCCCTTATGGTTCATTTTGTTTTCTCTTTTTTAGTAGTTTTCCGGCGAGTAGAGGGTATTCCCGGCGCTCTGTTAGGGTTCCGCCGGGAACGGCGGGACTTTCCTAGGGTTCCGGTGGGTTTTGACGGTGGTTTGGGATGAACATACCGAGGGCAAGATGAATGTCCTGAGGACTCTTATGAATGCACCGAGGACGCGCGATGAATGTCACGGGGAAGTGAGATGGGGAGATCGGGGAGCGAAGAGAGAAAGGACGGGGTGACGGCCTCGGGCAGTTCGCCGTGTCCCCGAATATTTTCTTGCTCGCTGCCCTTTCACTTGATCTGCGGTGGAAGGGTGGACTTGGTCGCGACCGACATATTCACCTGTTTCCTCTGCTTTTCAGGTAAAAATGGCCGCGAGGATTCCAGGGATTCTCTACGTAGACACCGAACCCGACGTGGATGAACCCGCTCAGATCCCCGGGGAGGCGACCGTGCGTCCGGCAACCGAATGGGCCGGGGAAGAGCCTCTGCGTATAGGGTCGTGTTTCTCCGTCAACGACACAGACGCGTTCGCCTTTGTCGAGAACGTCCCCGAAGGAGAGGAGGCCACATGGACGGTTTACCAGCCCCGGGTACACCATTGCATCTGCTCGAACTATCGCGGGCTGCGGTTTCCCATGTACGAGTTCCCCTTTAAAGAGGTCGGTATCCGCCTCCCCTTCAATAGCTTCCAACTAGGGGTTTTCAACCGTCTGCACTTAGCGTCGTCGCAGCTTCACCCCAACGCGCTTGCTTTCATGCGGGCGTTTAAAATTGTCTGCGACTATCTCCAGGTTGGGATCACCCTCGAGCTCTTCTTCCGCGTCTTCCATTTGCAGCGCTCAACGGACAATTGGCGACATAGTTGGGTTTCTCTCAAACAACCCAGGAAGTTGTTCAAGGCGTACGCGGATTCAATAAGGGGCTTCAAGAGAAGGTTCTACTATGGCATGCCCGCGACGCACTCGGTCGTGGGTACACTTTATGACATTGTGCCCGACGGATCCGGGGGAGAGAGGTTCGTGTCCAAGTGTCCCCTGGAGTGGGAGGACGCCCACTTCGCGCTCCGCACGGAGGATTACGTCGTGAAACATAGCGCGCTGTCGGAGGATGACAGGGGGGCATATGCCACGTTGGTCGATTTTGTCAATGGTTTCAACCGAGCAGAATGTGTCGGCAGGGATGGAAACTTCCTCCTCAACTCCCAAGGGAGGGTTGTGCGAGAGGCTCGCTATATAAACACCCGGGGGCTCCTCGAATGCAAGTCTCCCGACGAGGCCAATAGGTTCTTAGGTAGGATTTCCTCGCCCTGTTCGGGCCTTTATTTAGCTTTGTCTCTTTGTGCTAACTTTTTCCGTGTTTTCTCTTGCAGCTCAAATGTCTAACGCCACCGAGCGTATCATGAAGTTGGGCGTCGAGCGGGCACCCAAGCGCACTAAGAGCCGTGTCCGAGAGATTATCCAGACTGCGGCGCCGGTTGGAACGACGAGTGGCTCCTCCTCGCCACAATGCAGCCAGTCCCCTCCCCCGGAGAGCACCCCCGCCAAGAAAGCAAGGACCGAGGGGCCTGTCCTCGTGGATCTCGTGGACCCTGTCTCGCCAGAGAAGTTTCAGATGCCCGCTTGCCATCTCCAGCGGAATTTCTTCGGGGGAAGCCCCCTGTCATCGCTGATGCCGAGGTGAAGGCGGTTCTGGGTATGGACGGGGCGGCTAGGAGAGAGGCGTTAGTCGAGGACCTTGCGGCCATGATGCGGGTCTTCGAGACTGCCTTGATATTGAACGATGGGGCCCCCTCTTCCTCCGAGCTAAAGAAGCTGAAAGACGACTATACTGCCCTCGAGAAGGAGAATGACAAGGTTGCGGCTGATCTGCTGAAGGCCCAGGCCGAGTGTAAGAACCACGCCAACACCCTCCGCGAGCTGAACGAGGTCAAGTCTGCCCTGAGGGCGACTCAAGAGGAGCTTGATCACTCTCGGGAAAAGGTCGAGGAGTTGGAGGTTGTTGTCAGTCCCGCGGAGAATGAATCTCCCTTGGAGAAAAACCTTGCTGACCGCGCCGCTCTAATTGGCAGGATTCGGGAGCTTCAGGCAGATAGTCTGGAAGCTCTGGAGATAGGTTTTAAGAATGTCGTGGATCAGATCGGCGCTGAGAATCCAGGGGTTCCGCTGGTGCTCGACAGAATCGACCCGTTCCTTCGTGTGGTCGACGGCAAGCTCAATCTTCCAGAGGAGAGGGAGGAGGAAGATGGAAGGAGGGTCGAGGATGAGATCGTTGTGTAGTGCTTTTGGTTGTTTGGCCTGTGCGCCATTTTCTTTTTAATGATTTGTGCCCGGCATATGTGCCAGGGGCTTTTTGACATTTTTGTAATATTTGTACACTGGGCTTCTGCCTGTTTTAATGTACCCTTGTTTTACTTGCTAGTATTGTTTGCATGGTTTGAATTGTGTGTGATGTATTGTTTGTTATACTTTATTTTTGCCTAAGTAATAAGGCTTTGGGATTTACTCGACCTTGATAGTCCCTGACCGCGTGGAGAGCTGGTCGGGCGACCGGAGGCGTATTCTGGCCTTCAACGAGGCTAAGAGCTCGGTCGAGGTCTTAGCTTCGTGGCATGAACTTCCCATCGCGAGCTGGGTGTTCTGCCCGGTTGGTACAACAACGGTGGGCCTCGATCGAGGTATCCCCGTCGGATCAAAGGTCCTCGCGCACACACAACGCGGTCTCTGATCATCGTGTTCTGTATAGGGGTGTCACGCTCGTACCTAAGCGTGTCCCCGTGATCGCGGTGCTAGCGAGCCGCGGGCAGTGCTTAACTGTAGTACTGTTTGAGCTTCTCAGCGTTCCATGGTCGAGCAAGTTCTTCCCCGTGCAGATTTTCGAGGAAGTAGGCTCCTGTCCCCGTTTTCCCGCGGACGCGGTACGGGCCCTCCCAGTTCGCGGCGAGTTTGCCTTCTCGCGAGTCCTTCTGGTTCCTGCGTAGGACAAGGGTGCCTACCTGAAAATCACGTTTGATAACTTTGTCATTATAACGTAGTGTTATTTTTTGTTTAAGTGACGCTTCTCGGAGAGGGGGGCTTCATCGTTCGCGTCCCCGTCGAGGGGGGCTTCTGTCCTCCTCGAGGGTTCCCTGATCTCCACGGAGATCACTGCTTCCGTTCCGTAGGTCAAACGGAAAGGGGTCTCCCTGGTCGTGGAGTGTGGGGTCGTTCGGTAGGCCCAGAGGACGCTGTGTAGCTCCTCGACCCACTGTTGTTTGGCGTCGCCTAATCGGCGTCTCAATCCTCGGAGGATTACTTTGTTCGCCGCCTCAGCCTGCCCGTTTGTTTGGGGGTGCTCGACCGACGTGAAGTGTTGCTTCGTGCCCAGTTTGGTGACGAAGTCTTGGAAGTTCTTGTCGGTGAACTGTGTCCCGTTGTCGGTGACAATGGCTTGAGGCACACCGAATCGGGCGAGGATGTTTCTTTTGTAAAAACACAGTATGTTAAAGGCCGTGATTTTGGCCAATGCTTCCGCCTCGATCCACTTCGTGAAGTAATCCACCCCGACGATGAGGTATTTGTTTTGATATGATCCTACGACGAACGGGCCAAGGATGTCCATTCCCCACCAAGCGAACGGCCACGGGGAGGATAGCGTTTTGAGCTCGCTGGGAGGAGCGAGGTGCATGTCCCCGTGTCGCTGGCATCTCTTGCACTTCTTGACGTGTTCCTTGGCGTCTTGTTGCATGGTGGGCCAGTAGTATCCTGCTCGAAGCGCCTTACGGGCTAATGAGCGGCTGCCGAGGTGCTGGGCGTTGATTCCCTCGTGGATTTCCTGGAGAATGTTGGGGACCTTAGTCTCCTCGACACACCTGAGGAGGGGGATAGAAAACCCTCGCCGGTATAGGTTATCCTCGACGACAGTGTAAAAGCACGCCCGCCTTTTGACCATTCCTGCTTCTTTGGGATCTTCGGGCAGTTTGCCTGTCATGAGGTATTCGTATACCGGGGTCATCCAGCAGTTGCTGTCCCCTATGGCGTTGATGTCCGAAACCATGGCCGGTTTGTCGATGCTCAGGCGGGAAAGTACTTCTTGTATGACGGATTTGTTCCCGCCTTTCTTCTTTGTGCTCGCCAATTTCGACAAGACATCTGCTCGGGCATTGTGCTCGCGGGGGATGTGAGTTACTTCCGCGGAGGTGAACTTTTTCATCTTTTCTTTTACTAAGGCCAAGTATTCTATGAGGCTGTCGTTCTTGGCTTGGTACTCTCCTCGGACTTGCGAGGCTACGAGCCGGGAATCGGTGAAAAGTTTGACCTCCTTGGCGCCGAGGTCCTCGGCCAGCCGGAGTCCTGCGAGGAAGGCCTCGTATTCGGCTTGGTTGTTCGATGTCGGGAAGGATAGTTCGAGGGATACCTCGATCAGGATGCCTTCCTCATTTTCGAGGATGATGCCCGCCCCGCTTTCCTTCGAGCTGGATGCTCCGTCGACATAGATCGTCCATTTCTGTGACCCGTTGGTCGAAGGTTCCGGGACAGTCATCTCTGCTACAAAGTCGACAAATACCTGTGCCTTCAGGGCTTTCCTCCCTTTGTATTGGATGTCAAACTCGGCGAGCTCGAGTGACCACCTGAGCATCCTCCCCGCCATGTCCGGTCGTCCGAGGAGCTGCCTTATAGGCTGTTCGGTCCTTACGACGACGGTATGGGCGAGGAAGTAGTGGCGTAGCCTCCTGGCTGCGGTGACGAGGCCCAGGGCGACTTTCTCGATCTGTTGATATCTGAGCTCGGGGCCTTTGAGGGCTTTGCTCGTGAAGTAAACTGGCTTCTGCCCGTCCGAGGTTTCCCGAATGAGGACGGCGCTGACTGCTTCACTCGTGATCGCAAGATACAAGAAGAGTGTTTCTCCGTTCTCAGGCCGTGAGAGGATCGGGGGACATGATAGGACCTGTTTTAAGTGGACGAGTGCCTGCTCGCATTCCTCGCTCCAATCAAACTCCGCTTTTTGTCGAAGAAGTTTGAAAAATGGGAGTGCGTACTGTGCGGATTTGGCAACGAACCGGGAAAGGGCGGTGAGCATCCCGTTCAATGATTGTATCGACTTCTTTGAGTCTGGGGTAGGGAGCTCGGAGAAAGCCCTGCACTTGTCGGGGTTTGCCTCGAGTCCTCGTTTTGTGAGGTAAAATCCGAGGAACTTCCCTGCCCGGACGCCGAAGGTGCACTTGTCGGGGTTAAACCTCATGTGGCACCTCCTCGCCGTGTCGAACACCTTCTTGAGGTGCGCGGCGTGGTCGAATTCTTCTGCAGACTTGACGATCATGTCGTCCATGTAGACTTCAAGCATGTCGCCGATTTCAGCCCGGAAGACCTTGTTCATCATCCGTTGGTAGGTCGCACCGACATTCTTCAGACCGAAGGGCATTACGTTGTAATAGTAGTTGCCCGACGCGGTCATGAAGGCCGTGTATTGTTTGTCGACCTTGTCCATGGGAATTTGGTTGTATCCCGAGTAAGTGTCCATGAAGGATAGTAGTTTGTAACCTGCAGAGTTGTCTACCAGTTGGTTGATGTTGGGCAAGGGATAACAGTCTTTCGGGAAAGCCCGGTTAAGATCAGTATAATCAACGCACATTCTCCATTTTCCATTATTCTTTTTAACAAGTACAACGTTGGACAGCCATGTCATGTATTTGGCTTCCGAAATAAAATTTGCCTCTAGGAGGTCTTTTACAGCTTTTTCAGCAACCTCCGCTTTCTCGGGAGACTGCTTACGCCTACGTTGTGCTATGACCCTAGCGGCCGGATCTACTGCGAGCTGATGGCAAGCCACCTCGGGGTCGAGGCCAGGCATCTCGGATGCGCTCCACGCGAATAGGTCAGCATTCTCCCTTAGACATGCTTTCAGATGCTCCTTTTCCAGGTCGGGGATCCCGGCGCCAATCTTCACGTTGCGGTCCGGATCGCCCCCGAGGGTCACGAGCTCGAAGTCTCCATCTGGGATAGGGCGCTCTGGGTGGAGAGACTGCCCGTTGTTCTTAGCCTGGTGGTTGAGATCTTCGACTCTGTCTTCGTTGGGCTCGCCGGAGAACCTGCTGTCGAGGTCGACCGCGTTGACGCGCGGGAAAGGTACCTGTTCGGCATCCTGGGGTGGCTTGGCCACGGTCTTGGGTTTGGGGCCGATGTAACTTAGGCCTTTGATGGCGGCGTCGAAGCATTTTCTGGCCGCGTCGATGTCCCCGTGCATCGTCACTACTCGTCCCCTGGTCGTGTAGTACTTCATATTGAGGTGAACCGTCGATGGTACCGCCGTAAGTTCAGCCAGGGTGGTCCTCCCGAGGATGCAGTTGTAAAGGGACGGGCATTCGACCACCAGGAAATGGATCTTCACCTTTCGGGCCGTGTCTTCGGCCCCGAATGTAACCATTAACTCCACGTAACCCCATGGTCTGGTGGTGGTTCCATTGAACCCCTGTAGATCTGAACCGACACGCGGGGTCAAATGTCTCTCGTCAAGCTGAAGGGTCCCGAACAAATGAGAATACATGATGTCGACCGAGCTCCCCTGGTCGACTAGGATCCTTCGGACGTCAAAGTTCGCCATCTGCGCCCTGATCAGGAGGGAAATAGTGGCGTTTGGTGCTCCCCCGAGGAGTTCCTCGAGGTAGAAGGTGATGGGATTGGAGTTTCCCCGCACTTTCTCGAGGGTGGTCGCCTTCGCCGATGTCGCGGATTCCAGTTCGTCAAACTTTCGCTTGATTGATCCAACCGACAATTTCTCGGGACCGCCTCCGGAGATGACCATTGCTTTGGGGAAGCCTTCCCAGGTACTGCGGGCAGTGACGGGGTCCTCGTCGGGGAAGGTCGCCCACATGTTGCGGATTGCTTCTTCGCCCTCAATGATCGGGGGGACGAAGAAGTCCTTGGGTCGAGTGACGCTGAGGGCGACCTGAAGCTGGTTGTCGCCGGGAGGAGGTGTTGTCTCCTCGACGTTCTGCGCTTCCCGTGAGCTCGGACGAGGGGGGTCGTTCTTTTGGGCATATTTCTTCAAGTGCCCCTCTTTGGTGAGAATCTCAATTGCATCCTTGAGATGGATGCAGTCTTCGGTCACATGCCTGTGGCTCCGGTGGAACCTGCAGTACTTTGATTTGTCAACGTTTGATTTAGGAGCAGCGGGCTTCGGGAAGCGAACTCCTCCTTTCACAAACTCGGAATTCTGGCATTCGGAGAGGATTCGAGCCCGGGGAGCGTTGAGCGGGGTGTACTCCGTGAATTGGCCAGCCGATCCGCGCGGTTCCCGAGGATCACGGTTGTGGTTCTCTTTCTTTCTTTCTCCTCCTCGTCGAGGAGAAGAGCCTTCATCTTTGTGGCCGCGGGGGCCCTCTCTGCGTCTCGTCTCAAGGGCGATCTGAGCTGCTTCCGTCTCCTCGAGTTCGATGTACTTCTGAGCTCGAGCGAGAAGGTCCTCGAGACGCCGGGGTCTTCGGAGGCCTATGGATTTGGCAAAGTCAGACCCGGCACGCAGTCCATGGATAATTAAATATTTCTTCATGTCGTCGGTCGTATGGACCTCGACGGCTTCTTTGTTGAACCTCTCGATGTAGTTTCGGAGAGATTCGTTCCTCCCTTGGAAGATGCTTTCTAGGGCAGCCTCCGTCTTCGGGTGTCGACGAGACGCGGTGAAGTGTTTAGTGAAGCGTTGCATCAGTTGCTTCCATGACGTGATCGGC
Source organism: Lathyrus tuberosus (assembly GCA_022829125.1). Lineage (NCBI taxonomy): Eukaryota > Viridiplantae > Streptophyta > Magnoliopsida > Fabales > Fabaceae > Lathyrus > Lathyrus tuberosus. Next base: position 5,782,539 of record JALAZF010000243.1, on the reverse strand, counting down.
CCATGTGCCAGACCCTTATACCAAGTCATGGCTCCCTTCCGCAAGGTGGTGGGGAACAGCCTGCACCTGATGGCTCCCCTAACATTTTGGAAGTCGAGCATTGCTTCGAAACTCTCCACGTGATCATCAGGGTCGGTCAGCCCGCCATAGGTCCCCAATGGTGGGGGTTTCTTCATGCCCGCAGGGATTGGGGCGTTCATGATTTCCCACAACAAAGGGGTCCTCTGGTCCTCGTCGTCGCTACCAGCCGGGGATCTCGAAGGTGATCGATGGTGTCGTGGAGGGGAGTTCCTCGAACGGTTCTTTGGTCTTTCTTCGGTCTGCTTAGACTTCTTGGAGGTGGTGGAGGCCCTGGGTTCCATCTGAGGCGGGGAACGAGGGCGTTTCTGGGAGATCGTCGGCTGGGGGCGCTCGAGACGCGGTCGGCGACCCTGGTGTACCGGCGACGGGGTCCGAGATTCTTCGAAAGGGGTCCTTCGCGGGGAAGGAGAACGGCGAGGTGACGGGGGACGACGATGTCTTCGCGGGGAAGATCGTTGTGCCCGTCCTTGCTCCAAGGCTTCAATTCTGGTGTTCTGCTGCGCGATCAACTGATTGGTCTGGTTGATTAGTGCAAACAGGGCCACGGTGCTCGGGTCTGCATTGGGCGGCGGAGCAACTGGTTGGAGAATGGCGTGCTGATCGTCCTGGCGGACGGCGTTGTAAGCCACATCTTGGGAGTCCGGGGAGGCGGTCTGCCCGTCTCTTATGTCGCCTTCGCCGCCGTTGAGGATGACAGCGTCCTCACGGTGGTTCCCGTTCTCAAGTTGTGCGAGCACGGTGTTCAGAGCCTGGTTAACTGTCGGATTGGCCATGTTGGTGATGAATGGAGAAAGCTTTGGTTTATCGAGCAGAAAAACGGGGAAGCTTATAATTTCCCACAGACGGCGCCACTGATCGTACCTGGATCAGACAGTTTCTGGTGGCCAACGACGTCTGTTGAACTTTAGCTCCGGTGAGGTTGAAGACGGCCGGGGGGTGTACCTGCAAGGTACTCCGACGCTTAAGTAAGGTGGTTGTCAGAGAAAAAGCAAGTACAGAAGTGAGAGTAAGAAAGTGAACGTAATCTGACCCTCTCAAGTGAGAGGGTATTTATAGAGAGCCCCCAGCGCGGGGCCAACAGTTACTTGCGTTGGGCTGGATTGCCAAGGCCCAATCCAAGTAACTGCCAGGGCTTACGTGGCGTAGTGAAGACCAACACGTGGTCTTCGCCCTGAGGTAATCGTTCATAAATCTCCGGAATTAGGGCAGACCGATTCCATAGGGAGTGGGGCGGTTACATGAGAACGTGTCCTCGCGAGGAGGACTCTTGGGCGTCGAGGAGAGACGTGTCCTCGCGGGGAGGACTAACTGCGTGGATGGAGATGACTCCTCACGGGGAGCAACGTCCTCGTGTCGAGGAGGGGAGAACTCCGGGGAAGGCCCAATGCTTCTGCCCGAAGCCTTACGCCATTTGTGCCCGACTCTGTGGTGTGACACTTGCCCGACACGGGCTTGACTAGGTCCTTCGTATGGGCCGCCCCAGAGCATGTGGGCTGGGCCTGTTCGGATGTGGAGCAGGTCCCCGGCCCAGTCCGGAACACATTACAAATAAGAAAATACAAAAATTTTTAAAAAAAATCATATATACATTTCAAATATTTTAAATAATAAATACAAACAAAAATATCAATTATCAAAACTAAAAGAATCAAGTACATAATAAAATAAATGGAACGGGTTCGGGGTGGGTACTAATGTCCCCATTACCCGACTCATCCTCATATTTTATAATTGGGGAAAACCCAAACTCAATTAAAGCGGAGTTTTTCGGTCAAATTTGAGGCGGATTCAGATAAATACTCGTGAATATAGGTTATCTTGCCATGTCGTCTAATGTCTCCTTGAATTTTGGTTGCTGCTCATCAACTCATAAAAATCATATATTAGAATATAGATTTTATTCCAAATTTGATCATCTATTTTTTTTTTGCCCCACATTTTAAAATTTAGATTTTTAGTTATTTTTTAAGTATATTTTAAGATTTTAACCCTCCTCCCTGATTAAAATAGTTTTTTAATGACATGATGTTGAATGTGATGAAATTTTATTGCCACAATTATTCAATTAAAATTTAGATTATTTAAAATTATTATTTATTTTAATTATAATATAAATTATTTTATTTAAATAAAAAAATTCATCATCTTCAACCCATATTCTTTATATCCTCTTCAACAAACTCAAAAACAAAAAAGAAAAATAATAATAATAATAATAAAACCTAAATTAAAACATCAATCCTCATCAACAAATTCAAAATTAAAATTGAAATTTAAAACCTAAATTAAACACTCAAGATCTCTAAAGTCAATATCAAATTTCAAGTTGAAGAAATGATATTTGGCTGATATAATTCTTATTTCATCCATTTTTTTATCATGCATGTAAGGATTTTTCTGCCACAATTAAGTGCGAGAAATAAAAACGGGGTTAGAGATAGTCTCTAACCTCGTTCTAACTTGAAGCCCTGACTTTTTATCCCTTTTCATTAGCAAATTCAGCTTTCTTGATTGTTTTGAACACGTTTTCTTTATTGTTTCTTCAACATGTTGTCAAAGTTTGATTCAACTTTAGAAGCGGTTAAGGCGGCATCTGCAATTAAACTTTTATCTATAGGGTCCCACGCGTGTAATTCCATTGGTTCTCCGAGTAAAGACAACACATTTTCTCTTGACACTATTTTTAAGGAAGACAAAATCAAAGGAATGGGAAGTGGTAAAAAAATTGTTAAAAAAAAGCAAAAAGTCAGATATATGAAAGAGGTTATTAGGCCTTCGAGGAGGAAGCCTTCAAAGCCCAAGAAAAGAGTGTTTGGCCTAGTTGGTCCAGTGGTGCCTATTTTAAACGAGGATCCGATTGATTCGTTGTCTCAACCTACTATTTTTATATCTTGAAGAAACAAAAACTTGGCTCTCTGTCTTCTTCTTCGTTGCCTGGCATCACTAAGAATGACCGCTCGAAGAGTGCAGATAGTTATTCTGCAGGAATCTGTGAAGTCAAGCTTCTCCAACATTGCGTTTTGATGAAAACAACTTTAAACTCTCAAGACCAAGTGCATATATCAAAGGATTATCAAAAACATCTTGTATCAAGGCTAAAGTATTAAGTCTCATTTCAACAAATATCAAATAGCTTTGGAGCTCAAAAGCATTGATCACATCTTTTTGAGGTACAAGTTGCAAATCCATTATGATATACTATAGTGCTCACAAAATATGTTGATCATTTCATCTTAGTGCATGCATTCTTTTTCACATCACATGGAAACTTGTTGAACTTTATTTTTAAAGTATTTTTCAAAATCATGTCAGGTGTAATCGGTTACACCATTTCAGGTAATCGGTTATACAAACGAATTTTTGAATTCTTTATGTTGCAATGCCAGGTGTAACCGATTACACCATTTTGGTAACCGGTTACACAAACAGAATTTTCAATTTTTTTTATATACCGCTTCAGGTGTAACCGGTTACGATTATGTGTTAACCAGTTACCATTGAAGCAGTGACACTTTTTCACTCAAAATCTGATTCTAACGAATTTCTTTTAGCATCCTTCAAGCGTGGCATCTCTTCATGATTATATGCTTGTTGAGAAAGGTATTATGGTAGTATAAATACCTATCATATCAGATTTTGTTTCCTTACCTCTTTCATTGCAATTCAAACTTATTCTTATCTCAAAATTTCAAACAAGTGTCTAGTGATATAAACTTTTGTGAGAAACTGATTGAATTAAATTGCATCGCATCATTTAAAGTTTCAACATTACTTTTGAGCACTTGTATAACATCTTGTGAATTGTTTGCTTGAAATAGAAGATCAATTCTAACAATTGATACATATCATCCAAACTTTAATTTCTTGTATAAAATTCAGAATTGTGTTGTATATCTTGATGTCCAGGATTGTTGGAAGCAAGAAAGTGAAAAAAAGAGGATTGTTCTTGATCTTACCTGATCAGAATTGGATCAGCAGCCAGCAACACGTCGTGAGCTCCGTTACTCTCCGATGGTGGTGAAGAGGTGAGGGTGTACCTGCAAGGTACTCTGATGCCAAAGTCAGAGACTGAGTAAACAGCGCAAGTACAGAGAGATAGTGTAAAGAATGGAATACCCGACCCTCTAGTGAAAGAGGGTATTTATAATGTGCCCTCAGTGCAGGGTCAACAGTTACTTTGCATTGGGTTGGATCGCAAGGCCCAATACGAGTAACTGTCAGGGCTTACGTGGCGTAGGGAAGACCAGCACGTGATCTTCGCCCTGGATCAACTGCCCCGTGATCTTCGGAAGGTGGGCTGACCAGTTCTTCCGAAAGTGGGTAGTTTCCTGATGATGTGTCCCTGCGTAGGGGGCACGTGGAGTTCGTGGGGGAGACGCGTGAGAGCTGCCCGGGTGTACAGATGGGTTGGACCTTAATTGGGCCCTCCCCGACGATGACTTGGGTTGAGCCGTGCTCGCGGGGAGGTCTGTTCGTCGGACATTCTACCGACATTTCTTCTCCCTCCGGGCATGTCCCCATTTGGTACCTTGACCGACGATGTGGGGAAAATAAAAGGAACGAATATGCCCATTCTGCGGGCACGAGGGGAAGATGAGAGGACGCACGCGGTGTCTCCTAGCGCCACGTGTCATGCGTCATTAATGCTTAGGGCGACTACGTGTAGGGGCACTTGAGTGTGTAGTGTTGCCTTGCTTCCCGTGCTAGGATTATAAATAGTAGGGAAGTCCCTTTAATTTTAGGCTTTCCTTCAAACTGATCAGAGTTCCCCAAGTCCTTTAAGCTCTCCAGCCTGTGTCCACCGTCACCGCCGTCGTCGCCGCTGTTTCTAGCTGTTCCTCGTCGTCCAGACCTACATTCTTCAAGTAAGTTCTCGTGTTCTATCTCCAGTAATATGAATTTATTGTTGATTTTTTGGGGAGAGCGTAGGTTTTATGAGGGATGTATGAATGTTCCGACGACTTTCATGAAGTTTCCGGCGGAACTATGAATTTTTCGGTCGTGTTCATGAAGTTTTCGGCCAAGTCACGGGGAAGTTCATGTGGATTTCAGGAGCTTCATGAATCTCCTGATGACGGCCCCAAGGACCTGTGATGAAGGTCTCGGGGAGCTGCGATGAAGGTCATGGAGAGCTTTGCTCCCCGTAAGCATACGAGAATTACGAAGAGGTCTCTGTCGAAGAGTCCCCCCACGTCCATCGGGTCTTCTCGTGGGGGGAACCTCCCTGTCGAGGAGGCTCACTGCGTCACGTCAATGGGGGTTTCCCCGTGGATGAGTCTGTCTGTCGAGGAGAGGCTCGCAACTTTGTGTCAGGGAGAACTTGTCTAGGGCTCCTCGTCCCTTTCTTCGCCATTTCACTTGATTTGTGGTGGAAGGGTGGATTTAATATCGGAAGTCGAATTCACCGTTTTCCTCTGCTTTTCAGGTAAAATGGCTGTGAGGCTCGAGGGTGTTATCCATATTGACGACGAGCCCGAACTCAACGCGCCCATCCAGCAACCCGGAGCCGAAGGAGTCTGCACGCCCGAGGATTGGGCCGGGGATGAGCCTCTTAGAGTCGGGTCGCGCTTTGCCGTCGACGACACCGATGCTTTTGCGACGGTCGAGGACATCTCCGTAGGCACTGCTTCGAATTTGATGGTCTACAAACCCAATGAGCAACACCGTATATGCTCGAGATTCAGGGGGATGAGGGTCCCAGTGTATGAGTTTGTGTTCCGGGAAACGGGAATCCGTCTCCCCTTCAGCGATTTTCAGAGGGGGTGTTCCACTGGCTGCGTCTGGCGCCCTCCCAGCTTCACCCCAACGCGATATTGTTCGTACGGGCGTTTGAGCTCGTGTGCGAACACCTCTGCATCGGGGTCACTCTTCCTATGTTCTTCCGTACTTTCCATCTACAACGGTCATCCGTCAATGGTCGACATAGCTGGGTTTCCTTGAAGCAGCCGAGGAAACTGTTCAAGGCGTACCTAGATTTTGTCCGCTCCTTCAAGGACAGGTTTTACGTTGTCAACCTTGTCTCGCACACGGCAATCGACTCCTTATACAACCTTGTGGTCGACGAGACGGGTGAGGAGAAATTGGTATCGAAGTGTCCCCTAGAGTGGGAGGAGGCGCACTTTAAGAGTAGCACAGAAAGCTACATCGTGAAGCCTGGTGACCTAGGTGCTGACAACCGAGAATCGTACAAAAAGATGGTCGAGTTTGTCGTCAGTTTTACTCCCGTTAAATGTGTTAACAAAGATGAGAGTTTTATCCTCGACGCTCGCAGGGAAGTTTGTAGTGAGCCTCATTTTATTAACACTAAGGCCCTCCTCGAGTGCGAGTCCCACGACGAATCTTTGAGGTTTTTAGGTAGCGGTCTTTTGCTTTGCTCGGGCGTCTGTCCCTTTTTCTTTTCCTTTGTACTGACTCATTTTTTATTCACTACCGCAGGCCAAATGTCGAACATGCACGAGCGCATCATGAAGCTGGCAGCCACCAAGGTCGCGAAGAAGAACAAAGGTAAAGTCGTCGATCTCCAACAGATGGTGAAGCCCAGCGGCTCTACCTCCCCTCAATGTAGACAGTCTCCTCCTCTACAGGTGACCCCTTCCAAGAGACCGCGCACCGATGGGCATATTCTCGTCAACCTCGAGGAAAGTGTGTCTGTGGAAAAGTCTGTGCTTCCCCCTGCCACCTCCATCGGGACTTCTTTTCTGGGGCCAACTCCCCAGTTGTGACAAAGGATGAAACGAAGGCAATCATGGAGGTCAACAAGGCGACCAGAAGGAAAGCTTTGGCCGAGGATGCTATGATGAGGGTGTTTGAGACTGCCTTGGTCCTCAACGACGAAACCAGCCTGACTTCTGAGCTGAACAAACTACGAGATGAGAACGATGTCTTGGAGGCAGAGAAAAACAAAGCGGAGAGCGATCTACAAGAAGCTCAGATGAGGTATGAGGCCCTGGTGCGTCTCCTTCATGACATGATCAAGCTGCAGGAAGAGCTGAAGAAAACCAAGGAGGAGCGGGATCGCCTTCAGACCAAAATCGCCGAGCTGGAAGCCGCTTCCAAGCCTGTCGAGGACGAGATGGAGGAGGAGAAATCTCTCGCGGCTCGTGGCGCTCTGGTTGCCCGGATCCGGGAGCTCAAGCAAGACTGCTTAGAGGCTCTCGAAGTGGGCTTCAACAGCGCTTTGGCGCAAGTCCAGGCCTAGAACCCGGGGGCTTAGCTTGTCCTTGAGAGGGTCAGTCCCTTCCATCAAGTGGTTGATGGCAGGGTGGTCGTCCCCGGGGAAATTGACGATGGAGCTGGTCGAGGCGATGGGGTACATCGGCTTGAGGAGAAGGTGGATGTTTGATTCAATTTAGCCGGCTTGCGTGCCATTTTTTGTTATTGTTTTGTTCGGTCTGCGTGCCGTGATTTTGTAAATTGACTTTTTCCCGGCCTGTGTGCAAGGGCCTTGTAATGCTTTTTGTAATGTTTGAACAATGAGCTTTTGCCCGCTTTAATGCATTGTCTTTCATATTTTGTGTGTGCTGCTTGTATATCGATTATGTATTTTATATTTGCATGTTTTTGTTATGTATTTGGGGCTTTTGCTCGACGTCTGAGGTCCTCGACAGTGTAGGGAACTGGTCGAGTGGTCAGAGTCGGGTTCCGACCTTCGACGAAGCTAAGAGCTCGATCGAAGTCTTCTCTCTGAGGCATGAACTTCCCATCACGAGCTGGGCATTCTGCCTAGTCGGTACGGCAAGGGTGGAGTTCGATTAAGGTGTCCCTGTCGGATCAAGAGTTCGCTCGCACACACAAGAGTGGGCTTTTGTCTTCTTGTCTCGAGTTTAGGAGTCGCTCTTGTACCCTAGTGCACTCCTATAGTCGCGACGCGAATAGGTCGTGGGCAATGTTTAACTGTAGTACTGTTTAAGTTTTTCAGTGTTCCATGGTCGAGCAAGTTCCTCCCCGTGTAAGTTTTCGAGGTAGTAAGCTTACGTCCCCGTTTTCGTACGAACGCGATAGGGGCCCTCCCAGTTTGCGGCGAGTTTGCCTTCGTGCGAATCTTTCTGGTTCCTTTGCAGGACTGGGGTGCCCACCTGAGATTCGCGTTTGATGACTTTGTTGTCATGACGCAAAGTTATCTTCTGCTTGAGCGAGGCTTCGTGGAGGGATGCCCCCGACCGAATCTCTTCGACTAAGTCGAGCTCCTCCCTTAGGGCCTCGTCGTTGGCCTCCTCGTCGAGGGGGGACTTAGTTCTCCTCGAGGGTTCCCTTATTTCTATCGGAATTACTGCCTCAGTTCTGTAGGTCAGTCGAAACGGGGTTTCCCATGCGGTCGAATGTGGGGTCGTTCTGTAAGCCCAGAGCATGTTGTACAACTCCTCGACCCACCTTTTCTTGGCGTCGCCCAGTCTTCGTTTCAGGCCTCGCAGGATCACCCTGTTCACGGCTTCGGCCTACTCGTTTGTTTGTGGGTGCTCGACCGACGTAAAGTGTTGCTTCGTGCCCAGCTTGGTAATGAAGTCCTAGAAGTTCTTGTTGGTGAACTGTCCCCCATTGTCGGTGACGATTACTTGGGGTACGCCAAACCGGGCAAGTATATTCCTCTTGTAGAAACAGAGTATGTTATGGGCCATGATTTTGGCCAAGGCTTCGGCCTTTATCCACTTAGTGAAGTAGTCAACGCCGACGATCAAATACTTGTTTTGGTACGACCCTATGGTGAAGGGCCCGAGGATGTCCATCCCCCACCAGGCAAATGGCCACGGGGATGAGAGTGTTTTGAGCTCACTAGGTGGGGCCAGGTGCATGTCCCTGTGTCACTAGCATTTGTCACACTTCTTGACGTGCTCCTTGGCGTCTTACTGCATGGTAGACCAGTAATACCCCGCCCACAATGCTTTACGGGCTAGGGAGCGTTCGCCGAGGTGCTACGCATTGATCCCATCGTGGATCTTCTGGAGTATGTCGGGGACCTTAGATTCTTCGACGCATCTGAGGAGGGGGATAAAGAAACCCTGCCGGTATAACTTGTCCTCGACGATAGTATACAAGCATGTACGTCGCCTGACCACGCTGTCACTCTTGGGGTTGTCAGGTAGTTTCGCTATGCTGAGGTATTCGTATACCGGGGTCATCCAACAATGGTTGTCACCAATGGCATTCACATCGACATTCGAGGTGAATTTCTCAATACTTGGTCGCAGGAGCACCTCTTGGATGACGGATTTGTACCTGCCTTTTTTCTTCATGCTCATCAGCTTATACAAGATGTCTGCCCGAGTATTGTGTTTGCGCGGAACGTGACTTACTTCCGCCAAGACAAATTTTTTCATCCTCTCTTTTACTAGGGCCAGGTATTTGATAAGGTTGTCGTTCTTGGCTTGGTACTCTCCCCGCACCTGGGAGGCCACGAGCTGGGAGTCGCTGAATATTTTTACTTCTCTGGCGCCGAGGTCCTCAGCTAGGCGTAGCCCGATGAGGAGAGTCTTGTATTTGGCCTGGTAGTTTGATGTCGGGAAGAACGGTGTGAGGGAGACCTCGATCAGGATGCCTTCCTCATTTTCTAGGATGATGTCTGCTTCGCTTCCCGTTGAACTAGACGCCCCGTCGACTTCTCCGAGTTCGGCGTCGAGAACTCGGAGAATGCTCTGCACATGTCGGGGTTTGCCTCGATTCCTCGTTCTGTGATTAGAAACCGAGGAACTTGCCTGCTCGGACGCCGAAGGTGCATTTCTTCGGGTTGAACCTCATATTGCATCCTCTCATCGTTTCGAAAACCCTTTTGAGATGGGCAGTGCGGTCGACTTTTTCTCGTGATTTTATGATCATGTTGTCCATGTAGACCTCGAGCATGTCCCTGATCTCGCCGCGAAAAACTTTGTTCATCATCCACTGGTAGGTCGCGCCGGCGTTCTTTAGGCCGAAGGGCATTACGTTATAGTAATAGTTGCCTGACTCAGTCATGAAGGTTGTGTACTGCTTGTCGGCCCTCGCCATGGGGATTTGATTGTACCCTGAGTATGCATCCACGAACGACAACAATTTAAAACCTACAAAATTGTCGACCAATTTGTCGATGTTAGGCAATGGGTATGCATCTTTCGAGCATGCTCGGTTAAGATAAGTGTAATCAACGCATATTCTCCACTTTCTATTATTCTTTTTAACAAGTACAACATTAGAAATCCAGGTTGTGCACTGGGCTTCTGAAATAAAGTTCGCCTCTAAGAGGTCTTTTACAACCTTTTCAGCAGTATCCGCTTTCTCGAGAGACTACCCACGCCTACATTGTACTACGGCCCTAGCGGCTGGATTTATTGTAAGTTAATGGCAGGCCACATCTGGGTCGAGGCCAGGCATCTTTAAAGCACTCGACGCAAACAGGTCGGCATTCTCCCAGAGGCAGGCCTTCAGCTACTTCCTCGCCAGGTTGGGAAGGCCCGTGCCAATCTTCACGCTCCTGTCCGGGTTGTCTTCGAGGGTGATGAGCTTGAAGTCTCCATCTGGAATGGGGCGCATGGGGTGAAGAGGCTGCCCGTTGCCTTCATCTAGAGGGATGTGATCTGCTACCTCCTCCTGCTCCTGCTTGTCGGGGAAACGGCTGTCGAGGTCTACCGCGTTGACGTGCGAGAGTGGCTTCTGCTCTTCATCCAGGGATGGCTTCCCTACGGTCTTGGACTTGATTTTGATCGAGTTCAGACCCTTGGTTGAGGCCTCGAAGCATCTCCTGGTGGCCTCAATATCCCTGTGGAGAGTGACGACACGGCCCCTGGTCATATAGTACTTCATCTTCAGATGAACTATAGTTGGTACCGGCGTGAGTTCGGCTAGAGTCGGCCTCCCCAGGATGCACTAGTACAATGAAAGGGAACTCTACCACCAGGAAGCGGACCTTAACTTTCCGGCCAGTGTCGTTATTCCCGAAAGTGACCATCAGCTCGACGTAGCCCCACGGTCTGGTGGTGGTACCATTGAAACCCTGCAGGTCTAAGCCCACGTAAGGGGTCAGATGTATCTCGTTGAGCTGGAGGGTAGTGAATAGGTGGGCATACGTTATGTCCACCGAGCTCCCTTGGTCGACCAAGATGCGGCAGACATCAAAGTTTGCCCTGTGCCCAGATCAAGAGGGGATGCTGGATTTGGGGGCGCTGCCCGGCAGTTCTTCGAGGTAGAAGATGATGGGGTTCGACCTTCTCGAAGGTGGCGTTATGTGTCGAGCTCGCCTCTTTCAACTCGTCAAACTTCCTCTTGATCGACCCCACCGAGACCTTGTTGAAACCTCCGCCGAATATGACCATGGCGCTGGGGAAGCTTTCCCATGGGCTGCGAGCGGTCACAGGCATGTCGGTATCGCAGGGGAACTAGAAGTCCTCTGGTCGGGTGACACACAAGGCGACTTATAGTCCATTCTCGCCGGGGGACGGGGTCGCCTCCTCGACCTTTTTCGTCCCCAGGGTCTCTTGTCGGGGGGCGTCACTCCTCTTCGTGTACTGCCTGAGGTGCCCCTCTTCGATCAAGATTTCTATTACATCCTTGAGGTGGATGTAATCCTCTGTGACATGCCCGTGGCTCCTGTGGAACCGACAGTATTTGGACTTGTCAACGTTTGGTTTAGGGGGTGTCGGCTTCGGGAAGCGGACACCTTCTTTCTAGAACTCCGAGTTGATGCACTCGGACAGGATGTGATCACAGGGAGTGGTGAGTAGCGTGTACTCAACAAAACGGATTGTTGGTCCCCTCGTCTCTCGAGAGTCTCAGGGCCGGACTTCTCTTCTTTTTTCCCTGCCTCGTCGGGGGGGCGGTGGAATCCTCGTGCCTAGAGCTTCTGGTGCCCTCTTTATTCCGTGAATTGCATGCACAGTGGGTGGCCTCTATCTCCTCATACTAGATGTATGCTTGGGCCTTTCAATGCCAACAGCCTTGGTGAACTCGGTGCGAGGTCGCAGCCCTCGCTCGATCAAGAATTTCTTCATGTCGTCCGAGGTGGATACCTGGATGCCTTCTCGGTTGAATCTCTCTATCTAATCCTGGAGAGACTCGTCTTTTCTTTGTATGATGACTTCCAGGGACGCTTCCGTCTTCGGGTGGCGTCGGGAAGCGGTGAAATGCCTGGAGAACTGCCTCTTCAATTCTTTCCAGGCGGTGATGGATTCGGGTGTGAGGCTTTTGTACCACGCCATAGCACCCTTCCTCAGGGTAGTGGGGAAAATCCTGCACTTGATGGCACCCCGGACGTTCCGATAGTTGAGCATCATGTCAAAGCTTTTGATGTGGTCGTCCGGGTCAGTCGTACCATCATATGTCGCCAAGGGAGGGGGTTTTCCATCCCGACAGGCAAGGGGTCTCCATGATGTCCCTGGACAGCGTGGTTCACTGGTTGTCCTCGTCGCTCCTGACGGGTCATCGCGACGGGGACTAGTCGCCTCAGCCGTTCCTGTTCCGTCGGGGAGGACTCCTTGGTCGGCTCTTTGGCTTCTCGTCGTACCCGTCAGCCTCATTCCTCTTTTGAGCGGGGGAACATCGTTCCTTCCGAGGAGGGGACCGGTCACGCTTCTGGGTGACCAGGGGTTGGGGTCGTTCTAGGAGTGGACGGCGCCCAGGCTTCCAGGGAGAGGGGCTCCAAGAGTCCTCGTGGCGTGTCCTCCGCGGAGGAGGAGAGGGACTGCGAGAAACAGGGCGACGATGTCTCCGTGGGGGAGAGCGTGATTGTCGCTCCCTCTCGATCACTCATATCCATTCATTCTGTTTAAAGATCATCGAATTTGTCTGATTGATCACCGCGAACAGAGCCACCATGGTCGGATCAACATTAAGTGGCACAGGGATCGGCTGGTAGACAGCGGGGCTATCAAAGTGTCGGGCGGCGTTGAAGGCCACATCATCAAAAGAGGGAGAGGCGATGTGCCCGTCCCTGGGGTCACCTTCTTCGACGTGAACAGTCACGTTGGGGTCGTGATCGTCCCCGTTGGTGAATAGGGTGAAGGTGGAGTCTGGAGTGTTGACGTCATTTCATGGGCTAGCCATGATCTTCGGAGATTGAAATTTGCTTTGGTTCTTGAGTTTCTATGGAAGGAAAATGGGGAAGCAAGGGTTCCCACAGACACCGCCACTGATCTTACCTGATCAGAATTGGATCAGCAGCTAGCAACATGTCGTGAGCTCCATTACTCTCCGGTGGTGGTGAAGAGGTGGGGGTGTACCTACAAGGTACTCCGATGCCAAAGTCAGAGACGGAGTAAACAGCGTAAGTACAGAGAGAGAGTGTAAAGAATGGAATACCTGACCCTCTAGTGAAAGAGGGTATTTATAATGTACCCACAGGGCAGGGCCAACGGTTACTTTGCATTGGGTTAGATCACAAGGCCCAATACGAGTAACTGTCAGGGCTTATGTGGCGTAGGGAAGACCCGCACGTGGTCTTCGCCCTGGATCAATTGCCTCGTGATCTTCGGAAGGTAGGCTGACTAGTTCTTCTAGAAGTGGGTAGTTGCCTATTGATGTGTCCCTACGTGGGGGCACGTAGAGTCCGTGGGGGAGATGCGTGAGAGCTGCCCGGGTGTGCAGATGGGTTGGGCCTTAATTGGGCCCTCCCCGACGATGACTTGGGTTGGGTCATGCCCGACGATGGGCCAGTCTTAGGCCCAGTCCAGAACACTTCTCTTCTTTCACTTTGTAAGATGATAAGGGGTTTGTCCTTATTGATTAAGTTAGTAACTTGTGTATAGTGGCTAGGATAGGCTTGTACAAGGTTCTGACACTTTTTGAAATCTCTTATTGCGTAAGGGGACTGAAGTACTCTAAGATTGTGAGGGAAACTAGGATATATCATCGATGTTCTTTACATTTCCGCATTTTACCACTTTCTAAAACATTATCAAACCAGAAAGTTAAAATCCAAGCTTCACTAAATCAAAAAATCGAGCAAATAACCTAATTCACTCCCTCCTAGTTGCACTTTACACTTACAGGATCATTTTATGTTGTGATCCTACTTCGAACTCTGATGTTCGTCACTGCAACTTCAGATTATAGGAGAATTTGAAATCAAATGTCGGAGATAAGGTGTGGAAGGCGGTCTCCAATCTCGGTGTGATAGCAAGAGATAAAAAAAGGACTATTTGAAGAAAATAACATATATGGAGGCAAAGGATAATAGTAGAAATTAGGGCAAGAAGGCGCTTAATAACTTGGCTTCATGATTATTGGATCGCTGAACATTCGAGAATGAGGTAATTTGTCCAAGAGAAAGTGAATTAGTAAGATTATTACTTCAGGTGATGTAAAGATCTTTTTTATCCAAGAATCTAAACTCAAATTTGTGGATACTATTACCATCAATAGTTTGTGGAGAAACCAGAAGATTGGGTGGTCTAGTATCAACGTTATTGGTCAATCGAGAGGTATTATCACTTTATGGAAAAAAGAGTCTATTGATCCTATTTTCTCTTTCAAATGGGAAGATTTTGTGGTATTAAGATGAGGTGGAAAAACAATATGTATTGTGTCATCAATGTCTACTCTGCCTGTTGTAGTAATTTGAAAAGAAAAATGTGGAGTGATCTTTTGGATTTGAAAAAGAAGTTGTTTGATGGAATGTGGATTTTGGGCGGTGACTTCAACTCAATTTCAAATTCTTTTTGAAAGAAAGGGGAGTTCTGTTGTCAACAGAAAAGCTAAACAGTGGGAATTTAAAGCATTTATTAAGGTTTGGACCTTATTTATCTGCCTTGTTCTGGTAACTCCTTCAATTGGTTTAGCGGGGATGGGAAATCCATGAGCAGGATTGATAGGGTCTTACTTTCTGATTCACTTATTGATAGGTAGGGAATGATGGGTCAATTCATTGAGAAAAGGAACATATCTGATCATTGTCTTGTTTGGTTAAAGATCAATAAAGTCGACTGGGGACCTAAACCTTTCAAACTAGTGATAGTTGGTTCGAAAAAAAGATTTCTTGAAATTCATGGAAAATGAGTGGAAGGAGATCAAAGTGTAAATGAGGAGTGATTTCATGACCAAATAGAAACTCAAAATTCTGAAAGTCAGCCTTAGGAGATGGAATAAAGAGGTCTTTGGGTGGTATGATTTGAAAGTAGAAGAAAGAGTAAAATAGATTGATGATGTGGATAAACCTTTATTTAGTTATGATGATATTCAAGTGAAGGAGTTGGTTGATAGAAGAATCAAAGTAATATGTTCTATGTGGAGGAATTTATCGATCAAAGATAACATGTTAATTCAAAAATCAAGGGTGAAGTGGAACCGAGATGTTGTTTTAAATTCCAAGTATTTTCATAATTTGATTAAGGGGAGGGAAAAAAGAAAATAAATTAGGGTTGTTGTTCGCCCGCGCGAACAACCGCTGGCCTTCCGTCGTAGGTTCGCTTGCGGGATCGGCCTGACGAATCCCAGAACTTGGAATTGGAAGCGTATGTTTGCACTGTGTTTCAATTTATGTTTGTTTAAGTGTCACGCTTAAGTGACTTGGGTGACGCAAAAAGTGTCTTAATGGTTGCAAGTTTGATGCAAGAAAAACAAAGAAATACAAGGGAAAGCTGAGCGGGAAAGACAAGAGAAGTAAAGACTTTAAATTATATGCAAAAAATAAATTGCATTAAGTAAGATTTGGACGCAAGTGTACATTTGTTTGCGGGAGTGAACTCATTTCTCTCTAAGCTTGGTACTTTGAGTATTTTCCCCTTACAATCTGAAAAAATGCGACCCCTAAAATGAAAAAAGCAATGCCTTATATAGGCCTAAAAAATAACTGTTTGTCTGCCAAAACATTTTCTGAAGCTGACACGTGGCACCCCACTCTCTTTTCAACTTCCCATAGTCTTGGAAATTTCAAACTTTTCCCGCCTAAACACTTGTTTCTTGAAGTCGACATCAGCTTGTCCCCTCATTCTCCCCCGACGTCAAGACTTATCGATGGTCCTCCGACACGCCTTTCTGCTGGTGTCGACTCGACACCTCATTGTACCTCTTTCTTGCGTCGACCCACTTTGGAAGTCTCCAGACACCACTGCCAGTCGAAATCCAGTGCCAACAAATTGCCCCCTCAAAAGGCCAGTTTCGACTGAGTATTGCGTCGATGGAGAAATCTGGCTTTTTGGTTTCTCGCAAGATTTCGACGGCTTTCTTTTTTTGCCAATCGTTTTGTCTTCTTTCTCAACACGTGGCAAGCACCGCCTGACATGATGATGGCAATCTCCTCCCACGATTTCCAAGAAAAATGCCATGATGGCTAGTCTCATCCAAGTTATGGGCTTTGCCACCAAACCCCACTCACTTTCAGAAGTTGAAAAGTTTTGATTTTTCATTTTCTGCATGCGCCCTATAAATAGTCCTTTTTAGAAACCCTTTCCACTTTTCGCAACTCTTCTTTCAAGAAAAAACCCTCTTTTGCTCTAAACTCAGCTTTGTGATATTTTCCTTTCCTGACGCTTTGCACTTTTTTGCGTTTCTTTCTTCCAATGGCTTCATCAAGAACAGCTACCACTCGCATTCCTCAAACCACTGGCAACAACTCGGTTGCGTACGTACTTTCAGAAGCGGAAACACATCATCCTCTTCCTCAACCATTTTCAGCTGACGAGACGGTGGTAGCCAACTGGTGCCGTCAAATGGTTATTCCATTCGCAGTGGAAAACACGTTGTGTGGTTTCCATGGTCCTTTCCCAGACAACAAACCTAGTCCTCAAGAACTCCAAAAGTTCTTCCCTTGTTTTGACCAAACGATCCCACCCGCCTTCGAGAAAGGGGGTACCTTGGATCTCAAATACATGGCACCAAAGTCTAGAGTTTTCAGGTCTATGCCAACTCCAGGCAACAAGGATTATCTCGCCTGGCTCGACAAGGTTGAAGGGAAACGTCAACAATAATGGAAGAATTATGGTATCTTCGACGCCATCCAGCTCTCTAGAACCGCCCACAGGGTTAACCCTTGTTTGCTGTTGGCGTCGATGTACTTTTGGGAAGGGTCGACAAACACATTCCACCTTCCTTGCGGCATGTTCACGCCGACACTTTTTGATGTGGCGGCCATTACTGGCCTTTCGCCACTGGGTGAAACTTTCGACCCGACTTGGGAGACGGAGAACGCCTTCGACTTCGAGCGTGCTAGTTTCCAAAACTACATTGAGGATCACCATGACAAAGACTCCCAAGAAGTCTCCGACGAAGAACATATTGCCTTCTTAACCCTCTGGTTATCGTACTACATGTTTTGCCCTGGCTCTTTGCAAATAGCCAAAAGCTTCATCAATTTGGCCATTCAGATTCATGAAGGTCGACAAATATCTCTAGCCAAACTCCTGTTGGCTTCCCTTTATCATTCTCTTGGCCTGTCGGCCATGAGACTAAAACTCCTTCACCAAACTACTAAAGCCTTAAACATCTCAGGGCCTATGTGGTTGTTGCAGCATTGGCTCAACGCCACCTTCGAGCACAAATTAGGATATCCAACCTCTGCAAAGATGGAGCGTCTCAACAAAACGCATTCTGTCGAGGGACTGCGACTAGCTTTGATGACTACTCAAGAAGCTCCAAGACAAGCCCTCTTTATGAGGTATCTAACTATGTTTGTGGAAACTTCCTCTTTCGTTCCTGACATGGCGTCATTCGTGGAGCGTAAGTTTGGGCCTGACTGGTTCAGAAACCCGTTCCCTGGAGTCTCACCTCAAGCTGTTGCACTGTCGAATGCTATATGGCGGGCGTTTCTTACTCCTACCATGATTTCTTTCCGTATCGAAACAGGGAACAATGGGTATGGTTTTATGAACTATTGTCCAAATTTGGTGGCCCGACAATTTGGCTTGAGCCAAATGTTGCCAAAACCCTTAGTGAGGCATCCTGATGACATCGTCCGGTCTGGTCGACGCCTAACTCACGTTGGTCACAAAGCTTGTATGAGGTTTGTCAGAGCCTCTCAACACTTGGAGCTACCGGTTTTCTCCTTTCGGCCTTCCTTTTTCACCACTCAGGAATTTGAGGCTTGGTGGTTGGAGTACCAAACTCAAACTTTCACTCCCAACCTCTTCCTGGCAAACGTGGTCGACGCCTTTGCTTCTACAGCTGGTATCCCTAAACCGTCGACCACAATGGATGTCGACCCTGCAGATGAAATTTTGACAAAGGTAGATCCTAGACTCTTGATTTTATTTTATTTTTCGTAAGTCTGGACTAAATAGTGGCAGTGTTGCTTTCAGGGGCGTAAACGAGAAACAACTACTGGGTCAACTTCCATCAGACCTGCCAAAAAACCTAGGGCCAACCTTGTACAGGTATGTTTATTTTCTTGTTCTGTGGCTTTGTCATCCCCTTGTTCTCATATTGTTTCTGCGCAGATTTCTGAGAAAGCAACGTCCCCCGAAAGGATTGAATCGAACGAGAGTACTCATTCCCGAGTCTTCACTGCAACAGCTCCAGCGTCTCCTCCCGCTACCCCTTTGGTGAGGAAGAAAAAGGATATAACGCGGAAGACACCTTCGAAAACCAACGTCTCGACAGCGGCCCTTGTCGTCTCGCGGAACCTTGAGGATGCTTTCGAACCAATTCCTTCTGTCGTTTTCCCCAAGACAACGACTCATGCTCAGGCAATTCAACTTTATTTACGTCCCAGTTGACCTTGGGGGTGACGAGGCTCACTGGTGTTTTATTTTTGGCAGGAAAATGTGGTCATTTCGACCACTGTTGGTGAGGGTGATACCGGATCGGCTGCAGACGCTCCTAATGCTAGTGTAACCATTACACCAAGTCCCCAAAAGATTGAGGAATTTCATTCCCTCGTGCGCGAGGAAAACCTGGCAAAGACACCTCCTGCTTCAACTGAAAACGTCAATCCTGATGATACACTCCCTGGGGTCACTATCATTCCTTCGCCTACCGTGGACACTGTCGCCGGAGAGAAACTCCAGATTCCTGAACACCAACCAGAGAAGGCCTCACCTGCTGCTGAGGAATCTCCTACTCCAGAGGTAATCTTAGCAGACAAGGCCACAAATCCAGCTGCGACTCTAAGAGCGCTACACAAACTTCGACAGACAGCCGAAGAGATTCGACCCACCAGTTCGACCTCGATCCCCACTCCAGAAGTGGATGCTTCTTTCAATCTCAAACTTCAGCAGCTGCGGTCTTACCTTTTTGAGGAACAGTTCCTGGCGGCCGTTGCTGAGGAATCCGACATAGCTAATGACGTCTTCAACCTCCTGAGTGAACTCTCTGAGTTCCAGCTTCCTGCCCCCATGGCCACCTATCTAATTGAGTTCGAAGCTCTCTTTATTCAAATAGCCAAGGATCTTTCGACGCATCATCAGGCCGACGCCCAAATTCGGTTTCGACATGAAGACATGAAGCGCGAGTGGCATCTTAGCTCCGTCTGTGAACAGAAGCTTGGAGACTATGAAGTCAAGAAACAAGAACATTCCGACAAACGCCAAGCCTTCGATCAGCAGATATCTGAGTATCAAGCCCAGATCACGGAGCTGACGAAAAGAATAGCTGAGGTCGAACATCAAAAAGCCTCTTTGGACTCAGCTGAGCCCTTGCCCTCTCAAGAAACCATTGACCACGAAGTCGCTCAAGGCCTTGTGCATGTCGAAGTGGCTATGAAGATTAAGGATGCTATCAGCCGCATGCAACGACGAAAGATTATTCTTGAGGGCAAAATAACTCATGAGAAGGTCCTCTTTGATGATTTCAAAGCTAGATTCCTTGAATTCCCTTAGGTTCTATTTTGATACAATGTAATGCACCATTTTTTAAGCCATTCTTGGCCTTAAATTTAATGAAAATTATGTTTTGATGTGAACCTCTTGCAGCATGGGTCTGTAGTTTTTCAAATATTTCCCATTTACTCATAATATTCGTTGGTCTGCCCCCAACTACTGTACTTCGTATGCGTTGTTACTGAACACTAGCGTCACCTGAAATGCTCCCTCCCAGTTAGGCGACCATTTTTCCATCGTTTGATCTCATCGATCCATGGGTAACACCACTTTCCAAACATAGTCATTTGCGGCAAAGGTTTTCCTTTGGACTTTCTTATTGTATGCCCTGACGACTTGAGCCTTCTGGCGTAGCAACACGTTTAAAGCTACCATTATTTCCTCGTCTAAGTCTACAAGTTCGTCCAACATCATCTCGCAGTATTGCTCCGATGGAATCTCATATTGTCGTTGTACCCTGACGGATTGCAAGTGTACTTTTGTGGGTAACACAGCATCGCGTCCGTAGGTTAGACGGAATAGAGTCGAGTTTGTCGACGCTTTGGGTGATGTCCGACAAGCCCACAACACTTGACTCAGCGTCTTATGCCAGTTCTTTGGCTTGTTCGCAACGTGTTTTTTGATTAAGCCAATTATTATCTTGTTGGATGCTTCAACCTGACCATTCGCCTGAGCATAGTATGACGTTGAAGTAACCAACTTGAAACCCGTTTCTGCCGCAAACTCTTACATCTTCTGTCCCACAAACACAGAACCCTGATCTGTTGTGACTGTCTCGGGTATCCCAAATCTATACAAGATATGATTTTGGATGAAGTTTATCACAGCCTCTTGATCCACTTTCACCAAAGGCACAGCCTCTATCCATTTCGTGAAGTAGTCTATTCCTACGAGGATAAATTTTTGCTTCTTTGACGAAGCTGGCCGAATCTCTCCTATTACGTCCAAAGCCCATCCCCGAAAAGGCCATGGTTTGATAATCACATGTAATTCGCTGGCTGGGACATGATGGATGTTGTCGTGCTTTTGGCAATCCTGGCACCCTTTCGCGAAATCTATACAATCCTTAAGCATGCTGGGCCAGTAGAAACCTTATCGACACAACAACCATTTCATTTTTTGGCCAACCTGGTGAGCCCCACAAGCCCCACTGTGAACCCCCGAGATTGCTAGATATGCATCAGTGTCCCCCAGACACTTTAGCAACACCCCTTCTGGAGTTTTCTTCAGTAACTCGTTACCCATTAGGACATAGCCCATGGCTCTATACTTGGTCCTTCGATCGGTGCTGCCCAGTGGGTTCTCCAGATACTCTATAATTGTCCTTCGCCAGTCTGTTGGTGGTATATCGTTAACGAAAACCTGACAACTTTCTAAACCTTCGACCAAACTCGTCGAGTCTTTGGGTATCGACCAGCTTGGTGGTGCGCGTACATTCGACACCATCTTTTTTCTAGTTTCGACGAAGCCTTTCAACTTACCTTCCGACACTTTATACCCAGACGCAATTTGTGCCAGCTCGTTAGCTTTATGGTTTTCCATCCTTGGCACATGCGAGATGCTGACAACTTTGAAATGTTCCAACCAACGCTTCGCCAGCGAAAAGTAACGCAAAAGATGTTCCCTTACGCATTTATACTCTCTTGTAATTTATTTAATCACCAATTCTAAATCTCCTTTTATCTCCAGCTCTTTGGCTCCCAAGTCTTTAAGTATCTTAAGACCACTAATTAAAGCTTCGTATTCGGCCTCGTTATTTGAACATTCGCCATCGACTTTGCATTTAAAGGTTAGAATTCCCTGCGGGGAGATTATTAGGACTCCAACACCTGCCCCATTTTTATGGCTCGACCCGTCAAAGTACAATTTCCATGGGGCGACGTCGATGTTATGTATCGACGTTTCGACCACAGCGTGGTCGACAATGAAGTCCGCCACTATTTGACCCTTCATCGCCCTTAAAGGGACGTATGTTAGGGAGAATTCAGTTAAAGCTAGTGCTCATTTCCCAATTCGACTATGCAAAATAGGTTTGGACGGCATATGCTTAATAACATCAAAATGCGACGAAACATAAACATTAACTGGTTTGATATATTGCTTCAATTTCATACATGAGAAGTACAAACATAGGCACAACTTTTCAATCATAGTGTATCTAGTCTCAGCATCTATCAATATCCTACTAAGGTAATAGATGAGTCTTTCGACGCCACCATCATCCTCTTGTGCTAACATACTGCCTATGGTCGTGTCCGACGCTGCAATGTACAACTTCATGCTTTTATTTATACTAGGTGGTAGTAGGATTGGAGGCTTCGTAAGGTACTCTTTGATCGCGTCGAAAGCCTCTTGTTGTTCTTGCCCCCAGCGGAATTCACTTTCTTTCTTGGTCTTGAGCAGTGGCGAAAACACTTTTGTCTTGCCACTTAGGTTTGAGATGAACCTCCTCAAGAAATTTATCTTCCCCAACAAATACTGGAGCTGTTTCTTTGTTGTCGGAGGCTTGAGATCTAAGATTGCCTTTGTCTTGTTCTGGTTGATCTCGATGCCTCGCTTTTGGACTACGAAACCCAGAAAATCCCCTGCACGAACACCAAAGGCACATTTTAGTGGATTCCGTTTTAATCCATATTTTCTCATTCGCTCAAATGAGCGTCGGAGGTGGTCGAGGTGACCATCCTCTGATGACAATTTTATGACTATGTCATCAATGTATACCTGCATGAAATTCTCAATAAAATCATGGAATATAGCATTCATAGCCCTTTGGTAGGTTGCCCCAGCATTTTTCAACCCAAAAGGCATCACCACCCATTCATATGTCCCCAAAGCTCCAGGGCATCGAAATGCGGTTTTGGGGACATATTCTTCGGCTATAAGAATTTGATTGTAACCGGAATAGCCGTCGAGCATGCTCAAATACTCAAATCCCGCAGCTGAGTCGACTAGCATCTCTGCCACGGGCATTGAATATTCGTCTTTAGGAGTAGCGTTGTTCAAATCCCTAAAGTCAATACATACTCGAAGGGTCCCATTTTTCTTAATAACAGGAACTATGTTTGCTCTCCACTCTATATACCTCGTAGTTCTGATGAACCGACTTTTGAGCAACCTTTCAATTTCTTGCTTGATCTTCGACGTCACTTCTGGGGCGAAACGTCGAGGGGGTTGCTTTACTGGTCTCTTGCCTGGCTGGATTGGGAGGCGATGCTCGACTACGCTCCGACTCAAACCAGGCATTTCGCCATAATCCCAGGCAAAACAGTCCTTGTATTCCTTCAAAACTTTAACCAGGTTAGCTTTCATTGTTGGTCCTACCTTGGCACTCACGTAGGTGGGCCTTTTTGTCGTTCCATCCCCTAAATCGACTTCCTCAAGCGGGTCTTGGGCTTGCATTCTCTGTAGCTCATGATCTGGCCCCTTTTCAAACCCTAGAGGCTCATCATCGTAAATACCATCAAGCCTCTGATTTTCTTTGTTATGGTCGGCTCCCTTAGTTTCTTGGAGAGTCTCGTCTTTTTCGAGTGCCGACATTTTCCTGTTTTCAGCCAGATAGGCCAAAATCCGAGTCATACTTTCTGACTCAGCAGTCATCTTCACCAGTAGTAGACCACCCTGTTGGTGGCATTTCCATTGGCTCAATACCTTCGTTGGGAGCGTCCCAGATGAACCTATAGTCGGGGTCTAGGTTCAGGACACGACCCGTGTCGACGGAGGTGTAAGATCTTGATCCGTCATCACAAGGAGCCACATTGGCTAAGTGCTGGTCAAAAGATTTCTTAGTACCCTTGGTTTCGTCGACTTTGTAATAGCTTTGGTCTACTTCAATATTTTCGATGATGCCATCCTTCCTCCAAATGATCAACCTCTAGTACATAGTTGATGGTACTGCCCCGATTCTATGGATCCACTAACGTCCCACCAACAGATTGAAGTTTGCCTTCGACTTGATGACCATGAAGAGCGTCAGCCTATTGGTTGTACCCACTGCCAAATCCACTTGGACAACCCCCTAGATGTTGCTGGTCTTGCCTTCGTAGTTGGACAAGACCATGTTGTGCTGTCGGAGGTCAGCCTCCGTCTTTCCAATTCTCTTAAATAAACTGTGAGGCATTAGGTTCACAGTCGCTCCACCATCCACAAATACTTTGTTGACCGACACCCCATCAACCTTTGCCTTTATGAACAACGGCTTCAAATGATACATCATCGCAGGGGTAGGACGTTCAAACATAGCCGTCTGTTCCTCAACCACGCCACTGTTCATCACATAATAACATAGTGGCTTGTCATCCGCATTTTCCCCTGCGATGAAGTCTTCTTCAGTCTCGGAGATCTCAGATACTACATCATACTCAGCTGGTAGCACCGACACGATACCACAGTTTACCACGAAATCTTCGCCATAGGTGTCGTCATTGGTGTCATCGTACATGTCTTCATCAAAATCCCCTTCAGGTGATGGGTCATACTCTTCATCGGATTGAGGAGAGTATTTTGGCTCCTCTTCATCTGACTGAGGAGTATACTCTGGTTCTTTCTTATTTTCTGCCAACGAAGTGCACTTCGAGCTCTGGGTCGACACCACTTCCTTCCCTCCTGAAGCTTTAAAGTTATAGCCATGGTCTGGTTCGTCACCACCTTGCTCTTTTCTACCCATTTCCCTTTCGGGTACTGGCGTTTCTATACAGATATTCCGACAGCCTTCGCCTTTGAAGTTGTAGCCTCTCTTTCAGCATTCTTATTGCGCTGATAGCGCCTCCACTGGGTCCTAGTCATAGGGTTCTTTCCTTTGTAGTTGGGGGACACCCTATATCCTGCTTGTTCGACCCTTTCATCAGCGACATTCGCCTCCTTCTCCAAATCAAGAGCTTTCCACTTTGGCCTTTTGCTTCCTTTCTGATTCACCGGGGCCATCCACCTTTCCTGTGGGGAGTCTGATGGGGGCACGAAAGTTTTGGGCCTTGCCCCTTGGAACAACTTTCTGTACTCTTCATTTCGACGAGGGACCCCGCTCCTGTCGAACACACACCTTGGGACAGGTGGCTTGCTATCTGACAGCACTTCTTTCTTGCCTTCCTCGTACTTCTCAGCAGCTTTCTCATCGAACACGGCATTGTACCTGGGGAATAGCGTGGCTTTGGAGCCGCTTATCCTGCACTTTTCCTGAAAATCTTCCAAACTTTCACCAGCCTGGGGGTACACTTCTTCGAGTTTGCCCTTTGCTTTCTTGTCGGAACCCTCAGTAGTTTCGACCATCATGCATTCCACCACTTCAGCCCTTGGTGGTTTGTCGATGCCCTCAGTAGCTTCGACCATCAAACACTCGTACACTTCTAAATACAAAGCCTCTTCGACCTTCAGTGGGTCAGTGTCAACCTGCATCTTCGGCTTCTCGCCAAATTGGAGTCGACCCTCCTTCAAAGCCTTTTGCACCAAATCCCTGAAAAGAACACATTGAGCTGTTTTATGACCAAGGAAATTATGAAACTTACAAAATCCTCTCTTTTTCTTTTGTTCTAGAGGGGGGTCTTTCAAACCAGATGGAATAATAATTTGACCATCTTTAACCAGTAAATCAAATATTTCATCACATTTCGAAACGTCAAAAGTATAAGTTTTAGCGACGTATTTATCCGTCTTGTTAGTTTCGGTGGGATTGTTCCCATTCGATGGTTTCAACAACTTGCATGTATAGGGAGGTCCTGGTTTAAGCTCAGCCACGTGGATCTCACTTTCGTCGACGGATTCTTCTTCGTCGGACGAGTATTCGTCAGCAGCCACATAAGCTACTTTTTCCTTTTTACGATATCTGTTAGACTGAGCTTTTTCAGCTTTCAATCTTTTGACCTGGCAAACCCGGTCAGCTAATTGCGCCATATCTCTAAGATATTGCGTGTCCAACTTCTTCCTGATCGAATAGTCCAGGTCGCCAGCGGCCATTTCGACTAATTCGTGTTCAGGGACTTGAGTAAAGCAACGTGCTTTCAAAAGTCTAAACTTATTTAAGTACTGGTCTATAGACTCCGCGGCCTTGCATTTGACGCTTTCCAATTCTTTTAAACTTATTTTTGACTGTCCCATATAGAATTGTTCGTGGAAAAGCCTCTCCAATTGTGCCCATGTGTGAATGGACTGTGGGGGCAACGTGGTGAACCACGTGAACGCATTCTTTGTGAGGGAGCTTGGAAAATATTTCAATTTCAAATCCTCATTGTTCGCTATGTCGCCCGCTTCGGTTTGATACCTAGCGACGTGTTCGACGGTGGACTCTTCTGTTTCCCCAGCGAACTTGGTAAATTTTGGCACTTTCCATCCCCTAGGTAACTCTGTTTGTAGGACAAAATTGGGTAAAGAGGGCGTATAGGTTGGCCGTCGAAGGCCAGGGTTCGCCCCATTACGGACCATGATACGTTCGACCACAGCTTCCAAGTTATGTTCTCCATCCAGGGCGTCCTGTCGAACCTGTTGGACGACAAAATTCAGATCTTGGTGCCTATGGACAATTACAGGAGGCCTTTGAACCCTCCTAGGAGTTTCTTCTAACTCGCGGGGTTGTTCTATAGTCTCGTCGAAGACTTCATCCTGACGAAGGGGCGTCACCGGTCGCGGTGGTGGGGTCTGTCGACCTTGAGCCCTAGGTGCGCCTAAGAAATCACCGATTCGTGTCATCTGAGTCACCAGTTGCTGGTAACTCTGTGTTGATTCTTGTATCAATGGTCTTAATATTGTACCCATCTGCTGAGTCAACATGTGAACCATCTCATGGTTACTCTCGTTCATTTGTTGCCTCATGACCGCGACGGAACTAGAGGTAAAAGTCGGTATAGATTGAGAGGACATGTTGAATTCTGGAGGTCGAACCATCGGGTTCGACAAGGGTCATATCCCTTGATACATCAAAAATACTGGGGACGAATTCTCTCCAAACAAATGTCAGCTAGAATGCACACTTGACATGAACTCTAGTGGCATTCCATACGATCTAGGTATGGGCATGGTGATACTAGGCATATATTGCCTCGTAGTCCCAACCATTGTCGGCCTTGGGTCGTTTCGACGCGGTGTTGTAATTGGTCCGCTAGGAGAGGTTGACACTGCTGATATGGTACCAGAGCCAACATCAGTTGTGTGTGTCCCTACCGCAGTCCCCGTCGGAGACGGTTCTTCGTTTGGTCGTGGTGTTACCATCTTACCACTATGCAAAAACATATACTCAATTCACACGGGTCCCACCAGGTGTGCCACTTTGTTCGCCCGCGCGAACAACCGCTGGCCTTTCGTCGTAGGTTCGCTTGCGGGATCGGCCAGACGAATCCCAGAACTTGGAATTGGAAGTGTATGTTTGCACTGCGTTTCAGTTTATGTTTGTTTAAGTGTCACGCTTAAGTGACTTGGGTGACGCAAAAAGTGTCTTAACGGTTGCGAGTTTGATGCAAGAAAAACAAAGAAATACAAGGGAAAGCTGAGCGGGAAAGACAAGAGAAGTAAAGACTTTAAATTATATGCGGAAAATAAATCGCATTAAGTAAGATTTGGACGCAAGTGTACATTTTTTTGCGGGAGTGAACTCGTTTCTCTCTAAGCTTGGTACTTTGAGTATTTTCCCCTTACAATCTGAAAAAATGCGACCCCTAAAATGAAAAAAGCAATGCCTTATATAGGCCTAAAAAAATAACTGTTTGTCTGCCAAAACGTTTTCTGAAGCTGACACGTGGCACCCCCACTCTCTTTTCAACTTCCTTTAGTCTTGGAATTTTCAAACTTTTCCCGCCTAAACACTTGTTTCTTGATGTCGACATCAGCTTGTCTCCTCATTCTCCCCCGACGTCAAGACTTATCGATGGTCCTCCGACACGCCTTTCTGCTGGTGTTGACTCGACACCTCATTGTACCTCTTTCTTGCGTCGACCCGCTTTGGAAGTCTCCAGACACCACTGCCAGTCGAAATCCAGTGCCAACAGTTGTCAATACGGATGAAGGCATGGTTGATTCGATTGATGAGGTTAAGGAAGCTATTAGGAATTTTTTCAACTTAAAGTTCACGGAACCCGATCCAGCAAGGCCTATCCTGGAAGATTTTACTTTTAGAACTCTTTGTTAGGTTGAAGTCTTGTATTTGGAGGCTATTTTTTCAATTGATGAAATTGAATAAGCGGTTTGGAATTGCGATGGGTCCAAGAGTCTGGGCCAGGACGGTTACAAATTTGGTTTCATAAAAAAATGTTTGAATATTTTGAAGGAGGATATATTTAATTTTGTGAAGGGTTTTCATAGTAAGGCTATCCTTTCTAAGGCTATTACTTCTTATATTATTACTCTCATACCTAAGATTCTCCATCCTTTAAATCTTGAAGATTATAGAACTATATGTCTTGTTGGTTGTTTATACAAGATTAATGCTAAACTTTTAGCTGCTAGGTTGAAAAATGTATTTGGTGGTTTAATTTCTCAATGCCAATCAGCTTTTTTTTTTCTTTTTTGGTAGGCTTCTTTTGGATGGTGTTTTAGTTGCTAATGAGATTGTGGATTTAGCAACTAGAGATAAGAAGGATTGTGTTCTTCTCAGAGTAGATTTCGAAAAGGCCAACGATTGCGTCAGTTGGGATTTCTTTATATTAATAATGAAGAAATGGGATTTGGTAGTATTTGGATGGACTGGATGGAGGCTTCCATCTTCAATAGCCATTTATCTATTTTGGTTAATGGGAGTCTGACTCAGGACTTTAAGGTATTAAGGCTGGGAGATCTATTATCTCCCTTCCTTTTTGTGATTATTGCTGAAGGATTAACAGGTCTGGTCAGAAATGTTTTTGTTAGAGGAGACTCGAAGGGTTTAGTGTGAAGGAGGGACTCACAGTCAACATTATTCAATTTTCATATTTTATTCAAGTTTGTTCAATTTTAAGTATTCCAAAAGCTTGTTGAATTTGTGTTTATAAAGATTTACTTAAATCCAACCAGTTTGGAAAATATTTCGTTAAATCATATATTTATTTAGAGAGGGCTGTCAAATATGCTTTAACTAAGAGATTTGGATTTGCATTTATTACAAGATTTGGTTTTACACTTAATGAGAAGATCTCTATTAAAGAGGATTTGTAGTGTGTTTTTATTTTTTAAATATATTCTATTATGAACCCTTTACTTTAGGGTTTGTATTTCTTAATTATATAAAGTAAATATATTATTGAATTTGAAATATGAAGATTCCAAATTGGCTGGATGAAGATTCACGAAAAGCAAGATGTTGAACATAATATCTCAAACATCCTGTCTCAGACTGTTTGCTTGGAGCATAAGATAAACTAAAGTATATCTTGTCCTTTTAAGATTTGTTTCCTTTTCTGTTCTCTTTTAAGTATATCTCATACATCCTATCCTATCAACTAAGTCCTAGCACTACTGACTATTAAGAGTGAATTTTCTTTATTTGGGTTAACGCCATCCAAACGTAGGTAATTTTTTTTACCGAACTAGGTTACCAATTCCTATGTTATTTATATGTTACTTTTATTCCGTCTGGTACACATTTAACTTGTCATATACATTGTCTCTGACATTGTGTCTAACATCTTTCCATTAGACAAACAAAATTTCAGATTTTAAAACAAAAAATTTCTTAGTTATGTAGTTAGATGAAAACCAAATTTTCCATGTCCATACTTGTAATTTCGCCAAGGAAATGTGAGACACTCTTAAAATGATATATGAAGTTTCTCCAAGTATAGAACAAGAGGGAATGAACGCACGAGATGAAGAAGATTAATTTTTCCTTTATAAATGTTTCTCTACCTTCAGAAATTTCAGAAATAATGCTAGAACCTTCGTCGCACAAATATCTAAGAATTAAGATTTGGAATCAGAGACCTGATCCATTCCTTAAATAAAGAGATGAAAATGTTTATGATTTTCAAGAAAAATCCAAGAAGGAAGAAATCGTCGAGAGATTGAATGAGTTGATTCAAATACTAAAGGATGAAGGCATGAACTCGAGTCAAGAAGAATCTATAGCAACTTCTTTAATAAATTATTGTGAATAAGAATCAACTCTAGTAATATTCTTCGAAAGAACAGTCTCGGTGGTTGGACGATCCTCAGAAGATTTAACACCAAGGAGGAACCTTGAAGAGTCAACCTCTGGTAGAATATTCAAAGAATATTCTTTCAACGAAGAAGGTGAAGTTTGTTTGAAAGCATCCTACGAAGAAAATGACTGTGAGGTAAAAAAAATTATCATGCAAGTAGCTGGTTAAATTAAGTGATAAACTAATCTTAATTATGATTCGATGTCCCTAAAAATATGATATCAACTTCTTCACTATAATAAATACCATTAATGGTTGTTTTCAATCTTTTGGTATCTTAATTCGGCTCCTTATAAAACTTTACTTATGAAATACATATGTTTCTCCTCTCCATCCCAATCTTGTACCAAAACATAAATAATGGTGTTGTTTGTTACCGACAAGTATAATAATAAGGGTGTAACTTGCTTCAAACGAGTTACTCACCATGAATGTATTTAGTTTAAGGAATGGCTCCCCGCACTCCCATAGCCATTCAAAAATCTCTTTATTTTTTAATTTTGCAAAAAAAAAAAGGAATACCTTGTCCCATGAGCATGAAAGGAAATAAGAGAGGGATGAAATTCTCCCAATCAAGTGTTGTACTTCCTTGATTGAACTTGGGCTTCTTATGTCGATCATTGCTTGGCATTTATTGGGGTTGGGCTCTATCTCTTTCTTGGTTAGCATAAAACTGAGAAACTTTCTAGTCCGGACTCCAAATAAACGTTTGGACGGATTAAGGTGCATATTATATATTTTTTAATTGAACTCAATGTTTCTTTAAGATCGTTGTATAGATCCTTTCTTTCATGAGTCTTTACCACCATGTCGTCTATATAAACATTTTGGTTACGTCTGATCTGAGATGAAAATACTGTGTCCATTAATCTTGGGTTAATGGATCGCACATAATAGATGCATCACCAAAGTACATTTTGATTTGATTATATCCAAAGTAGATGTCCATAAAAACAAGTACCCGATCTCTAAAGGTTTCGTCAATCAATATGTATATAATTAGTAAGGGATACAAGTTTTTAATACATATCTCGATACAATCACACAAATACACCACTTTTCCATTTTTTTTCTTTCAAGTTATCCCTAAATTAATTTTTTTCATCTTATCATTCTTTACTAATTAAATAAATTATTTTTTTTAACTGGTGGGATATCCGTGCGTCCGCACGAGTACTAGTGAGGACCGCAGAAGTGGCACCAGTAAGAAATTTTAATCTCATTTTGCATCATGAATAATAAAATTGAGATGTTATAAACAAATTATCAGCAATGCTATAAAAATAAAAGTAAATGAAACAAATGTTAAAGAAACAATTTGAGAAGTTTTTGTTAAAAAAGTATTTGTTGAAATTTATAAAAAAGGAAATTTGAATAAAAATAATAAGAAATTAAATATAAATGTAATAAGAAAGAAAAACAAAACAAAAAAATTAAAAAAAATGAAAGAAAAAGAATATTGAAAATTGTATAAAATTGAGTATTAATGAAAAAAAAATAATTGCATACAATGTTAAAATTAGTTGTGGAAGATTCAAACAAATATGGTTAATAGAATTAATTGATAAATTGTAATGTGGTTAATTATAAATAATTATCAGTTAAGAAAATTAAATAATAATATTTAGTATTGGTAAACCGTAGAAGTAAACGTTTGGAGTGCATTTACGGTGATCCTATTCACCTGCCAAAACACACATTGTGGTATTCCTAAAGAAAAACAGAGCAAAACGAAAGGACGTATTAAGTTGGATGCCCATGGCTGCTCCGGCGAAGTCGACAATGTTGAACGACGTCACTCCAGCAAGGTAAGACACACAAACCCATCTCTTCTAAGACTCCGAGGTCTGTATACCGCGGATTGTGTTTCAACGTCGAACCTTTTGCATGGATGATGCAGTGTGTAGTGTAAATCTGAGTTTTGTATACATGTTTGCTTATTTTATTAGTTCAGAAATTTCACAGTTAACAGGCGTAATCAAAATGTTATTTTAACATTGCATTCATAACGATATGTGTTTATGAACTTTCAATACTGAAAATTTTTAAACTGTTGTTATAATTCCAAGGTGGCAAATGATGTGAGTCATGTCCCCTTGAAGCGCATGCAGAATAACAAGGATTACTTGTTGCACGAGGACTCGCATGTTGTGAAGAAGCATAAGGGAGTAAACATCAACGGGGGGTGGGGTTGAGGGTATGAACGCGAAAACTGGTGGTGTGCAGGGTGTTGTTCCGAAAGAACTTAATCAAAATCGTGAGGCAGGGCATTCCAAAACTGTAGGTTGAAAGGGTAAAGTTAAGGTAGGGGAGGTTGCAAAAGAATCAAAAGAAAAATGTCAGGTTTTGAATGTCGTAGGTTTGAAGGGCAAAACCCATAAAGTTGTTGTTGGCAAAAGAAAAATCGGGGGAGGTGCTGAACAAATCAAGGCCAAGGGTGTGGATTCTACCGCTGCAGGTGTCGTCAAAGTTAAAACCGAGGAGGAGTACATTACTATTTTATCTGATACCGACAGGTAAAAATAAATTAGAAGAATGCATTAGTATTGTTATCGTAGGCAATAAAGACGTAGTTGATGACACTGAATTTCACCGTATTTTTGACTCCGATTTCGCATGCATTCTTTGTCTTTTAATGTCATTTTATTATGTTATTATTATGTTTTTCTTTGTTTTCAGGTTTTTAGCCTAATCGGAGCCCCGAGCGAGAAAAGGAGCGAAAAAGGAGCCGAAATGAGCTAAAATAGAGAAAATCAGCATTTTGCACTTATGGCATCCACTCTGGCGGCCGCCACAGGGTCTTCCATGATGTGGCCATGTCTCAAACTCCTCCCAACTGTTTTTCCCCACGATCTCCAACTGTCCAAGCAATTTTACACTCATGGCGGGCGCCATGGTGTTGTGGCGGGCGCCACAAGAGCAAAACAAGTTCCCGCCCAAATTCAAATGCTAGGGGCATCCTTGTCTTTTCCACATGTTTCCTTGCCTATAAATAGGACTTTAGATTTTCGTTTTTCTTCATCCAAGTTTAGTTGTTCATAAGCATATATCAGTGTAATAGTGGTAATCGCTTCACATCGAGGTGTTACTACATTCGAGAGATCGAGTCTGTAAGAGCCTGTGAGATTAAGTCTTGGAGCACTCTGGAAGGAAGTTAATCCTGCCGCCATTTTACTTTCAGTTCGCATTTTATTCAACCACTCCGATTGGAGCAGGTTTTTATTACTTTACCTTTTGTCAATTTTATTTCTTGCACTGTCTTTTAATTTCATTTATTTTCCGCACTGCTTTACTTTCATTTACTTTCCGCACTCGCACTACTTTCATTTACTTTCCGCACTCGCACTTAAATACCTTTTTTTATGAAAAATCTAAAAATGAACTTTTACTTTACCATGTCTGGCTAATTTTATAAAGGTTAGAATGTGAAGATCATAACTGAACCGATAATCTGTACAATTGTTAGTGGAAACACTTAAGGGCTATTTTAACTTTCAATATAAGTTTTCCTGTTCTTAAATTCCGTTGGGTAAGATCGAAAGCCGTCCAACGCCTATCTAAACTTAATTGTTTTTAAACTATTTCAAAAACAGCGAAAGCGCTTTGTTTAGTTTATTAGGAGTTTTTAATTTAAAAGGAAAAGAGATTTTAAAACCATTTTCGGACGCGTTAAGAAGTTTAAAGTCTGGTTCGTAAGAACCTCTTTTTTTTAGAAAATCCAGGTTAAAATACTTTTCAACTTGGTCAAGATACTATATTTCTTAAAAATAGGTTTACTACTCTAACGCAATGCGCGCCTTTTTATCCGTGACAATAAGAGGGTTTGATTAGGGGGTACAACTCGGTTCTGAATACGCGAAAGCGACAGTTCCTGTCAAATTAGTTCTTTTCAAAGTAGAAAACATTGCCCGTAAGTAGTTCTATTAGCAAGTACTTGGATTATCAATTGGTTATGTGAATTGCATTCGAACCTGTCTTTATCAATTAATTTTAGTTACTTTATTTACTACCGTGCACTCTTCAAAACTACTATTTTCAATCACCTTAGATACACACCTTAACAATAGATAGCGATAGATTGACACTTGGTCTCTGTGGATACGATAATCTTTTATATTACTCTGACGCGTTCGTACACTTGCGAAAAAATACGCATCAAGTTTTTGGCGCCGTTGCCGGGGACCAATTTTGTCAAATTTCGTACCCTGTTGTTATACCGTTTAGACTAAGGAAGTTACCCGCCGGTCAATGCGAAAAACTCATAGTACCGGAAGTTTAGTAGACCCTCTAGCTGAACCAGAACGTTACGCTCGCGCACGTTTATATTTCCGTAAACTTAGGAAAGCTATGGCCGAAGATCAAAATCAAAGACCTCTTAAGGATTTCGCCCAACCATCCAACGAGGAACCTAGTTCTAGTATAGTAAATCCAGCCATACCAGCTAACAATTTTGAACTTAAACCATCCCTGCTGCAGTTAGTACAGCAGAGACAATTCGCAGGTCTTGCTACAGAGAACCCAAACCAACATTTGAAAAACTTTCTCCAACTAGCAGACACCTTTAAAACCAATGGAGCCCCTCCTGAGGCGATTCACTTAAGATTATTTCCTTTTTCCCTCAGAGATAAGGCCCTATCTTGGTTAGATTCCCTTCCACCCAATTCCATAACAAGTTGGGAAGACCTTAGAAAAGTATTCCTTGCCAGATATTTTCCCCCGAGTAAGACCGCTGTTCTTCGAAACCAAATAAATAGATTTACCCAAAACCAAGGAGAATCGTTGTTCGAAGCCTGGGAGAGATATAAAGAGCTGTTAAGAGCATGCCCACATCATGGTTTAGAAAATTGGTTAATCATTCAAACCTTCTATAATGGACTTCATTATAACACTAAGATGACCATCGACGCCGCCGCAGGTGGCGCACTGATGAACAAACCTTACCCTGAAGCTAGTGCCCTTATCGAAGATATGGCCCAAAACCATCAATCATGGGGAGTAGAACGAGCGACAGTGGAAAAGAAGGAAGCCCAAGGAGGAATACATGAGTTAAGCTCTATAGACATGATGCAAGCTAAAATGGACGCATTAGCCCTAAGAGTTGAGCATATGTGTACAACCCCGAATACTGCAGCCGCAGTTTCGTCAGATTGTGAGATATGTGGGACGAAAGGACACTAATCCGCAGAATGCAGTCTGTTAAACGAGACCAACTCTGAACAAGTGAACTACACCCAAGGGAACCCATTTTCAAATACCTATAACCCTGGATTGAGGAATCACCCAAACTTTTCCTATAAGAATAATAACCTTATCCAAAATACTGCCCCTCCGAGACAATCAAGTTATCAAGCCCCAAGATCAAATCAACTTATGCAACCTGTACCACCAAAACCGAGCCTTGAGAAAATCGTGGATAATTTTGTCGCTGCTCAAATCCAACAAAACAAGGAGTTCATGAACCAAAACGTTCATGTTAACGAACTAATTACCCAGTTAGGAACCAAGGTTGACCAAATAATCACTCACAATAAGATGCTTGAAACCCAAATCTCGCAGGTAGCTTTAAACCAAGCCCCTCAGACCACACCTGGAGGACAATTCCCTGGACAACCTCAACAAAACCCGAAAGGACAAGCAAATGCCATTACCCTACGAAGTGGGACCGCTTATGATGAACCTTGTAACCCAAGGTTGAGTGATCCCAAAACTTCTAAGGAAGATGACAACATCCCAGATAAAAAGAAGAAACCAGAGGAATCTGTAAACCAGGAAAGTCAAGAAAAAGGAGAAGAACCCAAAGACAAAACCTATATACCACCCCCGCCATACAAACCACCAATACCATATCCGCAAAGACTTAAACAAACCCAGATCAATAATCAGTATCAGAAATTCATTAAAGTTATAGAAAAACTTCACGTAGAAACCCCGTTCACAGAAGCCATTACCCAAATACCATCCTACGCAAAGTTTCTCAAAGACATCCTTACCAATAAACGTAGACTTGATGATCCGAAACCCTTGGAATGTAATTCTATTGCCGAAAATAAATTAGCAAAAAAGGATAAAGATCCTGGAAACTTTTCCATTCCTTGTATTTTGGGGAGTCATGTCATCGAAAAAGCTTTTCTAGACTTAGGAGCTAGTGTGAGCTTAATGCCCTTAGCGGTTTGCGAAAGGTTAAACTTAGGAGAGTTGCAACCTACCAAGATGTCACTTCAATTAGCCGATAGATCTGTTAAATATCCGATAGGCATACTTGAAGACGTCCCAGTTAGGATAGGTCAGCTGTTTATCCCTACTGATTTTGTTGTCATGGACATTAAAGAAGATGATGACATACCAATTCTTCTAGGTAGACCATTCTTATCGACTGCTGGAGCCATAATAGATGTCAAAAAGGGGAAGCTAACCTTTGAGGTAGGGAACGAGAAGATATAATTTATACTTTCAAAATTTCTTATGGCACCTGTGATAGGAGACGCGTGTTATGCAATAGATATCATTGATGAATGTGTTAGGGAGTTAGAGCAAGAAGAAGTCATTGAAACAATTAAGCTGCCATCAACTCTTATTTTGGAAGATGACAATTATAAGAAACCCTACATCGATGATAACCTTTACGAATGTTTATCCCTTACCCCAGATCCTATGCCTTGCCCTATTAAACCAGCCTTGGAACTTAAGGAACTGCCTAAGAACCTGAGATATGAGTTTCTTGATGAAGAAATGAATCGTCCGGTTATAGTTAGTGCTGCCTTGAGACAAAAAGAAACAGATCAACTCTTGGACGTTTTACGAAGATATCCCTCAGCCTTAGGATATAATATGTCTGATCTGAAAGGTATAAGTCCATCTGTATGCATGCATCGGATTTCGCTCGAAGTAGATTCAAAACCTTCCAGAGAACACCAGAGAAGGATAAACCCTATACTGAGTGATGTTGTCAAGAAGGAAGTTCTGAAGTTGCTAGAAGCAGGTATAATATATCAGATCTCGGACAGTAAGTGGGTGAGCCCTGTACATGTGGTACCCAAGAAGGGAGGCATCACAGTTGTGCAAAATGAGAAAGGTGAACAAATAGCAAAGCCGATAGAAGGAGGTTGGCGTATGTGCATAGACTATAGAAAGTTAAATAAAGCAACTAGGAAGGATCATTTCCCTTTACCGTTCATAGACCAGATGTTAGAACGTCTTGCCAGACATTCTTACTTCTGCTATCTAGACGGGTATTCGGGATTCTTCCAAATACCTATACATCCAGAAGATCAAGAAAAAACTACCTTTACATGCCCTTTTGGAACTTTTGCCTACAGACGAATGCCTTTTGGACTCTGTAATGCCCCTGCTACTTTCCAACGTTGCATGATGTCAATCTTTGCAGATTATCTAGATGGAATCATGGAAGTATTTATGGATGATTTCTCGATTTGCGGTTTTGATTTCCAAAATTGTCTTATCAACCTTGAGAAAATCCTGGAAAGATGTGTGGAGGTGAACCTTGTGCTGAATTGGGAAAAATGCCATTTCATGGTGACTGAAGGAATTGTTTTAGGACATATAATCTCCGAAAGAGGTATAGAGGTAGATAAAGCAAAAATAGAAGTTATAGAGAACCTAAAACCACCCAAGACTATCAGGGAAGTTAGAAGTTTCCTTGGACACGCTGGATTCTACCGCCGTTTCATCAAGGACTTCTCCAAAATAACAAAACCTTTAACTGGCCTGTTAATGAAAGATGCTGAATTCATCTTTGATGAAAAATGCAATGAAGCATTCAACCTTTTGAAGCAAGCATTGATTTCAGCACCCATTATGAAACCCCCTGATTGGTCTGAACCGTTTGAGATAATGTGTGACGCCAGTGATTATGCTGTAGGAGCCGTTCTAGGTCAGAGAAAAGATAAAAGATTACATGTAATATATTATGCCAGTAGAACCCTAGACGCCGCCCAGCTCAATTATGCAACAACCGAGAAAGAACTCCTAGCGGTAGTTTTCGCTATAGACAAATTTAGATCATATCTAGTAGGAGCCAAAATTATAGTTTACACCGATCATGCTGCCATCCGTTACCTGTTAAGTTAAAAAGATGCTAAACCCAGGTTACTTCGATGGATTTTGTTGCTACAAGAGTTCGACTTAGATATCCGAGATAAAAAAGGCACAGAAAATGTAGTAGCCGATCACCTATCTAGGCTAGAATACCTGAATCCTGAATTAGTACCCATAAATGATGATTTTGCCTATGATAGACTGATAGCCCAGTTGGAAACCATTGAAGATAAAAAACCAGACCCTCATGAGCACTTTCAAAAATCCTTAGCTGTAAGTAACGTGCCCTGGTACGCTGATTTTGTTAATTACCTAGCTGCTAATATCATACCCCCTGATCTCGATTACCACAAGAAGAAGAAGTTCTTAAGTGATGTTAGAAACTTCTATTGGGACGAGCCACTTCTTTTCAAGAGAGGTAAAGATGGCATTTTCCGCCGTTGCGTTCCAGAAGACGAGGTAGAAAGTATAATTCAGCATTGTCACTCTGCGCCTTATGGTGGACATGCAAGCACCTCTAAGACCTACGCCAAGATTCTTCAAGCTGGCCTATTCTGGCCTACCATGTGGCGTGATGTCCATGCTTACATTGTCAAATGTAATAGATGCCAACGCACAGGAAATATTTCAAGACGCGACGAAATTCCTTTAAGAAACATCCAAGAAGTAGAACTCTTCGACGTATGGGGTATAGATTTCATGGGACCATTCCCACCATCTTTAGGAAACAAGTATATCTTAGTTGCAGTAGACTACGTGTCTAAATGGATTGAAGCGATAGCTGCACCCACAAACGACACTAGAGTAGTGATTAAATTATTTAAAAATTATATATTCCCCAGATTTGGAACACCCCGTTTAGTTATAAGTGATGGAGGATCTCACTTCATATCAAGAATATTTGATAAGCTTTTAAGCAAGTATGGAGTTAAGCATAGAGTAGCAACACCATATCACCCACAGACTAGTGGCCAAGTGGAAGTATCTAATAGGGAGATTAAACAAATTTTAGAAAAAACTGTCTCTGTATCCAGAAAAGATTGGTCGCAAAAGCTTCAAGAGGCTTTATGGGCCTACAGAACGCTTTCAAAACCCCTATAGGAACAACTCCCTACCAACTAGTCTATGGAAAATCTTGTCATTTACCTTTTGAGTTAGAGCATAAGGCCTATTGGGCCATTAAAACTTTGAATTTGGATTACCTAACTGCTGGTGAGAAACGTATCCTTGACATCCACAAATTGGAAGAACTCAGACAGCAAGCTTACGAGAATGCCATAATATACAAAGAAAGAACAAAAGCTTGGCACGACAAAAGAATCGTAAGAAAAGACTTCAACTTAGGCGACCCTGTTCTCCTGTTCAATTCTAGGCTACGGCTCTTCCCAGGAAAGCTCCGTTCAAGATGGACTGGCCCCTTCAAAGTATCAAAAATTCTGAGGTCTGGAGCTGTTGAAATAAAAAACGAGACATGTAAACCATTCATCGTCAATGGACAAAGACTGAAGCTCTACGAAGGAGGAGACATTCCAACAACCTACTCCAGCCACACTCTAAGCGATCCACCAATCCCGACAAGAGATGTATAAGTTCCAGTCGTCAAGCTAACGACGTTAAACAAGCGCTGCATGGGAGGCAACCCATGATTTTCTTACCTTATTTACTTTTTCTACATTTTGTTTTATTTTATTTCTTGTTATATTTTTGTTAGGACTAATGTTTGAAATGTTTGTGTTTTACAGGACCTTCTTCCTAACTCTGTGCAGAATGCAAAATTTTGACGACATGCATGTGACTTTCAGGAATGACGCCCAGAGAGAGCGTTACTTTGTCCACTTCAGGCGTCCTATGGCACCTACGAGGTACCCAGATCAGGCTTGCATGGAGGCTTTAGGCATTGGGCCTAGTGTCAGATTCTTATGCCACCAGCTTCAATGGGACCAGTTCGACGACATGAACAACACCTATAGGAACCTCACTTTGGAGTTCCTCAGCTCGTTTTCTTATGACCCTTGGGCCGGACCAGATGGATGTGCTATTTTCAGGTTATTTGGGACTGAGTACTCCTTCACTCATAAGGAGTTTGGTGATTTATTAGGTTTTCAGACGACCCCTGATGCTATTCCTGAGACACCTATGGGATACTTTCTGAGAGAAGTTCTGGAGTGATATCTCTGGTGGAGGGAGTCAGGATCCTTCCACCCAGTTCTCACATGTTATCCACAACCCTGCATTGAGGTATTTTCAGATGATCATAGCACACTCTTTCTTTGGATTGCCAGATGCTGAGACCTTGCTTAGTGAGGAGGAGATCTTTCTACTATTTTGTGCGACCCAGTCACGTCCTGTGGCATGTGGGAACTTTCTGCTGAAAGGTCTTAGCAGTATTGCCAGGTTACTCTCCTTATCTTATTTCGAAACATTGGGGACAATGTTCGATTTAAGTGTGGGAGGGGATTTTATTGCTTTCTATTTCCATTTTTAGTTAGTTGTTTATTTCTTGTTTTTGTCTATGTCTTTTTTCTAGAAAATGCATGAGTCTGACGAGTCACCAGTACAGTGTATCCCTAGTGCATCCTCATTTTTCCCCATTTCTTTAGCCCTACAAAAAAAATTTTTTGCAAAAAGAAAACATTGTTGTTCTACACGTTTTTTGGGCTTTAAGACAGGTTTGGATTAGGATGTGGTGACTTAGGTGAACTTTTTGAAACATTAGTATCGTTTTAGCACCATAGACTTCACGAATATAGGAATCATTCCAAAACCCCATGTACCATGGCCTTAATTATCATTTCCAAATTTGTCCTAAGTAGTTTATTTCAGCAGTCAGCTCCGGCCTAAGCATGTTCTACGTAGGGGACTGATGAACATAAGTGAATGATCCAGTAAAATAAATAAAGAAAAAGGCAAACTCTAGATAGATGACCCTCACAAGGTCGTTTAAACCAAAAAGTTGAATTGTTGCCGTATTAAAATATATATATATATATATATATATATATAATTTTAGCTCACCCATTGTTAGTTGGTTCAGAGGTATCTGGCGCTGAACTCGGTAGGGCGGATTACGATCCGATCCCCCACAACTGCATTTGGGTTAAATAAAAGGGTTTACACAGTCTTATGTGCCAGAAACCCTATGTTTTGAATTAGATTCACTAACAGGTCACTCTACTATGAAACATGTACGGATAACGGGCTTAATGTGATTGCGCCTGAATGAAAAGGACCCAAAAAGAGATGAAGAGGTAGGCCTAGTTATTGTGGGATAATACGGTTGATTAATATAAGAATGAAGTTTATGTCCGCCTCTGCGGATAAGTGTCATTACGATACCCTTGGTTCACTTAGTACCTGTCACTGCATCCTGACTTGAACTTAGAAGCCCTTTTTGCCCGAATCACGTGTCAGCACTAGTTTTCTTACTTTGAGCTTTAAATGTTTTGCTTGAGGACAAGCAAAGGTCTAAGTGTGGGAGAATTTGATGACACTGAATTTCACCGTATTTTTGACTCCGATTTCGCATGCATTCTTTGTCTTTTAATGTCATTTTATTATGTTATTGTTATGTTTTTCTTTGTTTTCAGGTTTTTAGCCTAATCGGAGCCCCGAGCGAGAAAAGGAGCGAAAAAGGAGCCGAAATGAGCTAAAATAGAGAAAATCAGCATTTTGCACTTATGGCATCCACTCTGGCGGCCGCCACAAGGTCTTCCATGACGTGGCCATGTCTCAAACTCCTCCCAACTGTTTTTCCCCACGATCTCCAACTGCCCAAGCAATTTTACACTCATGGCGGGCGCCATGGTGTTGTGGCGGGCGCCACAAGAGCAAAACAAGTTCCCGCCCAAATTCAAATGCTAGGGGCATCCTTGTCTTTTCCACATGTTTCCTTGCCTATAAATAGGACTTTAGATTTTCGTTTTTCTTCATCCAAGTTTAGTTGTTCATAAGCATATATCAGTGTAATAGTGGTAATCGCTTCACATCAAGGTGTTACTACATTCGAGAGATCGAGTCTGTAAGAGCCTGTGAGATTAAGTCTTGGAGCACTCTGGAAGGAAGTTAATCCTGCCGCCATTTTACTTTCAGTTCGCATTTTATTCAACCACTCCGATTGGAGCAGGTTTTTATTACTTTACCTTTTGTCAATTTTATTTCTTGCACTGTCTTTTAATTTCATTTATTTTCCGCACTGCTTTACTTTCATTTACTTTCCGCACTCG
The DNA here is from genome assembly GCA_022829125.1 of Lathyrus tuberosus. Lineage (NCBI taxonomy): Eukaryota > Viridiplantae > Streptophyta > Magnoliopsida > Fabales > Fabaceae > Lathyrus > Lathyrus tuberosus. Next base: position 5,740,380 of record JALAZF010000243.1, on the reverse strand, counting down.
CACTACTTTCATTTACTTTCCGCACTCGCACTTAAATACCTTTTTTTATGAAAAATCTAAAAATGAACTTTTACTTTACCATGCCTGGCTAATTTTATAAAGGTTAGAATGTGAAGATCATAACTGAACCGATAAGCTGTACAATTGTTAGTGGAAACACTTAAGGGCTATTTTAACTTTCAATATAAGTTTTCCTGTTCTTAAATTCCGTTGGGTAAGATCGAAAGCCGTCCAACGCCTATCTAAACTTAATTGTTTTTAAACTATTTCAAAAACAGCGAAAGCGCTTTGTTTAGTTTATTAGGAGTTTTTAATTTAAAAGGAAAAGAGATTTTAAAACCATTTTCGGACGCGTTAAGAAGTTTAAAGTCTGGTTCTTAAGAACCTCTTTTTTTTAGAAAATCCAGGTTAAAATACTTCTCAACTTGGTCAAGATACTATATTTCTTAAAAATAGGTTTACTACTCTAACGCAATGCGCGCCTTTTTATCCGTGACAATAAGAGGGTTTGATTAGGGGGTACAACTCGGTTCTGAATACGCGAAAGCGACAGTTCCTGTCAAATTAGTTCTTTTCAAAGTAGAAAACATTGCCCGTAAGTAGTTCTATTAGCAAGTACTTGGATTATCAATTGGTTATGTGAATTGCATTCGAACCTGTCTTTATCAATTAATTTTAGTTACTTTATTTACTACCGTGCACTCTTCAAAACTATTATTTTCAATCACCTTAGATACACACCTTAACAATAGATAGCGATAGATTGACACTTGGTCTCTGTGGATACGATAATCTTTTATATTACTCTGACGCGTTCGTACACTTGCGAAAAAATACGCATCAGTAGTAACCGGCTTTGTATGGTTTATTGATATGGTGTAATGTTTTGATTAAATGCAGAGAATTCAGTCCCATCATTAAACATGAGTTTGAATAAAACTGGTTCAGGGTGGTTAAATATGCTAAGGCGTTGCGTTCTAATGTCCTGGTAGGCCGTTTAGAGTTCCGTTAGTAACCATATATGTAGGATCAAAAGGTTTGGTAGTGTAACACCCTAAATTCCCCCGTATAAATTAATCAAATAATCAAAGTAAAATAATACAACTCAGAAATAAAGGGCATTACTTTCAACAAAAAATTGCTCATAAATAGGTATGTAACATAACTTAAAGCATACTTTAATCCAAAAATACTCTTTATTACGCAACGGAAATGAATCATTCAAATAATAAAGCATAACGGTTTCAATTTACCAAAAATTAGTTTTTGTAACTGTAAAGGCAACCAAAATTCTTTAACCAAAATAAAACATGCATAAAAGCGTTCCCGACTCCCAATGTTACATATCAGAGCAGACACCGACACAAAGGCATAAACGGACGACTCCATCTTCCACTCACATCAGATCTCCTACTGCGGATTATCTGTACGTTACCCACGTGGAGGCAACATTCAAACAAAAGGGGTGAGATTCTCAAATCAACAAAAGAAATAGATGATATAAATATAAAAGTATAAATCATCAAGTAATTCACCCATATCACAACTATCAACAAGCAACACACTCTCCAACACACACAGAGGTAATCAAGCAAATCATAATGCAACACAACTAATACAAAATGCAATGAGACGCCAACTAGACTCAATGCATGTGGTACTAATTCGACCCCTGTTTCATGGTAACAATCCCCGTCGAGACTTCATAATAGTCACTCACACCCCACATGGGCACACGACATTCGTGATCGCTCACACCCCACATGGGCACACGATCACCCGCAATCGCTCACACCCCACATGGGCACACAATTACCTCAACAACAACAACATCGACTCGATTCTATTTTAAAGAATCTAAATAAGACGCTCACACCCCACATGGGCACACGTCTTATCTCACAACTCATGCAACATGAATGCATATCAACGACAACATACAATGACTCTCATGAAATTAATGCATCACGCCACTGTAGGCCATAACACAACATGCCATAACAACTCAACATCATCATACCACATCATAAGCAACAACTATTGCATTTACATGCCACAACAACTCAACAATAACATCATACTACATCATAAGCAACAACTATTGCATTTACAAGTTATGCCACAACAACTCAACAACAACATCATACTACATCATAAGCAACAACTATTGCACTTGCAAGTTATGCCACAACAACTCAACAACAACATCATACTATATCATAAGCAAAAACTATTGCACTCAACAACAACATACAACAACGATGTAATGCATATGACTAGAATGCAACCAATACATTACCTCACAACTGCCCAATATACAGTATACACCTGTTCAAACATGCAACCATTGCAATCCACCACAACAACACGCATCACACCACTAATTTTCACATTTTACGGTTTAACATATTGCCATACAAAACACAAATATACACCACATATTGAACAGTTGGAGTTCTGTCATTAAAAATAATTTTAATAGAAAGTACATAAAATCAGCTTTCCAACGATTCGAACGGCGACCCAAACGGACTTACGGGTCAAAATTTATGAATTTTCAAAAATTTAGAAAAACTGTCACGTTCAGCGGTAACCGGTTAACACCCACAGCGTAACCGGTTACTCAGTTGAAAAATGCCCAAAAACCTCAATTTTCTGCTGTTTCTGTTACGAAAATCACTTTTCAACCCCAATCCAATCACCCCAAACCACATATACCACATAATTCGATTCCCAAAATCAGTATGCAACATTATACATATAATATGAACTTTTATAACACAACAAAACACCAATTCAATCAAGAATTTCACACAATTAGAGCATTTTCGTTATTACCGACACGTAACTTTAACTTCTCACCGTAAACATTCAACAATCAACAAAATACGGGAATAAAACCTAACGTTTTATCTACCCTCATACATATATCATATATCCCTTAAGAGATTAAAGAACCCCACCCTTACCTTAGAGTTCTTGTAAGATTCTCTTCTACCTCAAACAAGGGTGATTTCCTCTTCTCCCTTGAGCCCTAGACTTCCCTTTTGCTCTTTTCTCTTGTTTTCACGTATAATGATTTCTCTATTCTCTAATCCCCTTTTTCTTATTATTATAATATTATTATTATTACTATCACTTATTCCACTAATAAAATAATAACAATAATAATAGTTTTTCATCGCAAATTTAATTAAATCAATATTCAACTATTATTATAATTAAATAATTACTAACTAAAATAATCTAATTAGTCTTACTCCCCACACCACCAATCTCTACGCTTTTGGTCACACACCCCTACTACCTTAAAGACAATTCTTAAGGCCACTACCCACCACCAAGGGTACTCAAACATGATGAAGCACGCAAAATCACACAATTACACACGTCAACACATAAATATAATTACGAATAATAATTAAAATAAAACGGGGCATTACAACTCTCCCACTCAGAATATTTTCGTCCTCGGAAATTTACCTCATGCGAGTAACTCCCGATACGGCCCTCGCATCCCGTCCTCTACCCCCACATGTAGAAACAGCACCACGAATAACACGAACTCACAACTACCTCATCAATAACAACAACAAGATGCAATGCCCACACAATACACTCGACAACCAACTCAAGACGCAACGAATAACTGAGTTACACACACACATGTTCACTTTTAAACTAGAACACAACACGATCGTTACCATCACCATAGGAAACGAGGCACGACAACCATAATAACATAAAGTCCCACAACACAACGTCGTCCTAACCACTTCAACATAACCGGAACACCAACCTCGTAGTCACACAATCCTCAGGACAACAATTCTACGATTTCACCAATCGAACAGGTAACTAGTAGTACATGATTAATATTTAAACCTTTCATCACATCACTTCCATTCCTTCAGGTCCTAACGTTCAACCTTTGAACTCCTACCGTTCACGCACGCATATTCGAACCACGCTACATCACGCTTCGGCTGCGCACTCTGATTACTCGCAACTATCAAATCCACCAACTTTACGTCCAACTTCTGACTCCCTCTAATATTCACCAGGGAGTCATCATTCACCTTTTATATACCCAACCTCTCACTCTACTGTGTCAGCTTACACACCAGATATAAGTTTTTGGACTGCTACTCAATTCTAATTCTCTAACCATCAAAGCATACCTACGAAATTAACTTTACCAATAGGATAATTCGAGCCAAGGTCCTAACTCATCAGAAATTCCAACCATCCCCGTTATCTCATACCCCACTCCTTCCGATCAAACAGGTATTCTACACTCTTGTGATTACTAAACACTTTGAACCTAGATCCATACAAATAATACTTCCATATTTTCAACACACTTACAACCGCAGCCAACTCCAAATCTTGAACAGGATAGATCCTTTCATGAATCCTCAATTTTTGTAAAGCATAAACTACGACTTTACCATATTGTATTAACACACTGTCTAAACTCATTATAAACACATCCTGTTAGTTCTGCAGCTATGCAGTATTTGTGTTGGCTAAATTTTGTTAAAACCTATATGATAGCTTTATGTCACTAAAGTTGCTTTAACATGTACTTTTGTGTATCTGCCATAATAGTTTAGTTGCAGGTTGTGGAAATGTCAAGTGTGATGTCTTGGCATGTTGTGCTGCACTAAGCTAGTATGAGTGCATGGTTATGTCATGACAGATTCAGACATATTGGACTTCACTAAACCTGAAGGTTAAGGTTCTGTGATGTGATGTCAAACACGATGCCCTAACATTCTGTTGAGATTGTTTTGGTTTTATTTGCTGCGTATTTTTTGAAGACTGGCGTGTGTTTACATTCTGTTATTGGTGAGAGAAAATCATGGTCTGTCATTTTTGTAGCAGCAATATGTTTAATAGGACGTGATTACTTGCTAAGAAGAACAGGTTAAGCAAGAAGTCCTATTATATGCTGAGACATGTTGAGATGAGAAGTTCTCATCATCTGGAGCAACATGTCGGATAAAGATGTCTTATGCTGAATCATTCGACATCGCGCCTCTGCTGAGCTGGATTAATGAGATTCAGTTATGTTTTGATTTGTGCAGATTTCTCAGAGAGATTAATATGCAAATCCTATGTGGCGCTGAGTTAAAAGGGTCTGGAAGATTCAATCAGCAATCAAGTTCATTGGAGAATATACACTTTCTAAATATGGAGATATTTTAGGAAGTTAAAGATTGAAGTCCTATTATGTAGCAGAAGTTTCTGCTGATTTGTAGCAGCTTATTTGCTGACGTTTTTGTAGGCCCAAATCCAGTTGGGAATAGGTTATAAATAGATGTTTTGTAACCTAATTAAGTGACGAACCAAAGATGTAAAGTTCTATCATTAGGGTTTGTACCTATACCACTCGACCTGTGAGTTGGACAGTTTGTAAGTGTGATCCTCGAAACTGTTAAGTAAGAGGAGTATTGTTCTTGGAGGAAGCTTTTAAGTAACTCTAAGTTGTGTCTTGGAAGGGTGTCTTCCTTGTTGAATTGTAGTATAGGTAAAGAGTCGTTGATGCAGTGGCGGAGAGTTGACTGCTAGACATCATTGCGATGATTGGAAGTGAGAATGGTTTCTCATATCTAGAGAGGGTCTAGGTAGAAGGGTCATTAGGTAGTGATTAAGTGATAAGCTGTAAACGGGGAGTTTAGCTTTGAATTGATACTGCTGATAGTGGACTTCATCCCTGGCTTGGTAGCCCCCAGATGTAGGTTATTTGACTGAACTGGGTTAACAATTCTGTGTGTCCTGTTTTTATCTTTTCAGTACCGTGATTATTGTTATATACCTTGCCATTTGTATTCATGTCAGACCAGATGTCGAATGGCATGTTCTAGGACATCTGAATTCTGCACATGTACCAGAATTTCAATTGGTATCAGAGCAGGTCATTCTGTTCTGTATCTGGATGAGATCCGAGGGAAGATACTTTCTGGTTCATGGTCAAGGTAGAAGCTTTATACTGAAAAGTTGTTTGAACTTGGTGAAGTTCATATAGGTGTTTGAATGGTCCCTTGAAGTGGAGGATGGACTATTCAGGATAGGGTGTGTATTGGCTTTGTTTGAAGTTGTCAGGCGTGGTGAGCTGCTGTGTGGTTTGATTTATTTTCAAACCTATGTTGACCTAGTGCACATGGAGTGGCGTGGGTTATTATGTTTTGCCTGAAGGCTGTAGAGGAGTTTTCTGGTGTGTGTTCCGCTGCATATATATATCTGATGGAAAATTCCTGGTTGTTCATATTACTGAGGGAGATTCTACAACATCTACGAAAGAAGTGGCTAGTTCTTTTGTTGATGCGTCTTATAAGACGTTCTGACATCTTATTAGAGCAAGCAGGATCTGTTTCCTTGGTAGTTCCGCTGCATGAGGTTCTGATTGAAGATCTCTAGAACTGTCCTTACTCGTTTTCTGTTCTTGTAGATGTCAACCGGTGTGATGTCACATAGCATTCCAAAGTCGGGAGCAGAGGGGTGTCTTTGTGATGGTTGAGTCTTGTATGACTTGGTACATGGGTGAGTGGCTTCATCATGTATGCTGAAGTCAGATTGAAGGGTAAGATGAATTATCAAACTCATGCTCTAGGGGTTTGATAATTTCTTATTGATTAAGTTGTTGAAGACACTTGATATGATGATCAAGTCCACTCAAGGCAACTGAGTCATGTTCTGGAGTCTTCTAGGTATTCTTCAGACTAGGAGGTGCTTCCTAGGAAGCATAGGGGTGAAGACCATGGAGGTGATTTATTTTCACCTTTCACAAAAACAGCAAGGAAAGATGCATCTCTCTTGACCCTAAGAGTGAATCCAATCTGTTTGAAGATTTGTTGAGGTAAAGAAGACTTGTTCAGAGAAAGTCTTAGTTACTTGAGTCAAGAGTGGCAGCCTTGGTATCTCAACACTGTCCTTGAAAAAGATACTTGCAACAAGACTGAATACTTTATAAGTGTTCATGACATGATCTGGTGGAGCTCAGCTACAGCACTGAAGAAGGGGTATTGTATAAGGATTTAAGATCAATTGCTACTTATAAAATCCACAAGTATTTAATTGATTATCCTTGTGATTCAAGATTGGTGATGTTCAACACGATGTTTGGAACATCTCATCATCAGAGTTTGTGCAGAATCATGGGAGGGGTACTGCATAAGCTTTAGCATCTGTTATTTCTTGGGAGTTGGCCTGAGAATTTGCTTCAGTCTTGTGTGACAGGAGTTGTGTATTTCTAGAAAGTTTCCTGGCAAGAAGCTGGTCTGGATATTGTTGATGCTGAAGATGAAGATGGAAGACTATGAAGACATAATAATCTTGATGGTTACAGCTTGGATCAGTTTATTTCTGATCTAAGTGGTTTGGAGCATGATGTTTGCTCTGGTTGTGAAGGTCGGGGATAAGTGGCAGTTATCTCTGGCTTTCTACTGACGGCTCTACTAAGGGAAGTGACATTCTTTAGTATTGCTATGGGGTAGTCTTGGACTACTTATTTTCTGAAGATTCAGATGTGGTAGGTTTGAAGTCTTTGGAGTTTCTAAGTAGGATGAAGGTTATCTACTCAAACTTGATTGTTGAATCAAGTCTATGAGAGCATGGAAATCTGTTTCTGCAAAGGGAGGAGGTTCCTCTGAGTGGCAGAAGGAAGAGCTGAATTTAACAGTTGGATGTCATAATGTTCTGACATCTAGCTTAACATCAGAAGTCTCAGTTGGTGAATGTGGCACATCAGCTTAAGATAGGATAATCTACAGGAATCAAAATTGAATGCTTCAAGAAGATTGCTCTCATGGCAGTTTACTGGAGCTGCAAGAAGAAGAAGATATTACACGACTTAGAGATTCTAAGTGTGTTTGATAGTAAGCTAGTGGAACATGTGTTTTGAAGATCAATTTTAGTGGGTAGATCAGGATATCTTTGTGAGAATTTTGACAAACGTGAAGAAGATAATTTGTGGCAGTTGGCTTTTTCATATGAGGACTCATGAATGAGGTGATCAAACTGTGGCATTTGGTTGATCTCAGAAGTGGATTCGAAGAATCAAGATAATCAGAGTGTGGCAGCTGGTTATTATTGAGGATTGTCTTGGAACAAGTTACTCTTGGGCAGAAGGCTGATGAGTTGAAGACTCAAGGAGAATATTCTTCTTGAAGGTGGATGAGAGTTTATTTCTCTAGTTCTTTGGATTACTATGCTATAGTAAGTCCAGTTGGTGGAGCATATCAAGAATCATGGTGATGATGTCTTGGTGTGTGGCAGATGTTCTAACTTGGTGTTGGAATATTATCCGGGTGAAGGATGATTTTGCTCTGGTTCTAGAGCTTGGTGCCTATATTATGCCTAAGGAGCGTCTACATAGTCATACGGGAGAATGATGAAGTAGAAGGTCTGCCTTGGATGAAGAATGTAGAGAAGACTGAAGTAGATCAGGTATTGATTGCTTGAAAGTATGAAGGTGAAGATACTCATCAACTGATCAGGAGTATTCCAAATTATCATACGGGAGAATGATAGGGAATGATTGCCTTTGGAGAGTTGGGTGAAAGAATACTGTTCCTGTGTTCTTGTGATCTTCTGTGATGTGATGGGTTGTGATGTGGTTTTTATGGATTTGAAGCTTTTGAGGCTCTCTGGTTGTTTGAAGGAGGATGGTGATCCTTATGTTCCTCACGTATAGCATGATGTAACTTCGTGTGTGAGTGACTATTTTTTCTTGTCAGAAGGGATTGTGGTGCCAAAGTGAATGTGCTTCAGCAGGTGGCTGGACTGGGAGTGAGCTCTTGAAGACATGAAGATGCGTCTTATGTTTTCCATTCAGGTGCACTAGTTATCCACGTCAGGGGGAGTAATACTACTGTGTTTTTCCTGCTTCTGGTTGATTTCCCTTAAATGCATAGTTGTTTGGTTTGGCATATTATGGCTAAAAAGGGGGAGAAGTAAGTAGTAGTAGCCAGAGTCCTTGGTTGTTTCCTTGAGGGGAAGCTGACTGGAGTCAGGGGGAGATGAGTGTGCTGCTGACATATGATGTTCTATATGATGTTCTAACTTCTCTGAGTTAGTGTGAGTGGCTGTGTGAGGTTGTGTATGTGTGCAGATGAAGATTGAGTGCTGAGCTGCTTGTGTAGGTGCTGCAGTACTGATAATTGTTTTATCTGCTACTGATGTGTGTGACTATCTTCTGCTGCTGATATATTTGATATGATATGATGGTTTTAGCCAAAATTTGCCAAAGGGGGAGATTGTTAGTTCTGCAGCTATGCAGTATTTGTGTTGGCTAAATTTTGTTAAAACCTATATGATAGCTTTATGTCACTAAAGTTGCTTTAACATGTACTTTTGTGTATCTGCCATAATAGTTTAGTTGCAGGTTGTGGAAATGTCAAGTGTGATGTCTTGGCATGTTGTGCTGCACTAAGCTAGTATGAGTGCATGGTTATGTCATGACAGATTCAGACATATTGGACTTCACTAAACCTGAAGGTTAAGGTTCTGTGATGTGATGTCAAACACGATGCCCTAACATTCTGTTGAGATTGTTTTGGTTTTATTTGCTGCGTATTTTTTGAAGACTGACGTGTGTTTACATTCTGTTATTGGTGAGAGAAAATCATGGTCTGTCGTTTTTGTAGCAGCAATATGTTTAATAGGACGTGATTACTTGCTAAGAAGAACAGGTTAAGCAAGAAGTCCTATTATATGCTGAGACATGTTGAGATGAGAAGTTCTCATCATCTGGAGCAACATGTCGGATAAAGATGTCCTATGCTGAATCATTCGACATCGCGCCTCTGCTGAGCTGGATTAATGAGATTCAATTATGTTTTGATTTGTGCAGATTTCTCAGAGAGATTAATATGCAAATCCTATGTGGCGCTGAGTTAAAAGGGTCTGGAAGATTCAATCAGCAATCAAGTTCATTGGAGAATATACACTTTCTAAATATGGAGATATTTTAGGAAGTTAAAGATTGAAGTCCTATTATGTAGCAGAAGTTTCTGCTGATTTGTAGCAGCTTATTTGCTGACGTTTTTGTAGGCCCAAATCCAGTTGGGAATAGGTTATAAATAGATGTTTTGTAACCTAATTGAGTGACGAACCAAAGATGTAAAGTTCTATCATTAGGGTTTGTACCTATACCACTCGACCTGTGAGTTGGACAGTTTGTAAGTGTGATCCTCGAAACTGTTAAGTAAGAGGAGTATTGTTCTTGGAGGAAGCTTTTAAGTAACTCTAAGTTGTGTCTTGGAAGGGTGTCTTCCTTGTTGAATTGTAGTATAGGTAAAGAGTCGTTGATGCAGTGGCGGAGAGTTGACTGCTAGACATCATTGCGATGATTGGGAGTGAGAAGGGTTTCTCATATCTAGAGAGGGTCTAGGTAGAAGGGTCATTGGGTAGTGATTAAGTGATAAGCTGTAAACGGGGAGTTTAGCTTTGAATTGATACTGCTGATAGTGGACTTCATCCCTGGCTTGGTAGCCCCCAGATGTAGGTTATTTGACCGAACTGGGTTAACAATTCTGTGTGTCCTGTTTTTATCTTTTCAGTACCGTGATTATTGTTATATACCTTGCCATTTGTATTCATGTCAGACCAGATGTCGAATGGCATGTTCTAGGACATTTGAATTCTGCACATGTACCAGAATTTCACATCCCAATACCCCACAAACAGTTTATTAGGATCAGGTAGAATCGAAACTGGAGTCGTAGTCAACTTCTACTTCAGCTCTTTAAAACTTTCCTCACAACGAACATCTCCAAACAAACGAGTTACCTTTCGCAAGTTAACTGAGATAATGGAAGTGCTAACTTGGAAAAGCCTTCCATAACCTGCGGTAATAACCAACTAAGTCCAAAAATCTTCTAATCATCTTAACCAACTTCGGAGCTTTCTCATTGTAGAACTGCATCTACTTTGGATGGATCCACAACAATGCCCTCATCTGAAATAACATAACCCAAAAACTCACCTCTACCAACCAAAAATCACACTTCGATAACTTAGCATAAAACTTCATCCCTTTAAATACTTGTAACTCAATTCTCAAATACTCTACACGCTCTTCTTCTGGTTTTATAATAGATCAGACTATCCCCAACGAACACCACTTCGAACTTATCCAATTAAGTATGGAAGATACGATTCATATTCCCCACACACTTCCTGGGTGTATTACAATCTCCGAACAACATCATTATATATTCGCAATGCCCATACCGAGTTCTAAAGGCCATTTTCTTAACATTCTCATTCTTCACTCGAATTTAATGATAACCCGACCTCAAGTCTATTTGTGCTAAACACACGTGCACTCACCAATTGATCCAACAAGTCCTCTATTCTTGAAACCAGACACTTATTCTTAAGCACTTTGGAGAGTTATCAATCTGCATAAAAACACACGTATCTACTGGAGTGCCTACCAATCAAACGGTATAAGAATCTCACTTATATCTGTTAGTAGAATAACCTCCCTTTCAACATACAGCAGTTTAGTATATGTTCGTCACTCTCCAAACGATAGAGATGTAGGAGTTATACTACTACAACCATAACATATACAACCTTCAAAATCCATTCTGAGCTCGAAATAATTTATCCAAAATAGCTTAACAACCTCTGGTTCTAGGGGTGTTCAAATCCAAACCAATCCAAATAAAAACCGCAAACCGATCCAAAAAAACCGAAAACCGCAAAAACCCGAAATTTTTTGGATGTATTTGGATGTCATTTTGTAAAAACCGATCGGTTCGGATCGGATTTCGGATTGATTTTTCAAAACCGATCCAAACCAAACCAAACCGCATGTATATATTTTTTATATTTATTTATTTTTTATTAGTATATATGTTGTGTTAATTTAATATTAAATTATACTTATTGTTTTAAATAATATTTATTTGTTTGATTTAATCTATTTATTTTTATTATTTTCATCATGTAATATTAACTTTTGATTTAGTATATTATATATCATGTGAAACTTATTATTTATTAGTACTTTTAGAATATTAATAAAGGATATAATTTGTAATTTGAATATCCAAAAAACCGATCCAAATTAAACCGCATTAATATGGATTGGATCAGATCGGATTTTTTTAATCAATCATCCAAAATCGAACCAAAGCGTGAGTAAATTTACCTTTGGATCAGATGATATTTTGCTTCAAAACCGATCCAAACCGAACCGCGAACACCCCTATCTGGTTCTGGTTACCACATCCCATATCAATTCTTCTTACGGGGTTCCGACTCACTCAAGGTTTCTGCTTACCCGAGACTAGGGCTGGACACCGGTCGGTTTGGGGTTGATCCGGGCCCAATATGTTAAACCGGCCGAAACCATGGGTGAATTTGATAGGCCCAATTTCGACTGAACTTTTGATCGGTTTGATCGAATTCGGTTTAATCGGTTAATCGGTTAAAATGGATCAGTTTGTTCGGTTAATCAGTCTCTAATTTTGTCATACAAAATTTCAACTATATTATCATTTTTTTGAAATAAAACATTAAATAAAATCTTTGGGTCTTCAAATATAACAAATGACCCAATTCAACACTTTCACATCCAATAAATATATACAAATTAAAAGCTTCAAATATTTAACAATAAACTTACTACATGAATTATGAACAACCCACTTGACTCTGTTCATATTTGTAATTCAAACTTCAAACTACTTTTCCTACACACTCTTCAAATCCATTAATGCTGATTAGCACAACCTGTTTGATGTTGCACCCTCTTTGATGCTGCAATGATATCACATTAATGCTCATTAGCACATTTTAAATCACAAACAAAAGAACATGATTTCAATGATATCACATTAATGCTGCAATGATATCATATTAATGCCCTATAAGAATTATGAACGTATAATTTTCTCAACTTCAAGATTCTTAAGAAACAATGTTAAAATAAGTAGAATATCAGTGTGTCTAATCTGCAATGATATCATAATTTCTAAGCTGCAATGCAATAAGAATTTTTAAGCTATATCAGAATTTCTAAGTTGTGAATACGTTCTAATTATAATTTCAAACTAAATTTTCTAGCTTGTAGATCAGGCCACAAAACTAACTAGATCAAAAAATACCTCTTTGTAACACTTCAAATAGCCTCGACACATTGAAGAACTCACAGTGAGATGAATTAGCAGCAGGTGTATCCCCAAAAAGAATCTGGTTTCAGCAAGTCATAAACAAACTCAGAAAGATTTCAAACAGAATTTCTAAGCTGTGAATAAGTTCTAAACAAAATTTCACAGAATCACTTGCCTGTAAGCCTGACATCAGTTAACCTGTGTTATAATCGTCGATCATATTCGAATCTAGCTTACATTTGGTGACAGTGAATAGAAATGCCATTAGAATCTGATGAAAAAATATATATTAGAATCTAGCTTGCCAACAAAGAATAAAGATCAGAATCCAAGCAAAGCACATGAGAGTAAACCTTGTGCCAGGATGAGGTTTTATCTTCGGAAACATAAAATCAGTATAATTTGGATCATGCACTTAATCTCATTCCTTGTAGGAGTTTCCTGAAATGATTAAAAAATGAATTTGTAATTTTTTGTTTTTTTTTTGTTTTTGTAGAAAAGTGAATTACAAAATCAATGGCATCAATGCATTACAATAATAGAAAGAAGTAATAGAAAAAAATGCACAGTAATAGAAAACAATTTACTCATACTATTAACAGCTAAATTGATTTATATATGAGACTGATTGTTTATCATATTGTGCATTTTTAATAAAAAATACTTCTTCTGCTAAGGAAAACTAAACATAAAAAAAATATTAAGATCCTGCTATAATTTTTTATACTCTAGCTTGTGAAGACATGTCTATACCACATGTTACTTTTAGACTCTACCAACAGGAGAAACTGGTGGATTAGAAACATAACTTGCAGGAATATCCCCTAATTTACCACAAAGCTCATAAAGCTCACAAGGCTACAGAACTCATACCATTTTCTAACGGGGTTAAGTTGAATGTTGGGTGTGGATCTTGTTCGTTCCCCTGTGGTTAGTAAGAAAAGAGATCAATGCATCAAAACTTCTTTACATCCTAGTTCATTCAACAAGATTTGTTGTTCTACCTCAACCGTCAAGTATAAAGATTCTAGAATGTTAAAAAACAAGATTTGGCCATTTGAGTTTTATAAAAATGGAAGCTTTGAGTAGCCCGAGAGAGAAGGAGAAACAAACAGAAAATAGGGATGAGAGATCGAAACTTACATGATCAACAGTGGCATAGTGGTGCGTGTAGGCGATTATGAGCTCGAGGATGAATATTGAACAGACGATGAAGAGAGAACTGAGCGTGTTATGAGGGGAAGAGAGGAGAGAAATGAAAACCCTAGAAAATTGGGCCAAACCAAGTAACCCAGTCCAGTCACTATAAACCAGAAACTCAGATTAAATAAGGAATTGGGCCGGTCGGTTTAGGTTTTCGATGGGCTCAATTCAGCCATCCGAAACCGACCACTTAAACCCATGTAAATCCAACAATGGCGAACCCGCTAACCCAAAAACCGGCCCAATCCAAACCGTACCTGTGCGGGCCTCATGGATCGGTCGGTTTGGACCGGTTAAAAAAAATTTGTCCAGCCCTACCCGAGACCTCATAATAAAAGTCTGAAATTTTTCTCATATTCACGTGTGATTTTGGTATTATTTTAATTTTGATTTTTATTATAAAATTTATTAAATTAAAACTTATTTTTAATACTATGTACTTAGTCTCTCCGACATAATGAGTAGTATTTGAAAAATAAGTCTGAACCGCTTAGCCCGGCCCAACTAAGTTTGCAAACACGTTGGTCCCGTATGACGGACGAATCCTTCAAAAAGAAAAAGGTGAAATCTCTACCGTTAATCAAACAAATCTCAATCAACGAAATATAAAATTCCACGTCATCTATCCGCGCGAAGTTATTCCTTCCAATCAGAACCCTTTTAACAACCCTATATATACACTCTTTTCATCCCTCACAATTCATTCATCACACTCTGTTTTCGCAACTCTCCCCTTTTCGTAACAAACCCAATTTCCTACCAACCACAATGGCTCCAACAAAGGCTGAGAAGAAACCAGCGGAGAAGAAGCCCGCCGCAGAGAAATCCCCCGCCGAGAAGAAACCAAAGGCCGAGAAGAAGATCTCAAAAGAAGGAGGATCCGACAAGAAGAAGAAGAGAACCAAGAAGAGCATTGAAACCTACAAGATTTACATCTTCAAGGTTTTGAAGCAGGTTCATCCCGATATCGGTATCTCAAGCAAGGCCATGGGAATCATGAACAGTTTCATCAACGATATCTTTGAGAAACTCGCTCAAGAATCGTCTCGGTTGGCTAGGTACAACAAGAAGCCAACCATTACTTCTCGGGAAATTCAAACCGCTGTTAGGCTGGTTCTTCCGGGTGAATTGGCTAAACACGCTGTCTCAGAGGGTACCAAAGCCGTTACCAAATTCACCGGTTCTTGAATTATATTGTCCGTTTTCCCCTTTTTCTTTGAACTAGGGTTTTAGATTATCATAAATTAGTCTGGTGTTTTTTCTTATGAAAAAGCTTGTAGATTACAAATATTGGTTTGAATATTAATGATAATATGATCCTTTCTTCACCTATGCATTTTCTGAATACCGTCTTTCTACAATGTTTAAATTTCCTAAGAATATTGCAAAAATCCAAAGCCTCTTTCAATTGAGAGTATTATAAAAATGCTAATTCTTAGTAGTTTGGAAGCGTTACAATTGTTGTGTTATAGATGTTTATTATACATTTTTTTTTCTTTCCTAATTTTATTGTGTTATTGCTTCTGTTTATTTGTACTAAATCTCGATTTTACTCATTCTATAGATCTACAGAAGAGAATTCAGATGACGCTTATTTATTTTTTCTGATAACTTCATACGAGTCTCTATTTAATTGTTTTTTTTTTCTACCTTATTTCATATTTGGTTGTACTTTTGTTTTTTTTTTCTTATGTGCACATTTTTCATGGTGTCATTGACTTATTTTTGCCCACCTAGCTTGGTACAATAGTTTCGACTTCAGAATTAATATTATCAGCGCATAGTTAATAAGACCGGTAATGTAGACGGGTAGGCAAAATCACGTCAATTTCCTAGTGTTAAAAGGATTATGCAAATTAAATAAATCTAAAAATTCAAAATTTATCCATAAAAGAGATAGAACGATGTATTAATTTATGATATCTTCTCGTATGTGCACTCAATTACCTCATCACATCATTAATAAGAGCACCAAAAGTCTCATTTTCAACTCTTAACATCGAAGAGATTCTCATTTAATTTTGTCATATACGTGATACTTACACTATTAGTAGTCATTACTCTTGGATCCTAAGCAATAGAAGATTTACATGAGCCTAATACGAAAATTCAATCTTGGTATTAGAAATGATAACCATGTCTTCCATAAAAGATCAAATTCCTCTTTTGGCTCCTAAGCAACAAAGAAGATTTACATGATCCTAATACAAAAATTCAATCTTGGTATTAGAAATGATAACCATGTCTTCCATAAAAGATTAAATTCCTCTTTTGACTTGCTTGTCACAACTTTGTTCCTACTCAATCTTTTCTTCACCTTCACAACATGTCATCATCATTTATGAGCTCTAAATGTTGCCTCCAAAAATATACTGTTCCTACTCAATTTCTTCTTCACCTTCACAATATGTCATCGTCATTTATGTGCTTTACATGTGGCCTCCAAAACTACACTTTCCTTCATTATGTGTGTGATTGTAGGGATTATATAAATCATTGGTTACACCTTAGGATTAATCATCCTTAATTTTTCTTGAGTTGTGCTGAAAATGTATATGTGTGATTGTAGGAATTCTATAAATCATATATTACACCTTAGGTTTAATCATCCTTAATTTTTTTTTAGTCGTGATGAAAATGTTTGGAAAAAAAGAGATTCATGGTATCTGACATAACCCCTTTATTGCAAGAATTTGGTGGGCATGGAGAAAACGAAGGAGGTGATAACATTTAGAGCATGGATAAGGAGGGGACAAGGATGCATGTGAGAGAAGATGAGGGGAATGAGAAGATATGGGAGGGGGAATGATAACACTATAACAATGCGCTTTAGTGATGGCAAAAAGGTATTGATGTTCCAACATATGAGTTCTGATGTAAGATTCCATGTTCATTATAGAAACTGGTAAGTTTGAATTCATTGTCATTGCCACTTCTGATATATTTAACTTTAACTTTAAATTGAGTGTGGACCATAGTTACAAATTTTCTAATTAATATGGAGGTCTCAGACTTCAATTTCACCAAATATATCCAGGTGAGCCTACTTTTGTCATCCACAACAGTCATAAAATATTTGAATCCAAATATAGAAGGAATGGACTATGGACCCCAAATATCCATATGCATTAAATCAAAACTGTTGATAGAGACACACTTGAACTAAGAGGAAATGACAACCTCTTTTGTTTGGCATAGAAACAAGTATCACAAGGTAGAGATGATTTTGAAACTTAAACAAAAGGAAAGTTTTTATTAATATCAGTTAATTTTTCAAAAAATGGGTGGCCAAATCTCATGTGGCACAAATTACAACCAATACTTTTATCACACTTATCCAAATAATTGATGGTTTTACATGAGGTATTGATACAATGTTCATAGGGCGATGTCATAAAACTGACCAAAGGTTGTGTGAGCACATACAATCCATGATTCATTTCAGCTACCCTAATCATCTTCTTGCATGAAGAGTCATATATCAAACATTTATTACCATAAAAAGTTAAAAAAACATTTAAGATTTTGTCTGATTTTTGGAACAAATATTAGATTGAAAGCAAAGTTGGGAAAGTAAAGAATATTGGCGATGTAAAAATTTCGGCCAAACAAGATAGTACCAGCTAGATTTGTGGAAGCTAAAGTGTCATTTGATAATTTAATGTGTATTGGTTTAATTCTCTTCATGCGCTAAAAAAGGTGAATGAAGTGACAAATATGATCTATTGCTTTTGTGTCTAGGATTAAATTATTATGTGAATCAGGTATTGAGGGAGTGACATAAATAATACCTGTATTATCAGAGATTTTGGTGGTGACTTGGTTCACACCATGAGACTGCATGCTGCTAGATTTTTGGAGAAGAGCTAACAAAGCCTTGTGCTGTTCTAGAGTAAAAGACAAGTTCCCTTTTTCTGATTCACTATTGTACTCTTCATAAGCTATGGATTTTTCATCCTCTTCACCACCATCAGTTTGAAAATTATTCACAGCCCCCAACTGCATATGTGTGTGTGTGTGTGTGGGGGGGGGGGGGGGGGGGTTAGCCATGTGTTTTGAAGCATTGATAAACTCCATGGTTGATTCATTCCACGATGAGTGCATACCTTGTTGCATCGACCTCTACCTCTGTCACCATTATATCTTCCACCTCTACCACGCTGAGAGAAATATCCTCTTCCTGAGGATCGATAGTTAGAAGTAGCAAGAATCTTATATTCATCATGATTGAGTAAAAATTGTCTTTCTTGGTGGACAAGTAATGAGTAAGCCTTGCTAATGTTGGGTAAATGTTCCATTAACATGATATGTGATCTTACAGCGACATATTGGTCGTTCAACCCTTTAAGATATATAACGACTAGATCACTATCCCTATAGGTGCGCATTTTCTCAAGCTCTTTACAGTCATCTTTGTAATTATTATTGGGAATCAGACGAAAATTATCTAACTCTTGCCATAACTTTTTCATCTTGGTATAATATGTTGACACATTGCAATCACCTCGTTTCAAAGTGTAAATCTCTTCTTGGAGATTAGAGATTCGAAACACATCACCTTGATATAATCGATCTTTGAATTCTTTCCAAATTTTTGCAGCTGTGTCCATCCATAATATGCTTTGTGAAATTTAGGGCTCGACAGAGTTACTGATCCATGTTATAATCATGGTGTTGCAACGATCCCAAGCAATGGAGTCTTTGTCATCATCAGAAGGATGAGGTAATGCACCATTAATGAAGTGCAATTTGTGCTTGAGTCTGAGAGCAACTGTCAGAGTCCGTGACCAAGAATGATAATTGAGACCAGATAATAGAGAAGTAGCAAGAACATTACCATGATTCTCATTTGGATACATGAAATAAGGATTGAGAATGTTAGTTTGGTAACCTTTTGTTTGATGATGAACTTGAGAAGCGCCATTGACGATACTGGTTGAGCTTTCTTCAGCCATGAATGAATGAATCTTGGAAGAGATTCAAGAATGTTCAAAAAAAAAAAAAAACTTTTGAAGGACAAGATGAGAATTATGAACCAATAGAATATGCGGAAGCTAGTGGTGGATACTAGAATTGCTCATGATACCATGTGAAAATCAATGGTGATTCGCCATTGTTGAAAAAAAAACTTGAAGAAGAAGAAAAGTGGAGAAAAAAATGCAAAAAGTTTTATTAGCTCACAATTTAATTATTACTAAATAATGAATCCAGCTGAATCTATGAAGTAACTAATATCAGAAATCAGTTGCAACAATTATTACTTAAATGGCAAATAACCGAATATTAATTTATCATAGTTCCTTTCTCTTTATCTTTTTTTCACAGAGCAAGCCATTTTTAACTTGAGAATACACATCACATGGCCCCCATATGGAGTAAATATTGGGCCTAGACTACATAAATATCGATGGGCTGCAATTGGACAACATGGCCTAAAAATATCTAAGATTGAGTTGTTAATTGAAACGTGTACGTCCGAGATTCAAGAGACACAAAAATTTCAAACAATGACGCTTGACCTTCTCTAATCCCTTCCTATAAAATTAACAAAACCCATTTGTCCACCCTATCCGATTCCAACAACCTAATCAAGTGTCCATAACGTTTTCTCCGATCTACCATCTTTCTCGAATTTTCAACTTGATTTTTCCATGGACTAAGCTGAGTTCATGTTGTAACCATTTTGATGTCATAGGTTTTTGGTTCTGATTCTCAAATCCCTTAATTTACCTCTGAGTTTGTCTTCTTTGGATTCAACGTTGTTTCGTTTTGTTGGGTGTGAAACTGTTTGGAGGGTTTCGAAGAGCATATAATAATGCCTTCGGTGCCTATTGAACTTCTTCTTCGTCATTTGGTTCCTTTTGTCACTAATTTTTATTATGGATCTTTATCTCATCGTTTGAAACCTCTTGAAAAAAGTGATAGGCGTGGTAATCTTAGTTAACATCAAGACTTTCGTTTCTTTCATCCTCCCTTTACTGTTGTTTTGGTTTTATATTATTATCCTAGTTGTTGTTGTTGCTGTTGTTGTCGCTGTTGTTGTTTTGTCATATTCGAGCTACTAGTTGATCGTTTGAAGAATTGGCTGAGGATCTAGTGATTTTCTTGTTTTGTTACTGTTTGGAGAGTGCTAAAGCTTCAAACTTGTTAAGGTATTTTTTGTGTAATCATGTTCGGATGTTTGTTGTATTGAAAATCATGTTAGTTTTGATCAGATCTGATTCATAGTGATTGTGTGATCATTTAGCTAACATAGTACTATGTTGAGTATGAAAATTGTTCATGGATATGTTGGAATGGTGCATGTTACTCATTTGCATAACATGGGTTATTGATAGGCTAGTTAGGAAGAAAAGAAAATGTGTTTTTACCTATAATCATTTACATATTATGAACTGCAGTTTCGTATCATGTAAAATTTGCTTGAGTTTGTGTTATATATTGAAGTTCTAATGTTACTGATTTGTATTTCTATTGGATAAGCTTTTCATTGTTTTTAATGCAGAGTAGTTATAGTACCTAATAGGTTGATAGATTCGATGGAAGTGTGTTCTTCGGTTAATGAAAAGCACGAGAACGGCGTAAGTAGTCTTGAACTCACTTTTAGTGAGTCATTACTTATACAAGATGATGAAAAATCTGAGTATACATCTAAGGAGCATGAAATATGCAATGTAGTTGAGGAAAACTTGTGCGAGGATATTAAACCGAAAGAATCAAAACTCAATATGGTGTCTTTGAAAAAATCGGCAACCTTTCCGATTCCTCGTGTGGTGTTGCCTTCAAGCAAATCTGGTGAGGAGGCAGCATCCGTTAAAGAATCACGTTCTGAGCATTCTGCCCATCAAGCTTACTCCCGTGCAATATCTCTGCCGGTAAGATTCTTGTGTTACAATGTTAGTGTTAATAATGTTTGGACAATGAAGATTTGGTTCTGTTTAATGTCAACAGTTTTCTTTTTCTATCTGATATACATAACAGGCCCCTTCGCAACTTAAATCTGCAATGAAAGGTAGTCGTGATAAAAACGGGGAAGGACATGTGAAATTGACCGTGAAATGGGCTGCGGATGTGTATGATCCAATACCCACATTAGTGTCGCATACTGTCAAAAACAAGAAACAACCAAAATCGAGGAAGAAGAAGAAGAATGATAAGAAAAGTTTGAAGAAAGGTAACAAGGGAAATTCAGCCAGAGGGGGCAGTGGCAAAGACAAGAAACAGGCTGGCAATCTTAGTGAACATTCTGATCTGTGCTATCAGTCGTCGGATTCTCAAGTTATTGAAGGTTCTCCTGATTTTGCCTCTGTTGATGTTTGTAGCCGGGATTCAAACTGCGGTGCTAGTTTCTTGAAAAAATCAGTTACAGAAATGCATTACTCTGTCGCGGAAGCTCAATGAGTAAACTATCTAGAATGCTTTATGCTATTTCCTTCAATGTGCATAAATAAAAGTATGTTTGTTAGCTTGTATATATATGATGAAAAGACTGGGATTGTATGGTGTGAGATTTTTGTACCCTTCAATGGCAGTTTGAAACTGTCTTTTGCTCAGGAACACATTTTTGTTTGTAATATGTAACAAGTTTGCGAGGCTTTCGCAGTTTTCATGCAAATCTGACTTATAATGAAATCGTGAATGGCAGGGTTTGCATTTCTTTTGGTTAATTTGACATGCTTAGCATGTTTCATGAACGAAACCAAAATGTTTAGTGAAATTCTCCTACTCTTCCAAGATCCTCTCAGAAGCCCTTTAGAAATCTAAATATTCTATTATGTTTTGATATTGGAATGTTTTTTGGATTCTGAAGTCTGAATATGCAAAACGTACATTTGAACTCTACAATCTCAAATACACTTTAGTTGGCCGGTATCACATATTATTTTTGATGTGGTTTAACGTTGTTTTTTTTTTCTCTTTAAAGATACACCATTGTTGTTTCATTCACATATATGTTTAAGTTTATAGATTTAGTCTTCAAAACCATAGTATAATGTTTGATGAAGGCCCCATTTTCAAATATTGTTTTAATCTTAAAACCTCACTTATGATAGTTACAAACTTGGTGGTAGAGTGTTTGTAGGTATCCTTGTCGTCGAATCTGTGGTAGTGTTTGTAGGTATCCTTGTCGTCGAATCTGAGTTTGAAAAGCATCGTCGAATCTGAGCTTGAAAAGCATCAAGACCTTCAACGAAATCCATCATCAAATCATAGCTCATTTTCATTAAGGGAACCCATAAGGTCCATATTAGATTATTTGTGGGAATTGTTCTGTAACATTTCCACTTGCCTCATTTTAATGGCGAATTTAGACGACACATTGATTGGGGAATCATTGTTCTGAAATTCCCATTTTCTATTTTGGTCTTCAATCAGTGGGACGATATCCAATTTTTTGTTGGGGTCTTCAATCGACGGGACGATATCCACACTCTAGCCTGCGTCATGTTAGATGAGAGTAGAAAAAGGGTTTAAAGGGGAAGAGTGGGAGTGTTTTCAAAAAATTGCGAGCGGAAGGTTTAATGCGAAAATATAAAAATTATATTCTTTAAAATTTCGATCACGTTAACACTAAATCGTTTAATAAACACCAAAGATGAATATGATAAAATACTAGATATTCAATTTATTTAAATGTATAATCCACGAGGTGTATTCAATATTGAAAATTCTAACTTCAATTGTTTCTAAGAATATTAATCACCAACTCAACTTAATAAGGTATCAAATTCCAACTAAATCGCTATAAGAAAATTCTAACTTCAATTGTTTCTAAGAATATTAATCACCAATTCAACTCAACAAAGTATTCAATTCCAACAAAACTTAATACTTATGTAATAAATCGCTATATATTGAGTAAACAATAAACTACGCTAAAATGGAAATACATGCAAGAGAGAGAGAGAGAGAGAGGGAGGGGGAGAAAAAGAGATGACACCGAGATTTATATTGCTTCGGTGTTTGTCGCTTTGCCTACATGTACTCTTCAATGGTTTTCCATTGGAACCCACTTTGTTCATTTTTATTTATATTTGTAAGAGTTCATAAAATCACCAATCCACAATACAACTAAGAAAATTAGAATCTCCTTACTGGATCTTGACTTGTATATAACGCAATGTCAAACTCTTCTACGTATTTACTCGATTAATGTTTCTTTAATCTTCCAATATCACCAATCTGCTCTAAGTTTTCGTGTGTAGCAGTCAACCACTGGATCCTACCAAATATTTGAGCGAAGATGTGGTTTAGTGTTATTTTTTTCTCTTTAAAGATACACCTTTGTTGTTTCATTCCCATATATGTTTCTTGTAGTGTTTGATGCTTTTTGTTGGTCAAACATATTATTCTTATCATCTATATTTTGTAATTTTTTAGAATAATATGTTGATAAACATAGGACATGAAGGGGCGAGAAACACAAGAAGGGGGGAAGGGGGAAAGGGGGGTTGAATTGGGTTTCACCAAATGTTATAGTTTTCTAGAAATTCAAACTTCAATGCTAACAAGAGAATAAAAATAAATCGACACAATTATTTTTATCCTGGTTCACTGTTAACAAAGTTACTCTAGTCCTCCCATCAAGGTGATTTCGCCTTAGAAAAGGACTTAATCCAATAATCTAGAAAGATTACAACCTCTAAGTGTTAGAAAACAACTTAGCCCTCTCAAGTATACAAACTTACGGCTTAGTCACTTGAGGAATCACCACTTTGAAAAGTGTTACAAATGTGTGTACAAAGAATTGCTTCTAAACAAGCAGTTTACACAAGTTTAAATACAATAACACAAAAGTGTTTTCTAGCAAGATATGAACAACAGTTCCTTGCTAACATACAAAACTATCTTAAGAATAATCTCCAAGAGATTTGCAGCGTATCAACATGAGTTTTGTTGAGCTTAAAAGCTTATTTTAATGCTTCTATCTTTTTCTTGTAGAGCAACGCTCTATTTTGGTTGAGCATCAAGCATCTTCTTTTTTAGCTTACAACTTGGTGCTTTGCTTCCGCTTTGCACACATACTCTTGCGTTTTCTTCAGCTCTCTCTTTTCGTCTTTTTCTTTTTTTTTTTCCGTTATTTTATCTTTTTCATCTCTATGGCTCTTCTGGCTCTTCAGCTCTTTTGCAATGCTACAAAAATTTCCTTTTATAGCTTGAGAAATAGATCCGTTGGAGGGTATGATAGGAAACAAATTCCAACTATAGTTTCCCAACGGTCACTTGAAGGAATTGTCAACATCATAATACAAAAGAGCTGTCATTGCGCCACATTTTCTAGGTAGAGGTCACAAAGTACTTTTGTACTTTTATATTCATTTAAACACATAATGTAACACCCCAACTTTATTCAAATATTTATTTAATTAATTTAAATATAATATTTGTGAATTTTCGGTGAATTTTGGTGGTTGGTGTCGATGTCGGTGTTGTGGTGGAGTTTTGTTTATTTTAATTAAATAATAGTATATAATATGAATATATTAGTATTATTATTAAGGGTTAAATAAGTATTAGGTCCCTGAAAATAACCCAACATTCAAGTTTGGTCCCTATAAATATTTTCTTCAAGGTTTGGTCCTCCTAAAGTTTTCCGTTTGTAACTGTAGTCCCTCCCGTTAGTTTTCATTAACGGAAGATGACCTGGCGTGCCACATGTGTAACCATTCCTTGCCAACTGTGTTTTATTTCATTGACCAGACAGAGACCAAACTTGAATGTTGAGTTATTTTCAGGGACCTAATACCTAAATCCATAATTCTTTCAAAAACTACCAAAGGTCCCTGTTCTTTTCCATCTCCATAACTGTCATGTACAATAGGTCCCTGTTCTTTTTTAAGAATGCAGTTGTATCATAAGTGACCCAATGGGAAGAACAAATAAAACTATCCTACTGCCAGGTAACAAGAAAATTTAAATCAGCAAGAAATAAGTAAAGCTTAGTTTAAGAAAAACAATTGTATCTGGAGTTCAAAAATATCATGTATGGAAGCACAATCAAACTCACAGTTGTCAACTTATAGTAAAAAACAAAACGTCATGGTCAATATGTTGACTAAAATGGATCAAATATGAAACAACTTGGAGAAGATATAGACGTTAGATATGAAGGAAATCATTCATCACAAACTTTTGAAGGTCTTGAGCAGAATTTTCATGATGACATTATTAAGCTGACTAAAGAACAACAAGATGTTGAAGATGCAGAACATGCCATGCATAGAGAGAGGTTAGCGTTAAATGTTAACAGTATTATTTTTCACTCGGTTCTTTAAATACCCAAATCTTCTACACAATTGTCAACAAAACCAGATTCACAAATGCCTCGTACTTTCTCTACAACAACAACACGAGAGCAACATGGGCATTTCACTAAGATGGTTTTTTCAATGTAATTGCAACTTGAGGTTTTTGTCATCATTTGTGTGAATAAACTTAGTACAAAGTGCATTCAAATGCGTGTGTCGCGTCTACTTTTGTGTTTGTGAAAGATACCTTTATCGTAGGGAGCACGTGTCAAGGTCCAGTTGAAGATTCCTCGTATTCATCAAACTTCTTCATTTGATCCAAATTCAAATTATCAAGTCATCTTTCTCATGCCAACAATCAAACAGGACAAAAAGAGTTTGTAGAATTTGTTTTTGAAGTCTTTGGTTGTTTGCTTTTTTCTTGATCTCTTTTTCCCGTTTTGAACTTGTTTTCCAATGTCCTGAAAAGTTGCTCGTGGGACAAGTCTCTTGCTCTTTACTATTACATGTTTTGCTTGAGACCGTCATCACCATGTTGTAGGCTGCTAATTTCGACGCCAAGATAATGGTTTTAATGAAAAGTTAACAATTCGACTAGAAGGTTTTGTGATGGAGAATGCTAGTCGAAGACCAATGGCGCTCAGGGGAAGCGTTGCCAGATTTTTCTAAGTGTGAAGAATACTTTCGACAAAAAAGAAGAAATAGGCTCCTTTTCGACGGGTGTTTGAAATTCAAAATTCAGGAGGGAATTCCGTTTTGAAAAGGGATGCGTGGAACGCATCTGGAAGACGAATACATGCAGAATGCCATCTGTCGTCATCAAGAGAAATAGCTGTTATAGTTGGTTATTTCGTTTGTATATAAATAGGGGGTCTTAGTGTTAGATTTCCGTGTGTGTTCAGAATTTGTACAAATCACTCAAGAAATACTCAAAGTAACCGAGAGAGAGAAAAGAGTAATTACTGAGAAAATGTATGTTTGAAAAACACCAGTTTTCATTTCTTGCATCTAAATAGAAGTTTAAAGTTCTTCATTTACAGTTTCTTTTTACCTTTCCGATATTTCTTACTTGCAAGTTATTTACGTTTGTTATTTATTTTAAGACAAAGGTTATCATTTCTGTCGAAAATACAAAGATTGATAAGAAATCACGATGAATTCAATAAACAAAAGGTTTTCTCATGAAAGTTACCAAAATTGTTAGAGCACACTGTCCTAGGATTTGTTTGATCGATCCTGTAAGTAAACTAATTTTACATAAATTAGGAGATCCGCGGTTGTTTGCGAATTTTCCAAGCAAACAAATTGGCACGCCCAGTGGGAGCGGCTGTAGGGGTGAATAAGATTATGGTCGATGGGGGAGCGGCTGTCAACTTGATGCCTCACTTTATGCTGAAGAAAATTGGAAAAGATGATTTCGATACCAAACCTCACAATATGGTATTGTCGAATTATGAAGGGAAAGTAGGAACTACTATGGGTGTGATTCAGGTAGACTTAACAGTTGGAACCATTACGAGGCCAACTATGTTTATGGTGATTGCGTCGAAAGCAAACTACAACCTTCTCCTGGGTAGAGAGTGGATACACGGTATTGGTGCCGACCCTTCGTCAATGCACCAGCGAATAACCATCTGGCGCGCAGACGGCATAGTCGAAAATATAGAGGCAGACCAAAGTTATTTTTTGGCCGAGGTGAACCAGGTGGATAAGAGGATTTTCGACAGGAATCTGGCTCACATAGCTCCTTGTAGCCCAGTCACCTTCGACATGACGCCAACGGATAATGCTTTTTGCTCATTATACCTTCATCCTACTCACGGGTTTCAGTGGGATAGGGAGGTAATTGGTGAAGAAAACTACATTTTTGGAACCGCACACATCTAGCCAACTGGTTGGGGCAGCGAATTCAGTGACAATGAGTGAGTCACTAATTCTTGAAAAGATCGCGGCTTACGTAGCCGAGAACAAACTCAAAGCGGCCTTAGAGGCCGAAGTAAAGTATATGGCTGTCGAAGCCAATCAAATTGAAGCAGATCGACAAGGTCTCGAAAAGGATTCAAATTGGGATCCTCCGGATAAAGATCAAGGTGATTTGCAGAATCAGAGGCTTGGCGCGATTTATGACAACGAACCGTTGGGCTTCGAAAAGGATCCTTTAGCATCAAATACCAAGATGATGGCACAACATCCACTTGAAGAAATCGACTTGGGATCAGGGGCAGAGAAGCGACCTACTTATATCAGCGCGAAAGTAAACCCCCAACTCAGGGTCGAAATAGTCCAATTGTTGAAAGAATTCAAAGATTGTTTCGCATGGGACTACGACGAAATGCCTGGGTTGGATAGGAGCTTGGTCGAATTAAGGTTGCCAATAAAACCTGGGAGGAAACCTGTGAAGCAGACTCCAAGAAGATTCACCCCAGAAATCCTCTCGAAAATTAAAGAAGAAGTCGAAAGACTTCTCAGGTGCAAGTTCATCCGTCCAACCAGGTATGTCGAATGGATTGCTAACATAGTTCCTGTTATAAAGAAAAATGGCAAGTTGAGGGTATGCATTGATTTTCGAGACTTGAATTCAGCTACCCCAAAGGATGAATATCCTATGCCAGTGGCGGAAATGCTTGTCGATTCCGCCGCGGGACATGAGTACCTTAGTATGCTTGATGGGTATTCTGGTTATAATCAAATCTTTATTGCTGAGGAAGATGTCCCAAAAACGGCGTTTCGATGCCCTGGAGCCTCAGGCACTTACGAATGGGTGGTAATGCCTTTCGGTTTAAAGAATGCTGGGGCAACATATCAGCGAGCAATGAATTCAATTTTTCACGATTTCATTGAGGATTTTATGCAGATTTATATTGACGATATTGTTGTTAAGTCCGTTTCAGAGAACAATCATATAGACCATCTTCGACAATCCTTCGAAAGGATGAGGAAGTTTGGTCTGAAGATGAATCCTCTCAAATGTGCGTTTTGTGTGCAGGTGGGAGACTTCCTAGGCTTTGTGGTCCACAAGAAGGGGATCGAAATCAACCATAACAAGGCCAGGGCAATAATGGAGGCGAAAGTGCCATCTACAAAGAAGGAGTTGCAGTCTTTACTTGGCAAGATCAACTTTCTTAGAAGGTTCATCTCCAACCTTAGTGGGAAGACGCAAGCCTTTTCTCCTCTACTTCAACTAAAGAAAGGAGATTTCGAATGGGGGAAAGAGCAGCATAATGCTTTCGACAAGATCAAGGAGTACCTAACGCACCCCCCTATCTTAGTGTCACCTTGTAGAAGTAGAAGTATGAGGTTGTACATATCTGCATCGGACAAGACTTTAGGGAGCATGTTGGCTCAGGAGGATGAGAATGGTGTCGAAAGAGCCATCTACTACCTCAGTAGGGTCTTGAACGATGCGAAAACTAGATATAGTGTGATTGAAAAGTTGTGTTTATGTGTGTACTTTTCTTGTATGAAATTAAAGCACTATATAAAACCGGTTGATGTTTACGTTTCTTCTCATTTCAACGTTATAAAATATATGTTATCTAAACCAATCTTGCACAGTCAAATTGGAAAATGGGCATAAGCATTGACTGAGTATTCTTTGACATATTTGCCTTTAAAGGCTGTCAAAGGACAAGTAGTGGCTGATTTCATAGTCGACCACGCTATAAATGAAGAGTCTTTGAATTATATTGAAATGGAACCATGGAAGTTGTACTTCGAGGGTTCTAGTCATAGAAATGGAGCTGGAATTGGGGTTCTTGTTATTTCTCCTGACAAAATTCCAACAAAATTCAAGTACAAAGTCGAAGGACTCTGCTCAAATAATGAGGCAGAATATGAGGCTTTGATAGCAGGACTTGAAATCTTGTTGGAATTGGGGGCAACTCGGGTCGAAATAATGGGCGACTCTGAGTTAGTCATAAAGCAGATAACAAAAGAGTACAAATGTGTTAAGGAAAATTTAATCATGTACTTTGTAATAGCTAATCGACTCTTAAAAAGGTTCGATATGGTTACGATTAGACATGTCCCGCGAATAGAGAATCAGGAAGCAAATGATTTAGCGCAGATAGCTTCAGGGTACAGAGTTTCAAAGGAAAAGTTACAGAAAGCCATTGAAGTAAGAGGAAGAATGGTGTCAGCAAGATTATCCCCGTCAGATTTGGAAACAATAAAGCTTGGATACGTTAACGAATAAAATTTCGAAATTTTTAACATAGACGACTCAATGACTGGAGATTGGAGAAAGCCTATAATAGAATACCTGCAAAACCCAACAGGACCAGTCGAAAGGAAAATTAGATATCGAGCTTTGAGTTATGTGATCTTGGGAAATGAACTATTTAAGAAAACTCCGGAAGGAATACTACTGAAGTGTTTAGGCGAATCAGAGGCATACATAGCATTGTCGAATGTACACAGTGGGGCATGTGGTGCACATCAGGCAGGCCATAAGATGAAATGGTTATTATTCCGACAGGGAATGTATTGGCCAACTATGTTAAAGGATTGCGTCGAATACGCGAAAGGATGTCAAGAATGCCAGGTACACGCAGGGATACCACATGTTCCTGCAAGTGAATTACATTCTATAATAAAGCCTTGGCCTTTTAGAGGTTGGGCTTTGGATCTAATTGGAGAAATTCGACCTGCCTCTTCAAAAATCCAGAAATTTATTTTGGTGGGAATAGATTATTTTACGAAATGGATTGAAGCCATACCCTTAGTGAACGTGGATCAAGAAGCGGTGATCGAATTCATTCGAAAGCATATTATTTACAGGTTTGGTATCCCAGAGACGATAACAACGGATCAAGGATCTGTTTTCACGGGAAAAAATATGCAAGAATTCGCGAAGGAAATGGGTTTCAGACTCCTCACATCAACACCTTACTACGCTCAAGCCAATGGTCAAGTTGAAGCTGCAAATAAGGTCATAATTGGCTTAATAAAGAAGCACGTGGGAAGAAAACCAAAGAATTGGCACGCCCAGTGGGACCTTGTGCTATTAACATTTGAAAACCTTCATTTTACAGTGTACTCGTAAGAAATTTCCTTCGTCTTGTTGCATGAAATTAAGAAGTGGTAAACTAGCCATAAATAACGAAGAAAGACCCAGAAGAAGATGAGTACCCAGAATGGCAAATCCAAATCCGCCTAACAATCAGAATGTTGCGAACAATGAAATACCACCCCCTAATCCTTCGACTGGGGGCAGTATGGCCTCAATATCAGTATCAGAGGCTAATCCATCAACAGCGGGTTCGACACCTGCACTTTCAACACCTCAGAGTGCACCTAGTTTTTCAACTATGGGACCCCAAATGCCTCAAATGACTCCCCCCTCAGGAAGTATGTACATACCCTTTATGTCTGGGTTTTCGATGCCACTAGATCAAGAGCAACCATATGGAATGCCAACTTCAGTAATGGCAAGTTTGCATAACGCTCCATCAGCATTTACAGACCCAACAATGAACATACCTTCGCCCTTACAAGGGTCCGGTTCTGGTGTGAACAATATAGGTCGAATTAGCCAGCCTTTAGGAACGGGGTACCAAACTTACATGCCAAACATCACCAATAACTCTGCGCAAGTGATCAGGCAACAAATGGATGAGAGTAACCATGATATGGTTCAGATGTTGGCCCAACAAATGGGGGGTTATATTCAATCCTTTGATCTAAAACACTACACAAACGAATCAATAATTGGAGGCACAGATGACGCGCATTGCTGATTTTTTCGGTGTCCCTCGACCTCCCCCGAGGGGACAGGAAGTTCAGATCCCAAGGGTAGCAGTCAAAGAATAACCTACTATAAACCAGAGACTAATAAACGTTCCTCAGGCAGACCTACAAGACCAGGGAGCAGTGGTCGAATCACCACGTGTCGAAATGCATGTCCAGCAAGAACCTGCGAGGGTGATAGTAAATAGGGGTCAAGACGCTGATGATATTGTGCAACAAATACGTTGTAATAACATGCCGGCGGAAAACAATTTAGCAGCCATGGTCGAAAGAATAATGGCTCGAAATGGAGTAAATGTAGGGCTGCAGAGGCCTAGTTACATATCACCATTATCTGAATATATATTGCAGGAAGATTTACCCCCAAGGTGGAAAGTCCCCAAATTCACTAAGTTTTCAGGAGACACGAGTGAATCGACGGTCGAACACGTGGCCCATTACTTAATTGAAGCAGGCGAAATAGCGCACAATGAGAACTTGAAGATAAAATATTTTCCTAGCTCTCTGACGAAAAATGCTTTTACTTGGTTCACGTCTTTGCCTGCAGGTTCGATCCATGCGTGGACCCAGTTGGAGAGATCGTTCCATGAACAATTTTACATGGGGCAGACAAAGATAAGCCTGAAAGAATTGGCTAGCGTAAAGAGAAAGTTTTCAGAACCAATAGATGATTATCTGAATAGGTTCAGATTGCTCAAGGCAAGGTGTTTCACACAAGTTCCAGAGCACGAGTTAGTCGAAATGGCCGCTGGAGGCCTCGACTATTCTATAAGAAAGAAATTAGACACCCAATATTTAAGAGACATGGCCCAATTAGCTGATAGGGTTAGACAGGTCGAAAGACTAAAAGCCGAAAAAGCTAGGGTTAATAAAAATAGGAAAGAAAGGGTGGCCTATGTCAGAGTCTGTGAGGAGGATGACGAAGAAGAATCGTCAAATTTCGACGAGCAAGAGGTAGATTTGGCAGAGTTAAAACAGGGCCCACCTTATGCCTGCAAAGTTTTGGCTCTGTCGAATGGAAAAAATCCAGCCGAATCGGAGAAGAACGACAAGTTCCCTAAGAGAACTTATACGTTTGACGTTACAAAATGCGACGAAATATTTGACTTATTGGTCAAGGATGGCCAAATGATAGTACCTCTTGGTACTAAGGTGCCTCCTTTAGAACAACAGAAAAAGAGAGGTTTTTGTAAATATCACAATTTTCGGGGTCATAAAACGTCTCAATGTTTCCTTTTCAGGGATCTAGTCCAGAATGCAATAAGAGACGAAAGGCTCAAATTCGGCGACAAGTCGAAGTCCCAGGCTAAAGTGGATTCAAACTCCTTGCAGGTGGTGGAAGCCCACTATGCTGAGCCATCCGTAGTAAACATGGTTGAAGTTGCTGAGAGCTTCGACAATACCTTGGACATGATGAAAGCTGCTGATGGTTTCGACCGCAACATGAATATGGTGGAGGTTGCTGAAGACCCCGCTGACAAAGGTGACTTGGTCGGAGACATGACTGATGGTGTGGACCGACCAATGATGGTCAAGTTTGCTGAAGATCTTGGCGCAAAGAGCATCGAGAACTACATTACTGAGGCCACTGAGGGCATCAACAACGAAACTACTGAGAGTTCCGAGAAAGTCAACAACGAAACTACTGAGGGTTTCGACAAAGACAACAATGAGACCACTGAGGGTTTCACCAAAATCAATAAAGGAACTATTGAAGGTTCTTACAAACAAGCTGCTGTTGGGATTCTCCTGAGAACCATGGAGGACCCAAAGGACAAAACTGTTGGATTCATTACCCCACAAGTTGCAAGGAGTCCACTCCCAAAGGTTCTGTCGAAGAAAATCTCTGAGGATTTCAATCAAATGAAGAAAGAGCATGAGTTCGATGAGGGCCTCACCTTGAAATTGAAAAAGTTGGGCATGGATGCAGAATCACCGGCCAATATAAACATGGTCGAAGTAACTCAGGACGCTGCAATGCAAGTTGACGAAGAACGTCGAAGGGAGGAGTACCAGAAAGTGGCTTACCCAAAAGAGGAAGAAAATCTGGCAGATTTTATTCGTAGATGCCAGAGGAAGAGGTCTGAGGTGATGTTGTGCCCTCGCTGTAGTGCTGTCTTCGACAAAAAGGCAACATAAAACTTAGAAGGAATAGAGAGGGCAAGAAAAAGAGGAAATTTGAAGCCTGTTGGAGAGAGGTTAGACCCCAGGAGAGGGAACCAAAACGGAGAGAGGTTAGGCGAAAAACGCCCTAACACGTTCAAACCAACAACCAAGGCTCCAGATGATAGGTGGGTGAATCCAATCCGACAAGCCCAGGGGCAAGGAAAATGGAAGGATTTTAAAGTACCGAGGGGATCCTCTATGTCATACAGAAAGGAAATCCAAAAGTCCAAAAGGGTGACTTACCCTTCTGAAAATTATAAGGCTAAGAACCCTATGACGAAGTCACAATGGAGGAGATACCAACGTCGAAAGAAGGCTGAGAGGGAGGCTGCAGGAAAAGACAAGCCAGAAACTAGCAGCAACGTTCAAACTTCGACCCAGATGGAAGAAGTGAAGCCTGATAATCCACCCACTGCTCCAGTGCAAGAAGCGCCAAAGGAGGAAGTAACCAAGGATGACGAAATGACAGATGATTTTAACTCAGAGTCAGAAGCATCATTTGATGTGACATGTAATGTCGTTTCAGTGCTCCCCAGGGAGTATGATCAAATTATGGAAATTGAAGAGGAAGAGGAAGCTTTGGAGGTCGAAACGGCCAGACACATGCCCGTTTGCTACTATATCATGAACAACGAATGCGTCGAAGAACAGAACACATTTTTTGAAAGGCCAGATGACTCAATGAAGAACCACTTTAAACCCCTATTTATAAAAGGGAAACCTTTAGTTTCGAAGGACCAAGTCTGGAAAATAAAAGTCTAGGAGTAAGAAAAGATTCCCAGACATTGAGAAATTCGTCTTCCAGAGATTTTGACTCAGGGGAAGTTTTCTGGTAAACCATGCAGGTCCAACCTTTCTATCAGCAAAAGGAGCCATGTTGGGCATAAAATTGTAACGTTTAGTAAACATCATAACATAGCTGGTAAAGCTTTGGTGGAGGCTCAGACCTTCGTCATGGGGCGTTAGTTGCGCCAAATGGAGGCCTTCGACTCTTTTGTCCCTTAGAGCAGTTGCGTCCACAGTTGACTTATTGGGAAGGGAGGCTTCGAAGGTGGCATTGAGCCATAATTGCAAGAGCCAGAAGGGTCCTGATAACAACATAGTTTTCTTCTCCTTAATATTCTTCAGGGTGGTAACCCTTTCGCCAAGAGATTCGTAGAGGTTCGCCAAAATCATCCCGCTAAGACACAACTGGTATCCAGCGTGAAGCTGATTTGCTATGGTGATGTAGCGCTTCGCCACTTGGAGAGATCTGGAGCAAAAGACGCATCTCGACAGCCAAAGGGCCAGGAAGGCTACATGCTCTTGATCGGATACTTATTTAGTCTCCTTATCATGATAGTTGGCAATGTAGGCTGTAAAAGTGGCTTTGTTGGTGTCGAAGCCTATTGAATCGTCGGATAGCAAGTTTGGATCATAATCGACTCCTAAGGGACTTAAGCCAGTAATGGCAGCTATGTCAAAAAGGGTGGGAGTAATCATCCCACAAGGAATGTGGAAGTTGTTATAAGTGCTGTCCCAGAAATAAAGGGAAGCTAGAAGCATGGAAGGACAATATCCTGGCCCTACTTTCGACAGCTGAATAAGATAATAAATACCCATAGTTTTCCAATCATTACTTTTAACCTTCTCTATTTTTTCCAACCAAGCTAGGTAGTCAGAGGGATCTTTCGACAAAGGGCAGGATCTAAAAATTCTAAAATTATACATATACTCTAAGTTTATGACTTCTTCAGAGGGGGTCCCTTGGCCATCCACTTTGGACTTTTTGTCTATAATTTTTTCCTTGTCAGTTCTAGGTCTAACCCCGTTCGCTATGGGTTTGTAACGGTGATAGGTTGGAAAAAATTCTTGTACTTTAGTCGGGTCTAATTTTAAGTCAGGAAAAGGTCCTAGCATGGCATGGGATTTACCAGAAATTAAGATAGGAATGAGTACCTGGGATTGATAGATGCAGCGTTTCTCCTCTTCATTGGGAGGTTCCAGAACATATTCTTGATTTCCCACCACCTTGGAACCAAAGATTCTTTCTACTGGCGCTAAGCTGTTGGATTTTCGGGAGTCTTTACTTGTGATTTTAGGAGTAGAAGATGACGCCATTGATGATTACAGAAGTAGAAGAAAATGGAGAAGATGAAGTGTGAAGGGAGTTTTTAGTTTGGAAAGTGAAAAGGGTGAAAAAAAAGAAGATTTTACTTATATATAGACAGAGGAATGGAAGCGGTTAGTATTCAAAAAATTTAATGGAAAATAGTGAAAGGATTGTGGGACACGTGGAGGTTTTGAAGTGGATGATTCAGACGGTGGCAGTTATGTTTTGACCCACGATCTGCTAGGGGTTAGAGTAGGGATGATGAAGATCTCAAAACGTGGGCTGAAAAGACGTTTAAAAAAAATCGTGATGATGATTTTAACACTTCCAACGTCTAGTCAGGTGAATAGTCACTTCCACGATCTATTGGCGTCGAATGGCATTGACAAAGAAATGTTTTTTTTCCTGTTGTCGAAAATACATTTCTTGGGGGGCAATTTGTAGGCTGCTAATTTCGACGCCAAGATAATGGTTTTAATGAAAAGTTAACAATTCGATAGGGTAATTCGACTAGAAGGTTTTGTGATGGAAAAAGCTAGTCGAAGACCAATGGCGCTCAGGGGAAGCGTTGCCAGATTTTTCTAAGTGTGAAGAATACTTTCGACAAAAAAAAGAAGAAATAGGCTCCTTTTCGACGGGTGTTTGAAATTCAAAATTCAGGAGGGAATTCCGTTTTGAAAAGGGACGCGTGGAACGCATTTGGCAGACGAATACATGCAGAATGCCATCTGTCACCATCAAGAGAAATAGCTGTTATAGTTGGTTATTTCGTTTGTATATAAATAGGGGGTCTTAGTGTTAGATTTCCGTGTGTGTTCAGAATTTGTACAAATCACTCAAGAAATACTCAAAGTAACCGAGAGAGAGAAAAGAGTAATTACTGAGAAAATGTACGTTTGAAAAACACCAGTTTTCATTTCTTGCATCTAAATAGAAGTTTAAAGTTCTTCATTTATAGTTTCTTTTTGCCTTTTCGCTATTTCTTACTTGCAAGTTATTTACGTTTTTTATTTATTTTAAAAGACAAAGGTTATCATTTCTGTCGAAAATACAAAGATTGATAAGAAATCATGATGAATTCAATAAACAAAAGGTTTTCTCACGAAAGTTACCAAAATTGTTAGAGAACATTGTCCTAGGATTTGTTTGATCGATCCTGTAAGTAAACTAATTTTACATAAATTAGGAGATCAGCGGTTGTTTGCGAATTTTCCAAGCAAACACATGTGCACAAATTTTGTAAAACTGAAGCTAGAATTTGAAGTCTCTAAAATTAAATTTTTTGAAATTTTATTAATAAAAAATTCATATATGAAAATTATTTAAATCAATTTTTTATTTGAGGTTTGTTAAAAAAATATAATAATATAAAAAATATTTTAAAAAAAGCTGAAAGGAACTAACCTAAAACATGTGTTTAATTATTACTCAATGTCATAAACCAATATGCAACATATATGAGGGACAAAGATGCTAAAATTTCAAGCACGCCAACATAAAAAGGCTCAAGATCATTTACACCTTGACCTTAAACACTACGAATGCAACAAAAACTTTCCCTGATCAAAGTGGAGTACTAGTAAATCTTATGAACAAAATAATAATACAGTTACTCCACTGAGAAACCTAGGTGGTCAAAACCCAGAGGCTTGAAGAACTTGCTCTTAAGCAGTCAAGACAGTTGATTCCGGTGACACCATCATTGCCTAAGGCTTTGGTGAGTAAATTTCCTTTTGAAAAATTAATTTATTGGTTTGAATTATAATAATTGGTCTGTTTGAAGTTTTACCAGGGCACATGATTTCCTAATGTAATTTTGCACTTGTGTTTGATCTTGTTATTGGGTGTTATTTAATGGTAAACAACTGTGTTGAAATTGAAAATTTTGGACAAGTACCTGAAATTTTAAAATTGATGCTTTACTGAGGGTGGATTTCTACTTTGTTTTGTTGTTTCTATCATGTCTACCAAACACTAATCAGTTTACTCTGATTTTTGTATGCTTACTCTGGTTTCCGTGTCACTGTTTGGCAACCATGATTGTTGTGGGTATCTGTCCTATATTAACATTGGTTTATGTAATTGAAATCTTTCTCATGTTTTCTTTGCATGGGAGAGTTACTGGAATTTGTTACATGTTTGTTTTGTCTTCTATTTGATAGCTGGTTGATATTTTGTCTTCTAATGGTTTCAATATGAATCTCCACCATTAGAAAACTCGTAGAACCTCAAGAGAGACTAGACTAAATGGAGGGTGGTGGATAGTTTAGTAATTGAAGATAAAGGATAGACCATGGAAAATTTTAGCCCAAACCATTGAGATATTTAGAATTAAATAAACTATCATTGGAATTAATTCATGACAAAAATATGTGTTGTTGTTTGAAAGAATTATGGATTTAGGTATTAAGTCCCTGAAAATAACCCAACATTCAAGTTTGGTCCCTGTCTGGTCAATGAAATAAAACACAGTTGGCAAGGAATGGTTACACATGTGGCACGCCAGGTCATCTTCCGTTAGTGAAAACTAACGGGAGGGACTACAGTTATAAACGGAAAACTTTAGGAGGATCAAACCTTGAAGAAAATATTTATAGGGACCAAACTTGAATGTTGGGTTATTTTCAGGGACCTAATACTTATTTAACCCTATTATTAATTTAAATAATATTAGATGAATTAAGGGTAAGATGGACTTTTAAGGTGGATTAGTGAGGGTATTATGGGGAGATCCTATTTTGGAAGCCAAAGGTTTAACAAAAAGGAGAATTTTGAGATTAGGTTTCATTTGTTGGCCAGAACGTGAAAATAAGGAGAAAGTGCAGAGCTCTGAGGAAAGAAGGAAAAAGGCGAGGATTCGTGAAGGTTTCCAAAGGATCGATAGAGAAAGCTCTGAATCGAAAATCTAAGGTATGAGGAGTATTGTCTTTCATTGTTTTCAATATAGAACGTGATGTGTTGAAAGTGGATTTTGAGGTTTTTGGGGTTTTTGAAGGGTTTATGAGTTATTGATGATTTAGAGGTATTTCTGAGAATCGATGATGGATTATTAAGGTTGATTTGGGGTAAAATAAGTCTTCGAGGCAAAAATCTTTTTTTTTATGATGTGTGGGTCTTGTATAAGAAAGGGATTTATGGGGTTTATGGGAACCTTGGGGATTTGTGAAGGTTTAGGTGATTTCGAGTTACAATAGTGAAATTAATCGACCTAATCGTTGTAGGTTTTGTGTCCTTAATGGTTATAATGCCTTAGGAATGTTGTAGAGATGTTTTTGGGCGAACTGAGGTTGAATTCGTAATGTATTGTGGGTCTAGTATGCTACTAATGCGTAGCAGCGATTCCCTACAATCGCTAGTTCGCAAAGAGAACGAAACAATCGCAAGGCGAATGTTCGCCTGGACTCGCAAAGCGAGTAGCGCAGCGAATGCGCGATAACTGTGATGATTCGGGGATGATTTCTGAGATGTGGTATCGTGGGTTCGCACAGCGAAGGTCCCAACGAAGGGCTTTGCAAAGCGAATGAAGTGGAGAAGGGAGGCAGAATGGGGGCTTTGTTGGGATTCTGGGATTCGCTAGAGCTTCGCAAGGCGAAGGTCCCAGCGAATGTGTTCGCACAACGAACTCAGCAGCAAACTACTGCTGTTTGTGAAATTTTGTTTATGATGCTGTGATGTTTTGAGATTTTGGTGCTGTGATATTTCTGATGTTTTAGTATGATGTTCTTGATGATATTGCGATGATGACCTGTGAAGTTTTGATGAATATATGATGACATGATTAACATGATGTTTTGGTGAATGATGATGCACACAATGATATTTTTGATGATGATGATTATGACGTTTGTATCATGCATTCATAGCATTTCTGTGACGATGTTAGGACTTCGGTCCAGTGATGATGGTGTTAGACTTCGGTCTATTTGTGGCTTCTATCCCATTGTGTGGATGTGAAGTGGATTATGACGTGCTTCGGTTCTTGTGTATAATCGATCCTATTTGACGGGGATCTTTGGAGGGTGATGGCCTAAGTGTCCATCGATTATGGTGATTGGTACCACATGCATGAGTCCTGTTATGCATTGCATTTATGTGGCATTTTTTGTGATTTATGATGACGTGTTTTGATGTTTGCCTTGTGATGACTCTGATGAAGTTGTATATGACGATGACGCCATTTTTATGCATATCTTATTTTATATTGATTATAATGAATTGTATTACTCACCCTGCCTGTTTGAATGTTGCCTCCATGTGGGTAACGTGCAGGTGATCAGGATTAGCTGTGGATGCTTTTGAGGACTTTTGAAGTTATTTGCTTTTGGTCGACTTAGAGGGTCTTTGCTCTGATAGTGTAACATCGGGTTGGGGTCGTTGAGTCAAACTATGTTGAATTTTATTTGGCTGTTATTTTATTGATTATTTGATAACTATGATTTATTTTAATAAACCCTCTTGTGGGATTTTTGTGGTTATGGTGGTTCTGCTTCCCTTTGAAGGCATTTTGAGTTATTTTGAGGAAAACTCGTTGTTTACGGAGTAAATGTTTTATTGTGAATTTATTGGGAAATGTGCACCCTTCGAGGTGAATTCTGATTTATTATGATTTTATGTGTATTCTGCTGCGATATTTTGTGAGGTAGAAAAGGGTGTTACACATAACCATTCTTGATCTTTTATCTTCTAACTTCTTTAGAAGATTCAGATTTATATTTGATGAAGCATGTGTAGAGAGATCAATACTTGTAACTTCAGAACCTAAGTCTTTAGAATCTCAGATCTTCGTTCAGCAGAACCTGTCTTAAGAGTCTTCAGCACTTGATCTTTAGAAGTGATTTCTTCAGAAACTTCAGAGCTTGTTCAGCAGAACCTCATCTTTAGAATCTTCAGAACTTGTTCAACACATACTTGTCTTCAGAGTCTTCAGAACTTTGTTCAACAGAACCTTGTCTTCAGAATCTTCAAAACATGAACTTAAGAAATGATCTTCATAATCTTCAAAACTTTGTTCAAAAGAACCTTGTCTTCAGAAACTTGTAGCGATAGAAACACATCTCTTAGAAAGCCTTCAAGGCTTACTTATAGAGTCATAACCAGAAGCTTTAGTACGAACGTTCTTCAGAACCGTTGCATTAAAAACATTCTTGAATTTTGACTTTATCTTTGTACACAACATATGTTTTTTTCCAGAGTGTTTATATTAGAGTCTGATGACGTCACACGTCTTTTTACTAGAGTCATATCCTGTTTAGCAAAAGCTACACACTAGACAGAAACCATAAAGTACCAAATTGTTCTCTAAGAAATCATGTGCAGTTATCATCAAAACTTAAGGCCAGATGCAAAACCACATTTGTTCTTACAATCTCCCTTTTTTTATGATGACAAACTATGTATTTTGATAGAGCAATTTATATAGGGTAATAACCATGAACCACAAAATCAAAGTTAAGCTTACCAGCTCCCCCTGAATTTGCTACTCTTAAAATTCATTTATGCTTGTTTAGAGTCTCCCCCTGATCCCAAGACTCACAAAATAATTTTGAAGTACAGATTATAAGAACAGAGAAAGAATACTTCTCAGAGACGTTACATCAGAGTCTGACTAGAATTGCCTGGTCTTCATCTCAGAACCTGGCTTGCTATCAGAATATGATTGACGCAATCAGAACCTGATTAGTAACTTGCTTGATGTGTCACATCATGTATCAGGACTAAGTTCTTTCAATATTTTGAACATGTCACCAAAAGGTGCACGAATATCATGTCTTCAGGAGATACAAAACTTAAACATTTCCTGAATGACCATTTCTTGATTGGCTATCCATAAGGTTCACGACCTTTGAAGTAGTAGAGTCTAGTTATCATGCTTTCAGATAGTTCACAACTTTGAAAAGCTTGATGTATTAGAGCATATATAGACATTCTTTTAGATAGACTTCTACTTCTGATTAATGAATGGGCAAAACCAATTCTTCATTGAATAACGTATTGCATTAGAGCAAGCTCATTTAGAGCATTCTTCTTGCTTATTTATCATATCCTCTGATAGCCTGTTCTAAAATACAGTGAACTTTTACAAAGTTCCTGATCAAATATTAAACACAGGTTAGAAGTAAAAGCATATTAGAACAGTGTTTGGGATCAAAGTTCTGAGAATAGGTATATCAAAATCATTTCACTTTCTTCCCCTTTGTTAGAAATAAAAAAGGTATAGCGAAATTAATAACAGAAATATTGATAAAGGATAAATGACCAAAATATAGAAGAATAAAGAAAAGAACCGAAAACTTCATTCAAATTATAGAAGGAGTACAGGAAAAACATGGTAGAGGAACAACAAGGAAAAAGAAAAAAATGATAATACAACCATAACCACTTAAACAGAAAACAACAATACCACAAGAAACAAAACATAAAAACCAAATGACCACAGACACCCTACAGAAGCCACAAGACCCAAAAGCATCCAAACACCACATATCCATCCAATAAAAAATACTACCAATCCAGCAAGCTTGTAACTACTTCATATCTTTCTTAAGCAACCGTAATATCTGGTCCAAGCCTCTTAGCCAAACCAATGATTTCAGCTTTATAGAAAAGTTCAGAAAGAACCCCTCCATAAGGTATGAAGGACTTATGCTGACTTCTGGAGATATTAACGGAGTCATTCAGATGGTTAAAGATAGTTTGAGGCAAATTTACCCGTATATTTTTCATCAGAAAGTAGATGAAAAGTCTTTCCTCATGGGACATAACATTTTTGTCTACTCCCTGAGGTCGAAACTTGGCCAGAAGAAGGTTAAACCAAGCTTTACCAGTGGGAAGAAGCCTCTCTGAATTATTGGGGTCATATCTGAGAAAGGAGGTCTTGTGAATGTCAATGAGCTTTTCAACAAAGGTGTAGTTTAGACAAAACTCGTCCACACTAACACCCGTTTAAA
Source organism: Lathyrus tuberosus (assembly GCA_022829125.1). Taxonomy (NCBI): domain Eukaryota; kingdom Viridiplantae; phylum Streptophyta; class Magnoliopsida; order Fabales; family Fabaceae; genus Lathyrus; species Lathyrus tuberosus. The sequence goes on along the minus strand of JALAZF010000243.1, from coordinate 5,697,845 downwards.
CACAACCGATAACTTCAGCAATCGATGTAGGAGTAATGATGAAAGCAATGTCATAGACACTGGAGCTGATGGATTTACCATCTTCACTCACTAAAGCATACTTCCAAAAAGCTTTCACCACATTTGGCTATGTGGGTCTATGCAGCAATGCATAGTATTTAGACAAATCCTATGTTTGCATGCTTAGGATGATGTCACGATCTGTTCCCTTAAGTCGAAGAAGATTCAGTCGTTTTTTGATAATGACTTCAAGTATTTCTTCATTTCCACAAAAGGTTTTGACAAACATGGTTGGTTGAAAAAGAGAGATGAGGATAAAAGTAGAAATAAAGAAGGTTTTGTAAAGGTGGAAGAGTAAGGAATGATTGTTTGAAGATGAAATGAAGGATATAAATAGAGGAAATAACGAGACAAATCAAAGCAATAAAGACAAAACATTTTATGACATACAGGCTTGAGACACGCAAAGCAATTAATGTTTAACCAAGAATATGGCTTACTATCATTTCCAAAGATAGTACCACATAGGAAACCTAAAAGCACGAGGCAAAAATAATCGGAATAGGAAAGGTTGTACTAAGATTTTTGTTATTACAATAAAGAAATAGGCAAAAGGGATACCAAAAGGTATAAGGTATTAGGTAACTGACAAAGATATAGGAAATAGGTAACAGTAAAGGAAATTAATTCTGACAAAAGATAAAGCGTGAAGACTTATCAACCTAAATCCAAGAGTCTCGTCACCCAATGTGTCACGTTAAGCACGAAGCGACGTTCATTAAAAGATAGTTGTTTTATAATGAATCACAAACTTTTCACTTTCCTGACAATGCATTAACGAAGTAAACTCTTCAGTTTCCAACAGTAAAAAACATTCTCAAGGAGGCATTCTGACCTTGGATACTTCAGGTACATTAGAACTTCACTTGTCAGAAGCCTCACATCTCAGAAGTAAAACTCTACGAATCAAGCATTAGAAACTTATTTTTCTATTCTAGAGGACATATATTCTGAGATACTCCTTTTCATTCTGGACATAGAACATAGTTCACATGTTGGAATGAGAACAAGTTTACTTTCACCAAGGAATTTTGAAATAGACATAAGAAGGGACTGTATCAAAAAGGTTTTAAGAAATAGTTCCTTTCTGAACATAATATCAAAATTTTAATCCTAGAATATAAAAATAGATTATTTGACAATTAAGTAAAAGGTAGTAAGAGTTATAAAAGTGTTACTCTCAATTATTTGGTATACTTCCAATTGACTCTGTATCTTGAAGATGTAGGTGCTTCTTCAGAATCAACACGCAATTAGCTTCTGCAATTGAGGACGTTGTTGATAATTGTCTCTAGCTTAACCGCCAGATTAAATTCTCCTCAGAAACTGACATCACAATAACTTCTTCCTTTATTCAGATCTTGAATGAGGTGCATATGAGTCCTTGAATATTGTATTGAGATAAGACCGTCTTCATATCTTCTTTGGTCTTCTCATTCTGATCGATGAAACATCTCTCCCGATGTTTGTTGTATCTAGATCATCAGAGGGAATTGAGTTTTCCCTTTAGTCTTCTGCTTCTGATCAACCGCTTCTGTCTTCACTATGAATTGTTTCTAAAAAGCCACTTGATTCAATCAACTAAATACCAAATCTGGATATAGAATACCAGACGCCATATGCTGAAAGAACTAGTTGAATTCTTCTTGCGTCACAAGAGTTCAAACTTTGACTAAACCATCTTCTTCAACAAATTCAGATATCATCATGAACATCAAACCACTAAACATTTCTTCAGAGGGTTTGAATGTTGATCTTGTTCTTACTGGCTTAGTCTTATCACCCAGAATCAGTACTTCAGAAAGTAAACATTTCTGTCTAAGCATTCTTAGAGGGGTAAGAACTGCGACAACTTCTGATTGAGCATCTTTTGATTTCTTCATCTTGTACTTCTTCAGCAACTCAATTACCTTCAGCATTTGAAAAGGCAATCTCCAGATTTGCAATCTTCCAATAAACTTCGGCTTTTAACTACCAAGCTTATTATCAAATCTGACCTCAATTTGATTCATCAGCAGAAGTACTTTAAAGCCAAGTACTTTGTAGCCTTTTGAGCGTTCAGAGCATTCTGATCAAGATACATCAAAATAGATCTGAGAAGAATTATGTTCTGAATAGCATGCTACCACTTCTTAGAAATGCTTTGTCACAATGATCTCATATATCATGGTTCTAGCCATTTCTTTTCAAGATCTGATTTTTCCTTTTACAACCGCATCTGGTTGTAAAGAACTAGGACATGAAAATTTCATTCTCATTAAATAGCTTCTCATGTTGTTTGTTCTCAGACTGGTTTACCAAGATTATTTCTAACCTTGAACATTCTCAGACAATAACTGTTGCACTTAGACAATTGAGAACACAGAAGGATTCATCCTTGTGTCAAGATCTTTCACCCATGTCTATCATGTGGTTACTAACAGTAACTGATCCAATACTTTATACCGTGGTATTTCACTAGTTCATATATGTCAGTGTGTAGAAACTGTGCAAGTAGTCAGAATTCTGGTAACAATGCCAGTGCTTTAACTGCACTACTGAGAACTTCTGCAACAGAGATAGTTTCTGCTGAATTAGAAACTACTTCATCTTCTAAAGGGTTCTTCTTCATCTGAGATTCCATTACCAGTCAATAATGCTGAGTTAGATTCCTTTTCTTCTGCAGTGTATTATGAGAGATTAGAACCATCTCATGTTGCCAGCCGATTGTCTAACCATTTTAGATCTATTTCCATGAGATATTCTTCCACAGTGATTAACTCATATGAATAGTATTGACAACTAATCTTATTCTGTAATTCTTGATCACTTTGACTTGAAGCCACTTTGGTCTTCTCGAATCTTCTAACGGAGGTGTTGTTCAGATCTTCTACAAACTTGAGAGTAGTTACCAAAAGTCTTCATCTAGACAGCAAGCTTCTGATAACTTTCTTCAAGTGATTTAACGAAGAGTAGCCTTAGTTCAGAACTCTAAGTCCTACAACCATGGTTTGAAAACTTAATAATAAGATTTCAACTGTCTTCAACATCCTTCATCTTGAAGTTTTCATGCTTCAGAATAAAAAAAACACAAGCATTTGTTTCCTTGGCTTAAAAGAGTTCTTAATGAGTTATTCTGAGAAAGTCAAATATGGACTTAGCAGTCTTGCTTTGAAAACATCTCATACTCAGTAAGAATTAACTTTCAGCAAACAAGGAACTTCTTGCTTTCTGATGATTCTTGTAATCCTTTTCCAATTGGTTATTCAGATTTTCTTTCAGTCTTTTACCAGCTTCACCTGAGGGAGATATGTAGTTATCAACTACCATATTCCAAATATCAGTATCACCTTCTAGGAAGAACTTTCTAGTTCAGCTTTCTAGTACTCAACCTTTTCACCAATAATGATAGAAAATAGAACTAAGAACATTTGAGACTGAAACAATAGGTGGTGGAGTAGAAACCATCAAGGTGTTTCTCAAAGCTCGTCAGGATCTTTATCTGACATGGTTAAGTGTTTGATAAACATCAATACCAGAACCAGAGATCTTATACCAATTGAAGGGACCAGAAACACAAGAAATGGGAGTTTGAATTGGGTTTTACCAAATGTTATAGTTTTTTAGAAATTCAAACTTCAATGCTAACAAGAGAATAAAAATAAATAGACACAATTATTTTTATCCTGGTTCACTGTTAACAAAGTTACTCCAGTCCACCCACCAAGGTGATTTTGCCTTAGAAAAGGACTTAATCCAATAATCTAGAAAAAATACAACCTCTAAGTGTTAGAAAATAACTTAGCCCTCTCAAGTATACTAACTAACGACTTAGTCACTTAAGGAGTCACAACTTTGAAAAGTGTTACAAATGTGTGTACAAAGAATTGCTTCTAATTCAATTTTTAATCCTAGCACACGATGACACAACGGAGACGGGAGTCTCACCCGGTGCTGGAAAATCAGGTAGAAGAGTCACGAGTGGAGAACGATGACGAAACCGCTATCAAGAATTCGGACATAGAAGATAACAATGTGAAACCCCAATCCCTAATTCAGAACGAGATCAAGACAACGGAGGAACAAAAATTGTGGGTGGATGTGATAAGCGATAATCGGAATCCTTCCAAAGTCCTAACTATGGAATACGTGGCGCCATCAATGGTGAATGGAAACATTGAAGTCGAAATAGAACAAGAGGATATTGAATCTGAACTGCGATTTTGGGATAATTCCATGATTCTCTATGCGGTTGGAGGTGAACTGAGTCTGAATGCACTGAAGACCTTCATCCAGAAGACATGGAATTATGTGAAATCCCCTGATCTATACTACCACGACGAAGGATATTTTCTGATTCGATTCAACGCACACGATGATAGAGAGACGGTGATGATGAAAGGTCCATACACTATCAGAAACTTGCCAGTTATTCTTAAAGAGTGGAGACCAGAATTTGACCTAAAGAAAGATTTATTGAGAACTCTACCAATCTGGGTTAAACTTCCACAACTCCCACTACATCTTTGGGGTGCTAAGAGCCTGAGTAAGATTGGAAGTGTGGTAGGAAGACCAATTGTGACAGATGAATGTACTGCGAGTAAACTGCGAGTTTCATATGCAAGGTTACTGATTGAAGTAGATATCATGCAGCCCCTGGTGAAAGAAATAGCAATCAAGAATCTCCAAGGAAATGTGGTGATGCAAGAGGTGGAATACGAATGAAGGCCAAAATACTGCAATAACTGCCAGAAACTAGGGCATAACTGTGTAGAAAAGAAGCAAATTCAACAATGGCGCCCTAAACAAAAACCGCCTGAACCAGTCAAGCAAATGGAATCCATACCTTCTACATCAAATACACTTCAATCTTCTTCTAGTGACCAAGAGGAACCATGGACAACTGTGAAAAGCTCTACTAGAGATAGAGGTAAGTCTCACATTGGAACTATAAATGTTAAATTTCAAACTGGTTCTGCAAATGTAAAGGCCCAATTTGGATCTGCAAATACTGTGAATTGCAATAATGGTTTTGAGGTTTTGGAGGTTTTGAATGATCCTCTAATACCTATAAATCTTGACCCATGCTAGCTTCTTGGAACATAAGGGGCCTTAATAAGGTAGGGAAAATGAGGGAGATTAGGTCCCATCTCCATGAGATCAACCCTACTATCACTGTTCTTATTGAAACTAGGGTAAAAGAGAATAATGCAAAAAAAATTAGAGACAAAATGAACTTTGATGATAACTGGCTGGATAACTATAAAGACCATAGCAATGGTAGAATTTGGATTCATTGGAACAAAGATAAAGTGGATGTTAGGTATGTTCAGAGTTCTAGTCAATATGTGCATTGTGTTGTGTATGATAAATCAGGGTCTCTTCTTTATTGGCTAACAGCTGTCTATGCCCATAATCAATTGGATAAAAGAAGGATCCTCTGGAAAGATATTGAACATCTGTATGGTAATCTCCAAGGGCCATGGTGTATAATTGGGGATTTTAACAATGTGGCTAAACATCAAGATAGAGTAGGAGGAAAGGCTGTGACATAGAAAGAATATGAAGACCTCCAATCTATGATGTGTAATACTGGTCTTAGTGATATGGATAGCATAGGAGAGTATTATACCTGGTCCAATAAACATGAAGTGGGTACTATTTATTCTAGAATTGATAGGGTGCTTGGAAATTCTGATTGGTTTATCAATTTCATGGATAATAGTTTGAAAATTCTCCCCCCTCATGTCTCAAATCATGCTCTGCTTCTTATTGAGAATAAAGATGGCAAAAGTAAGAGGAAAAAGCACTTCAGATTCAGTAATTGTTTGACTGAACTTCCTGGTTATGAGGATGTTGTTAAGAAGAGTTGGAATAAACCTTTCAAGGGTAGTCCTATGTATACATTATGGCACAAACTCAAAAGGCTGAAGAAAGATATTAAAGGTTTAGGAAGACCCCTCTCTGATGTAAAGAAAAGGCTAGAGAGTGCTAGAAGTGACCTCAAAGCTGCTCAACACTCTTTGAATAACGATAGGATGAACACCCAGATTATTGAGAAGATTAGGAATTTGACTGAAGAAGTTATTTCCCTCAATGAGTTTTAGGAAAAGATCCTGGTTCAAAGGGCAAAAATAGACTGGCTCAAAAAAAGTGATGGTAATAATTCTTATTTTTATGCTTCTATTAAATCTAGACAGCATAGTAACAACCTGAGCTTCCTTAGAAAGAGTGATGGAACCATTATGCAGTCATCCCAAGACATTGGTCAGGAAGTGCTTAATTTTTATGGCAATCTGATGGGAAAGGATAGTAACACCAGTGTCCACATTGATATTGATGCTATGAGACAAGGTACTCAGTTGAATAAGGAGCAAAGTGAAAGTCTTATTAAGGCTATTACTGAAGATGAAATTACTAAAGCCATCAAAGGTATTGGTGACTTGAAAAGTCCAGGCTATGATGGATTTAAAAAAGATGTTGGGATATCATTAAGGCCAGTTGGGATATCATTAAAAAAGATGTTGTGGAAGCTGTGAATGAATTTTTTGATACAGATCAGATGTATAAACCTCTTAACAGCACAGTTGTATCACTGATTCCAAAATCTAATGAAGCTAAGGAGGTGAAGGACTTTAGACCTATTGCAGGGTGTACTACTTTCTATAAGATAGTATCTAAAATCATGACAGAGAGACTTGGTAAGGTATTGTAGGATGTGGTTAATAAATGTCAGGCAGCCTTCATTCCTGGACAATTGATCCATAATCACATTCTCTTAGCCACAGAGCTGATTAAAGGATACACTAGAGAAAGAGGAGTTCCTAGAATTATGTTGCAACTTGACCTCCAAAAGGCCTATGATATGATTAGTTGGAATTCATTGGACTGCATTATGAGGGAGATGGGTATTCCTGTAAAGTTCATTCAATGGACTATGAATTGTGTAACTACTATTTCTTATACTTTTAATATTATGGGGGAATACACTGAGTTTATGCAGGCTAGAAGGGGGATCAGGCAAGGCGATCCCATATCACCTTTACTCTTTGTCATTGTCATGGAGTATATGGATAGATTGATGAAGAAAATGCACCAAGATCCCAACTTCAACTTCCATGCCAAATGTGAAACTCTCAAGATAACTAACCTAACATTTGCTGATGATGTTCTATTGTTTTGTAGGGGAGATCCAATCTATTTGAAGATGATGATTCATGCTTTTAAGATGTTCTCTCTTTCAACTGGCTTGGTGGTTAATGAGAGAAAGTGCAAGATTTATTTTGGTGGTTTGGAGGGGAATAGTGCAGCTGACCTGAGAAGTATAGCAGGCTTCCAACCTGGTACCCTCCCTTTTAAATATTTAGGGGTGCCTATTACCAGTAAGAAACTTGTTATTCATCACTATATGCCTTTAGTTGATAGGATAGTTAACAGAATTCATCATTGGTCCTCTAAATTGTTAAGTTATGCTGGTAGGATTCAACTTGTAAGATCTATAGCAGTTGCAATGGTTCAGTACTGGATGTGCTGTCTGCTCATCCCTAAATTTGTCATTAGGAAAATCAATGCTATTTGCAGAAGCTTTATTTGGACTGGCAGTGAGAATATCAGCAGAAAAAGCCCTGTCGCCTGGAAGAAAGTGTGCAGGCCTGTTATGCAAGGTGGCCTCCAAATTTTTGATCTTGAAGTTTGGAATGAAGTGTTGCTTCTAAAGTGCTTATGGAACATTTGTATGAAGAGTGACAACCTCTGGGTCAAATGGATACACATCTACTACATTAAAAGAAGTTCTGTGATGTCTTATGTGATGAAATCGAGCAGCTCCTGGATTTTCAATGCTATTATGCAACAAAGGAGTATGGTGCAGAGGTTCCAAACGAGCTGGAACAAGTCTGTTGATAGTAAACACTTTAAAACTGCAACCTTTTATTATGAAGCTATTGATGATGGAACAAGATTTCAATGGAGAAACATTGTTGGTAGTAATAGGGCCAGGCCTCGAGCCGTGTTTTGTATGTGGATGGCTTGTCATGGTTGCCTCCCTACTAAAGACTATTTGATGAAGTTTGGATCGGTCAAGGATAAAAAATGTGAACTATGCAAGGGGGGTATAGAAACCGTGGATCATTTGTTCTACAATTGTGCAAAGACCAAGGCCATTTGGAGAGCTGTGTTGAATTGGTTGGACATACATCATAATCCTACCCATTGGAGTGATGAATTAAAGTGGATCAATGGTAAAGCTAAAGGAAAAGGGTGGAAAGTAGCCTTATTCAAGATTGCTGCAGCTGAAACTATTTACCACACATGGAATTATAGAAATAGTATTACTTTTGGGAAGGATATAGATAGTGATATGATAGTAAAGAATATAATTGATACCATTGTGTATAGGGGGTGGCACATTGTAAAGATAAAAAAACACTTAGCTCACTACATGATGTAATTAGTCCTTAAGTGGGTTGGATCCTTTGGATCACCTTTTGTTTGAACTGTTTTTTTTTTAATTAATATATTTTCTATTTTGATTCAAAAAAAAAAAAGAATTGCTTCTAAACAAGCGGATTACACAAGTTTAAGTACAACAACACAAAAGTGTTTTCTAGCAAGATATGAACAACAGTTCCTTGCTAATATACAAAACTATCTTAAGAATAATCTCCAAGAGATTTGCAGCGTATCAGCATGAGTTTTGTTGAGCTTAAAAGCTTCTTTTAATGCTTCTCTCTTTTTCTTGTAGATTTGTGCTTTATTTTGGTTGATCATCAAGCATCTTCTTTTTGAGCTTACAACTTGGTGCTTTGCTTCCGCTTTGAACACATACTCTCGTGTTCTCTTCAACTCTCTCTTTTCTTCTTTTTCTTTTTTTCGTTATTCTCTCTTTTTCATCTCTCTGGCTCTTCAGATATTTTTCAATGCTACAAAAACTTCCTTTTATAGCTTGAGAAATATATCCGTTGGAGGGTATGATAGGAAACAAATTCCAGCTGTAGTTTCCTAACGGTCACATGAAGGAATGGTCAACATTATAATACCAAAAAGTTGTCCTTACGCAACCTTTTCTAGGTAGAGGTCACAGAGTATTTTTGTAATTTTATATTCATTTAAACACACAACCATTCTTGATCTTTTGTATTCTAACTTCTTCAGATGCTTCAGATGTATATTTGATGAAGCATGTGTAGAGATATCAATATTTGTACCTTCATAACCTAAGTCTTCAGAATCTCAGAACTTTGTTCAGCATAACTTGTCTTAAGAGTCTTCAGCACTTGGTCTTTAGAAACTTCAGAGCTTGTTCAACAAAACCTTGTCTTTAGAATCTTTAGAACTTGTTCAACACATACTTGTCTTCAGAGTCTTCAGAACTTCGTTCAACAGAACCTTGTCTTCAGAATCTTTAGAACATGAACTTATGAAATGATATCTTCAGAATCTTCAGAACTTTGTTCAACAGAACCTTGTCTTCAGAAACTTGTAGTGATACAAGCACATCTCTTAGAAAGCCTTCAAGGCTTACTTACAGAGTCACAATCATAAGCTTTAGTACAAACGTTCTTCAGAACCGTTGCATGAAAAACATTACTGAATTTTGACTTTATCTTTGTACACAACATATGTTTTCTTCCAGAGTTTTTAGATCAGAGTCTGATGACGTCACAACATTTCTATCAGAGTCAGATCCTGTTTATCAAAAGCTACACACTAGACAACAACCATAAAATACCGAATTATTCTCTAAGAAATCATGTGCAGTTATCGTCAAAACTTAAAGCCAGATGCAGAACCACTTTTGTTCTTACAGGACATGTGTCTCCAAGAGAAATTTTATAAACTTAGTCCTCAAAACCTTAGTATAATGTTTGATGAAGGTTCCATTTTCAAATATTGTTTTAACCTTAAAACCTCACCCGCTTATGATAAGGTACCCTTGTCGTCGAATCTAAGCTTGAAAAGCATTAGGACCTTCAACGAAATTTGTCATCAAATCATAGTTCATTTTCATTAAAGGGACCCTAAAGGTCCATATTAGATAATTTAGAGCTTTGTATGGGAATTGTTCTTTAATGTTTCCACTTGCCACACTTTGATGGTGAATTAGAGTGACGCACTGATTAGGGAATCATCATTTTGTAACCCGCATTTAGGATCTTCAATCGTTGGGACGATATCCATTATGAAACCCTCATTTTTTATTGGAGTCTTCAATCGGTGGTACGATATCCACACTCTAGCCTACGTCATATGACAACTTTGCACGTCTTGGGATGATCTACCCATAAACGTTTTGGCAAAGCGTAGAGCAGGAAGTTGGTGTTAATCACGTGTCATTTTAAGGGTTTCCCCTCCAAATGTAATATGTTACTCTTTTAAGAGGAAGAAGGAAGAAGAATTATCATGAAAGAAGGGCCATAACGAGTTTATGGAAAAGGCAGACATCCCTTATTTATGTAGAATAAAGAATTGATCAACGATGTGCCTACCCACCATATCACACTGCTGATAAGGGTGTATATGACTAGTTTCAACGTTCCTCATATGTTGGTGGATTGTGATATCATGTAAATGGAAATGTACAATACATTGGGACTTGAGCGAATTCCGCAACCTTATCGTTGTGACAATCTTTAAGGGTTTTATGGTTTCAACACAAAACCTTAGGGTATGTGGAATTACCAGTTATGTTTGAAACAAACGAACATAAAAGAATCATTAAGGTAAATTTTATGGTCATCATATGTAATTTTGCCAACAATTGCGTTATGGGTAGACCAACGATTGCATGGATATGTGTCGTATCATCAACAATTCACATAAAATTATAGTTTTACACTATTTCTGATAAGTGAAGTGTACTCAATACAGACTTAGAAGCATCTCAGTCTTGCTTTTTAGTCTTGTAAAATGTTGCTTGAAAACGTGTGATGTCACATGTGAGTATACATGTATGTTTAAAGTAGCAAGTGATAGATTAGTAAGGATGTCAAACCCACAAGAAGTTGAAAATAACTTAGATTGATTTGTAAAACTTTCTTTTGTAAATGAGCACAAACACAAATAAAAACAATTTATTGTTGTCACATGTTTAGTTTTTGGAGTAAACAATGGCAAAAACAGTTAATAAGAGTAGAATGAAGTCACTAATGGAGAACATGTTGGGCAATGACCCGTAAATATAACTTGTGTATTATGTGTACGTGATGTGTTATGTCATGCTAGAAGAGGTAAGAAAGTGATCTTGTGGTGTATCTCTACAACATCATAAACATATATAGTAAATCAAGGGGATAAATCTCTAAGTCTTGCTTGTAACTTTAATGCATGTAATGTTTTATTATGAATATCCTTTATGATTTTAGCTCTTTATCTCTAAAGTAGCTAATCTAGTGAATACCTCAATCCCACTATTTTCAATCACTTTTATCATGAAATCTTCTTGTTGTTGGATCTCTCACAACAACACGCTTGTATCTTTTCCTAAGTTGATCATTCCAAGAATAAGATTTATGATATTTTAACACATCACTTAAGATGATGAGAATAAAAATTACTATCACATCACTTAACACAAATAATTATTTGTATTAACTTCACACTGTTCAGCATAAAAGAGTTTAACTCAAGATGAGCTTAGTACATATATCAATATTGAATCCTAAGTTAAACATTCTTAAACATATAATGAAAAAGAAATGGAGACCTAAGAGTAACTTCTTTGTCTTCTTGCAATTGTTAGTCACCAAGAGACGACCTCTGTCACGCGAGATACTGGTAGCATACACTTAAGATGATGAGAATAAAAATCTCTCCACTTTGTTCATATCACTTTACTCACTGATTTTCACTAAGTGCTTCTTTCTCTGAGTTGCTGAACCTCTTTGCGTTTTCTCCAAAAGGTCCTTTTATAGTCACGTCCATCTAGAGTTTTTGGTGTTGTCTTGGATCACGGGCTTGAGGATATTTGTGAATTCTTTCCCAAAGGAATCAACATAATTCTCTTTAATTCTTCCATTTCCTACCAATGCAGAGGCAGGTACAATCAGCACGTGGGAGACAAAGTATCTTGTGCAGGGTAGTGGCGCATGCATTCAGGCGACAATGTTTTGCATTTTTCCTTTACAGTAGCAATGCGTTGTAGTGAGTGTACTATGGTGCAAATTTTTGTCCTATAGCGCCTTGCTCTTATCCATTTGTTATTTGAATCCAACGCACTCCATTCTGCATATGGGTGATACGTAAGCCCTATAACTATGAATGTCCACTCTTTGTATCTTTCATTGAATCCTCTATTATGCTCTGCTCTTTTTTCAAAGTTGGAGGTTAAAGCGCTATACATAACTATCGTGTCAGGACTCATCAGAAGTTATCTTTACACAAGTAACAAATACATAAAAACTAACAAACAAGAGCACATGTTGAGCTATTAATGATCTACTTAAAAACAGAAAAATACAATAAATTAAACTAGTAAATAACTTAATTAAAAGGATAAACTTAAATATTAAGGATTATAATAACTCACAAAATGTGAGCTATAACAAACTTGAACTATATGCTTGCCTAGAAATGTAACCCTCAAAGATAAAGAAGACAACAAAGAAACACACCCTTTAGATGCAAGAAAAAAATCAAACGGCCAGAACCAAATGGAAAGTTCGTCGAGATTGTAGTAAGGAGTGGCCCGAAGGAGGTAATTACTAATTACGATGAGGGCCGACTTGCCCAAGGTCGTGCAAGACCAACTTATCAAATACTAACATGTCATGTCTAATTTTTTTGCCTGGTGCATTAAAAAAGACTGACACCAATTCCAAGATTGCCTATTATTTGTTGGTTTTACGACAAAACATCTCATATGTGGCTCAACACCATCGCAAGCAATTGCCACCAAGAACATTGCTGAGAATGTCTTAAAGGTATTTAGATTCTATAATTTGAATCCATATTAAGGGAGTATTTGCATGGTTCAGGTTTTGATAATTTGAAATATGTCAATTCATTATTTTCTAATGTGCGACCTAGATTGCGCCCATACTTTATGTGGACTAAAATGTACATGAACTTGTATAAAATGATGTATTTGATTCATCTGCAGTTCACATAAAAAAACAATAAACTCTTCTTACTTATACCCGATCAGAATGAACTCTAACCTAATTGCAGTTTACTAAAACGATGGAACTCCTATTTATTTGTTTAGGATCAATGTCGATGTTTACATCGTTTGTAGACATGCAACTTCAAAATGATGTTGATGTGAAAACCATGTTCTTGATATTTAGGCAGTCTAGTACCAAGACTGATTGAGTTAGATGTTATCTTAGTCAAATCAATTTGTCCTATCTGTCCAAAGACATTTGATGAAATTACGACATGCATGGTTGAACCTGAAACAAAAAAAAATGGTTGAACCTGAAAAAAAAAAAAAAACTAATTTATCTTATCTATGTTCTTGTTTATATTTAATTGATGTTTTTAATTATAAGCAACTTATTTTTATATAAAAAAAAAACTAATTTGTCTTATAAATGGCCCTGGTTGTATTTAATCAGTGTTTTTAACTAGCATATTGTTGGTTTTTAACATGTATGTACCATGTTAAAGTCCAACTGATTTAATGGAATGGTTATATTCATTGTGTTTTTCACGAGTCCAATACTTTGAAATTCTAGAATCCCAGAGATTTAAAAACGCTCCAAATTCTTACATTCGAAAAACATTTTTGTCAAAATGAAAAATTTCTTAGAGATATAAGAGGTGAGAAAAATAGTGTAGTTTATCGGTAATTCTTATCTTTGGTATTCATCCTTGTCTAGTCTTAGTCCATTATGCAATTGTCTAAATTATGCGGACATGCATGATATTCATGTGACTATTGCTGTTATTAATCGAAGTGACTAGATTGGACACTCTTCATACCATGTTCCAAATTTCATAAAAACAATATTAGAGTTCTCAATACTGTCAAATTCATGATGCTGCCAATTGATCTAGAAATTGCAAGCTCCAGGAAAAACTCAATAGCAGATATCTGTCAATAATACAAATAATCGGGAAAAGTATGGGGGAAGTTCATATCACTTTCAATAAAGGAAGAACTAGTTTCCAATTTAACATCAAAATTTTCAACAACATTAGTAATGCTCAACTCGAATAATAAATTATCACTGATTAGTACCAAAAAAAAAATCAGAGTATAGTTGGTTATGTTGAATCATATGGTCCTTAAAATATTACCTCCAACACCAATAAGAGTAATCAATCAAGTTTCTTCAATCATCAACCACACCATCCAACGGTCTTATTAACTGTGAACCCTGTTTGAGACGGCTGAGATTCTGATTGCTGAGGAGGTCGAGGTTCTCTTGGTTTGGCAGGATCAACAAATATAACCCATCCATCCAAAAATTTAGCATTCATTCCTTCTCTTGCCTTCTCAGCTTCTTCTACAGTTGCATACGATACAAATGCGAACCCCTTCGATCTTCCAGACGCTCTGTCAATTATCACCTTAGCTGTATAATCAAAATGATTGATGGTCAAACACAAAACACATGAATCAAAATAAGGATATTATAATCAAGTACTGCCAAACACAATAAAATAAAAAAGCTCATTGCTCATTATTACCTTCCTTGAGCTGCCCAAAAGGAGAAAATGCTTCAGTAAGCTTTTCATCCGTTGTCAATCTCGAAAGACCTATTCAAAATTACAAATACAAGAAAATAAGTACACTACCATATAACATTATTGAAGCATATGCCAAATCAACCAAAAAAAAAACAGGCTCGTTCTAAGTTCACACTAGTGAAAACTAGCCGGACATAAGAGTAACAACAACAACAACGAAGTTTTATCCCACTAATTGAAGCCAGATACATGGATCAAACTCCGTCATAATGTCATCACACTATTAAATATTTGATCCATATCATAGAAATTCAACAAAATTTTACGTTAGCCTCAGAATGCCTAACACAACCCTCTCTTTTTATCCTGTCATAGGACCAACTATGCATAGCAAAGCTATAGCCTGATATAAGGGTAACCTATAACAACTTATTGGCTGCAGAAATTGATTAAATTAGCATAACTATACCAAGGTATACCAAACTAGACATTAAGGTTATTTGACCTAAAGAGCTTCGTGTACAATTTTTTTCTCTCCAATTTAACAATTTTCAGTTTCACAGTATTTTGCAGCCAAATCAACGTGTCTTCCACAGCTTTTTTTCAATTAAAAGATGGAGTTTCATTAGATTGAAATTATGATGCAAAGAAAAGATGAAAAAATATATGGAAAGGTTAGTATTTGGTTACTCACCGCTGACGAAAAGTTTGGGCGAAGTGAGAGTTGAATTGAAACGAATCGAAGTGAAGTGAGAGTGGGAATTGCGAAGTAACCGCTGAAATCCAGAGACAAATGCCATCGACCAAGTTGGATTCGGACAGAGGGAGATTTTGAGGTTTTACGGTGACGAGGATGTTAAAACCCTTCCAGCTTCAAAATGATGTAAGACCTAATAATATTGGACATAAACCCTATGCATTGGCGTAGTGGAGGCTTGAGTCTTGAGAGTTTGTTTCTCTTAAGAGTTTGTTCCTCTTAAGATTTTAGGTTCGAATCTTACTAGGTGCAATCAACCTTTGTATGGGTTAGTCTATACGGAATTTTACTCCAGCTTTAAACGGGACCCCCCGCTAATGGACGGTGGGATTGGTCATTCTTGGATTAGTCGGTCGGGGCTCCCGCTAGTGAACGGTGGGATTGGTCCTTCTTGAATTAGTCGGTCGCAAAACCGAATACCAAGATTTAAAATAAAAAAAAATATTGCGCACAAACTATTCTTAATTGAAAATTGAGTACAATTGTTTACTATTATTTGAATTTTTTACCCAAATAACCCATTTTTTCAAAAAAAAATCTAAAATATCTCATTTTTAAAAAAATATTTCCAAAGTATTCTAATTAGGGTTTCTATTTACCTAAGGGCACCATTTCAATTTGCGACTCTTTGTTAAGGGCTAAAGGGTGTCGCCAATTAGATTGGAGACACCTCATGCAATCTTTAATCCAATTGGCGACTTGGTTAAAAAGTTAAAACCCTGTCGCTAATTCATCTAGAGACATAGTGCATTTTGTAAATTTTTTGCCAAAATTAAATAAAATTATCATTAATTAAATAAACTATTACATAAATTAATGTTGGCGACCGAGTGCGGCATAACGGCCACCGGTTCCACATCCCGTAGGCACCCTAACTCTTTGCACTCGTTTCCCTCGTTGTTGATTCACGCCAGGTGTTTGAGGAGTTGAAGTCTTAGGAACATTCCCAGATGGTTTCCTAAGGATTTTTTTTGCATTTCCATGAGGTCTTGTGTGTTGAGGCTGAGCGTGCGACCCATGCCAGAGTAGTTCGGATGTGATGAAGGGGTCATTGCTGTGCGACCTGGACGATTGAAGGGGGACATTGGTGTGAAGGATTCGTTGGTGAAAGGTTGAAATAGTAGTGGTGTTTGAAAGCCATAAGGTTGTTGAGATGGTTGAGTGTGTAGGCTATGGTATGATGTCAGAGCGTTTTGGCTATAGAAAGATGTTTGGACGTTATGGCTATGGTATGATGTACACTCATTTTGGTTGTATCTTGATGTTGTGTTGGAGGCATAGCCATATTGGGTTCCTTGATAATAATCATTTTGTTGGAGATGGTACAGGGGACGTTCTTGGTATTGTGGTTAGGTGTTTGGCATGTTTGGATGGTTAATGGGTTGGTAATTTTGTTGGGTAGTGGTAGTGAGTAACATGGCCTTCCAGGTGGGTTAGACGTTGAGGTTTCTTGTGTGTAGGTGGTTTGGAGTGGGTCGTATAAATACATATCTTCGGAGACAAACCCAGTTGCAACCGATTTGTACCAAGTCATATAGTTATTAGTTGGTATAGACGGGGTTGCCATCACCGGGTCATGTAAGATATGGTTACTGCAGTTCATCCATTTACGACGCTCAGATTTTGTAAAATTCTTCCAGTCGTTAAAGTCCCATTGATCATTAACTCTTTTACATCTGTAGTATTGAATGATACAATGTTTAGGACATCTATTGTAACTCATACCCTTACCTGACCATCTAAACAACAAGAAGTTCAAATTCAATTAGTTAGACACAATAAATGGTAAGGTGAAATAAACTAATAATAAGTTATTAACTTACTTTTGTGTGTACGGGAAGGAAAAGCTGTTGTGGTTGACGGGCGCTAGGGATGGCAATCTAGACCAACCCCAAGCTTGGAGCAAAACGGCGCATCCGGAAAAAGTAGATGTGTTTTTTTGGCGCACTTACACAAAGAGCTATACAAATAAGACAGACAAGCGGAACCCCAACTTTACTCTCTTATTTTATTTAGATCTCTCAACAAGGGTAAATACATAATGTGCATAGAAGAACCAGTGCCTTCGGGAAATAAAAATAAACCAATTAAAAGCATAAGATAACACCTGATTTTCATTATTTTCATATCTTCTGTAAAATCTTCATCTAATATAAAACCGGCGTACCATGATTTTAGGCGCGAAAGTAAGATACCTTGGCCTCTTGAGCTCTCATCTAGCAAGTCTTCACCTAAAAGTTCCTTACAAATTGATGATTTAAGGTTTGTTGGTTCATTGACCGCCTTACCATCAATACTCAAACCGAGTAACATGTACATATCCTCTAAGGTCACGATACATTCATCGGTTGGTAAAAAGAAGGTGTGTGTCTCTGGGCGCCATCTCTCGTGCAAAGCTAGTATAAACTTTGCATAAACCGAAACCGGCGAGCTCAATATATGGTTTAATTAGTTTGTCGAATGCAACGTATTCATGGGAATGAGGGCGAAATCTAGAGACATCATACATAATTGTCAATTTAGAAACAAAATTAATAGAGACATTAAAAATTAATAGATACTAAAAAAATTAACAAAGTCAATAAAAATTAACAAAGACAATAAAAATTAATAGAGTTAATAAAAATTAACGCTTACATAATTCGTGATATTTGCGACAATGCTTCTATGTGTTTCACTCATTGTCAACAAAGCCATTATAACTAATAAAATCTGAATCAGATAACTGGTACTACTGACACTCTAGACTTGACTTTTACCTCTCTGCAACAAGTATTTATCAGATGACTTTTACCTATGCCTCAAGCTTCCTTATATAATGAGTTAGGAGTCACGTGTGAGAATATCATCTTGAACCATGTCGCCAGATGAATTGGTGACTGCACCCACCCTATACAAAGGGTCGTCAATCCAATTGGAGAGTGCATTGTAGTCTGACCCATAGCTGTGCACGTAGCTGGGGTGCTTCATGCATGCATAGCATGCTGACACCCTTCTGGCGACACAGTGTCATAAAGCCTGCAGCCTGTCACCAATTAATGTGGCGACTTCATTAAATTCCTGCACCCTATCGCCAATTAATGTAGCGACTTTATTAAATGCATTGACCATGTCGCCAATTAAGGTGGCAAGTGTGTTACGTGTTAAATGCATATTAATATGTTCCCATGCATGCATATTAATATGTTCCCAAAACAAGCAAAATTAGTAAGTCTTTAACAAGTCCTTTTGGTATGTCATCTGCACAGAGATACATTGTTAACGCCCACTACAACGGAGAGACATATGTCTCCTATGTATCTGGGTTTGGTTTTCAAAACACCAATATTGTCTGATTCACAATCAATAGAAACACAAGTTTCTTGCATTTCAAAGAAAGATTGGAATCGAAATTAGGGCTTGGTCCTATAGCACAAATAATATATCAAAACCCAGTTTTTTTTAAACCAACCACGTTAAATTTTATCCACTAAAATTGTGAGATAACGAAGATGTTGAAAATATGTTCGTTTGTCATGAACATTCTGGTTTCAACTATATTGAGTTGTATACGTTCCTCCATAAAATATTCCATCTCAACAGTCTCAGATCATTAATCAATCAACAGGTGTAAACTCAGATGAAACCGAAACAGAATATTCAGATGAAACTGAATCGGAGGTCAACGTCGTTGATGAAGAAGAAGAAGGAAACGAGACGCTGGTCGATCAGATGTTGAACGACAACGTTGAGGATGACGAACAAGTGTTAATACCCGTTCATGTATATTGTCCGCCTCAACGTATAACAGACTTGGACTTGCAAGACGATGATCCATCCGTAGATATGTTTCACAACCCGTATATGCGGTCAGGGAATGAATTAAAAGTATGAGACAAGTTTCGTACCAAAGAAGATTGTGTATGAGCCATAAAAAAATACCACATGGATAACTTTGTGGATTATAGTGTACACCGAACGGATTTGAGAAGGTATGTCATTATTTGTCGTAATCCACTTTGCAAGTTTCGGCTTGTTGCGTCTTATAGAAAGAGAAGCGATTATTGGAAGATACACTACGGGAAAAGAGGGAAAAGAGGGCGTTTTTTTTGCCTTATAAAAGCGCTTAAAAGCGCTGTCTAAGCCTGCGCTGTCGTAGGTAAAGACGGCGCTTTTTTATTTATGAAAAAACACTCTCTAAAAGGGAACTTTAGACAGCGCTTTTAAAAGCGCTGTCTAAAATATACGTTTAAAATTAAATTTTTTTTTATAAACTTTAGAAAGCGCTTTTTCCTTCAAAAGCGCTCTCTAAAGGTGCTTTTAGACAGCGCTTTTGAAAGCGCTGTCTAATGTATACGGAAAATGATTTTTTTTATATACCTTTGGAAAGCGCTTTTCCCTAAAAGCGCTCTCTAAAGGGGACCTTAGAGAGCGCTTTTTCCTTAAAAGCGCTCTCTAAAGTATACCTATAATTTTATTGATTTTTTCTACGTATAAAAAATCCCATTTTAGCCCTTTTTTTTATGTAGAAACCTGCATAGTTTCAAACCTGCATTTCTTATAGAATTTCTTGCAACAACAGAATTCTTATACATTTCAAGAAATAGAATTCTTGCAACAACAGAATTCATATACATTTCAATAAAATTAACATTCACAAAACTTACAACAGAATTCACAAAATTTACAAAATTCACAAAATTCTTGCAACAACAGAATTCATATACATTAACAGAATTCACAAAATTTACAACAGAATTCTTCTTGCAACAGAATTTCCTTATATTCACAAAACTAAAATTTACATTCACAAAACTATACATTCAAAGAATTCTTCTTAGAAGAAATAATTCGCACAATTCTTCCGTAATATAATTCAATTGTTTCCTTGTGTAAGAAGAACACGCCATATCTTCGAAATACTACATAACAAAACAAAATACGCATTATTTAGTTAAAAATAATAAATTATATGACATATCCGATAAATATTAAAATAAATCCTAAGTTATAAAACCATGCATACCCTAATAGGAATCTCCAATTGTCCCATTTGAAGGATTTCTCTCATGAACCTCAATACGAAGTACCCGCAGTCTATGCCATTACGCTGACGAGGGCACTACACATAGACAAACAAATAAGAAATAATATATAGATGTTTTGTGTTATTAAGTAGCATCACTAATAAGCAATATTGTGAAAATTAATATACCTCCACTTTGACCCATGTAATATTGGTTGATCTAGCCCGTGCTACTCGAGTCTCTCTTTGTGCACAGTAAAGTAGTATAGCTCTATAAAAGAAAAACGTAAACTTAGAACAATGTCACATAAATAATTAAATATACAAATACACACGAATATTTTGAACAATCTCACTTACGTGTCAACCACATCCTTCATATTCTGATATGTGGACCAATCAGTATCCAATGAATTAAGATAATAGACCACTTCTGTTATAGGATTAATGGCAACCAACAACCAGTGTCCACTGTAAAATATAACAAAAGTTTAGATGGATAATTTCTATGCAAAAGATACAAATTAAAGATTAGAATGAAATTATAATGAAAATCGTACCCGTTTCCAGTATTATACGGTAAAAGAAACAGACTTTCTGTGTTGCTGGCCGTAAATCACTCAAGTAAGTGGTTTCTTACTTCAATTGCATTCATACCAATTCTCGGTGCATTAACAAGGCTGCAAGAGAAGAAACGGAATTTGTTTGACAAATCCGTCCCCCGAATGAATTTTTCATACATGCAACTTAAATAAAAACATATCAAACATTAGACTATTATCATTGAAATGTGTAAATAAATTGTTCAACTAAATAAATAATAGATTGATTGGAGTACCAGATGTATGAATGCATAACACCAATGCCTAATTCAGTATGATTGAAAACCTGCTCCATGTCCTCTTTTCTGATTATCTCGGAATGAGGAAAACCAAAAACACCTTCGTCCATGTTGATTTGACGAATAACACCTTGCATCACATCTGACATTGACAAAAGTGTTTCTAGACACGTCTGAAAGTGAGGTCTTTTTTCCTTCACGGTCCTTGTAGGAGCTTTTTTCTTGCCGGTCTGTTGTGAAGGTTGAGCAGGAACCTAACAATCATATAAGTTAGGTAAAGTAGAAAATTATGAATTCGGATAATAGAATAACACTTAAAAGCTACCTCTCTGTGTGATTCAACAGACTCGTTTTGCAGCAAAACCCCTTTATTCTTTGCTGCGGGTTTTGTAGGAGTCTAACATTACCATGTAAAAAAAATGTAAGTAATGGTTCAGAATGATTTTCATAATCGTTCAGAATTGACATTTGAATACTAAGAGATTCGTAATGGTTTTCAACATACCTCATCACCTATGGAAATGAGGTCTAACGGCCATGCAACAAACGAACCTATTGCATCCCGCAGCAATGTAACCTTTGAAACCGAGTCTGGTATCGGTAGTAACGCATCCGTATCTAAAGCGATATCAACCGACACTTTCAGATAACCTTGTGGGAGAGGATGATGGTGAAGTAACGCTCCCACAAAGTTATGCACTTTTCCCTTGCCAACCATGCGATAAGTCAGAAACGACAAATACAGCTGGCAAGATGAAATGCCCTGAAGCAATAATAAATATGTAACTGTTAATATGTATAAAGGTCAAATAAAATAAATGTGTTAATTTAATTAAAATAAATATGTGCTAATTACCTCGGGAATTTTATTTGGAGAATTGATACTAGCTTTGTCACTAGCATCTTTCAAACCGGAACCGCGCCTTTCCGCCTCATATCTCTCTTTATCCTGCTGCAATGCTTGGACTTGCGCTTGTAGTGCCATCACAGTTTGCATGATTTCTTGGGTGGTGGGATTTTTTTTTTCTTTGATTGCTTATACAAGGATGATGGAGTCACACCAAATCCTTTACCTCTCACCCGACCGGGATACTCTGGAACATTTAGTACTCGACTAAGAATGCTCCTGCAATCATCCTCACCTACGGGTATGGATTTAGATAGATTCTCCTAAAATTCATTGACATATCGAAAATTATTAGTGGGCATTAAAAATTAATTATAATTTAATAAAATTTCAATTAACTTTGAGACATAATGTTATACTTACACATTCTTCATAAACATGGTGAACATCTTCTGTAACAGTTCCACCCTTACCCACGCGAGCTTCCTTCCACAAAACATGGTCCGGAAGTGATGATTCTTCGCTTTTAGACTCTTCTAACTACACATTTAGTTAAATAATAAGTTCATCAATTACAACACAATAATACAATTAATAAAATCATAGCATTAATATATACTTACCAATTTTTGTTGTAACCGTGCATATCCCAAACGCCCTTTTCTGTATGGATACGCGGGGTTTGATGCTCTTTCGCGATTAATGGCACTCAATTTCTGGATAAAAATTTTTAAGTCATATCACAACAAACTAATGAAACAAATATATAATACAATCAATAGACATGACAAGATAACATTACATTGAATTCTTCGGTTTTTGTCTACAAAAATGCCCCATTCTTTCGGTGTAATCACATCCGCATACAACGGTGGAAGTTCTGCTTCAACAAAATTTGTTTGATAATAAGGCTCTAAACCCTCTGTGTCTCTTTCCGGCCAATTAAAGACAATACTTTTTCTGGCTTTCTTCAATATTAAAGGACCTCTACGAAAAAACATACACATATAAACATAAAGTGTGTTAGTATAAGTAAATTAAAGACTTAATCGTCAACAAAAATCTAATAACATCAATCATATTTGGTAAGTACCTGTATCTCAGTCCATATCTTTTCTTTACCGACATCCAACGATTTACTCCTCCAATTATCACTAGTGATTGGAATGTGCTGACAGACAAGTGAACCAATGTATGAAGATAACATTGAACCGTTAGGCTCAACTAGTTGGTTCTGGTCACTCCAATGTACATCAAATCTCATCCCTTTATCTCTAGCACGGATGATTCTCTTCATAATGGTTTTTTCTCTTTTTATTTCATGTTCTACATTCGAAGCTTCATTCTGAGCTTCCTGTGTATCATGTGTCTCGTGGGTGTCTTCCTGGTTATTAGACATTTTACCTGTAAGAAAGAAAAAAACAAAAATTAAATGACAAATAGAAACTCATAAAGCAAAAGAGTTTCTTTCCTAGCCCTTTTATCACACATACTACCAAGAGTTTCTTTCCTCTTAACACTAGCTTGTAAACTCATAAAGCAAAAGATCCACAAAGACACCACAGTACAACCCAACACCCATGTCAACAAAAGCTTCCTCCATAACTCCCTCTTCACTCTATTTGACCCAATATACTGATAATACCGTTGATTGATTTTGTAACCATTCCCTGAAATCTTCTCCCACCATTTCAGGCACATCTTGGTATCCCTCACTCCACTGTTAATGAATACTTATAACTTACAAAGCCTAAGCAAGTTAAAGTGAAAATTGAAAAGGAAAAGAAAAATAATTAATAAACACTGAAACCAAGTAAATAAACAAACACCCTTATAAAAGAATGATAAGATTCTGAGTTTCTAATTCTAACAAGAAATTGATACTTGTTAGTAACAAGTACCAAAAGGAGAGGTCAATAGTAATCATACACAAAATATTCGAATTTTATCATCATTCTACACAGAAACTCTAGCTTTCACTGCAGGGTCATATTCTATTATATATACCAAACAAGAACAACAATAATAGTTTAAAAATCAAGAGAAATAAATTTATAAACAAAAAACATCAACAAAAATGTTGTTTTACGTTTCATTTAAAAAAAAAGAAGAAGAAGTTGCAGGTGGTGGTATGGTTCCTTTCATGACAACGAACAACAACAACGAACAACAATAACATGCAAGAACGATTAGCAATAACGATGACAAGAACAACAACAACGAACAATGTTAGAAGTAAGAACAACAATAACAATGTACGTCTTCTTCGTCACGACGACATCAAAACGACGACAGCAGTGAAGTCACGACAATGAACGACGACAGCAGAACGACGGCAACCGCGAATGAACGACGACAATGGCGGATGAACGACGGCAATGGCAAAGGGTTTCAGCAGAGAAGAAAGAGAGCAAGGGTTTCAGGAGAGAAGAAAGAGAGCAAGGGTCGAGAGAAGAAAATGAATAGAAGCAGTTTCAGAAAATGAAATGAAATGTGTTTTATATTTTAATTAATAAATGACCTTAGAGAGCGCTTTCCTTAAAAAGCGCTTTCTAAAGTGAGGAGACTTAAAGACCTTAGAGGGCGCTTTTCTTAAAGCGCTTTCTAAGGTTAAACTTTAGACAGCGCTTTTCTAAAGCGCTTTCTAAAGGCTATTTTTAGAAGGCTTATAACAGCGCTTTATCCTTAGAAAGCGCTGTCTAAGGTTTACCTGAAAATGTCAAAAAATATAAAAATGAGTCTGGGGCAAGGGGGATTCGAACCCCAGACTCAAAGCATGACAAACAAACACACAAACCTCCTTGACCAGCGGTACTACGCCCTCATCCATTGTTTATACTCACTCCATAAATATATAAAATAAGGTGTCAACATATATATTTAAATATATTATTTAAATAATTTTAAATATAATTTAAAATAAATTAAAATATAATTTAATATAATTTAAATATATTAAATATAATTTGATATATTAATATAATTTAAAGTATATTTTAAATTATATATTAATATAATTTATATATATTAAATATAATTTAAATAAGTTAAAATGTTTGTATTTAAAACATATATATTTAAATATATTATTTGAATAATTTTAAATATAATTTAAAATAAATTAAAATATAATTTAATATAATTTAAATATATTAAATATAATTTGATATATTAATATAATTTAAAGTATATTTTAAATTAATATATTTTAAATTATATATTAATATAATTTATATATATTAAATATAATTTAAATAAGTTAAAATGTTTGTATTTAAAACATATATATTTAAATATATTATTTGAATAATTTAAAATATAATTTAAAATAAATTAAAATATAATTTAAATATATTAAATATAATTTGATATATTAATATAATTTAAAGTAGATTTTAAATTAATATATTTTAAAATATATTATTTGAATAATTTAAAATATAATTTAAAATAAATTAAAATATAATTTAATATAATTTAAATATATTAAATATAATTTGATATATTAATATAATTTAAAGTATATTTTAAATTAATATATTTTAAATTATATATTAATATAATTTATATATATTAAATATAATTTAAATAAGTTAAAATATATAATTTAAATATATTAAATATAATTTGATATATTAATATAATTTAAAATTCTTTTCCCTACCTAAAGGGCGTGGGTTCGACCCCCCCCCCCCCCCTTTGCCATTTTTTGTGATTCTTGATGTTTTTCAGTACAATTGTGCCAAACAACAAATACAGCGCTGTCTCTGAAAATATTTAGAATTGTTTTATATTTTAATTAGTAAATGACTTCAAAGGGTGCTTTTCATTAGAAAGCGCTTTCTAAAGTGAAAAGAAATTGAGCCCTATTAGAGCGCTTTCTAAGGTGATACCTATAGCAGCGCTTTTTAAAAGCGCTATCTAAAATGATACCTATAGCAGCTCTTTTTGGAAAGCGCTGTCTAAGGTGGCACTCTTTTACATTCTTTTACAGCGCTTTTGAAAAGCGCTTTCTAAAGCCTTTCTTTTAAGGCGCTTTTTTTTAGCGAAATTTTTTTATTCTTTTTAGCAGCGTTTTTGCATAAAACCGCTGTCTTTTTGGTGCTGTCTAATCATATTTTTGGCGTAGTGATAGCTTCCATAGAGCCACTTCACAGTTGCACTGCCACAAATATTGTTCACGATCACCGAAAGTTAAGCGTATAATTGATATGTCAAGACATTTTACCGCTTGTTAACAAGGATCCTTCAGTTAAGGTGAGTATAATAATCTCTAATATCGTGACACGGTATAATTATACTCCTCGTACAAGAAGGCGTGGATTGCAAGGACAAAGGTTGTTGAACAAGTATTTGGCAACTGGGAGGATTTGTATAAGGAATTACCGCGATTTTTGGTAGCCATAGAGACATACACACCGAGAACTGTTGCAATCATGCAGACAGTGCCGGCATGTAGGCCAGATGGAACGATTATTGATGGAAATGTCATTTTTCACCGTCTCTTTTGGTCGTTTCAACCATGCTGTTATTCAAATTGATGGAACATGGATCTATAGAAAATACAAGGGCACCTTGCTTATGGTTGTTGCACAAGACGGAAACAATAATGTCTTTCCCATAGCCTTTGCTCTGGTTGAGGGTGAGACTGCTTCTACTTGGAGTTTCTTCCTTAAGAATCTCAGAACACATGTCGCTCCACAAGCCAATCTCTGTTTGATTTCAGACATGCATGCTGCTATAGAGAGTGCCTACAATAACCATGATAACGGGTAGCATAATCCTCCTTCTACCCATGTATATTGCATTAGACAAATTGCACAAAACTTCATGCGTGCAATCAAAGACAAGAACCTTTGCAAAAAATTTGTGAATGTCAGGTATGCTCTAACTTAACCAACATTTCAATACTACCTTAACGAAATTAGGATGTCAAATGCAAATGCAGGAAGCTGGTTGGATAACATTCCACTGGAAAAGTGGACAAGGGCTTTTGATGGTGGATTTTGTTGGGGCCACATGACGACAAACCTTGTGGAGTCCATGAACGGGGTATTAAAAGGAATTAAAAATCTTCCAATCACTGATTTGGTGAGATCAATCTATTATAGGTTAGCATCACTTTTTGCAACAAGAGGCGAAAGATGGAGTGCAGTGTTAACGTCGGGTTAAGTATTCAGTGAAAGCATAATGAAATTGATTAAAGAGGATACTATCAGAGTCAGCACACATGCAGTTACAGTCTTTGACTGTCATATGCAAACATTCAGTGTACAAGAAACAATGGACCATAATGAGGGGAGATCCAATTTATCCTATGATGTTAGACTAAACAGATGTTGGTGTGACTATGGCAAGTACCAGGCCTTCCGTGTACCTTGCTCACATGCCATTGCGGCATGCGCACATGCTCGTCAGGATGCTTATGGCTATCTATCTGATGTTTACAAGATGATTAATTTTATGAATGTATACAGCGAAGTCTTCACAGTACTACCAATGGAGGATTATTGGCCTCCATACCAAGGTGACATAGTTTGGCATAACGATGAGATGAGAAGAAATAAAAAGGGACGGCCAACAACAAGCGTATAAGAACCGAAATGGATACCGTTGATAAAATGATAAGATTATGTAGTATATGTCGTCAGCCCGGACACAACCGAAAAAATTGTCGCAATGTCGGAGGAACATCTACATCATGATTTAGCTTATCGTTTCATTTGTTGTAACCAAATATTTTCATATATTGATGACTCTTTGTTACAACAATATTAACAATAAATAACACTAACAACACATAACACATACGACACTTAAAACAGCTAGCGGAAAAGAAACATAAAACATTCCTAACTTATTACAACAGTCAAACTAATTTTATTCGGTCCAAACATGACTTCCCTCACATCTTTGTCAGTCTTAACACGAACTCATCCACGCAGCCGATCAAGTCTCTCGATACTTTGGATTTTTTACCCGTCACCAATGTCTCCTTCTAACCACTGATTTAACTCCCTCTTAAGTTGATTTAAACTTTGTATGTTCCAAAACAACATGTCCATCAGAGGCTTCTCTCTCGAATAGACGACTTTTCTCCACCGGCGACGATACATGTTATCAGTAGAACAAAGATATGAGATGAGATGTGGAACTAAATGATCAGAACACCTCTATTTATAGAAAAAAAATTCAGTTTCTAAGGAGTCTCTAGATGAATTGGCGACTCCCTTTAACTTTTCAACCAAGTCGCCAATTAGATTGGAGAATGCATGAGGTGTCTCCAATCCAATTTGCGGTACTCTTTAGCCCTTAACAAAGGGTCGCCATTTGGAATGACGCTCTTAGGTAAACAGAAACCCTAACTGGGGTATTTTGAGAATATTTTTTAAAAGTGGGGTATTTTGGGATTTTTTGAAAAAGTGGGTTATTTGGGTAAATAAAATTTATTATTGAATAGGAAATTCTTCTCTGTCCATAAACAAAAAGTTGGATATACTTAATCATAATGTAAATATCTTCAAAACCTCCAAAATCTAAACATAATAAAAATTAGATGATACTCCGTTCTTTTTTTAATTATGTGTTGTTTTTTAATTAATAATTATTGTTATTTTTTAAAAATCGAACAGGTCAGTTCTAGCAAAAAATGGTTAGATCACCAAAAGTGCTAGTTTCCTCTTCTAGGGCAAAGGAAACTACGCTGTCTATATTGTGTGAGTATCTTTGGGGATTTGAGAGCTATACAGGTGTTGTATATTATCTCAAGATGGATATGTCTTGCTTAATCCTCATGTGGGAGCCCCTTTTATAGCCTTCTTCCACCTTCATTTAAGCTAAGCCATTAAGAGAAGCCTCTTGGCCTTCTGACGTTGCATGGCCATCATTGTTGTAACTCTTCTTCATGAATGCACGCTTTGAAGACAGGATAACGCCTGCATTGATGTGCCATCACCGTTACAACTGTTGGAATGACACTTGTTGAGCTCATGACCAACATCGATGTCGGGTTGGTGGGGTATAGTACTCGGCCTTGTAAGAACTCGACTGATGGGAGTCGGGCTCCCTGACCGGGTCGGGTTGTGTATGATGCTTGTCTAGCTCTCTATATTGTACGATCTTTCCTGCTACCATAGACTAGTCCGTGCTTACTCTTATCCAACTACTCAACTCAGCATCAAATATATTTGGCATGTATATAAGCCCCCCGAGTACTATATCCATTTATAAGGGTACAGTACTTGGCAGTAACATGAGCCCGAATATATTTGCTAGGTGTTGTGTTATAGGTTAGCTTTTCTTCTTAGGTCCTTACGTGTCAAAAATTTCTTGGAGGTTCGTGTCCTTTCAATTCCCCCAATATAATGATGACTATTAAAGGCTACTACCTAGCTACTCTCGAGTCTTTTATCAGAGTACCTCTTTCCCTCTTCTCATTTCTACATCCAAATCATCTTCCCTCTTTATTAACCAGAACGTTTTCCAATCTTTAAGGCTTCTTTACTCGCAGGTATCCTTCCATTACTTCTAATTTTAATTTTATTCTTCAATTTTGTTTTTAGAAAATATGGCAGTCTTTAGTAAACGAGACAGTGAGTGTAGTAGTAGCGAAGTTCGTATGAATGCCATGGAGAGAAAGGAGTTATGGGAACAATGCATGTGGGAAATAGAAAGTGCTTTAGGGCCAAAGGAGTATAGATGAGTCATGAACGAAATCTATGGCGATGTTATTACTTCTGGGAATAATTTTGATTTTGGCTCATCCTTATTTTTTGTAGAGGTTTCAATGACGACTACCGCTCCTTTTGATCTTGAGGTCATGAACCATAAAAATAGTACCTTTGATGACGTAGAAATCGTGAAACTTCGGTCCCTAAGGCAAATAAGATGATGTTGTCTTGGAATCGTGTATTCCCGGAAAGTGCGTTTGTATACTCCGCCCCAAAGGAATTAAAGAAGACTTTTTCTACTTCTATGTCGAGGTTCTAGAAGACTTTAATATACAAATACCTTTTTTTTATTTTGAAGCGGGTGTGCTGAAAGCTGTGAACATAGCTCCCTCTCAACTTCGTCCCGACAGATGAGGTTTCATAAAGTCTTTCAAACGGGTTTGTGAGGTCTTAGATATCACCCCTACAATTGGTCTGCTTTTCTCTTTGTTTGAAGTGAAAGGTGTCGATAATTGTAGTTGGATACAAATCAGTGGGATTTTCGGGCAGAGTTTCCTCTATGCATATACTTCTAATTATAAAAATTATAAGAATTGTTTCCTAAGGGTAAAAAATGGACCGAGGTGTCCACAAGTGTTGTACTCTCTGGATAGCCAGCCTCATTTTCCCTTTTATTAGGCCGAGAACCCATTGTCGATCACTGGTTTCAACTGCGAGAAATTGAGTGAATTGGAAACTCAATCTTTGATTGTTCTTGATTCCTTCCGTATGATGAAGGTTAAGGAATTGCTACCTTTAAGTGACGAGCAACTACTCGCCTTCCTGGGTAATTGCTTGCTTATTATTTGTCCATATCTTTAATTATTCTTATTCTAACGTTTATGACTTTTTCTATAGATACCATGACTAAATTGTCAGTAGCTGAACAAAAAAAATTAATGTTGGAGGCTCGTGCTGCTCGGAGAGGATCCGAAGGGGTTGCCTCTTCCAAGTCGGATATGGGTGGGTTGGAAATCCGACAACCAAAATGGACCTAGGGTACTAGTGCAAAGGCGACCCCAAGTAAGAATGAACCTCAGTCTTCTGCTCCTCCAGCCGATGAAGAAACTTCGCAAGGTGCTCCCAAGAGGTTAAAAACCCTCATGACTGATGAAGTATGTCAGGCCGACATGGATATCAATTCTCTTATGCGAGTTCCTGGGGGGAATGTTGCGTCCGGGGAGTTTAAATTCTAGTCCAACAACTTTGACGAGCTTAGGTTTCTGTACGACCATCTTAACGCCACTGAGGATGTTAACAAAGTAAAATCTATTGGCCGACAGAAGATTACGCAAAATATTAGCTCTTACCTCATGCGGTGTGCTGTTCTTACCAGGGGTCTATTTGAATCTAGTGATTATTCTGAGACGGAGAAGCTTAACTGACAGAAGAGGTTACCCGACTATAAGAAGCCTTCAAGGTTCAATCAGAAAAGCTTTCCGGTTTAGAGAAAAACCTGGATGACGAGAAGAAAAGCAAAGAGACTCTTGAATCTGAACATAAGTCGACTTTGTCCAAGGTTGCTGAGGAGCTGAGGCAAGTCAAAGTCTCACACCAAGAGCTTTCAGTTTCCAATACCAAGCTCACAAAGTCTCTTAAGAAGGCTCAGATTAAAGTTATATATGCTGGTGATGAGGCATTTGACAAGGCAAAGGAGCAAGTTTTGTGCCTCCATCCCGGGATGGAACTGTCTGAAGTTGACTACTTCAAGGTGGTGCAGGATGGCCGCCTTATAGACCTGGACGAGCTTGAAAAGAATAATCCAGAGAAGACTTCTGCTCCTGTCAATGGCAGGAATGAAACCCCAGATAATGTCGGCGCTAATGCCACCTCGGTTGTTGAATGGTTTTGAAATCCTTCTTGTATTAGTTAGTCATCCTTCTGGATGCATTTTTGATGTATTTTGGCGAGGGAGTGTGGTGTTATCTGTAATGCCCCGTTTTATTTTAATTATTATCTTAATTATATTCATGTGTTGATATGTATAATTATGCGACTATGCGTATTTTGTAATGTTTTGGGTACCCTTGGTGGGGTAGTAGCCTTAAGAATAAGATTTCAACGTGTTAGGGGTGTGCGAGTAAAAGTATAGAACTTGGTGGTGTGAGGAGTATAGCTAATTATTAAATTAGTTACTACTTATGTAATTAAATATTAAGAGGAGATTATTATTTAAATAAGTATTCAATTTATTACTGTTGTTATTATTTTAAATAGTTGGATTAAATAATAATAGTATAATAATATAAGAAATAAGGGAAATAGGGAGAAAGTGGTTTTACGTGAAAACAAGAGAGAAGATTAGTTAGGGAAAAAGAGAGGAAGAGGGAGAACCTTCATTGCTAAGGTTGAAGTTTTTGGCAAAAATCTAAGGTAAGGGTGGGGTTCTAACTATCTAAGGGGTGCCATGATGATTAGTGGGTAGTTTCTAACATGCAGGGTTTTGAATTTTCTTCTCTTTGTTCATGAATGTGATGGTTTTGATGAGTGATTGATTCTTGATAATTCAATGGATTGTATGTTGTTGTGTTGATTTCTGTTGAAAATTGTGTCTTTTGTGATTGTTGTTGTTGAATTCGTTGGATTGAGAGGTGTATGTTGTAAATGTGGTGTGTTGTACGTGTAATTCGCGTTTCAGAGTCGGAACAATGTTATGAACGATTTTGAAAAGGAAAACTTGAGTTTTTAATCTTTTGAAGAGTTTATTTTTGCTTTGAAAGATGTTTTGGACGAATTCTAAGAAAAGCTGGTTTTGAAACAACTTAAAAATAAGTTCTGGTGTAAAAATATAGCAGAAAAGTGCTTCTGCTACAGGTGTAATCGGTTATCAGAAATAGGTAACCAGTTACATGTTGAAAAATGGCGTTTCTGGGCAAAACTGTGAGTGAGTAATCGGTTACTT
This sequence comes from Lathyrus tuberosus, assembly GCA_022829125.1. Classification (NCBI taxonomy): domain Eukaryota; kingdom Viridiplantae; phylum Streptophyta; class Magnoliopsida; order Fabales; family Fabaceae; genus Lathyrus; species Lathyrus tuberosus. Next base: position 5,665,111 of record JALAZF010000243.1, on the reverse strand, counting down.
AAATGAGGTAACCGATTATACTGTGTGTTTTTGGCGTAACAGTAGCTGGTTACCATGGGTGTAACCGATTACCTCATTTGAGTAACCAGTTACCCTGAGACCAATTTTTCTAAAACTTTAAAAATTCATATCTTTTGATTCGTAGGTCCGTTTCAGTCGTCGTTCGAATTGTTGGAAAGTTGGTTTCATGTACTTTCTATTAAAATTATTTTCAATGCCAGAATTCCAACCATTCGACGCGTTAATTATGTTTCCGTGTACGTTGTAATGTGTTAAACATTGAAATGTTGATTTCGGTTGTGCGGATGTGTGTTGTAGCTGTGGATTGCAATCGTTGCATGTTTTGGTAGGTATATGCTACGTGTTGGATAGTCGTGGTGTGATGTATTGGCTCTATGATAGTCATATGCATTGGTTGTCGTTGTATGTTGTCGTTGAATGCATATCATGTTGCATAAGTTGTATGATAAGTCGTGTGTCCATGTAGGGTGTGAGCGCCTTATCCGAATTCCTTGAAATAGAATCATGTTGTTGTTGTTGTTGAGGTAATCGTGTGCCCATGTGGGGTGTGAGCGATTATGGGTGTTCGTGTGCCCACGTGGGGTGTGAGCGATCACGGATGTCGTGTGCCCATGTGGGGTGTGAGCGACTTATATGGAAATTCCGACGGGAATTATGATCATGAAAAAGGGATAGAATTAGTACCACATGCATTGAAACGAGTTGTGAGTCTCATTGCATTGCATTGTAGTTGTGATCGTTGTTGTGTTTTGTTGATGGGATATTGACTGTGTGGATATATGTGTTGAATGGGTGACTTATGTCTGAACTGAACTGTCCTTGCTAATTATCATGCTTTCCTTTATCTAGTTATGATATCTCACCCCTTCTGTTTAAATATTGCCTTCACGCGGGTAATGTGCAGATAATCAAGGATAGTATGGAGTTGCGGTTAGTGAAGACAAAGTCTTTCACTTTATGTTTTGAGTTAGCGTCTGCTCTGATACGTAACACTGGGGATTATGGAACACTTTATGTTTTATTCCGTTACAGTTATGATATTTTGTTTTAATTGATGATGAATATGTGGTTTAAACATGCTAAGTTTCGATTGTCGATTCGATAAAGTTTTTCGCTGCATATTGAGGAGGATTTTTAATAATGATTTCGTAGTACCATTTATAATAATAAGAAGTGTTACATGTTATTTACTTGAGCAGGTGTATGTTGGAAGTAACATCCTAAGTGCTGAATTTTTCTTTGAATTTTTACTCTGATAATTGTATTATTTTACACGGGGATTTAGGGTGTTACATAGTGGTATCAGAGGAGGTCGGTCTGTCCGACCAAGTTGTTGAGTCGTTGTTGTGTGACAGTTGATTATTTTCGATGTCGTTTCCTTAACCATTGTGTTTTGTTGTTGATGCATAACAAATTTAGAATGGCTGGAAAAAATGATGCTGCTATTGTTGTTGCTTTGTAGGTTGTTGCTCAGGCGGTACAGAACCCGCCTCATGCTGGTGAGAATGATGAGTTTCGAAAGAATAGACCGCCTACCTTCAAGGGAAGATATAATCCAGATGGGGCGCAGGATTGGCTCAAGAAGATTGAGAGAATCTTCTGGGTTATAGAATGTTCCGAGGCACAGGAGGTGCAGTTATGTACTCACACGCTGGCTGAGGAGGCTGGCGACTGGTGGGTTAGCACTCGTCAATTGTTGGGGGCAACAGGAGAGGTAATCACTTGGGATGTGTTAAGTAGGGAGTTCTTGAGGAAGTATTTTCCTGAAGATGTTTGAGGGAAGAAAAAGATTGAGTTTCTGGAATTAAAGCAGGGTAACATGTCGGTTACAGAGTATGCTGCCAAATTCTCAGATCTGGCTAAGTTTTACCCTCACTACAGTGTGGCAACTGCTGAGTTCTCAAAGTGTGACAAGTTTGAGAACGGATTGAGACCTGAGATCATACAGGCGATTGGTTATTAGCAAATCAGAAGGTTTCCAGATTTGGTGGATTGCTGTAGGATCTTTGAGGAAGATAGCAAAGCTCGGTCGGCTCAATTTAAAGGGCTGGCCGAGAGGAGGGGAAAACAATCGATGAACCGTGGGAAGCCTTATGCAGCCCCAACTGAGAAAGGTAAACAGAAATACGCTGATGGCAAGAAGCCGAGTGGGGGAGGTGCCCCTGCTCCTCTTAAGTGTTACAGGTGTGGTAAGCTAGGTCATTTTGTTCATGAGTGCACGAGTGATGCTTCAAGTGTGGACAGGCAAGACATCTGATTGCTGACTGCAAAGTTAATGTGGTGACTTATTACAATTGTGGAGAACAAAGCCATATTAGTAATCGTTGCCAGAAGCTAAAACAAGCTTCAACTGGAGGAAAGGTGTTCGCTTTGACAAGGACTCAAACTTCCAGTGATGACAGACTGATCAGAGGTATATGTTACATTAATAATACACCTTTGATTAATATTATTGATACTGGTGTACTCATTCTTTTATTGCGGTTGATTGTGTGATAAGGCTAGGCCTTGTTGTTTCTCCTATGAATGGAGAGATGGTTGTCGAAACTCCTGCAAAGGGATCGGTGACCACTTCCCTAGTTTGTTTGAATTGTCCATTATCAATCTTTGATAAGGACTTTGGTGTGGATCTTATTTGCTTGCCATTGGGAAATCTTGATGTGATCTTAGGTATGAACTGGTTGGATTTCAATCATGTTCATATTAACTGTTTTAACAAGTCGGTGCGATTTCTTGCTCCTGAGGAAGAGGAAGAAGAGGATTTTCTATCCGCTAGAGAGTTGAGAGAGCTCTTAGAAGAAGAAGAAGCTCAAGTGCTTGCATTGTTTGCATCCTTGTCAGTGGAGACTGAGTTGGTGATTAATGAACTGCAAGTAGTGCGTGAATTTCCATAAGTGTTTCCGGATGATATTGCTTATGTGCCGCTAGAGAGAGAAGTGGAGTTTACTATTAATCTTGTCCCTGGTACCAGACCTATTTCAATGGCACCATACAGGATGTTGGCATCAGAATTAGCAGAGTTGAAGAAGCAGCTGGAAGAGTTGTTAGAAAAGAAATTTGTGAGACCAAGTGTATCGTCTTGGGGAGCTCCGATCTTGTTTGTGAAGATAAAGGATGACAGTATTAGGTTATATATCGATTATAGACAGCTGAATAAAGTGACGATTAAGAGCAAGTATCTACTTCCAAGGATAGGTGACTTGATGAATCAGTTAGTGGGTGCCTGTGTGTTTAGCAAGATTAACTTGAGGTCGAGTTATCATCAGATATGAGTAAAGGATGAAGATATTCAAAAGACGACTTTCAGAACTCGATATGGACATTATGAGTATGTAGTGATGCCGTTCGGAGTTACTAATGCACCTGGTGTATTCATGGAGTATATGAATCAAATTTTTCATGCTTACTTGAATCAATTTGTGGTTGTCTTTATTGATGACATTCTAATCTATTCTAAGTCAGAAGAGGAACGTGCTGAGTATTTGCGGATCGTGCTGCAAGTGTTAAAAGAAAAGAAGCTCTATGCTAAGTTATCTAAGTGTGAATTCTGGTTGAGAGAGGTAAGTTTTCTTGGTCATGTTATTTCAAGTGATGGTATTGTTGCGGAACCATCCAAGGTATATGCAGTTCTACAGTGGGAGGCTCCGAAGTCGGTAACTGAGATTAGAAGCTTTTTGGGCTTGACTGGTTATTACTGTAGGTTTATTGAAGGCTTTTCGAAGTTGGCACTTTCGTTGAATCAGTTGACTTGCAAAGGTAAAACGTTTGTGTGGGATGTTCACTGTGAGAATTGTTTCATTGAGCTGAAGAAGAGATTGACTATAACTCCAGTTTTGATTCTACCCGAACCAAATGAACCGTGTTCTGGACTGGGCAGACGCTGTGCCCCCAGAAAGGCAAGGCCCAACCCAATCCAGTCATTGGCCAGGCCCAATAGCCAAGAACTAGCCGTAGGGCAGAAACTAGCCGTTGGGCAGAAACTAGCCGTTGGGCATGTCCGCCTCACTCGCTAAACAGTTCACGCGACCAATTGTCTCCCCGGATCTCACGGAGACAGTTGGACCAGGTCAAAGGGCTACGCGCCTTGCCCTCCACCTGGCAGTCTCTCATTGGTCGACCAGGCGCTTTGATCACATGAGAGACCTTGGCCCCGTGTTGGGGATTCCTTTATAAATACCCTCTCACTTGAGAGGGGCAGGTATTCAATATCCAATACTTGAAATCTTACTTGTGTACTTGCTTTCTCTCTTTTGACCAAACACTTACTTTGGCATCGGAGTACCTTGCAGGTACCACCCCCGTCTTCTCTCCCACAAGCATCATCACTTGTCCTACGCGAAGGCCACAACGATCCAGTCTGATCACCTCTGATCAGTGGTGCCGTCTGTGGGAAACTAGCTTCCCCGTCTTTTGATTCAAGATCCCCTTTTTTTCACCTAAAAGACCAAAGCTCTCCAAACTCTTTCCGATCATCATGGCCTCCACCAAGAATGATGATGTCCGTCAAGAATCAGTTGCCGCCATTTTTCTCGACAACGTCGACCACATCCTCTCCGGAGCTACTTTCCCGGAGACAGATCATCGTGACGGTAAAATCGCCTCCCCTACTCCCGATGACGTGAAACCCCGAGCACAGGCTGCTGAACGTGTTTTTGAGCCTATTCCGGTTCCGCAAAATGCTGCCCCCAGCACGGCTGCTCTCATAGCCTCCCTCAACAGATCAAACCTCTTGATCTTCCAGCAAGGTGAAAAGATCAACGCTCTCGAACACGTCTTCCAGGAGCGCCTGTCCTCGGAGAAGCCTCGCAGCCCGTCTCCGCGTCCTCGGTCCCCCCTCAGTAACGAAGGCGTGACAGGTCCAGAAGCCTCTCCCCGAAGAGAAGACGATCAACGTCAGAAGAGCCCGTGTCTGATATTACACAAAGACGACGGCGGTCTCCTCCGTAGAAGTTAAGACTTTCCCCGGCGTCAAAGAAGTCCAGGCCCTCAGAAAGGTACGAGCATCGCCGTTCGCGCAGGCATTCTCCACGACGAAGTAGGAGCCGTGGTCGCAGTCATTATTTCTCTCGTTCCCCGAGCATAAGCAGCGACGACAACGTCCATGGCCCTCTCTCGCAGGAGATAATGGACACAAGAATTCCTCGTGGGTTGGAAAAGTGCCCCGCTTTAGCAACCTACGACGGGACTTCCAACCCCGACGAGCACATAGAGAACATAGAGGCAATGCTCCACTACCACAACGTAAGTGGGTCCATAAAATGAAAATTGTTCCCAATCAACCTCAGGAAGGGGGCTATGGCTTGGTTCAAGCGCCTCCCCCGAGGGTCGGTCACATCGTGGAGAGATCTGAAGAGCCGGTTTGCCCGACATTTTACGGCTTCCCAACGACATCCCAAGTCGGAGGCCACCTTGGAAGCTATCATACAAGGCAAGGACGAGTCCTTGCAAACATATATCGAATGGTTTAACAAAGAAGTCGTGGAGGTCCGCACCACGGACCATATGAAAAAATATCTTCTCGGGAAGGGCTTGAGACCAAAAAGCGAGTTTCGCAAGGCTGTCGGAATCGAGACTCCTCGAACATTAGCGGAACTTCTCCGGAAAACTGAAGCGTACATACAGTACGAGGAGAAGGAGGCCACATACCATGCCCTAGACGCGAGAGATCGCGAAAACACCCGGGCACCAAAAAAAGATGAGCCGGAGACATCCCGGCAAGGGAAAGAGAGGCGACGAGACGATCGCCCCTGAGAAGGGAAAGGCCCAGTTGGCCGATTCACGGAGTATACCCTACTCATCGTTCCTCGCGAGTGCATTCTTTCAGAATGCATCAATATAGAGTTCAAGCAGGAAGGCGTCAGGTTCCCCAAATCGACGACGTCCAAAGGCAACGTGGACAAAAGTAAGTATTGTCGTTTCCATCGCAGCCATGGCCATACGACCAAGGACTGCGTGCACCTTAAAGATGCTAACGAGATCCTCATCAAGGAGGGTCATTTGAAGCAGTATATCAAGAAAGGTGAGTCTTCGTGACGAGAGGCTCCAGACTCGAAGAAGGAAGTAGAATCATCTCCACCCAGTCCTCCCCCGTAGGTCGCTATGTCCATCACGCGACCAGAGGACTTTGCTGTCCCAGATCATTTCGATAGGCCGTCCCAGATGTTCGCGCTCAACACTTGGGAAGCATTCTCTGCAGCCATAATTATCTCATGCGGGGGGTACAATGAGCTGACAGTGGGATCTATCAAGCAAAAGTTTGAGCAGCTTATTGATTGCAGTCCTGGCCGGCTGTCCATACTTGAAAAGATCAAAGGGCGCTCTCAGCCGATCACCATTTACCGCGAAGAGCTTCTTGGAGGCTCTCACAACTCACACATCCCCTTGATCATCAGGGCAAGATTTGCAAGAACCGACGTTAGAAGAATCCTGGTCGACCCGGGCAAGTTGAAGTATTATACGGAGAAGGGCCACGTCGCGACATTGCACGGGGACATAGAGGCTGCCCGCAGATGTTTCGAAGCATCAACCCGGGGACAAAACTAGATCGGTACAACACCCAAAGCAGCTAAGCGGGCACGAAAGGAAGCTCATCCATCTGGAGATGGCCAACCGGACAAGAAGCTTGCGCTCCCTGTACACACTATCGATCTTGACAGTCGAATTTCAAAAGAAAGCGAGGAAGATAGCAGCGAAAGAACATCAACAGGGACGACCAGCTCCTCCACATCGTCCCTCATGTGACCAGTTCTAGACGGGAAGTTCGAAGTCATCACCTTCAGCAACAACCCCAACAGAGGGGTGAAGATTGGAGCTGGACTGCCCGATGAGGTCAAGTAACAGCTGAAGAAGTGCCTGGACGACAACGCTGACCTGTTTGCTTCGAGTACCACAGACATGCCCAACTTAGACCCTGAGACTGCATGCCACCATTTGACCACCGACCCAGCTGCCCGGGCCGTCGCGCAGCGCAGGCGGAAACAATCCGACAGAAAGGCACAGGCTTTCGAATAAATTGTACAAGACCTCTTAGAGGGGAAATTCATTTTGGGGGCCAGGTATACAACCTGGTTGTCCAATATTGTACTTGTTAAAAGCATAGTGGAAAATGGCGCATGTGCAGTGACTATACTGATCTCAACCAGGCTTGCCCGAAAGATGCTTACCCCTTGCCGAGCATAGATAAACTCGTAGATAACTCTGCATGTTTCAAACTTTTATCCTTCATAGATGCCTATTCGGGGTACAATCAAATCCCCATGGCCGAAGAGGACAAGAGGTACACCGCGTTCATGACCTCCTCAGGGAACTATTACTACAATGTAATGCCCTTCGGTCTGAAAAATGCTGGGGCCACATACCATCGCATGATGAACAAGGTCTTCTGATCAGAAATCAGAGACATGCTCGAGGTTTACATGGACAATATGATCGTGAAATCCCAAGAGGAATCCGACCACACGGCCCACTTGCGAAAGATCTTCAACCAGGCCAGGAAGTGCAAAATGCGCTTTAACCCTGAGAAATACACCTTTAGAGTACGGGCAGGGAAGTTCCTCGGGTTCTACCTCACCGAAAAGGGAATAAAGGCGAATCCAGACAAGTGTCGAGCATTCGCGGAGTTCCCCACGCCCAGGTCGAAGAAGTCTATACAATCCCTCAACGGGATGGTCGCTTCGCTTTCTCGTTTCGTGGCCAAGTCTGCCCAACACGCTCTGCCCTTCTTTAAACTCCTCCGGAAGGACGCGATGTTCGAATGGACAGATGAGTGCGAGCTGGACCTGACCCATCTCAAACAAGCCCTATCCGAGCCTCCCGTGTTATCCCGACCAGATGACGGGGAAACCTTGTATCTATATCTCTCCGTTACCTGCGAAGCCGTAAGCGCTGCACTTATTCGCGAAACAACGGACGGGCAGAAGCCCATCTATTTCACCAGCAAGGCTCTGCAAGAGCCAGAAACCAGGTACGCACAGATAGATAAAGTCGTCCTTGCCCTCATTATCACTGCGAGAAGACTCAGACACTACTTCCTGGCCCACACCATAGTAGTACGCACGGACCAACCCATCAGGCAGTTACTTTTCCAACCAGATATGGCCGACAGAATGCTCAAATGGTCCCTGGAGTTGTCTGAATTTGACATTCATTACGAGAGCAGGAAGGCCCTTATAGCATAATTTCTGGACGACTTCGTGGCGGAGATGACACCCCCAACGTCCCCGCCCAACAGAGCGCAGAGATGGATCATCTATGTGGACGGGACATCCAGTTCCTCAGGTAGCAGTGCAGGTATCATCCTCGAAAATGAGGAAGGAATACTAATCGAAGTATCCATAGTCCTGTCTTTCCCTACGTCCTACAACCAAGCCGAATACGAGGCCTTCCTCGTGGGATTGCGGCTGGCAAAGGACGTGGGCGCCAAAGAGGTAAAAATTTACACCGATTCCCAGCTCGTAGTGTCCCAGGTACGGGGAGAATTTCAAGCAAAGAACGACCAGCTAGTCGAATATCTGATGCTGGTAATGGAGAAAATTGACAAGTTCGACACATGGGAAGTCCAGCACATCCCCCGCGAATGAAACACGCGGGCAGACGTCTTGTCCAAACTGTATAGCACCCGAAAGAAGGGCGGCAACAAATCTGTCGTGCAAGAAGTACTTGCCCGACCCAGCATAGAGAAACCACCAGGGCTGCTCGGCGTTGTCGCTCCCAAGATCTTCATCCAGGTACAAACGCGAGATTGGCGCGGAAAAATAGAGTCGCCAGCCGTGTAAATTTATCCCAAGAGAGGGAAAGGGAACACCGCATAAACCTGAGGAAGAGGGAAAGGAATGGTCATCGCAACCATAGCCTGGGTTCGGGAGTCGGTTACGCGAGGGGAAGGTATTAGCACCCCCACGCGTCCATCGTACTCGATGGGATCCACGCTTGTTGTCTATTCTAAGGGTGAGTTATCCTATCATCTATGGCTGTACTAAGACGGGGAAGGGAAAGACAAGGACAGACTCGGTAGGACGTCGACGTCCTAGGCCTACGTACTCCCTTTGTGCAATGGGAAATTCAGAGTCAACGTAGTTCAGACCAAGTTCTTTTTGTGTTTTTTATGAGCGACGTTAAGTTCGCGTCCGGCAGTTAGGGTCAATGCCTATTTGCGACTTAGACGGAAGGTAACGTGCCCTTTTTGAAAATAGCCTTTAGTTTGATGATCCCGCGGGACAAAAAGTTTTGAAGTTTGTTTGTGTTTTTTAAGACAGAAGTGACTTGAGTTAGTTCATAACTTGCATTGCACCAAAGTCTAGGGCACAGGGACGAATACTTAACGAATCGTCCCAAGACAGGACGCTCGCTAAGCACTCTAGAAAGATGAGAGGAAGCCCCTCATTTCTCATTCCCCGCGCTTAAGGCTCGTGCGCAATACACTTTATCTTTATTAAGTGTTTTCAAGAAGTTTTGAGATGAGAAGAGAGAAGACCCAAAGGAGACTCTAAAGGGAAACTAAGAGTCCTAATGTTATCATGCATGGATTGCTATCCTAATGTCTCTCCTACCTCCGACTTAATCAAAAATTAAGTGGAGCTAGGAATCCTACGGGATCATGTCATCAGACAAGTAAACACATGACGAATCAATCACAAAATGAGATGAAAGCAACTAAGGAGTAAATAGTGTCAGTTAACCATAATATCACACAATCACAATAAGAAAGAGGAAGCTTTAGCCAAGGGGTCATATCAACCGAGGCCAACACGCTAGGTGTCGGAAGTAGGGGTGCTCACCCAATGGTATCAAGAACCATGGAGAGCGGAGTAAGAAAGGGGAAGATGTGAATCAGATCACATAAGCATCAACATTGGTCAATGCGAGCTATAGACAAGGTGTGGGGATTTGATTGTTAAACCCTCATTCCACTTGACCGACGCGATAACAAGAGTAGGTAATATTCGAAGCTTCAATCATGTAATGAGAGCTAAGAACGACTCAACTAGAATAACGGGGGTCGATTGCGAACCCTACCTTCCGTCAATTGCCTCCTTGGAGGTCTTACAAGGGGAAATGGGGAATGAGATGCCTCTTTGGAGGTCTTTAGGCACAATATTAAACAAGCACAATCATGGCCTCACTTGAGGACTTTTCCAGAATGCCGACCAAAGAAAGGAACGGACTTCCAAGCATGCATCTCTATTCCTACTTCTCATGGCATCGAAAGCAGTAAGTGCGGAATGAGATAAAAGGGAAAAGAAACTATACCAAACGGATAACAATCCGTAGCAAAAGCAAACAAAGTAAGAAACCCGGAATACTTCGAGCAAGCTAGCATTACCAAACAAAGCAAGTCAGAAATCGTATATCCGACATAAGCGTCAAAGCATGGTCGGTGTGAAAATAAATCACAACCGGCATGTGGTGTGTATCAGACACAACCACCCAATCAGACAGTATACCTGCAAGAAACGCAATCCAGACACAATACCACAAATACATATGCACGTCTCAAGAATGAGAGACAAAGAGAAAGCGCATCGGACGCGAAGTAGTATCCAACAAATAAAGTGGAACACCCAGCGGATAAGCACCATTGGACGAAAAGTGACAATGGTTATGTCAAAACACAATATGTACATGGAGTCAATCCGAAATAAGCGAACATGAATGCGATAGTACACAAATCACTAAGTAAACATGAATATGCATCAAGTAGTAATTAGTATGCAAAGTACATCACAAACGGAGGCAAATAACACAAAATCGGAAAATAAGCGTTAAAAATCACCGACTCGGAATTAAACGAAAATCGCACGGTTGACCGCAAACGTGCCAACGGACTCAAAAACGAACTCGGTTTGAATTAATTCCGCTCGGAAGTGGGACTTTTAGGCCAATTTCGTCGGCTGGCAGTAGCGAAACGGTAAAAAAAAGTTGTCCAAAATCGACAAAAAAGTCCACCAACAGCTCCGGAATCATCAACAAAGTCAAGTTACATTATTCGCATTCGCAAAAACATGCTACGGTTAGGAAGTTATGACCAAAATGAGCTAGCATCAAGTATTAAAACCAAATTCAAGAATTGACATAATTTCATTCGATTCAAGCTCTTCGTTTGCAAAAATGAAATAATCCATGCTTTGAATCGAATAGAAATTATATTAACTCATGAATTGCATAAGAATTAGTAAATGAACACAAACATCGACACTTACATTAAATCAACAAAACCACACCGGTAGCACTATTCTCAAGTTTCGGAACTAAATATCATTCAACAACTAATTATCCGGAATCAAAATCCAACTCTTGGAAAGTGAACAACATCACAACCATTAATATCGAAACTATAATTCGATTCAAGAATCAAACAATTCACGAAATAACTATCCAATTCCGGATTTAATCATATTTCACCAATTCAAGAATCAATTCACAAATTAATTCACCAATGCAAAGCTTAATCCAAAGTTTGATTCACAATTTTATCACAAGAAAACTAAGTTCAACAATATAATCTCAATTCACAATCAACTATCAATTAAATCCTAATTCACTCAATTCAACAATTATTCAAGAATTAAAGTGAAGAATTATTACCAGAAAGTGAATCTGAGGAAGAATTGATGGAATCCGAAGAGAAACGTCGGAAGCGGACGGAGAAGACGCTCGAAAACTCACGCGACGGAGGAAGGAATCCGCGGCGGCGCTCGCGGTTGAGGAGGGTGGCCGGAAATCGCGGCGGTGGTCTGGCCAAGGGAGATCGGATCGGAAGAGATCTTGAGATATTTGGAAATTTGCCTTTCAATGTCCTTGAAGATTGGTGAACTTGATGAATGTTCTTGAGAGAATATGAAAACCTTGTTGTTTGATCCTTGAGAGAAATTTAGGTTTGATTTTTGAGTGTTTGTGAATTATGAATCAGGGTTTGTGAAAATGAGAGAATTTTGAATATATAGTGTGATAAAAAATAAAGTGAAACAGTAAAATTCCAGCTTGTCGGCAGCTTAAGCAAAAATAACACCTTGCCCGGTACAAAATTTCGACTCTGAGCCTCTTAAGAAATTGTCCGCGTCTGAGTCACGGACGCAACGCAAAAAGAACGGACATTATTTGATCAAAATCGAATGAGTTCGATACGCTTAAGCTGCAAGACGTCACTGAATAAGTTGTTTTTTTCAGCTTATTTGGTATCCGCTACTCGAAAATGTGATGAGGTCAACCTCTTCGGAGCACAATCTCGACTCGACTTTGTCAGTAAAGTTGTAGATCTATGAGTCAGTGACCTCGTGTCAAAAGATGAGCATGATCGGACAAAAATCGAGTGAGATATGAATTTTCCCGTGAAACAACTTTCAGCCTTTTTCTTCGGTTCAACACTTCCGTTTTGCGAAATAAACCAAAACAATGATCTTCGAAGCATCGTTCGAACTCGAGCTTGTCTTCAATCTTAAAGAGCACAAAATTTTTGAACCGTAGCATCGAGAACGGACACAATCTGATAAAAATTGACCGAGTTATGAATTTTCCAATATCTGACAGACAGTGAATTGTTCCAAAGAATTCTTCCAATAATTCGCACTTTCGGGGTTCTTCCACTTGGACCTGACTCATACTGCACTTACATCACGAAGATGGCATCGAAACGGAATTTTAGGCACCAGAGCGACATCAATCTGATAAACGAGCTGAGAGTTATGAATTTTTTAGTGTCCGAAATACACCGGTTCAGCACTATTTTTCACTGTTTTTTGCACTGTATCGACTCTGAAAACTCGCGTGTTCAGAGATCTTCCTCAAAGAATCAGCCCTCGGTCCAATTACAAAAGTTGCAGATAATTTCAATATGGAACTTTTTGGCATAGGAGTAGCTCAGAAATGATGATCCAATCAGAAGTTAAGCCCTTTTGAATACCACTGACGCAATTATCCAGCGAAACCGAAATTCCAGAAACAAATAATTCCCACCACTTTCCTTGATGAATTGACTTCCGAGCCAAACATAAAAGTTGTAGAGAATACCAAGACGGTTCTAACTGTTGAATATCCAGCCAAAACGAGTTCCAGAGCAAGAGTTATGAATTTTGCAAATTTGCACAGCAAACTGATTTTCTGCTCAAACTGTTCTGAATCGACTGAAAACTTCAACTTCCTCTGAGATTCTTGACATGAAAAATTATGTTTGATAAGAGCTTTGCTGACCCGTTGATTACGTAACCCGGAGAAATACTTTGCGCATATGTCGAGTGACGAAATAAACGTCTGTTGCAACCTGACGATGCTTGAATAGAGAACCTTGATCCCATAACCACAGAGCCAAATGATACGTATATATGTACCCGATGACCTAGCTAAGATGCAAATGAAGCATAAGCCAGTTAGTACTAAAATAAGGAGAGAAAATTTTGGGGTACTACAGGCGTCAACACCGTTGGAGAGAGCCACGGCTGGATGACCCCTTTATACAACTATCTCACCAAAGGGGAGCTGCCCGAGGACAACAAGGAGGCCAGCGTGACTAAACGACGGGCCTGCTCATATGTGCTAATTGAGGACAGACTTTATCGATGAGGATTCTCCATCCCCCTCCTGAAATGTGTCGAAGAGAGCAGAGTCCCTGAAATCCTCCAAGAGATCCACGAAGGCATCAACGCACATCACTTGGGAGGGAGATCACTGGCACGAAAAACCCTGTGAGCAGGATATTACTGGCCGACCATGCAGCACGATGCCAAGGAGCATGTCCAAAAATGTGACTGGTGCCAGCGCCACGGTGACATGCACTTGGCACCCCCAACGAGTTGAAGACTCTATCCTCGCCTTGGCCCTTCGCCTGGTGGGGGATGGACATACTCGGCCCCTTCACTATGGGGTCTTATCAAAACAAATTTCTGATCGTGGCCGTCGACTACTTCACTAAGTGGATTGAAGCTGAAGCCCTCGCCAAGATCACAACCTTCAATATACTTCGCTTCTACAAGAGGAACATCCTCGCACGATTCGGAGTACCCCAAGCCCTCGTGACTGACAATGAAACACAATTCACAGACAGGAAGTTCCAGGACTTCGTCGCCAAATTAGGCACAAAGCAACACTTCACGTTGGTCGAGCATCCCCAGAACAATGGGCAAGCAGAGGCCGCAAACAGGGTGATCCTTCGTGGCCTGAAGCGAAGGTTGGGCGAGTAAAAAAAGAGATGGATCGAGGAGCTACATAGCGTGCTCTGGGCCTACAGAACAACACCACATTCCACCACCGGGGAAACCCCTTTCCTACTAGCCTACGGAACCGAGGCGGTGATACCGGTAGAAATCAGAGAACCTTCCAGACGAACGGAAGCTCCCCTCGATGAGGAGATGAACGACGAAGCCTTAAGAGAAGAGCTCGATCTGGTCGAAGAAATACGGTCAGGAGCAGCTCTCCGCGAGGCCTCGACAAATAACCTTACGCCACGATGCTAAGGTCATAAAGCGCGACTTCCCCATTGGCAGCTTGGTCCTGCGCAGAAACCAGAAAGATTCACGACAAGGAAAGCTGGCCGCAAACTGGGAAATACCCTACAGGGTCAAGTCCAAAACGGGCACGGGAGCCTACTACTTGGAAACTTTGGACAGAGAACCATTTGCTCGACCATGGAACACTGAAAAGCTCAAACAATACTACAGTTAGGACCAACCTCGAGGTCGGACCAACTACCGACAAGATCACCCCAAACGGGGAGACGGCTCGGTCACAGGACCGTGCCCCGGTGAAGCACGATCTATGTTACAACGACGGCCAATTTTTGCTTATGGAGCGAGCAGACTCTGAGCACAACGGGGATGCCTCAATCGAGCTCCGCCGTTGCCGTACCAATCAGGCAGGACACCCAGCTCGCAATGGGAACAATCCAAGCCTATGAGATTAGTACCTCAACCGAGATCCTAGTCTTATCAACGGCGAAACCACTTCTCCCTCCCCGATAAGTTTCCAAGACTGTCTGGCACAACAAGAACAAGTCGAGCAAACATCCATTCAAATAAGCATACCAGTAAATGCGATAAGAAAATCCCAAACAAAATATTAATAACATCGGCTACAAGGCCGGAATAAGTTAGGCATACATTAGAGGGGCTGTGCCCGACAAACATTACATCAAAAAGGCACGCAGGCCCACAAATTACATGTACATTCAAAAAGAAAAAGTCGAACTAAACGACCTTATTATCACCCTCCGGGGGGGACCACCTCGCCGTTGACGACCACATTGAGCAGACCCATCCCCTCGGTTTGCAGTTGGACATCAGAATTAAGGGCCTTCAGCTGCTCCAAAGCAGCATTAAAGCCAAACTCAGCTGCCCCCAGGTTGTCCTCCCTGAGGAGACGTATCCTCTCAATCAGGTCCTTCCTCATCTTCAAGGCCTTCTCATCGTCGGTCTCATCCTCACCCGCTGTCGACGACCCATCCAGCTCAGTTATCCTCGTCTTCAAGCGGGCATTCTCATCATTGACTCTCTTCACCTCCTCCTTCATTTGGGTCACTTCTTTTTGGAGCAGTATTTTGGCCTCCCGGTGACCTTGCAGCTTCTTCAGCTCATTGTATATCTCCACATTCTCACACTCTAAGTCATTGATCCTAGTCTTGTCCTCCATGAGATCGGAGCGATGAACTCCCTCTGCATCTCCAAGGGCCAGCGCCGCTTCCAATATCCTGGTCATACCGGCTGCATCTTGGAAGAGGAGCTTCCTCCGCGTCTGAGGATCGGCGGACAGAATCACTGAGGCATCGAGTTCCGAGACGACGATGGAGCTCTCCTCGTCAAACACCTTCCCCTGTAGATAGCACGCGGGCAACACAAGCTTCCCTCCAGGAGAACCACCCGAGCAGCCCGCAAGAGAGGCCCCAATATCATCCCGCTTCCTCTTGTGGGATGAGTCCGGAGTTGGTGGTATGGAATTCGTCCCCGGAATAGGGCCAACGCCGGACACAAACTTCTCCAGCGTCGCCTGCTGCTTGGCCGCTCCAACTTTGGGCATCGAAGGCACCTTCTTCTGGACTTTGGCCACCTGGGACCTAATCAAACGCTCCCTCATGTCGGCCATTTTCTCTGCAAACACAAAAAGACAAAAGTTGGCAGATAGAAGAATCTTAACAAATACGGGCACGAGAGCAGGTTATACTAAGAAGCTGGAAGGCCACATCATCGTTTTCACACTCAAGGAGAGCCTTAGTGTTGATATAGCGGTCTGCTCGCATAGGCTCCCCATCATCCCCGAGCAGCTCTTTGCCATCTCTGTCCACCACAAAGGCCGGACTAAAGCTCTCCACATAGGCATGAAGCACCCGGTAGGACTCCTTGTCCCCCTCACTGAGCTGCTAATGCTTTACAAGGAACTGGTCGGTCCTATATCTAAAGTGAGCGTACACCCACTCCAAGGGGAACTTAGATACGGGTTTCTCAACTTGTCGACCATCAATGGTCACCGTCTCGAGCGTAGATATAGGTCTTTTGGCTAGTTCAGAGATAGGCTTCACGACCAGGAACCTGTCCTTGAAGTGTCGAACAGACTCTGAGTACGGCCAGAAGAGCCTACTCTGTTGTTTAATGGACACCCAACTTTTCTTCGAGCCCGTAGTGCTTCATTGGAGTTGGAAGATGCAGAAGAAGAGGTATACGGTCGCCCCGACATGTAAGTAGCGACACACTAGCTCAAAGGCACGTATGAACGCCAGTGCATTTGGGTGGAGCTGAGCGGGGCACAACTCCAAGTGACGAAAAAGGGCCTCCTAGAAGTCGGTGAAAGGCCTCCAATCTAACTAACAACTATAGTGCAATAGCCCCTCGATGTGACGGATTATTGCTCTACAAAGTGAACTTTATGCCTAAGGTTGGAAACTAGGATTGGATATCCAAAAAATGAAAATACAAGTCCTTATATAGAAAACTCAAAGTTGTAACTGCCTCTAATCATAATGAAAAAACATTTAAAAACTAATTTCTTCGAGTGTAATTGCTTCAGACGTTTCTGACCGTTTCCTCGTTACAACAGTCGGCGCCCGCCGACCCCTGCTCCGCGTCCGCCGAGTGCTTCTAAGTAGTGAAACGTCTTATGTGACCGTTGGTATGTAAGTGAAACCCATAACACAGCTGGCGCCCTTTATGGCGTTCGCTGGGTGAAACGGCTAGTGTATAGTTTACACAGGAAATCTCCATTTTAGCTCCGTTTTGCGTCGTTTTCTCACTGTAAGCTCGAATCAGGCAATATATCTTAAAGTAAAACAAAATACCATAATAATAAAGGGAAATAACAAATAAACCACTAAAAACATGTGAAATCAGAGTCAAATATACAGTGTAATTTGGGGTTATCAAATTCTCCCACACTTAAACCTTCGCTTGTCCTCAAGCAAACTCTCATAAACTGAAAAAGAAAAACAACAAACATACAAGTATCTAATCTGGGCTAAGAACTTAAGTTTGATCAATGATACATTAGTAGGTACTAACTCATGAACCAAGGGTATCGTAATGACACTTTCCACGATTTGCGGGCATAAGTTTCTCTCCTATACGAACCAATCTAAACCATGATGTTATACTTAGGCCTTTCTTACTCATTCCTTTCTTACCCCTTTTCATTCAAGCGCAGTCACATTAAGCCTGTTGTCTTTCACTCGCATGGTGAACATAACCTGTGGTAATCCTGATCTTTTTATATCAACGACTTGATACTTTTTGCAAATTTTTTTCTTTTTGGATTTATAATTTTTCTTGCAAAAATTTTCTTTTTTCTCTCTAAAGATACTTTAGTATCTTCTTGGATTTTTCTTTTTATTTTCTTTTTTTCTTTTTTGTTTTTGTAGGATCTTACCTATTTGCATCGGTTTGTCACTTAGCGGTGGCTAAGATGGTGCTGACTGCTAGGATAAACTACTTAAGGGTAAGTGATGAAGGGTGAGATTTTAAGGCCACCGTATAATAAAAACCTGGATAAGCTCCTATAATTAAGAAACTTACGATGTAAAAACGATATCTATTTTTCAAAAAGTTTTCCCAAGCCTTTGCAAATGATCTTACTTGTCCTAATAGCCTAAATTTTCAAAATAAATGTTGTTTTCTTTTGTTAAAAAAAAATTGTTAAGGCTCAAGAATTGGGAAAAATAGATAAACTACACAAAATGACTCGTCAAGCACATGTGAAAATTATTAAAACAAACTGAACTATACTAGAAAGCAATAAAATGAAAAAAATAAAAACAACTTGAAAACAGTAAATATCTCCTCCCACACTTAAACCGAACATTGTCCTCAATGCTTCGATAAAAGTGAGAAAGGGATAGGTGAAACCTGGCATTCAATCATGTCGGCCACTGGGGC
Organism: Lathyrus tuberosus; assembly: GCA_022829125.1. Classification (NCBI taxonomy): domain Eukaryota; kingdom Viridiplantae; phylum Streptophyta; class Magnoliopsida; order Fabales; family Fabaceae; genus Lathyrus; species Lathyrus tuberosus. The sequence goes on along the minus strand of JALAZF010000243.1, from coordinate 5,646,749 downwards.
CATCTCCACCATGCTCTGAACGTATGGGACGACGGCTCCTACTACGGTGTCGGGTGGTGTGTGACAGCTTCATCTGCTCAATCCTCTCTATTAGAGAGACATTTTGATCTCTAAGTGCTTGAAAACTCTCAAGAGTGGATTGCTGTGACTCTCGCATAAAATCCATCATCTCTTACTGTTGTTGGTACATGGCATAGAATAGGCCATCACGCTCTTCTTCTCTGACTTGCTGTGCTTGCCACATTTCTTCGGTGATATAAAATCCAGAAGAAGTACCTGCAGGATGGTTAGTAACAAGTGGGGTGTGTGCAGGTGATACAGGAGTGAGAGACTGCGCCATACGGTCATATTCATCATCAGTCGTGTTTCCTTCATCCTCAGGGATGTTTGGCAATAATGGACCTAAAATAGGAGCAGCCCTCAAATCGTACAGCCAGTTTTCTCTTTTGCGCACATCAGTGCGTCTTGAGCAAGGTAAAGCGACACTCGGGATGGCAGCATTGCGAACCATGAGGATATATCCTCCTTCCGGCCTCGTTTTGCATAAATGCATATCTCTTAGAAACTTTAAATCAATGGTGCAAGGAGGAAGTGGTTCCAATGTGGCCAACTCAGCGTCCAGGTGGAGGGCTCGTGCAATGAAGGTAATCAAGCCTCCAAATGATATGGTGTTGCCCTTTTTCTCAATTGCTCGCATATGTGATATCATAAATGGTACAGGATTTAATTTTTTTCTAAGTAAAGCAGCCTGCAAAAATATAAATTCCTTGGAATTCATCTTGTTAGAATTTTCACGAGCAAAAATAGTGTCAGCTAATAGAAGGCGGAATACCCGTATGGCTGGGTTGTGAATGTCGGAAGCCAAATTTCCGTCAAAGGAGTAGGTGGTCTGACCTGAGATGTCTCTCCACAGTTGGAAAGCCTCAGTCGACCAATTTGTGTCTATGGGTGCCTCACAAACTGCACCATTCCCGAAATGGAATCCTAATAACTCAGCAAGTGCATCAGTGGTGTAAATGTATTCAACATTGAACATCCTAAACCTCAATGTGCCTACAGTGCTAGCAGTGTTTTCTCTGACAGCGTATTCTAAAGAACTCAAAAATTCGCGGGTTAGCCTTTCATAGGAAGGCTCCTTGCGAATAAAAATATTCTCTAATTTCAATTTTCCTAACAGATAAAATACGCTAAATCTTATACCAAGGTTATACAGACAAGTATCATTAATATACCTCGTTGCAAGAATGTTGCGTGTCTGCAGTCTCTCCCATTTTTCCCATTGCTTGGCTCCGTTATCTCCATCTCGAAAAATGATGTTTTCTTGGTTCTCCTCTGCCATTGTTGAAGTGAAATGAAGGTTTGGTGATGGAAAATGGGTAAGTTAGGTTTTTGTAGATTTGGGTGAAATCTATAGTTTTTATAGGGATAGTGTGTAATGGAAGGTGTAATGGTAATGAGGAAGTTATGAAATAAGGGATTTTAATGGTTTAATGGGGTTTTATGGTGATTAAAATCAGAATTTTTGGAGGTAGAAGATGAAGAAAGTGGCAAAAATGAGTGTTTTCTTATTCTGGTCCGTTTAAATCCTAGGACGCCTCCGCGTCCGCCGAGCATGGGTCCGCGTCCGCGGACTGTGAAAATTGGACTGGCACGGGTTTGGGCTCTGGTTGGTTGATGAATGTCTCCTTGGGGTGTTTATAGCATATTGGTACATGTAAGAAACATAGAGAATATTTTGTTTATTTGTTTTATATATTTGTAAAATGTGAATGTAGGATTTAAATAACAATTATATTATTATTATTTATTTTTTCTAATTATAAAAATGAATGAAATAAAAAATTTAAATATAACCAATAGATTGTAATGATGTAGATATTTATTATAACTTGAAATAATATAACACTCGCATAAAGCATATGGTTGCAATGAGTCTAGTAATAATAACGATGGAAAATAAAATCTACTAATAGTCTGATAATAACGATAATAAAAATAAAGATAAGACTGCGGTAAAGGTAAAGATAAACGATCATAACAAGCATGTGGTTTGTCTCCCCCACACAAAGTGTGAGCTATGACCCAGAGCTCCTGAATATTTTCTAGGAAGACTGACGGCGGACACCCTGAGTCATGTGAGAACAAGGTGCTCGTGCTTCTGCAAGTTGGCATCTGAGATCGTAAATCTCCTGCTCTAAAAGATCATACGATGAAATATTTGTTGTGTCTGAGATCTGTATCTGTAAGGTAAGCTCGGCGCATTCTTCGCGAAGAGAAATGATCTCCTTGCGCATAGCGTCAAACTCTGAATATATGTCTCTGCGTTGCAGATTAACGTTAGAGGAATAAACAGTAGTCCTTTCAGGATAGGGTGTAGGGTGGTACTCAGGCACATGTGGGTTCCTAGGTCGGATGGGTGTCTCGTCTTGGCCTTCCAAAGCGTATGACCAGTTAGCTCTGTCATGGACACTTGTTCGGGTATGGTTTGGCAAACCAAAGTAGTGAATAACTTCGTTGTCTATTAGGGGCTTAAAGTTATCTGCACTAAAGAACGTTCTCCTGATAAGACCACGGTCAAGGTAATGAGTAATGTCAATTAAGGTGTAGCCACAATGGGAGGTAAGATGAGTTAGCTTGTTGGATAGACCTAGGGCATAAGCTATGTGTGTAATAGTACCACTTACATGGATGGGTCCTCTAGAAGATGCAGCATTCAAATATAGGTTATACATCAGAAAAGTACCACTGGCTAATGGGCGTGACTCAGCAGTACAAAAAAGCATCATAATCTCTTCTTCGGTAACCTGGTTCTCGGTTTCACTTCTACCAAAGAAAGTCTCGGCCAGGATCATTTGGAAATAACGGAAAGCTGGATTATGGATTTTGTTTGCTAATTGGGTGGAAGGATCAGTCCTCCTCCATCGGTGATTTTTCTCCAGAATCCATCAAGCTCATCTTGCATAACGTTGGTTTCATGCATAAAATGGATTGCATCCATGCCATACTGAAAACCAAGTAATCTAGTAAAATCTCTGTGATTCAGTGCATACTCATTCCCAAATAGTCTGAATCTTATGCTCCCACTGTTGTAACCTCTTCCACTGTAAGGTTCATAAATGAGTGACATGAGGAACTCTAAGGTTAGATACTTATAGGTTACATTCATTGCTTTAGAATACTCATCCCACTGGAGCTGGTGACAAAGGTACCTCACACTAGCCTCAATACCTAAGGCTGTTAGACAGTTTGAGTCAGGGTACCTAGTGGGTAGGATTGGTCTCTCAGAAAGAACTACATATTTCTTCCTCTGTTCGTCATCTCTGAACACAATGTGCATGTCATCATAGCTCTGCATCCTGAAAAGAAAGTTAGTGTGGAATATCTGAGATGATGTGATCTGTAACCTATAAACATAGACATTTCATAAGTCAGTCCAGTTAGTCAAATAATATAAATAATAAATCTTTTTCTTATTCTCCTGAAATAAATTATATGCATAAAATAAAATAAAATAATGAAAAGAAAGCCGTGGGTTGCCTCCCACGCAGCGCTTGTTTAACGTCGTTAGCTGGACGACTGAAAAACTTACGTTGTGGATGTTGCTATAGGTGGGTCTATCAGAGTGTGACCAGAGTAGTAAGTAGGGATGTCACCTCCATAGTAGGGTTTAAATCTTTGTCCATTCACTAGGAAGGGACTACATGAATGATTTGCAATTTCAAATGCTCCAGATTTCAGGAATTTGGTGACCTCATAGGGTCTAGTCCATCTTGAGCGTAACTTACCTGGAAACAATCGTAACCTAGAATTGAAAAGAAGTACAGGATCGCCTACGTTGAACTCTTTTTTGGCAATCCTTTTGTCGTGCCATGCTTTGGTTCTTTCTTTATATATTACATCATTTTCATAAGCGTTTCGGTGTAACTCTTCTAATTTGTGAATATCTAGAATGCGTTTATCTCCGGACGTTAAGTAATCCATATTAAGAGCTTTTATGGCCCAGTAGGCCTTATGTTCAAGCTCGAAGGGTAAATGGCAAGATTTTCCGTAGACTAATTGATATGGGGTTGTTCCTATAGGGGTTTTAAAAGCGGTTCTATAAGCCCACAAGGCTTCTTGTAGTCTTAAGGACCAATCTTTTCTAGAAATTGATACGGTTTTTTCTAAGATTTGTTTTATCTCCCTATTTGATACTTCTACTTGTCCACTAGTCTGCAGGTGATAAGGTGTGTCTACTCGGTGTTTAACTCCGTATTTCTTTAAAAGGTTCTCAAATATCCTAGATATGAAGTGCGATCCCCCATCGCTTATTACTAATCGAGGTACTCCAAACCTAGGGAATATATAGTTTTTAAACATTTTAATGACTATACGAGTATCGTTGGTGGGTGAAGCTATAGCTTCAATCCATTTGGATACATAATCAACAACTACTAGGATATACTTGTTTCCCATCGAAGATGGAAAAGGTCCCATAAAATCTATACCCCAGACATCAAAGAGTTCTACCTCCTGAATATTTCTTAGAGGCATTTCATCTCTTCTTGAGACGTTCCCAGTGCGTTGGCATCTGTCACATCTTACAATGTAGGCATGAACATCACGCCATAAAGTTGGCCAGAAAAGACCTGCTTGAAGTATTTTAGCGCATGTTTTGGATGATCCTAAATATCCACCGTATGGTGATGAGTGACAATGTTTAATTATAGTTTCTACTTCTTTTTCAGGGACACAGCGACGGAAAATACCATCTGCGCCTCTCTTGAATAGAAGGGGTTCGTCCCAATAGAAGTGTTTCACGTCGTGAAAGAACTTCTTCTTCTGTTGTAATTTAGATCAGGGGGTATGATATCAGCTACTAGATAATTAACAAAATTTGTGTACCAAGGTACATTTGTTACGGTGAGAGTTTTTTCAACGGAACTAGGGTCAGGATCATTATCATGGACTGTTCGAACTGCTTCTACTAATTTATCATATGCGAAATCATCATTGATAGGAACAAGATCTGGTTTTAGATATTCAAGCCTCGAAAGGTGGTCAGCGCCACATTTTCGGTGCCTTTCTTATCTCGGATCTCCAAATCAAATTCTTGAAGTAAAAGGATCCAGCGTAGTAATCTAGGCTTAGCATCCTTTTTACTTATGAGATATCGTATCGCAGCATGATCAGTGTAAACTATGATTTTTGCTCCTACTAAATAGGATCGGAATTTGTTGATTGCAAAGACTACTTCCAGGAGTTCCTTCTCAGTTGTGGCATAATTAAGCTGAGCCAAATCTAAAGTTCTACTGGTGTAGTAAATTACATGGAGTTTCTTATCCTTCTTTTGTCCTAAAATAGCCCCAATAGCGTAATCGTTAGCATCGCACATAATTTCAAAAGGTTGGTTCCAATCTGGAGGTTGAATTATGGGTGCGGAAATCAGTGCTTGTTTTAAGTATTTAAAGGCTTCAAGACATTTATCATCGAACTTGAATTTGGCGTCTTTCATAAGTAAGTTGGTTAATGGTTTAGTTATTTTGGAGAAGTCTTTAATGAAGCGTCGATAGAAACCGGCGTGTCCAAGAAAACTTCGGATTTCTCTAATGGTTTTGGGTGGTTGAAGATTTTCTATTACTTCTATTTTAGCTTTATCAACCTCAATACCTCTTTAGGATACTATGTGTCCTAGTACTATGCCTTCAGTAACCATAAAATGGCATTTTTCCCAGTTTAGAACAAGGTTGACCTCTACGCATCTTTCTAGGATTTTCTCGAGGTTTGTTAAACAGTTTTTAAAACTGGATCCACATACCGAGAAATCTTCCATAAATACTTCCATGATCTCATCAAGGAAATCTGCGAAGATTGACATCATACAGCGCTGAAAGGTAGCTGGGGCATTGCATAGTCCAAAGGGCATTCGTCTGTAAGCAAATGTTCCATAGGGACATGTAAAGGTTGTTTTCTCCTGATCATCAGGATGAATGGGTATTTGGAAAAATTCAGAGTATCCATCTAAATAGAAAAAGTAAGAATCCTAGCTAAACGTTCGAGCATTTGGTCAATGAATGGAAGTGGGAAGTGATCTTTCCTAGTAACCTTATTAAGCTTTCTGTAATCAATACACATCCGCCAACCATTTTCTATACGTTTGGCTATTTGTTCTCCTTTTTCGTTTTGCACAGCGGTGACGCCTCCTTTCTTGGGTACCACATGTACAGGGCTTACCCATTTACTATCTGAAATTTGGTATATTATTCCAGCCTCTAACAACTTTAACACTTCCTTTTTTACTACGTCACTCATTATAGAATTTATCCTTCGTTGATGTTCCCTAGAGGGTTTCGCATCTTCCTCCAGCATAATTCGGTGCATACACACGGAAGGACTTATTCTTTTGAGATCAGAAATTTTATAACCTAGAGCCGAGGGATATTTTCTTAAAACATCTAAGAGTTGATTGGTCTCAGGACCATCTAACGTGGCACTGACTATGACTGGGCGGTTTAATTCTTTGTCCAAGAACTCATATATTAAATTCTTATGTAGCTCCTTAAGCTCTATTGATGGTTTTTTCGGACATGGCATATGATCTGGGGTAAGTGCCAAGCATTCGTAAAGACTGTTATCAATGTAAGGTTCAGATAATCGTTCAAATCCGTCGTCCTCCATAATGGGGACCGAAGGTAGTTTGATGGTTTCCACTAGATCTTCTTTATCTAATTCTCTTATGCATTCATCAATTATATCAATGACATAACATGAGTCATCTATGGCTGGTGCATTTAAAAATTGGGATAGTATAAATTCTATTTTTTCATTACCTACTTCGAATGTCATTTTTCCTTTCTTGACATCTATTATAGCTCCAGCTGTTGATAAGAAGGGTCTACCTAAAAGGATTGGGATCTCATCGTCTTCCTTAATGTCCATTACGACGAAATCTGTTGGAATATAAAGTTGACCAAGTCTAACTGGGACGTCTTCCAAAATGCCTATTGGATACTTAACTGATCTGTCGGCTAATTGGAGATACATCCTAGTTGGTTGCATTTCTCCTAGGTTTAACCTTTTACAAACGGCTAAAGGCATTAAGCTTACACTTGCTCCTAAGTCCAGAAGTGCTTTATCAATAACTTGGTTTCCCAAAACACAAGGTATAGAGAAACTTCCTGGATCTTTCTCTTTCTTAGCAAGCTTATTCTCAACAATTGAATTACATTCTATAGGTTTAGGATCATCTAATCTTCGTTTATTGCTTAGAATATCCTTAAGGAATTTGGCATAAGATGGTATTTGGGTAATAGCTTCTGTGAACGGAATCTCTACGTGGAGTTTCTCAATCACTTTTATGAATTTCTTATATTGATTATCGAATTTGGTTTGTTTAAGCCTTTGTGGGTATGGAATCGGAGGTTTGTAAGGAGGAGGGGGTACATAAACTTTTTCATTCTCTTCTCTTTCCTTTCCCTTAACTTTCGTATCTTTAGATTTCTCAGGTTCCACCGATTTCTCAATTTCTTTCTCAGGTATGGTCACAACTTCTTTCCCGGGAGGTTCTGGATTATTCAACCTAGGGTTTATAGGCCCATTGTAAGTGGTCCCACTCCTTAGGGCTATAGCATTTGCGTGCCCTTTAGGATTAGGTTGAGGTTGTCCAGGGAATTGTCCTCCTGGTGTAGCATGAGTAGATTGTTGTTGTGCTACTTGAGAGATTTGGGTTTCAAGCATTTTGTTATGGGTAATGTCGCTCCCGGGATTTTCATCCTAGTATAAACGCGAAAGTGGCACCGAAATAGAGTCGCCAGCAATGTGTATTTATCCCAAAAGAGGGAAAGGAAACACTGCATAAACCTGAAGGAAGGAAAGAGCATGGTCTTGCGACCAAGAGAAAGGGTAAGGGAGTCGGTTATGTGAGAGGAAGGTATTAGCACCCCCTCGCGTCCATCGTACCCGATGGGATCCACGCTTGCTTGCTTCAATCAAAGGGTGTAAGAAAAGGATACTGGAAAAGGAACTGAAAGAAAGAAAGGAGAAAGAATGGAAAAGGAACGAGAAACAAATGTAGGGAAAATAAAAGAAGTGCTCGAATGGGCCCTACCCCACTGCCTACGTATCTCATCGGGAGCATGAGAATCAGAGCGACGTAGTTCCCCTCACTAGGGATGGCTTGTTTGTGTTTTTAGTGGAATACGTCAACGTTCGCGTCCTAGCAGTTTAGGTGTTGCAGCTCGCTGTATGGAGACTTAGGCGTTACCTGTTTGCGGTAGAACGGAAATGACGGATCCTTAAGGAATGATTGAAGGAGATGAGGAAAGAATTCCCGAAGGAAAGACGTTATTGTTGGTTTTTGTCTTTTAAGAGTTTTTTTCGTTGGTTTGCATATGATAGTGTATCTAAATCTTAGTCATTGGAATGTGTACATTCTCACATTCCAAGATGGAATGGGTAAGAAAGCACACTAAGGGTGAAGAAGACCCTCACACTTAGCTCCAATTATTAAGGTTCAAACACACTAGCATACTTGTGTTTATTAAGTGTTTTTGTTGAGTATGAAATGAAGAAGTGTTTTTTATTTGCACCTTCAACAAGTATTGCATTTAAGTCCCTCATACAAGATCAAATGTTTAACACATTGACCCAAGATGGGCTATATGCTACACATTCTAAGATTATAAGAGAAAACCCCTTATAATCTCTTCTTTATATGAAAGGCCTAAATGCAATAAATGCCTACCTTTATTATATGTTTTGAATTTTCTTTGAGATGAGAAGAGAGACTCAAGAGAAAAGAAAAAGGTAAAATCTATGTACTAAAACTCAATCCTAGTTGATTAGTTAAGGGATTGATCCTAATGGTTTGTGAGGTTAAAACCTAAAGTCTAAAGAAAGAATGAATTAAACAACTCACTTCTAAAGTAGAAGATGAATTGTAATTCAAAAAGGGAAAGTTATGAGTTATTAAAAGAAAGCACATAAGTGCTTAACAAAACACAAAATGGAATTGCAAAAGAGATGAGAGGAAAGAAGCTTGAATGTGGATTCCTTATCCACCCTCAATTGCAACTTACCAAAGCCCCTACATGGTTAGTAAACATGTATAAGAAGTATAAGAAATAAAAGAACTTTTAATGCACCATAAAACTCAAAAGAAGTAGATGAGAAATTGGTTACAACCAGAATGTACATCACATGGAAAACAAATGATCATTATCATGCAAGTCCAAGTGGATAGGCAACAAACATCATCCATGACATTAGAACATGCTACCATAAGAAAAGGGAGAATGAAAGATGAAAAGAAATAAAAAAAACATGCATGAATGGAACATGTAATCTAAGGATCAGAATTGAAATGAAATAAAAAATGATTCACAAACATCTCACAAGTATTTATGAAGCACATCAAGACATTTAAGACGTGATAGAAGAAGTAGAATTGAAATGGGAGTTCAAAAGAAAACACAAGTACTTCATATTAAGGACACACAAAATTCAAATGAAAGTGAACATGCAAAGATGACACATAACATGTACCAATGACCTATAATGTCAAATGAATGGTTCACCAAATATGCAAATGATCATGCAAGTATGTACAAAAGAAATCATGTGAACATGCACAAAGATTACAATGATATGACAAGTTGTAGTGCTTCAAATGAAATGTATTAAAAAAAAATCAAATGAGTTCATGAAAATTATGGAAACATGGTATTTGAAGTTCACAAATCAGAGATGAATCACATACCAAAGTAGCATGCAAGAAACCAAGGCAAAATGATGTCAAACAATGCACTTAGGTCAAGTAGACATATCATACAAAGTAGCACAAAAATGAACACCAAACATGCCATAAACTGACCTAAAAAAATCAAATAAAAATCACTTAACATACCTCAAGATGATAATGACTCAATGCAAAAAGAAGAGCATCAAAACAATTTTAAATGATCAAGAACAAAATTAAGCAATATCATATACCACATTAAGAATGCATACAAAATAAAATCAAAGAAAATTGTGGAACAGGGGCAAAAAGGTCATAAAATCAAGAAATAAAATCATGAAAAATTTTCTAAATGTTTTATTGATGCTCATGAATTTTTGTGGAATTTTATAATTCCATTTGGTATTTTTAAAAATTAAAAAGTAAACGTGCATAAAAATGGAAAAAAGAAATGAAATGTAAAGGGAAGGGGAGGTGTGAACATAGCAATATATCAGTTCAAATCAATTGGGCTTTAGAAAGAGGGAGGTGTGGATATCAATCTGACTAGGTCCAATAAGTGCGCATAACACAATAACTATCGTGCTCTTCAGTCAACACAAGTCAAAGCAATTGCAACCATCAGATTAGGTCAAGTCAACACAAAGGTCAAAGTAAACAAGATCAATGATCACGCGTGGAGGAACACATTCATTAACATGCACTACACCACATAATGTTTAAATGAAATCTAAAATGTGGCATGTGACTTGCACGCTCATTTTAATATGCTGGCAGCATTTTGGCCATTAGATCATACTCATCTAACGGACCAAATTCAAACTGAGCATAAAACCCTAACATAAAGTCCACCGGCCGGAGAGGGACCTCCGGTCACCTTCTCCGGTCAAACACCACCGTCTGCAACTTTAATTTCTCCAGAAATCCATAAAAAGTATACCAAATAGAAGCTGAACTTATGGAGAACACGAATACACACTTATTTCTCACAGATCATGCTTGCATAACACAAACCGAGCCAAAATAATTTGCCCTAAAAACACACCTAAGCTCCTAAAGAGCATATCAACTAAACAGGACGCACGCATAGCTTCTAATAAGCTCTAAACCATAAAAAACAAACTAAAACAATAAGAGTTTATGCAATAGAATTTGAGTAATTGGAACCTGAAGTTTGCAGAACCTTGAAGCAAAAGAAAACCAGAGATCCACTCTTGATCTTGAGTTTGATTCGTGCAAAATAAATGCAGTTGAGTCTTGAGGTATTGAGAGCAGAGAGAGAATCAAAATGCTGATGAAGCTTCACTTGCTCAAAGACCACACTCAAGATGATGATTGAAGAAGATGAATGAAGAAAGTGTTGGTTTCGTGAGAGATCAGAGAGAGAATAGAGAGTGTTTCAGAGGGAGAATAAGAGAATGAGAGTTGAAAGTGAGAAAAATGAAGTTGGAAATGAAATTAGAGTGTGAGTTTTCTATTTATAGTGTGAGTTTAACCATGGTTAACTGGGTGAATTAACTGAGTTGAAGTGGTTTAAGTGAGTCATCCCTAACTAACTGAGTCAAGTTAGTTAGGGAGAGTGAGGATATGGTGATGATAGTTCATGGTGGGTTATGGTGGAGCTGAAAATGAGCTTGCAATGGCACGGCTGGTTGTATCAGAAACTTGTTTAGCAAGTTTATTCTTTCCACTTTCATGCAAGGCACGTGCTAATGTGCAAGGTGGAGGTGATATGTGCTTGGCTTAATGTGGAAATAAAGTGCAAGGGTTGTTTGATGGATGTCTAAACCAAACTTCAAATTCTGGTGTGATTCATCAGTTGGAAATGGTGATGTTTACGCATGGATATCTCTCTCCTCAAGCCATGGACATGAATGATCTTGGTATCATTACAAAGTGTGTACATGATACAACAACTTTGATGTTGAAAGTAAATGAAAATGAGACTTGCAACAACTTGGAAATGTGCTTCAAACATGTAAACTCAAAGCTGACTCATAATGCACGCATGTGGGGCAAGACCTGGTTGTGACCTAACCAAACATTCAGTTATCTTGACCTTATTTTGAGCCACCACAACTTCTCAATCATTGGTCTAATGAAAAAACCATAAACATACACTTTGAAGATCTCACATAGAGGAACAACTTTCGTGTTGAAATATTTTTCATTTGAGGCCTCTAACCTTGAGAAATTGACCCAAACATTTGGCCCACCACGTGCTTGTGAAAATGACACGCGCGTGACCTGAAAGTTCTTGGTCACAACCTGGTTTTTGCCCTACTTTCCTCCAACTTTGATCAATCATATCTCCCTCAATTTTTATCCAATGGAGATGTTCCACATATGGATGTGAAGCCTAAAACAAGATCTTTTGTTGTGGCCGAGTGGAATTTTCATTTGGTGCTTCAATTTTAAATGGCCTTGGTTCAAACTCTGATGCAAAATGGCCAAAACTTGCTATTTTTAGTAACCCTTCTTCATCCAAAAATGGCAACTTTCCACATCTTGATTTTTTTATGATTCCTTTGGAGTTTCTTGACCAAATTTTGTACATTGGACACATATAACATGAATTTTATGAATTTGGCCTCAAAATGTCAAGAGTTGACTTTTTCTTCTGATTATTTGACTTGGCCCCAAATTTCCTGATTTTTTATCCTTCTTCCAATTGAACCACTTCTAAAACCAATTGAGAGGTGATTTTCCATATACATACACTTAGGGACATATAGAATACCATGACATCAAGTTTTGTCCAAAAAATCAAAGATATCCTGATTTTATTAGAAACCCTAGTTTTGGTGCCCACCTCCTAGGAGAAAAATATGCAGTCTTCAATTCCAAATTCCTCAGAGTGTGTTGTGTATCCTCTTAAAGGATGATGATATATGCCATTTGAGGATGACTTTAAATCAATGAGCTACCTCTTTTGAGGGTTTTCCTTCAGTTTTTGAACCTCTTGCATAATGAAAGATGTAATGCTTCAATCTCCTATTGGATCTCTCCTTCTTGAGGTTTTGGATGATCAATTGAGATGGTATGAGACATGAGACTCTTAGCTTGCCTGGAGGCAACTTGATTGACCTTTTTGTGCTTTGAATGATCCCTTGATTGTCCATCTTCCCCCTGATCACATGCCTTGATGGTAAGAGGAATGTTATGCTTCATTTTTCTATGTCAAATGCAATGTAATGTTAATGAGGTGGATATGAAATGATATATGATAATGGTATGCTATGATGTGAAAAGAGAGAGCAAATTTTGGGGTATTACAGCTGCCCCTATTCAAGCGCTGTAGACTTGAATGCCTGAAAGCGATTGCTTTCGGACTTTCAAGGTGTATAGCGATTGAATACCAAATATAACCAAAAATTTGCTCTGGATGATGAAGAAGAAAAGGGATATAAACCCGATGACACTGCTAGATTGAATTTTCAATGAAACGCTGTCGGAGGGATCTGTCTTTTGAACAACGCCAGACGACTACTGGCTTGCCATACTGTCGATGGACTTGGACTGTTTTGCCGATCTGTCGTTGGACTTCTGGTGCTTACCAAACTGTCGTCGGAAGCCTCACCAAACTGTCGTTGGACTTTCAACAATGTCTTTTTGAACGACGCCAGACGACTACTGGCTTACCATACTGTCGATGGACTTTCGCTGCTCTGCCAATCTGTCGTTGGACTTCCCACCAAACTGTCTTTGGATTTCTAGTGCTTACCAAACTGTCGTGGGAAGCTTTGCCAAACTGTCGTTGGACTTTTACCAATTTGCGTTGGATTTCTACCAATCTGTCGTTGGATTTTAATGATTACCAAACTGTCGTTGGAATCTCACACTTGCCATCTTCAGATGGACTTTAGCAGCTTTTACCAATTCGTGTTGGATTTCTACCAATCTGTCGTTGGATTTTAATGATTACCAAACTGTCGTTGGAATCTCTGCCAAACTGTCGTTTGGACTTTTGGACTTACCAAACTGTCATTGGAAACTTAAAATTGCCAGATGATCACTCCACCTGCTGGAATAACATGACCAAATTGTACGTATGCTAACAATAAACTGGACTTTGGATTGTAAATGAGCATTGCTGAGAATTACACCACTTGCTGGGTAATATCATATGTTGACACCTTGCTGAAGGAGAGATTCTGTCGATCTCTTTAAACCCTGCTGGGGAACTTACCGCGACTCGGCTGGGGAGTATAGCAGCCAAGATTCAATGCTGAACTCTGTGGGGATACCATTACCAAAGATATGATCCTGCCGGGGACCAGGGCTGCTCTGCCGGGGACATCCAAATCTTGGTTGAAAGACAATCCGTTGCAACATGCTGAGAAAGAATCCTTAGAGATCTGCTGAGGAAAATGTCTGTCGGGCTTAGGGTAAATGTCACAATGCCCCCTGTTGGGCGAACTTTCCCTTTGACGACTCCGCTGGGAATACTGAGTTTACAACACACTCTGCTGGAGAAAACTGCTTTAAAGCGTCTCTTGTTGGGGCTGCCCTTCGAGAGGATTTTACAGAAAACCAAACGTCTTCAAACTCTACTGGGGATAGCAGGTCAGAAACATCTTTTGCTGGGGAGATAACATGCCCCAGGCTTGGGAGGGTCAATAACTCCGCTGGGGATTATTCTTCGACAAATTTCCCATGCCGAAACCTACGGGAGACATGATACTACCACTTGCTGGTACATCCTGCCAAGAGCGAACTCCACAAGGGATGTTATCACTAAAAGTTTCGTCTCTTAAGAGGATTTTATAGAAAACCAAGCATTTTCAAACTCTTAGACAAACACTCTGCCTTGAACTACCTTTCACATCGTCTGCAAGGTACCGGAGGATTGGCACTTATTATCAACCTGGAGTCTTCACTGCATTAATAACCGTTATCAACACAGAAGAAATCCATCTTCGAATACCGTTGCCGTCACGAAACTTAGTGGGAAATCTTGAATGGAAGAATCGACTTAATAAGATACAACAGTATCAAGTCATAGCAAATATCTGCTCGTGGTTACGATCATGCTGTTTGGATCGATCGCGCTCATTACCTGCAACAGAAAAAGAATATGCACATGCCCCAGGATATTGCGTGGTCTTTTGGGTCCACCATCCAAAGTTGTCCAACAAGCAAAAGTAATTTCAATTGTCTTTGTGCATGTTTTGCAAGGCCAAGATATTTTCAAAGTAACGTTTTATTATCAAAAATCGGACGTTTTTGCAAACAAAACAGTAAAATGAAAATAAAAGCCCGTGATTGAATATTCAACTTTATTGATGAAATGCCAAAAATTGGCGAATTTACAATCAGAAGCAAACCCCTGAAAGAGGTGATTGCCATAAAATTGAGAAAAGAAATCTATCCTAATGATAATGCGGAAATTGGATTCCGACTGATTTCTGATTCTGTTATAGCCAGTATGTACTCCAACTCTCCTGATTATCTTTGCCTTCAGAAGCTCATGATTGGACCAATTCCTCCTTTGGAATTTTGCCAGTTTGCTGAAGAGTAGAAAACGTACAGATTAATTCAGACTGCAGTCATTCACTTTAATCCCTCTTTTGTGTGGATCGCCTTTTCAGGTTTTCAATCCACCGGGATACCCATTTTTGCCTAAGTTGCCCTTTCGGGTTTTCAACTTACCGGGTGTTCAATTCTTTTCATTTATATCCCTAATTTTTGCCCGAACCTTTATTCTGTTTTTGGTTCGCCGGGATGCCCTTTTTTGCCTGGATTCTTCTTTTTTTCTTTTTCCAGCGGGTCTCTTTATACGAAGTATTTTTTAACTGCATCTGAATTAACAGGGGATGAAAAATCTTCACCATCCATGGTTGTCAGCAACAAGGCTCCTCCTGAGAAGACCTTTTTTTACCACGAAAGGACCTTCATAGTTAGGAGTCCATTTGCCCCTGTGATCTGTACTCGGAGGAAGTATTCTCTTGATTACCACATCCCCGACTTTGTAGACTTGAGGTCAAACCTTTTGATCAAATGCCCTCTTTATTCTGCGCTGGTATAGCTGGCCATGGCATACCGCTACTAATCGCTTCTCCTTAATAAGGCTCAACTGATCAAATCTGGCTCGTACCCATTCAGCTTCATCTAGCTTAACATCCATCAATACTCGGAGAGAGGGGATCTCAACTTCTATCGGTAGAACTGCCTCCACACCATATACAAGCGAGTATGGTGTTGCCCCAGTGGACGTGCGGACTGATGTTCGATACCCATGCAAAGCAAGTGGTAACATCTCATGCCAATCTTTGTACGTGACAACCATTTTCTGCACAATCTTCTTAATATTTTTGTTGGCCGCTTCGACCGCGCCATTCATCTTTGGGCGGTACGGAGAAGAGTTGTGATGCTCAATTTTGAAGTCCCGACATAGCTCAGCCATCATCTTATTGTTCAAATTAGAACCATTATCAGTAATGATTCTTTCGGGCACTCCATATCGACAAATGATATCTCGCTTCAAGAAACGAGCCACTACTTGCTTAGTGACATTGGCGTAAGATGCTGCTTCGACCCATTTAGTGAAGTAATCAATGGCGACCAAGATGAAACGATGGCCGTTTGAAGCAGTAGGCTCAATTTTCCCGATCATATCAATGCCCCACATTGCAAATGGCCACGGAGAAGACATGATACTCAACGGATTGGGAGGGACGTGCACTTTGTCTGCATAGATCCGGCATTTGTGACACTTGCGAGCATACTTGCAGCAATCTGACTCCATGGTCAGCCAATAATACCCTAATCTCAACAATTTCTTAGCCATCGCATGTCCTCCGGCATGGGTACCGAAAGAGCCTTCGTGCACTTCAATCATCAACAGGTCTCCCTCGTGTCTATCCACACATCTGAGCAGAACCGTGTCAAAATTCCTTTTATACAGCACGCCATCTTTGTTCAAGAAGAAACTACCAGCTAGCCTTCTTAATGTCTTCTTGTCATTGGAAGATGCCCCAGGCGGGTATTCTTGATTTTTTAAGAAGCATTTGATGTCATGGTACCAAGGCTTATCGTCAGACACTGCATCAACCTCAAACACAAAAGCAGGCCTATCAAGACGAGATACATCAATCCTGGGCACAAAGTTCCAACCATGCACTTTGATCATCGAAGAGATAGTGGCCAAGGCATCTGCAAACTTATTTTCCTCTCTAGGAACATGGTACAACTTGACAGTTGTAAAGAAGGTCAGCAATCTCCTCGTATAATCTCTATACGGAATCAAATTCTGCTGATGTGTGTGCCAAGTTCCCTTTACTTGATTGATTGCCAGTGCTGAATCACCAAAGATATCGAGGGTCTTGATTCGTAAATCAATAGCTTCCTCGATCCCTGGTATGCAAGCTTCGTATTCTGCTTTATTGTTGGTACACCCGAAAGTTACTCGGGCAGTGAAGGGCATGTGAACACCTTCAGGCGTAATAAGGACTGCACCAACTCCGCACCCATTCATATTAACTGCCCCATCAAACATCAAACTCCATTTGGACTCAGGGTCAGGCCCCTCCTCCAGAAGTGGTTCCTCGCAGTCTTTCGCTTTGAGAAACATGATGTCCTCATCAGGGAAATCAAATCTCATGGGCTAGTAATCATCAAGAGGCTGTTGCGCAAGATAATCTGACAGTATACTTCCTTTGATTGCCTTTTGCGAAGTAAATTGGATATCGTACTTTGTCAGTACCATCTGCCACCTTGCAACTCTGCCTGTAAGTGCTGGTTTCTCAAAAATATACTTGACCGGGTCCAATTTAGAGATCAACAGGGTTGTATGTGTGAGCATGTATTGTCTCAATCGCTTGGCGGCCCATGCGAGTGCACAACATGTCTTCTCAAGCATTGAATAACGCGATTCACAATCTGTAAATTTCTTGCTCAGGTAGTAGATAGCATGTTCTTTCCTACCTGTCTCGTCGTGTTGACCGAGAACACAACCCATGGATCCTTCGAGCACTGTCAAGTACATAATCAGTGGTCTCCCTTGAACTGGAGGTATCAGAATTGGAGGTTCCTGCAAATATCTTTTTATTTTGTCGAATGCATTTTGACAATCATCATTCCACCTGACCGTTTGATCTTTTCGTAGCATTTTGAATATCGGTTCGCAAGTGGCAGTTAGGTGCGATATGAACCTTGAAATGTAGTTCAATCTTCCTAGAAAGCCGCGAACTTCTTTTTCAGTTCTCGGTACAGGCATATCTTGTATAGCTTTCACTTTAGCAGGATCAACCTCTATCCCTTTTTCACTGACAATGAAACCAAGCAATTTTCCGGACCGCACGCCGAAAGTACACTTGTTAGGATTCAGTCTCAACCTGAATTTCCTCAGCCTCTCAAATAACTTCTTCAAGTTGATCAGATGTTCCTCTTCTGTCTTTGATTTAGCAATCATGTCATCCACATAGCACTCAATCTCTTTATGAATTAGATCGTGGAATAACGTCACCATTGCTCTTTGATAAGTTGCCCCTGCGTTCTTCAACCCAAAAGGCATTACTTTGTAACAGAAGGTACCCCACGGGGTAATGAATGTCGTCTTCTCCATGTCTTCAGGCGCCATCTTTATCTGATTGTACCCGGAGAATCCATCCATAAATGAGAACACTGAAAACTGAGCGGTATTATCAACCAGCACGTCAATATGAGGGAGTGGAAAGTCATCTTTAGGGCTTGCCCTGTTGAGATCTCTGTAATCCACACACATTCTGACTTTGCCATCTTTCTTCGGCACCGGTACTATATTGGCCACCTAGGGAGGATAGTTGGTTACTGCCAGAAAACCTGCATCCAACTGTTTCTGTACTTCTTCCTTGATCTTCAAGGCCATTTCTGGTTTTGTCCTGCGCAGCTTCTGCTTGACCGGTGGGCAGTCCTCTTTCAATGGTAGTCTATGCACAACTATGTCTGTATCTAAACCTGGCATATCCTGGTATGACCAAGCAAAGATGTCAACATATTCACGTAGCATGACTATCAACTCTTGCTTTATATCAGCCCGCAGACTCGCACCAATCTTGATCTCTTTCTTGCTTTCCTCTGACCCAATATTGATGATCTCAAGAGCTTCTTGATGAGGCTGAATGGTCTTCTCTTCCTGTTTCAACAACCTAGCCAACTCTTCCGGGACTTCATAGTCTTCATCACTTTCTTCCTCAGCTTGATAGATCGGATTGTCGAAATCATACGTGGGCATAACAGAACCATTTTCAGAGAAATCCACAGAATCCAGTTTGCATGATTGGGTTTATGCTTTATTTTAGATTATTTTTGCTTGAAAACAAAAGAAAAGAAAGTGCATTATCATTTTTAATTTCTTTGTGCAAAAATAAAAATAAAGAAAGAGTAAAGGAACACAAATTTGTAAACAAAAAACGTCCTTTTATTGATATTTGAACATTATATGAGAAAATATGGTGGCCCTACAAATGGATCCTCACACCTTGGGCAGAGTGTGGGATTTCATGCATTATGAAAGACAAGAATTGTTACTCTGCATGGTGAACAACATGAACGATTTCTTCGCTAGACCAATTTTGCAACGCATCACCTGGAGCCAGTGCATATACCCATCTGTCCAAATAATCTGAGCTTTCAGCGCCATCTTCTATTGCTGAGCAGGACTGATTGGGGTTGATAATTCCTCCACTGTTGAAGTTGATTGGCCCACGGAATCGAGGAACTGGCATCCGGCCCGGCTGGTATCCAATGCCAAACTTATCTTCTTTCACGAACACATCTATAGCTTTACCCCAGCCTTGGGCATTTCCGCTTTCGACCACTTCTCTGGCCTGCTTGTACGACGCAATTGATGCACTCGGCCCACCTAGCACATTTGACACCACTGCTGCTGAAGTAGACTCTGGTAAGTTATTGATATTCAGGGCTTCAAAAGATTGGCACAAAGTTTCATGAATCTCTCCATCCATTTCCACATATTTGAAAGTGGATAGCTGACTCACGAATATATCTTCCTCGCCGCAAACAGTAACCACTTGACCCTCGAACACATACTTGAGCTTCTGATGAAGTGTGGAGGTAACTGCGCCTGCTGCGTGAATCCACGGTCGGCCCAACAAACAGCTATAAGCAGGCTGAATGTCCATAACATGAAAGGTCGTCTTGAATATCTGTGGACCAACCTGTATAGGTAGTTCAACCTCCCCAAACACCGATCTTTGGGATCCATCGAAAGCTCTCACAATCAGATCGCTGGGTCTCAGAACCAATCCATCTACTTCAATTTTCATCAGGGCCTTTTTAGGTAACACATTTAAGGAAGAACCTGTGTCAACCAGCACATGCGACAAAACAACTCCTTTGCATTCAAGTGTGATGTGCAGTGCTTTGTTGTGGTTACGTCCATCTGGTGTCAAATCCCTGTTCGTAAATCCCAACCTGTGGCTCACATTCACATTAGAAATTATCCCCTCCAACTGATTCACTGTAATCTCTTGGGGAACGTATGCCATATTCAGAACTTTCAACAAGGCAGCCCGATGTGCATCTGAACTCATTAACAGGGATAATATCAAAATTTTAGAGGGTGTCTGATTAAGCTGGTCAATGATCTTATAATCACTCTTTTTGATAACCCTCATAAATTCCTCAACATCATTATCAAAATTGACTTTAGGGTCCTCTTCCTGAGCAGGCACCTTGTCATCAACCACCTGTTTTCCTTTTGCTCTTGCAGCGACTTCAACCTCACTCCTTAAAGTCTGGGGAGCAAACAGTCGACCACTCCTAGTAAAACCACTTGGTCCACTGACATTCCCAATGCTAGTACCAACAGCCTCTGCCTTCTGCCGACTTCCTCCCTGACGAGTATCAGTTCCATACTGCCACAGAACTGCCCTATTAGACACATAAGCAGCCGATTCAGGAACTATAATCGTAACTGGTCTCGGCCTCTCGGGCACGATGATAGCAACAGGCTCTGCAACAGGCACCTGTATCTCGACTGGATTATAGTAAATGGTAACGGCAGAAACATCATGTTCTTTCTCTACTTTATCAAACTGAAGACTTCCCTCGTCTATAAGATCCTGCAGTCTAACTCTCAACTTACTGCAGTCATTAACCTGTTTCGCACAACCCTCATAATCAGAACTACACCCAGGAAATACCTGTCCTTTTAACAAACGTTCTTTTATGGTCAACAACGGAGTCTTTACCAAGTTAATGTCGGTGATCAGATTCAATTTCTCACCATCAAAAATAGCATTCGTGCCCGCACCTCCATGATTAGGCATTGGATTGTCACGAACACTCGGCGGCCTGGAGAAATTAATAGCTTTCGCATCAATCAAGTCCTGAACTATGTGTTGAAAAGCCCAGCACTTTTCTATTGTGTGACCTTGCGCGCCAGAATGAAATTCACACCGAGCACTAGCATCGTAACCCTGAGGTAATTTCCCAGCATCTAGCGGCCTCATAGTCCGGAGTTCAACCAATTTCTCTTTGAGCAATTGTGGTAACAAAGCAGCATACGACATAGGCAAAGGATCAAACTTACGGTCCCTTGGTCTATTATTCTGGAATCGGGGTCTACCTTGCTGATTGGGAGCTTGCTGTCCAGCTGGAACCGGAATGGTTACAGCATCCACTTGATGATAGGGCTGAGTCCTGCCTCTGCCCCCTCCTCTATACATGGCGCTGGACTCCCCTTCTCTTTTCCTTGGTCCATTGGCAAAGGGTTTCTTTGAATTTGAAGCAACATCTTGAATCTTACCCAATTTCAACAGACTTTCTATTCGTTCCCCAGCAATAACAATGTCGGCAAATCCCGTGAAGGACATGCAGCCAATCTATCCAGATACAACCCTTGGAGCGTGCTCATGAACATATCAGCCATCTCGTGATCACCCAGAGGTGGTTGAACTCGAGCAGCCAATTCCCTCCATCTCTGGGCGTATTGCTTAAAGCCTTCCTTAGGATCCTGAGTCATACTCTGCAGCTGAGTACGATTGGGTGCCATATCCAAATTATATTGATATTGCTTCAGAAATGCAGCACACAAATCTTTCCAACTCTTTATACGAACCCCGTCCAACTTGACATACCATTCCAGGGATGCACCTGACAGGCTATCCTGGAAAAAATACATCCAGAGCTTCTGGTCATCAGTGTAAGCAGCAATCTTGCGATTGTTAGCTTGCAAATGTGTTTTGGGACATGTACTGCCGTTGTACTTATCCAAAGCAGGAAGCTTGAACTTGGGAGGAATTCGCACACCCTGCACGAGACCCATGTCTTCTACATCAATTCCAAGAGGATTTTGGCTCTCAATAGCCTTGAGTCTTTCATCCAGCCCTTCATACTTCCGGTCATCATTGTAGAAACCCATGTCATTGTTGAATGCAGTGAACTGGTCCTCCTGACCATCCTCATTGTTATCAAAGCCCAGATATGCCCCACCAGCAGGGATTGTGCCAACAGGAGGAGTGCGCACATTGCGATTTGGGATTTCAGTTTCCAGCCTCTGGATAGTGGTTCTCATAGCTTCTTGTCCAATCCTCATGTTTTCTTGACCGGTCCTTAGCTCTTGCTGACCTTGAGCAATCCCCTGCATGAGGTTCATGAACTGTTCCATCCTTCCCCTCAAATCGGCTAACTCCGTCTGAACTTGCTCCATTACTCTTGCTTGATTGCGTCGGGTAGAATATCGGTGAACTGGGGTATCAGCTATTGTGCCTGAAAACCAAATAAAGGTTAGCAGGCGCCTGCAAAAGGAAAACCTACAATGCAAAAATGATATGCAAATGCAAATGCAAAGTTATGTTTGTCATTTCAAAATGCTTTTCATATCCTGATTCCAATCGTAACCAAGAATTCCTGAAGACCAGGAGTCATGATTACTGAGTTTTGCCATGAAGAGATATTCATATACATCGATCACGGATGTCTGAAGACCAGAAATAGTGATTTTGTAGTGTGCTAGTGTGCAGATATCACATCACATATATCTGAAGATCAGAAATTATGAACAGAAGTAACCCATTTCATACAAATTCCCAAAACTTCTCAAGCACGTTTGTCGTAGTTTCAGCAACAAAGTAAAAAAACAGGCATTCAAATGGATCCATCAACAATTCTGATGGTAACCATTACAAATTACAAAGAAATGACAAAAATCACTAATCCGACAGCTCTACATTCTTCAGCTTCTGGCTGGAGGACTTAATCTCCTCAAACAGGATGCGGGTACGCTGATGATGCGGCTTCTCAATCAGCTCTTTAATCACTGCGTCCCTTTTTTCCAATGCATCCTCTAATGACCCCACGTGCATCAGCAAGGTTTCATCTTCATTGGCTCCTTTGCGCCTCTTGATTCCAGCTTGAATTTTAACCAGTTTCAGCTCTGCTGTGACATCTTCAAGCTCCTTGTTGGTGATTTTCAGCTTACCTTCAGCATTTCTCACTTGTTCTTGACTTTTACCAAGATCTTCTCGATACTTTCTTCTTTCCACGTGCGCTTTCTTCAGCTCTTCATCTTTATCTTTTAGCTGGGCCTGCAATTCGGAGTTCTCAATTCTGACCTCATCCCAAGCTTGACGGAGTTTAGCTAACGAATCCTTGCTTCGGGCCAGCGCCTGCTTCGTAGCCTTATGAGCCTGACTAGTATCATCTGCTCCCAAGGTAAGCTTTCGGAAGTATCGAGCTCTCTCATCAAAATCTTCTTCTTTGTCCGCCAGGGTTTTTTCTGCTTTCAACGCTCTCTTTTCCAACTCTTTGTTGTCAGCTAGAGCTTTCTGAAGACATCTGCTCATTCCAGAGTTCTCTATCTGCAGATCTCTAACCATTTTCTTCAATTTCTCGTACTCCTCGGTCGGTACCGTGGAATGTTGATCTGGACATAAGAGAACTTCTCGGGAAAAGGGTAACAACAGCTTTTTGACCTTCATCTCAACCCAGGCATCGTACTCAGGGTATGATCTGCAATCTCCTTTGCCAAAAGTCAATTTTCCCTCTCTTTGCCTAAATTTCCAAGCATTTATTACTTCCGGCACTCTTTCGTTCTTGGTCCCTACGAAAAACAGAGAAGCGCTAATCTCTTCATCAGCAGGAGGATGTCTCGAGGCATAACCAAATTGTCTAACTGCCAACACTGGGTTGTAATTAATCCCACCTCTTCTTCCAAGTAGAGGCACATTAGGAAAACTTCCACATTTGACAGTAAGCTCTATCGTCAGTAATTTGGGATCAAACCAAATAATATTATTGGCATTTAAACCTATCAATCTCTTGGACCACTTCATTGTCTCAGCAGTTTCTACGAACGCACCAGTCCGGGGTAAATGTTTGAAGAGCCAATGGCATAACAATTGGGTGCAACAACTAACCAAACTCCCTCTTGCCTTCTCATTTTTGTAGTGTACGGAGTGATAAAAATCCCCTAGCAGGGTAGGAATCGGATTCTTCGAGACAAACACTTTCAATGCCTGCATATCAACAAAATTAGGCTGACCGGGGAAAAGCACCAAGCCATAGATACACAGAGCTAACACAGCGTTGTAAGTAGTCCAATTGTTAGCATTGGCAGCTTCCTGAGCTTGTCGAAAAAGAAACTCCAAATGAAATCCTTCATCTTCTTTGAGTCTGCTTAGGCCACTTTTCACAATAAACAGGTCCAGATGCAGGACAGCAGCGATTACTTCAGGGGCAAGAGCACCTTCAGAAAAATACGGTATAGCAGACGTGATTGGAATTCCCAAAATAAATGAAAATTCCTCCAGAGTGGGCATCAGAATGTAGTCAGGGAATAAGAAACATCTCATTGATGGCTCGTAGAACTGTAAGAAAGTATGCAACCCATCCTTCTCATACTTTGTGAATGCACAGACCATCTTAATCAGCTCTCCATACTCCTTCTGAAAAGTGTTGAGAACATCAGAACCAGCCATACCTATCATCTTGTTCAATACACCCAGCTTAGGATCAGGGAATTTGTATGACACATTATTCTTCCTTTTAACCTCAGCACTTTGGGAACTCATGATTGGAATCAGACAATATGGTAAGTACCTGAAAATGACAAACATAACCTGTTATGATATGATTATGCAAATGCAAAAGGCATGTGATCAGGTATCCAGGTGTCGGTGTCTGTGTTGAACTGTGTGCACTGTGTCTCTGTACTGAATCTGGCAATGTATCTGAGATGACTACTCAAACTACTATCATAGGATACACTGTCTGTAATAATCATAGAATCACAAGTACGGTATGTAGGAGGTTGGGTTACCTGCAAACCTGTAAACATCCCACCCATACTCACATGTGGTTCCTAGAAAATAAGGCTTGTCAGCTTCGGAGGTTTGAGAAGCGATAGCACATTCAGCCCGTAGGATACAATGCTATGCCAATCAAAGAGGTCGTCCACTGGCTTACCCTAGAAAATAAAGGTCATCCTATGCAAGTACCAAAGTAGGCCCTCGGGTGCGAGTGGGTTTGCCACAGAATGTGGTCTGCCACTGTCACCGCTAAAGAGAGATGTTTCCACTAAGGTCCTCATGATCGGTCACTAGAGTCGACAACTCTCTAGATCAACATCCTGGAATACGCAAGATGCGCACGCCATGATGAGTCCCAAGATAGCCTCGTCTAGCTGTGAATTTCGTGATTACCCACGTACACAGATGGCACGTAGGTCCCACTACTCTCCACTCTAAATCTAAGTGTATACTCGAGCCTGTGTACTGAGCTCATCTCTCAGAAATCCCCTCCCGCCAAACAGAAAATAGCACAGTCCAGCACAACAGTAATAATATGATATGTAATGCTAAAAAGCAGTAAATACAGTAATGTGCAGTAAGGCAATAAATAACCATACAATAAAGCGGTAAATACAGCACAACAATAAACACCCAATGAAAGAAGAACAGACAAGCGTTAGGATTGACTCGCTTAGGATGGACCAGCAATAGGTCAACCTGTCCCCAGCAGAGTCGCCAGCTGTCGCTCCCGGGATTTTCATCCTAGTACAAACGCGAAAGTGGCACCAAAACAGAGTTGCCAGCAATGTGTATTTATCCCAAAAGAGGGAAAGGAAACACTGCATAAACCTGAAGGAAGGAAAGAGCATGGTCTTGCGACCAAGAGAAAGGGTAAGGGAGTCGGTTACGCGAGAGGAAGGTATTAGCACCCCCTCGCGTCCATCGTACCCGATGGGATCCACGCTTGCTTGCTTCAATTAAAGGGTGTAAGAAAAGGATACTGGAAAAGGAACTGAAAGAAAGAAAGGAGAAAGAATGGAAAAGGAACGAGAAACAAATGTAGGGAAAATAAAAGAAGTGCTCGAATGGGCCCTACCCCACTGCCTACGTATCTCATCGGGAGCATGAGAATCAGAGCGACGTAGTTCCCCTCACTAGGGATGGCTTGTTTGTGTTTTTTAGTGGAATACGTCAACGTTCGCGTCCTAGCAGTTTAGGTGTTGCAGCTCGCTGTATGGAGACTTAGGCGTTACCTGTTTGCGGTAGAACGGAAATGACGCATCCTTAAGGAATGATTGAAGGAGATGAGGAAAGAATTCCCGAAGGAAAGACGTTATTGTTGGTTTTTGTCTTTTAAGAGTTTTTTTCGTTGGTTTGCATATGATAGTGTATCTAAATCTTAGTCATTGGAATGTGTACATTCTCACATTCCAAGATGGAATGGGTAAGAAAGCACACTAAGGGTGAAGAAGACCCTCACACTTAGCTCCAATTATTAAGGTTCAAACACACTAGCATACTTGTGTTTATTAAGTGTTTTTGTTGAGTATGAAATGAAGAAGTGTTTTTTATTTGCACCTTCAACAAGTATTGCATTTAAGTCCCTCATACAAGATCAAATGTTTAACACATTGACCCAAGATGGGCTATATGCTACACATTCTAAGATTATAAGAGAAAACCCCTTATAATCTCTTTTTTATATGAAAGGCCTAAATGCAATAAATGCCTACCTTTATTATATGTTTTGAATTTTCTTTGAGATGAGAAGAGAGACTCAAGAGAAAAGAAAAAGGTAAAATCTATGTACTAAAACTCAATCCTAGTTGATTAGTTAAGGGATTGATCCTAATGGTTTGTGAGGTTAAAACCTAAAGTCTAAAGAAAGAATGAATTAAACAACTCACTTCTAAAGTAGAAGATGAATTGTAATTCAAAAAGGGAAAGTTATGAGTTATTAAAAGAAAGCACATAAGTGCTTAACAAAACACAAAATGGAATTGCAAAAGAGATGAGAGGAAAGAAGCTTGAATGTGGATTCCTTATCCACCCTCAATTGCAACTTACCAAAGCCCCTACATGGTTAGTAAACATGTATAAGAAGTATAAGAAATAAAAGAACTTTTAATGCACCATAAAACTCAAAAGAAGTAGATGAGAAATTGGTTACAACCAGAATGTACATCACATGGAAAACAAATGATCATTATCATGCAAGTCCAAGTGGATAGGCAACAAACATCATCCATGACATTAGAACATGCTACCATAAGAAAAGGGAGAATGAAAGATGAAAAGAAATAAAAAAAACATGCATGAATGGAACATGTAATCTAAGGATCAGAATTGAAATGAAATAAAAAATGATTCACAAACATCTCACAAGTATTTATGAAGCACATCAAGACATTTAAGACGTGATAGAAGAAGTAGAATTGAAATGGGAGTTCAAAAGAAAACACAAGTACTTCATATTAAGGACACACAAAATTCAAATGAAAGTGAACATGCAAAGATGACACATAACATGTACCAATGACCTATAATGTCAAATGAATGGTTCACCAAATATGCAAATGATCATGCAAGTATGTACAAAAGAAATCATGTGAACATGCACAAAGATTACAATGATATGACAAGTTGTAGTGCTTCAAATGAAATGTATTAAACAAAAATCAAATGAGTTCATGAAAATTATGGAAACATGGTATTTGAAGTTCACAAATCAGAGATGAATCACATACCAAAGTAGCATGCAAGAAACCAAGGCAAAATGATGTCAAACAATGCACTTAGGTCAAGTAGACATATCATAAAAAGTAGCACAAAAATGAACACCAAACATGCCATAAACTGACCTAAAAAAATCAAATAAAAATCACTTAACATAACTCAAGATGATAATGACTCAATGCAAAAAGAAGAGCATCAAAACAATTTTAAATGATCAAGAACAAAATTAAGCAAAATCATATACCACATTAAGAATGCATACAAAAGAAAATCAAAGAAAATTGTGGAACAGGGGCAAAAAGGTCATAAAATCAAGAAATAAAATCATGAAAAATTTTCTAAATGTTTTATTGATGCTCACGAATTTTTGTGGAATTTTATAATGCAATTTGGTATTTTTAAAAATTAAAAAGTAAACGTGCATAAAAATGGAAAAAAGAAATGAAATGTAAAGGGAAGGGGAGGTGTGAACATAGCAATATATCAGTTCAAATCAATTGGGATTTAGAAAGAGGGAGGTGTGGATATCAATCTGACTAGGTCCAATAAGCGCGCATAACACAATAACTACCGTGCTCTTCAGTCAACACAAGTCAAAGCAATTGCAACCATCAGATTAGGTCAAGTCAACACAAAGGTCAAAGTAAACAAGATCAATGATCACGCGTGGAGGAACACATTCATTAACATGCACTACACCACACAATGTTTAAATGAAATCTGAAATGTGGCATGTGACTTGCACGCTCATTTTAATGTGCTGGCAGCATTTTGGCCATTAGATCATACTCATCCAACGGACCAAATTCAAACTGACCATAAAACCCTAACATAAAGTCCACCGGCCGGAGAGGGACCTCCGGTCAAACACCACCGTCTACAACTTTAATTTCTCCAGAAATCCATAAAAAGTATACCAAATAGAAGCTGAACTTATGGAGAACACGAATACACACTTATTTCTCACAGATCATGCTTGCATAACACAAACCGAGCCAAAATAATTTGCCCTAAAAACACACCTAAGCTCCTAAAGAGCATATCAACTAAACAGGACGCACGCATAGCTTCTAATAAGCTCTAAACCATAAAAAACAAACTAAAACAATAAGAGTTTATGCAATAGAATTTGAGTAATTGGAACCTGAAGTTTGCAGAACCTTGAAGCAAAAGAAAACCAGAGATCCACTCTTGATCTTGAGTTTGATTCGTGCAAAATAAATGCAGTTGAGTCTTGAGGTATTGAGAGCAGAGAGAGAATCAAAATGCTGATGAAGCTTCACTTGCTCAAAGACCACACTCAAGATGATGATTGAAGAAGATGAATGAATAAAGTGTTGGTTTCGTGAGAGATCAGAGAGAGAATAGAGAGTGTTTCAGAGGGAGAATAAGAGAATGAGAGTTGAAAGTGAGAAAAATGAAGTTGGAAATGAAATTAGAGTGTGAGTTTTCTATTTATAGTGTGAGTTTAACCATGGTTAACTGGGTGAATTAACTGAGTTGAAGTGGTTTAAGTGAGTCATCCCTAACTAACTGAGTCAAGTTAGTTAGGGAGAGCGAGGTTATGGTGGTGATAGTTCATGGTGGGTTATGGTGGAGCTGAAAATGAGCTTGCAATGGCACGGCTGGTTGTATCAGAAACTTGTTCAGCAAGTTTATTCTTTCCACTTTCATGCAAGGCACGTGCTAATGTGCAAGGTGGAGGTGATATGTGCTTGGCTTAATGTGGAAATAAAGTGCAAGGGTTGTTTGATGGATGTCTAAACCACACTGCAAATTCTGGTGTGATTCATCAGTTGGAAATGGTGATGTTTACGCATGGATATCTCTCTCCTCAAGCCATGGACATGAATGATCTTGGTATCATTACAAAGTGTGTACATGATACAACAACTTTGATGTTGAAAGTAAATGAAAATGAGACTTGCAACAACTTGGAAATGTTCTTCAAACATGTAAACTCAAAGCTGACTCATAATGCACGCATGTGGGGCAAGACCTGGTTGTGACCTAACCAAACATTCAGTTATCTTGACCTTATTTTGAGCCACCACAACTTCTCAATCATTGGTCTAATGAAAAAACCATAAACATACACTTTGAAGATCTCACATAGAGGAACAACTTTCGTGTTGAAAGAGTTTTCATTTGAGGCCTCTAACCTTGAGAAATTGACCCAAACATTTGGCCCACCACGTGCTTGTGAAAATGACACACGCGTGACCTGAAAGTTCTTGGTCACGACCTGGTTTTTGCCCTACTTTCCTCCAACTTTGATCAATCATATCTCCCTCAATTTTTATCCAATGGAGATGTTCCACATATGGATGTGAAGCCTAAAACAAGATCTTTTGTTGTGGCCGAGTGGAATTTTCATTTGGTGCTTCAATTTTAAATGGCCTTGGTTCAAACTCTGATGCAAAATGGCCAAAACTTGCTATTTTTAGTAACCCTTCTTCATCCAAAAATGGCAACTTTCCACATCTTAATTTTTTTATGATTCCTTTGGAGTTTCTTGACCAAATTTTGTACATTGGACACATATAACATGAATTTTATGAATTTGGCCTCAAAATGTCAAGAGTTGACTTTTTCTTCTGATTATTTGACTTGGCCCCAAATTTCCTGATTTTTTATCCTTCTTCCAATTGAACCACTTCTAAAACCAATTGAGAGGTGATTTTCCACATACATACACTTAGGGACATATAGAATACCATGACATCAAGTTTTGTCCAAAAAATCAAAGATATCCTGATTTTATTAGAAACCCTAGTTTTGGTGCCCACCTCCTAGGAGAAAAATATGCAGTCTTCAATTCCAAATTCCTCAGAGTATGTTGTGTATCCTCTTAAAGGATGATGATATATGCCATTTGAGGATGACTTTAAATCAATGAGCTACCTCTTTTGAGGGTTTTCCTTCAGTTTTTGAACCTCTTGCATAATGAAAGATGTAATGCTTCAATCTCCTATTGGATCTCTCCTTCTTGAGGTTTTGGATGATCAATTGAGATGGTATGAGACATGAGACTCTTGGCTTGCCTGGAGGCAACTTGATTGACCTTTTTGTGCTTTGAATGATCCCTTGATTGTCCATCTTCCCCCTGATCACATGCCTTGATGGTAAGAGGAATGCTATGCTTCATTTTTCTATGTCAAATGCAATGTAATGTTAATGAGGTGGATATGATATGATATATGATAATGGTATGCTATGATGTGAAAAGAGAGAGCAAATTTTGGGGTATTACAGGTAGTTACAGAATCGAGTTTAGTACCCAACTGAGTAATTAGTCCATTCATATGAATGTTTTGGTTCATGAAATCTTTGTTCTGCTGTAATTGAGCTGAGATGAATTCGTCCATCTTTTTCTCAAGATTTGACTTCTGAGGATCATATGGTGCATATTGGTTAGGTCTTTGAGTTTGGAAACCGGGTGGTCTTTGAGGTGTTAAATTTTGAGTAGGGTTATTATTCTTATAGGAAAAATTTGGGTGATTCCTCCATCCAGGGTTGTATGTGTTTGAATAAGGGTTTCCTTGGGCGTAATTGACCTGATCTGTGGCACTCTCGGCTAAAAGGTTGCAATCAGCTACAGTATGTCCTGAGGTTCCACAGATTTCACATCCGGGTTGTATAGCTGCTATGGTTACTGTGGGGTTGATAGTCAGGTTTTCTACCTTTTGGGCTATAGCGTCCATCTTTGCGTTCATATGGTCAAAACAACTCACTTCAAATACACCTCATTTGGTCTCTTTCTTCTCTACTTGTGCTCGTTCGGTTCCCCATTGGTAATGGTTTTGTGCCATATCCTCAATGAGAGCGCTATCCTCGGGGTAGGGTTTGTTCATTAGAGCGCCACCAGCGGCAGCGTCTATGGTCATCTTTGTGTTGTACATGAGTCCATTATAAAAGTTATGGATTATGAGCCATTGTTCTAAGCCATGATGTGGAGATGCTCGTAATATTTCCTTATATCTCTCCCAAGCGACAAAAAAGTGATTCTCCTTTGCTTTGGGTAAATCGAGTTATTTGGTTTCGTAGAATAGCAGTTTTACTCGGTGGAAAGTATCTAGCAAGGAATACTTTCTTTAGGTCATTCCAAGTGGTTATAGAGTTGGCTGGAAGGGAATCTAACCACGATCGGGCTTTATCTCTGAAGGAAAATGGGAATAGTCTTAGACATATTGCCTCAGGAGGAGCTCCGTTCACTTTTAAGGTATCGGCTAGTTGAATAAAGACTTTAAGATGTTGGTTCGGGTTTTCCATAGGAAGACATATGAACTGGTTCTGTTGTACTAATTGTAACAGAGATGGTTTTAATTCGAAATTATTGGCTGGTATAACTGGGTTAACTATACTAGAATGAGGTTCTTAGTTAGAGGGTAGGGCGAAATCTTTAAGAGGTTTAGCATTTTCTTCGTCTGCCATTGCTCTTTTGAGTTTTCAAAATGGAAGACGAGCTCGGGCGTAATGTTCAGGTTCTTCTAATGGATCAACTAAGTTTCCGGTACTGCGAGTTCTTCGCATTTACCGGCTAAGGGATGCCTTAGTCTAGACGGTGTAACAACAGGGTACGAAATTTTGACGTAATTGGTCCCCGGCAACGGCGCCAAAAACTTGATGCGTGTTATCTGCAAGTATACGGATTACGTCAGAGTAATATAAAAGATTTATCAATCCCACAGAGACCAATGTCAATCAATCGATTACTATTGTTACGTTGTTTATCTAAGGCTAATAAATCAGATTAAAAGTTTTCCACAAAACGAAAAAATAGAAATAAATCAGATAAATACTATACTGGAATGTAATTCACATCAATCAAACAATACTCCTATCATCTAAATAGTAACACTTACGGGGCAATGTTTTCTTCTTTGAAAAAGAGTTAATTAAAAAGGATATGCCGCATTAGCGTGATCGGAACCAGACCTAACCTTTAATCTATACCAGCCGCTCACGCTGCACCGGTCGCTCCTTGCGTTAAAGTGATAAAGTCCTTTTTTATGTAATTACCTCTAAGACTTAGTTAAAAAGTGCTTTCGACTGAAAATATTTTATACCAAAGGGTTTCCGGCATATGCTCGGCCAACTGGATCCTAAATCTATAAACGCGTCCGAAAAAAGTTTAAAACCTCTTTCTAATAATATAAAATTTTCCTAGTTAATCAATAAAGTGCTTCCGCTGTATTTATCAATTAACAACTAACAAACTCTTTTCTAAAATGTCGGGCGGCTTTCGATCTTACCCGATCTAGTCACAGTCATTACGCACATAAAAACACGGTCTCATTTACGTAATGACCGATCAATTGAAGTTCAGAAGAGTTTAATTAAAATCAAAAATAGCCCCTAAAGTATTTCTAAAGAGATGACATGTGGAGTACCGTCAGAACGACGATCCTCACATCCCAGCACAAGGGATTTAGCTGGACATGGTGTTTAAAGACATAACAATAAATTGGTTTAAAAAGTAAAGCATTTGTAAGATAAAAATGTGCAAAATGTGAGAGTATATTTTGAGAGAGTGAACACAAGTGTCATGCTTAAGTTCAGTTCTAAAAGATACAGATCACACAGTCAAATAAAATAATAAGGTAATGGCAGAGATAGAAAATAAACGAATATAAAGAAGTGCAGGAAAATAAATTAATATAAAAGCGATGCGGAATATAATAAAATGTAATTAATAAAAGAAACCTACTCCAAAGCGGAGACTGAATCTGGTACAAAGCTGGAAAGTAAATTGCGGGAAAGTAAATAACTTCTAACTATGATTGCTCCAATCTAACTAACAACTATAGTGCAATAGCCCCTCGATGTGACGGATTATTGCTCTACAGAGTGAACTTTATGCCTAAGGTTGGAAACTAGGATTGGATATCCAAAAAATGAAAATACAAGTCCTTATATAGAAAACTCAAAGTTGTAACTGCCTCTAATCATAATGAAAAAACGTTTAAAAACTAATTTCTTCGAGTGTAACTGCTTCAGACGTTTTTGACCGTTTCCTCGTTACAACAGTCGGCCCCCGCCAACCCCTGCTCCGCGTTCGCCGAGTGCTTCTAAGTAGTGAAACGTCTTATGTGACCATTGGTATGTAAGTGAAACCCATAACACAACTGGCGCCCTCTATGGCGTTCGCTGGGTGAAACGGCTAGTGTATAGTTTACACAGGAAATCTCCATTTTAGCTCCGTTTTGCGTCGTTTTCTCACTGTAAGCTCGAATCAGGCAATATATCTTAAAGTAAAACAAAATACCATAATAATAAAGGGAAATAACAAATAAACCACTAAAAACATGTGAAATCAGAGTCAAATATACAGTGTAATTTGGGGTTATCAGAACCTAGCCTCTATAAAGGCAAACTCATACATGGGGAACCGCATCCCCGGGTAGATCGAGCAGATCCTGTCATTTTCGGTTGGACAGATGACCCTCAATTGCACGAGCTCATCCTCGACCCGATCTTCCAGGTAGGGGAACTCCCGAACCTCTTCCTTAGTAAACGTCGACTTGGTCGACAGTGGCTCGTGGGCAATCCATTTTAGGTCCCCCTCGTGACCTGGACGTTGGCATATTCGATGGCCTGCTCCGCCTCCTCTTGCGCAGCTTAGGCATTGGGCATGACTTCTTCACGATGATCAGCCATTTTCACCTGAAAAGCAGAGGAAGAAAAAGTGAATTCGACGACTAAGTTCAAATCCACCCTTCCACCACTAATCAAGTGAAAGGGTGAGGAAGAAGTCGAGGACAACCTCGAGCCCACTTTGACCGCGACTCAACATGATGACACTGCCCCCTACGACGGGGACGAGTTTCTGCAACTTAACGAAAGGACTTGAGATCTCAACAAAGCAAGCTCGTCGCACAAAGCCGTAGCTTCGCGTCGAACAGGCCTAGTGCCCGACTACAAACCTAAAACTAATCCTAACCAGAATCTGGGAGAATCTACACCAAAAAATCCAACGTTCATTCCACGTTCTTCATTTTTCTTCATGATCTTCATAAATTTCCAGAAATTCATGTGTTCATCGAAGAACACGTGAATCTTCAACCGGAAAACTCATAAGTCGCCGGGAAATTCATGAGGAACACCCAAAAAATGAAGAACACCATGAGAAATGCAGAAAAATACGAAGAACTTATTTGGGTTGAAGATGAAGGTTGGGACGAAGACGATGAAGATCAACGGCGGCGAAGAGAAGCTCCGACGAGAAGATAAGTTACAGAGCAAAAGGGTTGAGAAGAGCGATTTATGTGAAGTGTACAAATGAGTCCCCTCTCCCCCCTTTTTATAAGCATTTGCTCGTGGGGAAGCGCAAAGGCCATCATTACCTAGGCGGCTCTAGATCTGATAGGGGCTGCATGTTCACCACGTGTCAAAAGGAATCTTCGTTTGGCATTCCCAAGGGTAAACGTTACATGCACCAAGGCTCTTGCTATCCCGCGAGTACATCTCCTCGCCGATGCACGCACCTCACATCTTCACCAAAGATCCCCGACATAAAAACGCCACTCCGGCGAGCATCTTCACAAAAGCCTGCTCGACAAAAAAACAACCTTTTCACAAGATGCTCCTCGAGCACCAACAGCTGGTCGGGCAAATCAAAGCACCAGCACCGACCACCTCTGCTTTGGTGAAGGGCTTGTCCCCAAATGCTGTCCAAAGGTAACTGTTCAAATGGCTACCTTAAGTATTAACTCTTCACCAAAGCAAGGACTTGAGGGGCTCCTGTTATGGACTGGGCAGGCGCTGTGCCCCCAGAAGGGAAGGTCCAACCCAAACCAGCCATTGGCCAGGCCCAATAGCCAAGAACTAGCCATTGGACAGAAACTAGTCGTTGGGCAGGAACTAGATGTTGGGCATGTCCCTCTCACTCGCTAAACAATTCATACAACCAACCGTCTCCCCGGATCTCACGGAGATAGTTGGACCAGGTCAAAGGGCCACCCGTCTTGCCCTCCACCTGGCAGTCTTTCATTGGTCGACCAGGCGCTTTGTTCGCATGAGAGACCTTGGCCCCGTGCTAGGGATTCCTCTATAAATACCCTCTCACTTGAGAGGGGTGGGTATTCAATATCCAATACTTGAAATCTTACTTGTGTACTTGCTTTCTCTCTTTTGACCAAACACTTACTTTGGCATCGGAGTACCTTGCAGGTACCACCCCCTCTTCTCTCCCACAAGCATCATCACTTGTCCTACACGAAGGCCAGGACGATCCAGTCTGATCACCTCTGATCAAACTGTTTGTGGTGCATTGCAATGCTTCTTTGATGGGTTTAGGAGCTGTGTTAATGCAGGATGGTAAGGTTGTTGCTTATGATTCACGACAATTAAGGGTCCATGAGAGGAATTATCTAACTCATGATTAGAAATTAGCTGCAGTGGTATTCGTATTGAAAATTTGGAGGCACTATCTTTATGGTTCCAGA
The DNA here is from genome assembly GCA_022829125.1 of Lathyrus tuberosus. Lineage (NCBI taxonomy): Eukaryota > Viridiplantae > Streptophyta > Magnoliopsida > Fabales > Fabaceae > Lathyrus > Lathyrus tuberosus. Next base: position 5,610,615 of record JALAZF010000243.1, on the reverse strand, counting down.
TTTGAAGTATATAGTGATCATAAGAGCTTGGGGTATCTGTTTGATCAGAAGGAGTTGAATATGAGACAAAGAAGGTGGTTAGAATTCTTAAAGGATTATGATTTCGGCTTGAACTATCATCCCGGTAAAGCTAATGTCGTGACTGATGCTTTGAATCGGAAGACCTTGCATATGTCTGCTATGATGGTTAAAGAGTTGGAATTGATTGAGCAATTCAGAGATGTGAGTTTAGTTTGCGAACAAACACCGCATAGTGTGATGTTGGGTATACTGAAGATCAGCAATAAATTTCTTAATAGTATCAGAAAGGGTCAGAAGTTGGATGTGAAACTGGTGGATTTGATGATTGGAAATGAATGGGCGGAAAGTAACAAATTCAGAGTGGATGAACAGGGTGTGTTGAGGTTCCATGATAGGATTTGTATCCCTGATGATTCTGAGTTGAAAAGAATGATTTTAGAAGAAAGTCATAGAAGTAGCTTGAGTATCCATCCAGAAGCTACAAAGATGTATCAAGACTTGAAGAAGATATTTTTGTGGCCTGGATTGAATCGTGATGTGGCTAAGTTTGTGTATGCTTGTTTGACTTGCCAGAAGTCGAAGGTGGAACATCAGAAACCTTCCGGTTTGATGTAACTGTTAGATATTCCAGAGTGGAAGTGGGATAACATTTCTATGGATTTTGTGACTGGGTTGCCTAATACTCCGGGAAGGCATGATGCCATTTGGGTAGTGGTGGATAGACTGACGAAGTCGGCACATTTTATTCTGATTAATATTAGTTTTCCTTTGCAGAGGCTGACAGAGATTTATATTGGGCGATTGTGAAGTTGCATGGAGTCTCGTTGAGTATTGTGTCAGATAGAGATCCAAGGTTCACTTCCAGATTTTGGGAGAGTTTGCAAGAAGCTTTGGGATCGAAACTGAGATTGAGTTCAGCTTATCACCTGCAGACGGATGGACAGACAGAGAGAATTATACAATCTTTGGAGGACTTGTTAAGGGCTTATGTGCTTGAACAGGGGGGGTGCTTGGGAGATCCATTTGTCGTTGATTGTGTTCACTTATAATAACAATTATAATTTCAGTATTGGAATGGCGCCTTTTGAAGCTTTGTATGGCCGGAGGTGTCAGACGCCTTTTTATTGGCATAAATTTGGTGAGAGTGTAGTACTTGGACCTGAGATTGTTTAGCAGACTACTGAAAATGTGAAGTTGATTCGGGAAAAGATGAAAGCTTTGCAGAGTAGGCAGAAGAACTACCATGATAAGAGGAGGAAAGATCTTGAGTTTCAAGAAGGAGACCATGTGTTCTTGAGAGTCACTCAGGTGACCAATGTTGGACGTGCATTGAAGTCGAGAAAGCTTACTCCTCGGTTTATTGGTCCATATCAGATTTCTGTGAGAGTTGTACCTGTTGCCTACAGAGTGGCGTTGCCACCCAATTTGTCGAATTTGCACGATGTGTTCCATGTGTCACAACTTAACAAGTATGTTTCGGATCCGTCACACGTGATTCCGATGGATGATGTAGAAGTAAGGGATAACCTTACGATTGAGGCTTTACCAATACATATTGAAGACCGTGAGGTGAAGCAATTGAGAGGTAAATAGACCACTCTTGTGAAGGTAGTGTGGGGAGGCGCTGTCGGTGGAAATATGACTTGGGGAATTAGAGAGCAGGATGCGAGAGTCGTATCAGAAGTTATTCGTATAAGGTAAATTTTCGAGGACGAAAATATTCTAAGTGGGGGAGAGTTGTACCGCCCCGTTTTATTTTAATTTTTATTCGTAATTATATTCATGTGTTGATATGTATGATTATGTGACTATGCGTATTTGGTTATGTTTTGTGTACCCTTGGTGGGGGGCAGTAGCCTTAAGAATAAGATTTCAAGGTGTTAGGGGCGTGCGAGCAAAAGTATAGAACTTGGTGGTGTGAGGAGTATAGCTAATTATTTAAATAATTGGATTAAATAATAATATTATAATAATATAATAATATAAGAAATAAGGGAAATAGGGAGAAAGTGGTTTTACGTGAAAACAAGAGAGAAAAGGAGTTAGGGCAAAGGAGAATAAGAGGGAGAACCTTTATTGCTAAGGTTGAAGTTTTTGGCAAAACTCTAAGGTAAGGGTGGGGTTCTAACTATCTAAGGGTTGCCATGATGATTGGTGGGTAGTTTCTAACATGTAGGGTTTTGAATTTTATTCTCTTTGTTCATGAATGTGATGGTTTTGACGAGTGATTGATTCTTGATAATTCAATGGATTGTATGTTGTTGTGTTTATTTCTGTTGAAAATTGTGTCTTGTGTGACTGTTGTTGTTGAATTCGTTGGATTGAGAGGTGTATGCTGTAAATGTGGAGTGTTGTACGTGTAATTCGTGTGTCATAGTCGGAACAATGTTATCAATGATTTTGAAAAGGAAAACTTGAGTTTTTAAACTTTTGAAGAGTGTATTTTTGCATTGAAAGGTGTTTTGGACGAATTCTAAGAAAAGCTGGTTTTGAAACAACTTAAAAATAAGTTCTGGTGTAAAAATATAGCAGAAAAGTGCTTCTGCTGCAGGTGTAATCGGTTACTAGAAATAGGTAACCGGTTACACTGTTGAAAAATGGTGTTTCTAGGCAAAACTGTGAGTGAGTAATCGGTTACTCAAATGAGGTAACCGATTACACTATGTGTTTTTGGCGTGGCAGTAGTTGGTTACCATGGGTGTAACCGGTTACCTCATTTGAGTAACCGGTTACCCTTAGGCCAATTTTTCTAAAACTTTGAAAATTCATATCTTTTGATCCGTAGGTCCGTTTCAGTCGTCGTTCGAATCATTGGAAAGCTGGTTTCATGTGCGTTCTATTAAAATTATTTTCAATACCAGAATTCCAACCATTCGACGCATTAATTGTGTTTCCGTGCATGTTGTAATGTGTTGAACGTTGAAATGTTGAGTTTGGTTGTGCGGATGTGTGTTGTAGCTGTAGATTGCAATTGTTGCATGTTTTGGCAGGTATATGTTATGTGTTGGACAGCCGTGGTGTGATGTATTGGCTGTATGATAGTTATATGCATTGGTCATCATTGTATGTTATCGTTGAATGTATATCATGTTGCATAAGTTGTATGATAAGTCGTGTGCCCATGTGGGGTGTGAGCGCCTTATCCGGATTCCTTGAAATAGAATTGTGTTGTTGTTGTTGAGGTAATCGTGTGCTCATGTGGGGTGTGAGCGATTACGGGTGTTCGTGTACCCATGTGGGGTGTGAGCGATCACGGATGTCGTGTGCCCATGTGGGGTGTGAGCGACTTATATGGAAATTTCGACGGGAATTATGATCATGAAAAAGGGATCGAATTGGTACCAAATGCATTGAGTTGAGTTGTGAGTCTCATTGCATTGCATTGTAGTTGTGATTGCTGTTGTATTTTGTTGATGGGATATTGACTGTGTCGATGTATGTGTTGAATGGGTGACTTATGCATGAAATGAATTATCCGTGCTAATTATCATGCTTTCCATTATCTAGTTATGATATCTCACCCCTTCTGTTTGAATGTTGCCTCCACACGGGTAACGTGCAGATAATCAAGGATAGTGCGGAGTTGCGGTTAATGAAGATGAAGTCCTTCACTTTATGTTTTGAGTTAGCGTCTGCTCTAATATGTAACACTGGGGATTATGGAATGCTTTATGTTTTAATCCGTTACAGTTATGATATTTTCTTTTAATTGATGATGAATATGTGGTTTAAACATGCTAAGTTTCGATTGTCGATTCGATGAAGTTTTCCGCTGCGTTTTGAGGAGAATATTTAATAATGATTTCGTAGTACTGTTTATAATAATAAGTGGTACATGTTATTTACTTGAGTAGGTGTATGTTGGAAGTAACATCCTAAGTGCTGAATTTTTCTTTGAATTTTTACTCTGATAATCGTATTATTTTACGCAGGGATTTAGGGTGTTACATTATTCCCCCTTATGCTTATGAATTTTTAGCCTTTGGGCTTTATAATGTACAATTTTTTGGCCCTTCGAAGGCTTTTATTTACGTCGTTGTTGTTCATCATGTTTATTTCTTTGCAAAATAACCCCGTACATATATCCAGCCCCTCGGGCACTAAGTTAGATTTACTTAAGGTGTCTGATTATAGATTGTCGGGTATTATTTTTACTTTGATTGTGCTTGGTTTCCACGACTTTCCAGATAGCTTACCTTAAAGCTGATTATTAAGGAGCTTTTAGTTATCTTGTGTGTATAGTCTTCACACTTTTGGGAGTCCTGGACTCTTGCAGGCATAGGCACCGATTAAGGTATGTATCTGGGCGTCCTTTCAACAGAGATTTTCTCTTTTCTTATTGGCAGTTTGTCATGTATGACTTTTTACTTATAAGCCCCAAGTATATTTTTGGGCTTAGATGTTTCATCATCTTTATATTAGATTGTCCGACTTATGTGCACGAAACTAGTAGACATGTTTGTTTAACCCGTGTACGCGGAGCGTTTGTGGGTGACCTATGTACGCGGAGCAAGTCAACATGTTTATAGGAGTTTTATCAACCCGTTTATGGGCGACCTATGTACGCGGAGCAAGTCGGCACATTTATAGGAGTTTTATCAACCCGTTTATGGGCGACCTATGTACGCGGAGCAAGTCAACACGTTTATAGGAGTTTTATCAACCCGTTTATGGGCGACCTATGTACGCGAAGCAAGTCGACACGTTTATAGGAGTTTTATCAACCCGTTTATGGGTGACCTATGTACGGGGAGCAAGTCAACACGTTTATAGGAGTTTTATCAACCCGTTTATAGGATAATCGGTTACTCTGCATAATTTCTCCCAGATTTGCTATTTTCAAGCAAGTAACCGGTTACTCACTTTAGAGTAACTAATTACCACTGTAACAGAGTGCCATTTTTTAGTGTTTTTCAAGCTCATTTGCCATGCTTTCTTCCTCTAACTTGTATGGATTTATATGATTGATTTTTATGGATGTTTTAGTTGCTGTTTCACTTCAGTTTAAAGCATGATTGAGAATTTTCCGATGCTCGATCTTTCGATTTCATAATTGTGCACATTTTTTAACATTGTATGAACATGATCATTTTTTGCACTTTTTTTGATCACATGATACATGATTTGTAATGCATACTAAATATCATTTGGTACTATTTTACACTTCCCATTCATGTTTGAATTAAGTTTGTTCTTCAAAGAATAAGCTTAATCTTGTATAATCAATAATGCACCCTTTTGCTTTAATAATTTTTCATCCCATTTTGGAAAATTATTAGCATACTCCTCCCTTTTGATTAATTAATTGAAACCTCATTTCGATTATTGATCCTCCCTTTGGCGCTTCTCTTTAGGCTTCCTTTAGAGCTTTCTTTCTCTCTTCCCCCGTGGAGTTAGAGTTTCGCACGCCACACTGGAGCACTGTACAAATTGGAGCGGTTACGCTGCCCGTTTCAATTTCCGCACTATACTTTGAGTGCTAGAGAAGGAATGAGGATGGAGTTGTCCTACCCTCATTCTGACTATTTCTTGGGTAAGGGTGTCTGGCCTTCTCGTTGAGAATAGTCACCTCTATCCTCAAGCTGTAGTGTTTCTCCTTCCCCACTCGATTCGATCCTTGATCACTTGTGCTTCTCTCAATCTCTCTTTTGATCAATCACCATTTCTCTTGGTTAAAGATCATTGTTTCTTGGGTTAACACCCGTCTCTTGCCTCAGTATCCTTCTTCTTTGGTCAATCATTTTACTTTGATTCTCCAAAAGAGTTTCAACATTCCTTTTGGTTAATCACAGTCTTTCTGTAAAAAACCGAATCCCCAGTAGTTCCCAACCTTCTCTTGGTTCCTCTCCCTTTGATTGGTTAATCACTACCTGCCAGTTAAAACACCAATTTGCACGTCTTCTCAGTTAACCACTGTCTATCTGTTAACATACTGAGTTCCTCTTGGGTTAATCACCTTCTCTTGGTTAATTACCCATTTCTTCAGTTAACCACAGTCAGTCTGTTAAACACAGAACCCCTTTTAAGTTAATCACATTCTCTTGGCTAATCACTCGTTTCTTTTTGGTTAATCACAGTCCTTCTGTTAAAACCAAATCCCCAACAATTAGCAACCTTCTCTTGGTTCGAATACTTGCACCCTTGGGTTAGTAACCTTTCTTTGGTTCAAATACCCTTTCTTCGGTCAGGTACTGTTTATTCAGTCAGTGTACCGAACGTCCTTTGGGTCACGACCTTCGCTCGGTCCTACACACGTCCCCTTGGTTGATCATAGTCTATCTGTTAAAACCCTTTTCCCATAGAGCCTTAATCTCTTTTTCTTCGGTTAACCACTGCCAGTCAGTTAACATACCGAGTTTCCTTATTCTCTTAGTTTTGACACCATCCCTTTATTTGTGTCCCAGTAGGGTTGCTTACCCTTTGGTCCCCATCACTTTCACTTTGTTCTCTTTCCTCCCCAGTGGAGTCTTTTCTATTCTTTCCACTCCTTTTATCTTCTTGGTTTCGACACCATTCTTGCACTTCATCCTTAGCTCAGTTACTATCTTTTCCTTTGCACTTCTTTCTTGGTTCTGACACCATTCTTTTGCCTCCCCAGCGGAGTTTTCTCTATTTCTTCTTTTTGCTCTTGGTTTTGACACCGCTTTCCTTTTCCTATTCCGCCTTAGTTCCACGAATTACAGAAGCTCTGATTCTGCATTCATTCGAATGTATGATACGTAGGCACGAGATCGTGATGATCTTGGCGAGCACACTTCCACCCTTCCATCTTCTTCCATTCTTTCCTTTCCCTGGTTCCATGAACTACGGAGCTCTGATTTCCTCATTGCACTATGTGGGTACGTAGCCAAGAGGGCCCTAATCCTCCGCGAGCACTTTATTTCTTTCTTTTCTTCTCTCTTCTCTCCTCTTCTTTTAGCTAGAAGCCTTTAGATAGATAACCCATCCAAGCCTAGAAGCAAGCGAAATGGTTCCCGTCGAGTACGACGGATGCGTAAGATGCTAGTATCTTCCTTTCGCATAACCGACCCCCGTTCCCGTTTCTCTTCCCCTTGGGTTTTATCGATATTTTCCCTGTCCTTTGGGACTAAATAAAGTTCAGTGGCGACTCTGTTCTATCTTTGAGTGTGCGATTCACTCAGATATAAACCAGCCATCTTCAGCTATCAATGGCATCGTATGGTAGCACTGGACAAAATTAAAGATGTTCAAACGCTAATAAATTCATATCGAGTGCATCCCAAACTGGAATCAAACCGACATGTCCGTGTGGAGCCAAAGCAATGTTTAGAATAGTTAAAAAGAAAGGAAGAAACTTGGGGAAGCTATTTTGGGGATGCAGATACTTTGTGGTACGTGTGCTATTAAACATTGTTGGTTATGGATTTGGTTTATGCAGATGTAATTAGTTTTTGTTTTTTTGTGTGTGTTAATGTTAACAGAGTGAAGATGAAAACGTCGGTTGCAAGTTTTTTGCGTGGTATGAAAACCATTACAGTGATGAACTCAAACAAGAGATACAACCCTCACTAACTTCGAAATGTTCCGACTGTGATGGCAAGGATGTTGAAATCAAGTTGCTTAGAAGTTTGATTAAAAAGGATGAGAAATACACTAAGGAGATCAAGGAGAACTTGTTGAAGATGTTGAATATGCTAGGCTATGTCACTATGTTGTTAGTTTTGATCTTTGCAGTGTTATGTGTAATTTGGTTTAAAAGTGGACATCATTGTTAGTTTTGATCTTTGCAGTGTTATCTTTGTAAGTTATGAGTTGTGGTACTTTCATGTAGAAATTCTTGACAGTGGTTTGGATAATGAAACGATTATGTGTAGGGGTGGGCAAGGGACGGGTTGGGAAGGGTTATGACTAACCCTAACCCTGTCCTAAATTTTGATCGGGTTATTTTAATGACCCTAACCCGTACCTAAACCCGAAAAAACCCTGATATTATATAAGTTATTTTAGATCGGGTTAATATAAGACGATATCGGGTTGACCCGAAATATATGAGAAAAAGTTTTAGGGACTTCAGAAATTTATTATAGTATTTTAAAAATTTCATCTAAATAAGAAATATGCATAAAATCATTAGCATGAATGAAAAACAATAAAGACATCTAAAATCAATTTTTTAAAATAAAAAACATGAAGTAATTCTATATATGTCATCGCCCTTTTATTTTCAGTAAAACATAGTAAGAAGGTGTAAAATAAAAAACATGATGTAAGAGAATTAGAGAAGTGTGAAAGTTGGGAAGTGGGAAGATATGTACTTAGTACCTAGTAAGTGCATAGATTAAATTATGAGGTGGGAAGTGGAAAAGTATATTGGAAATTTGGAATAATCTAAATATACCAATAAATTAAATAAATAAATAGTACTACATGTGCATTCATAATGAAATTCTGGCCTATGCAGACAGCAGATGTCCTAACACATGTCAAGACATTGTGCTACATAATCATTTAAACTCAGAGGCGCAACAGTAGACTGATACCTTGAATATCAGAACTGCAGGATCACAGATGTCACGACATCTGATCCAACATGTTAATCAAGAGTGAACTAAAAAAGAAAAATGATAAACAACACACAGAAATTGTTAACCCAGTTCGGTGCAACTCACCTACATCTGGGGGATATCAATCCAGGAAGAAGTAATCACTATCAGTAGTATAGTTTTATGCAAACAACCTCAGGTTTGCAGAAAGTACCCACACTAACCTGTCACTATCCAATGAAGACTTTATCATTAGAAGTCACATCTAAATGATAAGAGAACCCCCTTTCACTTCCTAAATCACAACCTGTGATTATCTAACAATTACAATCTCCAGCAACTGCATCAATCTGTTCAATTGAAAGACATTTCTTCCAATAACAGTATTCAGCCAAGACTCTTGACTAACAACAATACTCAGTTTCGCTTAAAAGCTTCAACCAAGAACAATACTCAACTCTTGCTTCAAAGCTTCGAGTGAGAACAATTTACAAAAACCTATGTCGACCACATAGTATCAAGAGATACAAGGGGTGACTTACAAACTACAGAAAAGACATTTAAAACCCTAAACCCTTATGTTGCACCGACAACTTGTTGTTGTGTGTGCTTGCTATTTTAGGTCTAGCAAGTCCTTATTTATAAACTTCTGCATTATGGGCTTGGACTCTTCAATCAGATCCAATCTTCACGTTTTAAATTAGCTGCAGAATCTCCTCCATAAAAATAGGAACAAATATCCAAATAGTTTCCTAAAAAGTCTCCAAGATCCTTTTTATGAAATCCAATTAAATATGCACTTTGTTCCGAATAAATCTCCTTGACCTGCGTATACTGATGAGACATATCCCAAATATTCTCATCAAAACAAATTTGTCAAGAGATATACAATAGCAGCACCTGCTGTACCAGACTAAGATGTCATGACATCTGTCTTTGACATCTGTCATAACAGCAGCACCTGTTGTACCAGACTAAGATGTCATGACATCTGTCATGACAGTAATACTATCATGACGGTTGATGAAGATGTTTTAACATCTTGCCAAGTATTATCACCATATCTGTACTGATGTCTGATCAACCATGTTAGGACATCTTACCCAACATCTTGCTGTAAACTTGTTTTAGCCAAAATGTAGCCAATAAAAAACCTAACAATCTCCCCCTTTGGAAAATTTTGTCTAAAACAACCTTTGGATAACGTATCCAGCTCCCCCTTATGGAAACAACCAAAGAACACTACTACTACTTATTTCTCCCCCTTTTTAGCCATAATATGCCAAACCAATCAACTATGCATTTAAGGTCAATCAACCAAAAGAAAACAAGTCAGTAGTACTCCCCCTGTCATACACAATTAGTCTTCCCCCTCAAGGGAAAACCCCCACACCTCAGAATACATGCAGTGGAACAACAGGAACAACAGCAACACAAGCAGCACAAGCATGACAAACTATCATGCTCCCCCTAAGTAGTTGCATACAGCAAGCAACCACAAATACTCTTCTCCCTGCATTTAGAACCAGTGCTCCCTTGTAAGTAGAACACCTTGTTGATGAATGGAAAACATAAGACGCATCTTCATGTCTTCAAGAGCGCACCCTCTATCCAACCTACCTGCTGAACACAATCATCAACTCCACTTATTGCTTCTTCTGACAAGAACCAATAATCACTCACACATGAACACCATCATGCTTCCCGTGAGGTCACATTAGGATCACCATCCTAAATTAACAAACTCTTAGATTAAGATCAAAGCTCCATTGATCCATCTCTTCTAGAAATTATCCTTACACCAAACGAATTCCTCTTGAATTCTCATGTATAGATCTCCTTGTTCCCTGAGAAAAAATACAATTGATCTAGAATGATCCACATTCCTCAAAGAGATACCATACCTCTTAGTTTGTTTTCTTCCAACGGTGTCAGATACCGTATACATGCTTCAGAACTTCATAGCTGCTAAACTGATCCATTTCCCTTTAGCATGACTTGCCAATAGAGGCGTTATCCCCTCCACAAGCTTTTCATCTGACCTTAGCAAGGTCAATCAATAGATAGACACCCAACAATCCAAGACAATTATTCCTTCATCATTCTCCCGTATGATAACCTGGAATACTTCTGATTTTTCTAATGAATATCCACTTCTGAACGCATCAGAATCCAGACCTTCGTGCAATTAACCCATGATCCACTCCATTCTTCTCCACACCATCCTCCCAAGGCAGTTCTTCTACTTCATCATTCTCCCGTATGACGAGATAGACACTCCTTAGACATGATGTAGCCAACAAGTTCCTCAACCAAAACTTAAGAATCCTCCACCAAGGATAACCAACCCAAAAAATGTTCTAACATCAGTTAGGACATCTTCCACACATCATAGACACCACACACCATGGTTCTTGATATGCTCCACCACTGGACTTACTATCAGCATAGTAATCCAAATTGAAGATCTTCACACAACACTGCGCCACCAGCTTGAACAAAGAGAGCTTCAGAAATCCAGAGAGAAATAACCTCTCATCCACCAAAAGAAGGTATACTTCCATCCTCAACCCATAACTTCTGCCACAAGCTCCAAGAGAACCAGAATCTCCTTACGTTTTCAACTAGCTACTCTTCTGCACAAGAGCAATCAGTTTCAAGCATCCTGCTTAAATGCACACTATGAAACCAACCAAATGCCACCTTTTGATTGATCTCAATCTTCTTCAAAACTCCCACAAGATACACTGATCCACCAATGAAATCAGATCTTCAAGTCACATGAACTATTTGCTCCATAGCAAGACATCTTGGATTCACCAAGCCTCTTAGACATGTAACATCTTCCCATCCACAGCTCCCGCAAACTGCATGAGATAGACCTTTTTTAAGCATCCATAACTTCCATTCTCCTGTAGATCACCTTATCTTAAGCTGATGTGCCACATCACCAGCTGAGAATCTGAAATTAAGCTAGATGTCAGAACATTTTGATATGACATCCAACTGCTGAATTCAGCTCCTCCTTCTGCCACTTAGAAGAACCTCATCCCTTTACATAACAAGAGTTTCATGCTCTCATAGACTTGATTCAACAACCAAGTTTGAGTAGATAACCTCCATTCTGCTTTAAAACTCCAAATACTTCACACCTGCCACGTCTGAATCTTCAGAAAATAAGTAGTCCTAGACTACACCATAGCCGTACCCAAGAATGCCACTTTCCTTAGTAGAGCAGTCTGTAGAAAGTCAGAGATAACTACCACTTAACTTTGACTTCCAAGAAGAGCAAGATCCATGCTCCAAAGTACCTAGATCAGAAATAAACTGATCCAAGCTATAACCATCAAGATCATGATGTCTTCATCTTCATCTTCAATAGCATCAAAGTCCAGACTATTTTCTTGCCAGGAAACTCTCCAAAAAACACATGCTTCTGTCACACCCGACTGAAGCCCATTCTTAGGTCACCACCTAAGACTAAAACAGATGCTAAAGTGTATACAGTACCCCTCCTATGATTCTGCACAAACTCTGATGATGAGATGTTCCAACATCTTGTTGAACATCAGCAATCTTGACTTTCAAGGATAATCAATTAAATACTTGTGAACTCCACAAATAGCAATTGATCTTAAATCCTTGTCTAATAACCCTTCTTCACTGTTGTAGCTAAGCTCCAGCAGATCACTTCATGAACACTTGTCAAGTATTCAATCTTTTGCTAGTATCTTCTTTGACAAATAGTGTTGAGATACCAAGGCTGCCACCCTTGACTCAAGTAACTAAGATTCTCTCTGAACGAACCTTATTTACCTCAACAATTCTTCAATCAGATTGGATCCACCCTTAGGGTTAAGAGAGATGAATCCTTTCTTGCTGTTTTTGGATGGTGAAAATAAATCACCTCCACTTTCTTCAGATTGTGTTTCAAAGAAACACCTTCTAGTCAGAAGAATAACTAGAAGACTCTAGATGCACGACATAGATGCCTTTATGAGTAGACTTGAGAGAATTCTCAAGTATCTTTGACAACCTAATCGATCAATAAATTATCAAACTCCCAGAGTAAGAACTTGATAAGCTTAAACTCAACTCCTCTCATCTTCAACTGACTTCAACTGCACCAAGAAACCAAGCTTCCAAGTACCAAGTCACCATACCAGATATCTTCCAACAACTCCCTTCATTCCATCGCTCCCAACTTTGGAATAAGAGAAAACATATATCTTCACATATAGAGGTCGACGATTGAGATCTTCCACCAACTGTCTTCAGTAACAACTCCAAAATCCCATAATTCTAGAGCTCTTCTATCAGAAACACATGCAGCAGAACCACTAAGGAAGAAATCCTGCTTGCCCTAATAAGATGTTAGAACATCTTATAAGACACCCCAATAAGAGAACTAGCCACTTCTCCTGCAGTTGTTGTAGAACCTCCTCAGCAACATGAACAACCAACGGGTTGTTACCTTCGATCCAAAACACCCATCTCATCCATTAATACCCTTGAGTATGTCTGAACTTATTGATATGATCTTCAAAACTCCTCCTTGTTTAAACGCCAGAAAGTATCTCCCAAAGATCTCATCCAGAACCAGACATGATACCTGCTCTGATACCAATTGAAATTCTGACCTATGCAGACAGAAGATGTCCTAACACATGTCAAGACATTGTGCTACATAATCATTTAAACTCAGAGGCACAACAGCAGACTAATACCTTGAATATCAGAATTGCAGGATCACAAATGTCACGACATCTGATCCAACATGTTAATCAAGACTGAACTGAAAAAGTAGAATGATAAACAACACATAGAAATTGTTAACTCAGTTCGGTGCAACTCACCTACATCTGGGGATACCAATCCAGGAAGAAGTAATCACTATCAGTAGTATAGTTTTATGCAAACAACCTCAGGTTTGCAGAAAGCACCCACGCTAACCTATCATTATCCAATGAAGACTTTATCATTAGAAGTCACATATAAATGATAAGAGAACCCCCTCTCACTTCCTAAATCACAACATGTGATTATCTAACTGTTACAATCTCCAGCAACTGCATAAATCTGTTCAATTGAAAGACATTCCTTCCAATAATAGTATTCAGCCAAGACTCTTGACTAACAACAATACTCGGTTTTGCTTAAAAGCTTCAACCAAGAACAATACTCAACTCTTGCTTCAAATATTCGAGTGAGAATAATTTACAACAACCTATGTCGACCACATAGTATCAAGAGATACATGGGTGACTTACAAACTACACAAGTGACTCTCAAAACCCTAAACCCTTATGTTGCACCGACGACTTGTTGTTGTGTGTGCTTGCTATTTTAGGTCTAGCAAGTCCTTATTTATAGACTCCTGCATTATGGGCTTGGACTTTTCAATCAGATCCAATCTTCACGTTTTAAATCAGCTTCAGAATCTCCTCCACAAAAATAGGAACAAATCTCCAAATAGTTTCCTAAAAAGTCTCCAAGATCCTTTTTATGAAATCCAATTAAATATGCATTTTGTTCCTAATAAATCTCCTTGACCTGCGTATACTGATGAGACATATCCCAAATATTCTCATCAAAATAAATCTATCAAGAGATATACAACAGCCGCACCTGTTGTACCAGACTAAGATGTCATGACATTTGTCTTCGACATCTGTCATAACAGCAGCACTTGCTGTACCAGACCAAGATGTCATGACAGTAATACTGTCATGACAGTTGATGAATATGCTTTAACATCTTACTCAACATCTTGCCAAGTATTATCACCATATTTGTACTGATGTCTGATCAACCATGTTAGGACATCTTACCCAACATCTTGTTGTAAACTTGTTTTTGCCAAAATGTAGCCAATCAAATACCTAACACATAATATTAGGACGGGTTGGGTAACCCGAGGGTCAACCCGAACCCGTCCCAACCCGATATCGGGTTCATTTTTGGACAGTCCTTTTTTTTCCATTTTTTGCATGAGACGGGAAAAAGACTAATCTGAAACTATTGGGTTGGGACGGGTCTTCGGGTTGGGTTGGGTTCTGCACACCCCTAATTATGTGTTGCAATTCTACAATTCTATACCACAGGTATAGTATAATTTGTAGACATGTATGTTTTACTATGTAGACCAATCAAAATGAGTCTTAAGAATTTGTTTTACAATTCTGCAATTCAATACCACATCTATCACAATTATGGTATAATTTGTACAGCAGAAAAATTGGAAGGACTTCTTTGTTACATTTTAAAAACATATGGGACTCAAGTGTTACCAATTAAAAACATGATGGGTGTGATTGTTACAAATTTAAAAAATGAAGGACATGTTTGTTACATATTAAAATATATCAGACATATTGTTTTGCACAATTGTGAACCTCAAACAAATTTGAAACTCAAACACTGATGAAACTCAACCTTAAATAATAATTAATATTCAGAACCTTAAACAATTATAGGACAAAATACCAAACTTTACATTAACTAATCATACTCAAAGCATTGTAATAATGTTAAAAGGAAAAACAAATGTCAATAGATCAGATCCCAAAACATTACATGAGATTGTTATGGATCAAACAGACCCCAAAACATTACATAAGATTGTTTTATAAGTCAACAGAACATAACATTGTTATAGCTAAAAAGACAATCTATTTGGTCTTTCTCCTAATAGCGAACTTTGGTCTCATTGTTGTTGGTGGCTGAAATGCTATTGTACCAGCCTGTCTTCCTCTTCTCATAGCAAGTAAATGTGATCTTGAGATGGATTGTTGTGTCTGGATTCTAGAAGATGATGTTGACAATCTAGTTTAAACTCTTTGGGTTGGTTAAGATTGGACAGTTGGAACTAGAGTGGTTTTTTAGGATTGTCTAGTTTGAACTCTTTTGGTTGGTTGGGATTGGATAGTTTGTACTTGAGGGGTTGTTTGCGATTATGCAGTTTGAACTCCTTGGGTTAGTTGGGATTGGACAGTTGGGACTGAAGTGGTTGTTTGGGATTGCACAATTTGAGATTGTTCAGTTTGGGCCTGTTTTGGTTTTGCAGGACATGATGCTTTACTGTGTCCAGACATACCACATATTGAACATTTGTTTGGCAGCCCCTTCCTTGAAACATTTTTTGCATCCTTTCTCTTTTCACCGACCTTCTTATTTCTTCTTTTTTTTGCCTCCCTGGTGCTCTTCTTGAAGGTGGTGGTAGTATGTCAGGATAAGGTGTCTGTTTCCATAAATTTTCCCCATTTGTTGGATATATGAAAGATTGGTAGCAAGCTTGGTATGCCTCCTTCCAACCTTCTAAGGTCAACTGTAAATTTTTCACCAGTCAAACTTGTATGCCTCACTTCATAAATCATGTCACCTGACAACCTTTGAAACAAATTCAATTTATTGAGTTAGTGTTAGTAAAATTAAAAGAACAGACTCTGGTAATGACTAACTTGTAAATTTTTATGTACCTTGGTATAAAAAACCTAGACATCTCTTGCCTTCTTTCAAGCACTTTTTTAATTCTTGGAAGAACATATTATGTTTACTCTTCAATCTTAGTCCACACACACATCCACATTTTGTTCCTCATCTTGGTCCACACAGTCCTCCACATTTTCCTCAACAGACTGGTCCCCACAATCCTCCACATTGTCCTCAACAGGCTGGTCCCCACAGTCCTCCACATTTTCCCCAACAGGCTAGTCCCCACAGTCCTCCACATTTTCCTCAACAGGTTGTTCCCCATAATCCTCAGATTGTATTTCAGGTAGGGCAACAACTAAATCTGGTTCTTCAATAGGGTGGACTATATATATGTCAACCTTCCCCTTAGTCTTGGACCAGTTCAAGGCTTCGATTACACCAAAATCATCTTCCAGCGCCTTCAATGTTCCAGCAAAGTCATACCACATTTCCTGAACTCCTTGATACTTTATTTCTTTAACAACCCCCCGAATTTCAAAATAACTCCATCTGTCACCATCACACTTCCAGTTTGACACTTCACCTCCTACATATTTGTCATCAACGAAATACCCACCATGATGAAAGTCAACGTAAAACTTATCCATAATCATTATGTTCCTGTATACATAAATCTAAAATAATAAACATACCCTACAATAGAAACTAACATCACTTATAATCAACATTAACCTAACCATCTACCTAATGTTGATATGACGCAGGTGTGTGTAACTCTGTGTAACATAACTATTCAAATAACGATGAGCACACAAAAAACAACCATCATTGTTTATATATACGTACATAAATATATCCTGAACGCAAAGGATTCTTCACCTTCAATGTACCCTGAACGTAAGAGGAAGAAGAAGCTTCACCAGCCGTAACAGTCATCAATTGGGGAAAGAAAATCAGGGTTCTATAACACTTAAGCTGTAACAGTCATGCTTAAACACTTGAGGGATAACACAAATTCCACTTCAGCAACCCTCCATGACACTTCATCAACGTTAACTGCCACTTCATCACCGTCTGTGCCACATAGGTTTTTTTGGAACGGAAAATCTTAAAAAGGTTAACGATGTAAACGTTAGTTAACTTAAAGGACCAAATTGTTACAAAAAAAACTTAAAGGACTAACTTGTTATTTTAAAATAACTTAAAGGACCTAAACAATATTTTTGCTGAAGCAGAATGATGAAGAATGCACAATGATGCAACACGCTAAAGCCATGTGAAACTCATCAAGTGAAACATCAATAAGTGAAGCATAGTAACTTAGTTAATCTTGATAGTTAAGCTGGAAGAAGCATTACCTACTCAGAAAGGAGTGCATTAGAAAGAAGCTTAAAGCTTATGATAAGAAGCCGCAATGATCAATAAGAAAGATTTTAAGCAATACAGAACTAGGGTGCTTATAATCTCTTAAAGATTTATTTTTAGATAGTTTATGTATTAGAAAGCAAGGAGTTGTTGCTCACATCTTGCTAGAAACACTTAGGTGTTTATGTACTTCATTTGTGTAATCAACTTGTAAGAAGCATATATAGTGCACACAAAAATCCTTGAAAAAGGTAATTGATCCAGAGTATTCGAACAGGTCCACGTATGCTGGTCGTCAGATGGGCAAGGTGCTCGAAATGTTGATGAGGAGAGGAGGGGGTGTACCTGCAAGGCACTCCGACGCTCAAGTAAGAAAGGGTCGGAGAAAAGGGGCAAGTACAAAGTGTATTCTTAGGATGAATATTTGATACCTAACCCTCTCGAATGAGAGGGTTTATATAATGTTCCCCAGCGCGTGGCCAACAGTCCTATTTTCAGGGCGAAATAACCGTTTTCCTGAAGAATAGGTAACTGCCCAAACTAGCCGTTATGACGGGCAGGATGCCCAAACTAGCCGTTATACCGGGCAGGAAGGTAGTTGCGGGCATCTGTTCATCAGCTGTCGGGGAGTTGTAGTCCGTGTGTGACGGGCAATAATTCCGGGCAGGACTGAGCAGTCTGTGACCGGTTGTAGGGGCAAAAGGGTACTTTTGTCCCCTTAATGGACTGGATCCAAGCGTTTGGGTCGTTACTGTAGCAATCATGGGTTGGGTCGCGCCTAGCCGTTGGCCCAGTCCAGAACAGTAGCCCCCCAAGTCGTTACTTCCGAGCGTGGAGGTGATGACTTAAGGATAGCGTACAGTCCCGGGGAAGTGGAGTGTTTTGCTCGTTGGCTGGGGATGCCCGTGGTTTCTATTGCCTGCTGTGGCTGTTGGTCGTGGTCGTTATGCGTTGCCCGTTACAGATGGATACCAACAGTCTAGTGGAATATGAAACGATACGGGGGTTGCCACGTGTGTGTTGGAACTTGTGCCGCTGCCGCTTAGGCAATGATGGCTAGCGGGTAGTCATCATGACCTATGTGCGCGTGGGGCTGCACGTGACCTCCTGTATAAATAGGAGGGAAAATTTTTATTCTGAACTTTTTCTTCAATCTTCACCAATTTTCCTGCTCGCGAATTCTGCCCTTTGCATCCTTCGCCGTTTGAAGCTCCGAGCAACTTTTTTCAGTCTTCTATTTATAAGTAAGTTGTCTCTTTTCCTTGTTTTGCTTCTTATTGATGTTTATTTAGACATTGCATGCGGTTAGGTTAGATTTTAGGAGACTTAGGGTTGTATATGTGGTAGCCGCTGGTGGTGGATGATGGCTCCGCCGTCTCCACCGCCGTTAGCCTGTTGTTATGCTGTGTGTGAAGAGTCTGTCCGTGACGTCGTCGCGATGGTGACGTGCACGTGACCGTTCTAGCGTTGTGTTTCATGGAGTTGTGAGTTGAATGAAAACCTCGTGATCTTGCTTTGGAGAAGTTCCTCGTGTGATAGGAGAGTTCCGGGCATTGTCTCGCGGGGAGACTTTTTCGTAGTGTTGTCAGGGCTTAGGCCGGGGACGTCGTCCTCAGCCCTTAGCGCGCCCTTTCACTTGTTCAGTGGTGGAAGGGTGGATTTGATTAGCTGTCGAATTCACTATATTTCTCTGCTTTTCAGGTGATGGCGACAGGGCCCCGTGGAGATATTGTATTAGATTCGTCCGAGGATGAGTCTGGTTCCTCGGGGAGCAGTAGTACTCGGTCCTCGAGTGGGTCCACCGAGCAGGACATGGACTATGAGCAAGAGGATGAACTGCTGGACGATGATCAGGAAGAGGTGTCCGAGGAGGAGGTATCCGAGGAGGGTGCAGCGGAGAATAAAGCAGAGGAATGAGAGGTGGCGGAACCCTCTGAGCATGCGTCTGAATTCGCGACCTACATAGGGGATTGTTTCCAGACGGTGGAAGATGACGGGGACTGGAGAGTCCATTTCCCCACCGCTGACGAGCGCGTCTGCACAAATTATGGGGAGCGCTTTACGATGTACGAATATGTTTTCAAAGAGTTGTGCATGAGGCTTCCATTCACGGATTTCCAGCAGTCTGTCTTCTTACATCTTCGCTTGGCCCCCACTCAACTCCATCCCAACTCGTTAGCCTTCCTGCGAGCATTCGAGTTGGTGTGCGAGCACCTGCAAATAGGGGCGACCATCCCCTTCTTCTTCACCGTCTTTCACCTCCAACGACAGACTTCTGGGAGGAGTTACGGTTGGGTCTCCATGAAGCAGCCGCGCAAGCTGTTCAAACCTTTCTCTGAGTCCATACGGACATTTAAGACGAGGTACTTCGTCGTGGAGCCCGTGTCGGAGGCTGCCTAGGATAACATGTTCTGCTGGGAGGTTGAAGTGGACGAGAACGGTGAGGATAGGATTAACTAGGAGGGGAAATACATCGGGCGGAGGTTGTTGAAATATCCCTTCCATTGGACAGGGGAGCATTTTACGAAGCCCCCAAAAGACTATGTTTTTGAGCCTGTGAATTTGGACGAGGGGGATGCTGCTTCATATGAAAAGTTGTTGCAGTACGTGAACTCGTTCCGGATGGCCGAGTGCATCACGAAGAAGAAGGAGGCGATCCTCGAGGCCGATGGTGGCTTTCGAGTGGAGCCTCGTTCTATTAATGTTAGGGCACTGCTGGGGTGCAAACCTTACAGAGATGCCATGGATCTGCTCGGTATTTAACCTTAACATATTACTTTATATTGCTCGTTATTTTCTATTGTCTGACGCATGTTTTTGTCTTTTGCAGCCACTATGCCTTCAGCCCACAAAAGGATGGTGAGGACCGTGGCCGTGCGAAAACAAGCTGCTGCAGCTGCCATTACTAAGGTTCGTCCTTCCCCTGCCCGTGCGGTTGGTCCTTCCCAGCCTCCTCAAGGGAATGCTTCTCCTGCCAATGTTCAGCAGTCTCCAATGCCCCTGGCGACCAGGTCTAAGCGTCCAAGGAACGAGGCAGTGGATCTGGGCAAGGCGCCAGAGAAAGCGAAATTCGAGCTGCCTCCTTGTGTATTGGATAAGAGGTTCTTTGAAGGGACCTCTTTGGTGATTCCTCATGCTGATTCTCTACATATGCAAAGCCTGGACCGTCCGAGCGAGAGGGCGCTGGTGGCCCAGGATGCCTCTGCGGTGGTCAGGCTGCTGGAGATGGCGGTCACCTATGCCGAGGGGGACACGGCCACTGAGAGTGAGCTGACTATTGCCCGAGGGAAGGTGGCCGCTCTTGAGGAGAGTTTGAGGAAGGTCAGGGAGGAAGCTAAGGTTGCCAAGGAGGCGAAGGAAAAGGAGGGCGCGGAGGTTGCCCGGTTGAAGGGGGAGAAGGTTACACTTGAGGTTGAGAAAAAGGCCGCTGAGGATTTGGTCACGTAATTGCAGGCGGCCAATGCTCCTGGCGAGGAGGAGCCTGAGGACGTGAAGATGCTAAAGACAAGGTCAGAGTTAGTTGCCCGACTGGTGGTGGCTGAGGATGACAACGTAGTGCTTGACGAGGAATCCTTCAAGAACGCAGTGTCTCAGCTTCAGGTGGTGAATCCTGGTGTTGATTTGGTGACCGAAGGCACAAATTTCCTGGCGTACGTTAAAGACGGGCAAATTGTGATGCCAGAGTCTCTCCTTGCCGGCCAAGCTAGAACCCAGACTTCTCCGCCCAATGATGAACGAGTCGAAGACACCGAGGAATGATGTTTGCAGATGATGATGTTTTGCCGGCCTGCGTACCATGTAGTTTGTTGTAATTTTATTTGATTTGGGGGGGCGTGGCCCCCCCTTTTTTATGTAATTCGTACAATCTTTGGCCCTTGTGGCCCTTTTTTACTTTATGTCCGATTTATGTTGGTCGGTTTTGTTACTTATATGATTTTTGTTTATATTGTTGTGCTTTACATTAGCGGTGCATGTATGACTGCCCGTCGGAGGGTGTGCCTGTTAACAGAGCTTTCTTTTGAAAGATTGCTCGTTGTGTGTGAATTCGCCAGTGTGGAGAACTAGTCGAATAGTCGGGGAAGGTCCTGGCGAGGTTACGGATCTCAGGTCATGATTGAGGCCTGAAGTCGCGGTGTGAACGTCCCATCGCGAGCTGGGGTTCTGCCAATCGTGGTACCTGGGCGAAGGCGATGCTCGATTGAGGACCGCCGACGAGCAGAGCTCCGGCTCATTTACTTGAGTGGGATTCCACTTTGTGCGTATGCATCATTTGTACCTGAACGAGCATGATGACCGTTAGGTGGTCCTTTGACGCGAGGAAGTCTATTGTGACTTTAGCTGTAGGACTGCTTAAGTTTTTCAGTGTTCCATGGTCGAGGGATTTCATCCCCGTTGAGGGTCTCGAGGAAGTAGGCACCGTTCTCCGTTCTGGCACGGACTCTGTACGGCCCTTCCCAGTTGGCTGCTAGTTTGCCTTCGTGAGAGTCCTTGTGGTTTCTTCGCAGGACAAGGCCGCCCACATCGAACTCTCGTCGTAAGACTTTAGCGTTGTGCCTGATTGCTATTTTTTGCTTAAGAGATGCTTCGCGGAGGGCTGCTCCTGTTCGGATTTCCTCGACAAGGTCGAGCTCCTCTCTTATTGCTTCGTCATTCATTTCCTCGTCTAGAGGTGATTTGGTCCTCCTGGACGGTACGTGAATTTCAATGGGTATAACAGCCTCTGTGCCATATGCTAAGCGGAAAGGTGTTTCCTCGGTGGTAGACTGAGGAGTGGTGCGGTACGCCCATAAGACGCTGTGGAGCTCCTCGACCCAGGCTTTCTTTGTTTCATCCAGTCTTCGCTTGAGGCCGCGAAGAATGACACGATTGGCCGCTTCTGCCTGTCCGTTGGTCTGGGGATGTTCTACAGAAGTGAAATGTTGCTTTGTTCCGAGATGGGCGACAAAGTCTTAGAACTTCTTGTCCGTGAACTGCGTTCCATTGTCTGTGACAATTGCTTGGGGAATCCCAAAACGGGCAAGGATATTCCTCTTGTAGAAGCACAAAATGTTAAGTGCTATTATCTTTGCTAAGGCTTCTGCTTCTATCCACTTTGTGAAATAGTCTACGCCCACTATCAGGTATTTGTTTTGGTTGGACCCCGTCACGAAGGGTCCTAGGATGTCTAGGCCCCACCAGGCGAATGGCCACGGGGAGGTCATGCTTTTCAGTTCGTTAGGTGGAGCTAGGTGCGTATCCCCGTGTCGTTGGCATTTGTCGCATCTCTTCACATGCTCCTTGGCATCGTGCTGCATGGTTGGCCAATAATACCCTGCTCGGAGGGCCTTGCAGGCAAGGGACCTTCCTCCTAGGTGCTGGCCGTTAATGCCTTCGTGGATTTCTCGTAATACGTGAGGGACAACTTCCTCCTCTATGCATTTGAGCAGTGGGATGGAGAAGCCTCGTCGATAGAGTTTGTTTTCAAGGATGACGTACGAGCAAGCTCTTCGTCTGATGGTGCTGGCTTCCTTGGGGTCGTCCGGAAGCTCGTCCCTGGTGAGGTAGTTGTACACGGGTGTCATCCAGCAATCGCTGTCCCTAATCGCGTGTACGTGTAGGGTCGAGGATCCCTTATCGATGCTGGACCGGGGAAGTATCTCTTGGATGACTGACCTGTTTCCGCCTTTTCTCTTAGTGCTTGCTAGTTTGGACAAGATGTCTGCTCGCACGTTATGTTCGCGTGGAACATGTCTCACTTCTACCATTCTGAACCTCGCCATTTTTCCCTTGACCAAGGTTAGGTATTCAGAGAGACTGTCATTTTTGGTCTGATATTCTCCTGATATCTGGAGGGCTAGGGGCTGAGAGTCCATGCAGATAATGATTTCTTCAGCCCCTAGGTCTTCGGCTATGCGCAAACCGGCGAGGAAGGCTTCATACTCGGCCTGGTTGTTCGACGTGGGAAAGGACAATGTGAGAGAAGCCTCGACTATGGTCCCTTCTTCATTCTCCAAAATTACCCCTGCCCCGCTGCCGGTCGAGCTGGATGCTCCGTCTATATAGATGGTCCATCTGTTTGCTATGTGGACCGGGGAGTCTGAGAACGTCATTTCCGCTACGAAATCGGCCAGAGTTTGGGCCTTAAGAGCTTTCCTGCTTTCATGCTGGATGTCGAACTCGGACAGTTCCAATGACCATTTGAGCATTCTGCCTGCCATGTCTGGTCGTCCCAGTAATTTCTTTATGGGCTGATCCATTCTTACCACGATCGTGTGAGCCAAGAAATAGTGTCTCAGTCGTCTGGCAGCATTGACGAGGGCCAATGCTACCTTCTCTATCTGTTGATATCGCAACTCTGGGTCCTGCAATGCTTTGCTCGTGAAGTATATTGGCTTTTGTCCGCCAGGATTCTCGCGAATGAGAACGGCGCTAACGGCCTCGGCAGTGACGGCGAGGTATAGGAACAAGACTTCCCCAGTGTCTGGTCGTGATAATACGGGCGGTTTCGACAGAGCTTGCTTCAAGTGAAGGAGGGATGTTTCACATTCCTCGGTCCATTCAAACGCTGCTTCTTTTCGCAAGAGCTTGAAGAAAGGAAGGGCATGTTGGGCAGATTTTGCCACGAAGCAGGACAACGAAGTAAGCACCCCGTTGAGGGATTGGATGTTCTTTTTAGACGTGGGCGTTGGGAACTCAGAGAATGCCAGACACTTGTCGGGGTTAGCTTCGATTCCTCGTTCTGTTAGGTAGAAGCCAAGGAATTTACCTGCCCGTACACCAAACGTGCACTTCTCTGGGTTAAAACGTATTCGATACTTTCTTGCTTGCTCGAAGATTTTTCGAAGATGGGCGACATGATCTAGTTCCTCATGGGACTTGACGATCATATCGTCCATGTATACTTCGAGCATGTCGCCTATTTGTCCTTGGAAGACTCTGTTCATCATTCGTTGGTACGTAGCGCCGGCGTTCTTCAGCCCGAAGGGCATTACGTTGTAGTAATAGTTGCCCGATTAGGTCATGAAGGCCGTGTAAGTTTTATCGCTCGCGGCCATTGGGATTTGATTGTAGCCCGAGTAGGCGTCGAGGAAAGATAAAAGCTTAAAACCCTCTGAGTTATCTACGAGCTTATCGATATTGGGGAGGGGGTAGGTGTCCTTCGAACAGGCCCTATTAACATCGGTATAGTCAACACACATCCTCCATTTGCCATTATTTTTTCTTACAAGTACAACGTTTGAGAGCCATGTAGTGTATTTGGCCTCAGAAATAAACCTAGCTTCTAGAAGGTCTTTGACAGCTTTCTCTGCGGCTTCCATCTTTTCCGGGGACTGTTTCCTTCTGCGCTGGGCAACGACTTTGACGGCCGGATCAATTGTAAGCTGGTGGTAAGCGACGGATAAGTCCAATCCTGGCATTTCAGTAGCGCTCCATGCGAACAAGTCTGCGTTCTCCCGGAGGCATGCTTTTAGTTGCTCCTGGCTAGGTCGGGGAGGTCTGCTCCGATCTTTACTCCCCGTTGGGGGTCTTCTCCGAACGGAACGATCTCGAAGTCGCCATCTGGGATGGGGCGTAGGAGATGGCCGTTGTTGTTGGACTGGCTGCCCGAAGTCGTTGGGTCTTTGGTGTGATCTTCCTCGCTGAAACGGCTGTCCAAGTCGATAGATTCGACCTGGGGGAGCGGTTTTGGCTGCTCGGAGCTGCTGGGCAGGGGGGAACGACTAGAAGTCCTTGGTCCTGCTGAGATGGTGCTTAGTCCTTTTGATGATGCTTCAAAGCACCGACGGGCAGCTTCGACATCGCCGTGGAGGGTGGCGACCATCCCTTTAGAAGTGTAGTACTTCATCTTGAGATGTACGGTGGAAGGTACAGCAATTAACTCTGCCAGGGTTGGCCTTCCAAAAATGCACTAGTATAGTGACGGGCATTTAATTACCAGAAACTGTGCTTTAATTGCTCGGGTTATCTCTCCCGAACCAAAGGTTACGATGAGCTCTACGTAACCCCGGGGCTTTGTCACCGCTCCGTTGAATCCTTGCAGGTCGGATCCAATGTATGGAGTAAGGTGAGAGTCATTCAGTTGCAGCATTTCTAACAGGTGGTTGTACATTATATCAACCGAGCTGCCCTGGTCCACGAGTATTCTGCGAACGTCGAAGTTCGCCATCTTTGCTCGGATGAGCAGCGGAATGCTTGAGTTCGGTGCTCCGCCGAGGAGCTCTTCCTTGTAGAAGGAAATAGGAACGGATCCTTTGTGAGTGGTGTCCAGCATAGTGACTTCATTGGAGCTTTTGCTGATCAATTGATTGAATCTCCTCTTGACTGAGCCGACCGTGATTTTGTTGAATCCACCACTAGAAATGACCATGGCTGACGGGAAGGCCTCCCACGGGCTGTGAGCAGCGAGGTACGTGGAGACGGACAGACTATCAGGGATGCGGAAGTCCTCTGGCCGAGTTATGGACATAGCGACCTGTACGTTGGTGTCATCAGAGGGCGGAGTCTCTTCTGCAACCTTTTTGTTCTCCTGGGTTTCCTGCCGGGGAGCATCTTTCTTTTTCGCGAACTGCTTCAGGTGGTCGTCGCGAATAAGGATCTCTATTGCATCTCTGAGGTGGATGCATTCTTCCGTCGTATGACCGTGACTCTTGTGGAAGTGGCAATACTTGGATTTGTCTACACCCGGTCTGGCCGGCAGCTGTTTGGGAAAACGGACTCCCGCTTGCTTGAATTCTGAGTTGGCACACTCAGACAAGATTTTCTCCCTCGAGGCAGTGAGGGGGGTATAGTCATGGAACCGCCTAGAAGGTCCCTTCTGTTCGCGTGCGTCGCGAGGCCGATCGTCGCGTCTTTTATCTCCTCGACGGGATGTCGAGGTTTCTTCAGCTCTGGACGAGCGAGCACCTTCACGATGTCGAGAGGCCCGGACAGAGTATGCAGCAACCTTCTCTTCGTACTGTATATGCGACTGGGCTTGGAGGAGAAGGGCGTTAAGGTTCCTCAGTGGATCGAGGCCGATGGCTTTCGCGAAGTCTGAGCCAGGACGTAATCCCTGCTTGAGCAGGAATTTCTTCATGTCGTCGGTCGTTGGCACTTGGACGGCCTCCTTGTTGAACTGTTCAATGTAAGCCCGAAGAGGCTCATCTCTTCCCTATACAACAGCTCCGAGGGACGCCTCGGTCTTTGGATGGCGTCGCGATGCAGTAAAGTAACGGGAGAAAATCCTCCCCAGCTGGCTCCAGGATGTAATGGATTCTTCTGGCAGTTGCTTGTACCATGTCATTGCTCCCTTCCGGAGCGTGGTCGGGAACATGCGGCATTTGATGGCTCCTCGTACCCCTCTGTAGTCCAAAAGAGCATCTATGTTTTCTATGTGCTTGTCTGGGTCAGTGGTTCCATCGTAAGTCCCTAGAGACGGAGGCTTCTCTAGTCCTTTAGGGTGACGGGTGGCCAAGATCCTGCGGGACAACGGGCCGCGAGGCTCGTCGTCGCTGTCTGAACTTGGAGTTGATGATGACCGTTGTCTGCGCTTGCGGTGGCGGTCTCTGCGAGGCAATGGTGAACGTAGCCGGTCACGAGGTCTGACCAGTGGAGAATGCCTATCCTGCCTCGTTCTCTTGTGTCTTGGTGATGATCGATCTCGCGGGGAGATCTGGTCGTGCTTGCGAATGTGTTGTGATTCAGGCTCATGCCTCGATCTATGGTCTTCCCCACGCCTAGGTGGCGGGCTTCTTAGTTTTCGGTGCTTACTCTTTGGAGGACAGGATCTTGGAAGAGATGCTTCCTCGAGAGCTCCTATTCTCTCTCCTTGCTGCAAGATAAGGAGGTTTGTGCGGTTGACAACTTCCAAAAGAGCTGCAACGGCCAGGTCGGCGCTGGGAGGGCCAAGAATTGGTCGTTCACCCGACGGTAGCTGTTTGCCTCCTTGCTCAGTGGGAGGAGGAGTTGGAGACGCGGTAGCCCCGTCTCGAAGGAAACGGGGATCAGAAAGTAACAAAGATCTGCCGTCAGCATCCATCTTGTTGACGAGAACGAGAACCATAACGTCAGCACCTTTTGCGGAGTTCTGAGCGGCCATATGTGGGCGGATCAAAGAAAGTATGTTTTGATCTTTTAGTTTCCGAGGAGGAAAGAAAGAAGGGGAGAACAAGGAGTTCCCACAGACGGCGCCACTGATCCGGAGTATTTGAACAGGTCCACGTATGTTGGTCGTTAGATGGGCAAGGTGCTCGGAATATTGATGAGGAGGGGAGGGGGTGTACCTGCAAGGCACTCCGATGCTCAAGTAAGAAAGGGTCAGAGAAAAGGGGCAAGTACAAAGTGTATTCTTAGGATGAATATTTGATACCCGACCCTCTCGAATAAGAGGTTTTATATAATGTTCCCCAGCGCGTGGCCAACAGTCTTATTTTCAGGGCGAAATAACTGTTTTCCTGAAGAATAGGTAACTGCCCAAACTAGCCGTTATGACGGGCAGGATGCCCAAACTAGCCGTTATACCGGGCAGGAAGGTAGTTGCGGGCATCTGTTCGTCAGCTGTCGGGGAGTTGTAGTCCGTGTGTGACGGACAATAATTCCGGGCAGGACGGAGCAGTCCGTGACCGATTGTAGGGGCAAAAGGGTACTTTTGTCCCCTTAATGGACTGGATCCAAGCGTTTGGGTCGTTACTGTAGCAATCATGGGTTGGGTCGCGCATGGCCGTTGGCCCAGTCCAGAACAGTAATGTTCCTTGAGCGGTCGAATGATGACCAGAATGCTTGAGAGGGCCAAGTCGTGGTTGAGCGACTTTGAGGTTGTTTCCTTGAGCGGTCAAGTGAAGACCATAATGCTTGAGAAGACTAAGCGTGTTTTTAACAGCTTAGTGGATGATTCCTTGAGAGGCGAATGAATGCTAGGATTCTCAAGAAGGCAATGAAGGGTATCTATTGCGGTTGTAATCATGTTGATGATTAGTGGATTAAGTCCTTGTGATAAGGCGAAATCACCTTGAGGGGTGATCTGGAGTAACTTCGTTAACAGTGAACCAGGATAAAATAATTGTGTTCATTTATTTTATTTACATGTTAAAGCGATTGATTTAATTTCCACAAAAAGGGATGAAATGTGAAACCCAATTCAAACCCCCATTTCTTGTGTTTCTCAACCTTCACAATTTTGGTCCAACAATCCCCCCTTTTTAATGATGACAAAAAAGGTATTTAAGAACAATGGTTGGTCAGTTTAACTAACTTGACAACATCAAAGTCTGAGGTTTGTAAGCTCTTCTTGAGTTTAATAGTTCAAAGGTTGAGTTTTGTAAGACATAATTTAATGTTCAGATAAAATCAATAATAATTAAGGTTCAAATAAATAAAAGTATTTAAAATACTTTTATCCTCTTAAATACACCAATAAATTTCTCCCCCTTTTGACATCAACAAAAAGATAATAAAAGCAAAAGCTGGTGATAGATAAACATTTGTACCATAATTTACAAGATGGTCAAAGGTAGATTTTGAGAATATGGTTTTCGAAGAACTGTTGCACTCCAAAATTTTCCCTCTTATTTTTTTACCTTAATTGGCTTATGTTTCGCATTCATCTGCATCTCCCATTAGGTCATAATTCACAATCATGCATTTGCATTAAGCTCCTAAGACGTGGGATCAAAGTATTTTTCTTGAGATTCAAGTTTTCCCTGTACAGAGGTGATTCATCTGGTTATTGCATCCAAGTCAAGTTGAAGCAAGGGTTGAATTCACATTATCATGAACTAGTAAGAAACTCGTGCCTACGCACGTGGAACGCTTTTGGGTGGGATATGGTTTTGGACGTGCATTTGTTTGCAAATTGTAATAAAAATGGTAAGTTAAAAAAAAGAAGAAAAAAAACTTAAGAATGATATTAAATTTAAGTTGAAATAGTAATAAATATAGAAGATGGAAGTTAAACAACAATATCAAGAATAATATGATTAAAAATAAAAACTACTGAAACCTGTATTAGATAAATTATCGTTTTAGTTTTTTTTTCAAAGACATTATTTTATAAGAGAGAAAGATATTTTTAAAAATTTACTTAATCTTTTTTAATAAGTTTCCTTAACCTTTTTCACATATTTGAAAAATATGATCGATAAATTTGTATTATTCAATATTTGGATCAATAATAAAGTTGTTCCCGTTTATAAGAATAGTATTTTTTTCTCGTATATAAAAATATTTTAATCAACAATGTATTTTTTCTCGTATGTAAATATTATTTTTGTTTTGATATTATTTTTAAATATATTTGTATCAATAGTAAAGTTGTTGTTGTTTATAAAAATATTAAAATCAAAATATTATTTTTGTTTTGTCATTATTTTTAAATGTATTTGAATCAATAATAAAGTTGTTCCCATTTAAAAAATATTATTTTTGTTTTGCCATTGTTTATAAATATATTTGAATCAATAGTAATGTTGTTCCCGTTTATAAAAATATTTAAATCAAAATATTATTTTTGTTTTGACTGCATTTATAAAAATATTTGAATCAATAGTAAAGTTGTTCCCGTTTATAACAATAGAATTTTTTCACCTATATAAAAATATTTTAATCAACAATGTATTTTTTTCCGTATATAAATATTAATTTTGTTTTGACACTATTTTATAAAAAAAAAAATTGAATCAATAGTAAAATTGTTCTCGTATATAAAAATATTTGAAACAGTAGTAAAGTTGTTCCCGTTTATAAAAATAATTTTTTTTGCATATATAAAAATATTTGAATCAATTATCGATAAATTTATATTATTCAATATCTGAATCAGTAGTAAAGTTGATTCCGTTTATAACAATAGTATTTGTTTGCGTGTATAAAAATATTTGAATCAACAATATATTTTTTCCCGTATATAAATATTATTTTTGTTTTGACATTATTTATAAATATATTTTAATCAATATTAAAATTGTCCCCGTTTATAAAAATATTTAAATCAAATATTATTTTTGTTTTGACATTATTTACAAATATATTTGAATCAATAGTAAAGTTGTTCCCGTTTATAAAAATATTTAAATTAAAATAGGCAAAATAACTTTTTTCGTCCCTTAACTTTACCCCAATGTCCAGTTTGGTCCCTTAACTTTAAAAAGTGGCTACTTCGTCTCTTAACTTTTAAAATGGTGTCAAAGTAGTCCTTGCCATTAGTTGGCTCAAACGTCCGTTTATTCTTGGTTAAGTGGCAGCTGACATGGATTTGGAACATCATCTTCTTCTTTCTTGGTTACGTTTGCAATGGTCGTTCTCGCCTATTTCATTGTTAGGGCAAATCGAATTCTTTTTCTTCCTTCACAATTTCATTCAAAAATCAAAGGTAGTGTTCATCCAAGCATGAAATTGGGTTGTTCTTCGTCAATGTTGAGTAAGAAAAATTCAGAAAGTGGGGATTCAATAGCAAGTGGCAGGTCAAGATGGAAGCCCATGTGTCATTGTGGAGACATGGTTGTTCTTCAAAGGGCAAAAACTATGAAGAATATGGGGAAACTCTTATGCGGTTGTCCCAATTATAAGGTATCCAATATATTTTATGAGTGCTTAATTTCTGTTATAGATTCATCTTGAACTTCTTACAATGCAAATGTCAGATGCAAGCTGGATGCAATTATTTTGGTTGGTTTCATGAGGATGCGTGTGATGAGAAGAAAGAATTTTTTATGCATAGAATGGGTGTGGTTACAAAGGGACTAGATGAAGCAAAAAAAGACATTGAAGAACTTGGGTAAAAGCTGATGATTATGGAGGCTGAAATGAAGAATATCACCAAGTGGAAAAATATGAAATTTGATTTTTTTGATAATTATCATTTTAATGATTTTTAGAATGAATTCGGTTAGTTAGAATAAGTTATTGTTTGTATCAGTAGTAATGTTATCTTGAATGTTTGTATGTGATGTTATCTTGAATGAATGTTGAAACCTTTTAAGAATGAATTTTATGAGTTTGATCTTCACAATCTGTTTTGAATGTTGTAACTAACCTGTAATTTTGGGCATGACTTATAAATTTGGGCATGACCTATAAATTTGGACATGACCTATAACATTGGATGGTCCTTTGAACTTTCAGAAACTGCAACAATGCTGGTAAGATGGTCCTTTAAGTATCACTTCACCTTGTATCACGTGTAACTTGGTTAGTCAAGCATACAATAATAGACATGTTTAGAGTCTCATCTTTATTGATTTAGGTCAACTTGTTCATTTATTATATAAGATGCTGAATAAATGCCTAGACAACAATTTGAAGCTTATTTTTTTAGAGCTTATATGAGGTTCTGTCATACTTAGATAGTTGGGTTTGTTTCATGTGTTTGTATCATGAAGCTTTATATGCCCTTATATGTGTTATCAGACCTGACTAATTTTGATGGTGGATACAGTCATCAGCCACTCGAAACTCATTGGTGGCTCTGGATGAGCTTGGGCGTGGGACCTCAACATATGATGGACAGGCCATTGCGTAAGTGTTTGTTGTGGGATTGCATTTGTTTCCTAGCGGTGTCAGTATACATGATTGATTTTCTAACTACTTGCGAGTCCATCTCAGATTATGCTTTGTGCTTTGAAATTTTTGGCAGGGAATCAGTATTAGAACATCTTGTACGAAGGGTGCAGTGTCATGGATTGTTTTCTACACACTATCATCGATTAGCTACATGACTTCTATATAAAGGTTATATAGATATCATATCTATAGAAAGCTTACATTCTATCTAATAGTTTGCTCTACCTTCCATTTTTGCTAGTGTTTGGGAATATAATTATATTTTGAGTTGGTTTTTCCTACATTTGTTGTTAAGGCCTATCTCTCTCACATGGCATGCCAAGTTGGTAGTGGAAATGAAGGTTTGGACGGAGTCACCTTTCTTTACAGGCTGACTCCTGGTGCTTGCCCCAAGAGCTATGGTGT
Organism: Lathyrus tuberosus; assembly: GCA_022829125.1. Classification (NCBI taxonomy): domain Eukaryota; kingdom Viridiplantae; phylum Streptophyta; class Magnoliopsida; order Fabales; family Fabaceae; genus Lathyrus; species Lathyrus tuberosus. The sequence goes on along the minus strand of JALAZF010000243.1, from coordinate 5,578,372 downwards.
TAATGTTACTTGATTAGCTGGTATGTTGTCTTGTTGCTTTGAACTATCATAAACATTATTTCACTTAACATCCAAAATCTGCCTGTTGCATTAATTTAGTTTATTGAACACTTGCTATATTTAAGGTTTTTTTAAAGCTTAAGCTTGTGCTGGCACTTAGAAAATACATATCAAGATGAGTCAACACAAGTCTTTTCCATCACTTTGGAATACACTTATTGTGTGATATGCTGATTATGCTGGTTGTTATGAATGTATTAAACCTCTCCCCTATTTAATTCCAGGACTACCTACATCTGTGCTTCAAAAGGCTGCTGCCAAGTCCAGAGAATTTGAGGCCAGTTATGGAAAATATAGAAATGTGACTTCTGAAACAAACTGTTTGAATCAAGGTTGGGTGGATAAGATAATAAGAGTGGTACAAAAATTAAATAATGCTGCTACAAATTTGAGTTGCGAGGAGGCTGTTTCTAATAGTTCCCTAATGAAGCTTCAACATAAAGCAAGAAAGCTTCTACAGCAATGTTAAACTATCTCAAGATGTATATTGATCAAAAATCAATTGTCTATATTTATGCCAGAAAATTTTGGAATTTAACAAAGCATCATCATTCATGATTACTCTGATACACATTAAAGTAAATAATCTATGAATGTATTAAATTTTTCGGTGAGTTGCATCACTTCTGTCATTTTCCTCAGGAAGGGATGTGTCAAAATCAGAATCACAATAACGCCGAATACTATTCTGAATGGCTCCAATTGTCTTTGTAACTACGTACATGGGTATGATAATTCCAAGAGCCTTTAGTATAATGACCTATAACAAAATTAGTTCATACAACACCATTTAGTTCGGTTATCGACAAACATCGATTCATATCTTCAAAAATTAAAACACTACTCACGGTAAGAGGTGTAAATGGGTAATCTTCAGCTCCATTTGTAGGCACTACGAGACAATGTCTTACCAATAACACAACTGTAAACTGCAGAAGAAAAATCCAAGTTATTTTGATTAAGTCTAAATTTTACAGCTATTACACTAATAATTTTACATAAACCCTAAAATTTCGCATAAACCCTAAATTTTTGTTTACCCTAAATCAGAAAGAAATGAACTAACCTTTTGATAAACACTTCTTAAGTCGTCTTCAATCCTTTGCGTCTGCAACAATCCTTCGCGTATGCTTCAATCCCTTTGCGTTTGCCCTAGCATAGCTTCGTTGAGTTTCTCCAATTTGTTTTAACCTTCTGATGTTCTGGGTAATGAAAATCTACTTCAATTTGTTTTAACACATCCTTATTTCCACGTCAACCACATAAAGTCCACCTGGAAATACGTGGCACCTGTTTTCAACCTTTGACTAACGGAACCAGACAGAAGGATAAACGTGACACCATTTTAAAAGTTAGAGGACGAACTTGCCACTTTTTAAAGTTAAGAGACAAAACTAGACCCTGGGGCAAAGTTATGGGACAAAAAAGGTCATTTTGCCATTAAAATATTATTTTTGTTTTGACTGCATTTATAAAAATATTTGAATCAATAGAAAAGTTATTCCCGTTTATATCAATAGAATTTTCTCCCCTATATAAAAACATTTTAATCAATAATATACTTTTTCCCGTATCTAAATATTTATTTTGTTTTGACAATATTTTATAAAAAAAATTGAATCAATAGTAAAGTTGTTTTCGTATATAAAAATATTTGAATCAATAGTAAAGTTGTTCCCGTTTATAACAATAACATATTTTTTGCGTATATAAAAATATTTCAATCAACAATGTATTTTTTCCATGTATAAATACTATTTTTGTTTTGACATTATTTATGAAATAATTTGAATCAATAGTAAAATTGTTCTCGTATAAATTTGTAATTAAAACAAAAGTTTAGATCCATTTTTAATAATTTTTTCCCATTAAAAAAATAAATTTATAGATCTTTATCGTAAATATGAATATCAATAAAATAAATTTACTAAATATTATTTTTTTAAAAATTGAAAAAATAATAAATTTGTTTGATTTAAATATTAAAAGAATTAAAGATATCTTATTATTAATAAATTCAAATAATTTATGGTAAACAAAAGAAATTTAAATACAATATGTTTTAAAACAATATTGCACTATTTTATATCATGGTGTTACTGTTGTATATCTAATATCTTCACACTATCTATTAGCAAGCATAGCTAATATCCGCGTATTAGGAAGCATACATAGATATTAGTAAACTGATCTTACCGGTTGATCAGAACCTTGAAGTGGGCCAGAAGCTTCGTCTACGATGTTGGGCGTATGGAGAGGAGGAGGGGGTGTACCTGCAAGGCACTCCGACGCTCAAGTAAGAAAGGGTCAGAGAAAAGGGGCAAGTACAAAGTGTGAGTTTCAAGGGTGAACAATGGATATTTGATACCTGACCCTCTCGAATGAGAGGGTTTATATAATGTTCCCCAACGCGTGGCCAACAGTCCTATTTTCAGGGTGAAATAACTGTTTTCCTGAAGAATAGGTAACTGCCCAAACTAGCCGTTATGACGGGCAGGATGCCCAAACTAGCCGTTATACCGGGCAGGAAGGTAGTTGCGGGCATCTGTTCGTCAGCTGTCGGGGAGTTGTAGTCCGTGTGTGACGGGCAATAATTTCGGGCAGGACTGAGCAGTCCGTGACCGGTTGTAGGGGCAAAAGGTACTTTTGTCCCCTTAATGGACTGGATCCAAGCGTTTGGTCTGTTACTGTAGCAATCATGGATTGGGTCACGCATGGCCGTTGACCCAGTCCAGAACATAAACATATTGTTGTTTGTATTAAACTAGTGGGAAACCCATGCGTCCGCACGGGTTCTGATTCGGGCCGCCGAAATTTCACCATTTTTGTTTTGTAAAACCAAAATAAAACAAATAATAGTAAATACTTAAAAAAAACATTTCATTCCATCCATTAAAATAAGAAAATATAATGTAAATAGATATAAATATTAAATAGAGTATTAGATAGACTTGTAAGTTAATATTTACAATATTTGTTAAACAAAATAGAAAGAGGAACAATGTAAAAAGTAACACGTCGGTTACTATGCCAACATTATGACCATTTTTTTGGAAATGAAGTAGGCACGTTATAGGGTAAAGTAAAGGTTTGGTCATTCACTCATCTCAGCAAAGAAACTGAAAAGCAGCAGTTGAAGGAAACATTTCACACCCATGGAAGGTCGCAAGAACAACGCCGGCGAAAACGTGGAAGGGCGCTCAAATCGCGAAGCCATGGCACAGAAAAAAGAGACTGCTCTGAGGTTTGATTATTCTATTGTTATTTCATGAGTTTCAGTGAAATGAACTGTAAAAAATGAAACGACTTAATGTTACATTGCATGCCTGTGGTGAGGCGAAACCTAATGTGTTGGATAACATCAATCGATTTGTGGTATTTGATCCAAACTTGTGGGGTAGATTATTTAAACCCATTTGTTGATATTTTACAATATATGTGTTTTTGATAACATAAGAAGTAGTTGCATGCAAATAGGTTTAGGATAATTTTGTTTTTACATATGTTTTGTAGTTCAATGAAACAATCAGAGGAAATGTATTTTGATATGCTGGCTGTTGAGGAGATGTTAAGTCGCAAAAAAAGCAAACTGATTTTGACATATGGGAGACATTTTATTCATAAATGGGAAGCGCCAATTGTATTGCAAGGCCACCAATCAGTTTCTCCATCCGCGATCGAGAGGTTCAAAAACCATTTGTATTATATCATTTGTATTACATGTTAAACCTTTTTAAATGTAGGATGTCGTTTATGTCGTGTGTAATTCCTGTTGTCACAGGGTCCATACGAAGCGACAGACCGGAAGATGGATAGGACTTTTGTGGTTGATGCCTGATGGGAAGAATGCTGAATCTGAAAGGAATTCTGGAACTGTTAGTGGAAAGGAAAAGGTTGAGGTGCCGACCAAACAGAAGGGGAATGGAGTAGCTGTAAGTGAAGAACGTCAAAGGAAGAGCACAAACAATGTGACAAATATTTCATGTAATTCGTCAAGGTCAGTTTATAAACCTTTAAATGTGTAGCAATATATGCATGGCACAAGCATCGCATGATTACAAAGTATGCATACGTGTAAAGGTTTATACATTGATTGATGTCCAATACATATAAGAAGACTGTTTAGGAATGTTGATGATACTTCAGCTGGATATTGTGTTTGGTTATTCAGTCGCACTTCCACAATAGGATAGACGATTTGTTTCAAACGCATGGATGCCTATATTTGTTAATTCTAATGTATTGAGACAATTTATTTGGAAAGTGTCAGGTTAGACAAAGTGAAAGATGGTAATGGTAGGGCTGGTTCCGATGGATCCGAGAGGCCGAAGTACGTATTGTGGGAGAAGAAATTTAGTAAAGCAGAATCTGCAAAAAAATGTTCTTATACGCTTGTTTTCAACAAAGATTGGAGCATTTTTCTTCTTATATTGATTGTGATTTATTATTCATTATGTGAATTGTTTGAGCAACACTGTTTTCATTTTTTTCAGCAACTACCATAACATGTCATCAAGTCCCAGTGTTTGACCCGAATTAGTCATATAGAGATGTATGACCTTGACACTGATGATAGATACATTGCTGAAGTGCATACTCGGAAAAGGGAACATTGTACTGAATAATTTATCGGTAGGGGGTGGTATTCATTTGCGAAGAACAGATGTCTAAATGATGGAGACATCCTGCGATTGAGCATACGGGATCCCCTAGCTACAAGAATTAATGCCAATAAGTTGATGTAGGTTGAAGAGGCATTGGTGGTGTTGAAAGTTTGATGTTAATGATTGAATAATATTGAAGGCGTGTTGAAGTATTTTGAAGAAGTTATGGATCCATATCAGTGGATTGTATGTTTTGACTGTGGATGGTCTATTGTGGTTTTGTAATGAACTTAGTATTTAGTTTTGTTAGTGTAGTGTTTGGAACAGTATTTTGGATTTGTAATTTATATTTGGAATTGCATGTGCTACTAATGAAGTTTATGTAGATGTTTATTACTTTCTGTATGCCCCATGTATTAGCATGTGACGTGTTTTTGTTGTTGTATGTAACATGGCGTAATGCATTTTGTATGTGTTGGTTACGTAAAAGAATGCATGCAAGCTTATATAATAGAGTTAAAACTGAATAGCTGATGAATGATAGAACAAAAGTGGTTAGCGTGTGTTTTTAATGCAAAAGCAAAGGTAGAAAAAGAATACGTGGAAACATTTAAAGTGTTGTAAGATGTGAACAAACTTAAGCAAGAGGACACCTTTTTGTTTGGCATTTTGTGGGTGAATCTACACATAAAATAAAACATTGTCATGTGAACCCACCTGTACAAAGAAAACTTAATTCAAATATTCTTGTGGTAAAAGACAAAGTTGAATAATGAGGCCATGTGAATAAAGTTATGGTTGGTGTCTGGGAAAGGGTAATAAATAGAAAGCTATGAAGCATTTAGTTGGCATAACATAAAGAGAGGTTCTTAAAAAAAATTGTGTGTAGGTTTCATTATTCTCTTGCCTTCCTTCTTGAAGCATAGCCATGGAGATTTGTGGAATTCTTAAACACTCAGAGATGATTACATGTTTTAAAGTCGCGAAGCTATCCTCACAGGTATGTCTCCAACAGAACTCTAAATATAGTTAATTTCGTTAAACAAAACTCGTAAAAAATAAGTAGGTTAAACATGATGGCGGCTTGGTCCCATTTCTAGAATTATCCAGAGATCGATCCCATCTTTGTGAAAGTACTTGGAGATGAGATAAGTAAGAGTTGGACGATTTTAAACAACAACGGTGTGCACCATGAAGTCATATTTAACCAACAACCCCTTCATCCACTTATTATAAGTGGTTGGCTTTGTTTGAAAAATTACTACAATTTTTCAAGTGATGTTGTTGTGACGTTCGGTTACTATGGTAACAACAACTTTGGAATAAACGATTTCAAAGAGGTTACGAACTTCCACGATCTTCCGGATTTCCATAGCAGATTTATCTTTCCCCGTGAGATCTATGCATTTCAACACACATTAACCCCTGTTAGTGTGGATCTTCCAAGATTAGTTAAGTAGTTGTGATGTTGCGTTATTAAGTATTTGAAAAATCAGCAGTTTGATACGACTGACATCATTAAAAATTTGTTGTTCGATTTATAGAAATTGCAGGTGGATTTTGCAGAAGCACTAAGAGACCACGACTATGAAGATCTTGTTATGTGTGGAGATAATGGAAAGTGGAAATTAATGAAGATGTTTCACGTAGGAGACACCCACAATACCAAACTGCGTTACAACTGGGATGACTTTTGTAAAGACAACAATTTCAAAGCGGGAGATACTATCCAATTCCGACTTGATTCAACTTTGCTCGGCAAAACCTGTCATGTTTACATATTCCCGTATGGACAAAATTAACTGTGTGTTGTATTAGCATCATTATGACGGAACGGCTATAATGTTAGTTAGATGGTTAGTATTCATCAGCTCTGTTGAGTAAAAGTTGTGTGTTAAAATTGATTTGTAATAAAATTTGATTATTGTAGGCATATTGATTGGTACGGTGTGGAAGCATTATGGTCATGCGAGATGTGTTTGAGGTACTCACGAGACTCCTCAAAAAGATGTTGAGTATGAATTTTAACCGAAATATGAAGATGTTTAAATGCATCAAGTCTCTGATGATTAAATTGGCAAAGGTAAATAAAAAAACATATTTAAATTTGATACAAACGTTTTAAGCAAAAAGATACCTAACATGATGTATTATATTCCAATCATATTAAGCTGGTGACCACATAACTGGTACACAAATAATACATAAGAATTATCTTGATAAATACAACTTAGTTTTGTAAAAATGCATCGTTAAGCCATTCAAACAAAAAAATAACCATAAAGCTATTGCACAATAGAGAAACACCAAAATATGTGTCATAAGGGTAGCATAGAATGGATAGACTCTCACCTTTCCATTTATACACGTATTGCCTTAAAGGAAACCTGCATAACACAAGTAAAAAAGTTTTATTTCGTGAAGCCTAAGGAAACAGTGGAAAAGTAATTGAGAGTAAGCAAGTATAAATAAGAAAGGGTGGCTAGACATTCCGTATACTCACAAAGTCAAACGTTGTTGAAAACCTCCTTGTAAACGATGTTTGTTGTTATGTTTTTGGCCATGTTGTTGTCATCATGGATTAATACTTTGATTCCTTTCTCTGGACAGCGCGACATATATTTGTCCATGAGTAAAAACGTCATGTGGAATGTAAAGTCCAACCATATCCAACGACTGACCCTGGGACTTGTTAATCGTCATTGCGTAGGAAACAACTATTGGAAATTGTCTCTGACTTAGTTTGAAAGGCCAGGGAGATTGCGAAGGGGACATATTCATCCATGGAATATAGACGACGTTGCCGTGATTTTTGTCCCCCCATAATACATGCCTCAAGTACATGCTAAGCCATCTTAGTTACAATTAGACGTGTACCATTACATAACCCCTCTGACTGATTGATGTTCTGCATTAACATAACGGGTGTTCCAGTCTTTAATTTTATGTGATGGTTAGGAAACCCGGAGGTTTTCAAAGAGCTTAGAAATTCTGAAGTAAGGACATCAAGCATGTCTCTGTCATGTATCTCAGATCGATCAACAGAGTTACAACTGAAGAAATCCCTCGGGTCACCTAATTCAAACAATGAAATACATTAATTTGATAAATAGAGTGGTTGTACTATTCGATGAATAGGTGATAGAAAGCAATAATAGAAATCCATAAAGTTTAATAAGTCCAACAATGAAAGAAATTAGATTTAGAAAAAAAGTTGCAGTGCTCTTTAATGAGGTCGTGACATGGAGAAATCATACCTGACATCAAGCCCAGAACATGATCATTGATTATGTCCACCATTTCAATGGTTGATGCCAATATAGCCCTACTTTTAAGATAGTTGTAATCACGAAAATTTTCAATAAAAACTGGAAATATACTCGTCACTATCGCAACAATGGGATCTTCAAATTGAGTAATGAGCATCTCAGGAGGAAATTCGATGTCAGCGGTGTCGTCATTTGGTTTACCCACTCTACCCTCTCCAATTTTGAGTAGCCAATCGGAGAACTCAGAAATTTCGTTCCTTTCTTGTTCAATTGGACCGCAATTCAGACACATATTCTTAGTTAAGGTTAACACCTGTACCGAATGCCATATGTAGGAAGCATTGATTGTGGCATGAACAATGTCAGAACGACTACCCCTCGGTATTACCGGCGAAATCTGTCTAAAGTCGCCACCAAATACGACAACCTTGCCACCAAAGACCGCACTGGAGTTGCTACTGCTACTCATGATATCTTTTAATGTTCTATCAAGAGCTTCAAAACACCACTTGTTTGCCATTGGGGCTTCGTCACAAATTATTAGTTTTGCTTGTCTTAGCAGTTCTGCAGAATCATCTTTATAACCAATGTTGCAAGTAGAGTTATCCAATGTAGGTACAGGTATTTTAAACTTTAAGTGAGCAGTCCTCCCACCCGGTAACAACAGCGATGCAATCCCACTTGTTGCCACGGTTAAGCAGATATCATGCTTGGCTCTTATTGCACTTGCGAGTGTCCTCCACATGTATGTTTTGCCTGTACCCCCATAACCATGAAGGAAGAAAACCCCGCCCGTCTGACTTGTAACAGCAGACATGATTATCTTATATATATCACGCTGCTTGTCTACATTAAAACAAATAGAAGGACTAAAGCAATCGGCACGAAAAAAATGGTAAAACTGTAGAACACCTGTTAAACTCATTACCTGTAAGAGACGCATGAAGTGAGTTAAATTCTGCCTGCATGGTTGGAATACCATAATTACGTTTGTCGTATATGAGCCAATTGCCCAGTTGCTCCAAAACATAATCGTCGGTATTGGATAGTAATCTTTAAGACTTCGTCGGTTGGTTTGAAGAAGTTGTTCAATCTCAAGCAGTGTAAGATTTTGGATCTTAGATTGACTCAACGTAAGATCTACAATAGCCATGGAGTTGCAATGATGAGTGAAAATCATGAGTGGATTATCCCAATAGCTACTAAAAAATATTTCAAAACGTACCTTTGTTTTGTACTAACTCTCGCTGTCGTTGTAACAATCCGTCGGACAGTAAAACCCACGATTCCATCCATACATGGGCAGGCCTGTTCATGTTGCCTGACATAAGCATAACCACAAATAGTTTTCGTAGGAAATGACCTGACCCCCAGTCACTGGCTTCTTTAATAGAACCAATGTACTCCCTATCATCCTCAAGGAAACCCATAGTAAAACACGCATCCCTAAACGATTCAAACTGTGTATCACCAATCTTTCTTCTTTCATCATAAGTTGTAGGCCCCTTTACCACCTTCAACATCATCCGTAGATAAAATAGTTCACCCGTAGACAGTGGAACCCATATGAGGCGACCAATTGTGAACCCTTTTTTGCGAGGCTTCCAAGTTCAAATTCTTTTATGGTAGACAAACATGCTGACAAACTGGCCGTATGTTAATTCCCTGGCATGCTCATAATTCTGATTTGCAATTAGCCATGTGGAAAGCATGGATTCTGTAATGCTTTCCTTTTCTAGAATATTCTCCATGCGGTCATAATCAGTGTAGAAGAGGGGTTTCTCACTGATAAGATGGAAAAACATTCGTTCAACAGATGGCTTCCTTCCATGGATGATGTAGGCAAAAATTTGCCAAGATGCCTCACAAGGAAAGATGTACCTACAATCAAGATATTTTTGATTTCATCAACGGGTTCATTAATATTCGAGGTGGAACGTTTAGCATGCACGACAGAAGCGATGATTCTATCATATCCCTTGTGTATATATTTGAATAGATACTTGATTGATGTACTCTGATTACACCACTCCATGTTTATATGAGCTTGGTACTTCAACAGTAACAATGTGTTGTAAGGGACAACATGCCTATTGTCCAAAGGGATACCGTTTTTCTGGATTATGTGTGTAGAAGACCGTCTTCGGTATAAAGGATAGCCTTCAGCATCAACAATAGTATGTTCTATGAATCGCTTAGGAAAGAACTTGGTACACTTTCTGTTCTTCTTACACGGTGAAGATTCCCTCGACAAACCACAGGGTCCATGTACCATATGTGCTTTGACCAAATTGTACAAAGTAGGATGAAGTTCGGGGTTAGGTATTTCAGCACAAATGATTATGTCAATGTCAGAAGGGGTGGGATATTTACTCGCAGGATGCAAGAAAATGAGGATGTGGGCGTGGGGCAGGCCTCTTTTCTAGAATTCTATTGTGTACATAACTGAAAGTGCACATGAATGTAAAAGTCATTAGAAAGACAAGAATGGTGCTGGAAATATAATAATGAATGGGAATTAGAAGACTTACATGCTAAAACACGCCCGAGGACATGTTTCTTTGTTATTTCGCGCATGAGCTGGTCGAATTTAATTTTGAACACCTTAGCTACAATATCAGGACGGTCGTGGGCATTTAAGTTATTCTGTTCTAGCTGTCGTTTTATTTCAGTCCAATTTGGATTGCACGCGAAGGTTATAAACAGGTCCGGGAAAACCAGCTTACTTGAAATAGCCATTTTGTCAAAATAAAGTTGGTCCATGTATCTCCTGGAACCGACAAAACTTGAAGGCAATACAACACGCTTTCCTTCTTTGTTACTTGGTGGGTAAGTTCCCGCAATAGACGGTTGTTGTATGTTGTTGTACTTACCAACCCTCAATTTGGATTGATTTTTGCACAACCAATTCAGCCGCTCGGTTTCCATCATAGTGTAACCGTCTACCAAAAATTCCTGGAAAATCCGTCTCGAATGCAGCAATGTTTTTGGTTCACCAACGCGTTCTTGAAGTCGGTAGCAAAGCCAATCCTTAATAGTTTGTCTGTTCTTTTTTGTGACTGTTGTTTCATGCTGGTACTTGTGGAGTATATTATCCCTGTATCTGTCTTCCCCATATGCAAAAATCAAAGGGTATTGATACCCAAGATAAGCTGGGTGAAACTCATCGATTCTTTGCAATCCACCGCCATGCTCGTGTATTATGATATCCCTTTGTTCAGCAGTGTCAACATCACCCACAATAAGTGCAACCACCTCTGAAACGGTGGGTGTGTTATATACCTAACCGTCACCGGGACGACTTGAAATCAGTTTCAACCTCAAGTCTTGAAAGGTATTATCCCTCAACACATCCCTCGCCATTCTGAAAGCTTTAGCATGAACAAAGCTTTGGTCACAATATCCTTTTCAATATTTTTGTTATCCTTACAATAACAAAAGATTTGGATATGTTAATATTATGAAGTGCCACCTATTTCATAAAGTCATGACAGTGCAAATGTAGCATATAAATGTAGAGTAGCACCTGAAACAATCTATTCTATTTTCGACCTCATTATCGGTGTCAAATATGTACATCTGAGCATATTGTGGCAGATCGCCAAGGGCGGGAAGCATGGTACCGATACGATGACAAGTTTGACCATGAATTCGTATAGTTGGAGGGCCGTGCCCCCTGGAGTAAGTTGTGTCAAATTTCATCCCAGGTGAAGTGAAGGAGAACATTGCGTTATATGTTCTAATGTTGGATTGAAATTTTTTACTAAGGGGAGATGTTCGACCAAAGAGAAGTTCCTGGAGCAGAGGAGGAGGCTGCTTCATTATGGGCAGCACGACTTTCCCACTTTTGCAACAAATGTGAAACTTTGCCACGGCGGAATGTCTAGCCTTCTGCTTACGTTCCTGATACCACATACAAGCCTTACAATGCTCGCATTCCCAGACAGGGTCGCCGATGTCGTAATACTCTGCGGTTTAAAAAATTTAATGCAGATAACAGAATACACGTATGTGAAATAAAGAAAGATAAGAAAATTAACCTTGAAGGTGAGAATCAAGTGACTCCTCCAATGAGTCATTATCAGAGTCTGAAGAATTTCCCAAACTATGCCCTGAACCATAGTCCAAATTTTCATCTGAAGAAGAGTATGCAGCAGAGGTATGAATAGGAAGAAGACTGGTGGTTATATCTATTGGTGAAGCACCTGATAGGGGGCACCATTAAAAGTAGATGGGAGGGCATTTGATTGAGTCAATGGTTCACCTGTGTTGGTACCACGCGATGAAACAGACGCCAAATTAGGATGACGACCACTTTGTTACGTGGTGATGCGAGGTCGTGGTATTGATTGTCTATGGATAGTATTGCTAGCAAGGCCCCCATCTTGAGTTATTTGTTGTGATTTGTTGCCATTCAATGTTAGAGATGAGGATAATACACCTGAGTATGATGAGTTGAATGTGGGAAACAAATTAACTCCAGAATGCATATCAAAACGTCTTCGCTTAGAAGGACACGTCGGTAGGATATGCCTTGCAGAAGGAGCCGTATGAATGGTGTTTGTAACATCAGTCAGGGGAGGCAAAATAACCGTGTGAGAGAATGTTGAGACATTATTGGTTGGCGTTGATGGCGAGCCTATAGAATTCTCGTTGTTGATTACGTGTTGTTGACGCTTCCGCTCCAGCAACAACAATTTTTGCCTTTTTCTTGAAATTGATGCAGGTGTATCAAGACCGTCGGGTAACATTACTGGAATCTGCAAAAATGGAAAGGGACCTGCATGGTTAGAAAGGAATAGTAGTCGAAGTCAGTTCACCAATAAAATGAAGGTAGAGGTCCTATTAATGGTATGTATGGAAAAAAGTCAAGTAAAAGTCCCTCACCAAGATGAATTAATTTCTTGTGTTTAGTTTGAAGGACGGAGAATGAAGACACTATATCAAAATATGAGGTGGAACTGAGTAGAATTTGAATTTGATGGCATATAAGAAAATGACATTGCCAAGTAAGTTTCAGTGATGGTGATATGATTGAAATGGAAAATATAAAGTATAAATTTGAACATAAGTTATCATAGAAGCTACCTATGTAGTAGTTTGTATATGACAATTAAATTTTTGTAAAATATGACACGTAATAGTGTTATGCACATTACTCAAAGAAGGTTATTATGTGTGATGATTTTTAATTGTAGATTGTGTCAAAGATTAGTAAAAAAAATTGTTGTACACAAGAAGTCATGAGTGAGATATGAGGTGACATGTTGGCCCAAAAAGTAAGCTGCAGGTTGATAGTGATTAACCCATTTGCCAGATTACAGTCATGTTGTCCACATAGGCGATAGAAAATAGTGGTTTTATCCAATGGTTTTATACCAACTTAATCATAATTGTATTCCTTTGGTTGTCTATGGAGAAGGATGTGTGTGTAAATTGCAATATGTAGTTACTTACATGAATATAGTACAATGTGTTTAATTTTTTGTGATACCTGAATATGGTATAGAACACATGGGGAATGCTCTAATTTATAACGTGGGTTTCGTCACTTGGCCAACAAAATTGCTGGCTATTAATTTTGGGTTTCCAGCAAGTGGTCTGACCATTGTATAAAGTTGCACACAAATAATAACAACAACTCCTATGAATTCTTCATTAATATATAGTTTAAAGGCAAACCACTAACATTAATATAATGTTGAACATGCATCCATTGTTCACAAACTGCATCAAAATATAACCCATCATTTAAGGTGGGAGCCAAAAGTAGGACCAAAAAAAATAAGATATTCCAAAAGTCTAATTGTTATACATGGTTTGGAACAATATTTTTCGGTAGTTCAGAGATACCACTTCGACAACAAAATACGTATACAACTTTATATAGGTACATTTAGACCGCTACCTTTTTCCCTACTTGATGAGCTTCTTGACCTTAGTTGATGAGAGATCTCCATCATTACGATTTTTGCCGGAAGAATCATTGGAAGTGTCGGGAGACATCCTCTCCACGTTAGTTGTAGGGGTGGTGGGATCGGGTACGCGAGTAGAAGTTATTTCACCATCCTACGGGATGCAAGAAAAGTATGGATCTTCATAAGAGAAATTAGTGTGCATTACATGTATTCGGCAAAAAAACAACCGAGTTACATATTCAATCATTGTGTTGCATACCGTGTTTGGATTCAACGTTTCAAAAGGTTCATCTTCGTCGACGCTCTCCAGGAACTGCGGAAAACGAATACAAAAGTGTTAACTAAAGTATCTTATAAAATCATATCAGATTATTATAATATATGGTTAGGAAAGAGAAAAAGAAACCTGGACTGAATTAGAATTTGTAGCAAGGAAAGATGGTGGCTGAAAGGAAACACCGGGGTGGTAAATTAACATTATAAGTGAAAAAAACAACATCAGTATTTGGCAAATAAAAGTTAGAGGTGAAATTGGAGTTACATTAGAATTGAAACCCTTGACCTGATTTGTTCCAAGAGATGCCTCGAGTTGTTTAATTAGGTGTTCATCATTAAGAAACTGCACAGCAAAACAACTCTTCCACCTGGGACACCACTTAACCTTGAATGCATACTTCAGGCCCAACATTGCATCCAATGCCAATGGAAATTCCAGGGGGTCCGTGATACTGGCCTACAATTTAAAACGGGAATGTTAGTGTCAATAGCAGCTTAATCTGGATTAGTAACACGTGTTTTACGATTACGAAACGATACAACATAGCCGAGGTACATCGTACCTCTATCATGGTCGCACACAATTGGGCCGCAGATGTCTTCAATAGCTCACTGGCTTCGTGATCCCAGAAAATGAAGCTCCCACAGCAGTCGTCTTGTATGACTCCAACCTCAATTTTATACCTACAAAAAGGTAACAAAAAAAATCAAGAAACAACTTGGCGTCTGAAACAACTGTGTAACAAACAAAATGAGATGTGCACCTCCAGAGTTCAGCCTCGGTTCGGTGGCCGTCACAGCAAAAAAAAGGAGGGTTGTCATCCTTAGCCACCTGAGGACATTGATGGCATGCTCTATAGTGCCAACCGTTAGGTGATGCAATTAGCTTGTCGGTCTTTGCAATAGTAACACAGAAAGTGGTTTGAAAATCATGTACACATAAAGTTAAGCAAAAATGATTGTTATGCAACTTAAACCAAGAAGATCTAACAAAGTCAAAATATTTGTTACATTACCTCATTTAATGCAATGATCTCACGTAACGGTAGTGGGACAACCTTCGACATAAACTTCTCAGTCGGGGTCAGTTGAGAACCAGAAGATTGTTGTGACCAAGAACGGATATGACTTCCTGAAGCTGAAGAATTTCCAAAGACGAAGTCAGGGGGTAACCTGCATATGGGAGATAGTGGTAAGGCATAATGTTGCAATGAAATAACTACAGACACAGTCTAAGGATACTAAATGATCAAAGTATAAGGTGGTCACTTTTGAGAAACGTCATGATGTCAGGCATATCCTCATTGATATGAATCTTTGTAATGTTGTATGTGTTTGTAACGGCCAGTGGATACTTGCCTACAACACAAATGACAGATAATAACTGGTTATTTCATAGTATAAAACCAATGACAGAAATATTTTTTAATAACAAATAAGTGTAATGAGGTGTTTGCAAACCTTCTTCCTTAACCTTAGCATACATCAAGAGAATAACAGTTGGTTTAGATGGATCGCTTTGTTTTTTAATGTAATCAAAGAAATCCAAAGCATAGGTCTCCCATAGTGTACAATGAAGGGTGTTGTCGCTAGTTTTTGCAAATTTAAATAGTCAAAATATATAACAATCAATAGTAGGAAAATATGTACAAATTCAGTAGCAAATAGATTAAAAACCAACACACCATAAATCTCGCAAAACTAAGTTGACCTGAGCCTTCTTTCCTCCAAACTTGGTCTGGGCGTATCCAATTTCATCGACAACACCTATAACATCTAAAAAACAGGCATGCAGATTTGTTAAGGTAAAGATAGGAAAACCAACAACACAGCCTCAAATGGAAATGGTAAAGAAATATACCGATCAGAAGATTTTTCGGCCATTTGCCGGAGATTATGTCCGAAAATGGGACAAGGTTAAGCTGCTTATCAGGGATTTCATGTTTGCCAATGTCTCCAACTGTGGTCCCACCAGTGAACTTCAAAAAATATTTATGGGCAGTCGGTTTGAAAAGCAAATCGTTATGTTGAACTTGAAAGTTCGACATCGTGCAAGTCACATTAACAGACAAAGTCGAGTCAAATATTTGTTTGAATATGGTTGGAACAATAACATGAATGTCATGGCCCTGAGAATAACATCAACAGATATAGTTAATAGTCTGTCCCAAATGTGAAAAACAAAAAAAAACAATAAAAGTTAACACAGAGACATAGAACACCACTGTCGGCAACAAAACCACAAAACATCTACCATATTAAGTGAAGTATAACCTGAAAACGTGAGAATAGCATGTAAACAACAAAAATGATATTTTAAGAAACATTGAACCAACAATGATAAAACCAACAATAATAGAACCAACATCAATAAATTCAACAATAAGAGGTAGAACACATACTAAAGAGACAAACATATAAAATGCGACGGACACCACGAAACATGGCTAAACTCACTTGCTTGTCTACAACAACCATCTCAAAATGCTCTTTATTGGTGGTGGTAACCTTCCATTTATGATGTATCTTGACAGCAAGCTTCCACAACTCCTTGCGATCAGTGATGTCCTTGATCATCTCAAACGGTCGTGCCATGTCGCTGCGTTTTACAAACAATGATCACCTGACCAAACCAGAAGAAAATGAAATGGGTGAGCGAGGAATGAAGTGAAAGCCTTGGACGGAAAAAATAAACACTGAGAAATGTAGAATGAGAGATAATGAGGAAGTGTGTGGAGGAGACATAACAGAAAGAGTGTTGTATTTAGTTCCCAATGCGGACTGCAAAGAAACACTGTTCCAGAGGAGGCTTAATCCTGAAGCCACATTTAGGTGTAGGTTGCATAAGGATTAGACGAAAAAATTAAAATATGCGAAAGCAATTGGAAAGACAGTACACATGGTAACAAAAGGAGTGTTATCCGAGTGACACGTGTCCAGAAGGGCAAAATGGTATTTTTGGTGGTATAAGATTTATTGCATGCAGTATAGGTATTTTAGTCATTAATGTTTTTTGTAAGCATATTGTATACAATATATATTGTAAGCAAATTGTATGCAGTATATATTTTAGTTATTAATAAATAAATTTATGGGCGTAAAAGTGTCGACATGATAATTTAAATATTATAAGGTTAGAAACATTAAATCCATGATAATTAATGGGTTATTAATAAAAGGGAAAGGAAAAAAAAGTTAAATATGGTGTTAAGAATTTGGTTTGGAACTTTTCAGAATTTTGAATAATAAAAGATTTTATAATTAATTATATATATTTTTAAATAAATCATAATATATTGATAAAAAAGAAAAGGAGTTACAAAAAGGGGAACAAAGTTAGCCCCATCAAAGGTTAGCGAATCTAAAGAAAGGTATACCTAACTTATTCTTTACAAAATCATTCGTTATCCCAAGAGGGATGGAATAAAAAAAGATGATGGAATTAGTAGTGAGACCAATATTGGCAAAAAAATCAGCGCAAAAGTTTCCTTCCCTGTAAATATACGTGATCACAATATTGATGTTGTTAGATGAATCCCAGCACGAGTTCCTTTGATTACGAAGTCTCCGAGGGACTAAAGAAGGGTTGGAGAAAACTTTGACCACCATTAATGAATCGGTTTCAACCCAAAGCTTACGTCCTTTGGACTTAGCTATGTCCAAAGCACGAAGAATTCAGCTCAAATTCTCCGCAAAGGCAAGTAAAAAATTACCTAAATTATCCCTGAAGATACCATCACAACTGGTAGAAGAAGTGAAAGCACCATCATAGTTACACTTAATCCAATCCAAATTCGGAGGAGACCAAAGCACCTCTTTAATGTTTGACGCTCTAGGAGGACGAATGATGACATCGAAAACTTTAATGAGAATGAAATCAGACATAGAAGAAGTCAAAAGAAGTCAAAAGCGTGTGATTCCTAACTGATACTATAAAGAGTTAATATTTGTCGTTACAATATAATTGGAGTAACTAGAATGTACGCTAGATGAAACTCAGTATTGGACAGAACAATAATGATGAATATCTTATATATCTTATAACTATCAATATAAGTCTTGGACATGGTAAGGCTACCATTTGTCCATACATAAAATTGTCTAAAATATACTTTTTAGGCTAAGGAAAACCAATATAGTAGGCTACTCCCATTAAATGAAAAGCTGCACCTGCAAAATAGGTTATACAAAAATACTACATTAATACTTCCTCCGGTCACAATTATAAGCTAAAATAACTACTTTCACACGTATTAAGAAAGTTAGTTAAGTGTAATTAATTTTCTTGATTTCATGTACAATCAAAGTAAAATTTACGATAATATCCTTAGTTTATTTGATGAATCAACTTTCAACATTAAATGCTTTTGAATTAAATTAAGGGTATAATAGTAATACAAGTATTAATTAGTCTAACATTTAATAACTTTTGCTTATAATAGTGACCAAGATTTAAGGTGTTTTTTTTGCTTATAATAGTGACCGGAGGGAGTAGTATCTTATTTTATAGGTTGCAACCCTATTGAGATTTTTTAGCATACTACTTTATCAACATGATGGATTAAGTCATTGCACATATATTATAGCAGGTTAAACAATACACATCGGTCTAAAACACTACAACTATTACTAAAAAATAGCTTTATTGTTAACTTATTGTTTGGATAGATTGATACATGTAATTAATACATGATAAAATATATCATTTTTGACTTATTGTTGACTTATTAGAAAGAAAAAAAACAACTTTATTGTTGAATTGTTCTCAAAAATAATTAATACATGATAAAATATATTATTTTTGCTATAAACATTATAAAAATATTATTTGGATCAATAATAAATACTTTTATGTATACTAACATTATAATAAAATAGTAGATTTTTTTCTATATATAAATATTATTTTTGTAGTTGGCATCATTTATAAAAATATATGGATCACTAATAAATATTTTTCCATTTAAAAATAATACTATTTATTACAATATTTGGATGAATAATACATATATTACAAATATAAAAAAAAATGTTTTTTTACACTATTTATAAAAATATTTTGATAAAAAATATTTAAAAAAATTGTTTATTAAAAAATTTGTACTTTTCCCATATATGAATTTTTTTTTGTTTTGGTTTATATTTATTATTCGAGAATTAATAAAATAAAAATATATTTTCAATATGACTGTTTATTTTTCTCGTATTTGAATCACTAATATATATTTTTTCGTTTTTACTTCAATAACACGTATTTAATAAATCATTATTTAAATGATATATATTTTAATAAGTAAAAATATTTGGATCTATCTGTACATTTTTTCTGGTATGTAAAGATTATTTTTGTTTGGTCTTATGTACTTATTTAAGTTATTTGTAACAAATATTTGTCTTGTTGTCAATGTCAAATAAGTTTTTTGTGCTTAGTTGTATATTAGTGACAAATATTTTTCTAGTTCTTAGTTGTATATTTATAACGAATAATTTTTTATACTTAGTCATATATCAATGATAAATAATTGTGCATTATTTTTATTTATTAATATGTGATATATACAAATTACCACATATAACTATATATAAATGTGTAGATATCGACATAAATAACATACTTAACTAACAAATTTTTAAGCAATCACAAATTGAACGTGTATACAAAGTTTCTAATTATAATATTATAATCTTACCATATTTTTAAAATTTAATATCATTAATTATATTTTAATATGTATCCATATATGTTATTGTAATTAATATATTAATTTTTTACACAATATATTATATTTTTTAAAAATTTGTGTACATGTGTTAGTCCAGGTAGAAATAGAAGTATAATATAGGTATTAAATTATAAATTTAAATTTAAAACAGCTAATTAATATAAAAAATATTAGTTCAACGATTTTATTACTATTTTTTAGTTCAAAATATATTTATAATATTTTTAATAGTCTAAACTTTTGTTTTTCCTTTTAAATTTATCATTGAGATATTTCTTTAAGCTTCCATTTTATATGTTGCAACATTAAAGAAAATTAATTAGATTAAGGGGTAAGATATTTAAAGGTCGAAATTGCAGACACACACACTAATACAGTAAAAACAATTAATGGCTTAAGAAATGGCTTGTTTCACAAACAAATTAACATTCCTTTCTGACAAGAACATATACAGGAGAATTATAAGAGTTTTCAAATTTTAAATTATTTTCCTCAAAGACACAAAGAAAAAGAAATTATATTTACTACAATAACTAAAGACCCCTTATATTCAACCCATCTATCACCATCCTTTGTTTGATGAAATTGACAACAGTCCTACTTCCAGAGAAGATGAAAAATCCATGTAAAGGTTCGCATGCGATTATGAGAAAGAAGGAATTTAATAATCAGGATGTAATGGATCAAAATCAGACCTGGCACCATCTTGCTTTGGCCTTACTCCTGTTGGTGCACACCCAAACATGTGGTGGCTGAAATTGAAGTTGAAGTGACAATATCGGCCATGAAATTGCAACCACGGTTACAGGAAAAAAAACTTCAAACGATGTGACTTTCATCGCTCTGTTGCAATGATAAAATAATTATGCAGATCCAAACTCTACAATGATAAAATAACAATGTTCCTTCAACTGAGTTTAAATTTCCTTCGTTTTTCTCAAGTTTCTTGGTTTTTCTCATTTGTACTTAACAATTCCACCTGAAAATAATGGATTAAGGAAAAGATTGATTGAACAAATAATAGAAGAGATTGACAATAACTAAGATTTGAGGTTAATATAATGATAGAAGAGATTGTTGTTGAGGCAGCTTTTGCTGCTGCTGGAGTTCAAATTGTTGATGATGTTGCTGAAGTTTGAGTTGTTGTTGTTGCTCATGGAGTTCAACACGTTGTTGCAGTAAACAATCCAATGCAAATAAACATTAAAAATCAGCCACATCACAATATATGCACAGAGAAAGAACAAATAATGGAACGGAAAAAGGTAAAAAATAAACCTTGTAACTGAATCAGGAGAAGGCAAACCAGCGCTCGCCGCCGACCCCGTCGTCTTCATTATTTTCTTCCATTCAGATCTAACATTTCAGAGTATTAACACAAATATTAACACAAAACCAACCTTGAAAACCTAGTCATTTCAGATCTAACATTCAGAATATTAACACAAATATTGCAGATCTGACATAACCATAAAACATTCAAAGCTGTAAAAATCATTGCAGTAAAAATGGGTGAAAAACCTAAATCTATCATAGTTGGATGAATAAAACCTAACATGCACTTGAATGAAGAAGATGAACACTTACCTCCACAACAAACCTGTCCGAAAAATCAATCAAGAAACTAATGAGTCAAACAAACCATTAACCATGAAGAAATAAAGCATTTGTTCTTCTTCTTTTGAAGACAAGTTTGCAAGAATTTTTGTAAGAAATTATCTTCGTAAACCATTTTTCAAACAATAGGAAGAAGCAGAAGAAAGAAATATTCCAGAGTCGTCGGTTTGACGGTACACTGTGCCTGCATCACCACCATTTCAGTCGGAGCATAATCGTGGCTGGATCACCGGTATAACTTAGCAGCCATTTCGATTTCGACCACCACACTCGCCGCTGGAAACGCGTTGCCGCCACCACAGATCTACCACTACGACATAGAGGAAGAAGAGATAATAAGAAAGCAAACTTTTCGAATGAAACAAAACATGACCTTCAAATCATCTCAACAGTAAATGAAAAAACTTTGAAGAACATGAACAAAGAGATGACGCAGCAACGTAAATAAAAAACCTTTGAAAAAACTTACCAGCAAGAAACTTACCAAAAGAAAGTAGTGAAGACGGAAGAGAAAAATAGAAAAGTAGAAAAAGTGCATGGAAGAGAAAGAGAAAGAGAAGTGAGAATTGATTTTCAGATTGGAAATAATGAATTAGCTGTAAATTGCACAAAAGTGATGTTGATGAGACATTGGCTAAAGTGTAGAAAAGCATAAAAAGTTATATTGGATAGGTTTGTTTGGAACCAAATAGAATCAAATCTTGTTCACATGTGAACCATATGACATCATCAATTAATCCAATTCTAGCAAGTTAAGGCATAATACTCAACAATATGACATAATTAGTTGCAAAAAGTAAATTTTGGACACAAAATACCCTCAAATTAATGACATGGAAGATTTAGAGTTAAGGGCATAAATGCCTTTTCCGAAACACCTTATTTTTTTTATATTATAGATATCTTTATATTTAGAGGTTCATCAAGCTCCAAAGTTTTCCCATTCAGACTATTCATCAAAAGCATTGGGTCAGGATTTCATTGGTGTGAATCAGGGTTTGACTCCTTCTCAGTTCAAGTCATCTTCTTCAAGAAATTTAATTATTATCAATGTACATATCAAGGAGGATTAGGGTTCTTATTCATGGGTGAATTTGTGGACAGTCATCAATCGAAAATCATGAGATTAGGTTTTCATGTTAAGGAGATCAGTGGTCATTAGGACAACGCATTTGTGAATTGATTTGAAGGGCTTTGGGACATGATCAATTGAGCTTACTGATTGAATTTTTGGGATTCATTAAGGATAGGAGTTTGGTGTGGATTGTGAGTTTGATTGGAATTAGACGTGTCAAGATTAATCGTATGGGCTACTTGGAATTCGAGATACAAAGCCATCATCCAAACGTGTCAAGATTAGTCGTGTGGGCTACTTGGAATTCGAGATACAAAGCCATCATCCATTCTTGTTAATCCAATCGACCATTTTCAATAACCAAATAACCATTCATTTTCAACTCCACCTAAATCCATTTTCTTAACCCATTTCTAAATCCACATTTAAATGTCAGGTCCAATTCATATTCGAAGCCAATATCCACTTTAAATCATTTTTCTAAATAAATCATGACTACTTCCTAATCAATATTCATTTGTATTTTGTTCAAAAAATCATTTTTTTCTAAACATATCCAAAATATCCATTTCAAACCCATTAGCCCCATTTTAGATCCATTTTCAAATTTCAAATCCATTTGTCCAAACCAAAATCCCAACCATGGCCTGTCGATCATAATTATAAATCTGCTGTGAAGCCTCTTCAAGCTCCACAGGCCTATTCAATTGCACCTCCTTATATAGGCTCCAATGCCCCTCCTTCAATATATCTTGGTGTCCCACCATATGGGTCTTCTTTATTCAATGGATCACATGTTCCTCCCTATGAGGTTCCATTTTCTAGAGGATCAACAGCCTATCACTACAATTATGGAGGCCGCCTTTCGCTGGCAGTCCATATAGGCCACTGCATCTAGCAGGATCGACACCATACGCAAGTGGATCCATGGTGGGAAACGGAGGGATCTATGCCATGCCTCAGTTATTGGATCGTTATGGCTTCGGTGTCCCTATTGGACCTGGAACAATGGGCACTAGGCCAAGATTTTTTCGCGATGACAAGTCTCAGAAGAGGGAGGAGATGCAACTTGTGACAATGATTGGACATGTCCAAAATATGGAAATGTCAAATTCTCATTTAGAATTGTCTGCAACGAGAAAAGTCCAGCATAACATAAAAAGAAAAAATACACTGCAGAAAAGTTGCATAGCAGTGAATAAATGAAGTTCATAACAGAAACTAAAAAAGAAATTACATAGAACATAAGAGAGAAATTCATTTAGAAATTTTTTAGAACAAGAATTACAAAGAAAAAATCAGAAGAAAACCATAACAAAAAATTCAATTACAGAATTGAGAAGAAAATTACAAAAAAACCAAGTTTTAACAGAATTTTTCATTCTAACTTTCTCTCTTTCTCGATCCTTCCAACCGTCTCTATAAAGCCTTCAATCACTGATATTCATCTGAATTTTTTTCATGATTCTTCTTCACTCAGAACCTTCTTCATTCGTCTCCACTTCATCAAACTCTGCACCTTCGATTCATCTTCACATACGTTAATGAACTCTTCAGTTCTCATCAATCAACAACCGTCATCAATTTGCGAATTGATGCAATTCAATCGCACTCCAAGAGTTTTACATCAATTCTCAATAATTCATAAGAAAGCTCAACAAGTAAAGGTCAAGGAAGAATGAGAGATTCACGCGGAAAGGAATCCAATAAAAACTAGCGAAATCAAAGCTTACTGGTAATTCAGCATCGACGTCGACGTCATGCAAGTATGTGGAACTCCCTTTGAATCTCGCGTTTACGTCGAAATTGCTGTAGCCTTGGTGATTCTTGGTCGCAATACATAGTTCATATTGCATCTTCTTATTTCGGTCGCGATACGTGGTTCAGATCGCACCTTCTTGTTTCGGTTGAGATGCGTAGTTTAGGTTGAGATTCAGAGTGAACTGAGCGAAGGTTGAGTGTTTGGAGAAAACGGCGTCTGAATTTTGAGAGATGATGATGGTGATGAATGAAAGCGGTGCAGTGGAGAGCCTTGAGGTGTCTGACGGAAGAAGGAAGTGTAGAGGCGAAAAAGAAGGAAGTGTAGAGGCGGAAGAAGAAAGTTGTGTTGGCGGAGAAGTTCATCTCCGATGAGGCAAGGGCGTGAGGAAATGGTGGATGAAGGTAGACGGCCCATTCTGAGAATGATGCAAAACAATGCAATTGTGTTGTGTTTTTAGGTTAAACTTCAATAGTTAGACAGGACCTAAAAGCCTTCCCCCGTGGCACTTCTATCACACCTCTCTGAATCACTAATGCATCCCTAGTGAATTTGTTTTTAAATTTTGAATTTTAATTCTAATTGATCTTAGTTTTGGTTTTTAATTTTGAATTTTAATTCTAATTGATCTTAGTTTTGGTTTTTAATTTTGAATTTTAATTCTAATTGATCTTAGTTTTGGTTTTAAATTTTGAATTTTAGTTCTAACTAATCTTAGTTTTGGTTTTTAATTTTGAATTTTAATTCTAATTGTTGTTAAATTTTGATTTAACATTTTAATCTTAGTTTTGATTTTTTAATTTTGATTTTGATTCTAATTTTGACTTTGTTTTTGTTAATTGGAACCTTACTATTTTTTTGGTTAGAATTCTTGACAACATTTGCTTAGGCTTCATTAATTCTTGATTAATTTTCGATTAAATCGTTTGAGTAGATGTTAATAGTTCTTAATTAGAATTAGATATTAGGAGTTAATTTTGAATAAACTTTTAATTGTTAATTTGTTGATTTTGATTAGCTTTTAACCTTAATTTTGATAGCTCTTGTTCTTAACTTTAATTAAAATTTTGATGGAATTTTGTTCTTAAGGGTAATTGTGATTGTTGTTCTTGTCAAGTTCTTGTGAAACTTTGGTGGATTTTCTTGATGATTGTGCTTGCTACTTTGACATGAAATTCACCTTGTGCCTGAATCTTGCTTCTACTTGAGCCTTGTTTCATATTTGATTTCTCTTTGTGTTGAGTTGTCTTGTGTTTACTTGTGCTTTGTTCACATGTTCCCTTAGGGCTCCTAGTTTAAACTTAACTTTTGTTTAAGTTTGAAGTAGGATAGACATTAGGCTCTCAATCCTTTGTATGATAACTTTAGGGTAGATTTCCCTTCTCATCCTGACCTTAGGGCCATTTTGCATGATAACATATAGGATTCAGTTTCCCTTAGACCTTCTGTGCGTCTCTTTCTTCTCATCTCAAAACAAAATCAAAAGACTTAATAAATACGACGAGTATTGTGAGCCACGAGCCTTAAGTATATGGGAAGTGATGAGTGAGGAGTCTCTCCTTACTTTTCTAGAGTGTTTAGCATACGTCCCGTTTGGGGGCGATCTTGCGATACATTCGCTCCTATGTCATATACTTTAGTGTAATACGAGTCTCAAACAGTTCAATTCACTTATGTTAAAACTCTGAAACAAATGTAAATCATTTTTTTCCTTCGGGATTCTCCTTCAAACCATTTTCAGAAAGAGTACGTTATTTCTGTTCTACCGCAAACAGGCATCGACCCTAACTACTAGAACGCAAACTTAACGTCGCTCATAAAAAAACACTTAACCAATATGTGGTTAGTCCCACGAACTACGTAGGCACAAGACGACGAAGTCTTGGCGAGCAACATTCCCCCCATATCCCCATAGTCTTCCGAACTACGATGACTCTGACTTTCCCATTGCATGAGGGAATACGTAGGCCTAGGACGGCGAAGTCCTAACGATCCCCTTTTGTTTTTTTCCTTTCCGTTTCCGTTTAGCAGTATGCTTTAGATAACACACCATTTTATTATACAACAAGCATGGATCCTGTTGAGTACAACGGACGCGAGGGGGTGCTAATACCTTCCTCTCGCGTATTCGACTCCCGAACCCAGGATTTGGTTGCGAGACCATGTCTTCTCCCTTTTGAGATTTCTTCAAAATGTTCGGTGGCGACTCTGTTTTTTCTCCGGTTGTTTTTCGCATTGCGACAACTAGCGACTCTGTTGGGGACTCTGGTTCCCTATGCGAGTCAATCAAAGCGCTTGTGTATTTCTGTTTCATTGGGTGTTTATTTTTTGTGCATTTATTTGTTGTATCTGTTGTACATTATTTGTTGTATATTACTTGCATTTCATTCGCACTTAATTATTGTTACTATACTCTTCTGCTGTTGTTGTGCTGTTGGGTGGGATGGTTATATGAGAGATAAGCCCACTACCCATGCTTGAGTACATACTTAGGATTAGAGTGGATAGTCGTGTGGCCTGCTTAGCGTCTGGTTATGTTTGGTTGACACGAGACCCACATCCAGACGAGGTTTTCTTTGGAGATATTATATCCTACGCGTCTGGTGCAGATGATAGGGTGTTGAATTAGAGAGCTTATGACTCTGGATACCATTCATGGGAAATAAATTAAGACCTCCTTGATTGATGATGATGCCAAACTAGAAATGGTGAACGTATCATCATTTCTCGACCTGAGAGTCCGTGATACTGAGGACCTGCTAGGATGCCATATCCAAGACTAGAACCCACATGTGAGAGGGGATGGGTTTTGCAGGAAACCTTGACTTTCAACCTACCTGGTTTTATGGTTTTCTTATCGGTGTGGACTCATGAACCTGGTATTCTGGTATTTCGGTATTCTGGCATTCTTGTATTATGATATTCTCATCAAAGCAGACCTTTTAACTTATGCCTTCATCAGCACAACAATTATTCAACATTTATGGAAACCTTGATCCCATGCCCCTACATCCATA
Source organism: Lathyrus tuberosus (assembly GCA_022829125.1). Classification (NCBI taxonomy): domain Eukaryota; kingdom Viridiplantae; phylum Streptophyta; class Magnoliopsida; order Fabales; family Fabaceae; genus Lathyrus; species Lathyrus tuberosus. The sequence goes on along the minus strand of JALAZF010000243.1, from coordinate 5,551,054 downwards.
TCATCATGACATGTTTGCATTCTGACACACATGCTCGTTTATTTCTAAGGATCTTAACTTTGGGTCTCGTAGCTGAATTGTCCATCCATTTCTTGTGATTCTTCTGTGAAAAAACTTGAATCAAAGCAGGTAGATTCCTTGGAAATAATCGAACATGACATTTGCATACACTCATGCATGCATGCATTCATATTAGGTATTCAAGGATGGGGATTCTTATTCTGACTTGGTCTTCTCTTCAGAATAACAAACCTGATTTTTCACCATTACGCAACTCGTAGCAACCAGAGGCGGATCATGGATCAGGTACAATTAGAATTGTTGGAAGTCCAGACTCGTATGGCTCAGTTCATGGAAGTGATGCATGGTATGGCTCAACGTCAAGAGGAATTAAGGATGCTTATCCACAGCGTTGTTGTTGTTATCCCAGAGGATGGTAATGGGAATGTTGTTAGTGGTAATCCTTCGGGCGAAGATGTGAATCCTCCATGTACCGATCTTCCTCCACCCCCTCCTATGAGTCAATCAAGGAGAAGGGCTGCTGAGATTCTTGTTCCTCGCCTAGAGGTGGACAATCAAGATGAGCAGTTTTACGATGCTGAGATGCGTTTTACTACTGAGGCGGAAAAGAAGTTTTGTATGCTCGAAGAGAGAATGAAGGCTTTTGAGAACCCAAAGACTTTGGGTATGGACATGGCTGACTTGGGTTTGGTCCCAGGTGTGAAGATCCCTCCAAAGTTCAGGGTGCCTGTTTTTTACAAGTACAAGGGGACCACATGCCCTAAGACTCACATTAGGGCATATTTCATAAAAATGTCTGCATATTCGGATGATGAGAAGTTGTTGATGCATTTCTTTCAGGACAACCTAACTGGGGCATCCGTAGAGTGGTATATGCAATTGGAGAGGACTCATATCCATAGTTGGCGAGAACTTTCTGAGGCATTTTTTAAGCACTACCAATACAATATAGACATGGCTCATAACAGGACTCAACTGCAGAGTCTTGCATAACGATAAAACGAAAGCTTCAAAGAGTATGCCCAAAGGTGGCGTGAATTGGCTGCCCGGGTTCAACCTCCTATGTTGGAAAAAGAGCTTGTGGACATGTTCATGAACACTTTGCAAGGTCCCTACTACGACAGGTTGGTTGGTAGTGCTTTAGTTGGTTTCTCAGATCTAGTAAGGGCTGGAGAAAGAGTCGAAAGCGGCATCAAAATGGGGAAGATTCAAGATGCTGCTGGTTCCTCTGAAGACGCAAAGAAACCTTATGTTGGGTTCCCCAAGAGGAAGGATGGAGAAACTAATGTTGTATCTATTACAACTGCTCAACAGCCTATTCAATTTTAGTAACCCTATGCTCCTCAGTAGCAAAACTATCAGCAACAGAGACAACAAAGATCAAGAAGGCCTGAGAGAAGGTTTGATCCAATCCATATTCCTCACAGTCAGTTGCTTGCTCGTCTGCTCGAAGGTTCTCTAGTTTAACTAAGAGAGGTCAAGCTTGTTCCAGAGCTTATTCCTCTTGGCTATGACATGGATGCTAGATATGAGTGTCACTCAGAAACACCAGGTCATTCAATTGAAAATTGCATCATGTTCAAACACAAGGTGCAAGATCTGATCGACTCAGAGGTCATCACATTCACTGCAGACGATCTGCACATAAATTAAAGCCTCCTTTCTCAAGTGAGCACTCAGACTGCAATGCATCGTCAGAAGCAATAAGTCCAGATGGAGTCAGGCCTCCTCAATAATGGCATTCATCAGTTTCTTTACTGCATTTTCATTTGTATTTTTCATTGTTTGTTAATGCAATGTGTGCATGTAAAAACTTGTTTGTTTCTGAATGATGATTTTAATGCAATGAATGTGTTTTTCTTGAAGTAATTCATTCGTGTTCACCCATATAAATGTTTGTATGCATTGCAATACCAACTTTCTAGCTTAAACTCTTTGAGGGAGGATGACGAAGTAAAAACGCAAACTTCTGATTGTATGCTTTTGGGATAAAACCTTGCTGATGGTGTACAGGCACATTACTTCAAACCCCCAAACACCAGAGATATAAGGGAGATAGACCAACGCCAACCCCTTTGAGCCTTAAAGTATGAGTTTCTTTTCGTATGAAAAAACACTCACATTTAACCCAGGGGCAAGGTAGTCTTCAGCCAATTTGACCAGGCGTCCAAATTTTAAAAGAAGTGTTCGTCTAAGGATCCATTACCTTTAATTCATCAGGAGGTCAAGGGATGTAAAACCACAACGATTATCCCTCATCAACCAAGGAATGAGGCAGTCACAACCCTTTCAAACAATTCAGACAAACTAATGTCACGTGATTTGTTCAAAAAAAAAAGAGAAAAAGAAAGAAAGCTCGCTAAGTCAAAAACTTGAAAATAAATGACTTACGCAAAAATTAGGGCATCCTGCTGGACGTCGAAATCGAAAAATTCAAAAGAATCAGTCCATGAAAAATTAGGGAAAATCAAGAACAAAAACAAAAATAAAGGATTACAAAAGAAAAATCCTTGACAAAGAACAAAGTCGTGTGACTACAGACATCAGAGACAAAAGGGGTGACTGCCACTCCGAAAACCTCGTGGGTCCCTTAACTATCACTCATCACAAAACCTTTTGAAAGGTGAGCGCTTGTGCCAAATTAGCTGGACGTAGGACTGGAGAACATCAAGGAGAAAAGGTGGGTACAAACAAATTTTGAGCCATAAATCCTTTTTTCTGAAACCATGAACCAAGCCACGTTACAACCCTCAAAAGTCCTAATTGAAGCAGGGTTTATTCTGAGGGCGTACTGTCGCGATGAGAATTGGATATAAAACTATTAATTAACTTGAATCACAAATCATAATTCACCACCAATCTTTAATTTATCCAAGGGAAGGGAAAAAGAACGAATAAACTCATGAGTATGCCATGCAATGCAAAGCAAAAGAGAATCTAAGGTTCAGGGGTTGGTTATACCTAGGGAAGGTGTTAGCATCCTAGATATCTGTAGTACTCTTCAGGAACCTCTTGTTTTATTGTGTTATTTGTTATCTATTTGCTAAGGGTGAAAAGAAAAGACCTAGGGGTATATACTCTAAGTGTGCTCGCCAAGACGTCGCATCTCGTGCCTACGTATCTTGTCTAAAAGAATCAGAGCATCCGTAGTTCCCCTCAATAAGGGTAAACAAGGTAAAAAGAAAAGGTTGCTCGCCAGGATTGACCTTGTGCCTACGTATTCTCAAAATAAGCTTTGAGAAATCAGAGCGTCCGTAGTTCGGACTACGGATAAAAACAAAGTTTGTTGGTTGGTTTCAGGAGAAGAGACAAGTTGTCATCTAAAGTAGAACACTCGACTGAACCACCACAAACATGTGGGAGATGGATCTTTGCTTCACATCAAGAGAAGGACTCTGACTCGGATATTAGATCGACGAGTATGCCACATACCTCTCTCAAGTGGAAAAGAATCGACATCTTTCTAAACTATGTCATGGGGTAGGAGAATTACATCTCAAAAAGGGATGACTCGTGTCTAATCTCTCTTGGGAGATGGGAGACTAACTGTAAATTGTCTAAGTTAACATCCTAAGGGAAACTATACTAAGGGAAGTTATCCTAAGGGAATCTGTCTAAAGTCAAAAATTTGAGTATGTACATCCTAGATGGAATCAACCTAAAGGGGAAACATGGATCAAGCACATAGGTAAATGATACAAAATGAACAAAATGCAATGTATGACTGTATAGTCAACCACAAGTCCTTCCCTTGGACATAAACAGTCGATCAAGTAAATAACGTACAATGTGCAAACAACAACGTTAAAAGCATGAACAAAAAAATAGTGTATGTACACAACAAAGATCAAGGCATGTAATCAGCTCACAGTGGAAAAGTATCATGAATAAATATAGGAAAATCTGGCCCAAAACAAAGAAGCAAATAATCACCAAAAGTAAAATCGGGCAACAAAGGAATTATTAATCAATTTAAATATAAATATTTAATAAGATTAATTAATAATTTAATTAATCAATATTAAATAAAAATATTTAGAATGATTAATAAATCATGACATATTTTTTGCATTTTTTAATATTATCATGAAATTAACAAATAACAAACTAGTTGAAAAATTAAAATAAATAATGAAAAATATCCTTTAACAAAAATCATGAAACTTAATAAAATATTGAAAATAGAAGATTAAAATATTTTTTTGGGATTTTCCTAATATTTAAATAAGAGTAACTAAAAAAAATTTACATTTTTAATATTCAACAAAATAACTAATGAAAATGAAATACTAGAAATAAATAATTAATAAGAATAAATAAATAAAAAACAAACCAAATGGGCATTGAAAGCCCAAACATAATAAAATTTAGGCAAGACAGGAAAAAATTGTTAGCCCAGGCAAAAGAAATAAAAACTCACGTTAACTCTTGTTTCAAAAATCAGAAAAAGGAATTTCCTCTGCTCACACTCTCTTCGCGGCGCCGACGGCTTTCTTTCGCGTTCCTCAGGGGACCGCTTGGGTTGGAAGGCCATTTCGCTCTGTTTCCCTACTAAAGCATTTGGTGTTGCCAGCAATTTAAGCTGTTTCTACTTGTTGAATGAATCCAGTGGCGATTGTGATATAGGTTCTTTCAACAAATCTACTGAACCATTTACTTTCTTTGGGGTTTATATTGATGTTTGGGTGGTCGAGGAAACAAATGGAAGGAAGTGTTATGTGTATGGTTCTGCGAAAATGAAAAACAGAGGTGTAGGGAGGTGAGTGGTGGCTATTTTGTGAGGTTTTGAGATGAGTTTTTATGAATATTATTGAAGTATGTAGGATGATGAAGTGGTTGTAAAACACATTGTTCACGTGAGAAAGAAGGGTGCGATGGAGGGTATATGGTGGTAAGGTAATGGGTTCAAGAAAAAAGTGGAAGTAAAACATGGTTATGTTTATGTGAAGGAGGTAACATGGTGAAGGAGAAAGTTTGTTGTGTTGTGTTGGTGTTTGTGAGTGAAAAATGGAAGTATTGTGAGTTTTGCTGGTTTTACTGGTTTTGTATTTCCACAGCTAAGGTGTATTTATTGTTTTGAAGAGAAAGGTTTTGGTGTGATGTGCAGGAAAAGGTCAGAGGCAGTAAGATGGTGAATAGAGTGTGTTATTATTGGAATGAAGCAAGGTGATGAGGCATGTCATGGAAGCAGGTTTTGTGAGTTTTCTATGAAGGGTGTTTTGGTCCACTATTGTGAAAAGTGAATGGCAAAGGTGAACACGGGTTGTGTGAATGAAAGAGCAACATGAGAGTGGGGAGTTTGAAGGTTGGAGCAGTGGAGAGAAGTAGTAGTGAGGAAAAGATGATGAGTTTGTATGAGTTTTTTATAGAGTGAGGTGTTCATTGAAGATGGTGTTCTGATGGTGTTTGTTTTTTTGCCGTGTCTCTTTAACAAGTGTGGGGCCTATGAAGGTGGTATATGTTAGTGTGTGTATATGTTTTCTTTATGAAAAAAATGGATGTACTAAAACATGGTTTTTCTATGGTTATGGATAGAGAAGAAAAAAGTTGAAGGAGACGTGTGAGTGGATGGAGTACTGCGCTGTTGTTATGGAGAGGGAAACTAATACACTGCCTTTTTAAAACTTAACCACTAAGTTTTTCTAAAAAGAGAATAAAACAAAACTAAATACATAACAATTAATAAAAAAAACTTAAATGAATTAATTCTAAATTAAAAAAATTTGAATAATAAAAATTATTATTTAATTCTAAAATAAAAATAAATTAAAATAAAATTGGTAAAAAACGATAAATCGGGCATGTGTCGACAGGCTCAGAAAAATAAAACGAACACACCCAAATGATCAGCGCGAAATATACGTATTGGAAAAATACAACGTTTGGTCAAATTTCAAAATAAATTTTACCCGCTGAAACAGCTTAAACTATCCAGAAATGCGATCGAGAAGTGGTCGAAAAATTTAAACGAGCATGCCCGATTAAACTACGTGAAACGTAGATTAATACCACTGGCGTTTGCAGGCTTGATTTTAAAATTCTCCGTCCACTGATTTTTTTTCACATAGTTGACTTTCATTTGACCGATTTGGCTGTAAACTCCAACAAACTTATTTTGGCTGATAAGATTGGGTATTATGCGAGATGAAATGAGTGATATGCTATGCAGACGATGCAAAACAAAAAAATGCAGAATTTTAGGGTCAAAAATTAAGGTGTGATAGATGCCCCTATTTAAGTTTCTTCTATCCGGATATGGAGATTAAAATCTTCGTCTCGACGAGATTGGAGATACTTAAATACAAACATGCATAATTTTTGGCCCTAAGATGCCACAAAATGGACATGATATGATATGAAATGATATGAAATGCAAGACAGAGATCCTATGGGAAATGATGCCACAGGGGACAACTGTACGGAAAACGCTGAAATAGTTAAGGGATGAAAGACCCAACAACAAATCAAGACTCCACGGGGGAACGATCCAACTCTAGTGGGGAAGAGACTCAATTCCACTGGGGAAGAGATTACCAACTGACAATCATAAGGTATCTTAAACACAGGGTGATGACTTTGTGGTGAAATCTTTTAACAACTTCCACTCAGAGAACCTACTGTCGAGGCCAACTGTGGTGATTTCAAAAGATATCAATTTGAAGGAGTCTACTGTCGAGACTTAGACCTCACTTGGGAATACCTTCTGCAAAGGTTTTGTTAAAAAAGTGTCAACTGTCAAAATCAATAGGGAATCTGCTGTCGAGACCAGGGAATCTGAAAAGAGGACAACTATTTGTTGGAGTTTAAAGATGCATCAAAGTTAACCAGAGAGTCTACTGCCGATATCCTAGAAAGAACAAAACATCTCCTATTGAAGTCTGCTGGAGATCTACTGCCGAGAATAGCCAGAGAATTTATAAAATGGAACACCTTCTGCCGAGGTCTACTAGAAACCTACTGTCGATACTTGCCAGGAAATGAAAGAAAATACCTTCTGTCGAGGTTTAATGAAAGTTCTATTTTAACTTATCGGAGAATCTACTGTCGAGATTAACCAAAGAGTATGAAATCGAGCCAACTTCAAAATAATCCAATGATCTATTTTAAAAAGATGATAAGCCTCCCCTCGCCTCGTGTCGCAAGCCACAGACTGGTCTCAGCTTCTTCTTTAACTAAGGTCTTTTACTTAGAAAGGGTAAACAAACCTCCCCCCGTACCGGGTCTTGGACCGCGGACTGGTCTTAGTTTCTTCTTTGATCAGGCTCCATTAGCTTGAAAAAGGTAAACAAACCTCCCCTCGTACCGGGTCTTAGACAGCGGACTAGTCTCTGTTTCTTCTTTGATCAAGCTCCTTTAGCTTGAAAAGGGTAACAAACCTCCCCTCGTATCGGTTATTGGACCGCGGACTGGTCTCAGTTTCTTCTTCAATCAAGGTTTTCCTTGAGAAGGGTAAACAAACTTCCCCTCGTACCGGGTCTTGGACTGCGGAATGGTCTCAGTTTCTTCTTTGATCAAGCTGCTTTAGCTTGAAAAGGGTAACAAAACCTCCCCTCGTATCGGGTCTTGGACTGTGGACTGGTCTCAGTTTCTTCCTGGAATGGTGAATACTTATGGGAGAGTATCTTTCACAGGGAATTGGAACTTCACTAGAGATTTATGACTTCAGTGGGAATCCATAACTTACTGGAGATTTGGAAATTTCACCGGGGATCTTCAAAAGAGATGCAGACCGGTTGACTTGTAAACATGTCTTCTCAAATAAAGAGAAAGATCAACTGAGTCTTCACCAAACTTCTCAAGGAGATGCCATTTGATGGAAGCAAATTGAGTAGTGGACTCACTGGGAGAACGCTTCTGGGGAGCAATATTGTAGTAGTTTGAAATTGCAGAAGCAAATAAAATCCTTGTAACATGAATTCTCAGATAAAGAGAGACACTTGTAAAGTCTTCAACAAACTTCTCTGATGGATTTCCAAAGAGATGCCATTTGATGGAGAATAAGTTGATAATCTTGATAATTTTCTGGGATAGATAAACTGTCTTGAAAAGAGACTGCCATTTTCCATCCAAACTGAAAACCTGAGACCAAAACAAACTGCTCAAATAAAGAGCTGTCATTTGTTGTCTGGGCATAAATTGCTGGAGAAAGATTTTGTCTTCAAGGGTGATCTTCAAGTAGATTCTTCCTGGGGAGACAAAGTGCAAAATAAATGCATGCTCGATCTAGGTTCAACAGCCTAGAGAGACTCAAAATTGTGATTGTCAGGGACCAAAGTTCAATTCAGGAAATAACTGAAAAGAAACGGTCAAGCAAGACTCCATCCAGTGAGGAATGAACTCAACTGGGGTTTATCTTATCCAAAAAAAATGGAAAAGAAAACTAAAGCAACCATCTTCCACGAGGATCAAACTCAGTGGGGAATTAAAAAGGATGCACTCTTTCTACTTAGGGCTGACAACTCTACTTGGAGAGAGAAGACAAACCCAGTCACTTGGGGATAAATGCAGCCAAAGTGAATAAACAAGCAAATAGGAAAGCATCACAAAAATGCAAAATGCACAGATGCCATGAATAACTATATGAATTAATGTATGTCATGCTATGCTTATGCTGACAAAACAAAAGGGAGAAGTAAACTGGAGATGAAATAAACATCTCGACAACGATACTTGGCTAATCTTCATGAGATAGAAGCATCTCTGGGGATGAATGGGAAGCCACATAAGGGATCACAGTCTTGCACCAAGGCTTCTAATTTCTCTGGGGAAAAGAGAGCACTTCATTTGGGGATGAACATCATGACTTCACTTAAAAGATTGTCAAGATGAATCTTGCTACTCTTTTGGGGATGAGAAATATCCACTAGGAAAGAGATCAAACCCATGATTGGAGATACTTCATTGGGATAAAATAAACATCCACGATGAACAGAAGTAATCTGAAAGGAATTTGGAGATGCCATAGCTGAGGCCTCACAGGGGATAAAATAAATATCCACCTCTTTGGGGAAGCTCGGATCAAAGTCACAGCTGCAGATATCAAAGTTGAGACTTCATGGGGATGAAATAAACATCCACTTCGCTTGGGAAGACTGAAGTTGTAAGAGATTCACTGAGTGAAATAAGATTCACTTCAGTGGGGAAGGTTGAAGCCAAGGAAATTCAATGGGAATTCTTAGGTCACCAATTGGGGAAACCTTGCATCAAACCTGCAATAATTGCCTGAAGTAGAGATTCACCGGGGAATTGTCATGACCACTGAAGTAGAACTTACTGGGGACATGGGTGAAGAATGTTATGAGAACAACTATTCTGCATTGATAAACTGCGTGGTAGTCGCCATTTTGAACAACAGTTGTTGTGAATGAATAAAATAATCTTCGATTCTCAAATGCCCCAAATCACACAGTTTACGAGAAGAAGTCATTTCAAGAGGATTTTACAGAAAACTTTGCATCCAAGATGTTCTAATGTCTTCAAATTCTTGGAGAGATTTATCAAATCTCGACTTAACTGCCCCATATTGTATGTGTTCTGTATAATCGAGTCTTCAAACTTGCCCTTCAGGGATGATGAGACTGCGAAAGCAATAACTGGGTAACAACTTACGCCTGTTCAACAGAGTCTTCAGGCAACATGCCCCTAGGTATGGTCATTTTCTAGAAGGATTCTCCATTTACTCATCAGAGTTCCAAGTCTCGAAAGATTGAGCTCATCGCGGATGCTCGTATGCAAGCATCTATGATATCAAGCAATGTTAGCAAGCAGAAAAATGTTAATTCTGAAACTGCTAATGCAACACACATGTTTTTCTTGAAGTTTTTATTGAAAATATATCACAATAACTTATGACCGAATCACTAGTTAGGATATAAATTTTTTTACAAAGCCAACACCAATTTTGAGCATAGCTCGAGGAATCAGGAAACGTTATCTCATCAAGTATGCTTTCAAAATAAACCATGCTTCGATTAGGTCTTTTGATATTTGTATCGTGGCTTGGTTCACAGTTTAAGAAACAAAGGATATAGGCTTAAAGTATATTTATACCCACCCCTTCTTCGTGATGTTCTCCAACCCTATGCTCAGTCAACTCATATTATACATTCAGGTTCCAAGAGGTTTAGAATTTGTACTGATGATAGTAATGATGGTTCAGAAGTCAAGGGACTTTTTAAATTGCCATTGAGGATTTTTATGGTGAAAGTTTTAAAGATTTCCTCTTTTTGGTTGTCATACAACCCTTTTTGTAAAAGGAGAGGTCATGAGTTTCCCATATTTCTTAGCGTTTGCCTTGAAATGGACTCGGCACATTCTTTGAGTAAGGAAAGTGATTAACCAGCTTAATGATTATGGTGAACCATCGTTGGCATTTGACTTGAAAGACATCTTTGACACTTGTTTGATGTGTGCGAAGGAAAATTTTTAGTGCAACCTTTATATGAAAGGTGTCTTGCATGAACGCACAACCTAGTTAATTGAGAACTACCTTGCCCCGGGTTAAAATTGAGGGTTTTTTTATTTGGAAGGAAACTCCTACTTCAAGGCTTAAAGGGGTTAAAGAGGGTCTACCTCCCTTATATCTCTGGTGTTTGGGGATATGAAATAATGCCTTACATCATCATCAGGGTTTTATTCAAAAGCATACAAACAAGAGAACTTGCATTTTTAATTTAGTCATCCTCCCTCCAATTCTTTTCCTAGGAAAGAGATTGGGTAGCATTGGCATTATAAAGCAGAAAAAGCATTTTAAGAGTGAATATGAATGGATTTCTTCAAGACAAACATATTCATTGCATTAATCATTTAAAACAAATAAGTTCTTACATGTAACTCATGCTTTTACAATCAAAGGAATAACAACAAATGCAAGCAAACAAACAAACAGCTTGATGAGCCATTCTCTTGATTTCACCGACTTGGAAAGAAATTTCTTGATCAGTATAAAGGCGTTCCATTCACAAATGGTCTTCCTCCCTTGAAGGTCAACATCTCATCGTCGATCATCTCTTGAACCTTTTCCTGGAAAACCTTGCACTCTTCAATCGGATGCCCCTCTACTCCATCATGAAACTCATAACTGGTATTTGGATTGTACCAAGGAGGGCGAGATTTCATGGCTCTGGTGTTTCGGGGTGTCATCACCGAGTTTTGGGCAAAATAAGACCATAATTGACTGTAAGTCATCGGGATTAGATCAAACTGGTGAGTCTCTCCTTCTAGACGATTCAGAGGTCTCTGCTGATTCTGGCGCTGATTCTGATAATTCAGATTTTGAGCTTGTGGATTATAACATTGATCCTGAGGAACCAACCTTTGTTGCTGATACGGAAGTCCATGAGGTAGTGATTGCTGGCATTGAACAAGCGCTACATACTGATATTGGTGATAGGGCATTGGAACTGGAGCTTGCAAGATCTGATGAGAATCCCAAATTGCATCAACATTAACATTTCCTTCCTCTTGGGAATCACTAACACATTTCTCTTCACTAATTTGACTATTTGAGTTATCTTGGATCTTTCCACTTTTGAATGCGTCCTCGATGGTTACTCCGACCTCCACAATTTTTAAGAACTCTAATGGCACAACGCCTACCATCCTGACATAATAAGAGTCTGACAACGTTCTTAGAAACATCTTGGCTAACTCTTTATCTTGGAGTGGTGGATGAACCTGGGCTGCCAATTCTTTCCTCCGTTATGCATACTCTCTGAAGGATTCACTGTCTTTCTGACTCATGCTCATCAATTGATTGCTGTCTGGAGCCATGTCCATATTGTAACTGTACTGCTTCACAAAAGCGCCAACTTGTTCTTCCCAAAAGTGAATATGGTTCCTTTCTAGCTTCATATACCACATCAAAGATGCACCACATAAACTTTCTTGAAAGCAGTGAATCATCAGCTTGTCATTGTCGATATAAGCAGTCATTTTTCGACAGAACATTGTCAAATGGTACCTTGAACAGCTAACACCCTTGTATATTTCAAAGATAGGCATTTTGAACTTCGGGGGAATAACCACGCACGGAACCAAACACAAGTCATGGGCCTTAAGGCCAGACGCATTGAGTTTTTTCATCATCTTCAATTGTTCCTCGAGATCACGAACTCCCTTCTCGATTTCCACAACTCTAGGATCATTCACCTTTGTCACAAGATGGACATTTTGAGGATTTGGCATATACCTCGGAAACCAGGAATCTCTTTCATCAATTTGAACAACCAGGTTATCTTGCACAGGCTGAGATCGCGTAGGGACATCCACTTGTGGTGCATTGTTGTCAGGAGGAAAACCGTACATCGGATTAGTCACCACTATAAAGCCTTGCATGGGGTCAACATTCTCTTTTCTCTCCATTATCCTTCAGTAACTACTTCAAGCTCGGTACGAATGTCGGGAAATCAACAAGTGACACAAGGACAGAAGGTTAAATGAGCTGCTGATGGAAAAGATGTATGCAAATGCAATGCTAATGATGCATGTTGTGCAAATGCAAATGAATTTCAAGGAACTCAAAAGTTATTCTTGCAAACACCATAAAATGGATAACACTTTGAAAGAGTTGAAAATCTCATTTCATTAAAAATTGAAGGATTGAAAAATGGAGTACAACTTTCAAAATCCATGGTAAAACCTATGATGTTTGCAAAATAACTCTAAGCTCCTTGAAGAGTTGGAAAATGGTGCATGAATGCATGGAAGGATGCAATGCACAAACACACGTATACACGTATTCACATATTCACATATATACAGGTATATACAGACAACAAACAACGGCCTAGGTTCGAAGATCACGAACATGGAGTCATGATATACCTATCCCAAAAGGTGCGTACAATGGGTTTATGATCTGCAGAACAGGGTTCTAAGAAGTTCACAGAGTCAACAACCCATCTTTCGGATATTATCGATTTCCCGAATGACTCGGTAGTCAATAATATTCTCAAGAGAGTCTCGTCCGAGTGTAGTATCGAGTATCAACCATTTTGGGAATCAACACCCTCATAGTCATCACACTACATCCTAACAGGCCAAGTGGGGTTAAAGGTGACTAATGGTCATCAGTGTCATGGGCTCCTCGGTCGAGAGTAGTAACGTTTTCACGAATAGACTCGTTCAACATGACTAACTCTAAAGAAGGCCTCAACTGAGTGGTGGTTTCTCAAGTCAACTTTTTCGAGAATCGATTCCCTCAAAGTCTCCTTGAATATACCACCTTTCTATCATAGGTGCACTCAAGTTTGGGTATAAGACATCCTCACCACTCAAAGTAGCAACCCTGCATACAGAAAACCCAAGCAAGCAGATATATATACAAATATACAAGTACACAAATATACAACAAATACAAGTATATAAACAAATAACACATATAAAACAAGGTGGGCTCAGCCCTCAAGCTTTTTTCCCCGGTGAAGTCACCATTTATGTCGCGGTGAGAATTGGATATCAAGTTATTAATTAACTTGAATCACAAATCATAATTCACCACCGATCTTTAATTTATCCAATGGAAGGGAAAAAGAACGAATAAACCCATGAGTATGCCATGCAATGTAAAGCAAAAGAGAATCTAAGGTTCGGGAGTTGGTTATACCTAGGGAAGATGTTAGCGTCCTAGATATTTGTAGTACTCTACAGGAACCTCTTGTTTTATTGTGTTATTTGTTATCTGTTTGCTAAGGGTGAAAAGAAAAGACCTAGGGGTTGATAAGTGCAAATTGTAATTATTTTTGTATATAAGTTTTGTTGCACTTATCGATACTTTTTGTTAATATCGTACGAATAAACTCCGTTTTGTTTGTAAACACGTTTAGTTTACGTTATAGAGTATATTTTACGTATCATGTAAATATCATTGAGTTTAATTGATTTTCTCTTATTTTTGTAGGTATTCAAGCAATGATATTTTCCATTGTTGTATAGAGCATTGAATAAGCTTTCCAGCGCTTCCGACCATGCGTCAATCCGAGTTACGGTTCAGAAGTTGTGGTCAAAACAAAATCTGGTGTGAAAAAGGGACCAAAGTTCGCATTGCGAACTTCCCAGCGAATGTCCCAGAATTATGGCAGTATAAAAAGGGACCAAAGTTAGCATTACGAACTTTCTAGCAAATATTTGTTTTGCGAATAAAAGTTCTCATTGTGAACTTCTGCAGAAAAGCAGAGTCGGTTTGACTATTCTGAGGCACTTAAGTGCCAATTTTTGGAGTTCGCTTTGCGAATAAAAGTTCGCACTGCGAACTTGATGGATTTTGACATACTATATAAGTCATTTCATTCATTTTTTATGTTATGGTTTTGGGGTTTTTTGCTCCCAACTCCATCAAACACATTCTTGAGTAGATTTAGCTTAGAAACAACACATGGAGTGTATATCTTGACGATCCGGAGTCGAATCCACTTCAATCGGAGTTGACAAACTGTGAGATTTGTATTCTTCTTCCTTCCTCTCTATGTATTCTTCATTTGTTGGGGTTTCGTATGTAAGTTTATCTTGATTGTATATATATTTATGGATCTTTGTATAAAATCTCTTTTACAATTCTTAATCGATGCCATCTTTGATTTAATCTTTATCTTAACGGGTTTGATTCGTTATAGACATATACTTTTCGAACTCGACCTAAGATGTATGTCTATTGACTATGGGAAGCGGTCTAATATTCACATGTGTGTCGGATCTTAATGCTCCGTGTTGTTGAGTTGCGTGAGATATCACCTCCGAGAGAATGCGGTTGATCTCTCAACGTTTGTGTTAGACATAACCTCTTGTTGTGAGCGATACGTGGGGATTTTGACGAGTGATTTAGGTTGCGTGCATTTGATCCATAGATTTTTTAGTGCTTGATGGGTAGAACGAAATACAACTCCTGACGAGTTTTCTCGTGTCTTAAGAATGTATTTATTTTCATGTTTTATGTTTTTTTTTCCTTTTGCACTTTTATCCCAAACCATTTAAACCTAAGCTTAGAGACGTAGAGATTGTCAAACGACATTCTTTCCCTCGAACCGATCTCTGTGGACACGACATAAATCCCGGAGGAAATTCTTCCGAAAATAATATTTTTGCTTGTCGCTTTATTGCTCCAACAAAATGGCGCTATTGTCGGGGATTGGTTTTGATATTGAATCGCATTGCGATAGTTTCTTTGTTTTTGAGTTTTGTAGATATCGTATATATTGTTTATTTTCACTTGTTTATATTGATACTTGTTTTGCTTTTATTTTCCATTATGTTTGTTCAAGTATTGTATACATTTTGTTTCCGTAATGTTTGTTCAAGTGTTTGGTTAGGACACTGTTGAAAAATATTTTGGGGGTGTTTTATCGTATCCATAGGGATTGAATGTATATTGTCGTCGTTCGATAGTCAAAAGCGTTTCAAACTTTTAAGTAACAAAGAGTTTGGTTTTTCGTATCGGGTCGTTTGCATAAAATTTAGTAATCAACGGTAAAGAAATTGGTTTTAGGGTTTGGTAAAAACATGCCAAGATTAGTGTCCGATAATCTGTTTTATACGTATTTACTCGATAAAGCGTGTGAACTCGTTAACAATAAATATAACCACATATCCTCTCAACAAGTTTCTCTTGAACACTTGTTGTGAGATTTATCATATTGATCCTTTGATGATCTCTCACTCAAACTACCAATATGATAACTTTCAAGTTCAATATTTATGAACATCAACTTTCAAAACTATCTCTAGCCTTATGATTATTGATGGATTGAAACTTAGGTCAAGTTTTAGTACATATCTCTCGATCATGAACTAAAACAAAATATAAACCATGTAAACAAAGTTTTTCTTCTATATTTATCATCAACAAAGTTCACAAACTTACAATCAATATCAATACATACAAAATGATGGCTTACCTACCACTAATCTTGACACAAGATGTGTTTAGCTACACATATTCATGGTAGCTTGCTTCACAAGTTTCGTGAGGAGATGAAAAAGCATCAGCGTCGAAGAATTGAGATCGGATGCAAATCCAGCTTCTCTATGTGAAAAATCTCTCTTAGATGAAGAAAACTCAGAAAAAATATGTTTTGGTGTGAAAAGATGAAGTTATGATCCTAATAAAGTACAAAAATCTATTTATAGTACACTTGGAATCTGACGCATTCGCACTGCGAATGATCTGTTCGCCTAGCGAATGAAGAAAGTGGCACCTGAAGTGCCTTCTGATAAGCTAAACCGCCCTTGTTTGTCTGCATAAGTTCGCAATACGAACTTTCATTTGCAAAGCGAACCATTCGCCAAAAAGTTCACAAAGCGAACTTAGGGCCCTTTTCTTACTGTCTCAGCCAAGGGTTCTTCGCCAGGTCCTTCGCAAAGCGAGTGAAGCAGCGAACATTCACTGGGAGTTTGCAAAGCGAACTTTAGTCCCTTTTCCTACTGTCCAATTCTGGGACCATTCGCTGTTGTTCGCAAAGCGAACGTTCGGTGGCAAGTTCGCAAAGCAAACTTACTGATGTTTTCCTCTGTTCTTTGGCAGCTTGTATCAATTCTTTGTGTCTTTTTTCCTTGATCAATTAGTGCCTTTTTATGTACAATAGCACACATATTACGAGCACCAAAGGTATTTATACAATGGTTGAAGAACAACAACAATTCGCTACTAAAATCCACAATTAAACACAGCAAAGCTTGAAAAATGTCAAGTGTCAATTACAAATATATAGCATGTTTGACATCTAACAAACTCTCCCCAACTAACTCTTTATTTTTCCTCAAGCAAAGTATGCCTCTCATTGAAAACAAGAGGATTTGCTCAAGCATTTGATTCAACCAAGAAAGGATAAACGACTCAAATAAACAACAATTATGACAAAGCAACAATTACACAATCCTAGAATCGACAATGCAAAAGAACTTGATTCTTAAACAAATCTCAGACAATGTTTCAAGAGACAACTAAAGCATCATGCTCATGTCACTCTAACACTCCTCTTCGAAAAAGGATTGAAGGTAATAAACGCGTTTGCAACCGCGGGGCAATTTCGCTCAAATGACACATGATGCAAATATAAAGCAATTCATACAATATCTAATATATCACATAAGAAATCATGGAAGCAAGAGATCACTAAGGGCTTTTAAGGTTGTAGTTTGGTCGGGTTAACAACAAAGGGATATTTCTAAAAGCCATTAAATCAAAGTTTCCGATGCAAAAGAACAATCACTATACAAGGTATTCACACACATCTCAACTTCATTCACCAATTTTACACCTTTATCACAAACCTTCTCAAACTTCCTCATGCACAATTATTGGTTTCTATTTTTCTCATTCAAGCAAGCATCCTTTTCTATTTTATTTTATTTATTTTTCACATTCAAATTCACATTCTCTTTTTCTTTTCATGCTTGCTTGAAATTTTTCAAAAGTTTGAGCAATTTACCAATCTTCTTTTTCATTCTCCCCAACTTATTTTCAACTAAACCTTAAGTGAATGTTCCTTGCTTTTTAAGGCAAGGAAATCAATAAAACGAAGTTCTAAGGTTCAAGAAGAAATTTTTTTAGAAACTCTCAAAAATTCAATGATGAACTTGATTTTTCAAATTATGTACAACACAGAGTTCATCACTAAACGAGATCTAAACTATTTAGGCTCAAGGGGAAAACAAATACTCACTACTCATGGGTAAATCACTGTTTGGAAATGGTTGTGCTCAATATCAACAAGTGCCTTGGTCATTTCTAATGCTTCCACAATCTCACACAAATCACAAGATAAAGCGTGAATTAGAAGTAAATGACAAAATTCATCATCAATCCAATGCATTTAGTAAACCATGGAGTGTCATACCCCAAATTTTAACCACCAAGATTTCCCATCATTGTGCAAATCATCATCACAATATGGATGTACTTCATGCCTCATCAATCTCCTCAGGGATTGTTAGGCATTCTTTACAATCAAAGATTAGGGTTTTAACCTCTCTCGGAGCATTTAGACAAAAGATCAATCAAGAATTGACATGATCTTCAACTTGTCTAACCTCTCAAACATCCATGGAGGACCAGGAGGTCTCCCACTTCAAGAATCAAGCACAAAGTTGCAACATTCCAAATGGATTAAGCCTCAAGATCGCCTGTATTACCAAATTAGGGTTTGGTCGACCAGGGTCCCCAGATGAAAATTTCCAACTGGACATGAGCCAATACCTCAATGTATGGTCCAATAATCTCAAAAGAATCTCAAGAGCCCATCCACAATGGCAAAATCACCTTGAAGGTCCATCTATAAAAAAAATCAGGAATTAGGGTTTTGACCTAATTCAACCCTTGAGTTAACTGGTGAAGTAAGGCATGGCTTGAAGCTTCAAAATGAACTTCAAAGACCTCAAATACATCATATTGGCATGATTACAAGATTTGATTAACTCAAAGAGCTCAAGTCATAAGCCACAAGAACTCAAAACCATCTGATCACAAATTAGGGTTTCTGATAAAAGAAAAGTCAACCCTACCCTTGACTGTTGACCTACCCTTGATCTCAAACCTTGGGGAGGGGTCCAAGACATTCCTAAATACCCTTGGAGGCCATCCATGAAGTTTAATTGAACCCAAGGATTGATTTCACAAAAGGATCACAAAGTCAAAATTTCATCTGATGAAAAAGTCAACTGTACAAAAATCCAAGTTTGACTTTTTGGATTTTTGGTCAAACAATGTTCCTTAACCCTAAAACAATGTTAATATGTGATTTGAATCATCATTCATCAAGAAAAATCAAAGAAAGTGAGTTAACTTGTTAAAGGGGTAACCATAAAAAAACTTAGAATTTTTCTAAGTTATGGAACAAAGTGGCTAGGGTACCAACTTCCAAGGACCATAACTTGAGATCCAAGCGACCATTTTGGGTGATCCAAAGCTGGATTTGTAGGTCTTGCTACACTCTACAAAAGCTTCAACTACATCAAGCTCCAATTCTTCATGGATTTTTAGTTATGGAGTGATCAAAGTGGCTGAAAAACATGAAAATGACACTTTTCCAACACTTAGTGAAAATCTGCCTAAGTTACCAGCCTTGAACATCAATGTTCATGAGGTTTTTTTCAATTGGATCCAAATAGTTTCAAGACAAACTATGATCACACATGTGTTGTATCATATGAGAGCTTTCCAATGAGCCCAAGAACATGAGAAAACTCCACCTGAGCTAGAGGTTATGACAGCTGCAACATGCCTTGCTGCAAACTGTTTTGGCAAGGAAGATTTGTGCCTTAGTGCTCGAATTGATCAATTTGGGCAAATTCAAGCATGGTTATCCATCTGCACACCTCGAGGGAGAACAACCAAGGGACAAACACTGATTCATCAGCCTCACAAGTCCATGAATCTATGTTTAGGCATGTCATCCCTAGAATTCAAGATGCTTCAAATATTCAATTTTGTCTCAAAGCATTTAACTGATGCATAGAGGTGGCATTCATCAAGACAATGTTATCCAAGTTCAGTCAAGACTTATCCCTGAACCAAAGAACCTTAGGCCTGTGCTCTAACCTCAAGTCAATGGCTAGAGGAGACTTGAGATTCCATTTGATCACAATTGGCCAAAGGCCTGCTGCAGTTGCCACACACTGTTGCTTACAAAAAAAACTTGACACGCTATAAATAGGCCTCAATTGTGATCAGTTTGAGTACACCAAAGCACCCAAACTGATGCTTTCCTCAAAATCTCCCTTTCACTCCAATTTTGCCTTCTAACTCAAGTCACTATCGGGTTTTGAGTTTGAGAGCAATTCCAACCAAACCAATCACACACACACCTCATAAACATCATGTATGAGTGATCCATAACACAAAATCACATATGGAACATCAAATTCACAAAATCACCAACCAATTGCTCAAGTTTTTGACAGATTTGCAATTGAGGTACCACAACCAGTTCTAGATCATTTCCATATATTCCAAGCATTCAAACACACTCCTTGGCACCTAAGGAAGCTGTCCAGATCATTGGAACCTAGTTGTAACACCTCCATCACCAAACTCGATCACCAGCTGCAAGAGGTAAGCATGAACCCTTCAAACTCTATGTTCCATGCATCATAAATGAATTTGTGAGTTACCATCTTGTTTCTGCATGTATGTAGAGTGATAACCCTCAATCAATTACCATGAATCAATCGTGTATGGAATTTCATTGTGTTCATGCTGAAATTAAGGTTCTTGAGGTTTTCTTCTGATTTCTCACTCAATACTTAATATAAATGCAATTAATCTTTATGGTTGTGATCCTTGTTCAAAAACGAACAAGATTGGTGTTTGAATCGTACAAAACCATTGAGAAATCATGGAGAAAAGTGAGAAAATGCAAATCTGAAAAAACAGAGGACGCGGGCAAGAACCAAGTGTTCTTGGCGCCATAATTCAAATTTTTGAATTTTAGTTATTTTTGTTAATTGATTCAAAAATTAATTTCTCTCTCAATATTTATGTTTTTGAATTGATTCTTTTTCTCAAAATTCACTAAAATGTTTAAAAATTTAATTTACAAAAAAATTTAATTTATATTATTTATTTAATATAGTTAGAATTTTTGTGATTAATTTCTTTTTATTTGTTTTTAAACATTTTTAAATAAAATTCGCACTTTGATCTTTCAAAACCAATTGAATTTCAAACTCTCATGTAATTAAACATGATTTTCCAAATTATTTTTCAAAGTGTACAACTTATTTTTGAATATATTTGGTATTTTATATCATTTTTTCATTTAATTTCCTTTGAAAAATAACATTTTTATTTAAAAATTAGTTTTTTCTCTCGATTTTAAATTTTCAAATACTTTGGGCCTCTAATAGAGTGTAAGACCCAATCTTTGTTGTACATAAACCATTTTTTAGGCCTCAGTCATTGTATAAGTCCCGACGCGATTTTCAAAATAACGGTACGATCGTTGTTTTCATCTGGGTCTACCCTCGTGTTGTAAGTCCCACCTTTCTTTTAAAAATACATTTTGGGCCTCTAATAGAGTGTAAGACCCAATCCCTTTCTTAATCAAAACCATTTTTTGGGTCTCAGTCATTGTATAAGTCCCACTGTGTTTTAGAAAATCCCGGCGCGATCGCCAGTTCAAAACAAAATAACCTGGGCCTACCCTTGTGTTGTAAGTCCTATTTCTTTTCTTTTTCAAACCTTTGGGCCTCTAATAGAGCGTAAGACCCAATCCCTTTGTACAGAAAACCTCTTTGGGCCTCAGTCATTGTATAAGCCCCGGTACAGTTTATAAAACAACGATAAAATTACTGTTTTTCATTTGGGCCTCTCCTTGAGTATAAGCCCCAGCAATCTTTTCAAAAACAACTTCTCTTTTGATTTAGGTTCAAATATGCAGTTGTTATCAAAACTTTCTTTAATTTCTTTGAACAACTAACAATACAACATGGAAGCTTGCTCACCTGTAAGTTTTTATCAGCTTTCATTTACTTGCTTTCATATATATATAACTGTATTGTGGGAAGATGCCCCCTGTAAGTCCTTCTTTCATACCCTTTTAAATACTTGTCATATATCAACTGTATATATACTAGTATATCTATTTAGAGTTTTCCCAGGCAACTAGGTCTAGAACTAGGTAAAGCCAGTTGGTCACTCTTTAATACAGTCAAAACTAGATCCCCATAGGATTTCCAGATACAGTCTTGCCTTATCTTTGGCTTAAACAATATGGAACAAAGAGAAAGGCAGTATTCTCGGTGAACCTTTTCTCAGATTGTCACTATTAGAATTTGTCAAAGAAATTCAGTTTCCCCAGAGAGGATTAATTCCCGGTGAAATTTCTCTTGAATTTCTTCAAACCCTATAACTGTTCACTAAAGAAAAGATTATTCCTGGTGAAACTTTTCTTGAACTCTTCTTAAGTTTGGACCCACAGGCTTCCTAAAAGCATCCCCGCATCCTCTTGGGCTTTGTACAAGGACCCTCCGGCTTCTTAGAAGTTATCATGCCTTCTCTTGGGCTTAATACAAGGACCCTGAAGACCTCTTAAAGGTATAAGACAGAACTTAGTTATCCTTTGCTAGAGCAGTCTTTCTTGAGTCAAAATCTCAGACCAATTTAGGGTTGATTCTCATCCCTTAAAACACCTGCCTTCTCTTGGGCATCGTACAAAGATAAACTCTTCCACACCAGTAGACTTGGACAGTCTAAATCTCCTCTTGAGTCTCAAAGACATTCTCAAGTTCCCTACAAACCTAGGAAAAACCCCGGTCATTCTGGATCAATCTCCAGTATAGTTAAAACCCATGGGTTCTAAAACCCAGTCTCTCTCCTAAAATTCCCCAGCCAGGGTAAGTTTATCATCAGTATAACGTTATCAGAACCTCAAGGTATCTAATACCTCAACTCTGTTGTAACCCTTAGCAAGAGTTGATTCCCCATTTGGACCTATCTCGGGATCTCAATAATCTCCAGCAGAAGATAGCCTCCTCTTAGGCTTTGTATAATGATCTTTTATTTCCTCAGCATAGCCAGCCTCCTCTTGGGATTTATACAATGATTTTCCCCAGCGGAGTTAACCTTTTCAGACTCTCTTGTTGAGTCAATCACTTTCAGACTCTCTTGTTGAGTCAATCACATTTCAGCACTCTCTTGTTGAGTCAACCCTTTTAGCCTCAATCTTGGGCTTTGTACAAGACAGATAAAACCATTCTCTTGTTGAGATAATCTTTTCCAGCCTCCTCTTAGGCTTTATATAATGATTTCCCCTAGCAAAAGTCAGCCTTCTCTTAGGCTTTGTATAACGATCTCTCTAGCTTGTTCAGCCACAATCCTGGGCTTCGTACAGGACAGATAAAAACACTCTTTTGTTGAGTCAAAATCTTTTCAGCCTCAATCTTGGACTTTGTACAAGATACCATATAAATCTCCTAAGCAGGGTCAATTCTCTCTCAGCCTCAATCTTGGGCTTTGTACAAGACAAATAATACTCTCCCGCAGAGTCAAACTCATTTCAGCCTCAATCTTGGGCTTTGTACAAGACACTTAAAATACCCTCAGCTGAGTCAGAAAAGCCTCTTTTAGCCTCAATCTTGGGCTTTGTACAAGACAGATAAAGATTCATTTCCCGCAGGGTCAGTTTCTTTCCAGCCTCAATCTTGGGATTTGTACAAGAGACATACAAACCCTCCTCGACGGAGTCAAAATACCCTTTTAGCCTCAATCTTGGGCTTTGTACAAGACAGACAGAACATTTCCCCAGAAAATTCAAACTTTTAGCCTCCTCTTAGGCTTTGTATAATGATATCCCCAAAAGAGTCAGTCTCTTTTAGCCTTAATCTTGGGCATTGTACAAGACAGATAAACACTCTCTTATTGAATCAGTCTTTTCTAGCCTCCTCTTAGGCTTTGTATAAGGACTTCCCTAGTGGAGTCAATCAACCTCTTAGCTTCAACCTTGGGCTTTGATCAAGGCGCACAAAAATCAACATCCCCTCAGAGGAAATCAAAAGCTCTCTGTAGGAGGACACTTCTCTGTTTATCACTTATCAGAACAGGCACTCAAAACAAACCCTAATCCCTGATAACTGCTATAAGTGGCACACTTGTTGATTTAAATATCCAAGTTGTCGTCCATCTCTTATCCTGGTAAATCCCTCTCTTTCATCTAATTGCTGTAAGTGGCAAGCCTCTGGATCATGAGAAATTCCTAAGGAAAAATGGCATTGCTCTACACGAAGTTAAAGTTTTCGCCTACAAGACAAATCCCCTATAAAGGAAATTATGGCATTGCTGGATTCACATATCCCAGTTAAAGTAATCCTTCTTTATAATCAGTCACCCTACAGTTGTGATAAACAGACGAGATGTCTCCCTTTAGAGGTGACAAGTTCTCTCTCAGTCAAACGTTTTAGCTTCAATCTTGGGCTTTGAACAAGACACAAATACTCCATTTAGCTTCAATCTTGGGCTTTGAACAAGACACCAAAATATCTTTTTCCTCCCTTAGAATAGGAGGAACTACAATTGCTCAGATTTCCCTGTTTCGTTTAAACGGGAATACGTAGGCATAAGATTGTGAAATCTTAGCGAGCATACCAAACAAACACTCTAGGTCCAGTACCCTTATACTAATCAAAAACTCTAGGTTCAGTACCTTCATAACAATCAAAACTTAGTACCTTACCAAAAATATAGAAAAAACCCGAACATCAACAAAAACTCACACTCTCTCTCTCATATTTCCCAAGAAACTTTACCAACCCATTAATGGATAAACACCATCAAGTACAAAGCAGAACCTAAAGCTAGCATCCTGTGGATAACCACATATAGGATGGGTAACTGACAACTCCCCATTGTATAACCTGACCCCGACTCCCCGAATCTCTTTAAGCGTTTGTTCAGTTAAACATTCGCGTGCAAGGTTAGTTTTAGATAGCTTCCCTTTCCCTTCCAGCTTCACGGGATAAATAAGAAATCAGAAAGTAGCACCCCATCCTCTTCATTGAGGAGAAAACCCAAATTCCACGATAAGGTGGTCGCGTCACCGACAAAAATCGCGCGCTACATGGAGATTTCTCACTTTTGTAGTTTTTGGACCTAAATGACATAAGCAATCAATAAAGTTGTAACAAGAAACACAATTTCATTTGTACAAAGACAAAAAGTTCTAATACATTCTAAATTCTAGAACTAGGTAACTATGTACCTTGCCAACAATACATGCTTAAAATACTATCATAGCCATCCAACTTGGAGGAATCTTCTTTGATGAACAACAATCACCAACCTAAAATTCTTTCAAATTAACACCAAAAGATGGAAATATTAAACTTCCACAAGCATACCAACATAAACCGATAAAAAGCATACCAACAATTTAAGAGTTGAACATTCGTTAACTGAAGAATTCAACTCTTAACAACAATAATAATACAAACTAAAATAAAAAATGAAACTACACAAATTTACTAAAAACAAATAATAATAATAATAATAATAATAATAATAATAATAATAATAGTAATAATAATATCATAAAAGTGCTTTGGTGTGAAAACACCAACAAAAGTCACTAGTACCTCAATGGGTACAAGTACATCATAATATCTCAAAATAATCCAACAAGTGAATAAAGTACAGTACTACAAACTGATACAAAAAAATAATAACATAAAACATAAGAAAACTTCACTTTGACGCGTAAAGGAAGTACAAAATCATAACAACAAAATCAGTCCTCCTCGGACTCGGAATCGGACACCTCATTCTCTTACTCCTCTGAACCAGATACAGAACCAGAAACCTCAACACCATCACCATCGCCATCATCCTCCTCCGCATCAGCATCATCAGGACTAGCCGCATCTACCCCCCTCGGAAAACTGGCCTGGCCTCAGGCCAACCATCATGAGCAAGGAATTGCTCCCTTTCATCTTCGAGTGATCCACGGAAGGTTCACGGATTTGCAGCTGCAAAACCTGCATGGAGTCATGTAAGTCCATCATGGTGTGCTGAGAAGTCGCCATCCAATCCCAGTTATACTGTCAAATCTCCTGCTGATAAGGATAGAAACCTTGCGACCCAGAACCATACCCATCGTCATCCCTTGTGCCGGCATCAGCACCGGCACCAGAATTCTCACCCCTCACCCCCTTAGGTTTACAAAACTTATCCACATAACGGTCATCGATGGCAGACGGGATAGTCACTGTAATACCCCAAATTTTGACCACTTAGATTTCCCATCATTGTGAAAATTATCCCCACAATATGGATGTACCTTTATGCTTCATTAGTCTCCCCAAAGATGGGTGAGCATCCACTACAATCAAAATTAGGGTTTCAAGCCCTCTCTGAGTGCTTAGACAAAGGATCAATCAAGAAATGACATGATCTTCAACTTGTCTAATCTCTTAAACATCCACAATGGATCAAAAAGGACTCCCACTTCAAGGATTAAGCACAAGGCTACTCCCTTCTAGGTGGATCAAGTCTCAAGATCGACAGTGTCACCAAATTAGGGTTTTGGTCGACCAGGGCCTCCAGATGAAAAGTTTCATCTGGGCACAAGGCAATGATCCAAAACATAACCTAATATACTTCATGGAACCTCATGAACCCATGCATCAAGTCAATTTTGCCTCAGGGGATGCATTCATCAAAAATCAGGAATTAGGGTTTCTTGACCTAATTCACCCCTAAGTTGACTTTTGGGACAAACCATGAGCCAAGACCTCAAGAGATGATTTAAGGGTCTCTAATATACCATATTGATCCATTTGGAACAATGGATTGATCCAAGAAGTTTGAGCAACAAGTCTCAATTTCATCTGCACCACAATTAGGGTTTTAAGGGAAAAGTCAACTGTAACTTTGACTTTTGACCAGGACATGCTCCCAAACCCTAATACATGATTGAATATACCCTATGACACCCATGGAACATGTCCATCAAGTTTGATTTAGGTCAAGGACATGATTTCCTGAAGAATTGCACAGTTTGGAATTCATCTGATAAAAAGTCAACTGTGCACAAAAGTCAACTTTGACTTTTTGAGATTTTTCACCAAAATGGTTTTTTAACCCTAAAATGATGTTAATGTATGATTTGAATCATCATTCATCAAGAAAAATCAAGAAAAGTGAGATAACTTGTAAAAGGGGTAACCATAAAACTTAGAAATTTTTCTAAGTTAAAAATAAAGTGGCAAAGGTACCAACTTTGGAGGACCATAACTCCTAAACCACAAGGCCATTTTTTCTCATCCAAAGATGGATTTGTAGCCCTCATTATCACCTACAAAAACTTCAACTACAAGTCATTCCAATTCATTAAGGATTTTGAGTTATGGAGTGATCAAAGTGGCTGAAAAGTGAAAATGTCACTTTTTCCAACACTTAGTGAAATTTTCACTAAGTCAGATTCTGCCTCACTTTTTGCCAAATGTAGGGGAATTTTTCACTTGGAATCAAAAGAGATCAAAACCAAACTTGTTCAAACAGTTGTTGTATCATGTAAGAGCTTTCCAAAATGGCCAAGAACATTGCCAAATTCAACCTACACCATGAGATACAACATTGCCAAGTTGCCTTGCTGAAATCTGTCAAGGCAAGGCAGAATTTGCAACTTTGGTCGATTTGCCAAAATCAGCCAAATTCAATTACTCCTATCCACTTGGACACCTCGGAGGATTGAATCTAAAGGGGACAATCATTGAGCCAAGCCTCCAAAGTCCATGGAACAAGAAATAGCATGTTGAACCTAGAATAGCCAAAATAGGGACAAGACTTCAAATTTGGAATGAGGCATTCAATGGAACCATCAAGGTGGCATGGACTGAGCCATTCTCATCTGAAATCAGTCAAGACTTATCCAAGACCAAGGGAACCCAAGCTCTGTGCCCTAACCTCTAGTCAATGGCTAGAGGAGACTTGGATTTTCATTTGCCAACATTGGCCAAACCTACTTACCAGCTGCCATGCACTATTCCTTGCAAAACCAACTTGCTCTACTATAAATAGAGCTCAATTGTGGTCAGTTTGAGTACACCAAAGCCATCTAACAGATGCTTTCCTCAAAATCTCTTCTTTCACTCCAATTTTGCCTTCTAAGGCAAGTCACTATCGGGTTTTGAGTTTGAGAGCAATTCCAATCAAACCAATCACTCACACACCTCACATACATCATATAGAAGTGATCCAAACACTCACATAACATCTGGAACACTGATTTCACAAAATCACCAGCTGGTTGCTCAAGGTTTTAACCAAAGTGCAGCTGAGGTACCACAAAATGATCCAGCCAATTTCAATCAAGTCCAACCATCCAAACACAATCCATAGGGTATAGGGAAGCTGTTCAGATCATCACCACTCATCTATAACACCTCCAAATCAAAAATCACATTGAACTTGCTGTCACGGCTTGAAGGTAAGCACATGCTTGGTCATCTCTCAATCTATGCATATTTCCTCGCACAATAATTTGGCCATATGTTCATAATCATGAATGGAATGTTTTCCCTCAATTAAGTGCATTGTTTGAATCGTGTATCAAAAATCCTAGCCTTCATGCAGAAATTAGGGTTCTTGAGGTCTCTTCGTGATTTCTTGTTGTATGTTTAATTTAAATGAAATTAAAGTACATAGACATGATCGTGAGGTTGAGACGAGCATAATGATATGTGGATTGCATGATATGATTACGTATTCATGGAGATTGGATAGAAAATGCAAATCTGAGAAACCAAGAACACGCGCGTGTTCTTCAGCTTGTTCTTGGCGCCATTTTTAGAAATTCAAATATTTGAATTTTGTGATTTTGTTTAATTGATTCAAAAATTAATTTCTCTCTGAGTTTTAATGATTTTGAGTTGATTCTTTTTTTAATAATTCACAAAAATGTTGAAATATTTTATTTTCCCAAAAAATCCCAAAAAATATTATTTATTTCATATAATTGATATTTTTGTAAAGAATTAATGTTTTAATTGTTTTTGACATTTAAAATATTTTTTCCATCTTGATTTTGCAACTTTTAATGCTTTCTAATTATTTTGTAGGTCAATACTTAATTTTTGAAGCATTAATCCAAGATCACAATTTGTTTTCCATGTGTTAAACAATTTTTGATCACTTTAATTGAATTTTTATTCAATTAAATACATTTTGAAAACAAATTAGGGTTTTGGATTAATTCAACCCTCATAAATCATTTTCAAAACTCTTTGGGCCTCTTGAGAGAGTGTAAGACCCATCCCCCCTTGTACAAAAACTTTTTGGGCCTCACTCATTGTATAAGTCCCTCTGTACAAGTAAACGGCGCGATCGTCGCTCGTTTAAAAATAAAAATCATCTGGGCCTCTCCTTGAGCTATAAGACCCATTCAAAACACTTTGGGCCTCTATTAGAGTGTAAGACCCAATCCCCCTTTTAACCAAAACATTTTGGGCCTCACTTATTGTATAAGTCCCTCTGCGTTAAAAGAAAACCTCGGCGCGATCGCCATTTTTAAACGAAAAATCATTTGGGCCTACCCTCGTGTTATAAGCCCCACTCTTTTTTCTTTAAACCTTTTTGGGCCTCTTGAGAGAGTGTAAGGCCCATCCCTTTGTACAGAAAACCTTTTTGGGCCCCAGTCACTTGTATAAGTCCCGCTGTACAAAGTCAAACATAGCGCTCACTGATAAAACCCTAGGCCTCTCCTTGAGCTGTAAGCCCCAAATCTTTCTTTTTCAAAGCACTTTCTCCTTTGATTTTGAATATACTGTTGTTTTCAATCTTTCTTTGTTGAACAACTAACCAAACAGCATGGAAGCTCTCCAACCGAGTAAGTGGTTATCGCTTTCGTTTACTGCTTTCATATATATATATAACTGTATTGTGGGGCTGCTCACTGTAAGTCTCCTTTCATAAACTCATATCTACTGTGTAATAATAGTATAGATATTTCGAGTTTCCCCGGCTACTACGTCTAGAACTAGGTGACGCCGTTTCATTTATTCGTAGAAATAGACGCCTAGATCCCCAATAGGAGCACCAGATACAGTCTTCTCTTCGGCTGTCCTCCTTAGGAATCGTCAAGAAGCTCTACTCCCCAAGATGAATGTATTCTCCGTGAATGGCATCTTTGAGTTTCTTCCAAATTCTCGAACTTTCCTGACTTGATCTATTCCTTGTGGATAGCTTGCCTTGAATGTCTCGGGGTTTGGGTACCCACTACGGTCATAATCTTGGACCTTAACTAAGGAACCCTCTTTAAAAGCTAAAAGTCGCTGGATAGTAAACCTCACACGTTTACCAGTGGTTTTTATCTTTAAAAGAGTTATCTCTCCTAATGGAAAGGAGATGATAGACCCACGGGCTTCTTAAAAGCATCGGCCTCCTCTTGGGCATCGTACAAGGACCCTACGGCTTCTTAGAAGTATTCACAGCCTCCTCTTAGGCTTCGTATAATGATCTCTTCCTTCGGGAATGATAGCCTCCTCTTGGGCTTCGTACAAGGACCTGTCGGCTTCTTAAAAGTTTCCAGCCTCCTCTTGGGCTTCGTACAAATTGTCCCGACGACCTCCTAGAGGTATAGGAACAGAACCTAGTCATCCTCATAGAACAGTCCTTTCATAGAGTCTACTACTGTTTCTCAAAGCATAGTACAAAAGATAAAACTCTAGACACGGACAGTCTAACTTCCTTGAGTCTCAAAAGACATTCTCAAGTGACCCCTTCGTTAAATAGGAAGGAAACCCGCAGACTCGGACAGTCTCAACACCCTTTGGATTTCCAGTTTCCTCAAAGAGAGGGAAATATCCCTGATCCTCAAATCAAATCCCTGAGTACAGTGTTACTCATATAAGAACTAATTTTCTCTTTTAAAATCAGTATATTGGACCTGTCACTTAACTGAAACAGTTACCATAGCCTCCATCTCGGGCTTTGTACGAGATACAATGACTCTCTTGTTGAGTCAAACCTTTTAGCCTCCATCTCGGGCTTCGTACGAGATACAGAGACTCTCCTGTTGAGTCAAACAAACGATAGCCTCCATCTCGGGCTTCGTACGAGACACAAAGACTCTATAGTCGGGTCAAAAACTTTTAGCCTCTCTCTCGGGCTTTGTACGAGACACAAAATGGTCTCCTCTTAGGCTTTGTATAATGATTTTCCTAGCAGAAATTAGCCTCCTCTTAGGCTTTGTATAATGATTTTCCTAGCGGAAATTAGCCTCCTCTTAGGCTTTGTATAAGAAAACCACTGGTTGATCCAATCAACCTTTTAGCGTCAAAGTTATGCCTCGTTCACAGTACACAAACATCAACAACTCCTTTCCCTTCATCTAATCGCTGTAAGCGGCAAGCCTCTGGATCATCTATATCCACGCCACTGTCCCTCTTTTAGCATGAGAAATTCCTAAGGAAAGATGGCATTGCTCTACACTGAGTTAAAGTCTTCTCCTTCAGGTTAAAACCCTTTCTTCGGAAATTATGGCATTGCTCGGATCCGCGTATCCCAGTTAAAGTAATTCTCCTTCTCCCCTCTTTAGAGATGACAAATTCTCTCTAAAGTCGAGGTCTTTCGCTTCACGTCTTGGGCTTTGAACAAGACACAAATAGACCTTTCAGCTTTACATCTTGGGCTTTGAACAAGATACAAACTACCTTTCGCTTCACGTCTTGGGCTTTGAACAAGACACCAAAAACACCAATTTCCTCCCATAGAATAGGAGGAACTACGAACGCTCTGATTTCCCTGTTTCGGTAAACGGGAATACGTAGGCATAAGATCGAAAGAAAAGATCTTAGCGAGCGCAATCAACCAAAAAACCCAAATCCCATATCTCCATCAATCAAAAGCAGTATTTCAAAAGCATCAGTCCTAACATCCTAATCCTTGTTCCCCGCCAGAAACCTTCTGCCCAGGTAAAAAAGAAAGAAAACAGTATTGGCGAAAATACAAATAACCAGTACAAAGGCCCCCCCCCCCCACATTGATAGCATCCGTAACCTAACAGACCACTGTTTAAACTCAGTGTGCAAAGCAGGGTTAATTGGAGACATCTATTTCCCTTCCTTATTCAGCTCACAATAGGATAAAAAATGAATCGACCTGTAGTTCAAGCTCAACCGCAGAGAGCGACCAGCGCTTAAGAACCGCGTCCAAAATCGCTCGCTATAGAAAAGTGGCGCCCACCGTGGGGCCAATCCTTTCAATCTTAAAATCTAGGGTGAAAACTTTGGATAAATCTTTTTCATGGCGGTGGCCACCACAGAAAAGTGGCGCCCACCGTGGGGCGTTTCAAAGTTAGATATAGGCACGGTCTTCCTTTTCACCTCTTGTGTGAAAAACTACAGAGTGGTAACTCAGCCGAGGAGCCATTTTTGTCAGGAACTTAGGATTCTTAGCTTTATAAGTCTAGGATGATTAGGACAAATATATATACTGCTTTTCCTAATTGCTATACGTGTTTATTTTTTCTGCTACTGGGAATGCGTGTGATGCCGCATGTGGTGAGAATGAGTATACACTTAAGATAAGTGATGGCGACGGGGTCGACCATCAACCTCAGTGGAGGCTGACCAACGCAACCCATTCACTCTTCTAGCCAATGGGCCGGTTGTTAAGTCTGAGAAGCTGAGGAGCCAAACCCTTTCGTAGTGCGGAAACTATCAGAAATAGTTGTTACGCGATACTACCCTCATTTGAGGCTGGTGATCTATTCTTGGTGAATGACACTTACTCTAAGATTGCTCTACAACTCGCTGGTGATCCGCTTGTTGTCTTGCTTTCCTGGGAGGAGCTGATGATAATGAGTACAGGTACAAAAATCACCCTAGTATAAACCTTTGGGGATGGGTAGAGCCTTGACTTCATGACAACGACCCTCTGACCCCATGTTTTTTCTATGTTTTTGTGTGCTGCATTCATGCATTCATTTAATAAAACATTAAAACATTCAAAAAACTTTCTCTTCTAGTCTCTCTGTTTTTCAAATTAAACTAAGATTGTGATTGCAAATATCAGAGAAGAGGATTACGCTAATGGATTTCGGTAGAAGGAGAACTCACCAGTATACCTTCAAGGTTCCAAAGCTAGCGGATTTGAGAAGGTTAGCAAGGATGATTGTTAACCCAGAGGCTTTCAGAGCCAAGCACGGTGGTTTGCTACCACTGTTAAGAGTCTATGTGATTAAGGGGATCATGGACGCGCTCATTCAATTCTACGATCCAGTTTATCACTGTTTCACATTCCCGGATTACCAGTTATCACCAACGCTGGAGGAGTATTCTCATCTGACTGATTTACATATCACTGATCGAGCTCCATTTTCTGGACTGGAAGAAATTCCAAAGAATCAGACTATTGCAATAGCAATTCATTTAGACGAGTCTGAGGTCAGGACTCACATGACCACTAAGGGTGGCATCCAAGGTTTGCCAGCCCAGTTCTTGACAAAAAAGGCTCTATACTTCGCTAGTATAGGGAACGGGACTGCTTTTGAAAGCATCTTTGTCTTGCTCACCTACGGGTTATTTTTGTTTCCCAACATCAATAACTTCGTCGATATCAACGCTATTAACGTTTTTCTCATTGGAAACCCTGTACCGACTTTGCTTGCAGATGCGTATCATTCTGTACACTTGGGAAATTTGTACAGTGGAGGAGAGATCACATGTTGTGTACCTTTGCTTTATAAATGGTTTATCTCTCACTTGCCCAAGTCTGCTGCTTTTTGGGATTGCAAGAGTGTCTTACGTTGGTCGCAGAAGATCATGTCTCTTACCAACTCTGATATAGATTGGTGTAATAGGATTTATGAGGGAATTAGAATCATTGACCATTGTGGAAACTTCCCCAGCGTACCCCTCATAGGAACTAAAGGAGGAATCAACTATCATCCGATATTGGTTCTTCGTCAATTTGGATACCCGATGAGACACATCCCATTGGGTGTTCATCTGGAAGGTCTTTTCTTCAAAGAAGGAGAAAGTGACAGAGCACTAAAGATGGAAATAGTGCAAGCTTGGAAACATGTTCATAAGAAAGGGCGAGAGTCTCTGGGAAAACCGGACTGTGTCTCGGTGGAGCCTTATCTCCACTGGGTACAAACCAGAGCTCTCAAGCTAAAAATGCCTTATCCTCATTACGGAATTCTTCCGCCGAGGGAATCTGTCACGTACTTCATGACGGAAACTGAAAGGCTTCAGGTTACTCTCAACAAAGTTCAAAAGGAAAGAAGATCTTGGAAGAACAAGTACCGCACCCTCGACGTAGAGTGTATCCAAATACAGCAACTACTAAAAGAGAAAGATGCTCTGATTAAAATTTTGGAGCAGCATGCTGTAGAGAATCAAGATGACCAAAGGAATTTGCTCGCTCCTTTCACCTGGCAAAGGAATGACAACCCAACAACGGCCCAAGCGCCCCGGTCAAAGAAGAGGACTCGGGACCCATTAGTTTAGGGTTCTGTTTCTGCACTTTGTAATCTACTGTATTTCCATTTCTGTAATCCTTTGGAATTCAATAAAAAGGGGTTTCCCCACTATTTGATATTTGCAATCTAATTGTCGAAGTTTATTTTGATTAAACAAAAAAAACAACAATTAATATAATCATTGCATTCATCATTCTCACATCGCGTATTCTCCTTACCTATGAATCTCACGTTTGTGTCTCGATTCTAGAGTCAAACTGTCTCATTCGTACAATACTCGGGCCAATCGTCAGAAAAAGATGGATGATCTTGAGGAAGAAAATAGAGAGTTGAAAGAAGAGATCGACGCTCTGAGAAAGGATATGAGAAAGCTTCGTAACGACATGCAAGCCATGGCAGAAGCTCAGCTACAAAGAACTGTGATCTCAGAGATCACCTCAATGCCCATCATAGAAAAGTATGATCCTAGGTATCAGATGCCGAAAGATCGTCCTTGGGGCATGCCTGTTAACTATATCCCGGAAGGATATGTTCCGCCGATCACTGAAGATCAGGGAATCGCAACAGAAGCCGCTGGGCCTGAAGGTTACAAACTTCGGGAAAGCGAAGATGCCAGGGGCATACTCAAGACTCCTGAAGGTTACAAACTTCGGGAGGCACCAAGACTTACTGCCGTAGTCACGGTACCACCCCCTGTGGTGCACACTGTCCCGGAAGGACAGATTCCACAGACACCTTCTGGTAAGAAGGAAACTATGTTTGACAGAATGGATGAATTCCAGGAGCAGTTCTTGGAAATGCAGAAAGAGCTGCAAGCCATTCGCGGTCAGGATCTATTTGGAAAGGACGTCGCAGACCTCTGCTTGGTCCCAAATGTGAAAGTCCCGCACAAGTTCCAAGTGCCCGACTTTGAAAAATACAAGGGTAACTCTTGCCCTCAGAGCCATCAGGTGATGTACGCTCGGCGGATGTCAGCTCAGACGGAGAATCAGGACCTGCTGATTCACTACTTTCAGGATAGTTTAACCGGTGCCGCACTCAAATTGTACATGGGTTTAAACCGTACTACGATCAGTACATTCAGAGATCTTGGTACTGCCTTCGTCCAACAATACAAGTATAATTTGGACATGGCACCCGACAGAGATCAACTCAGATCAATGTCACAAAAGGACAAGGAAACCTTTAAGGAGTATGCTCAAAGGTGGCGTGAAATTGCCGCTCAAATTTTTCCACCTCTTGAGGAAAAAGAGATGACAAAAATCTTCTTAAAGACCTTAAGCTCATTTTACTATGACCGAATGATTGCCAGTGCACCCAGTGATTTCACCGAAATGGTCGGCATGGGTGTACGTCTTGAGGAAGCCGTCCGAGAAGGACGTTTGGTAAAAGACACTGGATCAACGAGCGGTACTAAAAAATACGGTAGTGCTCTCTCTAAGAAAAAAGAGCAAGATATTGGGAATATCTCTCTCGGAAAGTAAAGGCGACGTTATCAGCCAGTAGCAGCTGTTACTCCTGCTATCGGCCCCGCGCCTGTTCCTATGTATCAACCTCAGGTTGCGCAGAGCCAACCTGACCAACAAAGGACACAACAACCTCTTCAGCAGGCTCGTCCTCCATATAACAACAACCGTACAACACGGCCACCAGGATTTGATCTTATACCCGTAACGTACACAGAGTTGTTTCCGTTACTGCTGGCTAAGGGGCACATCCAGACTAAGTCTCCCCTTTCAGTTCCGGAAAATCCGCCTTTTTGGTTTAAAGCAGATCAAACATGCCCTTATCATCAAGGAGGTTCAGGGCATAACATTGAGACTTGTCTCAATTTCAAATCCGACGTGCAAAAGCTTGTTAGGAGCGGGCTCTTATCTTTCAAAGATACGAATCCTAATGTTCTTACGAACCCGCTGCCTCAACTAGGCATGGCAAAAAAACCCAGACCCGTCGGGGCCCGCCCGGACCCGCCCCGAAATTAGCGGAGAAAATCCAGTTTAACTGGGTGCGGGTGCGGGTGCGGGTAAAACCCGATTTTTTATTACGGGTGCGGGGGCGGGGGATGCTACTACCCGCCCCGCACCCGGCCCCGCCCCCGCCCCGGTCTACCTTAATTTACTTTTATATCTTATTTTAATTATTTTATTATATATTTATTAAAGTTATTTTAATTTTTAAAAATAGTTTTACTAGAAAAACATGTTTATTAATTATTTTACTCTTTAAAAACATGTTTATTATTAAAATAATTAATTATTTAATTAAATTATTAATTTTTATTATTATGAAAAATATTTATTTAAAAAAAAATAGTTTTGCGGGTGGGGGCGGGGGCGGGGGCGGGGAACCCGTTCCCCATTGGGGCGGGTCTGGGTGGTAGTTTTTTACCCCCGACTGAGTGCGGGTGCGGGGGCGGGTCTGTTTCAGGGTGGCGGGTGCGGGTGCGGGGCTGCTCAAACCCGCCCCCAACCCGCCCCGTTGCCATGTCTAGCCTCAACATGAGAAAGCTGCAGTCAATCTGATTGAGAAAGAGACTAACAATGTCTATCAAATTCATGATGTACTCTTGTTAAAGACCAATCTGGTCAAGATGCATTGTAGACAGAGTGGATATAGCCATGTGCCACCTCATAATTATCACCAGTGTGATATCTGCTCTAAAGACAACCAGGGATGTTCTGTAGTGCAAGCAGCTCTACAGGAACAAATGGATCTTGGATGGATCCAAGAGCACCGAGTTCGTGGAGTTAACATGGTTTACACGAATTCCAACGTCATTCAAAACCACGACATCCGTGCGATGAATGACAACTTGGTGGCAATGCACTCAAGGCAAAGCCAGTATCATAATCTGCCGTGGCACGATTACAGTTCCTGTCTGATTTGCTCGGTAAACAAACAGGGATGCTCTTTCATACAAGAGGCCCTCCAGCGTCAGATGGATCTTGGATGGATCCAAGACTACCATGATAGGAACTCCTATCAAATCAACATGGTTCAGATCTTTGACATTCGCGTGATGAATACCAACCTGGTAGAGTTACATGCTGAGCAGGTCCGACTCGGATTCTTAATATCACATGATTATCAAAACTGTAAAGCAGGTTGCGAAAACGATCGAGGTTGTACCCTTGTCCAGGAGGCACTTCAGCACTTGTTAAATCACTGGTGGATGCCAATCTATATGGACGAAGATACTCAGCAGATTAGTATCAATCATAGGAATCCTACTCGTCGTCAAAGTCAGGATGTCCGATCAGTGGAAGTTAACCTAGTGAGGTTACATTGTATTCAAAGTGGGCGTGGCCAGGTGCCACCACACAACTATGACGGTTGTAGCGTCTGTTCGGGAAGTAACCAAGGGTGTTACTTTGTGAGAGCAGCTCTTCAGGGTCAGATCGATCATGGAGAAATTCATCCATATCCAGGTTTAGGACCCATCATTTGGTCGCCGAACTACCTTGCCGAGCAAGTTGAGAATGTTGTCACGATCTCTGGTCATCACAGGACCAGGGATGTTTTTGCCATCATCCCTCTACTTGACGAATCTAGAGTTCCCAACCGGGAACGGATCAAGGTTACTTATGATGGTCAGAAAAATCAGAAGGTTCCCATAGTCATCTATCTACCGGGGCCACTACCGTATGAATCAGCTAAGGCAATCCCTTACAAATATGGTGCAACAATAATCGAGAATGGAAAGGAAATTCCATTACCCTCCGTCGTGAATATTGCAGACATCAGTCGTGTAACACGGAGCGGTCGAATCTTCAACCGAGGGGTTGGAGAATCCAACAAAGAAAAGGAACTTCAGGCAGAAATTCCTGATCCACCAGTCGGTCAATCCAGTAATCCCGACTTTTCAAAAGACAAAGATGAGATGTTAAAGCTCATCCAAAGGAGTGAATATAACATTGTCGATCAACTGTTACAGACTCCTTCAAAGATCTCAGTATTATCACTGTTACTCAGTTCAGAAGCACACAGAGAGGCTCTACAGAAAGTCTTGGAGCAAGCCTTTGTGGAACAGGATGTAACAATCAGACAATTCGATAGCATTGTCTCTAACATCACTTCCTGCAATAATTTGGGATTCAGTGATGAGGAATTACCTGAAGAGGGTCGCCGTCATAACATGGCACTCAATATCACAGTTAACTACCAGGGCGATGCTTTAGCCAACGTACTGGTAGACACAGGGTCAGCCCTGAATGTTATGCCGAAGTCCACCTTGATGCAATTATCATTCAAGGGCCCTCCGATGAGAGTCAGCGAGGTCGTCGTCAAAGCATTCGACGGGTCCAGAAAAACAGTTATCGGCGAAGTTGATCTTCCCATAACTATTGGTCCTCACACTTTTCAAATCACTTTCCAGGTCATGGACATCCGGGCAACATACAGTTGTTTATTAGGAAGACCTTGGATACATCAGGCTGGAGCGGTTACTTCAACCCTCCACCAAAAGCTAAAGTTCGTCAAGAACGATCAACTTGTCACGGTTTGTGGGGAACAAGCCTTGCTTGTGAGCAACTTATCATCATTTACTTGTGTGGAACCCGAGGAGGTTATTGGAACTCAGTTCCAAGCACTATCGGTGAGCAAGGACAATCAGTTCAAAGAAGGAACTTCAATTTCTTCATACAAAGATGCTATCAAAGCGGTCGAGAGTACCGATACGACGGGATGGGGATGGCTTGTCATTCCTATTGACAATAAAACAAAGAAGGGTCTTGGTTTTTCTGCGACCTGTACCCAGACAGCCGCCAACGATGAAAGTCTTCATCCCCTTCAAAACTTCTTCCACAGTGGAGGTTTTCTTCACCCAGTGTCTCAGACAGTTCATGCTATCAATGAGGAAGATCCCTCTGACGCAGATGAAGAGTGGAAGTCCTATCTTAATGAGGACGGTTATATGTCTCAGGAAGAGGTGCCTATGCCTTTTTGCTTTCCTACAGAAAGTCCAAGATTTATACCAAGATCAGATGTCGAAATGATCTACGGGGATTGTGATCCGGAAGGATGCCGTGCTCCGCCAAATTCATTAGAGGAGGACACTCCGATGAAAGATAATTTTGACTACAATTACTATGGCCCGATGGATGGCCTGCCAATGTGGCAGCCTTACCCAGGAAACTTGGGGCAAGAAAGTCAGCCGAGTAATGAAACTCAGCTGAGCATCATTGAACAGAATACCTGTGTCCCCACCATGTCATGGGATCAACACTCAGGTCATTCAGAAACTACTCAACATGAAGATGAATTTGCAACATTTGCAGGACTAGAATTCATCAACTATGCTTTTCCCGAGGTCAACGTCATCGAGAGGGATGACTCCTCCAGTTCCACAAAAGTGTGGGACACCTTGGGACAACCGAGTGGAAAATTCGACTTTATGGTTAAGCACACCGCTCCCGAAAGCTCTCGTATCAGGCTCGAAGATATCCAGCCAACTGGATGGGGAGATACAGCTGAGAGCACAAATTCTATGCAAAATACAACAGAGGAATCCTCCTACGACAATTCTGCTTGGGAGACAGATTCCAATGATCCTACTCCACCAGAAATCAGCGTCATTTCTGAAGACAAATCAAAGAAGGTGCCAGACTTTGTGATTCACCGAGGAGTTCGCCGCCAATGGGTTACCGTCGAGGTTCCGAAGGTCGTTCGTCAGTCAAAGTAATTGCCATCTTTAACCTTTCACCCTGCCCAGG
Organism: Lathyrus tuberosus; assembly: GCA_022829125.1. Classification (NCBI taxonomy): domain Eukaryota; kingdom Viridiplantae; phylum Streptophyta; class Magnoliopsida; order Fabales; family Fabaceae; genus Lathyrus; species Lathyrus tuberosus. The sequence goes on along the minus strand of JALAZF010000243.1, from coordinate 5,511,414 downwards.
TGAAACGGATATTTTGATAGGGCTCGTTTTCTGTAAATTTCCCTCTTCGCTTTGCCCAAAGCGACAGAGTTTTGTTTTATAGGGCTGTAGTTTCAAGATTCAACTTGTTCATTAATAAAATAACGTCGTTCTGTAATTTCCGCATTAATTGTTGTTTTCTCTTTTTGCTTTTTCAGAAAATGGTAATCCTAAAAAACATTCAATAATAAAAACAAGCAGTAAAATCAAAACACTGCACACATTTGCATTTTCTCTATCTCTTCTAAACACGAATCATCACGTCATGCAGATTACTTGTTTTATACCCCGTTGAAACATACGATCCGATGCCTTCTTCCAACTTTGAGTTCCCGTTATTCGAGGCTGAAGAAGAAAATGACGACCAAATTCCAGAAGAGATCTCCCGACTACTCAGACAAGTGGAAAGGTCCATCGAACCTCACAAAGAGCCATTGGAAACGGTAAACTTGGGTTCAGAAAAAGAGAGAAAAGAAATCAGGATCGGAGCACTGCTCAGTCCAACTGCCAGAGAGGGTTTGATAAAGCTTCTCAAAGAATTTCCAGATGTATTCGCTTGGTCCTATCAGGATATGCCAGGCTTGGATACCAGCATCGTGGAACATCACTTACCATTGAGATCAGAATGTCCGCCAGTAAAGCAAAGGTTGAGACGCACTCACCTGGACATGGCCATCAAAATCAAGGAGGAGGTACAGAAACAGATCGACGCGGGTTTCCTCGCTACATCTGAATATCCTCAATGGTTAGCCAACATCGTACCCGTTCCCAAAAAGGACGGAAGGGTCAGAATGTGTGTTGATTACAGAGATCTGAACAAGGCAAGTCCAAAGGACGACTTTCCTTTACCACACATTGACATGCTAGTTGACAGCACAGCAAAGTTCAAAGTATTCTCCTTTATGGATGGATTCTCGGGCTATAACCAGATCAAAATGGCGCCGAAAGACATGGAGAAAACTTCGTTCATTACCCCATGGGGTACCTTTTGTTACAAGGTAATGTCGTTCGGTTTGAAGAATGCCGGGGCAACCTATCAAAGGGCCATGACTACTCTGTTTCATGACATGATACACAAAGAAATCGAGGTATATGTCGATGATTTGATTGCAAAATCAAGAACAGAGGATGAGCACGTTGAACATCTGTCAAAATTGTTCGAACGTCTAAGAAAATTCAAGCTCCGCTTGAATCCCAACAAGTGCACCTTCGGTGTCCGTTCGGGGAAATTACTAGGGTTCATCGTCAGCCAGAAAGGAATTGAAGTTGATCCTGACAAGGTCAAGGCCATTCAAGAAATGCCTTCTCCGAAAACTGAAAAACAAGTCAGAGGATTCCTGGGACGTTTGAACTACATCTCCAGATTCATATTCCTTATGACCGCGACGTGTGCGCCGATTTTCAAATTACTCAAAAAGAACCAGGATTGCGTTTGGTCAGAAGATTGCCAAACCACCTTCGACAGTATCAAGGAATATCTGTTGAATCCTCCGATTCTATCACCTCCAGTGGAAGGAAGACCACTGATCATTTACCTCACAGTCCTAGAGGACTCAATGGGATGTGTACTTGGCCAACAAGACGAAACTAAAAGGAAAGAGTCTGCCATTTACTATCTAAGCAAGAAATTCACTGACTGCGAGACTCGGTACACGATGCTTGAGAAAACTTGTTGCGCTTTGGCTTGGGCGGCCAAACGTCTTCGCCAGTACATGATTCGTCATACTACTTGGTTGGTCTCCGAAATGGATCCAATCAAGTACGTTTTCGAAAAACCTGCTCTCACGGGAAGGATTGCCCGTTGGCAGATGTTACTATCAGAATATGACATAGAGTACCATGCTCAGAAAGCCGTTAAATGAAGTATTTTAGCCGATCATTTGGCTCATCAACCGATTGACGATCAAGAATCAATCGGGTTTGACTTCCCAGACGAAGATGTCATGTATCTAAAGATGAAAGATTGCGATGAACCGCTACCCAGTGAAGGGCCAGAACCAGGTTCCCAGTGGGGACTTATCTTTGACGGAGCAGTCAATCATTATGGAAACGGAATTCGAGCAATCATTGTTACCCCTCAGGGTTCCCACATTCCTTTCACTGCCAGACTTACGTTCAAATGTACGAACAATGAGGCCGAATACGAAGCATGTATCATGGGTCTCGAAGAAGCGATTGATTTAAGGATCAAAAACTTGAACGTATACGGCGACTCAGCCTTGGTCATCAATCAGATAAAAGGAGATTGGGACACGTACCAATCAGGATTGATTCCTTACAAAGACTATACAAGAAGGTTGTTACCCTTCTTCAACAGAGTCGACTTTCATCACATCCCTCGTGATGAGAATCACATGGCTAATGCATTAGCCACTCTCTCTTCCATGATTAGTGTAGGTCGATGGAATGACATACCTAAGATCGACATAATGCGCCTTGAACGGCCCGCTTACATCTTCGCGATTGAAGCAGTCATAGACGACAGACCTTGGTATCACGATATCAAATGCTTCCTTCAGAAACAAGAGTACCCATCTGGGGCACTCAGAAAAGACAGGAAACCCCTCAGAAGATTGGCTGGAAACTTCTTCCTGAGCGGTGACACTCTTTATAAGAGAAATTTTGACATGGTCTTGCTCCGATGCGTCGACAGACCAGAAGCAAACATGCTCATGAAAGAAATTCATGAAGGATCCTTTGGCACTCATGCCAACAGACGCACAATGGCGAGAAAAATTCTCAGGGCCGGGTATTATTGGTTGACCATGGAATCCGACTGCTACAAGCACATGAGGAAGTGTCACAAGTGTCAGATATACTCCGACAAAATTCATGTACCGCCATCACATCTCAAAGTTCTTTCTTCCCCGTGGTCATTTTCCATATGGGGAATCGATATGATTGGTATGATTGAGCCCAAGGCTTCAAACGAACATCGGTTCATCCTGGTAGCCATTGACTATTTCACCAAGTGGGTCGAAGCAGCGTCATTCGCCAATGTAACCCGACAAGTGGTGGTCCGATTTATCAAAAACAATATCATCTGCCGTTATGGTGTTCCAAGCGAGATCATTACTGATAATGGATCTAACTTGAACAATAAGATGATGAAAGAGTTGTGTGCTGAGTTCAAAATCGAACACCATAACTCATCTCCCTACCGACCCAAGATGAACGGAGCGGTAGAAGCGGCTAACAAGAACATCAAGAAGATTGTTCAAAAGATGGTTGTAACCTATAAAGATTGGCATGAAATGCTACCCTTTGCTCTTCATGGTTATCGCACATCTGTACGCACTTCAACAGGGGCAACCCCTTTCTCTCTAGTATATGGCATGGAGGCAGTGCTCCCCATAGAAGTAGAGATCCCATCAATCCGGGTATTGATGGAAGCTAAGCTTACGGAAGCTGAATGGTGTCAAAGTCGACACGACGAACTGAATCTGATCGAGGAAAAACGAATCACGGCACTATGCCACGGTCAGTTGTATCAGCAGAGAATGAAGAGGGCGTTTGACAAAAAGGTCCGACCTCGTGTCTTCAGGAAAGGAGACCTTGTGCTCAAGAAGATACAATCATTTCTCACTGATTCTCGGGGCAAATGGACCCCAAATTATGATGGCCCCTATGTGGTCACGAAAGCTTTCTCAGGCGGCGCCTTGAGACTTGCAACCATGGACGGAGAGGAATTTGCCTACCCCACGAATGTTGATGTAGTCAAGAAATACTTTGCCTAAAACTAAAAAAAAACGTCTCGGTGGATTGAAAACCCGAAAGGGCGGTCCAGGCAAAAGTTAGAGACATGAAAAGAATCATCCCGATGGATTGGAAATCTCATAGTACAATTCAGGCAAAAGTTAGGGATAATGGCAAGTAACTATGTTCAACAGAGGCAAGTCCCTTAGCAGTAGTTGCATCATCATCCGTCAGGAAAACTCCAGTCAAGGTCATCTTCGACAGAAGCTCAGGATGTCCCGAATTCAAAGTTGGTAGAAGGATAGTGGTCGTTATGTTTCAACGTAGCCCTTTTCCCTGTAAATTACCATTTTCTAACTTTGTATATACTCTTTGGAATCACGCGTTTGGCTGATCTCCATCTTATCAATAAAATTTGAGCCCTTGTGCTTTTGTTTGTAATTCTTTACTTGTTTTAGCTTTACAGAACGACGTTGTTTAAACTTAATCAGCGATTCTTGAAATAAAACAAAAATAAATTTACTTGTTAAACTTTTTCTGCTTTTAAATTAAAGATGGCATTTCTTTTGACTGTTGAACATCAGAAGAACATCTCGCTTCTCCCGAAATAAGCGGACTTCAAAGTGCAGAATCAAAGTACTCCTTCTAAGCCAGTATGCCTGAACGAAGGATCAACTGTGTCAGAGACCTTGTTTCGTCTGACACCCTCGGCCGAGTTCTCATCTCCTAAGCCCGATCAACATAGCTCCCAACGGGACTATTTCTCCTAAGCAAGGTGGAATTGCTATTTTGAACCAACGGTACTTCTTCGCCCCGCGATGGCCGAGTATCCAATTGTGTTCATCCATTAGTCTGTATGTCGCGTCTGTTTTGTTAGCATATATATACGTACTTCATGCATTTTTTATTTGCATTTACATTTCATATTGCATCGTTATCACTCTAGTCAGTCTTGTCCCCTAGTGATAAACAGTTTTCTCAATCGAGTTTATCAGTTCTTTCCTCGTCAGGAAGTGTTACGTCTGTACAATCTCGCCACCAGTGTATCTTTAGATCAGAGTCACCACGTGGCCAATTTGATAATTTAAACCTCTGAAAGATCAGAGAACCTTCAACAGATGTCACTCTTCGCCATTAAAGATGATATCCTTGCTTTCCCGGATTAAGGAAAATCCACAGAGAAAGCCTCGTGATCAGAGATTCGGCAGCACGCCAGTTTTGCTCCGAAAAACCACTGATGAGAAGGTCATTGGCACCTCAAAATTGGACCCCATCATATGGCGTTTCTCCGGGAAGATCCCGAGAAAAGTATGATGAAAGATCCCAAATGAAAACGGTCTCTCAAGAGACTCGTTTTCCCCAGTAGAAACAAATGGCGTCTCCAACGGAGAAGTTTGCACAACTCTACAACTCAGACGAATGGGGTCCCCAGCAAGTCTGACAACAAAACATTTTCTACTCAAATGGCATCTCCCCAGGAAAATTCGGCGAGAAGTTTGAAGGAAAACCGCTACACATAGCGTCCCTTGTCAATAAAGTTTATTGACAAAAGAAACTGAGACCAGTTCCTTGGTAGGAAACCAGGATCGAGGGGAAGTTTAAATCAGAAACTAAGACCAGTTCCTTGGTAGGAAACCAGGATCGAGGGGAAGTTTAAATCAGAAACTCAGACCAGTTCCTTGGTAGGAAACCAGGATCGAGGGGAAGTTTAAAAAAGAAACTAAGACCAGTTCCTTGGTAGGAAACCAGGATCGAGGGGAAGTTTATTTCAAAAGAAACTAAGACCAGTTCCTTGGTAGGAAACCAGGATCGAGGGGAAGTTGACAAAAGAAACTAAGACCAGTTCCTTGGTAGGAAACCAGGATCGAGGGGAAGTTTATTTCAAAAGAGACTGAGACCAGTTCTTGGTAGGAAACCAGGATCGAGGGGAAGTTTACCTTTTCTAAGCATCATTGCTTAGCTAAAGAAGATGAATGCGTAAGCTACCATTCATAACCACCATCAAAATTTCGGGTATTCCGATATTTAATCCTCTTGCACCCCGAATGCCCGAATCCCTTCGTCATTCACACCTTCGGGTCCAAGAAGATTAAATAGGGGCATCTGTAATACCCCAAATTTTGACCACTTAGATTTCCCATTATTGTGAAAATCATCATCACAATATGGATGTACCTTTATGCTTCATTAGTCTCCCCAAAGATGGGTGAGCATCCACTACAATCAAAATTAGGGTTTCAAGCCCTCTCTGAGTGCTTAGACAAAGGATCAATCAAGAAATGACATGATCTTCAACTTGTCTAATCTCTTAAACATCCACAATGGATCAAAAAGGACTCCCACTTCAAGGATTAAGCACAAGGCTGCTCCCTTCTAGGTGGATCAAGTCTCAAGATCGACAGTGTCACCAAATTAGGGTTTTGGTCGACCAGGGCCTCCAGATGAAAAGTTTCATCTGGGAATAAGGCAATGATCCAAAACATAACCTAATATACTTCATGGAACCTCATGAACCCATGCATCAAGTCAATTTTGCCTCAGGGGATGCATTCATCAAAAATCAGGAATTAGGGTTTCTTGACCTAATTCACCCCTAAGTTGACTTTTGGGACAAACCATGAGCCAAGACCTCAAGAGATGATTTGAGGGTCTCTAATATACCATATTGATCCATTTGGAACAATGGATTGATCCAAGAAGTTTGAGCAACAAGTCTCAATTTCATCTGCACCACAATTAGGGTTTTAAGGGAAAAGTCAACTGTAACTTTGACTTTTGACCAGGACATGCTCCCAAACCCTAATACATGATTGAATATACCCTATGACACCCATGGAACATGTCCATCAAGTTTGATTTAGGTCAAGGACATGATTTCCTGAAGAATTGCACAGTTTGGAATTCATCTGATAAAAAGTCAACTGTGCACAAAAGTCAACTTTGACTTTTTGAGATTTTTCACCAAAATGGTTTTTTAACCCTAAAATGATGTTAATGTATGATTTGAATCATCATTCATCAATAAAAATCAAGAAAAGTGAGATAACTTGTAAAAGGGGTAACCATAAAACTTAGAAATTTTTCTAAGTTAAAAACAAAGTGGCAAAGGTACCAACTTTGGAGGACCATAACTCCTAAACCACAAGGCCATTTTTCCTCATCCAAAGATGGATTTGTAGCCCTCATTATCACCTACAAAACTCCAACTACAAGTCATTCCAATTCATTAAGGATTTTGAGTTATGGAGTGATCAAAGTGGCTGAAAAATGAAAATGTCACTTTTTCCAACACTTAGTGAAATTTTCACTAAGTCAGATTCTGCCTCACTTTTTGCCAAATGTAGGGGGATTTTTCACTTGGAATCAAAAGAGATCAAAACCAAACTTGTTCAAACAGTTGTTGTATCATGTAAGAGCTTTCCAAAATGGCCAAGAACATTGCCAAATTCAACCTACACCATGAGATACAACATTGCCAAGTTGCCTTGCTGAAATCTGTCAAGGCAAGGCAGAATTTGCAACTTTGGTCGATTTGCCAAAATCAGCCAAATTCAATTGCTCCTATCCACTTGGACACCTCAGAGGATTGAATCTAAAGGGGACAATCACTAAGCCAAGCCTCCAAAGTCCATGGAACAAGAAATAGCATGTTGAACCTAGAATGGCCAAAATAGGGACAAGACTTCAAATTTGGAATGAGGCATTCAATGGAACCATCAAGGTGGCATAGACTGAGCCATTCTCATCTGAAATCAGTAAATACTTATCCAAGACCAAGGGAACCAAAGCTCTGTGCTCTAACCTCTAGTCAATGGCTTGAGGAGACTTGGATTTTCATTTGCCAACATTGGCCAAACCTACTTACCAGCTGCCATGCACTATTCCTTGCAAAACAAACTTGCTCTACTATAAATAGAGTTCAATTGTGGTCAGTTTGAGTACACCAAAGCCATCTAACAGATGCTTTCCTCAAAATCTCTTCTTTCACTCCAATTTTGCCTTCTAAGGCAAGTCACTATCGTGAGGTTGAGACGAGCATAATGATATGTGGATTGCATGATATGATTACGTATTCATGGAGATTGGATAGAAAATGCAAATCTGAGAAACCTAGAACACGCGCGTGTTCTTCAGCTTGTTCTTGGCGCCATTTTTAGAAATTCAAATATTTGAATTTTGTGATTTTGTTTAATTGATTCAAAAATTAATTTCTCTCTGAGTTTTAATGATTTTGAGTTGATTCTTTTTTTAATAATTCACAAAAATGTTGAAATATTTTATTTTCCCAAAAAATCCCAAAATATATTATTTATTTCATATAATTGATATTTTTGTAAAGAATTAATGTTTTAATTGTTTTTTACATTTAAAATATTTTTTCCATCTTGATTTTGCAACTTTTAATGCTTTCTAATTATTTTGTAGGTCAATACTTAATTTTTGAAGCATTAATCCAAGATCACAATTTGTTTTCCATGTGTTAAACAATTTTTGATCACTTTAATTGAATTTTTATTCAATTAAATACATTTTGAAAACAAATTAGGGTTTTGGATTAATTCAACCCTCATAAATCATTTTCAAAATTCTTTGGGCCTCTTGAGAGAGTGTAAGACCCATCCCCCCTTGTACAAAAACTTTTTGGGCCTCACTCATTGTATAAGTCCCTCTGTACAAGTAAACGGCGCGATCGTCGCCCGTTTAAAAATAAAAATCATCTGGGCCTCTCCTTGAGCTATAAGACCCATTCAAAACACTTTGGACCTCTATTAGAGTGTAAGACCCAATCCCCCTTTTAACCAAAACATTTTGGGCCTCACTTATTGTATAAGTCCCTCTGCGTTAAAAGAAAACCTCGGCGCGATCGCCATTTTTAAACGAAAAATCATTTGGGCCTACCCTCGTGTTATAAGCCCCACTCTTTTTTCTTTAAACCTTTTTGGGCCTCTTGAGAGAGTGTAAGACCCATCCCTTTGTACAGAAAACCTTTTTGGGCCCCAGTCACTTGTATAAGTCCCGCTGTACAAAGTCAAACAGTGCGCTCACTGATAAAACCCTGGGCCTCTCCTTGAGCTGTAAGCCCCAAATCTTTCTTTTTCAAAGCACTTTCTCCTTTGAATTTGAATATACTGTTGTTTTCAATCTTTCTTTGTTGAACAACTAACCAAACAGCATGGAAGCTCTCCAACCGAGTAAGTGGTTATCGCTTTCGTTTACTGCTTTCATATATATATAACTGTATTGTGGGGCTGCTCATTGTAAGTCTCCTTTCATAAACTCATATCTACTGGGTAATAATAGTATAGATATTTTGAGTTTCCCCAGCTACTACGTCTAGAACTAGGTGACGCCGTTTCATTTATTCGTAGAAATAGACGCCTAGATCCCCAATAGGAGCACCAGATACAGTCTTCTCTTCGGCTGTCCTCCTTAGGAATCGTCAAGAAGCTCTACTCCCCAAGATGAATGTATTCTTCGTGAATGGCATCTTTGAGTTTCTTCCAAATTCTCGAAATTTCCTGACTTGATCTATTCCTTGTGGATAGCTTGCCTTGAATGTCTCGGGGTTTGGGTACCCACTACGGTCATAATCTTGGACCTTAACTAAGGAACCCTCTTTAAAAGCTAAAAGTCGTTGGATAGTAAACCTCGCACGTTTACCAGTGGTTTTTATCTTTAAAAGAGTTATCTCTCCTAATGGAAAGGAGATGATAGACCCACGGGCTTCTTAAAAGCATCGGCCTCCTCTTGGGCATCGTACAAGGACCCTACGGCTTCTTAGAAGTATTCACAGCCTCCTCTTAGGCTTCGTATAATGATATCTTCCTTCGGGAATGATAGCCTCCTCTTGGGCTTCGTACAAGGACCCGTCGGCTTCTTAAAAGTTTCCAGCCTCCTCTTGGGCTTCGTACAAATTGTCCCGACGACCTCCTAGAGGTATAGGAACAGAACCTAGTCATCCTCATAGAACAATCCTTTCATAGAGTCTACTACTGTTTCTCAAAGCATAGTACAAAAGATAAAACTCTAGACACGGACAGTCTAACTTCCTTGAGTCTCAAAAGACATTCTCAAGTGACCCCTTCGTTAAATAGGAAGGAAACCCGCGGACTCGGACAGTCTCAACACCCTTTGGATTTCCAGTTTCCTCAAAGAGAGGGAAATATCCCTGATCCTCAAATCAAATCCCTGAGTACAGTGTTACTCATATAAGAACTGATTTTCTCTTTTAAAATCAGTATATTGGACCTGTCACTTAACTGAAACAGTTACCATAGCCTCCATCTCGGGCTTTGTACGAGATACAATGACTCTCTTGTTGAGTCAAACCTTTTAGCCTCCATCTTGGGCTTCGTACGAGATACAGAGACTCTCCTGTTGAGTCAAAACTTTTAGCCTCCATCTCGGGCTTCGTACGAGATACAAAAACACTCTCTTGTTGAGTATAAAAGATTCTCCTGTTGAGTCAAACAAACGATAGCCTCCATCTCGGGCTTCGTACGAGACACAAAGACTCTATAGTCGGGTCAAAAACTTTTAGCCTCTCTCTCGGGCTTTGTACAAGACACAAAATGGCCTCCTCTTAGGCTTTGTATAATGATTTTCCTAGCGGAAATTAGCCTCCTCTTAGGCTTTGTATAATGATTTTCCTAGCGGAAATTAGCCTCCTCTTAGGCTTTGTATAAGAAAACCACTGGTTGATCCAATCAACCTTTTAGCTTCAAAGTTATGCCTCGTTCACAGTACACAAACATCAACAACTCCTTTCCCTTCATCTAATCGCTGTAAGCAGCAAGCCTCTGGATCATCTATATCCACACCACTGTCCCTCTTTTAGCATGAGAAATTCCTAAGGAAATATGGCATTGCTCTACACTGAGTTAAAGTCTTCTCCTTCAGGTTAAAACCCTTTCTTCGGAAATTATGGCATTGCTCGGATCCGCGTATCCCAGTTAAAGTAATTCTCCTTCTCCCCTCTTTAGAGATGACAAATTCTCTCTAAAGTCGAGGTCTTTCGCTTCACGTCTTGGGCTTTGAACAAGACACAAATAGACCTTTCAGCTTCACATCTTGGGCTTTGAACAAGATACAAACTACCTTTCGCTTCACGTCTTAGGCTTTGAACAAGACACCAAAAACACCAATTTCCTCCCATAGAATAGGAGGAACTACGAACGCTCTGATTTCCCTGTTTCGGTAAACGGGAATACGTAGGCATAAGATCGAAAGAAAAGATCTTAGCGAGCGCAATCAACCAAAAAACCCAAATCCCATATCTCCATCAATCAAAAGCAGTATTTCAAAAGCATCAGTCCTAACATCCTAATCCTTGTTCCCCGCCAGAAACCTTCTGCCCAGGTAAAAAAGAAAGAAAACAGTATTGGCGAAAATACAAATAACCAGTACAAAGGCCCCCCTCCACATTGATAGCATCCGTAACCTAACAGACCGCTGTTTAAACTCAGTATGCAAAGCAGGGTTAATTGGAGACATCTATTTCCCTTCCTTATTCAGCTCACAATAGGATAAAAAATGAATCGACCTGTAGTTCAAGCTCAACCGCAGAGAGCGGCCAGCGCTTAAGAACCGCGTCCAAAATTGCTCGCTACAGTCACCTGACGGCGCGTGGGGATATCAACCCCAGCATGCGCACACAGTGTCATAACGAGACAAGGAAAAGCAAGAGGTGTATTCTTCCAAGAAGCAGAACCAAGACCACTCTCAACAATAGCCCTTATCTCATCTGCTATAATCCTAGCTACATCAATCTAAACATTGGTCATTATGCTGTGGACAAGATGGGCAAGGGGAATAGGAATGGTCGATGTATGTGACTTTGGCTTAATGTTGGTTACAACCAAAAGCAGGATCAATTATGCAAAAGGTTACATATCTTCCTGACGATATCTTATGGCAACCCCAGATGGGTTGAGCTCTACAGTTTTGCCTTCTCGTAAAAGGTCTCTAATCATTGCCGCTATGTCTCTGTGGAGGTGCAAGGTTCTATGGAAGTCATCAATCTGACTTGCTCTCAAAGGTAAAGGATTTTCAAGAACGGTATTAATGGTTCCTCTATCAAACCGCACCACTTTTCCCCCAACGAAAGTTGTCCACCCAAATTGGTCCCCATCATCAGGAAGGGCATTATCATAGAACTCGTAAACCATTTCAACATTGTAACTATCCACAGGAGTTATCAGCCTCCCCCACTTTTTCTCTTTAAGGAGGAGAGCTACGGATCGGTATCTCCCTTGCGGATTCAGGTTAAATCTCTTTTCGGGTAAAATGGATCGCCTTTCCAAAGTGAGGTATCTTGCGGCCTATTTTGCCCCTCTAAAGCGATCATTGTCAAACTGAATCGGTACTTGTCGTGAAGTGTTGGCCTTTCTCTTCTTTGCTGGATTGGTCTTAGGAGCCATCTGCACAAATCAACAGATAAAACAACAACCAGCAGCGAAACAGTTCATTAGAAATGGGAGCAAAACAAAATCACAAACTGAGATAACATAAAAAAAATCCAAATTCTGATCTATTCGCAGCTAATTTCGCAAAGCGAAGGCTGGCGAACATTCGCCCCGGATTCGCAATGCGAGGTTCTGGCGAATGCTCGCCCAGGTTCTCAGAGCGAACGGGACAGCGACCCTGCGATATTTTTCAAAAATTAACAGCATCCAACACTTACCACATCGGAGTTCTTTTCACAATATCACCTTTATTCTAAAGTTTGCATGAAATTCAACATGCAACAGCAAACAAACCTTAAAACAGGGGTGAAAACCTAGAATAAAAAATGTCTCTAATGTTTAATCCAACAACCCTAACCACATTGTCTAATCAGAAATTAACAGAGAGAAAAAGAGATTCAAACCTGAACTTGTTGGTAAATGGAAAAACTTGGTGAAAAATTAGAGGAACAGAGCACGTGAGCGATTGGTCTTGTGAGTGTGTTTGTGAAATAGGCAAGAGTGAAAATGTCCAAGGGAGTAGGGTTTCCCTTCAAAAGTTCAGAAAAATGGATGGGTCATGGGCCCAAAAGTCTGGCCTACCCATAAAAATCCCTTTTTTAGTGAGGTGGCAGTAGAAAAATATATGTATGTCTCGCTACGTTCGCAATGCGAACAGGCCAGCGAATACTCGCCCCAAGTTCGCAAAGCGAACGTGCCAACGAACATGACAGGTTTTTGAAAAAAATTTCTGCCTCTGCGGCCACACTACACTAATTCTGAAACAATTTAAATCATCAAAACAACAAATAAAATAAAAATTACTTACAATGTTGGGGTGCCTCCCAACAAGCGATTGTTTAACGTCGGATAAGCTCGACGGTCCAATATGATTTCAAAGATCATCAAGAAACACACTGCAATTCTCTCGGTCGACTTCTCCTCCAAGATATAATTTCAACCGTTGGCTATTTACTGTCCAACTTTCTTTCTTTTTCAAGTCCTCAATGACTATTGCACCATAGTGCTTGACATCCTTGACAAAAAACGGTCCAGACCATTTGGACTTTAATTTTCTCGGAAACAGTTTCAGACGGGAATTAAATAAAAGTACCATCTGACCAACCCGGAATTCCTTTTGAGAAACCTTTTTGTCATGATATCCTTTCACTTTTTCCTTATAGATCTTACTTGAGTGGTATGCCTTATTGCGCATTTCTTCCAATTCATGCAACTGAACTTTCCTTCTTTCACTGGCCAAAATCGGATCAAAATTTAACATTTTCAAAGCCCAAAGATCCTTATGCTCCAATCCAATGGGTAAATGGCATGTCTTGCCATAAACCATTTGAAAAGGAGTTAGACCGATTGGAGCTTTGTAAGCGGTGCGATACGCCCACAATGCCTCGTCTAACTTTTGTGACCAATCTTTCCGCGAGCTCGACGCGGTTTTCTCTAAAATTCTTTTGACCTCTATATTAGACACTTCTGCCTGACCATTTGTCTGAGGGTGGTATGGAGTTGCAACTTTGTGCTTTACACTGTAATGCTCTAAGACCTTTTCGAGCGGTGCATTGCAAAAATGTGAACCTCCGTCACTAATTAACACGCGAGGGGTGCCAAAACGGGAGAATATGTTTTTATTTAAAAAATTTATCACCGTCTTGCCATCGGTCCTCGGTGACGCAATTGCTTCCACCCACTTGGAAACATAGTCAACTGCAACTAAGATATACTCGTTTGAAAAAGATGGTGGGAATGGTCCGACAAAATCAATACCCCAACAATCGAACACCTCGACTTCCAAAATTGTTTGCAAGGGCATTTCATTTCTTTTTCCAATCCCGCCACTTCTTTGGCATGTGTCACAACTTTTTGCATGAAGGTTGGCATCTTTAAACAATGTTGGCCAATAAAAGCCCGATTAGAGGACTTTAGTTGCCGTTCTTAAACCATTGTAATGCCCTCCATAAGGCGAGTTGTGACAATGCCAAAGGATACTTTTGGCTTCATCAAGAGTGACACACCTCCTTAACAAATTGTCACCTCCTAACTTAAACAAGTATGGCTCATCTCAAACATAGAAATTAGCATCCGAGAGGAATTTCCGTCTTTGATTCCAAGTTAGGTCCTCCGGTATAAATCTGGTTGCCTTGTGGTTAGCAAAATCTGCGAACCACGGCCTAACTTGTACTCGTAAAAGTTTTTCATCCGGAAATTCTTCCCGGACCTCATTTTCATGGTGAGTTACCTCTACATTGACCAACCTGGATAAATGATCTGCTACCAAGTTTTCTGACCCTTTCTTGTCACGGGTTTCCAAATCAAACTCTTGTAACAAAAGGATCCACCGGATTAACCTTTGTTTTGAATCCGGCTTAGTAAGCAGATATTTAATTGTCGAGTGGTCAGTGTAGACTACCACCTTTGAACCAATCAGATAAGACCAAAATTTCTCCAATACATACACTATCGCAAGCAACTCTTTTTAGGTTGTTGCATAGTTTACTTGAGCTTCATTCGCTTGCGTAGTGTATAGCATAAAAAAATTTTGTTCTCCGTTGACCCAATACCGCACCTACCGCATAATCGCTCGCGTCACACATGAGTTAAAAATCCATTTTCCAATTGGGCGCGATGATTATGGGTGTGGTAGTCAAACTTTGTTTTAAATAATTAAAAGCGACCATGCAAGACTCATCAAAATCAAAGGACTTATCTTTGTTGAACAAATTGCTCAAAGGCTTTGCTATCTTTGTGAAATCCTTGATGAACCTCCGATAAAATCCCACATGTCCGAGGAAGCTCCTTATACCTTTTACATTCAACGGAGGTGGCAATTTCTCAATAACATCCACCTTGGCTTGATCGACTTCAAGGCCCTTCGAAGAAACTTTGTGGTCGAGCATAATTCCTGCAGTCACCATGAAGTTACATTTTTCCCAATTGAGTACCAAGTTGGTTTCCACACACCGTTCCAAAACCGCTTCCAAGTTTTTCAACAAATCTCAAACGATTGCCCAAAAACCGAGAAGTCATCCATAAAAACCTCAATTGTCTTTTCGATCAAATCTGAGAATATTACTTGCATACACCTTTGAAAAGTCGTCGGCATTACACAACCCAAACGGCATCCTCCTATACGCAAAGATTCCAAAAGGGCATGTAAAAGCAGTTTTTTCATGGTCCTCCGGGTTCACAATAATTTGATTGTAACCCGAATAACCATCCAAAAAATAGTAGAATTATTGACCGGAAAGCCTCTCAAGCATTTGATCCATGAAAGGAAGATGGAAATGATCTTTCATCGTAGCTTTGTTTAGCCTACAGTAATCAATACACATTCTCCACCCGCTCACGGTTCTTGTTGGGATTAACTCATTTTTCTCATTTCGGATAACCGTCAATCTGCCTTTTTTCGGCACCACTTGTACCGAACTAACCCATGGGCTATCAGAAATGGGCTAAATCATTCCGGCATCTAACATTTTTACCACTTCCTTCCTAACCACCTCTTTCATGGTAGGATTTAAGCGGCGCTGCGGTTGAGCGACCGGCTTGAAATCTTCTTCCATTAAAATCTTGTGCATGCAATAAGCTGGACTTATTCCTTTTAGATTGGAAATAACCTAACCTATAGCTAGTTGATTCTTTTTCAAAACTTGAATCAAACGGTCATCCTCTTTGTCGGTCAAGATGTTGCTAATGATAACCGGTTTATTACAACTGTCATCAAGGAACACATATTTTAAATTAGAAGGCAACACCTTCAATTCAAGTTGAGACTTCTCATCACTCACCTCTTTCTTTAACTCTTCCGTTTCACATTCTCATGGTTGTAACTCCTTCAAAGATTCAAGTTCCTTCAAACACTCTTCAAGTGCCCTTTCTTCTTCATCGGAAAATATTTCAAATGAGTCATCAAGAGCTCTTTCGAAGGGAGATACTATATGAACTGGCTTTGAAACTTCCACTATGGCTTCTTCCGTTGCATCAATACGGAAACTATCATATTTATCTTGAGAATGCTTCATTACTTCAAAGAGATTAAAACCCACTTCTTCATTTTGAACTCTTACTTTCATAAGACCGTCATCAACATCAATCATCATTCGGGCGGTCTTCATAAAAGGGCATCCAAGAATTAATGGAGCAACCTCGTCTTCCTCCATATTAATAACAACAAAGTCAACCGAAAAGAAAAACTTATCAACTTAACTAAGACATCTTGAGCCATTCCATGAGGATGAGTTGTGGATTTGTCGGCCAATTGTAACGTCATCTGAATTGCTTTCATTTCAATGTTCCTAAGCCTCTTCACAATAGACAATGGAATTAGATTAATGCTTGAACCCAAATCAATTAAGCCTTTGCCAACATAGACATCACCAATTGTTACCGGCAAAGTAACACGCCCTGGATCAACTTCTTTCTTTGGTAGAGTTCTTTGGATTATAGCACTACAACTTGCATCAAGGATAATTGTTTCCAGCTCCGAATATCTTCGCTTATTTGTAATAATATCTTTCATGAACTTAGCATATTTCGGCATTTGTTCAAGCGCTTCGGAAAACGGAATGTTGATTTGCAATTATTTGAATATGTCCATGAAATGAGCGTAATGCCATTCATTGTCTTCCTTTATGGGCACATGAGGGTAAGGTAAGTTTTGGATCGGAATTGGATTCACTATCTCCTTCCCCTTTTTCACTCTTCTTTTCTTTTCTTCTATCTTTTCTTTTTCAAGGTTTTCTTTTTCAACTAACTTCTCATTCTTATTTTCAACTTCTTCCTTATCATTATTTTCAACTACAACATCATCAACTTCTTCTTCCTCCACAACCTTCTCAATTATTACATCATCATTTTTCTCATTTTTTTCTCCTTCTCCCAACTCTCTCCCACTTCTAGTAACAATAGCTTTACAATGCTCCTTTGGGTTGTTTTGAGTATTGGCGGAGAAAGAAGGCCCCGCTTGTTGCTCGGCCATTTGTTTTGTAAGTTACCCAACTTGACTCTCGAGATTTTTTATCGATGCTTCATTTGTCTTTTGATTAGCCATAGACATTTGAATAAATTGTTTAAGAGTTTCTTCAAGCTTGGAACTCCTTCCTTGAGTTTGATAAGGATTTTGTCAAGTTTGTTGATATCCTTGTTGATTTTGATAATTTCCTCTTAGTTGTTGGTTTTGATACCCTTGTTGATAAGGTTGTTGTTGCCTTTGATAACCTTGTTGTTGATTTTGATTATTTATGTAATTAGCTTCTTCTTCGACCGGAGGATAATAGCTGGTTAGGTGGTGACCTTTACAAATCTCACAACCCGCTATTTGCACATTTTTGTTTGGCAACTCATGCATATCTTTAATCTGTTGAGGTAGCTTCGACATTTGTTGCGTGAGCAACTCAACTTGTTGAGATAGCAACTTGTTCTGAGCAAGGATTCCATCATTTGTTCCCAACTCTAGCACTCCTGACTTCCTTTGAGATTGGCCACGGTTATGATTCCCTTGATGGTCGTTTAAGGTCATCCTGTCAATGATAGAAATAGCCTCCTCGACGCTTTTAGCCATTAAAGATCCACCCGCGGTGGCATCCAACAATGTTTTATGAACCAATTGAATACCATTTATGAAAATATGAACTTGTGTAAGCTTATAAAAACCGTGCCCTTTGTATTTTCTAAGCATGAACTTGAATCTCTCCCAAGCTTCATTGAGAGACTCATTTCCACCTTGAGTGAAAACTGCAATTGCCGTTTTAGCCTCCATGAAACGAGTGTAAGGAAAAAATCATTCCAAAAACTTTTCCTCTAGCATGTTCCAGTCCGTCATGATAGTCGTAGATTGGTCAAGGTACCATTCCTTAGCCTTCCCAATGAGGGAATGCGGGAATAGTCTCTTAAACAAAGACTCTTCTTCAGCTTCGGGTGCATCAGTCGTGCCCGCAATCTCATAGAACTTGGTCAAGTGAGTAAAGGGATCCTCGTGATCCATACCAGTGAATGGATTCTGATATAGAAGAGAGAGAGAATACTCGTTTTCATTTCCGAATGCCGACCATTATGAGCATTACGTGCAAACTGCGCAGTATGTCTCGGACTATTAGTACAAGGAACTGAAGTAGGTGGTGGTGGTGGTGGAGCATCCATGGTTGGCGGTAACTGTGGTATTGGTGTCGAAGTTGAACTTTCATCTCGTTGTCGTCTTTCCTTAGCAAGTTGCCTCCTGCGCCTTGTTCTGCTATTTAACTTACGCGCAGTTCTTTCAATTTCAGGATCAAAAAGAAGTTGGTCTGCGGGTAACTTCCCTCGCATAAAACGGAGTCTGCACACTTAGCCAAACAAGTTAACAAGCACAAGAAAAAGTTAAACAAATTTAAAACTCAATAACTATTGCAATGCTCGCAATATAACAATAATCCCCGGCAACGACGCCATTTTGGTGAAAAGTATTTCAGGGGTGTTTTATCGTATCCACAGGGATTGAATGTATATTGCCATCGTTCGATAGTCAAAAGCGTTTCAAACTTTTAAGTAACAAAGAGTTTGGTTTTTCGTATCAGACCGTTTGCATAAAATTTAGTAATAAACGGTAAAGAAATTGGTTTTAGGTTTTGGTAATAACATGCCAAGATTAGTGTCCGATAATCCGTTTTATACGTACTTACTCGATAAAGTGTGTGAACTCGTTAACAATAAATATAACCACATATTCTCTCAACAAGTTTCTCTCGAACACTTGTGAGATTTATCATATTGATCCTTTGATGATCTCTCACTCAAACTACCAATATGATAACTTTCAAGTTCAATATTTATGAACATCAACTTTCAAAACTATCTCTAGCCTTATGATTATTGATGGATTGAAACTTAGGTAAAGTTTTAATACATATCTCTCGATCATGAACTAAAACAAAATATAAACCATGTAAACAAAGTTTTTCTTCTATATTTATCATCAACAAAGTTCACAAACTTACAATCAAGATCAATACATACAAAATGATGGATTACCTACCACTAATCTTGACACAAGATGTGTTTAGCTACACATATTCATGGTAGCTTGCTTCACAAGTTTCGTGAGGAGATGAAAAAGCATTTGCGTCGAAGAATCGAGATCGGATGCAAATCCAGCTTCTCTATGTGAAAAATCTCTCTTAGATGAAGAAAACTCAGAAAAATATGTTTTAGTGTGAAAAGGTGAAGTTATGATCCCAATAAAGTACAAAAATCTATTTATAGTACACTTGGAATCTGACGCATTCGCACTGC
The DNA here is from genome assembly GCA_022829125.1 of Lathyrus tuberosus. Lineage (NCBI taxonomy): Eukaryota > Viridiplantae > Streptophyta > Magnoliopsida > Fabales > Fabaceae > Lathyrus > Lathyrus tuberosus. The sequence continues at coordinate 5,491,978 of JALAZF010000243.1, read as the reverse complement.
GAATGATCTGTTCGCCTAGCGAATGAAGAAAGTGGCACCTGAAGTGCCTTCTGATAAGCTAAACCACCCTTATTTGTCTGCATAAGTTCTCAATGCAAACTTTCATTCGCAAAGCGAACCATTCGCCAAAAAGTTCGCAAAGCAAACTTAGGGCCCTTTTCTTACTATCTCAGCCAAGGGTTCTTCGTCGGGTCCTTCGCAAAGCGAGTGAAGCAGTGAACATTTGCTGGGAGTTTGCAAAGCGAACTTTAGTCCCTTTTCCTACTGTCCAATCCTGGGACCATTTGCTAGAGACTTCGCTGTTGTTCGCAAAGCGAACGTTCGCTGGCAAGTTCGCAGAGCGAACTTGCTGATGTTTTCCTCTGTTCTTTGGCAGCTTGCATCAATTCTTTGTGTCTTGTTTCCTTGATCAATTAGTGTCTTTTTCTGCACAATAGCACACATATTACGAGCACCAAAGGTATCTATACAATGGTTGAAGAACAACAATAATTCACTACTAAAATCCAAAATTAAACATAGAAAAGCTTGAAAAATGTCAAATATCAATTACAAATATATAGCATGTTTGACATCTAACAGACACTTGCTTTTGGTTTGCGCGGTGAGGCATCACCATGGCATGAAGGGAGGAAGTTACTAGCTAAGCATTGTAAAGGCGTCGAGCTTACGACGTAAAACAAGCATGTTTTTCATTCTAGCTTAGGTAGTGTGGTGAACGTTCATTAAACAAGTTGTACTCGAATTTTTCGTAAATTCTCAAATCTTCACTTTACAACTTGTTTAATCCATTTTCACCCGGTCTTTTAGTTTGTTTATATTAATAGTTTTTGTGTTTGTCTAAGAGCTTTTTTGAGTAGATTGAGGAAATTTAAGGTGATGTTCCAAGTTTGATCATTTCAACTTGCGGATGTATGGTAATGATATTGTTAAGTTTTGTACACGTCCAAGGTATGTGTTTATCGCTTTCTAAACTTTAGCATATTCATGATACTTATCCATTTTACAAACTTTCATGCCATTCATTCTTTTGTATACTTGTTCTTGTTGTGAATCACTTTAGTTCCCAACCTTTTTGTGAGGTAGCTTTCTATTGTTCATATATTCGCGGAGTACCAACATTCTTGTTCTAACTGGATTTTATTATGCTTAATCTATTGTTTGTGTTGATTATGTGAAAGCGTGAAAAGGATCAAGGCATTTTGTTTCATTTTGAGCACAACTACCTAGCCAAATAGTCATTCACCTTGTGAACGTGTGATCATTCGTAACCCCTTTGTGCCTTTCTATCATTATCCATATTGTTTGAACTTAATGCTTGTCTATGAGTATTAAATTCACTTTTTGTATGGATTTTGATTGATTGTTTTTTCTTGAACCCTCAACTTTGTGTTGTTGTATGAATTTTTACCTTGCCTTAGAAAGTAAGGAGTATTCACATGATGATGTGGTTGAATTCAAGTTGGGGAGAGAATGATTGCTTACTCATTGGTTGATTTCTATGAGGTTGAAAAAGAAAAGAAAAAAAAAAGAGGAAAATATGAAAAAGAAAAGAAAAGAAAAGAAAAATGTGAAAAAGAAAGAAAAATGTGAAAAAGAAAGAAAAAAAATCCATGAGAAAGGAAACAAAAAGAGTTCAAATAATTGTGCTAAATAAGTATTGTGGGTTGTGTAACACTTAGGATTTTGGAAGAAGTTGATTGGAATTTTGTGTTTGAGTCTTTGTGAGTTGATCACTCCCTTAGGTTTAGGCAAGTTTTTATTTCAATTACCTTTAGAAATTGCACCTTGTTTGTTTGCCCGACCACATTAAAACCTTGAAAAACCCTTGTGATTCTTGCCTTTGTATGTTCAATGTGAATTTTTGGATGATTGCATAATTTAGTCTTTTGTTTGTAAGATTGTTGTGTGAGTGAAAAGTACCTCATTTTGTGTTTTTCATCTACCAATGATTGTTTTTGCTAGGTGTGATTCACGTTTGAACTTGTGTTGTTTTAGGATGTTTGGCATGATTTTTGTATTTTGCATTTGTTTCGTGACTATGTTATCGTCGTAGTTTAGTGGTAAGTATTTACTTTATGTGTACCGTTTTTCATTTGAACCATTCATTTGTTTCCGTTTTTCAAAACCCGTTGATTCGTGATTCTTTGAATGCCACTCTGTTTCTTTGAGTCGCTTGATTCTTGTTTGGGGACAAACAAGTTTAAGTTGGGGAGATTTTGATAAGTGCAAATTGTAACTATTTTTGAATATAAGTTTTGTTGCACTTATCGATACTTTTTGTTAATATCGTACGAATAAACTATGTTTTGTTTGTAAATACGTTTAGTTTACGTTATAGAGTATATTTTACGTATCATGTAAATATCATTGAGTTTAATTGATTTTCTATCTTTTTGAAGGTATTCAAGCAATGATATTTTGCCATTGTTGTATAGAGCATTGAATAAGCTTTCCAGCGCTTCCGACCGTGCGTCAATCCGAGTTACGGTTCAGAAGTTGTGGTTAAAACAAAATCTGGTGTGAAAAAGGGACCAAAGTTCGCATTGCGAACTTCCCAGCGAATGTCCCAGAATTATGGCAGTAGAAAAAGGGACCAAAGTTAGCATTGCAAACTTTTAGGTGAATATTCGCTTTGCAAATAAAATTTCGTATTGCGAACTTCTGCAGAAAAGCAGAGTCGGTTTGACTATTCTGAGGCACTTAAGTGCCAATTTTTGGAGTTCGCTTTGCGAATAAAAGTTCGCACTGCGAACTTGACAGATTTTGACATACTATATAAGTCATTTCATTCATTTTTTAGGTTATGGTTTTGGGGTTTTTTTCTCCCAACTCCATCAAACACATTCTTGAGTAGATTTAGCTTAGAAACAACACATGGAGTGTATATCTTGACGATCCGGAGTCGAATCCACTTCAATCGGAGTTGACAAACCGTGAGATTTGTGTTCTTCTTCCTTCCTCTCTATGTATTCTTCATTTGTTGGTGTTTTGTATGTAAGTTTATCTTGATTGTATGTATATTTATGGATCTTTGTATAAAATCTCTTTTACAACTTTTAATCGATGTCATCTTTGATTTAATCTTTATCTTAATGGGTTTGATTCGCTATAGACATATACTTTTCGAACTCGACCTAAGATGTATGTCTATTGGTTGTGGGAAGCGGTCTAATATTCACATGTGTGTCGGATCTTAATGCTCCGTGTTGTTGAGTTGCATGGGACATCACCTCCGAGAGAATGCGGTTGATCTTTCAACGTTTGCGTTAGACATAACCTCTTGTTGTGAGCGATACGTGGGGATTTTGACGAGTGATTTAGGTTGCGTGCATTTGATCCATAAATTTTTTAGTGCTTGATGGGTAGAAAGAAATACAACTCCTGACGAGTTTTCTCGTGTCTTAAGAATGTATTTATTTTCATGTTTTATGTTTTTTTTTTCCTTTTGCACTTTTATCCCAAACCATTTAAACCCAAGCTTAGAGACGTAGAGATTGTCGAACGACATTCTTTCCCTCGGACCGATCTCTATGGACACGACATAAATCCCGGAGGGAATTCTTCCGAAAATAATATTTTTGCTTGCCGCTTTATTGCTCCAACAGGGGTATATACACTAAGTGTGCTCGCCAAGACGTCGCATCTCGTGCCTACGTATCTTGTCTAAAAGAATCAGAACATTTGTAGTTCCCCTCAATAAGGGTAAACAAGGTAAAAAGAAAAGGTTGCTCGCCAAGGATTGACCTTGTGCCTACGGATAAGAACAAAGTTTGTTGGTTGGTTTCAGGAGAAGAGACAAGTTGTCATCTAAAGTAGAACACTCGACTGAACCACCACAAACATGTGGGAGATGGATTTTTGCTTCACATCAAGAGAAGGGTTCTGACTCGGATATCGGATCGACGAGTATGCCACATACCTCTCTCAAGTGGAAAAGAATCGACATCTTTCTCAACTGTGTCATGGGGTAGGAGAGTTACATCTCAACTAGGAATGACTCATGTCTAATCTCTCTTGGGAGATGGGAGACTAACTGTAAGTTGTCTAAGTTAACATCCTAAGGGAAACTATACTAAGGGAAGCTATCCTAAGGGAATCTGTCTAAAGTCAAGAATCTGAGTATGTACATCATCCTATAGGGAATCAACCTAAAGGGGAAACATGGATAAAGCACATTGGTAAATGATACAAAATGAATAAAATGCAATGTATGATTGTATAGTCACAAGTCCTTCCTCTGGACATAAACAGACAATCAAGTAAATAGTGTACAATGTGCAAACAACAAAGTTAAAAGCATGAACAAAAAAACAATGTATGTACACTGTCATACCCCAAATTTTTACCACCAAGATTCCCCATCATTATGTAAATCATCACCACAATATGGATGTATCATCATTCCTCATCAGTCTCCCCAAAGATGGGTGAGCATTTACCACAAATAAGAATTAGGGTTTCAAGCCCTCTCTGAGCACTTAGACAAAGGATCAATCAAGTAATTACATGATCTTCAACTTTTCTAACTTCTCAAACACCTATAAAGGATCAAGAGGACTCCCACATCAAGAACCAAGCACAAGGTTGCTACATTCCAAGTGGATTAAGCCTCATGATCGCCAGTGTCACCAAATTAGGGTTTTGGTCGACCAAGGCCTCCAGGTGGAAATTTTCCTCTGGGCATGAGCCAATGCTTCAAATCATAACCTAAGATACTCCATGGGACCTCATGGACCCAATCATCAAGTCAATTTAACCTCGGGGGATGCATTTATCAAAAATCAGGAATTAGGGTTTCTTGACCTAATTCACCCCTAAGTTGACTTTTGGGACAAAACATGAGCCAAGACCTCAAGACATAATTTGGGGGTCTCCAATACACCATATTGATCCATTTGCAAGAATGGATTGATCCAAGAAGCTTGATTCACAAGTTTCAGTTTCATCTGAACCACAATTAGGGTTTTGAAGAAAAAGTCAATTGTATCTTTGACTTTTGACCAAGACATGCTTCCAAACCTTGATACATGATTCAATACACCCTATACCACCTATGGAATCCATCTATTAAGTTTGATATAGGTCAAGTACTTGATTTCATAGGGGATCGCGCAGTTTAGATTTCATCTGCTGAAAAAGTCAACTATACAAAAAGTCAAAGTTTGACTTTTTAATTTTTTGGTCAAACAAGGTTCCTTAACCCTAAAATGATGTTAATGTGTGATTGGAATCATCATTCATCAAGAAAAACCAAAGAAAGTGAGATAACTTGTAAAAGGGGTAACCATAAAAAACTTAGAATTTTTCTAAGTTATGAAAAAAATGACTAGGGTACCAACTTCCAAGGATCATAACTTGAGATCCAAGCAACCATTTTGGATGGTTCAAAGATGGATTTGTAGCTCTCATGGTATACTTTAAAAGTGTCAACTACATCTCATTCCAATTATACATGGATTTTTAGTTATGGAGTGATCAAAATGGCTGAAAACATGAAAATCACATTTTTCCAACACTTAGTGAAATTTTCACCAAGTCAAAATCTGTTTAACTTTTTCCAAAATGTAGGGGCAATTTTCACCTTGATCCAAGTCAAACCAGGTCTTGGGTTGGACATCAAAGTTAAAGTATGCCATGAGGGCTTTCCAAGTACCAGATCATCTCCAAATTCCATTTGAGCAAGGAGATACAACCCTTGAAACATGGCATCATGAACTGATTTTTTCAAAACAAATTTGGCAGATTTTGTGCATTTTACTCGATTTGTCCAAATCTGATAAATCCAAGCCTTGTCATCATTTTGGACACATCTAAGGATCAAATCCAAGGGGGGTGATCTGGTCTCTAAGCCTCCAAAGTCCAAGAATCTACAAATAACATGCCAAACCTAAAAAGGCTAAAGATGCTTCAAGACTCCAATTTTGTTTTCAAGCATTCAATGGGTGCACCAAGGTGGCATGAACTGAGCCTATTCCAACTGAATTCAATCAAGACTTATCTCTGAACCAAAGCTACAAAGCCTGTGCCCTAACCTCTAGTCAATGGCTAGAGGAGACTTGAGATTCCTTTTGCATAACATTGGCCAAATGCCTGCTGTAGTTGCCACACACTATTGATTGCAAAACAAACTTGCTCTACTATAAATAGAGCTCATTTGTGTTCAGTTTGAGTACACTGAAGCACTACAACACTTGTTTTCCTCAAAATCCCTTTCTCTAGGCCAAAATGCCTTCTTTTGCAAGGTAACTCTGAGTTTTGAGTTAAAGAGCAATTCCATCACAACTCATAATCCAAACACATCCAATATGTCATATCTAAGCTGTCCAAACTCTCACATGTGACCTGTAACACCAAAATCACAAAGTCCCCTCTCAAAACCTCAAAATTGGACTTTTTGCATTTTTCAAGCCATGTCTTGATTCAGTCACTTTCAAAACCAGATAAAACCTCAAACACACTCCAAATATCATCCTTGAACTGTCCCAAATGGTTCCCCACATCTGGAACACCATTTGAGATAGTTGCCATATTGGTCACTTTTGCCCTTTTTGCAAGAAAGAGCTCAAACTTGTTCCTGAGGATTCCAGCTGGTTCCAACCATTCTAAAAGCTTCTAAGGGATCGATTGAGAGTGTCTAAAGCATCAAATTACTTCTGGCACAAGAAACTTGGCAGATAGCCCAAAAAGCTCCTAAAGAGGTAAGCATCACAACTTGGACTCTTTGAAATATGCATTGCTTTGAAGTCCACTGATCATGCACATCTTATACATGTTATATATGTTGTGTTTGAACCAATTCATCATGTAATTCATGCCTGTAACAAGAGGTAGCATAGAAAATACAATTATAGGCCTATTTCAAGAACACTATCGAGTTTTGAAATAGGAACCTCATCTGAAAAAACCACCACCACCATTGGATTCCTTGTGAAATTCTAGGCAAGATAGACCTAAATTTTGTCCCAATCCATGGAGAAATGAGAAAGTTACAAGCTTCACGTTTTTTGCCAAAACCTTGTCTTGCCTTGCCTTGGCCAGGCCAAAAACAAGGCATGCCTCATGTATTCATGGGGTGGTTTTGATACACGGATATATCACCATTCCAGTGGTATAAGGCGCACGCTGCACACAAGAGGTCTGGGGTTCGAATCCCCCTCGCCCCAGATCCTCTTTTTTACCACTTTTTCCATTTTTTTAATATTTGTTATATTATTTTAAATGATTTGGAAAATTAATTTCTCCTTCAATTTTAATGATTTTTTATTGGTTCTTTTTGCAAAAAATCACTAAAATGTTAAAATATTTTATTCCACAAAAAACAGATTTATATAAATTATTTAATATAGTTGGTATTATTGTAAATAAATTCATTTTTTATTATTTTAAACACTTTTAAAAGTGGATTTTTATCTTGAAAATCAAAACCAAATGAGTTTTAATTCATCTTGTGATTAAAACCTCACTTTTAAAATTTTAACCAAAAATCACAAGTTGTTTATTCAAGCTTATTTGGTATTTTATCATTATTTATTGATTTTCTTTAAGAATTTACTTTTAAAAATGATGAAATTAGGGTTTCTTTGATGTTCACCCTCACAAATCTTTTTCAAACACTCATGGGCCTCTAATAGAGTGTAAGACCCAATCCCCTTTAACCAAAACCATATTGGGCCTCAGATATTGTATAAGTCCCGACACGATAAAAAATCTCGGCGCGATCGCCAGTGTAAAATAAAACCTTTGGGCCTCTCCTTGAGTTGTAAGCCCCATCACTGTACAAGAATTCTTTTGGGCCTCTAATAGAGTGTAAGACCCATTCCTTGTAAATAAGATACCTTGATAGGCCTCAGACATTGTATAAGACCCGCAGTGTTTTCAAAAACCTCGGCGCGATCGCCGTTTTCAAACAAGCCATATGGGTCCACCCTCGTGTTGTAAGTCCCATCTTTCTTTTTCAAAATAGTCTTTGGGTCTCTCCTTGAGTTGTAAGACCCATACCTTTGTACAGAAAACCTTTTGGGCCTCAAACATTGTATAAGTCCCAGTACAATCTTTTCGAAACAACTTCCCTTTTGATTTAGATTCAAATATACAGTTATTATCAAAACTCTCTTTAATTTCCTTGAACAACTAACAAAACAGCCTGGAAGCTTGCTCACCTGTAAGTTTTATCCACTTTCATTTACTCGCTTTAATATATATAACTGTATTGCGGGAAGCTGCGCATGGTTAGTCTTCTTTCATTCTTTTAAATACATGTCCAATATATATAACTGTATTGTGGGAAGCTGCGCACAGTTAGTCTTCTTTCATACTCCTTTAAATACTTGTCATATATCAACTGTGTATATACTAGTATAGTTATTTAGAGTTTTCCCCGGCAACTAGGTCTAGAACTAGGTAAAGCCCGTTCGGTCACTCTTAAATACAAACAAAACTAGATCCCCATAGGATTTCCAGATACAATCTTCCCTTCTCTTGGGGTTAAACAATATGGAACAAAGAGAAAGGTGGTATTCTCGGTGAACCTTTTCTCAGACTGTCACCCCTAGAAATTGTCAAAGAAACTCTACTCCCCGGAGTTGATCTATTCTCTGTGAATAGCATCTCTTAAGTTTCTTCAAATCACAGAACATTCACTAAATGATCTATTCTCTGTGAATAGCATTTCTTGAACTTTTCTTGGTTTGGGACCCACTGGCTTCCTAAAAGTATCCCCGCCTCCTCTTGGGCTTTGTACAAGGACCCGTCGGCTTCTTAAAAGTTCTCATGCCTTCTCTTGGGCTTCATACAAGGACCCTCACGACCTCTTAGAGGTATAGGACAGAACTTAGTCATCCTTTGTTAGAGCTGTCTTTCTAAAAGGAGTCACAAAAGCCCTCAGACCAATTTTAGGGTTGATACTCATCTCTTAAACGAGTCGGCCTCCTCTTGGGCATTGTGCAAAGATAGACCACATTAATAGACTTGGACAGTCTAAATCTCCTTGAGTCTCAAAGACATTCTCAAGTTCCCTACAAACATAGGAAGAAACCCAGGATTCTGGATTAATCTCCAGCAAGAGTTAAAACTTGTGGGTTCTAAAACTCCGTCTCTCTCCTAAAGTTCCCCAGCCAGGGTCAGTTTATCATCATATAACCCTATCCCAAATCAGAACCTCAAGGTATCTGATCCATCAACTCTTCTGGATTCCCCTGCGAGAGCTGATTCCCCACTTGGACCTACCTCGGGATCTCAACAATTCCCAGCAGAAGATAGCCTCCTCTTAGGCTTTGTATAATGATCATTTCCTCAAGAAAGTCAGCCTCCTCTTGGGCTTTGTACAATGATTCTCCCCAACGGAGCTAACCTTTTCAGACTCTCTTGTTGAGTCAACCACCCTTTCAGACTCTCTTGTTGAGTCAATTGCTTTTCAGACTCTCTCGTTGAGTCGATCACCTTTTCAGACTCTCTCGTTGAGTCAACCACTCTCATGGACTCTCTTGTTAAGCCTGTCACCTTTTTGTACTCTCTTGTTGAGTCAACCATTTTTAGCCTCAATCTCGGGCTTCGTGCGAGACAGATAAAAAACACTCTCTTGTTGAGTCAAACCTTTTTAGCCTCAATCTCGGACTTCGTACGAGACAGATAAAAGCACTCTCTTGTTGAGTCAAACCCTTTTCGCCTCGATCTTGGGCTTCATACAAGACAGATAAGTACCTCTCCAGTGGAGTTAGCCTCCTCTTAGGCTTCATATAATGATATCCCCAAAGAGTCAGTCTCTTTTAGCCTCCGTCTTGGGCTTTGTACAAGACACCAATATATCCACTCTCTTGTTGAGTCGATCTAATACAGGCTCCTCTTAGGCTTTGTATAAGGACTTCCCCGGTGGAGTCAATCAACCTCTTAGCTTCAACCTTGGGCTTTGATCAAGGTACATAAAAATCAACAATCCCTCTTTAGAGATGACAAATTCTCTTTCAGTCAACCTTTTAGCTTCAATCTTGGGCTTTGAACAAGATACAAATACTTCGTTTAGCCTCTGTCTTGGGCTTTGAACGAGACACCAAAACATCTTTTTCCTCCCTTAGAATAGGAGGAACTACGACTGCTCTGATTTCCCTGTTTCGTTTAAACGGGAATACGTAGGCATAAGATTACGAAATCTTAGCGAGCATACTAATCAGAAACTCTAGGTCCAGTACCTTCATTCATCAATCAAAACTTAGGTCCAACACCTTCCCCCAAAACATCAACAAAAACTCACTCTCCCTGTCACATTTCCCAAGAAACTTTCCAAACCCATTAACAAATAAACACCATCAAGTACAAAGCAAAACCTAAAGCTAATATCCTGTCGATAACCACATATAGGATGGGTAACTGACAACTACCCATTGTATAACCTGACCCCGGACCCCCCAATCTCTTTAAGCATTTGTTCAATTAAACATTCGCGTGCAAGGTTAGTTTTACATACCTTCCCTTTCCCTTCCAGCTTCATGGGATAAATAAGAAATCATAAAGTAGCACCCCTTTCTCCTCGAGGAGGAAAACCCAAACTTCAGCGATAAGGTGGTCGCGTCACCGACAAAAATCGCTCGCTACAGTAAAATGGCGACTTCACTAGGGACGCATTTTATTGTTTAGGACTAGGATTATTATAGTTCATAAGAGGTCTAGGATGTTAGCTTTAGGAATGAATATATATATATATATATATATATATATATATATATATATATATATATATATATATATATATATATATATATATATATATATATATATATATATATATATATATATATATATATATATATATATATATATATATATATATATATATATATATATATATATATTACTTTTCATACTTGATGTCCGTATTTATTTTTCTGCTAATGGGACTGCGGGTGATGCCGCATCTGGAAAGATTGAGTATACACCTAAGATAGGTGATGGCACGAGACGGGTAATCTTACAGGGAGTGACTCCCAAATAAGAGGTCCTGGTAGCCCATCGAATCAGTGAAGATACCCTTTGCAGATTCAATGCCTATACGACTTCGGTTGTTGAAAGCAGTGAAATTCTGGCCTGTATATCAGATGTCCTATCGAGATGTCGAGACACTGATATACAACAACAATGAACAAGCTCAATACAAAAGTGTGCATAAAATGTAAAGAACACCAGAAATTGTTAACCCAGTTCGGATCTAACTATCCTACATCTGGGGGCTACCAAGCCAGGGATGAAATCAATATTCGATAGTATCAATTCACTGATAACCACACCCAGTTCAATCAGCTCACTTAATCACTACCCTTCCTATGACTTCTACCTAAGACTCCCCTAGGTATGAGGCCCTCCTCAAATCCCTCTTCAATCACAACCCGTGACTGGTTCCTTACAATACAAGTAACAATGGTCGAAACACAAATTCTCAATACTTCACAGCTTATGAGAATTAACACACAGCTACTCAATGCTTAAAAGCTTATGAGCAACCTTACACAACTTACACTACAGTCCTTATACTATTATCATAAGATACCAGTTAGGCTCACAAAACACAAGCACACAACCCTAAAAATACATGTAAGTTCGACACCTAAAACTAGGTTTACATCAGTCTATTTATAGCTTAAAATCTGGACTGAATTGGGCTTCAAAAACGCAGCAATTAGGCTGCTCATGAATCTGCAAAATTAACTCCAATAAAATAGGTCTTCAATCCAAAGTTTCCTATTATGTCTCCATAATTAGAAACAGCAGCAAATCCGAAAACCAACAAGTAACCCTAATCCAAAAATGCTTTGGATGCCACATAGGATAACCAAATATTCACAGAATATTCAGTTACAAATCATAGTAACAGAATCTGCATTAAAAACTGACTTCACAACGCGATGTCCTATGAGCTGCCATGGAACATCTTCATACGACATGTTGAACAAAGAGTAATGAAACATATTTTTAGACATCTTCATTCAACATCTGCTGCTACATGAGTTTTAGCAAAATAATGCTAACCATAAAACCAAGGAAATAACAATCTCCCCCTTTGGCTTATTTTTGGCTAAAACTCCACACACACTTAAACACCATCAGTATCAGCAGCGGAAAAAAAACACCATTAATAGCAGCACTCCCCCTCAGCTGCATAAAAAACACAAACAAATCCAGCATAGCAGCACTCCCCTTCAGCTGCAAAGAAATACACAGTACCACAAGAACACTCATTATAGTAAGCTAGCAAAAACTCCCCCTCAACAGCAGTAACATTTCACATTCTCCCCCTCAGCAACTGTAGCATACTGCTCCCCCTCACACTTACTACTCCCCCTTTTTAGCCACAAATATGACAAAGAGAGGTCATAGACAAATGTAACCAAATCACATAGCAGTATATTATTCAAAACCAAAAAGAATTAAGTTGTCCTAAAATAAAACAAAAACCAGAAAGTAAACTTGCAGATAGCCTCTAGCTATTCAGCACTGTCCTCTTCAGCCACCTCATCACTTTCACCTTCAGATTCACCTTGTCCATCATCTTCAGTCAGCTCTTGCTCTTTAGCAGCATTTCTCTTTTCATTCACACACTGCACTACCAGAACCTCCTTTAGTCTTTTCAGTCTGGCAGCCAGAAAGCACATTGATTGCTATAGGTCTTCATGAATGCACACCCCAAGTCTGCTCCTCAGATTTTCAAACTTAACTGCATCCAGAGCCTTGGTAAATATGTCAGCAAGCTGATTTTCTGTGCTCACATGCTCAAGTGTTATGACTTTGTCCTCCACAAGTTCTCTGATGAAGTGATGTCTGATGTCAATGTGCTTTGCCCTGCTATGTTGGATGGGATTTTTGGAAATATTAATAGCACTCAGGTTGTCACAAAATAGTGTCATGACATCTTGTGTGACATTATACTCTGACAACATGTGCTTCATCCATACCAGTTGCGCACAACTACGACCAGCTGCTATGTACTCAACTTCAGCAGTAGAGAGGGATACTGAATTCTGCTTCTTGCTAAACCATGAAATAAGATTATTTCCTAGAAAGAAGCATCCACCTGAAGTGCTTTTTCTATCATCTGCACTTCCAGCCCAATCAACATCACAGTATCCTCTTAAATCAGTCCCAGAGTCATGGCTATATAGCACCCCATGGTCACTTGTGCCATTCACATATTTCAGAATCCTCTTCACTTGATTCAAGTGACTCACCTTAGGATCAGATTGATATCTGGCACACACTCCAACAGCAAAGGAAATGTCAGGTCTGCTTGCTGTGAGATACAGTAGACTTCCAATCATACTTCTGTACAAGCTGTGGTCCACACTTACTCCATTCTCATCCTTGGATAACTTCAAATGGGTGGGAGCAGATGTCCTTTTGTGATTGGCATTATCCAGGCCAAATTTCTTTACTATGCTCTTAGCATATTTGCTTTGAGAAATAAAGATAGAATCCTCCATTTGTCTGACTTGTAATCCAAGAAAGTAGCTAAGTTCTCCAACCAAACTCATTTCAAATTCTGATTGCATTTGTTGAACAAACTATTTCACCATAGCTTCTGTCATTCCCCCAAATACAATGTCATCCACATAAATTTGGGCTATCATTAATTTTCCTCCTTCTTCCTTGACAAACAAAGTTTTGTCAATCCCTCCTTTTCTATAACCATTTGCTACTAAAAATTCTGTCAGCCTCTCATACCAGGCCCTTGGAGCTTGTTTCAAGCCATACAGCGCTTTCTTTAGTTTGTACACATGATTGGGGAAGTTTGGATCAGTGAATCCTTTAGGTTGATCTACATAGACTTCTTCATTCAGATAGCCATTCAGAAAAGCACTCTTCACATCCATTTGGAACAGCTTGAATTTTAGATTACAAGTCATCCCCAAGAGTAGTCTGATGGATTCTAATCTAGCCACTGGAGCAAAAGTCTCATCAAAGTCAACTCCCTCAACTTGAGTATAACCTTGTGCAACAAGTCTCGCTTTGTTTCTTGTAACCACTCCAAGCTCGTCAGACTTGTTTTTGTAGATCCACTTTGTTCCAATAACATTCACCCCTTCTGGTCTTGGTACAAGATCCCAGACATCATTTCTTCTGAACTGCTCCAGTTCTTCTTGCATAGCATTTATCCAAAACTCATCTGTCAGAGCTTCCTTGACATTATTTGGCTCGATCTTTGACACAAAGCAAGCATTTGACACAGTCTCCCTTCTTCTGGTTCTCACACCTTCATTCAGATCTCCAATAATTAATTCCCTAGGGTGATCCTTCTGAATCCTTATAGAGGGTCCCCTGTTAGCATCCTCTACCTCTTCATTCTCAGGTCTGGTGTTGATTTCTTGAGCACTATCTTCTACAAACTTAACGCTTGGAGAGTTTTCATTGTTCATGGGCAGACATGCTCCAACATCATCTGGGACATCTTCATCGTTGCCAGAATCATCAACCACCACATTTATGGATTCCATCATCACCTGAGTTCTGGAATTGAACACCCTATATGCTTTGCTATTTGTAGAGTAACCTAAAAATATTCCTTCCTCACTCTTAGGATCCATCTTTCGCCTTTGCTCACGATCCGCTAAGATATAGCACTTACTACCAAACACATGGAAATACTTCACATTTGGCTTTCTACCTTTCCATAACTCATAAAGAGTGACAGAGGTACCTGATCTGATAGTCACCCTATTGTGTATATAGCAAGCAGTATTCATGGCTTCAACCCAAAAATGATATGGAAGCTTTTTGGCATGAATCATGACTCTTGCACATTCTTGTATGGTCCTGTTCTTGCGTTCCACCACACCATTCTGCTGAGGAGTGATTGGTGATGAGAATTCATGAGTGATTCCCTCAGATAGGCAGAACTCTTCAAACCTGCTATTTTCGAATTCTTTCCCATGGTCACTTCTGATTCGAACAACACCACAATCCTTTTCCCGTTGAATTCTTTGACACAATTCTTTAAAGGCTGCAAACACTTCAGACTTTTCTCTGATAAAACTTATCCAAGTGAATCTAGAGTAGTCATCTACGACAACATAGGCATACTTCTTCCCACCAAGACTTTCAACCTGCATAGGTCTCATTAAGTCCATGTGAAGAAGTTCCAGAACTCTAGAAGTTGTGGTAAGATGTTGAAGCTTCTTGTGTGACACCCTTGTTTGCTTCCCAACTTGACATTCACCACATATTTTGTCCTCATCAATCTTCAGCTTGGGAATACCTCTAACAGCTTCACTTGACATAACCTTCTCCATCCCTTTCAGGTGTAAGTGACCCAATTTCTGATGCCACAGTTTGGTTTCATCTTCCTTTGACATCAAACATGTAGACAGATTTTTAGTTTCTCGATGATTCCATAGATAGCAGTTATCTTTAGACCTGGTACCCTTCATAACAACTTCATCTTTCTCATTGGTTACCAGACATTCAGATTTGGTGAAGTTTACCTTGAGCCCTACATCACATAATTAGCTTATACTGATTAAGTTTGCGGCCAGTCCTTTGACAAAGAGAACACGATCCAGATTTGGTTGTCCTGTGTATTCCAGCTTTCCAACACCTTTTATCTCACCCTTTGATCCATCTCCAAAGGTGACATAATTGGTGGAGTGAGGCTTAATGTCAGACAGGAACTTCTTCACACCAGTCATATGTCTTGAACAACCACTGTCAAAGTACCAATCTTCTCTTGCAGATGCTCTAAAAGAAGTATGTGCTATGAGGCCAGCCATCATTTGTCTAGGAATCCATCTTCTCTTCACTTTACCCCAACTCTTTTCTTTATTTTGTTGCTGAGCAGTTTTGGGATAGCCGTGCAGCTTGTAGCAAAAAGATTTTAAGTGACCAATCTTGCCACAGTAATAGCATCTCCATGGTTTATACTTTGATCTACAAACTCTTTTCTGATGCTTCATCTGATGTTGAAACATGTGATTTGACATCTCCACTTCTTGCTTTATTTTCTGAGGAACAAACTTCAATACAGTCTTCTTGGAAGTCTCTGTTTGATCGTTAAAACCAAGGCCTTGCACATTTCCAGCTTCTTTCCCATTCTGAAGGATCTCATCCAGCTGCGTGGTACCATTGTTCAGCATTCTTATAGATTTGGTCATATTGTCAAGTTTTGACTTTTGCCATTCAACCTCCTCCTTCAGATCAGCAATGGTTGATAGATGTTCTTCCTTCTTAGCTTCCAGTTGGGCTATCAAGATCTTCTGCTCCAATATAATCTGGCACCTTTCTTCATTCTTGATACACATTCTGAAAACCCTGAGAATACTTCTTCCTTAGTGAGTTCTCCAACATAAGATTCTTTGTCAGAGTCAGATTCACAAGAAGTTTCTCCATCAGCCTTATAGACTCCAGTCAAAGCTGTCACCAATTTTGCTGATTCTTCTTCAATATCACTCTCAGACTCTCCTTCTGACCAAGACACGGATAGGCCCTTCTTCTGCCTTTTGAGATACGTGGGACACTCAGTCTTTATGTGCCCATATCCCTCACATTCATAGCATTGAACTCTCTTCCCTTGATTAGAGTCTTCTTCAGTTCTGGATCTTCTGCCTCCATCCTGGTTCTTTCTGATGTCGAGTGACTTATTCTGAGCATTTGCTCTCGACTTCCAGTCAATCCTTTTCAACACTTTGTTGAATTGTTTACCAAGTAATACCAGATCTTTAGACACATCTTCATCTTTGACCAGTTCTCCTTCATCATCTGAGTCATCAGCATTCGACACAAATGCTATACTCTTCTTCTTTTCAGTTTTTTCACTGAATCCTAACTCAAAAGTTTGGAGCGATCCCATAAGCTCATCCACCTTCATCTTGTCAATGTCCTGAGCTTCCTCTATAGCAGTAACCTTCATATCAAATCTCCTAGGAAGAGACCTGAGAATCTTCCTGACCAGCTTGCTGTCAGACATCTTTTCTCCTAAGGCGCTAGAGGCATTAGCTATCTCAATAATGTTCATATGAAAATCATGAATGCTCTCATCCTCTTTCATCTTCAAATTCTCAAACTTGCTAGTGAGAAGCTGAAGCTTTGACATTTTCACCTTTAAGGTCCCTTCATGAGTAACTTTCAAGACCTGCCAAGCCTCTTTGGCAATAGTACAATGCTCAATAAGCCTGAAGATATTTCTGTTGACACCATTGAATAATGCATTCATGGCTTTAGAATTTCCAACAGATCCTTTATAGTCAGCATCATCCCAGTCCTCTTCTTCCTTCAGAACATCAGTAAGATTTCCTTCTCCATCTCTCACCTTTGGAGGCTCCCAACCTTTGAGAACAGCTTTCCATGCTTGATCATCCATGGACTTGATGAAGGCTATCATCCTAGGTTTCCAATACTCATAGTTAGAGCCATCCAACAAAGGTGGTTTATTCAGAGCTCCTCCATCCTTGTCCATTATACCAGAAAGTACCTTCCCTGAATCTCATCCAGAAACAACAAAGGGTGCAAGCTCTTGATGCCAATTGAAATTCTGGCCTGTATATCAGATGTCCTATCGAGATGTCGAGACACTGATATACAACAACAATGAACAAGCTCAATACAAAAGTGTGCATAAAATGTAAAGAACACCAGAAATTGTTAACCCAGTTCGGATCTAACTATCCTACATTTGGGGGCTACCAAGCCAGGGATGAAATCAATATTCGATAGTATCAATTCACTTATAACCACACCCGGTTCAATCAGCTCACTCAATCACTACCCTTCCTATGACTTCTACCTAAGACTCCCCTAGATATGAGGCCCTCCTCAAATCCCTCTTCAATCACAACCCGTGACTGGTTCCTTACAATACAAGTAACAATGGTTGAAACACAAATTCTCAATACTTCACAGCTTATGAGAATTAACACACAGCTACTCAATGCTTAAAAGCTTATGAGCAACCTTACACAACTTACACTACAGTCCTTATACTGTTATCATAAGATACCATTTAGGCTCACAAAACACAAGCACACAACCCTAAAAATACATGTAAGTTCGACACCTAAAACTAGGTTTACATCAGTCTATTTATAGCTTGAAATCTGGACTGAATTGGGCTTCAAAAATGCAGCAATTAGGCTGCTCACAAATCTGCAAAATTAACTCCAATAAAATAGGTCTTCAATCCAAAGTTTCCTATTATGTCTCCATAATTAGAAACAGCAGCAAATCCGAAAACCAACAAGTAACCCTAATCCAAAAATGCTTTGGATGCCACATAGGATAACCAAATATTCACAGAATATTCAGTTACAAATCATAGTAACAGAATCTGCATTAAAAACTGACTTCACAACGCGATGTCCTATGAGCTGCCATGGAACATCTTCATACGACATGTTGAACAAAGTGTAATGAAACATATTTTTAGACATCTTCATTCAACATCTGCTGCTACATGAGTTTTAGCAAAATAATGCCAACCATAAAACCAAGGAAATAACAAGCAGATTGTTCGATTGGGTTGTCCATGAAACTGAGGATTTTAGTATACTAAGACCATGTTACTATTTTTTAGTGCGGAAGCTATCGTAAATAGTTATCACACGATACTACCCTCATTTGAGATTACTCTAAAATACATCAGCTCGCTCGGGTGATTCCGTCCTGCTGTTGTTATCCCAATAGGGGTCAATGATTTTGAGGACAGGTACAAAAAATCACCAGTATAACCTTTGGGGATGGGTAGAGCCTTGACTTCATGACACCAAACCTTTGACCCCATGTTTTTTCTATGTTTTTGTGTGCTGCATTCATGCATTCATTTCATTAAAAAACATTTAAAACAAAGAAAAATTTTCTCTTCTAGTCTTTCTTTTTCAAATTAAACTAAGACGATGATTGCAAATGTCACAGAGAAAAAGATTGCGTTATGGATTTCGGTAGAAGGAGGACTCACAAGTACACCTTCAAGGTTCCAAAATTAGAGGATTTAAGAGGATTGGCGAGGATGATCACCAACCCTGAGGCTTTCAGAGCTAAGTATGGAGGACTGTTGTCTCTGTTAAGGGTCCATGTAATTGAAGGAATCCTATCCACACTAATCCAGTTCTACGATCCAGTCTATCACTATTTCATATTTCCAAATTATCAGCTAGCACCAACACTGGAGGAGTACTCTCACCTGACTGATTTACCTATCACTAACCAAGCTCCCTTTTCTTGACTGGAAGAAATTCCAAAGGATCAAACCATTGCAAGAGCAATCTATTTGGACGAGTTAGAAGTCAAGACTCACATGACCACTAAGGGTGGAATCCAAGGTTTGCCAGCCCAGTTTTTGATAAAGAAAGCCCTGTATTGTACTAGTATAGGGAATGTGCCTGCTTTTGAAAGCATCTTTGCTTCACTCTCCTACGGGTTATTTCTATTTCCCAACATTGATAGTTTCGTTGATATCAATGCCATTAAGATTTTTCTGATTGGAAACCCCGTACCAACCCTGCTCGCATATGCTTATCATTATGTACACTTAAGGAATTTGTACAGTTACGGAATGATCACATGCTGTGTACCCCTGCTATACAAATGGTTCACTTCCCATTTGCCCAAGTCTGCTGCTTTTTGGAATCAAAAGAATACTTTACGTTGGTCGTAGAGAATCATGTCTCTTACCAACTCTGACATCAATTGATACAATCGAATCTATGACGGGATCAGGATCATTAACCGTTGTGGAAACTTCCCTAATGTACCCCTCATAGGAATTAAAGGAGGAATCAATTATCATCCAGTTTTAGTTCGTCGTCAATTCAGATACCCGATGAGGCATGTCCTGCGTAATGCTCATCTGGAAGGTCTTTTCTTCAAGGAAGGAGAAAATAACAGGGCACTAAAGACATAAATAGTGCATGCCTGGAAACATGTTCACAGGAAATGAAGAGAGTCTCTAGGAAAACCAGACTGTATCTCTGTGGAGCCTTATCTCCGCTGGGTACAAACTAGAGCTCTCAAGCTGAGGATGCCTTACCTTCGTCAAGAAGTTCTTCCATTAAGGGAATTTGTCCTTTATTTTATGTCTGATACGGAAAAACTTCAGGTTACTCTCAACAAGGTTCAACAAGAGAAGAGGTCATGGAGGAACAAGTACCGCATTCTCAACGTAGAGTGTAACAAAATACAGCAACTGTTAAATGAAAAAGACGCTCTGATCGAGATTTTAGAGCAACATGCTATAGAGAATCAAGAAGACCAAAGGAATTTGCTCGCTCCTTTCACTTGGCAAAGGAATGGCGACCTGACAACGGCTCAAGAGCCCCGGTCAAAGAAAAGGAAAATACCAGAACCAACACCTGAGCTCTCCTCAGAGAGGACTCAGGATCCATTAGTTTAGACATTTCCTTTTTTAGCACTTTGTAAATTACTGTGTTTTCATTTCCGCAATCTTTGAATTCAATAAAACGGGGTTTCCCTACTGTATGATATTTGCAATCCAATTGTTGAAGTTTCTTTTGAATAAAAAATTTTTAATTAATTAATCATTACATATCATTCATCATTCGCCCATAACGCATTCTTCTTCCCTACGAATCTCACGTTTGTGTCTCGATTCTAGAGTCAAACTGTCTCATTCCTACAATACTCGGGCCAATCGACAAAAGAAAATGGATGATCTCGAGGAAGAGAACAAAGAGTTGAGAGAAGAAATCGACACTCTGAAGGAAGATCTGAGGAAACTTCACAATGACATGCAAGCTCTGGCAGCAGCCCAGATGCAACAACAAAGGACTGTGATCTCAGAGATCACATCGACACCCATAGTGGAAAAGTATGATCCTCGGTATAACATGCCAAAGGGTCGTCCCTAGGGCATGCCACTCAACTATATCCCAGAAGGATATATTCCGCCGATCATGGAAGATCCGGAAACTGCAGCAGGAGCCGCTGGGCCTAAAGGTTACAAACTTCGGGAAAGCAAAGATGCAAGGGGCATGACAGCAACTCCTGAAGGTTATAAACTTCGGGAAAGGGAAACACCAAGAGTCACTGTCGTAATGACTGTACCACCACCCGTGGTACACACTGTCCCGGAAGGACAGATTCCACAGATACTTTCTGGTGGAAATAAGAGTATGAACGATAAAATGAAGGAATTCCAGGGGTTCTACCCTATACCAATGTTGTACGCAGAACTGTTTCCGTTACTACTGGTCAAGGGGCACGTCCAGACTAGGTCTCCTCTTACAATATCGGAAAATCCACCTTTTTGGTTCAAAGCGGATCAGACTTGTCCTTACCATCAAGGAGGACCAGGGCATAACATAGAAAACTATCTCAGTTTCAAATCCGATGTGCAAAAGCTTGTCAGGAGCGGGGCCTTATCCTTCAAGCATATAAATCCAAATGTTTAGATGAACTCGTTGCCTCAACACGAGAAAGCTGCAGTAAATTTGATAGAGGGAGAGTCTAACCACAGCTATCAAATTCATGATGTACTCTTATTAAGGGTTAATCTGGTCAAGATGCATCACAGACAGAGCGGATATGGGCATGTACCACCTCATAACTATCACCAGTGTGATATCTGCTCTAAAGATAATCAAGGATGTTCTGTGGTGCAATCAGCTTTACAGGAACAGTTGGATCTCGGTTGGATCCAGGATCATAGAATTCGTGGGGTCAATATGACTTATACGAATTCCAACATCATTCAAAACCATGACATCCGTGCGATGAATGTCAACTTGGTGACAATGCACTCAAGGCAAAGCCAACATCATGATCTGCCACGACACAATTATGATTCCTGTCTAATTTGCTCAGTAAACAATCAGGGATGCTCTTTTGTACAAGAGGCCCTCCAGCGTCAGATGGATCTTGGATGGATCCGGGGTTACCGTGATAGAAATCCCTATCAGGTCAACATGATTCAAATCTTCGATATTCGCTTGATGAATACCAGCTTGGTGGAATTACATGCTAAGCAAGTCCAACTCGGTTTTCTGACTTCGCATGAGTATCAGAACTGTAGCGTATGTCGTGAGAGTAACCAAGGTTGTGCACTCGTTCAAAGGACACTTCAACACTTGTTAAACCACTGGTGGCTTCCGATCTATCTAGATGAAGACACACAATAAGTCAGTGTGATTAATGGGAACCCTACTATGCATCAAAGTCAGGATGTTCGATCAATGGAAACAGATCTAGTAATGTTACACTGCATTCAAAGTGGACGGGGCAGGGTGCCACCACACAACTACGAGCGCTGTAGAGTCTGCTCGGAGAATAATCAAGGATGCTACCTCGTGCGAGCAGCCCTTCAAAGTTAGTTGGACCATAAGGAAATTCAACCATGGTCAAGTTCTTGTTCAATGTCGAACTATCATCCTGATCAAAGCAAGGATGTTATCTTGATCCCTAAGCGAGAAGTGGCCAAAGATGTGTGCACCATAATCCCTTTACTCCGTTAATCAAGAGTCCCTCTTGATAGTGGAAAGATTCTCAACCTCGAACCAATTGAGGCCGGCTATGATGGTCAGAAAAATCAAAAGTCTCCTGTAGTTATCTATCTGCCGGGACCAGTACCGTACAAATCTGATAAGGCTATCCCTTACGAATACGGTGCAACAATAATTGAGAATGGAAAGGAAACTCCATTACCCTCCGTCGTGAATATTGCAAACATCAGTCGAGTAACACGGAGCGGCCAAATCTTCAACCGAGGAGTTAGAGAACCTACCAGAGAAAAGGAACCTCAAACAGAAGTTCCTAATCAACCAATCGGTCAGTCCAGTGGTCTCGACCTCTCAAAGAACAACGATGAGATGTTGAAGCTCATCCAAAAGAGTGAGTACAACATTGTAGACCAACTGTTGCAAACTCCTTCAAAAATCTTTGTGTTATCTCTATTACTCAGTTCCGAAGCTCACAAAAAGGCTCTACAAAAAGTCTTAGAGCAAGCCTTTATGGAACAAGATGTGACGATAAGACAATTCGATAGCATCATCTCCAACATTACTTCCTGCAATAATTTGGGGTTTAGTGATGAGGAACTTCCAGAAGAAGGAAAAAGTCACAACATGGCACTAAATATTACAGTCAACTATCAGGACGATACTTTAGCCAGCGTACTGGTTGACACCGGATCGGCTCTGAATGTTATGCCAAAGTCCACATTAATGCAACTATCATTCAAAGGATCCCCGATGAGGGGCAGTGAGGTCATTGTCAAAGCATTTGACGGATTCTGAAAAACAGTTATTGGCGAAGTCGACCTTCCCATAACTATCGGTCCTCACACTTTCCTGGTCACTTTCCAGGTCATGGATATCCAGGCAGCATACAGCTGTTTATTAGGAAGACCTTGGATACACCAGGCTGGGGCTGTCACTTCGACACTGCACCAAAAACTGAAGATCGTCAAGAACGACCAACTAGTCACAGTCTACGGAGAGCAGACCTTGATCATGAGTAACTTATTGTTGTCCACTTATGTAGAACCAGAAGAGGTTGTTGGAACCTAGTTCCAAGCACTTTTGGCGAGCAATGGCAAATCTGAAAAGGGAACGTCGATTTCCTCGTACAGAGATGCTCTCGAAGTGATCAAAAGTAACAATACAAAGGGATGGGGACAGCTTATCATTCCTACTGATAACAAAACAAAGAAGGGTCTTGGTTTTTCTTCAACCTGTACCTAGACTGCTACTAACAATGAAAACCTTCATCCCATTCAGGATTTCTTCCACAGTGAAGGTTTCCTTCACCCAGTGCCTCAGGAAGTGCATACCATCTACGAGGGTGATTCCTCCGATACAGATGAAGAGTGGAAGTCCTATCTTAACGAGGACGGTTATATGTCTCAGGGAGAGGTGCCTCCGCCATTTTGCTTTCCCGCACAGAGTCCGAGATATATACCAAGATCAGATGTCAAAATGATATACGGAGATTGTGATCCGGAAGGATGTCGTGCTCCACCAAACTCATTAGAGGAAGACACTCTAATGAAAGACAAATTTGACCACGACTATTATGGCCCAATGGATGGCCTGCCTATCTGGCAGCCGTACCCAGGAGACTCAGGGCAAAAGAGTCAGCCCAGCGATGCATATCAGCTGAGCATTATCGAAAAGAATACCTGCGTCCCCACCACGTCATGGGATCAACACTCAGAATATTTAGAACCTATCCAACACGATGATGAATTTGCAAAGCTTGCAAGACTAGAATTCATCAACTATGCTTTTCCCGAGGTCAACATCATCGAAAGAGATGACTCCTCTAGTTCCAAAGAAGTGTGGGACACCTTAGGACAACCAAGCGGCAAGTTCGACTACTTGGTCAAGTACACCGCTCCTAAAATCTCTCGTATCAGGCTCGAAGACATCCAGCCAACTAGATGGGGAGATTCACTTGAGAGTACAAATATTATGCCAGATGCAACAGAAGAGTTCGTCTACAACAACTCTGCTTGGGAAACAAATCCCAATGATCCTGCTCCACCAGAAATCAGCGTTATTTCTGAAGACAAATCAAGAAAGAAGGTGCCAGACTTTGTGATTCACCGAGGAGTTCGCCGCCAATGGGTTGCTGTCGATGTCCCGAAAGTCGTTCATAAGTCTAAGTAATTGTCGTCTTTACTTTAACCTTTCACTCTGCCCAGGTGAAACCGATGTTTTGATAGGGCTCACTTTCTGTAAATTTCTCTTTTCGCTTCGCCCAAAGCAACTGAGTTTTGTTTTATAGGGCTGTAGTTTCAAGAATCGACCAAATCATAAATAAAATAACGTTGTTCTGTAATTTCCGCATTTATTGTTGTTTTCTCTTTTCGCTTCTTCAGAAAATGGTAATCCTAAAAAACAACTCAAATAATAAAAACAAGCAGTTTTCCATAGAAAATACATTGCACACACTCTTGCATTCTCTATATCTCTTCTAAAATAAATCATCACATCATGCGGATTGCTTGTTTTAAACCCCATTGAAACAGACGATCCAATGCCTTCTCCCAACTTTGAATTCCCGGTATTTGAGGCTGAAGAAGAAGATGACGACGAAATTCCAGAAGAGATCTCCTGGCTACTCTGGCAAGAAGAAAGGTCCATTGAAACTCACAAGGAGCCATTGGAAACGGTCGACTTAGGTTCAGAAGAAGAGAGAAAAGAAGTCAGGATTGGAGCACTGCTCAGTCCGATTGTCAAAGAAAGTTTGATAAAGCTTCTCAAAGAGTTTCCCGATGTATTTGCTTGGTCCTATCAGGACATGCCAGGGTTGGACACCAGCATCGTGGAACATCATTTACCGTTAAGATCGGAGTATCCGCCAGTAAAACAAAGGTTGAGACGGACTCACCCAGACATGGCCATCAAAATCAAAGAGGAAGTACAGAAACAGATTAACGCGGGTTTCCTCGCCACATCAGAATATCCTCAGTGGTTAGCCAACATAGTACTAGTTCCGAAAAAGGACGGAAAGGTCTGAATGTGTGTAGACTACAGAGATCTAAACAAGGTCAGTCCAAGTGACGACTTTCCTTTACCACACATTGACATGCTGGTTGACAGTACGACAAAGTTCAAAATATTATCCTTCATGGACGGATTCTCGGGCTATAATCAAATAAAAATGGCGTCGAAAGACATGGAGAAAACTTCGTTCATCACCCCATGGGGTACCTTTTGTTACAAGGTAATGTCGTTCGATTTGAAGAATGCCGGGCCAACCTATCAAAGGGCCATGACTACTCTCTTTCATGACATGATACACAAAGAAATTGAGGTATATGTCGATGATATGATTGCCAAATCTAAGACAAAAGAGGAGCATGTGACCCACCTGTCAAAGTTATTCGAGCGGTTGAGAAAGTACAAAATCTGCTTGAATCCTAATAAGTGCACATTTGGTGTCCGTTCAGGCAAACTTTTAGGGTTCATCGTCAACCAGGAAGGAATTGAGGTTGATCCTGACAAAGTCAAGGCCATTCAAGAAATGCATTCTCCAAAGACTGAAAAATAAGTCAGAGGATTCCTGGGGCGTTTGAACTACATTTCCAGATTTATATTCCTTATGACTGCGACATGCGCGCCAATCTTCAAATTACTCAAAAAGAATCAGGACTGCGTTTGGACAGAAGACTGCCAAACTGTATTCGATAGTATTAAGGAATACCTGTTGAATCCTCATATCCTATCTCCTCCAGTGGAAGGAAGGCCACTGATCATCTACTTAACAGTCTTGGAAGACTCGATGGGCTGTGTGCTTGGTCAACAAGACGAAACAAAAAGAAAAGAGTCTGTCATCTACTATCTGAGCAAGAAATTCACCGACTGTGAGGCTCGATATACTATGCTTGAGAGAACTTGTTGTGCTCTGGCTTGGGCAGCCAAACGTCTTCGCCAGTATATGATTTGTCACACTACTTGGTTAATCTAAAAAATGGATCCAATCAAGTATGTCTTTGAAAAACCTGCTCTCACGGGAAGGATTGCCCGTTGGCAGATGTTGTTATTAGAATATGACATAGAATACCATGCTCATAAAGTCGTTAAAGGAAGTATTTTAGCCGATCATTTGGATCATCAACCGATTGACGATCAGGAATCAATCGGGTTTGACTTCCCAGACGAAGATGTCATGTACTTGAAAATGAAAGATTGCGATGAACCACTACCCAGTGAAGGGCCAGAACCAGGTTCCCAACGGGGACTAATCTTTGACAGAGCTGTCAATCATTACGGAAACGGAATTGGGGCAATCATCATAACACCTCAGGGTACCCATATTCCTTTCACTTCCAGACTGACATTCAAGTGCACAAACAACGAGGCCGAATACGAAGCTTGTATCATGGGTCTCGAAGAAGCGATCGACTTAAGAATTAAGAACTTGGATGTATATGGCAACTCAGTCCTGGTTATTAATCAGATCAAAGGAGATTGGAACATATACCAATCAGGAATGATTCCTTACAAAGGTTATGCGACAAGGTTGTTACCCTTCTTCACCAGAATCGAGTTTCATCATATCCCTCGTGAAGAGAATCACATGGCTGATGCATTAGCCACTCTCTCTTCCATGATTAGTGTAGGTCAATGGAACGACCTACCTAAGATCGACATAATGCGCCTTGAAAAGCCCGTTTACATCTTCACAATCGAAGCAGTCATAGACGATAGACCTTGGTATCACGATATCAAATGCTTCCTTCAGAAACAAGAATACCCACCTGGGGCATCCAGGAAAGACAAAAAGACCCTCAGAAGGCTAGCAGGTGGTTTCTTCCTAAGCGGTGACACACTCTATAAGAGGAACTTTGACATGGTCTTGCTCCGATGCGTAGACAGACCAGAAGCAAACATACTGATGAAAGAAATTCATGAAGGATCCTTTGGCACTCATGCCAACGGACACACAATGGCGAGAAAAATTCTATGAGCAGGGTACTATTGGTTGACAATGGAATCTGATTGCTACAAGTACATGAGGAAGTGTCACAAGTGTCAGATATACGCTGACAAAATCCATATACCGCCAACGTATCTCAAAGTTCTCTCTTCCCCATGGCCTTTTTCCATATGGGGAATCGACATGATTGGCATGATCGAACCCAAGGTTTCGAACGGACATCGGTTCATCCTAGTAGCCATTGACTACTTCACCAAGTGGGTCGAAGCAACATCATATGCCAATGTAACCCGACAAGTCATGGTCCGCTTTATCAAAAACAATCTCATCTGTCGTTATGGTGTTCCTTGCCAGATCATTACGAATAATGGATCTAACTTGAACAATAAGATGATGAAAGAGTTATGCGCTGAGTTCAAGATCGAACACCATAACTCATCTCCCTACCGACCCAAGATGAACGGAGCGGTAGAAGCGACTAACAAGAACATCAAAAAGATCGTTCAAAAGATGGTTGTAACCTACAAAGACTGGCACGAGATGCTACCCTTTGCTCTTTGCGGTTATCGCACATCTGTCCGTACTTCAACAGGGGCAACCCCTTTCTCTCTAGTATATGGCATGGAGGCAGTGCTCCCCGTCGAAGTAGAGATCCCATCAATCCGGGTATTCATGGAAGCTAAGCTACCAGAAGCTGAATGGTGTCAAAGTCGACACGAAGAATTAAACCTGATCGAAGAAAAGAGAATAACAGCACTATGCCACGGTCAGTTATATCAGTAAAGAATAAAGAAGACGTTTGACAAAAAGGTCCGACCTTGCGTCTTCAGAAAGGGAGACCTTGTGCTCAAGAAGATACAATCATTTCTCACTGATTCTCGGGGCAAATGGACTCCGAATTATGACGGTCCCTATGTGGTCAAGAAAGCTTTCTCAGGTGGTGCCTTGAGACTCGCAACCATGGATGGAGAAGAATTTTCCTACCCCATGAATGTTGACATGGTCAAGAAATACTTCGCCTAAACTAAAAAAAAAGAAGAAAAACGTCTCGGTGGATTGAAAACCCGAAAGGGCGGTCCAGGCAAAATTTAGAGACATAATAAAAAATTATCCCGGTGGATTGGAAATCTCAAAGTACAATCCTGGCAAAAGTTAGGGATAATGGCAAGTAACTACGTCCAACAAAGGGGCAAATCCCCCAGTAGCAATCATGTCGTTTGGAACGCCCTATTTTGTCTGATTTATTTAATCGAGTCGATTTAATTATTTTCGTTTTTATATTATTTTATTCTTGACTTTTATTTGGCAATATATTATTTTTCATCGTTATTGTGTTTTATCGCGTTTTGAGAGCGTTTGCGAGATATTTGAGTGTAGGGGTATTTTGGTCTTTTGTTGGGTAGATATTATGTTTTTCATAAAATAGGACTTAGAGAGAAAAATAGAAAGAAAGAAAAAGAGAAGAGAGAAAGGAAGAGAAGGGAAAAGAAGAGGAAAACTTGGGATAGAAGAATCATCCGTTCAAGCACAATTAATCGGGTAAGGGTGAGAAGTTTCGATTGTATCTTGCTTGTGTATGTATATGTGTTGTTTGTTGTAATTGTTTTGGTTGTTTTCATAACTTTTTCTCATTGATAAATTGATGAACAATTGATAGAAATCGATATTTTCACGGTCGAAACTCGATATAAACTGCGTAGATTACTTGTTGTTAGGATTGGAACATGTTTGGGTTGATATATTGTGATTTGGGAGTGTTTAGATGAGAATTGGAGAGGAAATTGGATGAATTTCGCAACAGAAATTCTGCAGAAAAATTCTGGGTTGCGCTACCCTTACGCGTAACAGTCAAGGCAATACGCGTATTGGTTAGGGCAATACGCGTATGGCAAGGGGGAAATGTGGGCATTACGCGTATGGAACCCATTTTACAGGGCCCTCTGCTGGAATGCGTAATGGTATGCGTACTTGGCAAGGCATTACGCGTAACAAGGGAGGCAATACGCGTACTAGGTTTTTAGTGGAATTTTTGGGAGAGAATTAGTCTCTGCCCATACCCGTAGCACTTTGGGAAATACGTGTATGGATGTGCGAGCGAACTGGGCATTACGCGTATGGCCCAAGGCAATACGCTTATGACCAGAGAGGGTGCAGAATTTTCCCGATTTTGCGTCCGATGCCGTAACTTGTGATCTGTAACTCGGATCGAGGCGTTCTTGGTACCGTTAGAAAGCATTTGAGATGTTCTTTCTTATTGAAATGGTTTTGATATTGGTGGCCGATTTAATTGTGTCAGGAATTTGGAAATGTGTCGTTTTGTCGACTTTTACCGTCTTAACTGTATGTGATTGATGTGTTATCATGCAATATGCTTTTGATATATAACTTTTGACTTGTGTGTTGTGGTATGATGTGAATGCATGCGATGAAATGTTGTGATGATGTTTTGTGGCCTAAGGGCAAGTAAATGCAATGTGTTGTGTTTGATTGTATATGCATAATTAAGGATGTTAGAGTGGTTCACATGGTTGCATATATGTGTGCATTTGATTGTCATGGGTCATTGTATGCCAAGCATTATGATATGCATTCTTGTGATGTCGTGTGCCCTAGTGGGTGTGAGCGACGAAATGGTTCCAGAGGGAATCCGCTATAACATCGTGTGCCTTATACAAAGAGGTGTGAGCGATGATTATAGACAATCGTGTGCCTTATAAAAAGAGGTGTGAGCGATCGGGTCGTGTGCCTTATACAAAGAGGTGTGTACGATCCATAAACGTCGTGTGCCTTATACAAAGAGGTGTGAGCGACGGGGAACATCGTTTGCCCGACGGGGAGTTACACCAAGTAACAAGCGATGATTCCAATAGTTCCTGAGTGAACTAATGATGAGAATGATGGATGAATGGTACCGCATTTGCATAGAGTCGTTGTGTCGGTCTCTTTGCATTTGCATAAATCATGAATGGATTGATTATGTGTGGAAAATCATGAATGAATTGATTATGTATGGAAAATCATGAATGGATTGATTATGTGTGGAAAATCATGAATAGATTGATTATGTGTGGAAAATCATGAATGGATTGATTATGTGTGGAAAATCATGAATGGATTGATTATGTGTGGAAAATCATGAATTAATTGAGTAGGTGTTGAGATTTATGTTTGAATTGGTAAATTGATGTGCATATGTGATAAATGCATTGGTTATGGATAATATGTTTTATGCATAGACATATGTTATGTGATGTGGTGGGGTGTTTCCATATGTTATGACTTTGGTGTGCCTTATGTGTGAATATGTGATTATGTTGGTGTAATTGATATATGCTATGATGTTGGATTATCAGAAATATGTTATGTATTTGTGGCACGCTATATGTAGTAGTATGTGATGCTTGTGGTGAGAATAATTATGCATGTGAATTTGTATGTGTTTGCATATTATTATGCAATCTTGATTTAGTTGTTATTTCTCACCCTTCTGACGTGGTTTGTTGCTCTATGAGGCAATTGCAGATTAGTAGTCTTGGAGGCTTTTGTGAAGATTAGTTCTCCATCCTTTTGTCGGTCGATCTGCTCTGATATGTAACACGGGAGTCGGGAAGCGCTATTGTTATATATGTATACAATTGTAGGATCTATTTTGTATTACCTTTGTATGAATATTTTGATGTTATAAAATGATTTATTTTGTAAAACAAGTCAGTTATGGATCTTTCCGCTTTATTCCATAATTGAACTTTTCTTTTGTATGGAAAAAGTTTCCCTTTGAGGTTATTCCATTTTGTGTTATGTATCAAAATTTATGAGCAGGGATTGTGTTTTCTTTCTATTGATGTGGCATCCTTGTTTCTGTCTAAGGATAAAATTTTATTCACTCTGATTTATTTATGTATTATTTATTTGCGATGGGAATTGGGGTGTTACATTAGTGGTATCAGAGCAGGTCGGTCCGTCCGGCCAAGTCGTTGAGTCAGTTGGTGTGACAGTTAAATATTGTCGATGTTGTTTGTTCCTTAGTATGTGATATGTGTGTGAAACACTGTCAGTGCTTTCTGGTTTTTTAATCTTTTGTCTTCAGGTTTGAGAATGAGATAAGTGGGGGAGAAGCTTGTGCTTCTCCATGTTGCTTCAGGTGTGGAGCGTTGGCTCAGTGTGTTGTAAATTGCAAGAGTGTAAGTGTTGTTTGGACAGTGTTGTTCCCGATTCCGGAGGGAATGCAGAAGTAAGGTTTATGTCGACTAAGGATTTGTACCTTAGGTAGTTGTGTGCACAAGGTGCAAGAAATGATATTATAGTTTGGTAAAGACGGTTTATGCCCCATCATAATTGTCGGTTGTCTATTGACAAATTGAGGAACTGATCACCCTTAATCTCTCGTTGATACTAGACGGGAATTATGTTGGATGGAATAGACGTGTCTTTCCGGCTTTGATAGTGTGTGCAATGAATTGTTTGGAATTTAAGAAAATGATTACGGATTGTTTTGATGAGTCGATGAAGATTCTAATATCGGAAGATGAGACGGATTAGAGGTTTTGGTATGTTGGTTCAGTTGGGAAGTCATTGAGAGAGAACGATTGAGTATTATTAATGGCTGCTTCTCAGAGAGTAGAGACTGAACTCAAAATTGGACGAAGGTGAGGGTTTGAGGTTTATATCTGCTAAGTGAGTAGGAAACTCTTAGGAGATGGGACTAAGATGTTTGTTATGTTGGTGATGATAGTGTTCTGGAAATTGGCAGGAAGTCACAGTGATGGGCCGTCAGTTGTGCATGGTTTTCAGATGTATTTTTGGATGGAACATTAGGGTGTTGTCTTAGAGAGCTCCAGTATTGTTAGCAACAAAAAGGATGGATGAGACTATGGAAAGTAAAACTTGGAGTTCTGGTGAGGTTTGGAGTCCTTGAAGTTTTAGGGCATTAATGGAAATCTTGAGAAAACCCTAGGTGTGGATGTAATATTTGAAAGTTCATTTTGGTTGGTTGTTGCTACATGTTGGGATTTATGGAATTTGGACTGTTAAGAGAAGAAATTGTGTATGGATTACTAACAGTTGAATAAGGTAACGATTGAGAATAAGTGTCCCCTTTCATGAATAGATAACTGGAATGGTTTGGTTGAGTTTGAGTGAAATCACAATTGGTTGGAATGTTTGATAAGAGTGGTGAATTGTGTGAGTTAAGGCTTTGATCGACGTAATGTGATTGGTTATGATTGTTATCGTCGGGGTAGGCTGTTATTTACTCGGTTAAGCTTGTATGTGAGTAACCAGTTACCCAGTGAAAAATTTTGCAAAAGCTTTAAGAATTTATATCTTTTGGAATTTGGTTGGGCATTACAACATACAGTGATGTTATTTGGTGTTAGTAATGCGTATGTAATGTTTATGGAGTAGATGAATCGTATCTCCCATATTTATTTGGATAAGTTCGTAATGGCTTTGATTGAGGATATTCGGATCTGTTATAAACTCAAAGGAAGAACAGGTGGAGTGTTTGAGATTTGAATTACAAGTGTTGAAAAGAGACGAAGTTTTATGCTAAGTTATTCGAGTGAGAATTTGGTTGAAAAAGGTTAGTTTTCTTGGATATGTTATTTCGGATGAGAGTATGGTTATGGATCCGTCGGAAGTAGATGCAGCTCTACAATGAGAGACTCCGAAGTCGGTTAAGGAGATTAGAAATTTTTGGGCTTAGTTGGGTGTTACTGCAGGCTATGGAAGACTTTGCTAAGTTCGTACTTCTGGTATCTCAGTTGACTTGCAAAGGGTGAGTCGTTTGCTTTGGATGTTCATTGTGAGGAAAGTTTGAGAGGGTTAAAGTGGAGTTTGTCTACGGCTCCAGTTTTGATTCTGCGTGATCCTAATAAACCGTTTGTGAGGTATTGTGATGTGTCTTTGATGAGTTTAGTCAGTGTGCTAATGCACGAGAGTAAAGTCGTGGTTTATGCTTTACGATAATTGAGGATTCATAGAAGGATCTATACTATTCTGGATTTGGAATTGGTTGCGGTTGTATTGTGTTGGAATATTTGGAGGTATTATCTTTATGGTTCTAGGTTCGAAGTGTTTGGTAATCACAAGAGTTTAGAGTACTTGTTTGGTCTGAAGGAATAAAGTATGAGACAACGAGGATGGTTAGAATTCGTGACAAGTTATGAATTTGGCTTGGATTATCCTTCGGGAAGAGCTAATGTCGTGCGTGATGAGTTAAGTCGATAGTCCTTGCATATGGTTATTTTGATGGTCAGAGAATTAAAATTATTTGAGCAATTCTGAGACTTGTGTCTGGTGTATGAGATAACACAGGAGATTGTGAGGTTGGGAATATTAAAAGTGAATAGTGATTTTTGGTGAATATGAGGAAGAGTTAGACTTTGGACGTGAGATTGGTAGTTTGATGGTTACGGGTAATCAGAGTGCGCAGCGGAAGCGTGATGTGGCACATTTTGTATATGCGGGTGGGACTTGTAAGAGTTCATAGGTCGAACATTGGGAACATGTAGGAATGGTGAGACTATTGGACGTTTCAGGAATGGAAGTGTTAAGTGAAAGGTTTAAATATTATTCATGGGCTACTATGTAGATGGACGTTTTGGTTGTATGTTCGATTGGTAAATCGTAGCATTGTTGTAATATTGTTGTGTGACAAGGATATTGGTATTGTGGTTACGTAGAGGTTGTTAAAGCAATGTTGTGTCGTGGAACTTTATGTTCTTGTTTGTGTTGTTGCCTCGTTTCCATCGTGATGGTTCGAGTGCGAGTAGTTAATTCTTATGTGTGTTCGTAACTTGGGTATTCTTTGAGTCGGGCGTTAGTCGTCAAGTGCATTGTATGGGCTTTGCATCTTGTCGTTGTAGTTGTCGTCGTTGTCGTGTCGTTGTTGTAGCTGCTGTTAGCAAGGTGGTTTGTCAGTTTGTGTTATTCGTGGTGCGTCTTTGGTTGGCATGTCGGTTTGTTAGTCGGATGCGAGAGTTGTATCCGAAATTATTCGTATCGGTTATATTTTCGAGGACGAAAATGTCTAAGTGGGGGAGAATTGTAACGCCCCGTTTTGTCCGATTTATTTAATCGAGTCGATTTAATTATTTTCATTTTTATATTATTTTATTCTTGACTTTTATTTGGTAATATATTATTTTTCATCGTTATTGTGTTTTATCGCGTTTTGAGAGCGTTTGCGAGATATTTGAGTGTAGGGGTATTTGGTCTTTTGTTGGATAGATATTATGTTTTTCATAAAATAGGACTTAGAGAGAAAAATAGAAAGAAAGAAAAAGAGAAGAGAGAAAGGAAGAGAAGGGAAAAGAAGAGGAAAACTTGGGATAGAAGAATTATCCGTTCAAGCACGATTAATCGGGTAAGGGTGAGAAGTTTCGATTATATCTTGCTTGTGTATGTATATGTGTTGTTTGTTGTAATTGTTTTGGTTGTTTTCACAACTTTTTCTCATTAATAAATTGATGAACAATTGATAGAAATCGATATTTTCACGGTCGAAACTCGATATAAACTGCGTAGTTTACTTGTTGTTAGGATTGGAACATGTTTGGGTTGATATATTGTGATTTGGGAGTGTTTAGATGAGAATTGGAGAGGAAATTGGATGAATTTCGCAGCAGAAATTCTGCAGAAAAATTCTGGGTTGCGCTGCCCATACGCGTAACAGGCAAGGCAATACGCGTATTGGTTAGGGCAATACGCGTATGGAAAGGGGGGAAATGTGGGCATTACGCGTATGGAACCCATTTTACATGGCCCTCTGCTGGAATGTGTAATGGTACGTGTACTTGGCAAGGCATTACGCGTAACAAGGGAGGCAATACGCGTACTAGGTTTTTAGTGGAATTTTTGGGAGAGAATTAGTCTCTGCCCATACGCGTAGCACTTTGGGCAATACGCGTATGGATGTGCGGGCGAACTGGGCATTACGCGTATGGCCCAAGGCAATACGCGTATGACCAGAGAGGGTGCAGAATTTTCCCGATTTTGCGTCTGATGCCGTAACTTGTGATCCGTAACTCGGATCGAGGCGTTCTTGGTACCGTTAGAAAGCTATTGAGATGTTCTTTCTTATTAAAATGGTTTTGATATTGGTGGCCTATTTAATTGTGTCGAGAATTTGGAAATGTGTCGTTTTGTCGACTTTTACCGTCTTAACTGTATGTGATTGATGTGTTATCATGCAATATGCTTTTGATATATAACTTATGACTTGTGTGTTGTGGTATGATGTGAATGCATGTGATGAAATGTTGTGATGATGGTTTGTGGCCTAAGGGTAAGTAAATGCAATGTGTTATGTTTGATTGTATATGCATGATTAAGGATGTTGGAGTGGTTCACATGGTTGCATATATGTGTGCATTTGATTGTCATGGGTCATTGTATGCCAAGCATCATGATATGCATTCTTGTGATGTCATGTGCCCTAGTGGGTGTGAGCGACAAAACGGTTCCAGAGGGAATCTGCTATAACATCGTGTGTCTTATACAAAGAGGTGTGAGCGATGATTATAGACGACCGTGTGCCTTATACAAAGAGGTGTGAGCGACCGAGTCGTGTGCCTTATACAAAGAGGTGTGAGCGATCCATAAATGTTGTGTGCCTTATACAAAGAGGTGTGAGTGACGGGGAACATCGTTTGCCCGACGAGGAGTTACACTAAGTAATAAGCGATGATTCCAATAGTTCTTGAGTGAACTAATGATGAGAATGATGGATGGATGGTACCACATTTACATAGAGTCGTTGTGTCGGTCTCTTTGCATTTGCATAAATCATGAATGGATTGATTATGTGTGGAAAATCATGAATGAATTGATTATGTGTGGAAAATCATGAATGGATTGATTATGTGTGGAAAATCATGAATGGATTGATTATGTGTGGAAAATCATGAATTGATTGAGTAGGTGTTGAGATTTATTTTTGAATTGGTGAATTGATGTGCATATGTGATAAATGCATTGGTTATGGATAATATGTTTTATGCATAGACATATGCTATGTGATGTGGTGGGGTGTTTCCATATGTTATGACTTTGGTGTGCCTTATGTGTGAATATGTGATTATGTTGGTGTAATTGATATATGCTATGATGTTGGATTATCATAAATATGTTATGTATCTGTGGCACGCTATATGTATTAGTATGTGATGCTTGTGGTGAGAATAATTATGCATGTGAATTTGTATGTGTTTGCATATTATTATGCAATCTTGATTTAGTTGTTATTTCTCACCCTTCTGCTGTGGTTTGTTGCTCTATGAGGCAATTGCAGATTAGTAGTCTTGGAGGCTTTTGTGAAGATTAGTTCTCTATCCTTTTGTCGGTATGTCTGCTCTGATACGTAACACGGGAGTCGGGGAGCGCTATTGTTATATATGTATACAATTGTAGGATCTATTTTGTATTACCTTTGTATGAATATTTTGATGTTATAAAATGATTTATTTTGTAAAACAAGTCAGTTATGGATCTTTCCGCTTTATTCCATAATTGAACTTTCCTTTTGTATGGAAAAAGTTTCCCTTTGAGGTTATTCCATTTTGTGTTATGTATCAAAATTTATGAGCAGGGATTGTGTTTTCTTTCTATTGATGTGGCATCCTTGTTTCTGTCTAAGGAAAAAAATTTATTCACTCTGATTTATTTATGTATTATTTATTCGCGATGGGAATTGGGGTGTTACACCGTCCATCAGAAAACTCCAGTCAAGGTCATCTTCGACAGAAGCTCAAGATGCCCGGAATTCAAAGTTGGTAGAAGGATAGTGGTCGTTATGTTTCAATGTAGCCCTCTTCCCTTAAATTACCATTTTTTAACTTTATCAATACTCTATAGAATCACGCGTTTGGCTGATTTCCATCCTATCAAAAAAATTTGAGCCCTTGTGCTTTTGTTTGCAATTCTTATTTGTTTTAGCTTTACAGAACAACATTTTAACATGATTAACGATTCTTAAAATAAAAAAAAATGAATTTACTTGTCAAATTTTTTCTGCTTTAAAATAAAGATGGCAATTTCTTTTGACTGTTGAACGTCGAAAGAACATCGATCGCCTCTCCCAAAGGCGATTGAGCTTCAAAGTGCAGAATCAAAGTACTCCTTCTAAACCAGTACACCTGAGCGAAGGATCAATTGTGTCGGATGCGAATATTTTGTCCGACACCCTTGGCAGAGTTCTTACCTCCTAAGCCCGACCAAGGTTGTTCCCCACAGGGACTATCTCTCCTAAGCAAGGCAGAATTGCTATCATGAACGAATGGTGCTTCTTCGTCCCCCGCAGTGGCCGAGTATCCAGTCGTGTTCATCTATTAGTTTGTATGTCATGTCAGTTTTGTCAGCATAAACATACATACATCATGCATTATTGATTTACATTCATATTCATATTGCATCACTATCACTCTAGTCGGTCTTGTCCCCTAGTGATAGAAGTCCTCTCAATCGATTTGTCAGTCCTTTCCTCATCAAGAAGCAAACCATCTGAGCAATCTCCCCTCTAGTTTATTTCTGGATTGGAGACGGCCCTTGACCACTTTGATAACTTGAACCTCTGAAAAGAAAGAAAACCTTCGACAAACGTCACTCTTCATCATGGAAGATGATATCTTCGCTTTCCCGGATTAAGGAAAATCCCCAGAGAAAGCCTCACAACTAAAGACTCTCAGCAACACATTGATTTTTCTCTCCAAGAGAGTCAATGTTAATGAAGTCATCGACACCTCAAAATTGGGGTACATTGTATGGCATTTCTCCGAGAAGATCTCGAAGAAAAGTAGGATATAATATCCCCAAGCCGAAAGCAGTCCCTCAAGAGACTCGTTTTCCCTAGTAGAGTTGACAAATAGCGTCTCCAAACAGAGAAGTTTGTACACCTTTACAACTCAGGCGAATGGGTTCCCCAGCAAGCCTGACATCAAAAGTTTTTCCCATCAAATGGCATCTCCCCAGGAAACTTCGGCGAGAAGTTTGAGGAAAACTGCTACGAATAGCATCCCTTGTCAAGAAAGTTTATTGAAAAAAGAAACTTAGACCAGTTCCTTGGTAGGAAACCGGGATCGAGGGGAAGTTTATTTCAAAAGAAAACTGAGATCAGTTCCTTGGTAGGAAACCAGGATCGAGGGGAAGTTTATTTCAAAAGAAAACTGAGACCAGTTCCTTAGTAGGAAACCAGGATCGAGGGGAAGTTTATTTCAAAAGAAAACTGAGACCAGTTCCTTGGTAGGAAACCAGGATCGAGGGGAAGTTTATTTCAGAAACTGAGACCAGTTCCTTGGTAGGAAACCAGGATCAAGGGGAAGTTTATTTCAAAAGAAACTTAGACCAGTTGCTTGGTAGGAAACCAGGATCGAGGGGAAGTTTATTTCAGAAACTTAGACCAGTTCCTTGGTAGGAAACTGGGATCGAGGGGAAGTTTATTTCAGAAACTTAGACCAGTTCCTTGGTAGGAAACCGGGATCGAGGGGAAGTTTATTTCAAAAGAAAACTGAGACCAGTTCCTTGGTAGGAAACCAGGATCGAGGGGAAGTTTATTTCAGAAACTTAGACCAGTTCCTTGGTAGGAAACCGGGATCGAGGGGAAGTTTATTTTAGAAACTTAGACTAGTTCCTTGGTATGAAACCGGGATCGTGGGGGAAGTTTATTTCAAAACAAAACTGAGACCAATTCCTTGGTAGGAAACCAGGATCGAGGGGAAGTTTATTTCAAAAGAAAACTGAGACCAGTTCCTTGGTAGGAAACCAGGATCGAGGGGAAGTTTATTTCAGAAACTTAGACCAGTTCCTTGGTAGGAAACCAGGATCGAGGGGAAGTTTGTTTCAGAAAACTGAGACCAGTTCCTTAGCTGAAGACCAGGATCGAGGGGAAGTTTACCTTTTCTAAGCATCATTGCTTAGCAAAATAAGATGGATGAGCAAACTACAATTCATAACCGCCATCAAAATTTCAGGTATTCCGATATTTAATCCTCTTGCACCCTGAATGCCCGAATACCTTCGCCATTCGCACCTTCGGGTCCAAGAAGGTTAAATAGGGCATCTGTCATACCCCAAATTTTGACCACCAAGATTCCCCATCATTGTGCAAATCATCACCACAATATGGATGCATCATCATGCCTCATCAGTCTCCCCAAATATGGGTGAGCATTTACCACAAATAAGAATTAGGGTTTCAAGCCTTCTCTGAGCACTTAGACAAAGGACCAATCAAGGAATGACATGATCTTTAACTTTTCTAACTTCTCAAATACCTATAAAGGATCAAGAGGACTCCCACATCAAGAACCAAGCACAAGGTTGCTACATTCCAAGTGGATTAAGCCTCAAGATCGCCAGTGTCACCAAATTAGGGTTTTGGTCAACCAAGGCCTCCAGGTGGAAATTTTCCTCTGGGCATGAACCAATACTTCAAAGCATAGCCTAAGATACTCCATGGGACCTCATGGACCCAATCATCAAGTTAATTTAACCTCATGGGATGCATTTATCAAAAATAAGGAATTAGGGTTTCTTGACCTAATTCACCCCTAAGTTGACTTTTGGGACAAAACATGAGCCAAGACCTCAAGACATGATTTGAGGGTCTCCAATACACCATATTGATCCATTTACAACAATGGATTGATCCAAGAAGCTTGATTCACAAGTTTCAATTTCATCTGAACCACAATTAGGGTTTTGAAGAAAAAGTCAACGGTATCTTTGACTTTTGACCAGGACATGCTCCCAAACCTTGGGACATGATTCAATACACCCTATATCACCTATGGAATCCATCTATTAAGTTTGATTTAGGTCAAGGACTTGATTTCATAGGGGATTGCACAGTTTAGATTTCATCTGCTGAAAAAGTCAACTGTACAAAAAGTCAAAGTTTGACTTTTTAATTTTTGGTCAAACAAGGTTCCTTAACCCTAAAATGATGTTAATGTGTGATTGGAATCATCATTCATCAAGGAAAACCAAAGAAAGTGAGATAACTTGTAAAAGGGGTAACCATTAAAAACTTAGAATTTTTCTAAGTTATGAAACAAAATGGATATGGTACCAACTTCCAAGGATCATAACTTGAGATCCAAGCAACCATTTTGGATGGTTCAAAGATGGATTTGTAGCTCTCATGGCATACTTTAAAAGTGTCAACTGCATCTCATTCCAATTCTCCATGGATTTTTAGTTATGGAGTGATCAAAATGGCTGAAAACATGAAAATCGCATTTTTCCAACACTTAGTGAAATTTTCACTAAGTCAAAATCTGCCTTACTTTTTCCAAAATGTAGTGGCAATTTTCACCTTAATCCAAGTCAAACCAGGTCTTGGGTTGGACATCAAAGTTAAAGTATGCCATGAGGGCTTTCTAACAAGTACCAGATCATCTCCAAATTCCATTTGAGCAAGGAGATACAACCCTTGAAACATGGCATCATGAACTGATTTTTTTCAAAACAGATTTGGCAGATTTTGTGCATTTTGCTCGATTTGTCTAAATCTGATAAATCCAAGCCTTGTCATCATTTTGGACACATCTAAGGATCAAATCCAAGGGGGATGATCTGATCTCCAAGCCTCCATAGTCCAAGAATATACAAATAGCATGCCAAACCTAAAAAGGCTAAAGATGCTTCAAGACTCCAATTTTGTTTTCAAGCATTAAATGGGTGCACCAAGGTGGCATGAACTGAGCCTATTCCAACTGAATTCAGCCAAGACTTATCTCTGAACCAAAGCTACAAAGCCTGTGCCCTAACCTCTAGTCAATGGCTAGAGGAGACTTGAGATTCCTTTTGCATAACATTGGCCAAATGCCTGCTGTAGTTGCCACACACTATTGATTACAAAACAAACTTGCTCTACTATAAATAGAGCTCATTTGTGCTCAGTTTGAGTACACTAAAGCACTACAACACTTGCTTTCCTCAAAATCCCTTTCTCTAGGCCAAAATGCCTTCTTTTGCAAGGTAACTCTGAGTTTTTGAGTTAGAGAGC
Organism: Lathyrus tuberosus; assembly: GCA_022829125.1. Taxonomy (NCBI): domain Eukaryota; kingdom Viridiplantae; phylum Streptophyta; class Magnoliopsida; order Fabales; family Fabaceae; genus Lathyrus; species Lathyrus tuberosus. The sequence continues at coordinate 5,450,607 of JALAZF010000243.1, read as the reverse complement.
AATTCCATCATAGCTCATGATCCAAACACATCCAATATGTCATATCTAAGTTGTCCAAACTCTCACATGTGACCTGTAACACCAAAATCACAAAGTCCCATCTCAAAACCTCAAAATTGGACTTTTTGCATTTTTCAAGCCATGTCTTGATTCAGTCACTTTCAAAACCAGATAAAACCTCAAACACACTCCAAATATCATCCTTGAACTGTCCCAAATGGTTCCCCACATCTGGAACACCATTTGAGAGAGTTGCCATATTGGTCACTTTTGCCCTTTTTGTAAGAAAGAGCTCAAACTTGTTCCTGAGGATTCCAGCTGGTTCCACTACAAGAAAAAATATGTTTTGCGACACATAAATTGCGGCGGTTCTATTAAAACTGTCGTCCTTCGTATATTGTGACGGTTGTCACGACGGTTTTGTCTAACCGCCTCTAAATTTTTAAAAAAATTAGTGAGAACTTGCGACGGTTTGATGACCAACCGCCCTAAAAACTTATTAGCGACGATTAAAAAACCGTCACAGTTTTTATTTTGGGTTACGACGGTTCTTAGATCCGCCTTAATCAAGTATATAATAAAAGTTTTTAATTTCCGCGTTTATTTTTACATCTCCCTCTATTTTTTTTTTTAAATATTTCCTTTTTTTTTATTTTAGAAAAAATATTTCTCTGACCTAATATCACCATCCACCGTTCATTTCTCACATTCCCTCTATCATTTCTCTCATTCTTCCCTCACGACCGCCATTCACGAACAATCTCCGACTTCTGTTCACCAACAATTTCCGACGACCTCCGTTCACCGATCTACATGACCTCCGCACGCCGTTGTTAGTTCCGTTCGTTCTTCCGCCGCATGCACCGCCTGTTCATTCGTTCGTCTCATTTGTTGTTGTTAATGTGAGTTTTCTGTTCTATTCTCAGACAATAATATATTTTCATTTGATTGTTCTTCGAGAACATTTGGATGGTAAGGCTGTGTAATTTTCTTTACTAGTGTTTGTATTCAAATGTAAAAAGTAATACTGATTATCATTTTGATATTGCTGATAGGTTTGTTTGGAAAAATCTTGGATTTCACTCAGCATCTTGAAATCGCAATTGAAGTTGCTTATGAATTGACCTATTTGCATCTGTATGCCCGTCAGTAATCCCTTCATTCTTTTCTTTATTATGCAAAATCTGTTCACATTCTACCTTATTTATTATAAACAGATGCTGATTGATACTATAAATAGATGCTGTGAAGTCTCAATGTCTTAAACTAGAAATAATTTCCCTATATAATAATGTTATGGTATGAATATTTGATCTATATAGTAGTTTAATTTGCTGGCCATCCGAAACTTTGTAGTCTGGCTCAGCCACTGTTGTTTGTTCACCTAGTCATCTTTCAATTGAATAGGAGGAGACAGTTGTTTCAATTTCAATAACATATTATCTTTTTGGATACATTGAATTTAAGCCTTAATATCAATTTGCTTGACATGTAACGGAGACCTGTAATTGGATGTTCAAAATGGCTAGTTAACCGGGATTGCTAACTCGATATTAAAGCTAAATTAACATGTACAAAATTATTATTATTTGGACGTGTGATTCTTGTCTCGTGCCCACCTATTTTACAAAGTTGTTCCTAGCCGTCATGAATACCTTCCACATTTTCTAGTGGAGATATCTCCAAATTATGAATTGCTTGTCTGTGTAGTCTCATTTGCAAATTTTGATGTTGAATACCTGAGTCACCTGTTGAAGTCCTCTTCACTATCAAGGGTGATATGAGTTGTTGATCTAATATCAATTTGTGTCCTCTATTCCTCCTACAGTCTCCTATACTCCACCAAGCTGTTTGAATATTGACTTGTGATCTTCTCTGGACTGTTTGCAACCGTTGGTTCTATTAAGTCTGGAATCATTTGATCTGCGTTTTCCTCCATTTGTGGCTGTAGCCCCTGCACTTTAATCGTTGTTCCATATTCTTGTTGAAAAATATTTTCTGCCTTGATATTATACTGCATGCCTTCTTGAATGTGTTCTATGTGTTGGTTTTTTATACTTGTATTCTCATAAAGTTGATAATTAGCATTGCTTGAGATAGTTATAGTATGCTCCTTAGAAGTGAATTTTGTTCCATAACTATGAGATAAATTTAACTTGTGCTCCTTTACAATTAGAGCCCTTTGATTGTTCTGCTGCAAATACCTGTCTGTCTGTGTATGCTTCTTTGACTTCATTTAGTGGATTATTTAGTCTTGAAAATTCATCCATTTGATCTTCAGCCCTTCATTCTATATTTGTTATTTTCTTCTTAGAAATGTATGTTATCCATGTATTGTATTCTTTTACACTCGAATCAGTTTGCTGAGAGTTTGTAAATTATTGTGCTCCATAAAAATGCATATATTGGGAACCTGCTGTTGAGAATGTAGCAGAATTTGTTTGTTTTGGTTATGCTCCTTAAAACTGTGAGAGTGTTGAATTGTCTCATTAGAGTTTATTGAGATTAGCTCTATTTAGTTTAGTTCAACTTGATTCTTCTGCCCCTTGTTCACCTGTACCTGATTAAGCTCCTCATAACTGAGAGGTATTTGTGTATTATGTTCTGTGCCTGTAAGTTTGTTTTTGTAACTATTTGTTGCTTATTATGTTCCTTGGATTTCTTGCCAAAATTTACCAAACTGCTTTGTCTTGAGTCAGTACATTCTTCTACTCTATTACCTGTTTTAATCACCCCTCCAACCCTACTGCTTACCCCTGAACCTTGGCTTTCTTCTATACTACATTGCCTAGCTAAACCTGAGTTCTCCATCACTACTGCAGTATTACTGTCCTGTAAGATTGTGAACAGGTTATTCTTCCAAAACTAGAATTTGTGTATCAAGGAAACATAACTTATTAAAACATTTGTATCATCTTAGCATTTCTGTTCTTCTAATTCCTAGTTTTCTTCAATTGTAGAAATTACCCATAAAATAAAACATCTCATTGTTCAAAAGAATCAATCTCCTATTTTTATTCTACATTATCCTGAATAAAAGAAGTTTTTCACTCATTGGATTTTAATCGCTCTCAACATTCACTAAAGTATCACCAACGAAGAGTTGATATCCATCAAATACTATAAGAGATATTCCTCAAGGTTTTAAATTTTAGTTCTCATTGTAGCGGATTTTTAAAGATTAAGTAGGATGTAGATGTGAACTGTGCACATTGTAGACTATGATGTGTTCTGTTTATTGATTATTGTTTGTTATTCAGTTTTTTTCCCATAAGTTGGAGGATCAACCCTAGATTCACATCATGGATTTGTTGTAGAGTATGGTAAAGATAAAGATGTTGACTTAGGTGAGATTTCTACTTGACAGAGCTTTCTATATGCATTATACTGGACGTGTACAAAAGGGGGCTAGAGGGCTAATTTTTTAATACGTGAACTATACAACATTGCATTGTTATTTCTATGCAGCTTTTTGGTTAATAAGAATTTTAACAACTTAAAAAGGCTTCTTATGAAGTTTCAAACTCAAACCAAGGTTGGATTGAGCCCATGTATGTTTTATCATCAGTGGTCGATATTTTGATGATGTTGGATTCATATACTGGTTAATATACACCTGTATTCCTGATGTTAAATTCTTTCATCTGTAGGTTTCCATGTGGATGACTCGGAAGTAACCTTGAATGTTTGCTTGGGTAAAGAATTTTCCGGAGGGGAGTTGTTTTTTCGAGGCTTAAGATGTGAGAAATATGTAAATACAGGAACTCGGCCAGAGGTAGGTCATGGGGATGGGATAACAGAACAATTTGGAAACATTAACTACAGTAGCTATAAATTTTTAGAAAAAGGTAATATATACATAAAAAAGGTAGTCTAAATAAAAAATTTGGAACTGTATTTGTGCTTGGCATGATTAATAATCTGGGCCCTTATAACATCTTCTAATGATAAAACAATGCTCCTCGGATGTGTTTACAAGCAGGACCGCATCTGCGTATCTATTTTTCATTGTACCTTGCATATGTTAGTTTTGATAGTAAAAACACATCAGAATGATGGAATTAATCATTCAGGAATCATATTCTGTTCCGGGGGAGTTATATAGTGTTGTCTAGTTACTATTGTAAGAATATTTATGGACCATTGTTTCTTGCTATTTCTCATAGGTGGTTGTACACTTTATTTATTGAGTCCATTATTTGAAAGCAGGAAGTCTTTGATTATAATCATGTCCCGGGACGAGATGTGCTCCATCGTGGTCGACATCGTCATGGTGCTAGAGCAACAACATCTGGCCATCGGATCAACTTCCTGATGTGGTGCAGAAGGTAATTTCATTTGTTGATTACCTTCATTGCTACCTCAGCTTTTCCAATGTTCTTGTATCAATCCTTCATTGGCAAGTTAATGATAAAATTTGCATTATGTAATTGTAGTTCTATCTTTAGAAAGATGAAACTGTATCAAAAAGATTTCTCCAGCTGATGCGGTGAATGCAATCGAATGAAAAAGGAAAAATAGCACTCCACATGTGCTGCTACAAGATTGGTAAATTGAGTTTTGTTTTCATTATTTACTGCATTCTTTGAAATGGATGGCTTAGGTTTTTCTGAGTATAACGACATGATTCTATGATATTACAGGAACTGATCACACGTGAAGGTGAATCTGCCGCATAGTTTGTTATGCTCGGCAGATGGTTGTAAAATGTTGTAGCTAAAAATCATTAGTCAAGTCATTGATGATTCCTGATCTAGGTTTATGTACAATCCATATGTTGCTATGTTGAGATAGTTATATTTAAATAAACTTTGATATTTCTTAAAAATTTGTAATGGTTTCTCTAAATCCTGATTGTGATTTTGATACATAAAACCCCTATAACATGGGTTGTATTGAATTTATTGTTTTGCCATGTTATCAATTGCATCCTTATGGTACATGGTGTTTTAAGAAGAACTATGTATTATATTTGCAGAAAGATGAAATATTATGTGAAGTCGTTGAACACTTTAGTTTTGTGAATTTTATAACCTCGGATATTCAGAAAGATGAAATATTATGTGAATTTTTGCTTCAGCTCATGTAGTTTTGGCTAGATTCTAGAGTATTTAGCTCAAGTACTTTCATATGATAAGCTTCTAACATATAAAGTGACATGGTGTTTGTATAAATATAATATGATATATATGTTGAATAAAGAATATATGTGATTATTTTCCCCATTCTGTTCTCGTTTTTACTAACAATTTTTTTTTTTAATTTTTAAAACAAATTACCTGCGGATTTACTTGTGGAAAGGAAATTTCCTACGAATTTACCTGCAGAAGTACCTGTGGAATACAAAGTTGCGACGCTTGGAAAGTTGCGACGGTTGGAACCGTCGAAATCAACAATAAAAATAAAAATCAAATGGAAAGTTACGACAGTTGATAACCATCGCAATATGCAAATTACGTCAGTTTCTTACCCGTCGTGAGAGTTAACGGCGGTTGGTGTGACGGTTTTGACAACCGACGCGATACGGCCTCGCGACACACGTTTCTGTGACAATGTAGTAACCGTCGCGATTTGAAGATTACGGCGGTTTTAACCGTCGTAATCTTCCAAAATAACCGTCGTAATCTGCCAATTTTCTTGTAGTGTTCCAACCATTCTAAAAGCTTCTAAGGGATCAATTGAGAGTGTATAAAGCATCAAATTACTTATGGCACAAGAAACTTGGCAAATAGCCCAAAAAGCTCCTAAAGAGGTAAGCATCACAACTTGGACTCTTTGAAATATGCATTGCTTTGAAGTCCACGAATCATGCACATCTCATACATGTTATATATATTGTGTTTGAACCAATTCATCATGTAATTCATGCCTGTAACAATAGGTAGCATAGAAAATGCAATTATAGGCCTATTTCAAGAACACTATCGGGTTTTGAAATAGGAACCTTATCTGAAAAAACCACCACCGCCATTGGATTCCTTATGAAATTCTAGGCAAGATAGACCTAAATTTTGTCCCAATCCATGGAGAAATGAAAAAGTTACAAGCTTCACGTTTTTGGCCAAAACCTTGCCTTGCCTTGCCTTGGCCAGGCCAAAAACAAGGCATGCCTCATGTATTCATGGGGTGGTTTTGATACACGGATGTATCACCACCCCAGTGGTAGAAGGCGCACGCTGCACATAAGAGGTCTGGGGTTCGAATCCCCCTCGCCCCAGATCCTTTTTTTTACCACTTTTTCCATTTTTTAATATTTGTTATATTATTTTAAATGATTTGGAAAATTAATTTCTCCTTCAATTTTAATGATTTTTTATTGGTTCTTTTTGCAAAACATCACAAAAATGTTAAAATATTTTATTCCACAAAAAATCAGATTTATATTAATTATTTAATATAGTTGGTATTTTTGTAAATAAATTTATTTTTAATTGTTTTAAACACTTCTAAAAGTGGATTTTTATCTTGAAAAACAAAACCAAATGAGTTTTAATTCATCTTGTGATTAAAACCTCACTTTTCAAATCTTAACCAAAAATCACAAGTTGTTTATTCAAGCTTATTTGGTATTTTATCATTATTTATTAATTTTCTTTAAGAATTTACTTTTAAAAATGATGAAATTAGGGTTTATTTGATGTTCACCCTCACAAATCTTTTTCAAACACTCATGGGCCTCTAATAGTGTGTAAGACCCAATCCCCTTTAACCAAAACCATTTTGGGCCCCAGATATTGTATAAGTCCCGACACGATAAAAAATCTCAGCGCGATCGCCAATGTAAAATAAAACCTTTGGGTCTCTCCTTGAGTTGTAAGGCCCATCACTTGTACAAGAACACTTTTGGGCCTCTAATAGAGTGTAAGACCCATTCCTTGTAAATAAGATACCTTGTTGGGCCTCAGACATTGTATAAGACCTGCGGTGTTTTCAAAAACCTCGGCGCGATCGCCGTTTTCAAACAAACCATCTGGGCCCACCCTCGTGTTGTAAGTCCCATATTTCTTTTTCAAAATAGTCTTTGGGCCTCTCCTTGAGTTGTAAGACCCATACCTTTGTACAAAAAACCTTTTGGGCCTCACACATTATATAAGTCCCAGTAAAATCTTTTCAAAACAACTTCCCTTTTGATTTAGATTTAAATATACAGTTGTTATCAAAACTTTCTTTAATTTCTTTGAACAACTAACAAAACAGCCTGAAAGCTTGCTCACCTGTAAGTTTTATCCGCTTTCATTTACCCGCTTTAATATATATAATTGTATTGTGGGAAGTTGCGCATGGTTAGTCTTCTTTCATTCTTTTAAATACATGTCCAATATATATAACTGTATTGTGGGAAGTTGCGCACGGTTAGTCTTCTTTCATACTCCTTTAAATACTTGTCATATATCAACTGTGTATATACTAGTATAGTTATTTAGAGTTTTCCCCGGATACTAGGTCTAGAACTAGGTAAAGCCGGTTCGGTCACTCTTAAATACAAACAAAACTAGATCCCCATTGGATTTCCAGATACAGTCTTCCCTTCTCTTGGGGTTAAACAATATGGAACAAAGAGAAATGCAGTATTCTCGGTGAACCTTTTCTCAGACTGTCACCCCTAGAAATTGTCAAAGAAACTCTACTCCCCGAAGTTAATCTATTCTCTGTGAATAGCATCTTCTGAGTTTCTTCAAATCACAGAACTTTCACTAAATGATCTATTCTCTGTGAATAGGATTTCTTGAACTTTTCTTGGTTTGGGACCCACTGGCTTCCTAAAAGCATCCCCGCCTCCTCTTGGGCTTTGTACAAGGACCCGTCGGCTTCTTAAAAGTTCTCATGCCTTCTCTTGGGCTTCATACAAGGACCCTCACTACCTCTTAGAGGTATAGGACAGAACTTAGTCATCCTTTGCTAGAGCTGTCTTTCTAAAAGGAGTCACAAAAGCCCTCAGACCAACTTTAGGGTTGATACTCATCCCTTAAAGAGTCGGCCTCCTCTTGGGCATTGTGCAAAGATAGACCACACTAATAGACATAGATAATCTAAATCTCCTTGAGTCTCAAATACATTCTCAAGTTCCCTACAAACATAGGAAGAAACCCCGGATTCTGGATTAATCTCCAGCAAGAGTTAAAACTTGTGGGTTATAAAACCCCGTCTCTCTCCTAAAATTCCCCAGCCAGGGTCAGTTTATCATCATATAACCCTATCCCAAATCAGAACCTCAAGGTATCTGATCCATCAACTCTTCTGGATTCCCCTGCGAGAGCTAATTCCCCACTTGGACCTGCCTCAGGATCTCAACAATTCCCAGCATAAGATAGCCTCCTCTTAGGCGTTGTATAATTATCCTTTCCTCAGGAAAGTCAGCCTCCTCTTGGGCTTTTTACAATGATTCTCCCCAACGGAGCTAACCTTTTCAGACTCTCTTGTTGAGTCAATCACCCTTTCAGACTCTCTTGTTGAGTTAATTACTTTTCAGACTCTCTCGTTGAGTCGATCACCTTTTCAGACTCTCTTGTTGAGTCAACCACTCTCATGGACTCTCTTGTTGAGTCCGTCATCTTTTTGTACTCTCTTGTTGAGTCAACCATTTTTAGCCTCAATCTCGGACTTCGTACGAGACAGATAAAAAGCACTCTCTTGTTGAGTCAACCCTTTTTAGCCTCAATCTCGGGCTTCGTACGAGATAGATAAAAGCACTCTCTTGTTGAGTCAAACCCTTTTCTCCTCGATCTTGGGCTTCATACAAGACAGATAATTACCTCCCCAGTGGAGTTAGCCTCCTCTTAGGCTTCATATAATGATATCCCCAAAGAGTCAGTCTCTTTTAGCCTCCGTCTTGGACTTTGTACAAGACACCAATATATCCACTCTCCTGTTGAGTCGGTCTCATACAGCCTCCTCTTAGGCTTTGTATAAGGACTTCTCTAGTGTAGTCAATCAACCTCTTAACTTCAACCTTGGGCTTTGATCAAGGTACATAAAAATCAACAATCCCTCTTTAGAGATGACAAATTCTCTTTCAGTCAACCTTTTAACTTCAATCTTGGGCTTTGAACAAGATAAAAATACTCCGTTTAGCCTCTGTCTTGGGCTTTGAACTAGACACCAAAACATCTTTTTCCTCCCTTAGAATAGGAGGAACTACGATTGCTCTGATTTCCCTGTTTCGTTTAAACGGGAATACGTAGGCATAAGATTGCGAAATCTTAGCGAGCATACTAATAAAAAACTCTAGGTCCAGTACCTTCATTCATCAATCAAAACTTAGGTCCAGCATCTTCCCCTAAAACATCAACAAAAACTCACTCGCCCTGTCACATTTCCCAATAAACTTTCCAAACCCATTAACAGATAAACACCATCAAGTACAAAGCAAAACCTAAAGCTAATATCCTGTGGATAACCACATATAGGATGAGTAACTGACAACTACCCATTGTATAACCTGACCCCGGACCCCCCAATCTCTGTAAGCGTTTGTTCCGTTAAACATTCGCGTGCAAGGTTAGCTTTAGAAACCTTCCCTTTCCCTTCCAGCTTCATGGGATAAATAAGAAATCAGAAAGTAGCACCCCTTTCTCCTCGAGGAGGAAAACCCAAACTTCAGTGATAAGGTGGTCGCGTCACCGACAAAAATCGCTCGCTACATACACGACAAAGATTAAGGCATGTAATCAACTCACGATGGAAAAGTATCATGAATAAATATAGGAAAATTTGGCCCAAAACAAAGAAGCAAATAATTACCAAAAATAAAATCGGGCAACAAAGGAATTATTAATCAATTTAAATATAAATATTTAATAAGATTAATTAATAATTTAATTAATCAATATTAAATAAAAATATTTAGAATGATTAATAAATCATGACATATTTTTTGCATTTTTTAATATTATCATGAAATTAACAAATAACAAACTAGTTGAAAAATTAAAATAAATAATGAAAAATATCCTTTAACAAAAATCATGAAACTTAATAAAATATTGAAAATAGAAGATTAAAATATTTTTTAGGATTTTCCTAATATTTAAATAAGAGTAACTAAAAAAATTTACATTTTTAATATTCAACAAAAATAACCAATGAAAATGAAATACTAGAAATAAATAATTAATAAGAATAAATAAATAAATAAAACAAACCAAATGGGCTTTGAAAGACCAAACATAATAAAATTTAGGCAAGACAGGAAAAAAATGTTAGCCCGGGCAAAAGAAATAAAAACTTACGTTAACTTTTGTTACAAAAATAAGAAAAAGGAATTTCCTCTGCTCACACTCTCCTCGCGGCACCGACGACTTTCTTTCGCGTTCCTCAGGGGACCACTTGGGTTAGAAGGCCATTTCGCTCTATTTCCCTGCCAAAGAATTTGGTGTTGCCAACGACTTAAGCTGTTTCCACTTGTTGAATGAATCTAGTGGCGATTGTGATATAGGTTCTTTCAACGAATCTACTGAACCATTTACTTTCTTTGGGGTTTGTTTTGATGTTTGGGAGGTGGAGGAAACAAATGGAAGGAAGTGTTATGTGTATGGTTCTGCGAAAATGAAAAACAGAGGTGGTAGGGAGGTGAGTGGTGGCTATTTTGTGAGGTTTTGAGATAAGTTTTTATGAATATTATTGAAGTATGTAGGATGATGAAGTGGTTGTGAAACACACTGTTCACGTGAGAAAAAAAGGTGTGATGGAGGGTATATGGTGGTAAGGTAATGGGTTCAAGAAAAAAGTAGAAGAAAAACATGGTTATGTTTATGTGAAGGAGGTAACATGGTGAAGGATAAAGTTTGTTGTGCTGTGTTGATGTTTATGAGTGGAAATGGAAGTATTGTGAGTTTTGCTGGTTTTGTATTTCCACATCTATTTATTGTTTTGAAGAGGAAGGTTTTGGTGTGATGTGCAGGAAAAGGTCAGAGGTTGTAAGATGGTGAATAGGGTGTGTTATTATTGGAATGAAGCAAGGTGGTGAGGTATGTCATGGAAGCGGGTTTTGTGAGTTTTCTATGAAGGGTGTTTTGGTTAACTGTTGTGAAAAGTGAATGGCAAAGGTGAACACGGTTTGTGTGAATGAAAGAGCAACATGAGAGTGCGGAGTTTGAAGGTTGGAGTAGTGGAGAGAAGTAGTAGTGAGGAAAAGATGATTAGTTCGTATGAGTTTTTGATGGAGTGAGGTGTTTATTGAAGATGGTGTTCTAATGATGGTTTTTCTTTTGTCGTGTCTCTTCAACAAGTGTGGGGCCTATGAAGGTGGTATCTGTTAGTGTGTGTAGATGTTTTCTTTATGAAAAAAATGGATGCTAAAACATGGTTTTTCTATGGTTTATGGATAGAGAAGAAAAAAGTTGAAGGAGACGTGAGAGTGGATGGAATACTGCGCTATTGTTATGGAGAGGGAAACTGATACACTGCCTTTTTAAAACTTAACCACTAAGTTTTTCTTAAAAGAGAATAAAACAAAACTAAATATTATTAAAAAACAAAAACTGAATACAAAACAATTAATAAAAAAACTTAAATGAATTAATTCTAAATTAAAAAAATCTGAATAATAAAAATTATTATTTAATTCTAAAAGTAAAAATAAATTAAAATAAAATTGTAAAAAACGATAAATCGGGCATGTGTCGACAGGCTCAGAAAAATAAAATGAACACACCAAAATGATCAGCGCGAAATATACGTATTGGAAAAATACAGCGTTTGGCCAAATTCCAAAATAAATTTTACTCGCTGAAACATCTTAAACTGTCCAGAAATGCGATCGAGAAGTGGTCGAAAAATTTAAACGAGCACGCCCGATTAAACTATGTGAAACGTAGATTAATACCACTAGTGTTTTGCAGGCTCGATTTTAAAATTCTCCGTCCACTGATTTTTTTCGCATAGTTGACTTTCATTTGACCGATTCGACTGTAAATTCCAACAAACTTATTTTGGCTAATAAGATTGGGTATTATGCGAGATGAAATGAGTGATATGCTATGCAGACGATGCAAAACGAAAATAATGTAGAATCTTAAGGTAAAAAATTAGGGTGTGACACGTACTTCAACGAGATAGCGTTTCTGACTCCCACGAGTTGTGCTAATAGATTTTTGTTGGTATTGCATGTGCATGCTATTTTCCGTTCAAAAATCAATGTCGCATTCTAACTAGTGACCCATTCACGAGGTTTGGCGACATCCTTTCCTAAAAAACTTTAAGGTTAACATGTTTGTTGCATTAGAAATATCATTCTCAAAATAAATATTTTCTGCTTGCATACATGTGCTTAAACATCAAGGAAGATTACATAATGAACATCAGTCGAGAAGCCTGATCTAGCCAAAATGAGATGCTTGAAAATTCCGAAGGACAGTCATGTTAAGGGGCATCTGTGGAGCGTGGGCTTTCCCAGTAAGTCGTGATAAGATGTAGCCAATCTGGGGGCAGTCATGTCGAGGAATCTCTCCAAAAGTTCAGCCAATTTAGGGCAATCATGTCGAGATTCAGAAAATCTCTCGAAGATCAATCAGTCAGGGCCAAAGTCACTTCAAGGCTCATATCGAGGCAGGCCACTTCAAAAGCACGAGAAGTTATCCTCTCCAGAAGATGGTTAATCAGAAGCACCTCCCCAAGGTTCAGAATACTGGGGAAAAATATCTCGTTATGATGCTCGAGGCAAATGCAATCTGGGGCATTTACGTCGAGATCCGATAAATCTCTCCAAGAGTTTGAAGACCCTGGGGAATTTTAAATTCTACGTTTTCTATAAAATCCTCTTGAGACGATTTCTTCCAGTAGACCCTAGGTATGGGGCAAGTTGGGAATTAAAGGAGCCATTGCTCGCTTATGATAATCAGTATGGGGTTTCTCTTCCGCAGCAAGGTGACAGGAGTATCTTTTCCCAGCAAGGTATTGAAAGTTATATTCATCCCCATGCAGATAATCATTCTCTATTGGAAACGGGTTCTTTATGAGGATTTTCTTATCCCCGACAGTGTAGGCGGGTTCCTTATTCTTAGTAGGGTAAGACGATGGAATATTCCCAATCAGTTTGAAGACAGTGAGAAGTTAGGGCTATCTTTCTCACAAGTCAGATCTGATATTCCCTGCAAGTTAAAGTTCAATGGTTATTAGCATTCTCAGCAGTTCAAAGTCCAATCTTCATTGGCATCTCCCCAACAGAGTTTTGCAATTTGATGTACAGTTCCCCGACAGGGTTTGCGGCGCCAGTGGTTATTGGTGGTACAGTTGTATATCTCCCCACAGGATATCAGATATTGGTGATCCCTTCCTCAGTGAAGTTGCTTGTTCCATTTTGTGAATTCCCTGGCAGAGTATCCTCTCATTCTTACATATAGTAATCATCATTACATTGCATCTACTAAAACGCGTAGCATTTCCATTTGATATGGAGCATTACGCCATAGAAAAATTCAAACATGCATCGAAGCATAAGCCAAATTGAATACCTTGTACGAAATCCCAGATCAATCCTCGAGCAAAACAATGATTTCATTCCTCCAAAGAGAACATTTCTCCCAAATTCTCAACTAACCCAACGAGTTCCACAATGCTCCAACCTCGGAGTTGATGACAGTCTTTCCTCAAAGTTGATGTATATCTTTTTTTTCCAACCTCAGAGTTGATGTCCATCTATTTTTTTCCAACCTCAGAGTTGACGTCTCTTTTCCCAACCTCAGAGTTGATGCATATCCTTGTTATTACCAACCTCAGAGTTGACGTATACCCTTTTGTCTCCAACCTCAGAGTTGACGTCTGCCTTTTATCCAACCTCAGAGTTGCTGAACAATTCTTTTATCTCCAACCTCAGAGTTGATGTGTATCTTCTATCCCCAACCTCAGAGTTGACGCCTTTCTTCCCCAACCTGAGAGTTAACACCTGTTTTCTCCAACCTCAGAGTTGATGTCTACCTTTTTACTAACCTCAAAGTTGATGTTTACCTTGTGATTCCCCAACCTTAGAGTTTACGACCAATCCTATTATTCCCAACCTCAGAGTTGATGTCTAGCTTGTATTCCTAACTTCAGAGTTGATGCATATCTTGTATCTCCAACCTCAGAGTTGAAGCATATACCATTTTCCCAACCTCAGAGTTGATGTCTTTCCTTTTAAACATCAACCTCATTGTTGATGTTCATCTTGCTTATCTCCAACCTCAGAGTTGATGCCTACCTTTTTCTCAACCTCAGAGTTGATGTCAAGTTTTTCTCAACCTTAGAGTTGATGTCTATCTTTTTCTCAACTTCAAGGTCGGTGCTTGTCCAATTTTTTTCTCAACCCAATGGTTAATGTTGACCAATATCTAGCCCCAACCTCAGAGTTGAAGATTATATTTTTGTCCTCAGTCTCATAATTGATGTTCAGACTATCGTCTCCAACTTCAGAGTTGACGTTATTCTTTTTCTCAAACCTCAGAATTAATGTCGTGCCTTTTTTTTTTCTCAATCTCAGAGTTGATGTCAGAATTAATGTCATCCATTGTTACCAACCTCAGAGCTGAAGCCTCTCATTTTTTCTCAACCTCTGAGTTGATGTTTACCCAATTTTTTCTCAATCTTAAAGTTGAGGTCCATCTTTTTTCTTTAACCTCAAGGTTGATGTTTATCCTTTTCTTCCTCAAACTCAGAGTTGATTTTGCACTGTAGTCTTCAGACATCCGGTCAAACAAACCGATTTTCCAATCACCGTCCTGATATCATCCAATGTACCTTCCCAGCCGCAGTGCTGACGACTAGCCTTTTAACTATCACGGTGTTCTTTTCACAAGAAGCTTCATTCTCCAGTAGATATTTTAATCAGTTTCCAGAGTCGCAGATCTGTTGGCTGTACCCATGGTTTTTCCCCGGCAAAGTCATCTTCTCTTTACTTTGGGTCGTGAGTCCGTTGATTCTACTTCCTTTAATTTTACTTGAATCCCAACTTTTGGTTGGTTTCCTTTGGTGAATCCTAACTTTTGGTTGGTATCCTAGATGTGAGTCCGCCTTCGGCCGACATTCTGTTCAAATTCTATCTTTTGGTTGGTATCCTCTTTTATTCCAACTTTTGGTTGGTATCCTTCGGTTGTGAGTCCGCCTTCGGTCGGCAAACCTTTCTTATGTCAAGGTGAGCCCGCCTTCGACCGACATTCTTTTTAAGTCCGCTTTCGAGTGGCATCTTTATCTTAAGTCCCCCTTCGGCTAGTAATCACTCCATCTTTTCTCTCCCCATAATTTGCAAATTTTCGAGTTCTTTTTGTATTTAATCCCCTTTTACCTTGAATGCTTGAAAGTCGTCGCTATCATCCCTTCAGGTCTAAGTGGATTGAATATGGGCAGCTGTTGCACCCCAGAATTTGCCCTCTTATTTTTTACCTTAATTGGCTTATATTTCGCATTTATCTGCATCTCCCATTAGGTCATAATTCACAATCATGCATTTGCATTGAGCTCCTAAGACATGGGATCAACGCATTTTTCTCGAGATTCAAGTTTTCCCTGTACATAGGTGATTCATCTGGTTATTGCATCCAAGTCAAGTTGAAGCAAGGGTTAAATTCACACTATCATGAATATCTTCTAATTCAGAGGTTCATCAAGCTCCAAGGTTTTCCCCATTCAGAGTATTCATCAAAAGCATTGGTTCAAGATTCATTAGTGTGAATCAGGGTTTGACTCCTTCTCAGTTCAAGTCATCTTCTTCAAGATATTTCATTATTATCAATGTACATATCAAGGAGGATTAGGGTTCTTATTCATGGGTGATTTTGTGGACAGTCATCAATAGAAGATCATGAGATTAGGGTTTCATGTTAAGGAGATCAGTGGTCATCAGGACAACGCATTTGTGAATTGATTTGAAGGGCATTGGGACATGATCAATTGAGCTTACTGATTGAATTTTTGGGATTCATTAAGGATAGGAGTTTAGTGTGGATTGAGAGTTTGTTTGGAATTAGACGTGTCAAGATTAGTCGTGTGGGCTACTTGGAATTCGAGATATAAAGCCATCATCCAACGTGTCAAGATTAGTCGTGTGTGCTACTTGGAATTCGAGATACAAAGCCATCACCCATTCTTGTTAATCCAATCAACCATTTTCAATAACCAAATAACCATTCATTTTCAACTCCACCTAAATCCATTTTCTTAACCCATTTCTAAATCCACATTTAAATGTCAGGTCCAATTCATATTCGAAGCCAATATCCACTTTAAATCATTTTTCTAAATAAATCATGACTATTTCCTAATCCATATTCACTTGTATTCGGTTCAAAAAAACATTTTTTTTCTAAACTTATCCAAAATATCCATTTGAAACCCACTAGCCCCATTTTAGATCAATTTTCAAATCCATTTGTCCAAACCAAAATCCCAACCATGGCCTGCCGATTATAATTCTAAATCTGTTGTGAAGCCTTTTCAAGCTCCATATGCCTATTCAGCTGCACCTCCTTATATAGGCTCCAATGCCCCTCATTTAACATATCTTGGTGTCCCACCATACGGGTCTTCTTTATTCAATGGATCACCTGTTCCTCCCTATGAGGTTCCATTTTCTGGAGGATCAACGACCTATCACTACAATTATGGAGGTTGCCTTTCTGCTAGTAGTCCATACAGGCCACTGCATCTAGCAGGACCGGCACCATACACAAGTGGATCCATGGTGGGAAACGGTGGGATCTATACCATGCCTTAGTTATTGGATCGTTATGGCCTCGGTGTCCCTATTGGACCTGGAACAATGAGCACTAGGCCAGGATTTTTTCGCGATGACAAGTCTGAAAAAAGAGAGGAGATGCAACTTGTGACAATGATTGGGCATGTCCAAAATGTGGCAACGTCAAATTCTCATTTAGAACTGTCTGCAACGAGAAAAAGTCCAGCATAACAGAAAAAGAAAAAATACACTGCAGAAAAGTTGCATATTAGTGAATAAATAAAGTTCATAACAAAAATTAAAAAAGAAATTACATAGAACAAAAGAGAGAAATTCATTTAGAAATATTTTACAACAAGAATTGCAAAGCAAAAATCAGAAGAAATCCATAACAAAAAATTAAGTTACAGAATTGAGAAGAAAATTACAAAAAACCAAGTTCTAATAGAAATTTTCATTCTAACTCTCTCTCTTTCTCGATCCTTCCAACCATCTCTATAAAGCCTTCAATCACTGATATTCATCTGATTTTTTTTTCACGATTCTTCTTCACTCTTATACACTCTGAACCTTCTTCATTCATCTCCACTTCATCAAACTCTGCATCTTCGATTCATCTTCACATACGTTAACGAATTCTTCAGTTCTCATCAATCAACAATCGTCATCAATTTGTGAATTGACGCAATTCAATCGCACTCCAAGAGTTCTACATCAATTCACAATAATTCACAAGAAAGCTCAACAACTAAAGGTTAAGGAAGAAGGAGAGAGTCACGCGGAAAGGAATCCAATAAGAACTAGCGAAATCAAAGCTTATTGGTAATTCAGCGTCGGCGTCATGCAGGTACGTGGAACTCCTTTTGAATCTGGCGTTTACGTCGAAATTGTTGTAGCCTTGGTGATTCTTGGTCGCGATACGTAGTTCAGATCACATCTTCTTATTTCGGTCGTGATACGTGGTTCAGATCGCACCTTTTTGTTTCGGTTGCGATGCATAGTTTAGGTTGAGATTCAGAGCGAGATGAGCGAAGGTTGAGTGTTTGAAGAAGACGACGTATGAGTTTTGAGAGATGACGATAGTGATGAATGAAAACGGCACAGTGAAGAGCCTTGAGGTGTCTGACGGAATAAGGAAGTGTAGAGGTGAAGAAGAATGACGTGTAGAGGCGGAAGAAGAAAGTTGTGTTGGCGGAGAAGTTCATCTCCGACGAGGCGAGGGCGTGAGGAAATGGTGGATGAAGGTAGATGGCGCATTCTAAGAATGATGCAGAATGATGCAATTGTGTTGTTTTTTTAGGTTAAACTTCAGTAGTTGGACCATACCTAAAAGCCTTCCCCCGTGGCACTTCTATCACACCTCCCTGAATCACTAATGCACCCTTAATGAATTTGTTTTTTAATTTTGAATTTTAATTCTAATTGATCTTAATTTTGGTTTTTAATTTTGAATTTTAATTCTAATTTATCTTAGTTTTGGTTTTTAATTTTGAATTTTAATTCTAATTGATCTTAGTTTTGGTTTTTAATTTTGAATTTTAATTCTAATTGATCTTAGTTTTGGTGTTTAATTTTGAATTTTAATTCTAATTGTTATTAAATTTTGATTTAACATTTTAATCTTAGTTTTGATTTTTTAATTTTGATTTTGATTCTAATTTTGACATTGTTTTTGTTAATTGGAACCTTACTATTTTTTTGGTTAGAATTCTTGACAACATTTGCTTAGGCTTCCTTAATTCTTGATTAATTTTCGATTAAATCGTTTGAGTAAATGTTAATAGTTCTTAATTAGAATTTGATATTAGGAGTTAATTTTGAATAAACTTTTAATTGTTAATTTGTTGATTTTGATTAGCTTTTAACCTTAATTTTGATAGCTATTGATTTTAACTTTGATTAAAATTTTGATGGAATTTTGTTCATAAGGGTAATTGTGATTGTTGTTCTTGTCAAGTTCTTGTGAAACTTTGGTGGATTTTCTTGATGATTGTGCTTGCTACTTTGACATGAAATTCACCTTGTGCCTGAATCTTACTTCTACTTGAGCCTTGTTTCGTATTTGATTTCTCTTTGTGATTGAGTTGTCTTGTGTTTACTTGTGCTTTGTTCACATGCTCCCTTAGGGCTCCTAGTTTAAACTTAATTTTGATTAAGTTTGAAGTAGGATAGACATTAGGCTCTCAATCCTTTATATGATAACGTTAGGGTAGATTTCCCTTCTCATCCTGACCTTAGGGCCATTTTGCATGATAACATATAGGATTCAGTGTCCCTTAGACCTTCTGTGCATCGCTTTCTTCTCATCTCAAAACAAAATCAAAACACTTAATAAATACGACGAGTATTGTGCGCCACTAGCCTTAAGTATATGGGCAGTGATGAGTGAGGAGTCTCTCCTTACTTTTCTAGAGTGTTTAGCATACGCCCCGTTTGGGGGCGATCTTGCGACACATTTGCTCATATGTCATAGACTTTAGTGCAATACGAGTCTCAAACAATTCAATTCACTTCTGTTAAATCTCACAAACAAATGCAAATCATTTTTGTCCTTCGGGATTCTCCTTCAAACCTTTTTAAAAAAGAGTATGTTATTTCCGTTTTATCGCAAACAAGCATCGACCCTAACTGCTGGAACACGAACTTAACGTCGCTCATAAAAAACACTTAACCAATCTGTGGTTAGTCCCACAAACTACGAACACTCTGACTTGAGAATGAGGATATGTAGGCATAAGACAGTGAAGTCTTAGCGAGAAACCTTCCCCCAATCTCCCGTAGTCCTCCGAACTGCGATGACTTTGACTTTCCCATTGCACGAGGGAATACGTAGGCCTAGGACGACAATGTCCTATCGAGTCCCCTTTTGTTTTTTCCTTTTCATTTCTGTTTAGTAGTAGGCTTTAGATAACACACCCTTTGATTAGACAACAAGCGTGGATCATGTTGAGTACAACGGACGCGAGGGGGTGCTAATACCTTCCTCTCGCGTAATCGACTCCCGAAGCCAGGATTTGGTTGCGAGACCATGTTTTCTCCCTTTTGAGGTTTCTTAGATCATTTCCTTTCCCCCGTCGGGATAAATAACGTTCTGTGGCGACTCTGTTTTTTCGCCGGTTATTTTTCGCGTTGCGACAAGAACATGAATCAAGGAAGCACAAGACTCAAAGAGCACAGTCTTCAAGACTGAAGAGTTTTAGCTTTAAAACATCTATATAATAGCAGAGGTAGAATCAATAACAAGGTCACATGAATCTAGAATTTTTCTGTGTAGATACAATAATGGGTAAAAGAAAGACATCCAAGGATGACAAGAGAAATTTTGCAAAGGAGATACACAAACTGATGAGGAGGGAAGTGAGGAAGAAAAAGAAGAAATCCAAGGAATTAGCAAAGACTCAGAGAACCACGGGTGCAGAAGATGAAGGAACGTCTGTAGGAGTCTCTGAAGAAGGCAGGACTACAAAAACATATCTGAAAACTCTTAAAGAGAAAGAGTGGGATGAATATTGGAGAGCTTATTTACAAGAAGAGACCAATGATCAAATATGAGACTAAATGTAATAGTCTTAAGAATCAGATCGTGTAATGTCTCGTGAATGAATAAACAACATTTCCATTCCTTTTCTAGTTTAGTCATAAACTCCCTTTGATGTCTATCAAATATGGTAACGCCTATCAATCAGTCAGTAAGAAAAACAAGAAATACAGAAACATAGTAAGCAACACAAAAAAGAAGCATAAATAAATAGCATTTCATTAAAAATAAAGCGGATAAGCTACATAACCCATACAAACAAAAAAGATATAAAAAACTAAACATAAGAAAGAGATCCATCCACAGAGACCACCACGACCTTAAAAGGGTCAACATCTTTCAAAGCTTTTGATAGCTTCAACCTATCACCCCATATTTATGAAACGACCTCAACCATAGTTTTCTTTACTAAGAACCATTCCATAAGGAATTAATGAAACATGACTTTACCTCGTGAAAGGATATGATGGCCATCTTTAGATAATCCAACTAAACTTGAGGAAGTTTGATCTTTAAATATGACTTGAGAAGAAACATAAATTTTTTTCATCAATATCTAAAGAGTCTAAAACCTTGTTGTTCTGAACTGGGCCAGCGCCTGCCCATTGGACGAGTAGGCCCAACCCAATAGACTAAGAAGGCCCAACAAGGTCCACAATTATCCAGTGTCGGGGACGTCCAAACCACCCTCTTCGTCGGGCACGTATTGGACAGGCACTATCGAGCAGAGTCATTATGTCTAGGAGAGCACCTCTCTCCTCGACCTCTACATTCACCTCCCCGCGAGGACATGTCACCTTGTAACCTCCCACTTCCGAAGGAATCGGTCTGCCCACTTTCCAGAGATCTCGGGACCGTTACCCCAGGGCGAAGACCACGTGCAGGTCTTCCCTATGTCACGTAAGCCCTGACAATCACCTGGATTGGGCCTGGCAATCCAGCCTAGTGCAGGAGACCGTTGGCCCCACGCTGGGGGCATTCAATAAATACCCTCTCATTTGAGAGGGTTAGATTATGTTCATTCTTACTCTTACACCTATATTTTGTATTTGCTTACTCCCGTTTCCTGACCTTGGCATCGGAGTACCTTGCAGGTACAACCCCCCCGTTCCATCACTACCGGAGTTGAAGATCTCACGACGTTGTTGGCCACTGTCATACTTTCTGATCCAGGTACGATTAGTGGCACTGTCTGTGGGAACTCTTGCTTCCCCGTTTTCCTCATCATTAAACCAATGCAATTCCTACCTTTTTTGACAACCACGGCCACCACCCAACCTGGGAATAAAGCTTCAGACTCTGCCTTCACGCAGCTCGACAACGGGGACCACCGTGAGGACAACATTGCAATCCACGTCGAGGAAGGCGACGTAAGGGACAGGCAGATCGCCTCCCCTTTTTCCGAAGACGCGACATATGACGCCGCCCAACAAGTCATCCTGCCGGTTGTCTACTAATCACTCGCTACACCACCAAACACGGATCTGGGTACGGTGGCCCTGGCCATGGTCAACCAAACCAACCAAATGATTGCCCAGCAGAATCTCAGGATCGAAGCGCTCGAGAAAGGACGACCACGACGATCTTCCCCGCGAAGACATTGTCATCCACCATCTCTCAATCGTCCTCCTTCCCCGCAAAGGACTCCCCCGGCGAACTCTCGCAGCCCCTCCCCACAGCGTGAGGGCCGCCGACCCCGCTTGGAGGACCCCAACCCGAGGTCTCCTAGAAGCGTCATCGCTCCCCTCCTCCACAGGAGCCAAGGGGCTCCCGGACCAGGAAGAGGAACAAGGCTGACGACGAAAAACTGAAGGACCGCTCCAAGAACTCTCCTCGACGACATGGACCTGGTCGAGGCCACCGCTTCCCATCACGATCGCCAGTTAGAAGTGATGAGGACGACTAGAGGACCCCTCTGTCCAGGGAGATCATGGACACCCCTATCCCTGTGGGCATGGAGAAGCCTCCACCACTGGGGACTTATGACGGCACAGCCGACCCCGATGATCACGTCGAGAGCTTTGAAGCCATGCTCGACCATGGGAATGTCGGGGGAGCTACCAAGTGCAGGCTCTTCCCGACCACTCTTAGGAAGAGCGCCATGACTTAGTACAAAATTCTCGCACCTGAATCAATCACGTCCTGGAGGCAACTGAAGGGACGTTTCTCTAAACATTTCACTGCGTCCCGCCGACATCCGAAGACGGTAGCCTCGTTGGAAGGCATCTTCCAGGGGAAGAGCGAATCTATTAGAGACTACATTGAGAGGTTCAACCGAGAAGCTGTCGAGGTCCACACGACCGACGACATGAAGAAGTTCCTGATCGTACGGGGACTATGTATCGGGACTGAGTTCGCCAGGTCTATGCGCATCCATAGACCCCGCAACTTGGAAGACCTCCTCCATCGAGCTCAATTATACATCGAGTTTGAAGAGTCAGAGGCTGCCCAAATAGCCCTCGACTCAAGACGTCGGAGTGGCCCCCGTAGCTAAAGAGACGAAGGCTCTCCTCCCCCTCGGCGTGGGGGAGAGAAAAGACGCGAAAGCTGTCCCAGGGACTCTCGTGAACCGAGGGGACCAGCTGGCCGGTTCACGGAGTACACTCCGCTCAACGCTCCCCGCGAGCGAATTCTCAACGAGTGCGCTAACTCGGAGTTTCAAAAAGAGGGTGTCCGCTTTCCAAAGCCGACACCCCCAAGTCAAACACGGACAAGTCCAAGTACTGCAGGTTCCACCGGAGCCATGGACATGTCACAGAAGATTGCGTCCACCTCAAGGACGCAATTAAAATCTTGATCAAAGAAGGGCATCTAAAGCAGTACGCCAAGAGAAACGACGCTTCTCAGTCAAATGCCTGAGATGCTCAAAGCGTCGAGGAGACGACGCCTCCCGCCAGGGAAAAGCGCCTGCAAGTCGCCCTCAGTGTCACTCGACCCGAGGACTTCTTCACCCCCGAGGGAATCTAGAACCAAGAGGGAGTCTGCAACATGTGGGCGAACTTCCCCCATGAAGACCCAGTCACTGCCCGTAGCACATGGGAGAGGTTCCCCAAGGCAATGGTCATATCGGGCGGAGGTTTCGAGAAGGTCTCCGTCGGGTCGATCAAGTGGAAATTTGACGAGTTGGAATCCGCGACCTCAGCGAAGACCACCACTCCCGAGAAGGTGCGAGGGAATTCAAACCCCATCACTTTCTACCTGGAGGAGCTGCTAGGCGGAGCGCCCAACGCCACTATTCCCCTCTTGATCCGGGCACAGATGGCTAATTTTGACGTCCGTAGGATCCTGGTCGACCAGGGGAGCTCGGTGGACATCATGTACGCCCACCTCTTTGAGACCCTCCAGCTCGACGAGAAGCATTTGACCCCCTACGTGGGCTCAGATCTACAAGGGTTCAACGACACCACCACCAGACCATGGGGTTATGTTGAACTGATGGTCACGTTCGGGAGTAAGGATACCGCCCGACAAGTCAAGACCCGCTTCTTGGTGGTCGAATGTCCATCCCTCTACAACTGCATCCTGGGGAGGACCACTCTGGCCGAACTCACAGCGGTACCATCGACAGTCCATCTGAAGATGAAGTACTACACGACCAGGGGCCGGGTCATCACCATGCACGGGGACATTGGCACCAAGTCCAAGACCAGAGCAAAACTGTCCCCAGAAGTAGTGCAGAAGCCACTCCCGCGCGTCAACGCGGTCGACCTCAACAGTAGGTTCCCTGGCGAGCAGGAGGAAGGCGGAGCAGCTGACCACGACCTCCAAGCAGAAATCAACGGGCATCCTTTCCACCCAACGCGCCCCATCCTAAACAGAGACTTCGAGCTCGTCGCCCTCGGAGACGATCCATACCGGAACGTAAAGATTGGCACCGGGCTCCCCGACCTGGCAAAAAAGCAGTTAAAGGTATGTCTCCGGGAGAACGCTGATCTGTTCGCGTGAAGCGTCTCTGAGATGCCTGGCCTCGACCTAGAGGTGGCCTGCCATCAGCTCACCGTAGACCCGGCCGCTAGGGCCATAGTTCAACGTAGGCGTAGGCAGTCTCCCGAAAAAGCAGAGGTTGCTGAAAAAGCTGTAAAAGACCTCCTAGAGGCAAATTTTATTTCGGAAGCCAGTTACACGACCTGGATGTCCAACATTTTACTTGTAAAAAAGAATAATGGAAAATGGAGGATGTATGTTGACTATACCGACCTTAACTGGGCATGCCCGAAAAACTCTTATCCTTTGCCTAACATCGACCAGCTGGTCGACAATTCTGCAGGTTTCAAACTACTGTTCTTCATGGACGCCTACTCGGGGTACAACCAAATCCCCATGGCTAAGACCGACAAGCAGCATACGACCTTCATGACTGAGTTAGGGAATTACTATTACAACGTAATGCCTTTCGGCCTTAAGAATGCCGACGCGACCTATCAACAGATGATGAACAAAGTTTTCTGGGGAGAGATCGGCGATATGCTCGAGGTCTACATGGATGACATGATCATCAAATCCGTAGAAGAAGTCGACCACGCTGCCCATCTCAAGAAAGTCTTCGACACGACGAGGAGATGTAGGATGAGGTTTAACCCCGACAAATGCACCTTCGGCATTCGGGCAGGCAAGTTCCTCGGTTTCTATCTCACAGAACAAGGAATAGAGGCGAACCCCGACAAGTGTAGGGATTTCTCCGAGATCCCGACCTCGAACTCGAAGAAGTCGATACAATCACTAAACGGGATGCTAACCGCGATGTCCCACTTCGTCGCCAAATCCACACAGTACGCACTCCCATTTTTCAAGCTTTTACGACAGAAAGCAACATTCGAATAGACCGAGGAGTGCGAGCAAGCGCTCCTCCACCTTAAACAAGTCCTATCACAACCACTGGTTCTCTCACGACCAGGAAACAGGGAGATGTTGTTCTTGTACCTCGCCATCACGAGCGAAGCAGTCAGCGTCGTTCTTATCCGGGAAACCCCCGACGGGCAAAAACCGATTTACTTCACCAGCAAGGCCCTTCAGGGCCCCGAGCTTAGGTATCAGCAGATCGAGAAAGTCGCCCTGGCCCTCGTCACCGCGGCTAGGAGGCTGCATCATTACATCTTGGCCCACACGGTTGTGGTAAGGACCGAACAAACCATAAGGCATCTCCTAGGTCGACCAGACATGGCAGGAAGAATGCTCAGGTGGTCACTCGAACTCGTTGAGTTCGACATTCAATACGAGGGGAGAAAGGCCCTGAAGGCTCAGGTGTTGGCCGACTTCGTGGTTGAAATGACCCTCCCGGAACCTTCAACCAACAGATCCCAAAAGTGGACAATCTATGTCGACGGGGCATCCAGCACGAAAGGCAGCGGGGCGGGCATCATCCTCGAAAACAAGGAAGACATCCTGATCGAAGTCTCCCTCGAATTGTCCTTCCCGACGTCGAACAACCAGGTAGAGTACAAGGCTTTCCTCACCGGGCTACGGTTGACCGAGGACCTCGGCGCCAAAGAAGTCAAAATTTTCACCGACTCTCAGCTCGTAGCCTCTCAGGTCCGAGGAGTGTACCAAACCAAGAACGATAGCCTCATCGAGAACTTGACCCTGGTGAAGGAAAAGATGAAAAACTTCACCTCCGCGGAAGAAACACACATCCCGCGCGAGCACAATGCCCAAGCAGATGTCTTGTCCAAACTGGCAAGCACAAAAAAGAAAGGCGGGAATAAATCTGTCATACAAGAAGTGCTCCCCCGTCCGAGCATCGACAAACCCGCCCCAGCAATTGACGTGAACGCCATCAGAGATAGCAACTGCTGGATGACCCCGGTATACAAATATCTCACGACTGGCAAGCTACCCGACGATCCCAAGAAAGCCGGAGTGGTTAAGCGACGAGCGTGCTCATACATAATTGTCGAGGACAAGTTATACCGACGTGGCTTTTCTATCCCCTTCCTCAGGTGCGTCGAAGAGACCAGTGTCCCTAGTATACTCCAAGAAATCCACGAGGGGATCAATGCACAACACCTCGGCGGACGGTCCTTAGCTCGCAAGGCGTTGCGAGCAGGATACTACTGATCCACCATGCAGCAGGACGCCAAGGAGCACGTCAAGAAGTGCGGCATATGCCAACGACACGGGGACATGAACCTTGCCCCTCCCAACGAGCTTAGAACACTGTCATCCCCGTGGCCGTTTGCGTGGTGGGGCATGGATATCCTCGGGCCCTTCGTCGTGGGGTCATACCAAAACAAGTACCTGATCGTCGGCGTAGATTATTTCACGAAGTGGGTCGAGGCGGAAGCCTTGGCCAAAATCACGGCTCACAACATACTACGTTTCTACAAGAGGAATATCCTCGTCCAGTTCGGCATGCCCCAGGCGATTATCACCGACAACGAGACACAGTTCACCGACAAGAATTTCCAGGACTTTGTCACCAAGTTGGGCACGAAGCAACACTTCACGTCGGTCGAGCACCCTCAAACAAACAGACAAGATGAAGCGACGAACAGAGTGATATTGCAAGGACTGAAACGCCGACTAGGCGACGCCAAGAAAAGATGGGTCGAGGAACTACACAACATCCTCTGGACCTACCGAACAACCCCACATTCCACGACCGGGGAGACCCACTTTCGCCTAACCTATGGAACAGAAGCAGTGATCCCCGTGAAAATAAGGGAACCCTCGAGGAGAAGCGAACCCCCCTCGACGGGGGAACAAACGAAAAGGCCCTAAGGGAGGAGCTCGACTTTGTCGATGAGATAAGGTCCGACGCGTCCCTCCGAGAAGCTTCACTTAAACAAAAAATAACTCTACGTTATAATAACAAAGTTATTAAACGCGATTTTCAAGTAGGCACCCTCGTCCTACGAATGAACCAGAAAGATTCACGAGATGGCAAGCTCGCCGCGAACTGGGAGGGCCCCTACCGCGTCCGCGCGAAGACGGGGACAAGAGCCTACTACCTAGAAAATCTACACGGGGAGGAACTTGCTCGACCATGGAATGCTGAGAAGCTTAAATAATACTACAGTTAAACACTGCCCGCGACATAGCAACGCCGCGATTACGAGGGCGCACTAAGGCACAAGCGTGACTCCCCTCCGCGACACACGAAGATCAAAGACCGCGTTGTGTGTGCGCGAAGACCTTTGATTTGACGAGGATTCCTCGACCGAGCTCCGTCCTCGCCGTACCAGTCAGGTAGAACGTCCTCGTGATGGGAAGTTCACGCCACGAAGCTAAGACCTCGACCGAGCTCTTAGCCTCGTCAAAGGTCGGAATACAAACCCGACCACTCGAGCAGTTCTCCACACTGCCGAGGATCAACAAATTCGAGCAAACCCCTAACCTAGACAAATCACTTAGACAAAATACAATAAGTATTTCAAGCATCACACATACAAGTAAGCGAAAGTCAAAGCATTAAGCCAGGCAGAAACCCATTATGCAAATGTTACAAAAATGTCACAAGGCCCCTGACGCGCAGGCCGAGCAATTACAAAATTCACGACACGCAGGCCAAACCAAACAAGAGTCATCAAAAGAAAGTGGCTCGCAGGCCAGGCACAACGAACAAGTAAAAACCTAGTCGACTACGTCCTCCTCTGGCTGGTCGTTCCCAGTAGCCCCTCCGTCGACTTCATCATCCTGCATCGGCTACACGATCTGACCCTCGGTCACCTCATAGTCGGGGTCAGTCCCTTCAGTGATGAGGTCGGGGTTCACAATCCGAAGCTGCTACACGACATTGTTGAAACCCACGTCAGCCGCCGCGATGACATCCTACTCGGTTTGCCCGAGCCTTGCGATCAGCGCTGCTCGAGACGTCAACAGCCTGTCTTCCTCGGTTTCCTCCTCAGCAGGGCGAGCAACTTCATCTAGCTTGGCGACCCTCGCCAAGAGACCCTTAATCTCCTCATCGACTTTCTTCAACTTCTCCTCAAACTTCCCTTGAAGCTCGACCTGGGCCTTGTTCTGATTTTTGCAGTCAGTCAGCTCCTTACCCACCTTCTCCATCTCAGCTGAAATAGACCTGAAGCTCTCTTACAACCTGTTCAGCTCGCCTGCTGGGCATGTCTCGTCGTTCAGGACCAGGGTAACAGCACAAACCCGCATCATCGCGGACACGTCCTCCAACAAAGCCCTTCTCTGAGAAGCGCGGTCAACACCCAAGATGATGGTCTGAGTCTCAGGTGATCCAACACACAGGGAATTGTTCCCCGTAAAGAAATCCGGCCTCGAGTGACAAGGCGGGAACACGAACTTTATAGCAGGAGGGTTTTCACTCTCGGTAAGATCGAAGTTCACGTGCTCGCCGAGTCGCTGTCTCTTTGTGGACCCCTGAGTGCTGGGAGATTGGCTACCCTGGGGAGAGCCGGAAGAATCCCCGGTTGCCGGAGTGGGGCCTGGGCGTTGTGACCGGATCTGCTCGACCCGACCCTTTCCACTTTTCTTCGATGTTTGGTTGGCCGCCAGCTTCTTGATACACTCCTCCGCGCTCGACATGGTCTCTGTAAAAGAAAAAGAAATACATTAGTAAATCGAGGACCGAAGCAAGGAAAAATCAAGTCGAGGAGGCATCCACCACCTAACAACTTAAGGGCGTCCTCGTCAGAAAACGTCTTGAGGAGGGCCCTCGTATTAATCAGTCAGGCTCGCTCTAGAGGCATCCCGTCATCGCCGCAGATGAGTTTCCCGTCCGGTGTCACGAGCTGGGTCGGGGAGAAACTGGCGACGAACTTGACTATCTCCTCATGAGCCAGACGATCCTATTCGATCAGTCGACCATGACTGAAGGTGTAGCTGTCTGTGCTTCTCATGAAATGCTCCTCTGTCCAGAACAGAGGAAACCTCGCCTCGAGGACTTCTTCCTACTGCACGTCTACTTCCCGATACGCCCGTCTATACACCGACTCCACGGCCTCGAACGAGACAGGCTTCACTATGTAGTATCGGGACTTGAAGTTGCAAACAGAGTCCATGTAAGTCTGGAACAATCTACTCACATGTTTGAAGGACACCCGGCCATGCCTACCATCAGTTGCCTGTCTGTGCAAGTGGAAAATGCAGAAGAACAGGGGTATGGTCGCCCCAATGCGGAGATGCTGACAGATAAGCTCGAAAGCACGAATAAATGCGAGAGAGTTGGGGTGGAACTGCGAGGGAGCCAGACGCAGCCAGATGAACACCTCTCGCTAAAAATCGGTGAAGGGCAGGCGCCACCCCGCCTCGTCGAACATGAACTCGTACAAGGGGAATCTCATTCCCCTGTACGTCGAGCAGATGCGATGGTGTTCCAGAGGCCTATACACCATCCAGGTCTTTGAAGAGCCCTCCAGACGATGCTCAGCTGTGGCGAAGATATCATCCTCGTCGCAATCGACGAACTTGGAGGCGATGTTCAGAGGCTTCTCGCTAGCCCAATCTTCGGGCGACTGTCCATCGACACTGGCGATCGGCGCCATCGGGGAGTCAGGTTGGTCGTCGATATCTATAGATCCCACGGCTACGACCTCGACTTCTATTTACCTGAAAAGCAGAAGGAAATGGTGAATTTGATGGTCCATATCAAATTCACCCCTCCACCGCTGATTAAGTGAAATGGGCGAAGAAGGGACGCGAAGAACTGTAAGGGCAAAGCCCTATCCCGGGATGTCGGGGTCGCACGTCTACCCCGCTCCCCAAGGCATCAGGCAAGCATCCTCGGGACGGTCCTCGGGTCGAGGGTGCCTTATCCTATGTCCTCGGTATATTCATCCCACATCCTCGGGATCTTCCTCAGGTCCCCGGGACATTCATCCCGTCTCCCCGTGAAATTCATAAAAATCCATCAAATATCTAGAGAAACTCCGCCGTGATCGCCGGAAATTTCGTGGCTTCCTCGGGAACCTCATCAGTTCACCGGAGGACCACCGTAGAAACGCATTGGGAAAGATAAAGGTCAAGAAACTTACTTGAAAACAGCTATTGTAAAACTCCGGTACGACGGCGTTTGGCGGTGAAACGGTGGAGAGAGCAGAGAAAGAGGGAGAGCAACTGCGAGTGAGAGAGAGCAAAACATTCAAATGACATGAGCTGTATCTTATTTATAGAGCCCTCGTAGAATTTGAGGCGTCCTTAGGCATTTAATTGCCTTAACCCTAGCTTAGCCGCCCTAGGCAATGATGAAGCGTGACACGTGGCACACGGGTTCCCACGTTAGTCCTTTCGTCTGCTTTGGCGCTCGAATCCGCAACCCCTCATCTCCCCGCACTGTCGGCCACCAGCGACAGGCGAGCAAACTCGAAATTTCTGCCCGCCTGCGAGCAAAACTCGAAATTTCTGCCCGTCTAGCACCCCTCGCTCGTGGTCCTTCCATGTCACAAACTCGAACGTTCTCTCCGCAAGGTCTCCCCGACAGAAGATCACATATAGACACCTGAACTACCTTCTGCCCGGTATGTAGAGCAAATCCTTGACTGGTTATTGGCCTTTAAGTCATTACTCCGACACCTCGGAGCAATGACTTGGGGGCTCTTGTTCTGGACTGGGCCAGTGCCTGCCCATTGGATGAGCAGACCCAACCCAATAGACTAAGAAGGCCCAACAAGGTCCAAAATTATCTAGTGTCGGGCACGTCCAAACCACCCCCTTCATCGGGTACGTATTGGACAAACACTGTCGAGCAGAGTCCTTACGTCTAGGAGAGCACCTCCTCGACCTCCACATTCACCTCCCTGCGAGGACATGTTACCTTGTAACCTCCCACTTCCGAAGGAATCGGTCTGCCCACCTTCCGGAGATCTCAGGACCGTTACCCTAGGATGAAGACCACGTGTTGGTCTTTCATACGCCATGTAAGCCCTGACAGTCACCTGGATTAGGCCTGGCAATCCAACCCAGTGTAGAGACCGTTGGCCCCGCGCTTGGGACATTCTATAAATACCCTCTCACTTGAGAGGGTCAGTTTATGTTCATTCTTACTCTTACACCTATATTTTGTACTTGCTTACTCTCGTTTCCTGACTTTGGCATCAGAGTACCTTGTAGGTACAACCCCCCCGTTCCATCACTACCGGAGTTGAAGATCTCATGGCGTTGTTGGCCACTGTCATACTTTCTGATCCAGGTACGATCACTTGTTCTTTGGCAGAAAGTTTAAGATCAAAATCTGATACCGGACTAGTGCATTGGAGCTAAGATTAAAGAATTTAGATAGGTTGAGTAGATTATCAAAGGTAATATGGGAAGGAAAAGAATATTCCCAAAAGAGCATATCTAAAACAACACCTTCATCCTCACATATTGTTGTATTAGTTGTAAGATTTGTGGTAATGCTTGTGAAACTACCTTGCATGCTATAAGGGATTGTGCCGAAGCCATGCATATTTGGAAGAGTTTAGTTCTAAGCAGTATTGTTGGCGAGTTCTTTTCTTTTGATCTTTAGAATTAAATTAGACTCAACTTGAGATATCATGGAGATGAAATTAAAAATTGGAGGAATGTGTGGCCTATTACGTGTCATTCAATATGGCGTGGAAAAACAAGGAAAAGCATGATGAAGATTATGTGAGACCTAGTGAGCCAGCCTTTTATATCTTCCAAAGACAAAAAAAGTTCGAGGAATAGAAAAATTTGACAGGGCGAGTAATAAGGAAGGAAGTGAGAAGCAGGATCACTGATTGGAAGCCGCCCTTGAATAATATAGTTAAGCTTAACTCAGATGGAGCTAGTAAAGATCAAAAGATTGATGAGTGTAGAGGAATCATTCGTGATGCGTGAAGTGATTGAATTAAGGGTTTTTTCAAGTACTTGGAAAATTGTAGTGCTATGGTGGCTGAGTGTTAGGGAGTCTTTGGAGGGATTAAGCTTATTAAGAGTTTAGGATTGAGGAGAGTGAAAGTTAATGTGGACTCTGAACTTGTGGCGAGAGCCATTGAGGGTGAGGGATGTAGTAATATTAACTGTTTGACGTAGATAAGAAAATCAAGAAGTTAATAGCGAATCACAAGATTGTTAGTGATTCATACCTATAGAGAAGCTAATTTATGTGTTGATACTCTAGCGAATACGAGATGTATTGACAAAGATTTATGTATTTTCAGTGAAGTTCCAGCTGCTTTACCTGGTTTGGTGGAAGCTGATAAGTCTAGTGTTATTGTCTCTCTAGAGACGTCTTTGTAGTTGTTTTCTTTTGCTAGACTTAGGCTTTCTTTGAAATAAAAAATGATTATCATGATATTGATGACAACATTATATTTAAGAAATTAATAATAATTAAATATATTTTAATTTTTGAATCAAAATTAAATTGTATGATTTATAAAATAACAATATTAATTATTATCTCTATCATTGCTTAAACTTTTAATTAAATTTGAATTCTTAAGATAATATCCATAATTTATTACACAATAATTGAAATTTAATAGTCTTGTTTTAATTTATAGCAAAATATTGCCATTTAAATAAAAATTTAATTCAAATATCTTCATAATATAAATATAAATTTAATTGATATATACTGATAATGTATTTTTACCCTGTCAGTTAATCACAACCACTGTTTATTTAAAAAAATTGACTTTTATTTTAATCACAAAAAAATAATACAAATGGATGATTATGATGCTTTAGCAATGTAAAACTTTTTATACTACAAATAAATAACAATTAATCTCTATAAAATTATTTTACACAACAGTTAAATTTTTATAACGTTTTGAATTTTTCTGTAATACATCTAAAATATTAGTATAAATTTTTTTACACTAAAATACATAAATATTGATAAAAAGTAATATTTATTATAATATGATTTTATTTTGTAATGTCTCTTTATATTTATTTTTTGGTCAAAAATCTGTATTTTATTATTAGTATATGTGTTATTACAGATAACTATTGTTTTTTCTTTTACAAAGCGTAAGTATTCAGGCCCAACTTTTTTTGTAAGAATAAATTGGGCTTTATGGGCCCAGAGTATTACTTCTTCTTATCAGAAACACATAGCGAAATTTCAGTTTTTCCTTTACGTAACCCTAGCAGAAGAAGCAGCCGCTACTGTAATCAACGACGCCACTGATTCATCCTCCTCGGTACTGTGATTTTTCATCTCTTCTTCTCTATCCCTCTTCTTCTTCTGTAGTTTTTCAGGTTCTTTGTCTTTTTTTTTTCATTGTTGTTTTCGTGAAATGCATCTGAGACAGCCGATACAGTGATTTGTGCCGCACCTGGCATCGCTTGACCGCCGCGATCCCACCACTATTGGCCGCAATTAACCATCTAGATCATCAGCTTAGTTTGATTCTAATCCTGCTAGATTTTCCGTTTTTTCTAGTCAATTTTGCTATGAATTTGTGTTTTACTGTTGTTTTTGGCGTTAATTTAATTTTATTAGTGTTTTATTTTGATTATCGTTCTTTTTCTTTGTAGAGGGGATTTGATTTTCTGATTTTGAAATATGACGTCATTCTTGAAGCCTGAGAATGCTCTCAAAAGGGCAGAAGGTTTGTTCAAACGATGAATTTAGTTTTTTTTGTTTTGTTTTTAGCTTGGCATTTAGTTTTACTATGAAAAAGTAATGCAATTGAATCGCTGATAATTTGATGTACAGAGTTGATCAATGTGGGGCAGAAGCAGGATGCTCTTCAGACTCTGCACGACCTTATAACTTCGAAAAGATACCGAGCATGGCAGAAGACTCTTGAACGGATCATGTTTAAGTATGTAGAGCTGTGTGTTGACATGAGGAAAGGACGATTTGCTAAGGACGGGCTTATTCAGTACCGTATCATATGTCAGCAAGTGAATGTTAGTTCACTTGAGGAAGTGATTAAGCATTTTATGCATTTGTCTACTGAGAAAGCAGAGCAAGCTCGTAGCCAGGCTCAGGCCTTAGAAGAGGCCCTTGATGTTGATGACTTGGAGGCGGATAAAAGGCCTGAGGACTTGATGCTGAGCTATGTCAGTGGCGAGAAGGGGAAAGATCGATCTGATCGGGAGCTTGTTACCCCATGGTTTAAATTTCTTTGGGAAACTTACAGGACAGTGCTTGAGATATTGCGGAACAACTCTAAATTGGAAGCTTTATATGCTGTAATATTTTCTTGTCTTAATTAATCAATATTCTTGTTATTTTTGTTTTAAGTATAGAATGTTATCTGACTTTGCCTTAGCTACTTCCTTTTTATATTTTTTAATTTAAATTTTAACTTGTAGCTATTTTACCTTTGTGTGCATGGTCTTGTGAGACCGGTTATCGTCATTGCAGTATAAAATATTTATATTCCAAGTTATCTCTTTTGTTTATGTAAAATCCAGTGTTTTAGCCATTTAACCGTGGCAGACAGTTATGCTTGACACTTGGATATGTTGTTTCTGTTACTCATCAACAATAATTTAGGATGCACAATTGTGTTATGTCAAACTTATAGTTGAGACTCTGTTGCCACATGCAGATGACAGCTCACCGAGCCTTTCAGTTTTGTAAGCAATATAAAAGAACAACAGAGTTCAGAAGGCTTTGTGAAATCATTAGAAATCATTTGGCCAATCTTAACAAATATCGGGACCAAAGAGACCGACCTGATCTTTCTGCTCCTGAAAGCTTGCAATTGTATCTTGATACAAGATTTGAGCAGCTGAAAATTGCCACTGAGCTTGAACTCTGGCAGGTTTGAAACTTCTCATTTTTTTACTTCAAGCTATTTGTTTTAATAATTTTGGAAGACCTGACAATTTGTTGCATGCAGGAAGCCTTTAGATCTGTTGAAGATATACACGGGTTAATGTGCATGGTCAAGAAAACACCAAAACCATCATTGATGACGGTTTACTATGTTAAGTTGACTGAAATATTTTGGATATCTTCAAGTCATTTATATCATGCATATGCTTGGTTCAAACTCTTTTTGTTACAAAAAAGTTTCAACAAAAATCTGAGTCAGAAGGATTTGCAGTTGATAGCTTCATCAGTTGTTCTAGCTGCACTTTCAGTGCCTCCTCATGATCGCACTCACGGTGCATCTCATTTAGAACTAGAGCATGAAAAGGAGCGAAATTTGAGGATGGCAAATCTCATAGGCTTTAATCTTGAATCTAAGCCCGATAGCAGAGAAGTGGTATTTTACTTTCCCTCATTTGAACTCTATTGCATATTGAAATTTGCTTGCAAATCTTACAATTTGCTGATGTTTCTGTGTTGTCTTTCCCAGCTCTCAAGGTCATCACTTCTTGCTGAACTGGTAAGATATTCTCAATATTTTTTGTTTTGATTATAGATATTCTCATTATTTGAAACACATCTCTATATAAATTCCTTTTCTACAGTCATTTTTTATTTTTATTATTTTGATGTGTATTGTTGAATGCGGGGTTTCATGTAAGAAATTGACTTATATATAGGATATCTACTCCCCCTTAACTGTGGACTGTAATAACTGTACAGATTTAATTTTCAATTTGTGTTTGGTGAGGTTGATCTTGATCATATTGGTTTGAATTTGTTTCCTCATCATCTCATTGTAAACTTTGCCGAGCTCCATTGTACCATGTTTTTGACTTTTGCATTCCATGTGTTGGTTGTTAATATTTGCTGTGTGGTAATCATTTAATCTGATTGTCGATATTTCATGGATTAGATGGAAAAAGGACTCCAATGAGATAATTTGTTATTGTAGTAAACTCTAATCAAATTCTCATTTTTATATAGTTAATCTATCTTGAGCCATTTGGTGGTGTATATAGAACCTATTTTCAATAGGTTCAGAGGTTGGATGACCTCTGGGATAGTATTATTGCAATAAATAGTAGCTTTGACTCTCTGAAGTTCTTATGTTTGGATTAATTGCAGGCATCAAAGGGTGTAATGTCTTGTGTTTCACAAGAAGTGAAAGACATTTACTATCTTTTGGAACATGAATTTCTTCCCTCTGATCTTGCACTAAAAGTACTACCATTGCTGAATAAAATTTCAAAATTAGGGGGTAAGTTTACCTTTGCTTCATCAGTTCCAGAGGTGCATTTTTCGCAGTATGTCCCAGCACTTGAAAAGTTAGCTACCTTGAGGTTGCTGCAACAGGTGCATTGTCTTTTTTTGTGTATTACTTATTTATTCCTTCTGTTTTATGTGTATTTAAATCTGTTCGCCCTTCCTCTTTTAGGTGTCTAATGTGTACCAATCAATGAAGATTGAAAACTTAGCTGGGATGATTCCTTTCTTTGAGTTTTCCGTCGTGGAAAAAATTTCCGTAGATGCTGTTAAGCAGAAGTTTCTGTCAATGAAAGTTGACCACATGAAAAATGTTGTAATTTTCTGCAAGACGGTATGTTTTCCTTATCTTGGTTCAATTTTCTTTTTTAAACTTATCTTGTAATTTTCTGACATTTTAAGTGTACAATAGTACTGTCTCTTACCAAATGTTATGGCAATTGCCTGGTTTATATAGAGTCTTGAGGCTGATGGCTTGAGGGATCACTTGGCAAGTTTTGCTGAGCAGTTGAACAAGGCAAGGCAAATGATTTGTCCACCAGATGCGCAACGATCAAAACACGGAGGCTTACTTCCAACTTTGCCAGAGGTTGTAGCCAAAGAACACAAGAGGCTTCTTGCTCGGAAATCAATTATTGAGAAAAGGAAAGAGGAACAAGAACGGCAGCTTCTTGAACAGGAACGTGAGGAGGAGTCTAAGAGATTAAGATTGCAGAAAATTACTGAAGAAGCAGAGCGAAAGCGGCTTGAAACAGAGGTTGAGCTGAGGAAAAGACAAAGACTCAAAATGGAAATGGAAGAGAAAGATAAAGAGGAAGCTCAGGCTATACTTCAGGAAGCTGAAAAGCGCTTTAAGAGAAAGGGTAAAAAGCCCATCATAGAAGGGGTAAGTTGAAGCCTGCAATCAGTTAAGTTATTGGTTTGTTTGTTACGCTAATGCTATCTATGACCTCTATCTGTAGGGTGTAATTTCTAAGAAAACCTTGGTGGAGTTGGCTTTGATTGAACAACACCGGGAGAAGCAGGAAATGGAGAAGAAACTGCAGAAATTAGCTAAAACTATGGATTATTTGGAAAGAGCAAAGAGAGAAGAGGCTGCTCCGCTTATTGAAGCTGCATATCAGCAACGCTTGGTGGAAGAGAGGGTTCTTCATGAACATGAGCAACAAGTAATGTCTATTTGTGCTCTGATCGAAATAATTGATTTTTTTATTCATATTTTATTTAAACAAGTTTATTTCTTGTAATAATTTCTAACTGTTAGACAATGGTTTGATGCAGCAAGAGGTTGAACTGAGCGAACAGCGCCATGCTGGAGATCTCAAGGAAAAAGAGAGGCTTAGTCGAATGATGGGCTATAAAGTTAGTATCATAAACCCATATTCTACTTTTTTTGTGATCATCAGTAATGATGAACTTTTAACAATTGATGTTATTTGTCATCATAAAAGTCAGAATACCAATTATTAAATTTCCTGGCATAAATATTATTAATATTTTGACACCTGATTGACTTTACAGGAGATATATCAAGAGAGAGTTGTCAGTCATCGCCAAGCAGAATTTAACAGATTGAGGAGAGAAAGGGAGGAACGTATATCTAGGATTTTACAGTCTAGGAAACAGGAGAGGGATAAAATGAGGAAGTTGAAGTATTATCTAATTGTTGAAGAAGAGAGACGGCAAAAATTGCGTGAGGAGGAAGAAGCTCGAAAGCGTGAAGGTAATCATTACTATTTTGTTTTTCTGGAATATCATATAGAAGCCTGAGACAGCATTTTATTTTTCATGTCCGCATTGAAAGGATTACACAAGACTTGTTAAAGCGTCTATTTAATTAAATAATACCAAAGCAGACATGATTTTATAAATGTTTTCTGTGGAATGCGCGTGTACTATCTATTAAACAATACACTAGAGGATTATCTTCCATTTTGTATTTAGATAACATGTATGTGGTGTTTTTGAACTCCAGAGGCTGAGAGAAAAAAGAAGGAACAGGCCGAACACCAAGCAAAATTGGATGAGATGGCTGAAAAGATGAGGAAAAGACAACAAGAAATTGATGAAAAAATTGAGAGGGAAAAGAGGGAAGCATTGATGGGCAGACCAACTGAACCAGCCGTGAGGCCCTATGAGCCTCCTGCCCGTCCATTGGAGTCTCGCCCTGCTGTTTCTGTAGCATCTGCAGCCCCAGCTCCTGGGAAATATGTTCCCAAGTTCCGGCGAGCAGGAGCTGAGGCAGCAGCTGCTGCTCCTCCAGAAGCAGATCGTTGGGGCAACAGTGGCAGCAGGCCAGATGGTGACAGGTGGGAGCGCGGCACTTCATTTGGTGGGGGTTCAAGGTCATCTTCATCATGGTCAGCTTCCAGGAATTCTCGTGATCGTCCTTGATTTATTACCAGTGCCATTGTGGCCTTTGGGGGTCTTGCCTTATATTGTGCCGGATTTACTGATTTTTGTACTCTACACAGTTTGAGTTCTAGAATTCTTTTTGATACCGAGTTCTCATTTATCTTCCAATGCCTATGGACTCCTTGGTTCTGTTGAAGAGCATGTCAACAAAATGTTCTATTTTATGATTCAGTTGAATTTGATACGGTAATCAAAATTTCATGCCAGGCATGTATTCCTGACCTTTTGTTTTCTATATATATTGCAGACCTATTCTCAATTGTGTTCTATCGAAAATAAAAAGATTTGCAGCCTACTATTGTTTTATTTACTCGATCTTTGCAAAACTTGTTATTAAGTATGTGGACATGCCATTCATATGTGTGCCAAGAACTCTGTTGTGCATACTAATCGCATCTGTTTCCAAATTCAAATTTACTGTGCCACCAAGCATGCTCGAAGTTTGTTGTTTGGATTCACGTTCAGTTTGGTTGAATTACTTAGTTTATGATCTTCTCTATTTAATCGAAAATTTTATAAAAAAATTGGAAATTTGTCAAAGACATAGAGATGTAGTGAAAATATAGTAGATTCCATGGTCACGTTGTTCCATTAGTCTAAATTTTTTTTTGCCCATTGATTCTGGATGTGCATATTTAGACGCACCATTTTTTTTAAAAAAATTGATTTGTTTCGGATGTGTAAAGCCGGAATGTTTTCTCATGTGCACATAGAATTTTTTTCGGATGTGCACATGAGGAAACATTTCGAATGTGCACATCTGGAACAAATTAATGTTTTTTATAAAAATGGTGTGTTCGAATGTGCACATCTGGAATTAGGGGGAAAAAAAGGATTGACTTAAATGTACTTTTGGTCCCTTTAGTTTGACGTTTTTACACTTTTGACTCTTTTATTACAAAATCTGTGTTTTTGGTGCGCTTTGCATTTACTTGGTCTCTCTCCATTTTTTCATATGTGACATTGATGATTGGGATTAAAAAATTATTGTTAATGAATTGTTATTGATGACTAGGATATTTTATTAATTAATATATTTTAAACTAAATAAATATTTATTAATTAAGGTTTTTTTAGCAAATTATTAAGAAATTAAAGAATACAAAGTTTAAAAGCAATATGTTGGGCCATAAGCCCATATAGTTTAGTCCAATTGCAGTCTATAACAAGTTATTATTTCAATACATGTGTGAGTTATATAAACACCAATATTGTTTCAAGGCAAAACAATGTGAAACTTGCTTTCTATAAAAAAATAACTCATCTCTTTTCAAATCATTTTCTTGTTAACCATATGAAGTAAATAAAAGCAACATTGTTTACTGGTACAATAGACATAACTGTCTCTAAAACAATCACTTTTCCATCATCAGGAATAACACCATAACAATTCTTCAAAAGCTTCAAACACTGCTCATCACTCCAGTATTCTTGCTCAAAAGGTTCTTTATTGGTAATAGTTATTGGTAATATGATGATAAAATCCATCATAAGGTTCTTTATTTCATGCTGTTGTCGATTTGCCATATTCTAGCAAAAATTCTATGTCGAGCTTTAGATCATTTGAGGGAAAAAAAATCTAAATCATCAATTATTGTTTGTTTCTTTTATAATTTTTTTGTTTATAATTTTATCATTGCTTCTGTTGCAGAATCTATTATGTAGTATAACTCATATTTTCA
The DNA here is from genome assembly GCA_022829125.1 of Lathyrus tuberosus. Lineage (NCBI taxonomy): Eukaryota > Viridiplantae > Streptophyta > Magnoliopsida > Fabales > Fabaceae > Lathyrus > Lathyrus tuberosus. The sequence goes on along the minus strand of JALAZF010000243.1, from coordinate 5,410,372 downwards.
CTTCCCAGGATCTTGATGAGTTTAAAACCATCCTTAAACCACGCTTGAAACTAATTGTCCAGAATGATGAAAGGGAATGGTTTATTGTATTTGTATCTAAAGCTCATCCAGCTAATGACCAGGCAAACAAAATGGCAAAGAAAGTATATGCTAAACTTGAAGTTGATTTCAGCTCCAGAAAAAGAGAAAGGTAAACTTGCTAAACAGGACTTGTGACTCTCCCTACCCAACATAAATTAGAATGACTTCTTTGTTGACAATATTTCCAAATTATTTTTGTCTGTAGTTTTTGTTAACATTTGTTTTAGACATTACAGAATACAGTCAATGTACTTTTCTTTTGAGCAAGAATACAGTCAATGTGCTTCATTTGCTTATGAAGCAACCATAAGCCAACTCAATGGAGAATTATCTTTGTGCTTCATGTTATAAAATTAGTGGGAATTATCTTTGTGTTCACTGCAGTCCCACACCGGTTTACTATAAAATTGTACAAGTGTTTATATAGTACATGAGATCTATTAATTTACAAATGAAGCACATGAGTGAGAGAATGTTAGAGAGTGATGTGTCATCCTCACATGTTTCAATTATTAATTTTAATAGTTCAAATTATTAAATAATAATTTAAACTATTAATTCTCTAATACAAAATATTAAAAATATTAAATTAATTAAAAATATCCTAATCATCATTTCCACCTAATTAAAATATATATTTTTAATCCCAATCATCAATGTCACATATGAAAAAATGGAGGGGGACCAAGTAAATGCAAAACGCACCAAACAAAAGGGACCAAAAACACATGTTTTGTAATAGGGGGATCAAAAGTGTAAAAACGCCAAACTAAAGGGACCAAAAGTGAATTTAAGCCAAAAGAATTTCGTGCGGTACCTAAGAAACTCATGTGATGTATTATGAAATCCTCTTAATTTTTTAGAGTTTCTTAATACACCACCTATGTTTCTTATGCACCACGTGAATTTTCGTTTTTGCCCTCTGATTTCGAATGTGCACATCCGGACGCACAAATTTTTAAAAAAACGTTGATGTGTTAAGGATATACACATCCGAAAAAATTTCGGATCTGCAGATCCGGAAAAAAACAGAACTTTAATTTTTTTTTAAAAATCGGTTTTGTTGGTTGGTCGCATATGTTAATATATCGTCGCAACTTAATATACATTCGACAACATCCATATATAAAATAAAATAATATATATACATAATAAACCTCTGTCAAAATACAATACATACATGTAATAAAAATAGGATACATAAAAAAACTACTGTGTATGGCAAATGATCTCTCCTGCCTCCCCTGCTCCTCTGCCCTGACCCGCCGTCCTGGCTCGATGTTTGCGGTACTGAAGTGCCCTCTGAGCAATCTCAATAATCCTATCCACGGCAAGTCTGGCACCAGAGCCCTCAAGGAGGTGACCGTCCGTAATGGCCGCCGCACTATCTGCTCTATCTCACGACAGCGAGGTAGGACATCCTAAGTATGGTCCAGCTGGGTGGCGATCCATCAGCAGTGGGCACCATGCATGGGTGTGAGATGGTGTAGAACCACATGATGTACCCGGCAGCAACGCTCCAATCTCTCGGCGCTCTGGTCGCCCGAGTCTCTTCCGGTACCAAGTGGGACTGGAAGTCCGCATATATCTCATCTATCTGCACGCGGGTCAAGCCTAGAGGAGCAGACTCATGAGGCATCCCGGGGACCGTCTGCGTGTAACCGAACTGGCGCAAGACGCGTTCTGGCAGGTATCGAGCAGTAACGGTTGAACTGCATGCCAACAATCCTGAGAACAGCGAAACCTCATCAAACGGGCGCGTCACACGGTGATCGGCATAGGGGTGATAAAAAACGTCCTCAGCAGCCATGCGATCAAGATACACTCTGTAGGGGTCGGGCGCCCGGTTCCCTCTGAGCAGAAAAAATGCAGCAGCACGTGGCATATCCTTAGTGTACCCGTCGACACTCCCCCAACCAGTAATCTTGGGAAAGTGCTGTAATATCCACGCCTGAAATGGAAAACATAACATCGGTGTCAAACATTATAATGAATATAAAAAGAAAAGAAATGAAAAAATAACTTAGAATATTAAATTGTTACCACGTATAGCATACAACTGCCTGTCACAGTCTTGGCTGCCCAGATGCAACCATCTGAAAGCCTAGCATAGGTGTATGTCAGCGTAGCCGCCCCCAGTTGTACCCATGGATCTCTGTGGGATCCAAACGGCACCTGAGGTAAACGACATCAACATAACAGGCGCTAGTGTCCACAAACAGCTGCGTGCCGAGCAAAAATAGGTAGTAGCATCTCAGGGTACGCTGCCTGTGGATCTCCACCTCACCTGCATCCCCTGCTGCCCGTCGTGCCTCTTCAAGCTCCTCACCAACTCTGCGTGTCAGAAAGAAGAACCGGACGTGTGCGCCTCTCAACTGGGTCACCTCCGCAAGTGCCTCCTATGGGGTAGCCCCAAGCTCCTCAACTAGCATCTCTATCTCGTCCCCCTTCGACATCCTACCGTGACGGAGAAGGGTACCCGTGATCGGTAGATGTAAAAGGCACGAGATGTCGTCCAGTGTGATCGTGATCTTGCCGTACGGTAGATGGAATGAGGATGTCTCAGGGTGCCATCTCTCAACAAAAGCCATCAGCATACCGTAAATGATATGGGGATACCCAATCCTAGACAGGCCTCCAAGACCAGAGGTAGCAAGTGCAGACGTGAACCACTAATCCCTTGGCAGCGCTGCAAGCATGTCCATAACCTTGCCCCCATGATTATAGAACTTCTGTGAATCCTTCTCCTGAAAATTTCCAAATAAAACAATGTTACAAATGAACATATTTTCAACAAAAACAATTCTATAAATAAACAGAGAAAGATTACCTCTCCTAGCCATACATATCTGACAGTATGCTCAGAGTACCCCACGAGTAGGGTGGAAGTGGCCTGAACCTGTGATGTGGATGACTGTGGTGTAGGATGTCCCTCAGCTGTAGGGTCTACCCCAACACCCTCTGCACCGGAAGCCTCGGCTGTAGACTGCATCCGCTCACGTCGGACAGATGCGTGCTGAGCTGTCCATCCATGTATAATACGATCGTCTCTGCCAGCCATGTAATCTGCAAAGCATAATAAATAAATTAGAATTTTTTAAAAATAATTTAAAAAAACAAACAAAAAAAAACCAAGTGTCTTTCGGATTTGCACATCCGGAAGTACACAGAATATTTAACGTTGGGTGTTTCCGGATGTGCACATTCGGAAGCACTCAGAATATTTAACGTTGGATGTTTCCGGATGTGCACATCCGGAAGCACTCAGAATATTTAATGTTAAAATCTTTCCGGATCTGCACATCCGGTACGTATTTTCAAGCTCAAAAATAGCAGTCATGGCTACTGTACCATGGAAAAGGGCATTTCAATGCACTGATCGTCCGTTTGAAGCAGCAAACAATACCTACATTGTCTCTAACCTATGTTATTCATACTACCTAACAATTTCTACACCTAAAAGTCTACTCTAAATCGATTACTCGAAAATAACTCCGAAACTCTAAAGTTCGAAAACTTACCGATTAAATTGAGATACAGAGGATTTGGAGTGTCTTGATCATTGTAGAAGTTGCTCTGCGCCGAACTCGAGTGAAAAAAGTCGAAATTTGTGGGATTGAGAATTTGAGAGTTTGAGAGAGTTTGGTGTTTGGAAAATAAAAATGTGAAGAATGAGGGGGAGGAAGAAGGTCTGACGCGAATTAATAAGAAATTATTCCGGATCTGCAAATCCGGAATTTTTCCGGATATGCATTTCCGGAACACATCAACGTTTTTTAAAAAATTGGTGCGTCCAAATATGTACATCCGGAATCAGGGGGCAAAAAATAAATTTCACGTGGTGCCTAAAAAACTTGGATAGTGTATTAAGCTCCCTAATTTTTTGTATCTATTTTTCGATTAAGATTTTTTTCTATTTAATTAAATAAATGGGAAATTTATTTTATTGTTTTTATTTCACGCACCTGGTGTATGGGTCATCGCTCAACACCTTATTTCTTTGGAGGATCACTTACATTTGTATATGAAGTATACAAATACAAAAAAACTTCAGCTTTTGATATATATAATTTTTGTATTATAGAAGTTTAAATTGAAAATATTATGAAAAATACTACTAATTTGCTATTTTATAATAGTTTATTCGTGGCCTGATTTAACATGCAAAGTATACTTTTTTATTTTGTAGTTTCACTTATGACTAATGTGTACCTAATAATGAAATGTAATTGTTGAAGTAAGATTGTTTGAGTAATGTAATCACCGTGTTTCTAATGGAATTGTGTTAAATTTTGTAGATTGTGCGGAATTGTATAAATTTGATAGGCTGTTGCTTAAATTGAAAGAGTTTTGCTTAAATATTGACATAAAAGTGCCTTAATTTTGCTAAAATTTTGACACAGTTTGACAAAAATTTGGCATAGTCACTTCTATTTTTTTTTTTTACATAGTTTGCCTCAATTTTTGCATACTGTGACCTAAAACATTGACATAGTTTTCTTAATTTGACAAACAACAATTTGACGTCAATAAAGAGATTGCACCATACAATCTGACAAGCAATATGACAGCAAACTGACAGGAAATTGATTCATTAAAATAGCATTTCTAAAATGATCCAATACATGGTCTTAGATTGTATTCTAACCAAAATTATAAGTCATTGTTCAAAGATTGTAGCATAACCAAAATACATAGTAATACAAATTCTTCAAAATACACTTATGGATACAACTTAAAATTTGCAAATTACAAGTTATTGCTCAGAGATGCAACATAAAATCCAAATACTCAAATTTCATCCTCAATGAGTCAAGCCTTTTTGAATTTCGTCCCAACTTTTCATACCCCTCTTGATTGGTTGTTTTGAGGTATCCTCTCCAGTGAGTACAATTGGATCTTCAGGGTGTCTTCCAGGCCCCTTAATGTCTTTTGTTTTTATAGTCACGAGTCTCTCACTCTTTCTTGTATGCACCACAATAGTTGGGACTTGTTTCTTCTTTAGAGCAATAGACTTGACCTAAATTGTCAATTAACAACCATGGTCAAACTTAAATGACAAAAAAACAAATCATATTAGCTGGTATAATCAAATTTACAAGATTACTGCAAGTTACCTTGACATTCCCTAGAGGTTTGAATGCTTTGGAGGGTTTGACATTTAGTGCACTCCCAAAGAAGGTTTTGACACCACGTGTCTTTGAAGGGCCTGAGTTTACACCAAGCTGTTGTTTGATAGGGCTTAAGTCAACTTCAAGAGAGGGAATGTCAAAAACAATATCCTCTTCATTGTTGATATAATTGAGAATTGCTTATAGTATATTTGGATTTATTTCATTGAGGTATCCTCCTCTATCTGGACTTGATGGTGGTGCAGCTTGAACATCTTGCACTGATGCCTGACTTGGTGCCTTACTTGGAGCCCCTTTAGCTTTCTTATTAAGTGACCCCTTAGGTCTCCCCTAAAAAGCATTATGCAAATACTAATCATATGAGAATAGTAATAAAAAACACTAGACTAACCTTTTTTGAAGTTGCCTTTTGAACATTTCCAGTCTGACTTGCCTGTGTAGGTAGTTCATTTGTTGTTATATTTTGGTTCTTTTGTAGAACAATCTGTCTGTTCTTCTTACATGTCCTAGTGTTGTGACCACACTCCAAACATGTCTTGCACCTATCATTAGTATTTGTTCTTTGCCACTTAGTTACATTTAATTCACCAGGTTCCCTTCCTTTAAGTTTTTTTGGCCTCCCTGGGCCTCTTTTGAACATGGGAGGGAAAATGACAGGATCATTGGTTTTGGGCCACTTATTTTGGCTATTCAAAGAAGTGATAGCTTCTTCATAACACTTGACATAAGTTGACTTGTGATAGCACTTATGGACATAATTAATGAGACCATCTACTTTCCTATGGATTGTAGAAACTGTATGTCTACATGGAATTCCAATGAGATCCCAGAAGTTAGATGAACATGTTTGATTAGTCAAGTAAACCACAAAACTATTAGTAAACATGATATGGGTAACCTGGAGTTTGAATGTTCAGCTTGAAAGTACTTCATGGTGAAACCCTCCTCAATTCAACCCCATATGACCATAATAGACTGCATTGTTTGCTATAGTCTCTATCCACTATCTTTTTGGCAATCTGTCTTGCCTTTAATGCCCTAAAACCAGGTATTTCAATAGCATACCTCACCCTAACATCTACAATTACATCATTCAACTTCATTTTGTTATTGTTCTTCATCTTATCAACAATTACTTTTGCAACCCAATCAGCTTTGGCACTCTTGTTAAAAAGCTGTCTTCCACACTTATGTTTAGCATATAATGTCTTAATTCTAAATGTTGTTGATGTTAAAACTTTACTACACAACACAATGTAATTACATTGTGATTTTTCCTTACAAACCACCCTACATCTCATTGCATCATTTTTCTCAAATCTCACATCCCTCCCATTTAATACATTATGTTAAAAAATAGAACTCTTGAACTGCTTTAATGATGAAAATTTCATTCCCACCTTGAACTTAAAATCATTTGTAATTCCATCTTCCTCATTGAACCTAACAACATTTGGCCTATCATCACCACTGTCATCTTCAACACCAATATCAAGCTCATCGGTCATATACTCATCTTCAATTACATGTTTCTTACCCATCTCTGTGTAATAAAACTATGTTTCACTACCTCACTAGAGCCTGCACCATCTGCAGCAGGTAAGTTTATGGGCTGACCACCAAAAGGCAACTAACTATAATGCATCACCATCATCCCTAAATAGTTTTAGATCATTTTCTAAACTACCATCACCATGTTTCCACCACATTCTAACATTATTGTATTCAAACCCAGGATCCATTCCCTTAATTAAATCACACGCCTAAAAAAGGACCAACAATCAGGATCTTGACCATTAAATGCGTAAACTTTCCCACCCTCATACTTTAACATTGGGTCTTTTACAAAATAACTCTTTGTGTAAAATACTCCCTTAAATACACCCAGGCTTACATAATGGAGGGAAAAAGACAGTCAACAATGGACCTACATATAACACTTGTATGCAGAAAACCTTATTAACTAAATACACTGCAAGTAAAATACAAACCCTAGACCAAACTTCAATAAAATAGAATATAAAATTAAACATGTGGACCTACCTCAGATTCAATATCGAGGGACCACAAGCATGCACATTTCAAGATGATTCTGGGACCACAAGGCAAACACGATAATAATGAAACAAATTTCTATAACCAAAACGAAAATACACAATGTGTTACAAAGTCTATCTTGAACCAACTGTAATAATTCAATTGAAGAAGAAAGGAATGGAGTATGGAACGAACCTTCTGCTTAGACCTAGCACTTGAACAAGAAAGCGATGGGCTCAGTTAAGGTTTTCAGCAAGAATGAAAATCCTCTTTGTGTGCTAAATGAAACCCTAATTTTACTCTAAGTGAATATATGAGTCTTTTAAGTCGCCCAATTGATAATAAATACGTAACATCTAATTATTCAACATTACATATTTTCAAAATTAAAAAAAATTGCCAAGTCACCGTCCATGTAGGTTTCCGTTAAGTGGAATAGACGCCAGGGACAAAAAATAGTGACGGAAAATTTTATGAGGACGATTCTTTGAACGAAAAATGTTCTAAGGATTAAAAATAGATTTTGCGATATTTATAGGGACTAAAGATATATTTAACCATTTTATTTAATGAAGTCAGTTATATAAATCAATTTTTGATTTAGGATTATCCTATATTCTAATCGTTAATCTCAAAGTTTTATATTTTAATAATTTCTCTTACAATTGTTAATTGTTTATAAATCTTTCTCTATTTGTAATTGTTTGACTCTTCTCTATCTAATTTATTCTCTTTACCACAAAATTTACTGGTCTCTCTACATATTCAAACCACCTTAATTTATTTTTCAGTGTCTTTTCTACTGTAGTTATTATCCCACCACTCTATGTAATATATTCATATCTAATCTTATCCTTTTTAGTGTTACCACATCATACAGAACATCATCTTTGATACACTTACTTTATTTTTGTGTTGATTCTTAAGCGTTCAAGAGAAAAATTTAAAAATCGGATCGATAATCTAACCGGTGAAACTTTCGGGTTAAGGTTTGATTGGTTCAATCGGTTAAACCTACGATCAAATCGTTTATTAAATAAAACAATAATATGAAACTAAATTTCATAGATAACACAATCATATGTTCGCAACTTAATTAAATAAATATTCTAAAAATCCATTACAAATTCAATACAATAATATCAATAATACATATAATAATACAACATAGTTGTACACTTAATTTCAATCTTCATTTAAGAATAATTTGAACAAATCAAAGAATTAAAATAAAATAAATTACAATAATTCAAACCAAAATTAAAATAATAGAACAAATAACTAAAATAAAATTCAAATAATTAAGAATACCTACATTAAATAAGATATAATTATAAAAATAAACAATACATCATACTTAATTGAACCATAATAATACGCAAATTCGAATTGAACGACACCAAAGAATTTTTTTTTGTAATTGAGTAATATTTTAAGTTTTGAACCGGACAGTTTTACAAAACTGACTCCGGTTCTTTGGTTCGAACGATTCAATCCAGTTTGTCCGGTTTTGACCCACTAGAGGTTTTAAAAGGTTAACCGAACCGAATTCAGCTCCGGTTCCCGATCTAACCGGTTGAACCAACCGGTTCAGTTCAGTTTTTAAAACAACTGCCCAAGATACTACTCGTACAACATCACATATCTTATTGCAGTTAGATGAAATATTTCCTTCAAGTTGAGTGATATCTTTGTGTCACATAAAATTCACGATTCCATTCTATATTTCAGCCACCAACTTGAATTCGATAGGTTACATCCCCTTTTATTTCACATTTATTTTGTATTACATACTTAAAATATCTAAGCCGTGTGACTTGTGGGATGATATGATATCCAACTTTCACCTATAGATTAAAAACACTTTTCATTTTGTTGAATTTACATTCTATATACCCTGTCATACTTCTGCTTAGGCAGAATCCATGTGTTTTTAAACTCATCTCCAAATCTCCAACCTTTAATTTAAATCCTCCATCGACTCTCAAAGTAGGACTATTTTATCTACAAAAAATATGCATACCAGTGTTAGCTCTTGGATGTGTTCCGTGAGTACATTCAAAATTAATGTAAAATGTGCCTAGGGTTGAACCTTGATGCAAACCTATTGTAATGGGGGAATTCGTCCTTCTCTCCCCCATGTTTTTGCACACTAGTCGATACTTCTTCTTCATATATATATATAGTGCATATCAAATGAGAGGAGTAATTAATGTGAGAGATGAGAAGAGTTAATTTAAACCATTGGATCTAAATCAATGTTTCAGATTTAATTAAATAATAGTGATTAATTTTCACCTTTAGTCACTCACGTGAGAGTTTTCATTAATTAGGAAAACACAATTGATATTAATTCTCTCACTTCCCTAGCTGACTTTCTTTCTTCCCTTGAGAGTTTTTATTAATTAAGAAAATACAATTAACGTTAACTCATATTAATGTTTCCTCTAAGAAAATACATTACCTTCTTCCTCATTTCTTGTTTCTGAAAACCACTTACATATCATCTTCTTCCTCTTCTATTGTTCAGTGTTTCCTACTTTTTATTGCTATGGACAAAGTGATATCAATTGGCACTCAACTACCCAAGGTAACATCTTTTAGCTTGAAATCAATTTTTCTTTAATATTTTCTTTAACCAAAACAAAGTGCAAACAAGAATAAATAATATACCAAATACGTATAAACATATTTAACATATTTATCATTCCCTTATGCTTTAATTTATTTAATATTTTTAGTATCCCTCATACTTAGGAAAATGATTTAATTTCTTTTTAGGTAATAAGATCGGAGATTATAAATTAATTTAAATATATTTGATATCATTGTATTATTTTGTGATTTTTAGGAAAATGAATGGGTGCCAAATTGTGATGATGAGTTAAAGCCTAAGATTGGACAAGTATTTGATACATTAGAAGAAGGTGGAGAATTTTACAAAAAATATGCACATCATGTCGGATTTAGTGTGCGTTCATCATCAGAAACTAAAGACAAAAACGGCGTGAAGCGTTGGAAGTACTTTGTTTGCTCAAAACAAGGTTATTTGCCAATGAAGACAAATGAGATGGAGTAGAGTGAATCTAGTATCAAAGCTAGAAGAAGGAGTCTTACTAGAGAAGGATGCAATGCAAATGTTGTTTTCAAACGAGTGGAAGAAGGTAAATATGAGTTAGTTCGATTTCATGAGATTCATACACACGCTCTTGTTTCACCTATGAAGAGACCGTTTTTAAGATCGGCAAGAAAAGTGAATCCAATTCACAAGAATTTATTACTTGCATATAGTAAGGCAAATATTGGAACATCAAAAACTTTCCACTTATTAAAAGAACAGTTTGGGGGTTATCAAAATGTTGGTTGCACACAGAGAGATCTTCAAAATTATTCGAGAGATTTAAAGACGTTGATTAAAGATTCTGATGCTTGTGTTTTTATTGATAACTTTAGAAGGAAGCAAGAAGTTAATCCATCATTTTACTATGCGTATGAGTTAGATGAAGAAGGTCGGCTAAAACATGTTTTTTGGGCAGATGGTATTTGTAGAAAAAATTATTCTGTGTTTGGGGATGTGATTTCATTTGATACTACGTATCAAACAAATAAATATTCTATGATTTTTGCACCTTTTACTGGAATAAACCACCATAGACAATCTATAACTCTTGGAGCATGATTTTTAGCAAATGAGAAAATTGATTCATTCATATGGTTGTTCCAAAAGTTTTTGGAAGCAATGGGAGGAAAAATGCCAACTCTTCTAATAACTGATCAAGATCCTGCCATGAAGGTAGCTATAGAAAATATTTTTACTACCTCTACTCATAGATTTTGCATGTGGCACATAATGAAAAAAGTTTCTGAGAAAATAGGTGGTTCTATGAATGCTAATGAAGAGTTTAACACAAGTCTCAAGTCATGTGTTTGGGGGTCTGAGACACCAAATGAGTTTGAAGCTACATGGAAGTCTATAATGACCAAATTTGAGTTAGAAAATAATGATTCGTTGTCACATATGTTTGATATTCGAGACATGTGGATTCCAGCATACTTTAAAGATATTTTCTTGGCTGGGATATTGAGAACTACATCAAGGTCAGAAAGTGAGAATTCTTTTTATGGTAATTTCTTGAATCCAAATGTTAGCTTGGTTGAATTTTGGATGAGGTTTGATTCGGCAATAGAAGCACAACGACATAAGGAGTTACTTGCCGATAATAACTCAATTCATTCTACACCAAAGTTAATTATGGATCGTGGCATAGAGAGACATGCGAGAGATGTGTATACCCGTGAGAACTTTTACATATTTCAGAATGAATTATGGCTTGCATGTGTAGACTGTGGAATTGAAAATAAGAAAGAGCAAGATGGAATAGAAATATTTCATATATATGATAATGGCAAGGTCAATAGTAAACTTAGAGAAGTGGTGTATAATTTGTCTGACCATAATGCCAACTGCTCATGCAAGATGTTTCAGGCTGAAGGAATACCTTGTAAACACATATTTTGTGTTTTAAAGGGTAAATTTCTAAATGAAATACCAAGCAAGTACATTGTTAACATGGAAAAGCAATTGGATGAGTTTGAAGAGAGTTCTAACCAAACTAAGATAGGTGATTTGCAAACCTTTATCAGATCCAATATACCTGAAGAAGTAAAATCCCCCCTCCACAATTTGCAAAGACTAAAGGTAGTGGTAAAAGAATAAAAGGTGGAAAAGAAAAGTCTCTTGAACAACAAAAAAAAAAGAACAAGGCTTTGTAAGGCATGTGGTGAATATGCTTATCATGATAGTCGCAATTGCCCAGAAAAACCATCTTCATCGTTACAAGAAGAATATTATAGAAAGGAACAGGAATAAAGTTATCACTGAATACCGTAGAAAGAATATCACATAGTATTTTGTTTTTATTCTGTTGAAGAAGGATGTAGTAACAATTTGTTTTTATTCTGATATCAATTTTGATTCTGATATAAAAACTTGTTTAAATTATAATTATTAGTTGTTTGTTTTGATACTGATAGATCAGTTTTGTTTAAATTATGATTCATACTAGCATTTTGTTACGATTTTGCTATATCAGTTTTGATTTTGATATAAATTGGTATAAAACTGGTATAAATTATAATTAATGGCATATTGTTTTTAATTTTGTTATAGTAGTTTTTGATTCTAATGAAAACAATTGACATAATTTAAGATTAATAGCTGTTTATTTTTTATCTAATATATGTTGGTAGAAATTTAATATAATTTGTATCAATTATGATTGTGTGGGAGAACATGCAATAAAACATACACGTGTTCAAGGGAAGAAACAAAAGTCAGCTAGGGAAGTGTGAGAATTAATATCAATTGTGTTTTCCTAATTAATAAAAACCATCTCACGTGAGTTACTAAAACTGAAAATTAATCACTATCATTTAATTAAATCTGAATCATTGATTTGGATCCAATGGTTTAAATTAATTCCTCTCATCTCTCATATTAACTACTCCTCTCACTTGATATGGCCCCTATATATATATATATGATAACTCAAATATATGAAATCCTAACCCCTATTCCTTTTCATAAAAAATCTCTAGGTACTCTATCATACACCTTGGAAAGTCTATAAAAATTAAGTGCAAATTTTGTTAGTCCATTCAATACTGCTCGATCACACCTCGTAGTAGATAAATTGCTTCCATTGATGACATCTCAGACATAAAACCAAATTGATTTTCACTGACTTCAGTCTCTTTTCTTAGTCTTTGTTCAATCTCTTTCCCATAGTTTTATGGCATGACTCATAAGTTTAATACCACTGTACTGTGCACAATTTTGAATATCTTCATTGTTCTTATAGATGGGAACCAAAATGTTTCTCCATGTTTTGACCTCATAATTTTGTTAAAGATTTTAACTTCTTTTTATTAGTTGCCAACATAATACAAAAGATAACTTAATAAGACATCTTAGTTGGTAACTGTGTAGGGACATTAGGTGCAAGGACGCGGGTTTGAACCTGCGACATACTACTTTGTTGATCTTTAAAAGGTAAATTCCAACTCGTAAGCCACTTGACAAAATAAAACATAATACAAAGGATGAGAGAGAGAAGAGAGATTTTAAAATAATATATTTTTTATATAAATTTTAAAAGTTTGATGTAAAAAGATTATAACTTAAATAATTTTTTGTCCATGTGTCTATTTTATTTTTATTTTTGTCCCCATTAATTTTTTTGAACAAATCCTTATATGTTGAAAATCATTTGGTTTTCCTTTATATATATATATATATATATATATATATATATATTTGGAACAAGTATGTAAATGTGTCATTTTGTTTTTGTTTTTGTCGCCGTAAATTAGTAAGTTTTTGATTTTCGTTACTATATCTAACAAGTTTATGAGTTTTATATGGATGAAAACCAAAATCTCTATAACTTATCGGGATGAAAACCAAAAAGGTTTTAACACAAGAACATTTTTAAAATACAAAAATAATATAGGACAAAAACAAAAAAGATTGACACATCTAAGGATTTGTTCAAAAAAAAAAAAGGATACAAAGACGAAATTAAAAAAAAACTTGCAAATTTAAAGAAATCAAAAAGATTATTTAAGTAAAAAATTATTGAAGAGTTTTTCTTTAAACTAAGATTTAAATTTATTTTTTGTTATTTCATAAAAAATTAAGATTATTTGATTTTATATTTGGATATAGATGTCCAGAATACTCAAAATATATATTTGGCTAAAATCATATAATAATATTTGGATAAGAAGATGAATAATTCGTATAATCGATTGATTTGAACACACCTATTTTTTTTAATAATTTTTTTATAAGTGGGTGAGAAAGATGAGATGACATTAGGAATAAGAATAAATCTTGTAAACTAAAAGGACCTACAACATAACCAATAGAGACTTACGCAAACCAAACTTTTTAAAATAGAAAATACTTAGTTTTTTTTATAAGACCACTTAATTAAAAATATGAAATTAAAAAAGACTTTTAAGTCTATTATTATTATTATTATTATTATTATTATTATATATTGTATTTGTACTTTAAAATATAATAAAAAATAAAGTTTAGGTTTCTTGATTAACTTATGAAAATAAATTGAAAATACCTTTTGAACAATGTCATAAATTGTTTTAATAAGTTATTCTAAACAAATAGTATCATAAAATTGATGCTATTAGGTAAGCTCAAATAAGTCAATGAAAATAAATTGTCTCTGTAATATTTTAATTTAATAGTGTATTTAAACATTAGTTGAATTGATTATTTACACATATTCAAATGAAATAAACTTTTAAGTAGGTTAACAAGCCAACATGCATTTGAAAATGCCAAACTCATGCATGAAAATAAGCTAACAACATGTTATATGCCAAACTTAGAAACCTTGTATTTTTAGTAGGTCAGACTTTGACTTGACAAAACCTAATCATGTCCGGCCTATTCCCACCTCTAGATGACATGTCCAAAAAATAATATTGAAATTAATAGATAGCTAACTAACCGTAAGCGTGTTTGTGGAAACATGATAAAATAAAGACAATATGATAAGAAAGTGGATAAATATAAAACATGATAGGGACAAGGGAGACAATATCATATAATGTGTTTGTGGACATATGATAAGAAACATAATAATCTCGTATATAAGGTCTCTTTGTATGATAGTTGCAATGATGTAATGGAATTAGCAACCAAAATTAGGGTTTGTCATTGAATAAACACAAAACAAGAAGAAGAATAAAAATGAGTTTAATTTTCTGCCTCTTACAAGAGTGACACAAGACTTAAATACAAACTGAGTTAAGTTGGGTCAGCAACCCGGTCTAGGCCCAATAAGAGAAAAACAACTAAAAAAGAAATTGGACTTAATTAATTCAGCACATAATCATCTAGGTGAATGGGCTTTTTAATATTTCGTTTGGGCCTTCTATCACTACTGTCCGACCCGACAACAACCTTGTCCTCAAGGTTGAGAGTAATAGGGAATTGGGCTGGGCGAAATACTGAAGCCCATTTGATTTGTGTAGGATGGATTAGTGGATGCCTAGGGGAAAGTGTGAGTGGGGCGGTGGAAGTTGTTTCTTTTGCATGCGTGCCAGCTGTTGGAAAGGTTGTATCATCAATTGCACGTGTTTTTTGGTTGGAGTTCCAAGTAGCATAGGGAACTGTTGTGGCACGTGAAGGTGGCAGGGAGAAGTTGGGGTTATTGGATGGATCAGATTGCATGGATGGAGAATCCAATGAAATCGGTGGTTGAGATTGAAGGAAAGGTGGAACATTGGGACGATCAAACTGACTACTTACCAACACATCAGAACATTTATCATCTTTACCTTTCACTTCACACTCCACAATAGCAGTTTCTCTTTTACTCTCTGCTTGTTCTTCGTTCTTTCTTTTCTTTGCTTTTTCATCTCCTAACCCTTCTTCGTTTTGTGAACTTGTTGTCAACTCCACACCACCTTGGTTTATCATATCTGAATAAAGACCTTGCTTTTTGTTTTCTTTTCCTGAACAACCATCCAAAGGGCTTGCGTCAAGAGGCTCTTCTGCATGCAAGTTGTCAAGAGATGTGAGGAGCGGTTGAAAGTGTGCTGAAGGATTGTCACCATGATACGCTTTTAACTGCGAGACATGGATGACAGAGTGGATTTTGGACAATGGTGGGAGCTCTAAATCGTAAGCAACTGGTCTGATGCGGTGGCGGACTCGGAAGGGTCCGAAGTAGCGTTTTGAGAGCTTCTGAGAGCTACGACGGTGAACGGAGACTTGTCGATAAGGCTGAAGGCGAAGGAGGACCAGATCTCCTACGTCAAAGGTACAATCTCGCCGTTTCTTGTCACTTTGCTCCTTCATTCTTTGTCTTGTTCATTCTAGGTTTTGTTTCAAAGTGTTAAGAATTTCTTGTCTCTGTTGCAGGTTTAGGTCCAGTTCTGGGACGGTGGTGAGTCCTTGATGATATTGAGGAAAGGATGGCGGTTCTCTGCCATAAAGAGCTTCGAAATGAGACATCTTGGTGGAGGAATGATAAGCTGTGTTGTGCCAATACTCAGCAAGGTGTAAGTACTTAAACCATTGACTAGGGTTTTCGCTTGTGAAACATCTGAGATAAGCCTCTAAACATCTATTCATAACCTCGGTTTGTCCGTCCGTTTCAGGGTGGTACGCGGAGCTGAACTTTAAGGTGGTGCCTTGGACTCGAAATAACTCTTTCCATAAGGAGCTTAAGAAGAGTGGATCTCTGTCGGAAACGATGGAACTAGGGATGCCATGCAAACGACAAACTTCTGTTGAGAAGCGTCTAACAAGATCGCGAGCTGTAAAGTGCGTTGGTAAGGCAAGGAGATGGACATACTTTGTCAACCTGTCACAAATGACCCAGATCGTTGTATGCCCAAAAGAGGATGGTAAGTGAGTAATAAATTCCATGGAGATTTCGTCCCAAACTTTGGTTGGAATTTCAAGCGGCTGTTGTAACCCTTGTTTTTTTTGCTATGTATTTACTGTGTTGACAGGTTTGGCAGTGTTTGACAAAGGACTCAACGTCCTTGTAGATCCCCAACCACATAAAGGAAGCGGAGATGCGGGCTAGGGTTGGTTGAGTGCCTGAGTGACCCGCTATAGGGGGGAGTGGAATTCATGGATGATGGCATGTCTGAGTTCTTTGACAGGAGGTATAAATTTTTTGTCTTTGTAATACATAATATCATGTTTCACCTGAAACAAGTTTTGCACATCTGATTCTGAGTTTACTTTGTTTACGAGGTCTTGTCCTTCTGCTGTATTTTTGTAATATTCTTTTAACTGCGCGATGAAAATGGGCACTGGTGAGGAGATGGAAAACATGACAGCTTCGTCTTCTTGTTCAATACGACTCAGTGCATCAACCGCTTGATTATGTTTGCCAGGTTTGTAAAAGATATCAAATTGAAACCCTTGCAATTTTGCAGCCCATTTTTGCTGTTCCGGTGTCTGTATCGTTTGCACTAGTAGATTCTTTAAGCTTTTCTGGTCTGTGTAAATATGAAAATGTCTCCCTGTCAAATACTGACGCCATTTCTTTACTGATTCAGTGACTGCGTACATTTCCCGCACATAAACTGAGGAAGCTTGCATCCTATTGCACAACTTTTTGCTGAAGAAGGCCAAAGGATGCCCCTGTTGGGAGAGTACAACGCCAATTGCGAAAGCTGAAGCGTCAGTTTCAAGAACAAAGGTCTTGGAGAAATCAGGAAGGCACATAATAGGAGTTTCTGTCATTTTTTGTTTTGAATTTGTAAAAGCTGCTTCGGTAGATGTACTCCATGTAAATTTAGTGGATCTCAGTAAATCGGTGAGAGGAGCGGCGAGAGAGGCGTAATGACGTACAAAGCGTTGATAAAAGCCGGTGAGGCCCAAAAAAACCCTGAGTGTCGTGAGTGAGCGTGGCCTAGGCCATTCCGTAATTGCTTGAATCTTTGCCGGATCTGGGGTTACACCTTCACTTGAAATAATGTGACCTAAATAATCAACATTAGGAACAACAAAAACACACTTGGACATTTTGGCATAAAATTGGTGAGATAAAAGCAACTCTAAAATCAGTGATAAGTGATGAGCATGTTCTGTAATGCATGAACTATATATTAAAATGTCATAAAAAAACTAAAACAAACCGACGTAGAAAGGGCCTTAACAAATCATTCATCGCTGATTGAAATGAACTAGGAGCGTTAGTCAGCCCAAAGGGCATCACCAAAAACTCATAGTGTCCATCAAAAGTTCTGAAAGCCGTTTTGTGTGTATCCTCTGGCGTAACTCTAATTTGGTGATAACCAGATCGAAGATCGATCTTAAAAAAAATAGTTGCTGATCCCAATTCATCAAATATTTCATCTATGGTAGGAATAGGAAAGCGATCACGGACTGTAACAACATTTAGGACACGATAGTCCACGCAGAATCTCCAACTGCCATCTTTTTTTCGAACTAAGAGAACTGGTGAGGAATAAGGGTTGTGGCTGGGTTTAATGATTCCCTCCTTCAGCATGTCTTGGATGATAGATGTCATGGCGTCTTTTTGGGAATGAGGGTATCTGTATGGTTTTACGTTAACTGGTGCAGTGTTTGGTAAAATGGGAATATGGTGGTCATGGGGTCGGGTAGGTGGCAGGCCTTGTGGTTTCTGAAAAACTGCAGCAAATGATTTGATGATGGTGGAAATTTTGGCTGGTAAGGATTTGGGCAAGGATTCAATGAGGTTTGTGTTTAAGGTTGTAGGGTTGTTGTCTGTTGGTAAGGTGGGTTGGTATAGTAGTAAATGAAATGATGCGATGGAAGCTGTGTGAATAAGGTGACAGATTTGGTTATAGGAAGAAGCTGAAGGGAGGTCTTTGGGATCACTAGTAATAGTGATATCATTGTTCTGGTAGGTAAAGGAGAGTTTAGGAATTGAAAAATCTGCCATGAGTGGTCCGAGAGTTCGTAACCATTCCATACCGAGAACAACGTCAGCTCCCTCAATAGGAAGTAGGTGAAATGGAATTTTAAATAAGTTATTTTGGAGGGTGATAGGGACTTGTGGGCACAGGCCGGAGCAAATTAGTTTTGAGCCATTGTCTACCATGACTTAAAAGTTAGGAATGGGTGTAGTTTGAAGTTTGAGATGATGTGCGATACGTGGCTACAGAATGTTGTGTGTGCTGCCCGTATCGATCAAAACTGTGACTAGTAGGCCGTGAATAACTCCATTAAATTTGAGAGTTTTGGGGGATGGCTGACCATAAGCAGCTTATGGAGATAATTGAAAGTAAGTCTCCTCCGGTTCTGATTGAATAAAGGTTCTTCTACAGCAAGGTGGCTGTCGTGTAGAGAAGAGTCCTCATCATCCACCAATAACAACAAAAATTTACCCGTAGAGCATTTGTGACTCGGGATGAATTTTTCATCGCAATTGAAGCATAGCCCTTGAGCACGTCGCTCTTGAAGTTGAGTGTTTGAAAGACGTCTAATGGGGAATTTAGGAGGTGGGGGACTTGGTTTAGGTGGGGCACTAATAGAGACAGCAGGTTGGGGTGAAGGATTGGGTTTTGAATAAGGGCTGGGATAGGGTTTTTGGTATTTGGGCTTGGATTCACGTAGTTTTGATTCAATGAGCTTAGACAGTCCAATGGCTTGGGAAATGGATGTGGGTTTGTGAATAGCAATCTCCTTTTGTATTTCGGGAATTAACCCTAAAATAAAACAATTAAGCACAGCCTCATGTGATAAACCCACAACTTGGTTACCCAGTTTTTCGAATGCTGCTTGGTATTCCACTACAGAATTAGTTTGTTTGAGTTTAAATAATTCTGCCTGGTGATTAGCAAACGTAGAAGGTCCGAATCGCAATTCCAAGGCTCTAGTGAAATTGGGTCAATCCGTTAGAAATTCATTGTGGTGCATCCATTTAAACCAGCCTAGAGCCTCTCCTTTCATATAAAAAGACATCATTGACAGCCTATTTTCAGGAGGTAAATTGTAAAAACTAAAGAATTGATCAGCTTGAAATAACCATTCCAAAGGATTTGAGCCGTCAAATAGAGCAAGTTCTAGCTTAGGGGTACGGAAAGGGGGTAAAGGAGGTATCTGATTGTATGGAATTTGTGGAGAAAATGAGTTGGTGTAAGGGGTGTGTTGATGAAAAATGGGTGCAACGTAGGGGTAGTTTGGGTAAGGTGGTGGAATATGGGTTGTAGGAATTTGAGAGTATGAAGTTACGATAGGTGGTGGACCAGAAATATGGGGTAATGTAGCAGAATGACGTAATGGTGTGTGATTGGGTGAAATCACGACAGAAATTGGGGATGTGCGCATGGGTATTGAAAAAGTTTGAGCTATACCTGAAGAACAAGCTGCTGCTGGAGCAGTAGTAGGAATAGGTTGGGAACCCTTTTGTGACAGTAGTTTGTTAAGAGAGGCCATGAGCGATTCATAGTGTGAGTCTTCAATTTGCCTTTCATTCTCCAATCTAGTGTTGATTAAACCGAGATTCTGCTGGGTTTTTTCCAGATCTGAGCGACTATGTCAAATCTCTCATCTAGATCTGAATGTATTTGGTTGATTGCATTATCAATGTGAATGTGTGAGGTTTGAACAGCCTGTTCAACAATTTCTTGAGGGGTGGGTTGGGTTGGTTTTGGAGGGGCCATGAGGTCAAGATGAAAGCACCAATGATGTAATGGAATTAACAACTATTACTAAAATTAGGGTTTGCCATTGAATAAACACAAAACAAGAAGAAGAATAAAAATATGACTTTAATTTTCTGCCTCTTACAAGAGTGACACAACACTTAAATACAAACTGAGTTAAGTTGGGTCAGCAACCCGGTCTAGGCCCAATAAGAGAAAAACAACTAAAAAAGAAATTGGACTTAATTAATTCAGCACATAATCATCTAGGTGAATGGGCTTTTTAATATTTCGTTTGGGCCTTCTATCATGCAACTTTATCATTTTCACACATTAATTAAAGATGAAATTACTCAATTCTGTTACTCTGTAATGCTAAAATGGTATAAGAAGTTTTCAAAATAATTGTTCTCGTATCTTCTTGATTTAATATTTGATCTATTCAATTGATTTTATTATTTTTTATTCATTAATGGAAAATCTCAATCTTGATTCTTATATTGACTTTGCCACAAATTCCTCAAATCTATTTTTTGTTCATTCTAGTGAAACTCACACGCTGGTTCTGGTTGCTACTCCGCTACAAAGGAACAATAATTTCCAATCTTGGATTCAATCGATGCGTATTGCTTTAATTTCTAAGAAAAAAATGTCATTCGTTGATGGAACCTTTACTCTGAGTGAAACTTAATTCATTTACAATAAATGGATTCAATGCAATATCATGGTTTTTATCATGGATTAAAAGTTATGTTTTTGTAATTGTTCTTAAATCAATTGTTTTCTTTGATAAAACATATGAGGCTTGGAAGGATCTTCATGATCACTTTGTTGAAGGTGATATGTTCTGAATTAACAATATTCAAGAATATATTTGTCAATTAAACTAAAGGTACTCATGGAATTTCTGAATACTATACTGAATTGAAATCATTGTGGGTTGAATTGGAGAATTTATGTACTTTACCAAATTGTACTTGCTTGCTTCAATGCTTTTTTGGTGTCATTTTTTTTAGAAATCTTAATATCCGGCCTTGCGACCGACTAATCCAAGAGGGACCAATCCCACCGTCTACATATGCGTACATTTTGAGATCAACATCACACAATTATGTGTTTGAAAGGTCTTATAGTGAAATATTCCAATGTTCGATCTCAAATCATGCCAACTGATCCCTTTACATATCCCTATAGAACCTTTGTCTTTAGAAGTATGCAATTTGGACTATGTAATGCACCATCTACATTTCTACGATGCAAGATGTCAATATTTTCATATTTGATTGAGTTCTCAATGGAAGTATTCATGAATGATTTTTTTTGTTTTTTTATTTTATTTTTGGAGAATCTTTCAAGAAATACTTGGATAATCTGGATATGGTGCTTACTAGATGTCAAGAAAGCATTCTGGTTCTGAATTGAGAGATCTTCCATTTCATGATTAAAGAATGAATCGTTTTGGGGCATAAGATTTCAAGGATATATTTGAGGTGGATCGAACAAAAATTGAAGTTATAGAGAAGCTGCCTCTACCTGTCAACATTAAAGGAATAAGAAGTTTCCTTGGCCATGCTAAATTTTATGGAAGATTCATCAAGGACTTCTCCAAAATAATAAAGCCACTATGTCAACTGCTGGATCATGATGTGCCATATGTTTTCATTGAGGAATGTGAAAAGACACTCAATCTATTGAAACTGGAGTTAGTTTAAGCACCTATTGTGAAAACTCCTGACTGGACTAAGCCATTTGAGTTTATGTTTGATGCTAGTGACTTTGTTATTCGAAACTAGTGTGGAATATCATTTGAGTTTATGTGTTTCAAAAGTTCATATAAAACATGTAAGTAAAACATACCAATTATATGGTGAAAAATTAGATATAATTTGTATGAGAATCATCTACCTCAGGCACATATAAGAAGAGCACGCTGAATTGAAATATTATATTTTTAGGGGTAGGGGAAATATCCAGTATAACGGATTTTTAAAATTTTCGGTACAACTGAGACACGTACGAAATATTTCAAAAAATTGGATAAAAACTTAAATTTGATTTTTTAAAAATCTGGTAAAAAATGCGTAAATAATGACAAGAGTAGTTTTGACATTATTGAAAAATGTGGGGGTGTCCGGGCCAACTTGAAATTTAAGGTAGATTTCTCCTAAGGGAAATACTCTTTCGACCATTATATGTGCATACCACACCCTTGAAAATCCAAAATTTCCCTTTATGCGGTCGAAGATGCATCTCCGAACGCACCCAAATCACACAAAAAAGCGCTATTATGAGATCCACCCCATGTTGATCAAAACATGGTCTGGAGATGCATCTCCATATATCATTTGAGTGTATCCGAAGATGCATCTTCGAAATGTCTTTTGATGTCCTCTAAAAGTTTTTGGAAGCGTGTTAAATGCAAGGGAGAAATTATTTCGGAGATGCATCTCCTGAATCCCCCTCTGAATTATATCAGAGCAGCTCCATTGTTCAAACATTGCAATTTTTTTAGGCCAATTATATTAAAGTTAAATGAAATTGTATTAAAGTTAAAGGGAAGTAAAAAGTCACACAATAATAAAAAAAAGTCAAAACCACACATAAAATTTGTCCGAAAATACAAAAAAATAATACATCCAAATATAAACTACTGCGTATGTTGAACCCCCTATCTCCCCTGCTGCATGTAATGCATGGAATTTCGTAACTCGACACCCATGCACTCCATGAGGGCCAACTAAGGAGTGTCATCCTCAAAGAGTCCTGACTTTATGCCTGCTCTACCCATCTTTACAACATGCCGACAAACTGCCATTACGCTCTCTGCCTCCTTATCTTGAACCTCAAGTACCTCGTGGTTAGCTGGCCTAGGTAGTCTTTCAAGAGCGTCTGATGTCATGATAGGGTGTGACATTATATCGAACCAGGTCAGTAGCTGTATGCATAGGCCTAATGTACAAGAGCTGGCTCCATAAGATACTTATTTGGTTTAAAATGGCTCTCAAAATCATCCAGTATCCCACCAAGATCTCTGCGGAAGATGCAGAGATGAGTGAAATCTAAGGGGTGTCTCAGAATAATCTGTAAGTATCCAAATTGGTGCATCACCTGCTCTGATAGATAAGGATATATAAGAGATGACCCACATGGCAGTCATCTAGAATATAAGAAAATGACGTCAAATGGACGCGTATGGAAGTGACCCTCGTATGGGTAGAAGCAAACGTCATTTGGTACCATAGGGTGAAGAGAAACTCTTAATTGCTCGACCACACTATCCCCCTTGTACGAAACAAAATCGGTTGCACATGGCCAATCCTCATTGTAGGTAGATGTAACTTCCCGCCAGGTGATGCGAGGGAAATGAGCGATGATCCATCCCTAAAAATGGTTCAAATATAATATTAATAACACACGTAACAAATGAATAATGAAAATATTAGTAACGTAAATTTACCGTAAGTAGCGTGCAACTTTCGGTCATCTAGTTTGTCTTCCAAAGATAACTCTCACACATATTTGAGTATAGGTAGAACACACAGGTGACCTCAAGTTGTACTCGTGAATCGCAGTCAAGTCAATGAAGTACTGAAGGTAGACAACATCGACGTAGGTTTCACTTTTATCCACCAAAATGGACGGGCCAACCAAGAACAAGAGGTAACACCTTAATGAACACTACCGGTGGCACTCAACCTACATGTAATCACCTTCGACGTCCATAACCCACTGCAGGTGTTTTTTATAAAGTTTTTCCAAAAAAATAAACCTAGTATGAGCACCTCTAATGTCATGTGCCTCATGTGAGGCCTCAGCTGGGTCAACCCCCAGATGTGGGCTGAACTTGTACTTAAGTACATTAGGTAGATTTTTTGGCATATTCCATCTCTTTTTATTATACTCTCTTGTAACCTAGAAGCTTGTTTTAGGAGAAAAACTCCATTGTTACTATTTTTTTATGCTTCAATCCTTGAATCTTTGAAGATTGATGCTCTAAAAGCTTTGCTACTTACTTGTCAAGCAAGCTACCATGTCTATGGGTAGCTAAACACTTTTGTGTCAAGATTAGAGGTAGATAATCCTCTCTTTTGTATGTATTGATCTTGGTTGTAAGTTTGTGAACTTTGTTGATAATGAATATAGAGGAAAAACATTGTTTATATGGTTTATATTTTGTTTTAATCCATGTTCGAGAGAAAT
Source organism: Lathyrus tuberosus (assembly GCA_022829125.1). NCBI lineage: Eukaryota > Viridiplantae > Streptophyta > Magnoliopsida > Fabales > Fabaceae > Lathyrus > Lathyrus tuberosus. The sequence continues at coordinate 5,385,734 of JALAZF010000243.1, read as the reverse complement.
GTTTTAAAACTTGACATAAGTTTCAATCCATCAATAATCATAAGGCTAGAGATAGTTTTGAAAGTTGATGTTCATAAATATTAAGCTTGAATGTTATCATATTGGTAGTTTGAGTGAGAGATCATCAAAGGATCAATATGATAAATCTCACAACAAGTGTTCGAGAGAAACTTGTTGAGAGGATATGTGGTTATATTTAGTGTTAACGAGTTCACACGCTTGATCGAGTTGATACGTACAAAACGGATTACCGAAAACTAATCTTGACATGTTTTTACCAAAATCCTAAAACAAATCTTTTTACCGTTGAATTCTAAATTTTATGCAAACGTTAGGAAACGAAAAACCAACTATTTGTTATTATAAAGTTTGAAACGCTTTTGACTAGCGAACGACGACAATATACACAATCTGTGTGGATACGATAAAAACACCCCCCAAAATACTATTCAACAAAATGGCGCCGTTGCCGGGGATTGTTGTTATATTGCGAGCATTGCAATAGTTATTGAGTTTTAAACTTGTTAACTTTTTATTGTGCTTGTTGATTTATTTGGTTTAGTGTGCAGACTCCGTTTTATGCGAGGGAAGTTACCCGCAGACCAACTTCTTTTTGATCCTGAAATCGAAAGAACTGCGCGTAAGTTAAATAGCAGAACAAGGCGGAGGAGGCAACTTGCCAAAGAAAGACGAGAGCGAGACGAAAGTTCAACTTCGACGCAAATACCATAGTTACCGCCAACTATGGCTGCACCACCACCACCTGCTTCAAGACCTTGTACTAATAGTTCGAGACATACAGCACAATTTGCACGCAATGCTCAGAATGGTCGGCATTCAGAAATGAAAACTGGTATCCTCTCGCTTTTTTATCAGAATCCTTTCACTGGTATGGATAACGAGGATCCTTTTACACACTTGAATAAGTTCTATGAGATTGCAGGAGCAACTGGTGCACCCAATGCTGAAGAAGAATCACTATTTAAGAGACTATTCCCGCATTCCCTCATTGGGAAGGCCAAGGAATGGTATCTTGACCAATCTACAACAATCTTGACGGACTGGAACGTGCTTGAGGAAAAGTTTTTGGAACGATTTTTTCCACACAATCGTTTCATGGAGGCTAAAACAGCAATTACATATTTCACTCAGGGTGGAAATAAATCTCTCAACGAAGCGTGGGAGAGATTCAAGTCCATGTTGAGAAAGTGTAAAGGGCACGGTTTCGATGAGCTTAATCAAGTTCACATTTTTAGAAACGGTCTTCAATTGGTGCATAAAACATTGTTGGATGCCACCGCAGGTGGATCGTTAATGGCTAAAAGCATTGAGGATGCTATTTCTATCATTGACCGGATGGCTCTAAATGACCATCTAGGGAACCATAATCGTGGCTCTTCTCAAAAGAAAGCTGGAGTGCTAAAGTTGGGGACGAATGATGCAATACTTGCCCAAAACAAATTGCTATCTCAACAGGTTGAGTCGCTAACGCAACAAATGTCCAAGCTACCTCAACAGATCAAAGAGATGCATGAACTTCCTAACAAAAAGGTGCAAGTAGCGATTTGTGAATTATGTAAAGGTGATCATCCAACCAACTATTGTCCTCCTTGTCCTCCAATTGAAGAATAAGTGAATTACATGAACAATCCAAATCAGCAACAAGGTTACCAAAGGCAACAACAACCTTATCAACAAGGATACCAAAATCAACAACCAAGAGGAAATTATCAGAATCAAGGATATCAACAAAATCGACAAAATCTTTATCAACCTCAAGGTGGGAGTTCCAAGCTTGAAGAAACTCTTAACCAATTTATTCAAATCCAAAGTCAATGGAAAATCCAAAGTCAAATAAAGCATCGATCAAGAATCTAGAGAATCAAGTTGGGCAACTTGCAAAACAAGTGGCCGAACAACAAACTGGACCTTCTTTTTTCGCCAATACTCAAAACAACCCAAAGGAGCATTGTAAAGCTATTGTTACTCGAAGTGGGAGAGAGTTAGAAAAAGGAGAAAAAAATGAGAAAAATGATGATGTGATAATTGAGGAGGTTGAGGAGGAAGAGAAAATTGATGATGTTGTAGTTGAAAATAATGATAAGGAAGAAGTTGAAAAAGATAACCTGGAAAAAGAAAAGATTGAAGAAAAGAAAAGAAGAGTGAAAAAAGGGAAGGAGATAGTGAATCCAATTTCGATTCAAAACTTACCTTACCCTCATGTGCCCACTAAGAAAGACAATGAACGACATTACGCTCGTTTCATGGCCATTTTCAAACAATTACAAATCAACATTCCGTTTGCCGAAGCGCTTGAACAAATGTCGAAACAAGCTAAGTTCATGAAATATATCCTTACAAAGAAAAGAAGATATTCGGAGCCGGAAACAATTGTCCTTGATGCTAGTTGTAGTGCTGTAATTCAAAGAACTTTACCAAGGAAAGAAGTCGATCCGGGGCATGTTACTTTGCCGGTAACAATTGGTGATGTCTATGTTGGAAAAGGCTTAATCGATTTGGGCTCAAGCATTAATCTAATTTCATTGTCCATTGTGAAGAGGCTTGGGAACATTGAAATGAAGGCAATTCGGATTACGTTACAATTGGCCGACAAATCCACAACTCATCCTCATGGAATGACTTAAGATGTATTGGTTAAAGTTGATAAGTTCTTCTTTCTAGTTGACTTTGTTGTTATTAATATGGAGGAAGACGAGGATGCTCCATTAATACTTGGACGCCCTTTCATGAAGACCGCCCGTATGATGATTGATGTTGATGACGGTCTTATGAAAGTAAGAGTTCAAAATGAAGAAGTGAGTTTTAATCTCTTTGAAGAATGAAGCATTCTCAAGACAAACATGATAGCTTCCGTATTGATGCAACGGAAGAAGCCATAGAGGAAGTTCCAAAGCAAGTTCATATAATATCTCCTTTAGAAAGAGCTCTTGATGACTCGTTTGAAGTGTTTTCCGATGAAGAAGAAAGGGCACTTGAAGAGTGTTTGAAAGAACTTGAATCTTTGGATGAGTTGCAACCGTGGGAATGTGAAGAGGAATTGTTAAAGAAAGAGGTAAGTGATGAGAAGTCTCAACTTAAATTGAAGGTGTTGCCTTCTAATTTAAAATATGTGTTCCTTGACAACGGTTGTAACAAACCGGTTATCATTAGCAACATCTTGATCGACAAAGAGGAGGACCATTTGATTCAAATTTTGAAGAAAAATCAAGAAGCTTTAGGTTGGGCTCTTTCCGATTTAAAGGGAATTAGTCTGGCTTATTGCATGCATAAAATCTTGATGGAAGAGGACTTCAAAGCGGTAGCTCAACCACAACGCCGTTTAAATCCAACTATGAAGGAAGTGGTGAGAAAAGAGGTTGTTAAGCTATTGGATGCCGGTATGATTTACCCGATATCCAATAGTCTGTGGGTGAGTCTTGTTCAAGTGGTACCTAAGAAGGGAGGAATGACCGTTATACGAAATGAGAAAAATGAATTAATCCCGACAAGAACTGTGACGGGTTGGAGAATGTGCATAGATTATAGGAGGCTAAACACCGCTACAAGAAAAGACCATTTTCCACTCCCGTTTATGGATCAAATGTTAGAAAGATTGTCGGGCCAACAATTCTATTGATTTTTGGATGGTTACTCCGGTTATAACCAAATTTCGGTTGACCCGGAAGACGATGAGAAGACGACATTCACATGTCCTTTTGGGATTTTTGCTTACCGAAAGATGCCGTTTGGCTTGTGCAACGCACCGACAACATTTCAACAATGTGTTCAAACTATTTTCTTCGACCTTATTGAAAAAAGGGTTAAATATACAACCCCCCTGCAATGTTAGCGAGTTCTCATTTTAGCCCCTGACAAAGTTTTTTTTTAAAAAAACCCTCATCTTAATTAGATTCCCTCACTTAGGCCCCTGACTGCCACATTGCAACAAAGATTCCTTTCTATTACTTGCGTGACAGTCCACGTGGCATTTTTAATATTATTTTATTATTATTTTTATTATTTTATTTATTTATTTATTTATTTATTTTTTATTTTATTTTATTTTATTTTATTTATTTTATTTTATTTTATTTTATATTTTATATTTTTATTTTTTATTTTTTAAAATTTTTTTTATAACTTTTATAATTTTTTTTTTCTTTTTTTTTTTAAATTTTTGTTTCGTTTTTATTTATATATTTTATACTTTTTTTTATTTTTCGTTTTTGGACCTAATTTTTATTTTTAAAACACTTCATATATGTTAATAATTGAAAACACTTCAAACCGATGTGGGACATTGAAAACACTTCAAACCTGTTAAAACTTTACCAGCAAAAACACTTCATATATGTTAATAATTTGAGAGGAGAACACAAACACCACATACGTCTTCCCTTATATTACAACACTCATCAACCATCTTTATAACTTCTCTCCATTTCTTCTTCTTTTTTCGCTACAGTATTGTTTCATTTATTCTCCATTGTTTTCAATACTCATCAACCATCCAAAACTCAATACAAAACATACCCACGACACAACAATACCACACACCCTAATAAACAAGAATCTCAAGCTCTCATCACTCTCCAAACCTCCATCACAATATTGTACCATTATATCTATACTATAACCATAACACAACCGTCCACATCCTCATGAAAATGGTAACTTGCTACTGTCATGTTCACACCATAAGTTATGTTCATACAATATAAAAAGTTATCAACTTCATTACAATCCACCACCTTCAAAAAAATCTTTCTCTTATTAACCATTTTAAACCTCTTTAACACCATATATCACTCAGACACATAATGTAGCAACACCACAACAACAACAACAAACCTGTACAAAGAATAAAATATATATTTGAAATATCATCATTTTGTATACATCAATAACACGTTATTTATGTACAAAGACAATAAATATTCTATCTTTAATAAAAAAAATTAAATATAGTATAAAATATTTAAAAATTTATCAGATTTCTTTTGAAAGAAAACTAATAAAGGGTTTAAAATAACAATTTGTTTAAAATAGAATTAAAAATAAAAATTAGGTCTAAATACGAAAAATAAAAAAAAGTAAAAAAATAAAAAATATATAAATAAAAACGAAACAAAAATTAAAAAAAAAGAAAAAAAAATTATAAAAATTATAAAAAAACAAAAAAAAACGTAAAAAAAAAAAAAAAAAAAAATATATATATATATATATATATATATATATATATATTAAAAATGCCACGTGTACTGCCACGCAAGCAATAGAAAGGAATCTTTGCTGCAATGTGGCAGTCAGGGGCCTAAGTGAGGGAATCTGGATATTAAGAGGGGGTGTTTAAAAAAAAAATTTTACAGGGGCTAAATTGAAAACTCGCTAACATTGCAGGGGGGTTTGTATATTTAACCCTTGAAAAAACGATGGAGGTATTCATGGACGACTTCTCCGTTTTCGGAGCGTCTTTTGATCTTTGTTTGAGAAATTTGGAGGTCGTTCTTGAACAGTGTGTTGAAACAAACTTGGTATTGAATTGGGAGAAGTGCAACTTCATGGTAACAGAGGGGATTGTGCTTGGCCACAAAGTCTCCTCTAAAGGCCTTGAAGTGGATCAAGCGAAAATTGAAGTGATCGAGAAGTTGCCTCCTCCGACCAATGTCAAAGGCATCCGGAGTTTTCTTGGCCATGCTAGTTTTTATAGGCGGTTTATCAAAGACTTCTTCAAAGTTGCAAGGCCATTGAGTAATCTACTCAACAAAGATAAGTCCTTCTCCTTTGATGATGAATGTTTAAATGCCTTTAAAATTTTGAAAGAGAAACTCATCACCGCACTCATAATCGTTGCTCCAAATTAGACTTTAAATTTTGAATTAATGTGTGATGCTAGCGATTATGCCGTTGGTGCGGTGCTTGGGCAAAGATAGGCCAAAATTTTTCATTCTATTCATTATGCGAGTAAAGTTCTTAATGAGGCACAAGTTAACTATACCACCACAGAAAAAGAATTACTCGCTATTGTTTACGCTCTTGAGAAATTTCGGTCTTATCTGATTGGTTCAAAGGTGGTAGTCTACGCTGACCACTCGGCAATTAAATATCTACTTACCAAGCCGGATTCGAAACAAAGATTAATCCGGTGGATCCTCTTGTTACAAGAGTTTGATTTGGAAATCCGTGACAAGAAAGGGTCAGAAAACTTGGTAGCAGACCATTTTTCTAGGTTGGTCAATGTAGAGGTAACACACCGTGAGAATGAGGTCCGTGAAAAATTTCCGGATGAAAAACTTTTTCGAGTCCAAGTTAGGCTGTGGTTTGCAGATTTTGCTAACCACAAAGCCACCGGTTTTATACCGGAGAACCTAACTTGGAATCAAAGATGGAAATTCCTCTCGGATGCTAATTTCTATGTTTGGGATGAGTCTTACTTGTTTAAATTAGGAGGTGACAATTTTTTAAAGAGGTGTGTCACTCTTGATGAAGCCAAAAGTATCCTTTGGCATTGTCACAACTCGCCTTATGAAGGGCATTACAATGGTTTTAGAACGGCAACTAAAGTCCTCCAATCGGGCTTTTATTGGCCAACATTGTTTAAAGATGCTAACCTCCATGCAAAAAGTTGTGATACATGCCAAAGAAGCGGTGTAATTGGAAAAAGAAATGAATTGCCCTTGCACACAATTTTGGAAGTCGAGGTGTTCGATTGTTGGGGTATTGATTTTGTCGGGCCATTCCCACCACCTTTTTCAAACGAGTATATTTTAGTTGCGGTTGACTATGTTTCCAAATAGGTGGAAGCAATTGCGTCACTGAGGGAAGATGGCAAAACGGTAATAAATTTTTTAAAGAAAAACATATTCTCCCATTTTGGCACCCCTCGTGTGTTAATCAGTGACGGAGGTTCGCATTTTTGCAATGCACCGCTCGAAAAGGTCTTAGAGCATTACGGTGTAAAGCATAAAGTTGCAACTCCATACCACCCACAGACCAGTGTTCAAGCTGAAGTGTCTAATAGAGAGGTCAAAAGAATTTTAGAGAAAACTGTGTCGAGCTCGCGGAAAGATTGGTCACAAAAATTAGATGAGGCTTTGTGGGCGTATTGCACCGCTTACAAAGCGCCAATCGGTCTAACTCCTTTTCAAATGGTTTATGGCAAGTCATGCCATTTACCCGTTGAATTGGAGCACAAGGCTCTTTGGGCTTTGAAAATGTTGAATTTTGATCCGAGTTTGGCCGGTGAAAAAAGGAAAGTTCAGTTGCATGAATTGGAAGAAATGCGCAATAACGCTTACCACTCGAGCAAGATATATAAGGAAAAAGTGAAAGGATATCATGATAAAAAGGTTTCGCAGAAGGAATTCTGTGTTGGTCAGATGGTGCTTTTATTCAATTCCCGTCTGAAATTGTTTCCGAGAAAATTAAAGTCCAAATGGTCTGGACCATTTTTTGTCAAGGATGTCAAGCACTATGGTGCAATAGTTATTGAGGACTTGAAAAATAAAGAGAGTTGGACAGTAAATGGCCAATGGTTGAAAGTATATCTTGGAGGAGAATTTGACCGAGAGAATTGCAATGTGTTTCTTGATGATCTTTGAATCATCTTGGACCGTCGAGCTTAGCCGACGTTAAACAAGTGCTTGTTGGGAGGCACCCCAACATTGTAAGTATTTCTCGCCTTTTTATTGTTTTTATGTTCGCATTGCCTTTTGAGTGATTTTGAGGGTTTTGCATGAATTGAGTTGAGTTGAGCCAAGAGAAAGCATAATACTGGTTTGAACCACCATAGCAGGAAAACCTGCTATCTGGTGTAGAGCGCCCGACGGCTGATTTGGACCTCCCGGCGGTGCGTGAATTAAAAAAAGGCTTCGCCTCTGAGTGGCCAGGCGAGAGAGATGAGGGGGGGGGGAATTTGAAACGTTTTCAGAATAATTAGTGGATAAGTGACTCCAAATGAGAGTTATTCCAAAATTGCCCCTATTTTGTTAAAAGAACTTAAGAGAAAGTGTAGGAACTTTTCCCTCATTATTCTCTTTGTCAAAACCCTAAGGCTTTCTCTCTCACTCTTTGCTCTCTCACTCTCTCTCATTGCAGAACTCTCCCAAACTCAAGGTAATGCATGTTGTTCTAGCTTTAATTTCTGTCCTTCTTTTCTTCATCATGCTTTATTAGACAATATGTGGTTAGGTTTGTGTGTTGATTGTTAGATTTAGGTAAATGCTAGATTTTTGCTCTTCTTCAACTTGCATGCTTTGATTCGTGATACTGGCATAAATGTTGTTATTTGGTTGTGGGTTTGAAGAAGAAAGTGTTTGGAAAAACAGAGCTGGTTTAAATAATTTTTTTCTGGTCTCGCAAGCTCCGTCCAGTGGCAGAGGGGCGCAACAGCGCTCTTGCTTCGCCGGGCGACGTAGAGGCGGCAACCCTGTTTTGTCCAGTTTGATTTTTTTTCTGTTTTGTTTCTCTTTTAAGTGTTTTGTCTGTGCTAATGTTGTATATTACTATGCTGGACTGTTTTCTTTTGGTTATGTGCAGATGTCTAGCCGTTTTGCACCGCAACACGCTTCCAAGAAGAAGCAAAAGATCGATGCTACTACTTTAAATGCTCCAGTTGAGTTTGACAGCCACCACTTTTTATCTGTGGATCATGAGGTTAAGATCAAATCCCTTGAGGGCAGACTTGTTCTTTCGGAAAAGAGATTTGTGATAAACCCTAAGGGCGATTATAGAAGGGTTCAAGCCATCTTTGAGAAAAAGAAGTGGGGTATCCTAATAAACCCGGCTGACCGTGTGTGCTATTAATTGATAAGAGAATTCTACGCAAATGTGCTGCAAACTGAGGGAGAATTCTATCGATTTAAGACTTACGTAAGGGGTCGAGAAATCTGTTTCAACCGGGATGAGATTAACAAGCTTTTGGGCAATCTGAGTGACTTGGGAAGTCTTCAAATAGATGACTTTGTGAAGCTGTCCAAAAACCCCCATGATCACAAATTGGTTGCCAAAACAATTCTGAAGCCAGGATTTAAAGTGGATTTAAATGCTAAGAGGGAACCAATCAAGTACAGCTTCAAGTACATGACCCCGGAGGCTCAAGCCATCCTTCTTTTGCTGTGTTATAACGTGAGGCCGAGGTTTCACCGGTCTTTCGTCCCTCTTGATGCTGGACTTCTCATGTACTGCATCATGGAGGACAAGGAAGTGGACGTCGCGCAGATAATTGCAAATGAGATGAAATTTTTTGTTGAAAACACGCGGAGGCCAGGAGTTCATGATGATGCTCATATTATTTTTCCTTGCTTGGTTCAAGCCTTGATCTATCAGACATATATCCTCATTCCGGGTGTGGTGAACGAGAAGCTGAAATTTCTTGTTAATGATGATTACTTGGATCGTTTTTGTAATCCTAAAGAGGAGAGGCAGAAGAAAAAAGCAACCGAAGTTGGCAGTAGCTCAGGAGGCCGAAGAAGTGAACCGGTGGAAGATAGTGACTCATCCGTTTTCGACATGAAAGCGACATTCAACTATACTTGGGATATGGGTGAGTCGCTTCACAGGTCTAACCAGTTTAATTTTGAGTGTATGCAGCAGATTTATCATTATCAGACTCATCCGGCAGAGTTCACTCCCTTTCCTACAAGGGAGCGGTACGATGCTTATGCTAATTGGCCTGGGGACATGCGCCCATTCTTTTCGGAGGGGGCAAGCACCGGAGCTGGTGTTGATGCTGATGATAATGCTGAGGGCAATGACGATGATGATGGTGTGGATGAAGACATTGACGAGATGTTTGATTGAGGGGCTGTTTTGATGCAAGCTCCAAAGTGAAGTTTTATTTTCTGTTTTGCTTTAATTTTCAGTTTTTAAATTTATGGATTTTATAATTATGTAGTAGAATTGGAAGAATTCTGTTGTGAAAGTGCGTTTTGGGCACTATTTTGACGCTTCGGCGTAGTTTGGATATTGTATGTTGTTTTTGGCAAAAAATTTGAAAATGGTGTGGGCACACCAGGTTTATGATAAACGTTGCTGTTAGTTTAAATTTCTGTTTGTTTTTATTATTTTGAGTGGTTTAAATTTTGTTTTGTGTTGTGTAAATAATTTAGTCATTTTTGGTTTGCCTTTGAGTGTGAGGAAATTAAGTTTTTAGTTACTCAAGAATTGTTGGAGAAGCCTCTTTTGCTTGTAGCATGTGGTGATGATACTAATATTGGCAAGAGGAGTGTCAAAGAATGAAAAATATTTTGTAGCATTTTTTTTGTTAATATGAATTTGGTACTTTTTGAAAATTTTTGTCAATGCATTAGTTGGTAATATCATGTTCATGTTGAATCATTTAGGACCTAACCAAAGATGTGAGTGACCTTTGTTGTTCACAAGTTTAGAGTGATTCGAGTAATCGTTGTTTAACTCGAGCGTTTTATGTTTAATCTTACTTGTTGATTGAATTATGGAAACTTAGAAGTGATCAAGGAATTTTTGAGTAGTATGAGTAGAAATACTTTTCCAAAAACACTTCAAGTCACCTTGTGAGTGTGTGAGCATTAGAAACCTCTTTTGAGCCAAAAGCGAAAATTGTTATCTTTGAAGCATGAACCCGAACTTTAACCATTTTGAAGAGCATTTTGATTTAAGTGTATAATATTGTTGAAGTTGGAGAGATTGGTTCATTCTGAAAAGAGGAAAAGGAATTGTGGATACAATGCATTCTCAAAAGAAATAAAAAAGAGAATGAAAAAGAAAGAAAAGAAAAAGAAAAGGAAAAATCAAAAGAAAAAAAAGGGAATCAAAGCAAGAAAAGAGAATGCATTGTGAGAATAAGATTTGAAAGTTTGAACAAGAATGGTTATGTTTAAAAAGAAAATGCTCTTCATGAAATTTACCCTTTCTTGATTCAATGACCGTGTATATATGTCCCTTGTTTTTAGCCATGGCCAAGTTACAACCGATTAAAAGCCCTTAGTGATCTCTGTTTCCATGGTTTGTTATGACTTGTGAGATGATTGCATAACTTGTTTGTTGTGACACGATTACTTGCGAGTGTGTTATGTCCTGTGTAGATAGTTATGTGCATAATGTGTTTGAGTGTAGTAGGTGATTCAATTTGAGCATGAGGGTACTAATTGTTGCATTGTGTAGTTTTTCATTTAGGATGTTGTTCGTATTCATGTATGAATGCTATGTGGTGTGAATTAATTCTTTGTGCGTGTTAATTGCCGAGTTTGAACCATTTGTGTTATCAGTCGATTTGGTGTTTGAAGGATTTTCTTGAGACTTTTTGAAAATTTCTTTGATTGAGGGCAAACAAAGATGCAAGTTGGGGAGAGTTTGTTAGGTGTCAAGAAATGCTTATTTTCATAATTGATTTTGATGCCTTTAAGCTCTTTTAATCGCTTTAATCGGGAAATGACTTATTAATTAAGCGATTCTTACATTTTTATAAGTATTAGGTATTTTGATGTGTTTGTGTATTTTTGTAGCATTTTAGGTGAAAAGATCGCAGCTCGATTCGCAAGGAAGCGCTCAGAATCGAAAGCTCGCGTGTCACAGTTTAGGCCTCTTGAACCGCCCGGTGTTGGTTGCGGAATAGAGGCAAGCAGCAAAAATATTTATTTTTGGAAGAATTCCCTCCGGGATTTATGTCGTGTCTACAGAGATCGGTTCGAGGAAAAGAATGTCGTTCGACAATCTCTCGCGTTAATGAGTTTGGATTAAAATGGTTTAAACATAGAAACAAAGTAAATATCAACATAAAAAGAATTCATTAATCAGAGAGAAAAGACTTATCAAACATGTATATATTCCACTCATCACAAACTTAAACCTATCGACCAGTTACCCTCAACTTACAATACTCCTCAATATCACCCGGTATCGTTCACAACACATGTCCATCTCTGGCACACTCAACCATGCTACCCTCATCGGCACTCTCGCACCCGACTCAAGACACGGAGGCATTAAGTTTCAACACCCTTACAAATTGTTAGCCCTAAATCCATCTCTAGAGTTCAGAAACTAACAGATAATTATCCTTAATCGAAGTTTGTGAAGTTTATCTCTAACACGACCCAAACCCCGCACATTTAAGCAAAAATCAAGAACAATCACCAATAGAGATTTGTAAAGCAAATTAAATATAACGCCATGGGCGACAAATGTACATAAGATCAAAGTACAAACATATACAAACCCAACAAAGAAGAAAGACATGAAGAAAATCTGAAAATGAACCAAACACTTCACGGATTGTCAGAGTCGATCGATGAGAAATCCACCTCGGATCATCCACATGCAAGCTTCCATGATGTTTTCTAAGCTAATCTACTAAAAAATGAATTTTGATGGAGTTGGGATCACAAAACCCCAAAACCATACTCTAAAAATTGAGTTTTTGACCCTTTAATGGTGTTTCTGCCCGTCTAGTTTCACCCGGCGGTATTCTGGGGCGCCCGGCGGCAAAAGGCGACTTATTTTGTAAGTTCCAGTATTGTTATGGAGCGCCCAACCCTAGAAGTACCACCCGGCGCTGCGTCGCTCGGCCCTGCTAAGGCGCAGCATGACAGTAGACAGCAAAAATCCAGCACTATTTTATTCGTAATTTTTGAACCGTAACACCGTTTTTCACCCGGTTTGAAGCGATGGAAAGCTTATTCAATGCTCTATACAACAATGGCAACATCCCACTGCTGGAATACCTACAAAAATAAAAGGAAATCAATTAAACTCAATGATATTTACACAATAACGCAATATATACACTATAACATAAAGTAAACGTATTTACAAACAAAGCGGGATTTATTCGAACGTTTGTAACAAAAAGTATCGATAAGTGCAACAAAACTTATATACAAAAATATCTACAATTTGCACTTATCACCCGACGCTGCTAAGGCACAGGAAGGCTCAACCGCCCGGCGCTGCTAAGGCGCATGATGCATCATTTTGTCTCAAAATCCAGAAGCGTTCTCTGCTGCGCCTCTTCAGGCTCCGTCCAGCCTAGGACTGATCGCCCGACGTAGAGATTTCATCGCCCGACGCTGAAAGATATTTTGTGATGTCCAACTGGCACTGTAGCTGTCACGTGGCCTCACTTTTTGGCCACCGCCCGGCGCTGCAATGGACCGCCCGACGCTACTTTCGGTGCTAAACTTGTTCTTAAGTACATTTGGTAGATTTTTTGGCACATTCCATCACTTTTCATTATACTCTCTTGTAACCTAGAAGCTTGTTTTAGGAGAAAAACTCCATTGTTACTATATTCATAGTTTTCAAAGCTTTTATGCTTCAATCTTTGAATCTTTGAAGATTGATGCTCCAAAAGCTTTGCTACTTACTTGTCAAGCAAGCTACCATGTCTATGGGTAGATAAGCACTTTTGTGTCAAGATTAGAGGTAGATAATCATCTCTTTTGTATGTATTGATCTTGGTTGTAAGTTTGTGAACTTTGTTGATAATGAATATAGAGGAAAAACATTGTTTATATGGTTTATATTTTGTTTTAATCCATGTTCGAGAGAAATGTTTTAAAACTTGACATAAGTTTCAATCCATCAATAATCATAAGGCTAGAGATAGTTTTGAAGTTGATGTTCATAAATATTAAGCTTGAATGTTATCATATTGGTAGTTTGAGTGAGAGATCATCAAAGGATCAATACGATAAATCTCACAACAAATGTTCGAGAGAAACTTGTTGAGAGGATATGTGGTTATATTTAGTGTTAACGAGTTCACACGCTTGATCGAGTTGATACGTACAAAACGGATTACCGAAAACTAATCTTGACATGTTTTTACCAAAATCCTAAAACAAATCTTTTTACCGTTGAATTCTAAATTTTATGCAAACGTTAGGAAACGAAATACCAACTATTTGTTATTATAAAGTTTGAAACGCTTTTGACTAGCGAACGACGACAATATACACAATCTGTGTGGATACGATAAAAACACCCCCCAAAATACTATTCAATAGTGGGAACCTCGGAGTTGCAAAGTAGATTCACCATCAAACGAGTTATCAACAACTTGTGGCCTTGTGGTCCTTACTGCGGCTCTCTCTTGTCGTAGCAACGCAATTCGAGACACACGCCCGAGCCTAATCTGACCCGTGCTATTTTTAGCCATTGCACATGCGCTAGAAACATGGACATATATAAACAGCATGTCCCAAGAAATTCACAAATTCCAAACAATCATCTAATTTGTTTGCCCGAGTCCAAGCCAGAGATGTATCTCCGAAAACAATAAAGAGCAAATCCGGAGATGTATCTCTGAAAAACCTGCGATATTGCTCCCGTGGCAGAAACTCATTTTCTGTCCTAACAGTCCCAAAAAACCTCAATGCATGTTCTTCTAGCTTACCAATTTCGTTTACACTACTATCTAATGTACCTAAAATAACTAATGTAGCTTAAATAACTAACTAATGCTGGAAAGGAGGAGAAGGAGCTCAAATGATATAACCTTGAATGAATGGATGAGAAGTAAAATTGTTGCAGAGCTCAAATGAGTTTTTTTTTTTGAGAAATTTTTAGAAAATGAAGGAGAAAGAGGGAAGGGTGTGGCACAGGATATGAAAGAAATGCGGATGGAGATGCATCTCCGGAACACCCACAACAATTTAAATAAATAATGTTTACAGATATACATCATCGGACACACTTTTTACGCATACAAAAATGTATATCTGGATTACATTTTGACATAATAGAGATATTTTTTCAATTTCATATGAGAAATGACTAAAATAGAAGTATCTGAAGATGCATTTTCAAACACTAAGAACATTAAAAACTTTTTATAATGGCGCGAGATAACACTTAAGGATTGGAAAGAACAATGCTTTTCTAATAAAAATAAGTAATATGAACTTTAAGCAATCCATCCAAAAAGATTAAAGAAAGAAAACCCTCTTAATCCAATTTCAAACACTTTTATAAGTAATAAATCATCAAACCATAGCCAAAACCTTTTTTTAGAGTTTTAAAAGATATCCGCAACATTTACACCAATCCTAACCACCCTACACAAACTAAATAGTAAACAAATAGGTCTTATAAAAAATCAAAATATATTTCCGAATCTCGATAGGGATAGAGTGACATTTGTTATCATAATCTTCAACAAAAATGTTAGCAAAAGAGTGATTGATTGTATGTATTATCCATATTCGACATCTAACATAGCACATTACATGTAAAATTACAGAATTTTTTTTTAAACTAACACATTTTTAAAAAAAAAATACCAAAATAACTGATTTTTCAAACTATTTACGAAAATTGCAAGGTTTGAAAAAGAGTCCCAAGGATGGCGTTATATAGAATGACGTCCCAGTTAGAGACCACAAACCATTTCATATGGCGCTTCAGACAAAATTCTTTGTCCTAGAAAATTCCCTGAGGAGGAGCCAAATGAAATGACGCCTCAGGGCATTTTTCTTTTTTTTTTAATTTTATTTTTAATCTGAAATTAAAAAAAAAGTGTTTTTTTTAATTTAGTGCATAAGCATGTTTACGAACAGTAGAAACAGACCCAATCGTACATCGAGAATTCGAGCAACCCACCGTTTATATCCATGCACGAAGCCCAACAGTGCTGGGCGTGAAGGTGTGTATTGGGAAAAATCTAAATACCATATTGATTAAAAATACAATATATAAATCGTTTGTATAGAGTGACACCACTCACATTAAAAATCAGTTTTGTAGAATTAAATTAGGTCAAACTCTAATTTTATCAGAAACAAACTAACTCTAAATTAAATTAAATCTTTCTATCAACTAAAGATGTGTCCAAGTTATCACAATCAAAGCAAAGAGCTAAAAAAATCTAACTTTTGTTCTTTTGATTTTCTACAAATCAATCAGTGAAACAAAAAAATACAAATTTTATATAATTATAAAAAAATTTAAAAATGGTTCTAAATCATATCAATACAAAAAATAGATTCTATAATAATTTCTTTACCTCGGTTAACAACCAACCAAAATTTAAATCATAGTCGCCCTACATTTTAAATAATTTTTTAATAAAAAAATACTACTTATTCCTTCAAATCCTAACCATTGAATTTTAGTGTCAGTTATTTATTTGTTTTTATTTATAACCTATTTTTTCGGTTGAGTTGGCAATTAACGGGAAATTTTTTTATCAACCCTCTTCGAATCCAAACAAGTGCATTTCAACACCTTTTATGATAGCTCTTGTACTGTTTAAATGGGGATTTGGATCAATGATATGGTGAGGAGGAATGGGTGGGAAATGAATGTGATTTTGGAGACGACGTTCATTGATATGTATGTGAAGTGTGAGAGTAGTCGTGAAGGAAGAGAAGTTGTGTATAGAAGAATAAGGTAGCGCTTTAGTAATGAACAAGTCTCACATTGTAGATTATATTTAATTTGACTATATATATAATGTAGAATATATTCAACCTTGTTAATTTGATTTTAAATTTTATTAATTAATAATTAAAATTTTCATATGAATTTCTAAAAAAAGCTTAAAAAAATATTAATAAATAATTTCTTTACAAAATAACGTGAATAATAAAAAGTTAATAAATCTCATGCCACATCATAAAAAAAGTGTCACGCATTTAAAAAATTTAACGCATTTTTGAATTAAAATTGAGAATGAGAGATCAAAATTGTTTAAAAACAAAATAGAGGGACTGATTTCGTGAGCACAGGATATTAGTGGGAGCAAAATTGTAATTTAACCTTTTATTTATGATCTATTTTTTCGGTTGAACTGATAATCGTTGAAATTTTTTTAATCAAGCCACATTTAAATCTCAACAACTGCATTTTAACGTTTTTTATTTTTTATTTATTTTTTATTTATTTATGACCTATTTCTTTGGTTGAGTTGGCAACCGAGAAAAAAATTTAATCAACGCCTTTTTCGGAATTCCAACAACTGCATTTTAGCGTTTTTTATTTATTTGACTTATCAACTTGGTTGCTATAAAAAATTTTAGCACACTTTATTTACTTTTATTTTTTATTTAAAACATATTTTCTCGGTTGAGCTGACAACCAAGGGAATTTTTTTTTTCAATTTGATGAAAAAAATTATGTAATAAATTTTTGCTGGCAATATATAAAGTAACAACAGTCAAAACAATGTCAACTCATTAATGCAAATGAAAAATTAACGATTCGCGTGAAAATTTTATCAGCCAATCAGAACGTGAATGCCACAACGATCCATATTGAATGGAAAGTGCTGAAATGGAAACTTAACGAAATGAAAATAGTGATAATGAAAGAAATTGCATGAAGTACAACGCCATTCTCTAGGATGGATTATATGAGCAGAAAAACATTTCAATGTTGATTCCTTAACGTAATATCTTCTCTTGTATGCTAAAATTATTTTCTTCAATGTATGCTTGTTAAAATGAAATTTCATCTAACCTTTGTTATTTTTACAATAGAAACAAATACGTGCAAAAACCATTAAGCTTGAAAAGCACTTAGGTGTGCTACAAAACTTAAAATTTGAACTTCAACAACTTAAAGCGCCATAAAATGTGTTAAAGAGCGTAAAAAATGATGATGATGAGGAAGATTAAGAATTTCTCAATAAATTTGATGTTTTGCAGATTGAACTAGTAGAGAAGGAAATGTTGATTGAAGAACTAGAAGTATTGAATCAAATTCTAATTGTTAAAGAGCGAGAGATAAATGATGAGTTACAGAAAACTCGAAAAACATTAATTTATAAGTTGTTTTTCAAATATAACTTAATTTTTTTAGATTATTATTTACTATTTCAATTTGAAAGGTCGTCTGTTTGGTGAGGGGTTGGTTTACTTTATGTTGTTAACTTTATAGTTTAGAGGTGACTTTTGTAAAATTAAAAAAATCTCATCATATAGATTTTTCCTTAATTAAAAGTCTCAATCGAGGAGAAAAGTTAGGCGCTGGAGTTTTTCACCTCAATTCTTATTCCTATTGAGGGGAAAAGTTAGTCTAATATGCCATTTTAAAAATGCAAAAATATTGTTGATCGTGAGTGCTGGATTAGATCCTGTAGAATCAGGCCGCCAAGTGCGTCAAGGATGCTGGTCGTAGGGAGATGAGGGGGGGTGTACTTGCAGGTACTCCGACGCTCAAGTAAGAAAGGGTCAGAGAAAAGGGGCAAGTACAAAGTATGAGTTCTTAGGGTGAATATTGGATACCTGACCCTCTCAAGCGAGGGGGTTTATATAGAGCCCCCAGCGCGTGGCCAACAGTCCTATTTTCGGGGCGAAATAACCGTTTTCCTGAAAGAATAGGCAACTACCCAAACTAGCCGTTATGTCGGGCAGGGTGTCCAAAACTAGCCGTTACGTCGGGCATAAGCGTGGTTCCGGGCACCTGCTCATAGCTGTTCGGGGAGCAGTGAAGCCGTGCGTAACGGGCAGTGATTCTGGGGAGGAATGTTGCATTCCTTGCCCGGTTGGAGAGGCAGAAAGGTAACTTTTGCCCCTCTGTGGATTGGACTTAGGCAATTTGGGCCGCTCTGGAGTAGAAGCGGATTGGGCCAATTCTAGCCATTGGTCCAGTCCAGAACAGGAGCCCCCAAAGTCGTTGCTCTCGGGCATGGGAGTGATGACTTAAGGACTGCTCGTTGATCCGGAGATCCAGTATGGAGTCGTCGTTTGAAGACGAGGAGGATTGTCTCAAAGTGTACGTGACCCCAGATGTTCGTGAGATTCGTGGTCATGACATCGTTGTCCGGAGTTCGGGGAGGCTGATGATCAGATAGAATTGGAAACGTTGGGGCGCCACGTGTGCCTAGAGCTCCGTGTAGAAGTTAATAGGCAATGATGGCTAGTGGATAATCATAATGGCCTACGGGCGCGTGTTTGCACGTGCTCCTTTGTATAAAAGGGGGAAAATCGTTCCATTTGGAACTTTTCAGTCTGATTTCTCTTCGCTTCCTTCAAGCTTTTGCCCGACACCGTTTTCTGTTTCTCCGACCACCGTTACAAGCTTTCGAGCAGCACTTTCTTCTAATCAAAACAAGTAAGTGTTCCGATCCTTTGCTTGTTATTTCTCTGTTAGTTGTCAGTGGTAGATTGTATGCGGTTAAAGTTAGCTTTAGAGGACAAAATGAGTGAGTCTCCGGTGATTGTTGGTGGTGGACGGTGGCTGTGCCATTTTTCTACTTCTAACATGTCACCGGAGTTGGTAGTATGTTTTGGTTAGGAGGGAAGTTGACGGCGTCCTCACGATGGCGACGCTTGTGTAACCGTCGTGACTTTTTATCTTCTGGGCGGATGATGAATTTCCCGGTAGAACGCTCCCAGATTCCGGTGAAGCTTTACGATTTTCGGCGAAGCTTCAAACGGAAACTGGGTATGAGTGCGGGGAAGCTCCTCGTTAGGGGATGATTTGTTTCAAGCGTTTCCTCGCGGGGAGGTTTCGACTCCATATTTGATGTTAGGGCTTAGGCCGGGGACCTTGTCCTCAGCCCTTTGCGCGCCCTTTCACTTGACTTAGCGGTGGAAGGGTGGATTTGATTTGTTGTCGAATTCACTTTCTTCTCTACTTTTTAGGTGATCGACATAGTGACGGGGTCAGATAGAGAAGTTATTTTAGACACCTCTTAGGAGGAAGCAGGATCCTCGGACAACAGTAGCTCAACGGCTTTGAGCTCGGCGGCTTCGAGCTCTCCAAGTGATGTCGGGGGAGAAGAGGTTTGGGACGATATGGACGAGGATGTTGCAGATGATTCCGCGGAGGAATGGGAGGTGGCCGAGCCTGCTGAGCACGTGTCCAAGCTTGTGGGGGACGTTTTTACTAAAGTCGGGCCGGAGGGAGAGTGGAAGGTGCACTTCCCTTTCGAGGACGAGCGGGCCTGCACAAACTTCGGGGACCGCTTTATGATGTACAAATATGCCTTCAAGGAGCTGGGCTTGAGGCTGCCATTCACCGATTTCCAGCAGTCAATGTTCGAGCATTTGAGGTTGGCCCCCACGCAGCTGCATCCGAACTCTCTGGCCTTTATCCGGGCGTCTGAGTTGGTGTGCAAGCATCTTGCTATAGGGACTACTCTCCCTCTATTCTTCACTGTCTTCCATCTTCAGCGGCAGCTGTCGGGGAGGAAGTACGACTGTGTTTCGTTGAAGCAGCCCCGCAAGCTGTTTAAGCCTTTTCGGAGTCAATAAGGACGTTCAAGGAACGTTACTATGTCGTTGAACCCTTGTCCTAAGCTGCCCAGGACAGCACATACGTCTGGGAGATAGAGGTTGACGAGGACGGGAACGAGCTGCACGATGAGGAAGAGAGGTATATTGGGTGGAGACTTTACAAGTTCCCCATCCACTGGTCACCCGACCACTTCACCAAGGAGCCTAGCGATTATGTCTTTCAACCGAGCGAGCTGCTCGGGCAGGACGCCGCGGCGTATGAGGCACTGGTGAACTGGGTCAACTCCTTCCGGCTTGCTGAGTACTGGACGAGCAGGGGCAGTCCGATCTTCGAGGAGGACGGGAGCCAGAGAGTTAAGCGTAGATTCATCAATGATAAGGCACTGTTGGAGTGCAAAACTCCCGCGGACGCTGAGAAGTTGCTCGGTAGTTTTAGTTATTTAGATTTTGTTCATGTCATTTATTTTCCTCGTATCTAACGCGATCGTGTTTTGTTTGTGCAGGTGAGATGCCTCAGGCTCATGATCGGGTTGTGAGGAATGCTCTGGCGAGGAACAAAGTTGGAGCAGCTCCTCCGAAATCTCGGTTTGCTGGTGCCCGTGTTCCTCCTCCGGCGCAATCTGCTGCGGGGACCTCCACTTCTCCCACTCATGCTTCCCGGGGATCTCTCCTTCCTTTGGCTGGTCGACCCAAGCGGCAAAGGTTTAATGATGTTGTGGACCTTACCCGGGCATCGGAGAAGGGGAAGTTCGAGCTTCCTCCTTGCATTCATGACCGGAAGTTCTTCGAGGGGAACTCTCTGATTATGCCTCGGGCAGAGTCTCTTCGCTTGGAAAGCATGGATCGCCCGAGTAAGAGGGCGTTGGTGGCCCAGGACGCTTCTGCCTTGGTCAGGATGTTGGAGATGGCCGCTGTGTACGCCGAAGGGGATTCGGCGAATGAGACCGAACTTACTGCTGCCCGTGCTACCATGGAGTCCCTCAAGGAAGAAGCTAAGGGTGCCGACGATGCTCGGAAGAAAGCTGAGGAGGAGGCAGTTCGTTTGAAGGAGGAGAACTCGACGCTGGCGGCGGAGAAGAAGTCTGCCAAGGAGTTGATCCAGCGGCTGAAGGCGGACAATGCCCCGGGTGACGATGAGTCGGAGGATGTGAAGGCCTTGAAGACGAGATCCGAGCTGGTTGCTCGTATGTTGCTGGCCGAAGATGATGGCATCACCATAGCGGAGGAGTCCTTTAGAAACGCCGTGGCTCAGCTGCGGGTGGTGAACCCTGGGCTAGAAATTTCTGCCGAGGGTACTCACTACCTGGCGCATGTTGAGGATGGCTGTATCGTCGTGCCCGACGGTCTCCTTGGAAGTACCCCCGAGGATCAGCCCGCGGAGGATCAGGGACCCGAGCCAGAGCCTGCCGAGCATGCTGATGAGTGAGGAGGTTGTTATTTTGATGTTGTGGTATTTTGTCCGGCCTGCGTGCTGTGGAACTATTGTAATTTATTTTCTTTTAGGGGGGGCTTGGCCCCCGTTTGATGTAATTAAGCACAATTGTGGCCCTCGTGGTCACCCATTATGTTAACCTATTATATTTCTGGCTTTGTCCTCTGCATGATTTTACTTGCGTTTGTTTTTGCTAAGTGTCGTATGCATGCTCGCTGTGAATGTATGTCCACCCGTGATGGGGGGTACTTGACTTGTGCGAATATTTTGGGGGGATTGCTCATAATAGATGTGTTTGGCAGTGTGGAGAACTGGTCGAACTGCCGGGGAATGTCTTGGCGGGGTGCGGAGCTCAGGTCGCGTTTGAGGCCTGAGTTCACGGCGTGAACGTCCCATCGCGAGCTGGGGTTCTGCCAATCATGGTACTTTGATGACGGCGATGCTCTTTCGAGGACCGCCGTCGAGCAATTGCCCGGCTCGTTACTGAGCAGGGTTATGCTTTAATCGTCTACGACGCTTGTACCTAGACGCGCATAGTGGTCGGTAGCTGACGTTCGTCGTTGCGACGGGTCGAACTGGGAATTTAGCTGTAATATTATTTTAGCTTTTCAGCGTTCCATGGTCGAGCAAGTTCTTCCCCGGAGAGATGTTCCAGGTAGTAGGCCCCATTTTCTGTTTTTGCTCGGACACGATAGGGTCCTTCCCAGTTGGCTGCTAGTTTGCCTTCGCGGGAGTCTTTGTGGTTTCTTCTTAGAACAAGGCTTCCCACGTCGAACTCTCGCCGTATCACCTTGGCGTTGTGCCTAATGGTAATTTTTTGTTTTAGTGAGGCTTCACGAAGGGCTGCCCCGGTTTGGATTTCCTCGACGAGGTCTAGCTCTTCTCTCAACGATTCGTCGTTCATCTCCTCGTCTAGGGGCGACTATGTCCGCCTAGAGGGCATGTGAACTTCGACGGGAATTACAGCCTCGGTCCCGTATGCTAAACGGAAAGGTGTTTCCCCGGTCGTTGAGTGCGGAGTTGTGCGGTATGCCCACAGTACGCTGTGCAGTTCCTTGACCCATGCCTTCTTTGTTTCGTCCAGCCTTCGCTTGAGGCCTCGAATGATGACTCACACTACTACAAAACGGCCAAAAAACAACGCCAAGATTACAACAGCATCCTATACACTGTTCTTATAGTGCGTACTGGATGCGCGCGCATTATTTTAATTAGAAATCTCAAGGGTATAATAACGGTTTTTATGAAAACCGTGGTGATACAATCTAGCTATCATAGGTTCGAACCTCATCGCCCTCAAATAGTTTATCCCTTTGATGTAAATGCTCCCTTTTAAAGTTTTATTAATATTTAACTAAAAAATAATAAGGATATCACGACAGATTTTTCTCAAAACCGTTGTTACAAATTGAAGCTTCTTTTTATGTATTTTAAACACCAAGTATATATATCAATTTATCCATTGAAACAACCCTAACACCAATGCCGTCACCATTGTCGGGAAGAAGACAACAACAACAACAAAGTGTTATACTTTAAGGTGTTGCAATGTCACATTTGAAGACAAAATCATCCAAAGGTGTTTCTACGTCTTGTTCCAGTGTAAAATCTCGATCTAGAAATTTTTGTGGTTGTGATGGTCGTATGGTTTCGTATCAATGCAAGAAGGGACAAAATAAAGGAAGGCTTTTTTGGAGATGTCCATTTTGGAGGAGCACTGAAACATGTAATTTGTTCATATGGGATGAAGACGTGGGAGAAAGAGATGAAAATGACGATGAGAGCATTATGAAGTCAGAGTTGGAAGCTGTGGGCTATCTGAAGGTTATGTATGAGGATTTAAAGAAAAAGAACAAGAATTTGAAGAACAAACTGAAATCAGAGATATTCTCTGGAAATATCAAGATGTTATGTTTTTTTGTCTCCTTTATGTTTAATATTTACTTTGTTATGAAATGTAATAGTTGAATTAGGGTTCGAATTACATTGTTGATGTTTAAACTGCAGATGCATTGTGAATTACATTGTTGATGTTTAAACTGCAGATGCATTAAGTTAGAAGTTAAGGCGCACCTTTTCTTTTTTATTCATTTTAAAAATCATAAATAAAAGGGTTATCACTACGGTTCTTCTGGTTAACTGTAGTGATATATTTATAATAAATGAATACCTATGTATACAGTTTTTTATTTATTTTAAAATTCATAGATAAAAGGGTTATCACTACAGTTATTTGGTAAACCGTAGTGATATGTTTATAATAAATAAATACATATCTATACGGTTGTTATTGCTAACCATTGTGAAATAGTTTACCCATATTTAAGCGAAATAACTTTCACTTAATTGACAGTAACGCCGTTGCCTTCAAAGTGAAACCCTAGGACCCATTTTTTCTCTTCGTTTTCACCATTAGCCGTGAATCTTGTGCTTCATACATTAAGGTATTCTTCTTCTTCCATCTATTGTTAGATATTTCCCATTATCTCGTTTGTTGCATGTTGTTTTTGTTGATTGTTCTCATTTTTTCAGATTCGTTTTCACTACCTTAACAAAGACCATACTTTGGAAACTTCATAATGTTTGTGTTGCTATGGAAAAATGTAGAAGAAGCATGAAGCTATGATGGAAACTTCATCCACCTTGTACTTTTTTTTCATAGCATCACGAGCAAGATGTTAGTAAATGAAGAAACAACAGTGTAAGCAAACTTTATCTAGTTTTAGAAGCAATGAAAAGAAGTATAAGAAGTATGAAGCTTTTGTGTAAGCTTCTTCCTCCTTATATTTCTTTTTCATGGCTTCCCAAACTAGTTCAACATCATAATTGATTCCTGTTCTGCGATTAGTTTCATTAAAAGGTGTGTTATTCCTGTTCCTCTCTTTACTCATCACTGGATTATGGTTTTACGGTTTGTTTTCAACTGAGGATGCTCATTTTTTAAGTTTGCTTTGTTTCCTTTCAGGTTAAGGGGATGATACAGGGTGATGATGCTGGTGGAAGCTAGCGTATTATATCAGTTTATAATTTCTGGATCTGGTATAGAATGTTGTTTGAGTTTATCATATTCTATTTACATTGTTTGTTTAACTAACCCTCACTTAAAGTTTGCTGGTGGTAGCAAGCGTATTATATGAGTTTATAATATCTGGATCTGGTATAGAATTTTGTTTGAGTTTATTATATTCTATGTAGATTGTTTGTTTCACTAACCCTCACTTAAAATACATTCAGTTAATTTGACATAGATACTTGTAATCTGCAAATTAAGTTGTATTTGAAAACCAACTTAAACAAACCAATGTTGTTTTCTGATTGTATGCCTCTCATCATTTATCTCACGTTCTTTTATATATAGATTATGGTATAATGATCTGGCTCCTTAGATGCATCTCCATCTTCCATTATAGTTAAATCAAAGATGAGGCAAATTATCCAATGTCTTGTTGATCTTATGGAAATTTAACTATAATCGAAGATAGCGATATATCGAAGGAGTCAGATCAATAAACCACAATATATGTAAAAGAGCGTGAAATGCACGATGAGACGAATGCAATCAGAAAACAACATTGGTTTGTTTAAGTTGGTTTTCAAGAACAGTTTAATTTGCAGATTATAGACATCTTCATCAAATTTAATACATGTATATTTATTTAGTGAGGTGTTTGGAAAACAAGTAATCTACATTTAATATAATAAACTTAGGGTACTTACAACAACAGTTATATATTGTAACCGATATCATAAGTAATTTATGTTTTATATAAATTCGCTACTGGTGGGTTTCGAACCCAGAACCTAAGTGTATGTATTGCAACAGTTTATTATCATAACCGTTATGATATATGGCGTGCGTCCTTCCTTTCAACAACAATCTACATAACAACGCCTTCGTCCGCGTCATTATATGTCATTCCCAACCGTTGTTAAATGGGTTTTTCAGAGTAATGTCGGTTGGCTGCTTTGGCCTGCCCGTTTGTTTGAGGGTGCTCCACGGATGCGAAGTGCTGCTTCGTGCCCAGTTGGACGACGAAGTCCTGGAACTTCCTGTTCGTGAATTGCGTCCCGTTGTCCGTTACTATCGCTTGGGGAATACCGAAACGTGCGAGGATGTTTCGTTTGTAGAAATGCGGGATGTTGAGGGCAGTTATTTTGGCTAGAGCTTCTGCTTCTATCCATTTTGTGAAATAGTCTACGCCTACTATGAGGTATTTGTTCTGACTTGATCCTACCACGAAGGGTCCTAGGATGTCTAGGCCCCACCAGGCGAATGGCCACGGGGAGGACATAGCCTTGAGCTTGTTAGGCGGAGCCAGGTGCATGTCCCAGTGCCGTTGGGATTTATCGCATTTCTTCACGTGTTCTTTTGCGTCGTTTTGCATGGTCGGCCAGTAGTAGCCTGCCCGAAGAGCCTTTCGAGCAAGGGACCTTCTGCCAAGATGTTGGGCATTGATTCCTTCGTAGGGTGCGCAGGATGTGTACGACCATTTCCTCCTCGACACATTTGAGTAGCGGAATGGAGAACCCCCGTATGTAGAGTTTATCTTCGACCAAGACATAAGAGCAGGCTCTTCGCCTGACTATGATGGCCTCCTTTGGGTCGGACGGGAGTTCGTCTTTGGCGAGATAGTTGTAGACTGGGGTCATCCAACCGTTGTTGTCGCCGATCACCTACACGTCGAGTGTCGCTGAGGCCTTCTCGATGGTGGGTCGAGGAAGTACTTCCTGTATGACAGATTTGTTTCCGCCTTTCTTCTTCGTGCTGACCAGTTTGAATAGCACGTCTGCTCGTACGTTATGTTCGCGGGGAACGTGTTTCACTTCCACTGTTGTGAACTTCGCCATTTCCTTCTTTACCAGGGCCAAGTATTCGGTCAGGTTGTCGTTTTTGGCTTGGTATTCTCCCCGGACCTGGAGGGCCACGAGTTTTGAATCTGTGCAAATGACGACCTCCTCTGCGCCTAGGTCCTCGGCAAGGCGTAGCCCAGCGAGGAAGGCTTCGTATTCAGCCTGGTTATTAGAGGTTGGGAAAGACAGTGCGAGTGATACCTCGACGATAATTCCTTCGCCGCTCTCCAGTATGATGCCCGCGCCGCTTCCTGCAGAGCTTGAGGCACCATCGACGAAGATGGTCCATTTGCGTGCTTCGCTCATGGGGGAGTCTGCGAACGTCATCTCAGCGACGAAGTCGGCCAGAGCTTGGGGCTTGAGGACTTTTTTGCCTTCGTATTGGATGTCAAATTCGGACAGTTCTAGCGACCATTTGAGCATTTGGCCGGCCATATCTGGTCGTCCGAGCAGCTGCTTTATGGGCTGATCTGTTCGAACCACGATCGTGTGAGCCAGGAAGTAGTGTCTTAACCTCATGGCTGCGTTAATGAGGGCCAGCACCACCTTCTCTATCTGTTGGTATTTTAACTCTAGTCCTTGCAGCGCTTTGCTCGTGAAATAAATGGGCTTCTGCCCGTCAGACGTCTCGCGGATAAGAGCGGCACTCACTGCTTTGGTTGCTACGGCCAGGTATAGGTACAACGTTTCGCCATTGTCCGGTCGAGAGAGGACCGGTGGCTCTGAGAGTGCCCGTTTCAGATGGAGAAGGGCGTTGTCACACTCCTCGGTCCATTCGAACGCTGCCTTTTTGCGGAGGAGTTTGAAGAATGGTAGGGCGTGCTGGGCGGACTTGGCCACGAAACGAGATAGTGACGCGAGCATCCCGTTGAGGGATTAGATGGATTTTTTGGACTTGGGTGTAGGAAACTCGGAGAACGCCTGAAATTTGTCGGGATTGGCCTCGATTCCTCGTTCTGTTAAGTAGAAGCCGAGGAATTTGCTTGCTCGGACACCGAACGTGCACTTCTCCGGATTAAACCGCATTTTTTATTTCCTGGCCTGTTCGAAGACCTTTCTCAAGTGGGCGGTATGATCGGTTTCCTCGTGGGATTTTACGATCATGTCGTCCATGTAGACTTCGAGCATGTCGCCTATTTCTCCCCGAAACACTTTGTTCATCATTCGTTGGTACGTTGCTCCGACGTTCTTCAGGCCGAAGGGAATTACGTTGTAGTAATAGTTGCCCGATTCGGTCATGAAGGCCGTATATTTTTTGTCGGACATTGCCATTAGGATTTGATTGTAGCCCGAGTAGGCGTCCATGAACGATAAAAGTTTAAAACCAGCAGAATTATCAACAAGTTTATCAATATTGGGGAGGGGGTAGGCATCCTTCGGGCATGCCTTATTGAGATCGGTATAATCAATGCACATGCACCATTTTCCATTAGATTTTTTTAACTAATACAACGTTGGACAGCCAAGTTGTGTACTTGGCTTTTGAAATAAATTTGGCCTCGAGGAGGTCCTTTACATCTTTTTCGGCAGCCTCCGTTTTCTCCGGAGATTGCTTCCTCCTACGTTGTACTACGGCCTTGACGGCCGGGTCGATGGTTAGCTGGTGACAAGCGACGAATGGATCCAAGCCGGGCATTTCTGTGACGCTCCATGCGAAGAGGTCGGCATTCTCTCAGAGGCATGCTTTGAGCTGCTTCCTCGCGATGTCAGGCAGGTCTGCTCCGATCTTCACTCCCCGTTGGGGGTCTTCGCCAAACAGAACTATCTCGAAGTTGCCATCCGGGATTGGGCGCATCGGATGGGAGCTGCTGCTGGACGGCGTGGACAGGCTGGATGAAGCTGCTCGTTCCTCCTGTTGGTCCTCGGGGAAGCGACTGTCGAGGTCGATAGAGTCGACCTGCGGCAGGGGCTTGGCCTCCTCAGAGCTGCTTGGCAGTGCTGGCTTGCTCGACGCTTTTGGCTTGGGCGCAATGGTGTTGAGCCCCTTTGTAGCTGCTTCAAAACACCGTCGGGCAGCTTCTATATCGCCGTGGAGGGTGGCGACCATCCTTTTCAAAGTGTAATACTTCATCTTCAGGTGGACGGTTGAGGGCATTGCTACTAACTCGACTAGAAACGACCTTCCGAAAATGCATTGGTAGAGCGACGGACAGTCGATTACCAGAAATTGCACCTTGATGGATCTGGTTGTTTCAGCCGAACCGAAGGTCACGATCAGCTCGACGTATCCCCACGGCTTGGTTACAGATCCGTCGAATCCCTGTAAATCGGACCCTACGTAGGGGGTATGGTGCGATTCGTCCAGCTGAAGTGTTGAAAATAGCTGGGAGTACATGATGTCGACCGAGCTGCCCTGGTCGACGAGTATCCTGCGAACGTCGAAGTTCGCCATCCGGGCTCTGACGAGCAATGGTATACTTGAGTTCGGGGAGCCGCCGAGGAGCTCCTCCCGGTAGAAGGAGATGGGGATGGAGCCCTTCTGTGCCCGATCAAGCGTGGTCACCTTGCTGGATCTTGTGTTGATCAGGTGTTCGAACTTCCGTTTCACGGAGCCCACGGTGCCTTTGTTAAAACCCCCACCAGAGATGACCATGGCGGAGGGAAATGTCTCCCACGGGCTGTGGGCCGCGAAATATGCAGGGGCACTGAGCCCGTCAGGGACGTTGAAGTCCTCGGGTCGCGATATGGACATAGCGACCTGTATGTTGGCGTCTTCCGAGGAAGGTACCTCCTCCTCGACCTTCTTGGACTCCTGGGCGTCCTGCCGATGAGTGTGCTTCTTCTTCGCGAACTGCTTCAGGTGGCCGTCCCTGATCAGTATTTCAATGGCATCCTTCAGATGGATGCAGTCCTCCGTAGTATGGCCGTGACTTTTGTGGAAACGGCAGTATTTTGATTTGTCCACGTTTGGTCTGTTCGGAAGCTGTTTGGGGAAGCGGACCCCAGCCTGTTTGAACTTCGAATTGGCACATTCGGACAAGATCTTTTCCCTGGAAATGGTCAGGGGAGTGTAGTCATGGAACCGCCCGGAGGGGCCTTTGCTGTCACAGGTATCACGAGGACGGTCCTCGCGCCTCCGGTCACCTCGACGAGATGTCGTAGCTTCTTCCCCTCTGGACGCCTGAGCGTTCTCCTGATGGCGCGATGCTCGGACGTTGCTGGCCGCAACCTTCTCTTCATACTGAATGTGTGATTGGGCTTTGAGGAAGAGGGCGTCTAAGTTCCTCGGTGGCGCGAGGCCAATGGCTTTAGAAAACTCGGAGCCTGGGCGGAGCCCCTGCTCGAGCAAAAACTTCTTCATTTCGTCCGTCGTCGGGACCTGCACTGATTCTTTGTTGAACCTCTCGATATATGCACGGAGAAGTTCATCTTTACCCTGGATCATGGCTCCCAGAGAGGCCTCAGTTTTGGGGGTGGCGGCGAGATGCTGTAAAGTGCCGCGAGAACATCCTGCCCAGCTGTTTCCATGAGGTGATGGACTCCTCGGGCAGTTGTTTATACCATGTCATTGCTCCCTTCCGAAGGGTGGTCGGGAACAGTCTGAATTTGATGGCGCCCCGTACGCCGCGGTAGTTTAGCAGCGCATCGATGTTCTCGATGTGCTCGTCGGGGTCGGTGGTTCCGTCGTACGTGCCAAGTGACAGGGGTTTCTCCAAGCCTTTTGGGAGACGGGTAGCCAAGATCTCCTGGGACAACGGGCCGCGAGGCTCGTCGTCGTCACTAGAGCTAGTGTATGAGGGGGACCGAACGGGATGCTCGCGACGTCAGTTCCTTCGCGGAGAAGATGAGCGGATCCTTCGAGGAGAATGTGAGAGGTTCCTTCGCGGGGAAGGTGAACGGTTCCTTCGCGGGGAAGGTGAGCGGTCCCGTCCCTTAGACTTAATCGGGGGAGACTGCTCGTTCCTCCGAGTCCTCTTGTGGTCATGGGCATGCTAGTCACGTGGGGAGATCCGGTCGCGCTTTCGGGCCACGCGAGGATCAGGTTCTTGACGCAGCCTTCGGTCGATTTCTCTCCGGGGCTGCGGGCTTCTTGATCGTCGCTGGTTCCTCCGCGTAGGAGGGGATCTCGGACGGTGGGACTCTTCTAGCGCCCCGATCCTCTCGTTCTGCTGCAGGATCAGGGTGTTGGTTTTGTTGATCGCCTCTAAGAGGGCTGCTACGGCCGGGTCGACATTGGGCGGAACAGGAACGGGCTGGACGTCAAGTGATGGTTGATCGTTGTTGCGATCAGCAGGGGTAGGGGAAAGAGAAGCAGTGGCTCCATCCCTGAGGAAACGGACATCTCGGAGGAGAGATGACTGGCCGTCAACGTCATATTTGTTGACGGGGAGGATGGTGGTCTGGAGAGCATCCTTGGAGCGATCTTGGGAGGCCATGATCGTGATGAGGTTTGAGAATTGTTTTGATCTTCGATTACTGAGGAAAGAAAGACGGGGAGAACAAAGGTTCCCACAGACGGCGCCACTGATCGTGAGTGCTGGATCAGATCATGTAGAATCAGGCCGCCAAGTGCGTCAGGGATGCTGGTCGTAGGGAGAGGAGGGGGGTGTACCTGCAAGGTACTCCGATGCTCAAGTAAGAAAGGGTCAGAGAAAAGGGGCAAGTACAAAGTATGAGTTCTTAGGGTGAATATTGGATACCTGACCCTCTCAAGCGAGAGGGTTTATATAGAGCCCCCAACGCGTGGCCAACGGTCATATTTTCGGGGCGAAATAACCGTTTTCCCGAAAGAATTTGCAACTACCCAAACTAGCCGTTATGTCGGGCAGGGTGTCCAAAACTAGCCGTTACGTCGGGCATAAGCGTGGTTCCGGGCACCTGCTCATAGCTGTTCGGAGAGCAGTGAAGCTGTGCGTAACGACCAGTGATTCCGGGGAGGAATGTTGCATTCCTTGCCCGGTTGGAGGGGCAGAAAGGTAACTTTTACCCCTCTGTGGATTGGACTTAGGCAATTTGGGCCGCTCTAGGGTAGAAGCGGATTTGACCAATTCTAGCCATTGGTCCAGTCCAGAACAGTTGTTATTTAGAATCAAACACATGACTAATGCCACTTTTCACCTTGGTTGACAAGTCAAACCAATAAGAAAAGTGGTGTGTTTTCAAATTTTCACCCCGGCCAATGGCTCGAGGGAAAAAGTAACCTACTTTTCATAAAACTCTACGTTACCTCAGACACTCAACCGAGGTGAAAATCTTTTTTCAACCGAGATGAATTTTTCTAGTAGTGTATAATACGAGCTCTCATACCACATGTTACAATTATAATCTAAATTCCGTGATGTTATAACACACTTATTTGTTGTAGACATGACAATCAATTCTTTAAAATGATTGAAGCATTAAACAGAGTCTTCATTTATATGGTCACATGCTTCAATATTTAAGGGTTTCAATGGAACAAACCTCAAATAAATTTATTCAATGTGACGACAAAGAGACTTAATCTATCTATTTATAAAATAACAACCTTAGTACCATATCCATCATAGATCCTAAATGTTTGGCATACAATTTTTTTAAAGTAGACTAGTGACTGAAATTTACATTTTTAAAGATGAACAATTACCATCATAGATCCTAAATGTTTGGCATACAATTTTTTTAAATTAGACTAGTGACTGAAATTTACATTTTTAAAGATGAACAATTACGATGTTGTGATTTAAATCTGCACATCTAAATTTAATGTCTCTGTACAACTATTACAAATTAGAATTATTGTTTAAAATCTATTATTATTATTATTATTATTAAATTAGAATTTACAATTGATTACTTTACACAAAATATTTGTAATAGGAGATGCAACTTTTACTTCCTCCGTCCCAAATTATAAGTTACTTTGTTAAAAAAATTTGTCCCAAATTATAAGTCACCTTACATTCCCAATGCAATATAAATGACATCTTTCCCAATATACCTTCAAATATTTATTATTATTTATTCTTTCAACTGTTTTAATTTCTCTCTCCTATATAATTATGAGGGGCATTACTGTAGAGTTATACATAATTTGTCTTTCTCATAAAATAATAATTAAGTTTTTTAATTTGTATAAAAAGTGCAAAACGTCTTATAATTTAGGACGGAGGGAGTAATACGATAGGAATGTAAAAATAGAGGGAGTTGAGATGCAATTTTGCCTTTGGTTCAGCTTTTCCTTTGTTTCTTTTAAGAGGGGGAAAAAGTTAGAATGACCGATAAACATGGAAACATTTTTTATATTTATTTGCAGTCCTTATCTCTGCTCCTGTCCACTACTTGCTTATATATTTAGTTATAAAATTTCAGTAAAATGACAAATCTTACGAGACGGTGAAACTTAGGATAATTAATAAATAAATAAATAAAAAAGGGTCAACGATAAATAAATGAATATGAATAAGAAGAAGAATCAAACTCCAAGGAACTGTTACAAGATTCCGAATCTTCACCAATTTCCAATTCTTCTATGCATCGTGCCGGCGATTTTTCTGTCGCAGTCGTGACGCAACCAAAGTTCTATTATTAGGTTTTCGATTCTTTCTTCTGTGTTTAAATAAATATCCATAAACTGGATCTACAACTTCAACCAATGACGTCTGTGATTACTCATCGCGACGAAGAAACGCCATTGGTTGTCGCCGATGAATCACCGCTCCAACTTGAACCACATAGAAGCCACAGCAGAGATGTTCATATTCTGAGCTTAGCGTTTTTGTTGATCTTTCTTGCTTACGGAGCTGCTCAAAATTTGCAGAGCACTCTCAACACTGTTAGTTTTCATTTCTGTTAATTGTGATGCTGAATTTGAAAGCTGGTGAGTAATTGTGATGGTTTTTGAATTTTTAGGAGGAGGATTTGGGAACGACGTCGCTTGGGATACTTTATTTGTCGTTTACGTTTTTTTCTCTGTTTGCTTCTTTGGTGGTGCGGATTCTCGGATCTAAGAATGCTTTGATTATTGGAACTTCTGGTTATTGCCTCTACGTGGCGGCGAATTTGAAGCCTAATTGGTAACTGCAACTGGGAGTTATCTTGTTTTTGTATTCAATTCATGTATTATTATTCTGCTGTCAATAACATAAACATGTCATGTGTTTGATTTTGATGAGTTTATCTTGTTTTTGATTCTAACTTATTTTGCATATGATTAACCATTGAGTGATTGTTATGCAGGTATACACTGGTTCCGGCTTCAGTGTATCTTGGCTTTTGTGCTTCTATAATATGGGTTGGACAGGTACATATAACGTGTTGAAGTTCCACAGTTCCTTCCTATTGTCATTAATCCTCCATATCTTTACTGATCTTGGTTTGAACTGTCAGGGAACATATCTAACTTCCACTGCACGCAGTCATTCTATAGATAACAATTTACACGAAGGTGCAGTGATTGGAGACTTCAATGGGGAATTCTGGGGTGTGTATGCACTTCATCAGGTCATAATATTTTTGTTAAAGACTGGTGGCTTTATTTTTATGTTTTTTTACAAAAAACTACTTAGAGTTCAAAATTGATTCTTTTTTAAATCTGTTTTGCAGTTTATTGGAAATCTTATTACATTTGCTCTACTCAGTGATGGGCAGGTATGTGGTGATTGGTCTTCATATTTTGATAATACTCTTGTGTCATCTTTTTGCTTTAATAATCAAGTAATTATATTTTTCGTGTTTACACGTTTTTGTGACGATTATGAATGAGAAGTTGCTGCATATGACAGAAAATAAGTAGTTTATGATTAACAGAAATCTTGCTCCAAATTTAGTTGGGCTTTAATATTTCTAATAGAAGAGCACATAACTTTAGATGTACTTTTGCCACAATCCAGGTTATGGCAATAACTAACACAAACTTTGTCTTTTGTATTCGTGTTGTTTTAGTTATAAAATAGAACAGTTGTAGTGTTTTGCCACAAAGGACCATGATGTCGACGTATACATACTTCATCATTTCCCTATTATCATTTTAATTTTCTTTACTATGTTTGTCCAATATTTAGAAATATGTTAATATGTACAATATGCAAACATTTCCAAGGAAGTCCAAATATGAGTTGGTTTTTTGCTGTATCCTTCAACAATGAGTTCTCGCTAGCGAGTTTTGATTTAGAGTATCTTACATATTCCTCGGATTTGATTTCGTTTCTCATCACTGCAGGGAGGAGGTACCAAAGGCACAACTTTATTGTTTGTTGTATTCCTTTTCGTTATGACCTTTGGTGCAATACTAATGTGCTTCCTGCATAAACGGAGTGGTAATAGTAAGGAAGGATACGAGCATTCAGAATCTGATGCTGATGAATCAAAGTCCCTTAAGTCTCTATGTAGTTCACTCACAAGTGCATTGTCTGATGTGAAGATGTTGTTGATCATACCCCTTATGGCATATTCAGGTCTACAACAAGCATTTGTGTGGTAATTTCACGTGAACCATAAGTTATCTTCCTTCTGATCTTCAATAATGGTTCTTTGAGTTATTGCTTTCTTTCCTGTCTATTTTGTAATGTTTGTTACTGAAATAATTTTCACAGGGCGGAATTTACCAAGTATGTTGTAACTCCAGCAATTGGTGTTTCTGGTGTTGGTATTGCAATGGCATCATATGGAGCTTTTGATGGAATAGTAAGTATTGTCATGAAATGCAAAACTGTAGTTTCTTGGGCAGTGGTTCGAAAGTGACTTGATTACGTCATGCTTGCGAGCATTTCTTTCTTATCTTCATATTTTATCTGTTTTTTTTTTTTTTTTGTCTTAATTCTTTAAATATATCAGTGTTCTCTGGCCGCTGGTCGTCTCACCTCTGGTCTCACATCCATTACATCAATAGTTTCTTTTGGAGCTTTTGCCCAAGCGGTTGTACTAATATTGCTCCTGCTAAATTTCAGGTTTGCAATATCCCTTATGTTTGGCTGATGTTTATAGATATTATTTTCTGCATGTAATTTCATTTCGCCTATATTTTCTTTGGCGCTCCTGATGCAGTATATCTAGCGGATTTCTCGGTACTCTATATATACTCTTTTTGGCTGCTTTATTGGGCATAGGCGATGGAGTTCTAATGACGCAGCTCAATGCTTTGCTAGGAATGCTATTTAAGCATGACATGGTACACAAATGCAATCTACCCCTTTAATTACACAGAAACACATTTTTATTTCATCATAAACATCCTCATGATTTCTTGTTCTCATATTGTGCATATGTTTTTTTGCTTGATTCATTTGTTCTTTTCCCAATATCTCTAATGTCAAGTTGATATTACTTTGTGGTGCAGGAAGGGGCTTTTGCACAGTTAAAGATATGGCAAAGCGCTACAATTGCTATTGTTTTCTTTGTGACCCCATACATTTCATTCCAAGCAGTTATCATAGTCATGTTGGTTCTACTATGCTTATCATTCTGCAGTTTTCTATGGTTGGCTCTCAAGGCGGGGAAGGCATCATCACCCTCCACCAGTGACTGAATATAATGTTTCTTTTACTGAATATAATGTTTCTTTTACGATCTGTCATCATCTTTGTTTTATGGTAGGATTGCCTTTACTTGATTCAATTGTATAGATTGTGTAATTTATTAGTTCTTGTGGCTGTTTGTTATTTACTGATGAATATTTGGGATGAAGTAGTAAAATGTTCATAGAATGAAAGTTCTCTCTCACATGTACAAGTTATTTTGGATTATGCTTCTGTAAAGTAAATAACTAGCAAAGTAAGAAAAATTAAGTGCTGATACTTCCTTCATCCACTATATTTAATATTTACCAATGATTTCTTAATACATAGTATTTATTTTACTCTCTAAAGTGAGTTACTTTATTTAAAGCAGCTGAAGCCAATAGTTTTGATTACCTCCGACGATCCATGGGCCTTTTTGTTAGAGTAATAGAAATTAAAGTTATAGTAATACAAAATAATCAAACAAATTATCGGTTTAAACTTTCGTTAAATCATCTTAATTGATAGTTGTACATAAATAACCGATAACAAAATCAAATTTCCGACATCCTTCTTATTTTTCTTATTTACCTTTGAAAAATAAAATTTTAGCAATTAAAATAAATAAATTCCTTGTCAAAAGAAAAAACATTCCACAACAGCCACGTACAATACTTACATTATTTTAATTATTGTTGTGGAGTGACTCAAAATTCATTTAACAACAGCTAAACCAAACCCACCATAAATCACACCCTCAAAATTCAACACCACAAAGTTTGGTCAACAAAATCATCAATATGAGTCTCAAATCATTGGTCCTTTATGCACCATTTTTTCATACCAACATCCTCAAAATTCAAAAAGTAGTTATGAGATTAGGTAATTTCGCGCCAGTTTTGAAAAATTTAAGTACCCCCACCCAAGAAACACCAACAAATAACAATTTCATTCATCTCCACAAAATGTCTCTTTGGCTCTCTAACATGTTCCGTTTACACTTCACAACACCATGGCCAATACTCACCTATGCAACCACTTGGGTAACACTCTTAACCATAACCGTGGCAGTGGCGTCAATCTCACCGCAGGTTACGTTTGTTTCAGCCATTTCTCCTTATTCTTTGTTCTCTCACAAGTGTGAAAAAGATGGGTTCATTAGAATGCCATTAGATGTTCCTGGAGAGATTCTATGTATTCCTTCTCATTTGTTTGTGAAGTCTAATATTGATTTAATTGTTCCTCCAATCTTTGCTGCCTTGATTGTAGCAGCTTCAACTTTGGTAGTGAGAGCTGTTGGCTTGTTTGTAGGAGAATGATATAACTCTTCTAGGTAAATATTTATTGACTTTAGATTCACACAGATGTTATACTTTACCTGTCTCATAAAAAATGTTATATTTTGTGTACAGGATAAATTGTTATGCAACTTTGTAATGATATTAAGGTAACACGAGCCTGGGTTAAACTTACTTGAACCGCACAGATTAGAAATAGAGAATTTGTGATAAATTCGTTAGTTCTGTCAACATGGATGTTATTGGTCTTTGTAAATCCAAAGAATGAATTTAGTAATTTTTTTTTTTTTGAAAGGCAAAACAGAATAATTTATTCAAAGCCAGGCATAAGCAATGCCTGCAATACCATGTTTTAATACAAGACATAATCAAAAAGCAGATGCCAAAACAGATCATCTGCCTCGTAACCTCAACAAACTCCCTATCAGTACTAAGATTACTCTACATCAAGACTTATATAACGCCCCACCACCTCCCCCAAGCCCGATAAATTGATATCCAACCAAAAGCTCCCTATTCTTAGACACCCAAACCAAAAGAATTCCACCCTTGCCTGACAACCTAAATTACAGCAAATGCACCTAATAAACCGCCAGCTCCCGCCCCAAACCGCCGCATTTCACAAAGGAGAACACTAATATTACCACTATGTAACACAACAATTCCAACACAATCCTGTCACATAACCGAATCAGCATAACGCATCAATACCAACGCCGGCCTGCAAAGAGCTTAACCCTGCACCTCTTCAGAACCGACTCTAGCCTCAATCCCTTGCACCTGTCCAACGTTAACTACGCCTGAAACATGCTTATGGCTGCCTCAAAATCAGTACTTGAACAACTTTCCTTCTTCGACTACTTTTAACATTGCACCACAGCAGAACAGACAATTCTCTTCAAGCATCACCTCTATTCAATCACCAACACATCCTGCTTTTGTCAATACTACCTCGTATCCACACCTCAATAAATGTCTGTTTCTTGCTGCCTTCCACACCGCCTTCTCCACTCTCCAACTGCTCCACAATCTAGGTTCAGATGCACCTTGATCAATTGAAACATGATTGTTCTTAAGTTGCTGCATTAACCTGCACTGATTTTTTGAACAGTACTAAGAACCTTCCCATGTTATCGCAACCGTCACACCTATTCAAAGATGTCGCCAAACACCGCTCGAGTACTCTTTCACAAACCTCATACAGTTTGTTAGCCAAGAGAAATTCTTGACGTACAAAATCAACCCACTGCTAGCTTGACAGTCAATCCCGTATTCCATCGAAATCTATCACTATAAATTACCTTCGTCGTGAAGGTCAATAGTGTTTATGTCTGGATTAGTGGTGGCAACTTGTTTTTCAACCGAACAAAGTCTACTATTCTTACAGCCCACCACATTTATAGCTCTTGCTATATTTAAACTTCCACTACCTCGACCTGCGTGATATAGCGCCCCACCACCTCCACCAAGCCCGACAATTTGACATCCACCGCGACTCCCTGTACTTAGACAAATAATCCATAAGTAATTCCACCCTTTCCTCTCAACTTAACAAGCATAACACAACAATGCCAACACATGCCTGCAAGATGCGTAGACCTGCTTCTCATCAGAACCGACTCGAGCCGCAAACTCTTGCATCTGACCAAAGGGCACCACACCTGAAACATACTTATGGCTTCCACACACTCAAAACTCGAACCACTTACACTCTTCAACTGCTTTTCACAGTGCACCACTGTCGAACAAAAGATTCACTTCTAAACCACCTCTTTTCAATCCCCAACGCATCCTGCTTTTGTCAATACTACCTTATAGAACACCCCTCGATCAAACACAACTCAACTCAAATCAAGATTCCTACCAGCACAGCACTAATTTAAGCTCCCAATACCATAACCCAAACATCTGACTACAATTCAAACAAATAACCTGTCAGCACCACAACTAATACTTAAACTCCTTCAAATGGCAGCCAAAAAAGACAAGCTCTAAGAATGTGGCTGTCAAACCACTTCAATTCCACCGATCCCACCCAATCACATAACCATTAGCCCTTCAATAAAGTAAGAAAAACAGATGGACTCCATCTCCCTAGGGGCACACCCTGCCTGCTCTAAACCCCGCCTTAGAGCACTACTACTCATTAGGCTCCCCACAACACCTGTAACGAAACCAAATGAAACTCCCTCATCTCCAGCATCCGACATTCATCTCCTCTATACCAACCACTCATACTGAACATCTTTCTTATCAGAAATTCCACAGAACACTAATGTCGCTTCATTCCACTGCTATCAGTCATAACACGCATTCGCTCGGATTCAGTACCCAAAGCTCCAAAGAATATCTAAACTCAGGCCTTCTACTCTTTAACCAGTACCAAGACAGTGTTTTAATACTATCAATTATCCTCCCTATATTCACCTCCTTAAATTATCCTCCCTATATTCACCTCCTTATTCTTGAAAATCATGTCATTTCGAAATTTCCACACATTCCAAATACACGCAAACCATACCACCTTAATCAAATCCGCTTTCCCTCTACCACAATCTACTAAATGACTAAATTGTTTGAAGTTTTCGAAACCAGAGTTATGTAGTGCCGTCGACACATTCCACCATTTGAGGATATCACCCCAAATTTCACTGGATTTTGGGCATTCAAAAAATAAATGCGAGACAGTCTCTTCAATTCCGCAGCCAAATGCACATACTCTTTGCCCCTCATTCAATATACCTCGTTTGACTAAATTATCCTTAGTTGGAATCTTGTTTTGCCACAATCTCCAGGCCAATGTTGAAACCTTAAGAGGAATGTTCTTATTCCAAGCCTCCACCAATCTTCTCCTTTCTTCTATCGCATTATCTATCGATATTTGCTTGTATGCTTCTTTTACTGAATATTCTCTGTTACACCATAGCCATTTATCTTCTATGCCTTCACTGAATTTTATCCGTTGAACTTTCCTATAATTTCTTCTTCAAGTCTCTTTTCCTCCTCGTCGAGCCTTCGTTCCCACGAACCAAGAAATTCCACTTCATTTGCGTTTCTCTTCAAGATTCCACTAACAGTTATCTCTTTATTAGTAGCCAATTTAAACAGCTCCGGATATTCATTTTTCAATATCTGTCCCTCCATCCAAGGATCGCTCCAGAATCTAGCAGAATTTCCGTCTCCAATTTTCCTCCATAATTTTTTGGAAAACCGTTGCCTTCTTTCTTCCCCATCACTAATTTCTAACTTATCCAGGTCCTGCCACCAGCTCGACCCACCTCTCTTCCCTCTGTTCCCGACACTGTTTGATTCACCGTATTTACTTACCAACACCCTATCCCAGAGACAGTCTTTTTCCGTATGAATCCTCCAGACCCATTTGCCTAGTAATGCAGTGTTAAAGGCTCTCAAATTTTTTAAGCCCAGGCCTCCTTCCTCCTTTTCCCTGCATACCAAGTTCCAATGCACCCAGTTGACCTTTCTCTTTTCCACTCCCCCACCCCAAAGAAAATTTTTAAAAATAGATTCGAGAGTATTGATAATATCAGACGGTGCCTTGAAGAAGGAAAGGAAATAGACCGGTAACGCATAGAGAACCGATTTCAGGAGCACTATACGTCCACCAATGGATAAATGTTTATTGTTCCATTTTGACAACCTCTTTGACACCGTCTCTATTACCGGTTTCCAAAACTCCTTTCTTCTATGGTTACCTCCAATAGGGATGCCGAGATATTTGAACGGTAAGACTCCGACCTTACAATTTAAGACTTGCGCCGCTTCCTCCAACCATATATGTGAAACATTTATCCCTACTAGTAGACTCTTGTGAAAATTTACCTTCAGTCCTGATATCATTTCGAATAGTTATAAGTTTGCCTTGATGGTTCTCACATTTTTCCAACACTTCTTCCCCACTATTAACGTATCGTCTGCATATTAGAGGTGTGATACATTTACCTCTCCATCCCCAAATTCGTACCCTTCATAACTATTCACTTGAGTACATTTTGACATCATTATGTTGAAGCCTTCTGCAGCTATCAGGAATAAGAGAGGCGATAACGAATCACCTTGCCTCAAGCCTCTACCAACTCCGAATTCTGTAGTGGGGCTGCCATTTACCAGAACAGAAATCCTGAAACTCCGAATACATTCTGAAATCCAACCCCTCCATTTGCTATTGAATCCCATTTTCTCCATCACAAATTTCAAGTAATTCCAATCCACCTAGTCGTACGCCTTTTCGAAATCTACTTTAAACAACATC
The DNA here is from genome assembly GCA_022829125.1 of Lathyrus tuberosus. Classification (NCBI taxonomy): domain Eukaryota; kingdom Viridiplantae; phylum Streptophyta; class Magnoliopsida; order Fabales; family Fabaceae; genus Lathyrus; species Lathyrus tuberosus. The sequence continues at coordinate 5,344,308 of JALAZF010000243.1, read as the reverse complement.
GTAATCTTTTCATTCTATAATAACACATAATTAATCAATTCTATTGGTTACCTATCTGTGACCTCGCCTTTTCTCCCTTTCTCATTTACAGATACTTCATTGTCTTTTTCTACGTATTGTCATGGTTAATCCAAGCGATGCACCCGTAATATATGTTCTCGAGCTCACCAATCAAAAGTTTTCATCGTCTGCGCGAGTGGAGAACACTAAATTTGTGGAACTTCTCTATGGCTGAAACTTATCCCCGTCCTAGATACGCCTCAGTGGTTCTGGATCAGGGGGTTAGATTCTTCTGGCTATGAAGATGATTCACAAATGAGTGATACTATCGTCCGCACCGTTTCTCTGACTCGCACTGAGTATAATTGGGGCCTTGTTTGGTATGACATATCACCGCTGCAGGGGTAAAGAACTTTGTTTTTGAGAAACCCCGGGAGAGGTACCCAAACTTAGTAAAAATGTTCAACGCAAATATCTCCTTCACAGATGAAATCATCAAATCTGAAGTAAAGAAACACCCTATCACCCTATCTCTTGAAAACTTCGCTCATATTTGCAATATGCCTTTCATGAAGCAAGATTATGATCAAATGGATCTTGAAGGTAAAAAATTTAACTTTTACACTCTTGCTCACTAACTCCTCATTGTTCCCACTTCCGTTATTCTATCTCCATTCAGTGTTGGACTTATTCTCCCAAACATTAGAATAATCCAATACACCACGAGGCGTGTTCTGTTCCCAAGGAAGTGTAACTATAGCACCCTATCAGAATCACACATCACTGTTAAATGGTTCTTAAAAAACCAAGTCCCAAAAAACTAGGCAGACACATTTTTTCATCATATGATATATAACAAAAGAAAGAACAACATCCTATCCTATGCCGAACTGATCACCAAGATCCTTCACTACTTCAGTTATCCCTTCGTAGAAGAAGAACCTATCTATGAATACACAAAGATAGGGGAAGGTGTTATAAGCAAGATGAGATATGCAATTCAAGAAGAAGAAATTGTCCCTCAACAACCAAGAAGAACAAGGGAGCGCAAAAACACTAAAAGAGAAGTATCTTGCAATGTCTTAAAGTACATATGATCCTCCTAATTTAGTAGTGAGGAAACCTATTGTAAAACATAAAGGCTTTACCGTAAAAGCGCATGGCTAAAAACGCGCAAACACGCATACCCTAAAATGTTTTTCAAAATATTTCTACCAAAGATAATACCTTCAAAAATATCGTGAAGCTATGCCAGCTAAATTAGGAACTTTCAAAATAGTTATAAGTGAAAATTTGACTTATCTAATCGATTGGAACATTTATCTAATCGATTAACTCAGTTCAAAATTGAGCCATAAACGATTGGGACATCTTCTTAATAATGTGAAACAACTGGATATCTTTTCCTTCCTTTTATAAACTTATAATCAATTGTATTTCAAGCTTCCAATCGATTGTGAATATGTGCCAATCGATTAGAATGTCATAAAAATCTTTTATTTAAATTTCATTTTTGAGCCAACCTCTAGTCTATAAATAGAGGTCCCTTTTCTCATTTCATTTCATCCATAACCTAAGAACTATTATGAAATGTTGCTTCGTGCCCAACTTGGTAACGAAGTTCTGGAAGTTCTTGTCGGTGAATTGCGTCCCGTTGTCGGTGACGATTGCTTGGGGTACGCCGAACCGAGCAAGTATGCTCCTTTTGTAGAAACGGAGTATGTAGTACGCCGTGATTTAGACGAGGGCTTCCGCCTCTATCCACTTTGTAAAGTAGTCAATGTCGACTATTAAATATTTGTTCTGGTACGACCCTATGGTGAAGGGTCCAAGGATGTCCACCCCCACCAGACGAAAGGCCACGGGGACGAGAGCGTTTTGAGCTCGTTAGGCAGGGCCAGGTGCATGTCCCCGTGTCGTTGGCACTTGTCGTGGATCTCCTGGAGTATGTCAGGGATCTTGGACTCCTCGACGAATTTGAGGAGGGGAATGGAGAATCCCCGCCGGTGTAATTTGTCCTCAATCAAGACGTACGAGCAGGCTCGTCATCTGACCATGCTAGCCTCCTTGGAGTCGTCGGGGAGTTCCCCTGTGCTGAGGTACGTGTATACCAGGGTCATCCAGCAGTTGCTGTCGCCGATGGCGTTTACGTCGATGGTCGAGGTGGGTTTCTTGATGTTTGGTCGAGATAGTACCTCTTGGATGACGAACTTGTTCCCACCTTTCTTCTTTGTGCTTGTCAGCTTCGACAGGATGTCTGCCCTGGTGTTATGTTCCTGTGGAACGTGTTTCACTTCTCTAGAATCGAATTTTTCTATCCTCTCTTTCACCAGGGCTAAGTACTCGACGAGGTTGTCGTTCTTGGCCCGGTACTCTCCTCGCACATGAGAGGCTATGAGCTGGGAGTCTGTAAATATTTTTACCTCCTTCGCGCCGAGGTCCTCGGCCAGGCGTAGTCAGGCGAGGATGGCCTCGTACTCGGCCTGATTATTTGATGTCGGGAAGGATAGGGCGAGGGAGACCTCGATCAAGATGCCTTATTCGTTCTCTAGAATGATGCCCACTCCACTTCCCGTCGAGCTGGATGCCCCATCGACATAGATTGTCCACTTACGAGATCCTTCGATCGAGGAGATCGAAGCGGTTATTCCGCGACGAAGTCGGCCAGCACTTGAGCCTTCAGGGCCTTCCTACACTCGTACTGGACTTCAAACACAGAGAGCTCGTGCGACCACTTGAGCATCCTGCCCGTCATGTCGGGACGGCTGAGCAGCTGCTTCACGGGTTGGTTCGTCCTCACCACGATCGTGTGGGCCAGAAAGTAGTGCCTTAGCCTTCTGGCCTCATTGATGAGGGCCAGAGCGACCTTCTCGATCTGCTGGTACCTAAGCTCGGGGCCCTGGAGAGGTTTGCTGGTGAATTATATTGGTTTCTGTCCCTCGGGGGTTTCGCGGATAAGAGTCGTGCTGACGGCCTCGGTTGCGACGACGAGGTACAAACATAAAGTCTCCCTGTTCTCTGGCCGTGAGAGGACCGAGGACTACGAGAGGACTTGTTTTAGGTGGAGGAGAACTTGCTCACACTCCTCGGTCCACTCAAACGTGGGCTATTTGTGCAGGAGCTTGAAAAATGGGAGCGCGTGTTGGGCAGACTTGGCCATAAAGCGGGACAACGAGGAGAGCATCCCGTTTAGGGATTGGATCGATTTCTTCGAGTTCGGCGTTGGGAACTCAGAGAATGCCTTGAACTTGTCGTGGTTTCCCTCAATTCCTTGTTCTGTCAGATAGAAGACGAGGAACTTGCCTGCTCGAACACCGAAGGTGCACTTCTCCGGGTCAAATCTCATTATGCATCTCCTCGCCGTATCGAAGACCCTTCTGAGATGGGCGATGTGGTCGATTTGTTCTCTCAATTTCACGATCATTGTGAGAGCAAGAATTGTCTCTACAAGTCAATCTATGTTTTGATGATAACAATAAGTATTTGTGAAAGAACCATTTTATGGTCTAATGTGTGTTGTGTGTAGATCATAAGAACTAAAGATATCAGAACCAACATACACCAGCTAGATGTACTATAATTGAATATATACATATGCGAAGTTACTATGTGTGACTAAAGTCGCAAGAAGCAAGAATGTTTCTTTATTTAGTCATAATCAGCCAGATCCAAGGATGCCAAGATTGCTGTTGCAATGCTCTTGTGGATGCTTTCTGAAAGTGATTGAGATTCTGAAGATAGCGAAGCTTCTGAAGAAGTACACTCTGAAAGAACCAAAGTACGGAAGACTCCTATGACTTGAAGTTCTGTTGGCTGAAGGCGCTGAAGACCAAGTGAAGAAAGAATCTAAAGACTGATGAGTTCGGAAGATCAAGGTTTCAAATAATAAGTTTTGAAGACTCTGAAGACAGGCTCTGAAGATTCGGAAGACTTGAAGTAGAAAAGGATAACGTTCTTAAAGACCAAGTGCTAAAGTTCTGAAGACTGATTCCTAATGGACTTCTTCAATCGACTGAAGACTTGAAGCATCAGATATTCTGCTATGAAGAATCTACTCATGCTTCATCAAATTAACATCAGAAGCCACTGAAGTTTTGAAGCCTAAATATTACCGTTGTGAGTCAAATGTACAAACTGCCCAAGAAAAGATGTCCGGTCACTTATTCCTCTGCAAAAAGAAGATGTGTCAGTACAACTCATTATATCACAAGGTCTCTTTTCCAAACAGCCAACAATATTCTCTAACGACTATATTTCTACTGGCTATTTAATGGAAATAGTTTTTGCTTCTGATGCGTCGATCACTTGTAGAATCACGAACTGAATGTTCATCTACAAAATTGATCAAGTCATTGTGAAGATAGCAACAACGATGAGTTCTCGTTGTAACACTTAACATATTCAGAGCTATCATTATTTCACTAATGGCGATTGTTGTTGAAACTCAAGAAAACAAATCAACACAACAACAACAATCAAACAGAAGCTGTTGATGAAGAAGACAACATTAAAGATCTGTCAAGTCATCAACCTACCTTCTCATCAAGACTACATTGAAGATCTGAAACAAGGAGTTGTTGCTCAAAGCTTGCTCAACCAGAAGACGAAGAAGAAGAAGATCTACAAGATGCCTACAATTGTAATATCTAAATACATCTTTGTAGTTTCTTAGGAAAGCAAGGAGTTGATTGCTCAAAACTTGCTTGAACACATGTGTGTGTTCTTTGTACTTAAACTTAGGAGAAACTTGCTTATTAAGAAGCACAATTTGTAATCTCCAGTTTGCCAATTCAACTAAATGAATTGAGACTCCTCAAGTGAACGTTATATCCTGATGGGATCCCTGAACGGTTCAGCTGTGAGTTGAGGCCCTTGAGTAGATCACGTGGTGATCAGAGACTTGAGATGACAATGGCTGGGTGTCATTGTGGAAAATCATGAAATAGGGTCAGTAGCGTTATATTCATTAAGTTGAATCCCTGAACGTCTAGCTGCGAAATCCTAGCAGTAGATCTTAGAGAGATTGGAACCTGCAGGTCAATGTTCGTTATATTCATTAAATTGAATCCCTGAACGGTTCATTGTGTTGTTAGTCACAGTGCGGCTGTGCAAGTTGTTAGTCACCGGCGTGGCCCGTGCAAGTGTAATCATGATTTGATTATTGTGGATTAAGTCCTTGTGTTCAAGGTGAAATCACCTGAGGAGGGTGGACTGGATTAGCCCGCATGGTGAACCAGGTTATATCGTGTGTCCTTTACTCTCTTGCTTAGTATCTCTATTTATGTTTCTGCATTGAATATCAGAACCTTATATTAAGCAAAGTCAGAACCTTGCAGCCTATCTCTGATAAGCTTCCGCACTGCAACTTCTGTGTATCGTATCCTATGATCAGAACCAATATGGTTCTCATGTTCCATAGTTAAGAGATCAGAATCTCTCAACGAAAATTGAAGGTTCTTGAGTGTCTCTTTAACAAGATGCGAAAAGTTACAAAAAGAGTAAATACATAATTCAAACCCCCTTTCTTGTGTCTTTCTCACACCTTCAATTGGTATCAGAGCTCCGGTTCTGTTATTGATTTACATTAAACACTTAACAGTGTCAGAAAAAGATCTAGATGTGGTGCGTAGAAGTACTCTTGGTGAGATTGAAATCCACTTACAATTTCTGTAACAGTTCAGCAGTTGACTGTGTACAAAATTATAATTAATTTGATTACTTCATGAGCAATTCACTGATTCTAGATGAAGCCTCACTAAAATTGAAGAATCAGCTGATAAGATAAATTCATCAGATAAAAGGCAGTATCTGTTGATTGCTCATCCTGGAAAATACGTGTGGATAAAACCACGTATATGCTTAAAAGATGAATCATCAGAAAGCAAGAAATCTTGTTAGCTGAAGAATTATTCTTTATGAGTTTTTGAGATGTTTTCAAGAAACGGATTAGGTCCACCCTTGACTTTCTCGTTTAAAACTCATTCTGAATCTCTTCATGTAAAGAAGAACGATTGTTGTTCTAAGACTTTGAATTTCAGAAAGAAATCTGTTAAAATCAGAATCTGAAAATTCAAATTATAAGAAATGATTCAATGTCAGAATCTGGAATGATCAAAAGATTCAATGAAGAACTGAATCCCAAAGATTCAGTAAATACTTGATTCTGAACGAACTCTTAAGCTTTAACTGGTTCAGTGATCAACCTCCAACAACTTGAAATCATCCTAGTAAAAATCAAATGTTGATAATCTGATTTTCGTTAGATCAAGTGTTCTCAGAACCACTTGAGCTATGAAATTATATGCTATCATTCCAAATATCTTGGCTCTCCAACTGATGTCTTAAAAGATGACGTTAATGATGTTCTTTTAAAGAAATCAGTTAACTCATAGACATGTGTGAACAACTCCAAATATGTTGATCAGCATTGTGAGAACAAGAAGGTTCATACAAACCATGTCTAGTGATGTACATATGGGGCGTGATGATGTTTTGGTTCTGAACAAGTTCTGAAACAACCTTGAGGAACAAAGTCAGATGTTAATATGTCAATTCCTCCTTGAATAACCTCTCAAAGGTTCTCACTAATCTTGTGAAATCAACCATATTTCAAAGAAAAGAAACTCTCACAAACGCAAACTAAATTCAGGCTATGAAAGGAGAACTCAACCAATTCTCAAAGTTTGTCGTTTAAGATCCAGATCCATATCTTAAGAACTGTATCGAAACTAAATAGGTTCTATGGACCAAGGAAATGAGAAGTGAGAAGCAATCAAAAATAGATGTAATCTGTTGCTTATGAATGGGTTCATCAAATGGAATTTACTGTTCACCCAGTACTGCTCCCACGCATATGAGTGTCAATTTTTCCTTCAGAACATTCGTTACACCGCCTTACCAAAAAAAGAGTGCATGTAATTGGCTAAGTTCATATGGAGTGGTCACTCTGATCATGCTAAGTCTTAATCTCGGTCATTATAACCTAGAGAACTGACGGACAAGGTTGAACAGGAAAAGAGAGAAAGCTGTAATTCAACCAGGATCACTTTCCAAGAAAATATTCTTTTTCTTCAGAAGTCAGAAGACAAGCGTATCTTGAAGAACCCAAGAAACATCTGCAGCTTACTCGGAAATGGGCAGAATCAGAAAGATGCTCAAAGATTCAAAAGTCAGAAAGGAATGCTTTCACGAAAAAGTTTAGCTAAAAGATTCTCTTCAAAAGTTCAGCATCCCTAAGGTACACTTTCTCTTTCTCCTTCTCTGTTAACCTATAAAATAATTTTTTTTAAATTGTCATAACTAGTTAAAAGTTTAGGACTCACTAGGAAAATTATTCCACTAAATAAATATCTGTTAAACCTTAGCTATAAGAAATTGCTAGATAAAAGAAAATCCTTTAACGAAATCTACACGCAAAGGGAACACCATAATAAATGTGAATCTTTTGAAAACATACCATATCTCTGACAACGTAATAAAGCCTGAGATCTTATGTGTGCATATGTCCTCCAAAAGACTTCTTCCATCAGCGTCTAGTCATATCCTATAACCCATAGATATAATTCAGCCAACACCTCTCTAGAACTTAATCTCTCCTCTTTTTTTTTTTTTTTGAGTCTCTTAGACAATCCAACAAATATTAAAAAAAAATTTTAACTGACACTCATTAGCTCATCCCATAGAGACAGTTGCGTACGAAAAGGTTTTTTTATTCTTACTAGAAACGTCCTAGCCGTAAAACACGTATGTTAGAGGTCAGCTGCTCGATTGATGAGCATCATAGAAACATGATCTCTCAACTAAAACAATTCACTAAGAAGATTTGATCATTAATTTTGAATTATATAAACAGCAAAATCCTTGCACTACAATCTGTGCTTAGTCAAACTTTTTATATATATGATCTAGGATAAAAACTAAACTGCAAACCGTATCCCTTTTTACCCTCTCTGTAACAAAAGAGTATATGTTCATCTTAGCTACTCCTACTCATCAATAATATAAGTCTTATTCTATATGTATATTATCCTCAGTTTCTAACTTATTAAAACTCACACTTCTCTAACTCCTGGTTTAATCTCCTCAAAAGATTTCCTCACCATTTTCATGGCAAGCCTATCCTTGACTCCAAGAACCTTCTTTGGCGACGACAACTCTCTTGAAATCATTAGTGAAAAACAACCTAAGCTAATGGATGTTGATAATAATTTTCATCTGGGCATTCATTCACAAAATTGGAATGGGTACATTCATATACTTAGAGGTCCCATTTATCCAAACATCGTAAAAACCTTTTGGATCAACGCTGCTGTCAGCCATGATGGTCTGACCATTTCTTCAGACATCTATGGTATCCCTCTCTCCTTCAACGCTTCAAAAATCGCTGAAGCCATTGAATGTCCACTGTAAGGTATCACTCCCAATCATGCATCCATTCGATGCACTCCTGATGCAAAATTACACTACTTGTTTGATAAAGGTTCTGCCTTCGAACCAACTAATCCTGAGAAACTCCTGCCCCATGCCAGAAGCTGGTTTAAATTCATTCTGACAAACATCAAACCTCGAAGCACATACAAAAACCTTCTGTATCATGATGACAAGCTCTTAATCATGTGTCTTCTTAAGCAAGCTCGTGTAAATCTGCCCCAAATTATATTTGACCATCTCAAGGACACCATTCTCGTGTCAAGAACTACACTTGAAACTACGATCCCTTACGGAAGAGTCTTAACTGAAGTGTTTTTCAAAACAGGAATTCTGCAGACAATTAGCAGGATTAGATGCGGTCCTGATAATGCCCTTGTTGAAAATTCTTGTGAAACTTTTGACAGTACCTGGCTCTCAAAAAACAAATTAGTCGACAATCTGAAATAGATTAGGATACTAGATATTTAAGTGCATGCCTGTACCATCTATGTTATTAGACAATAGGATATATATATATATATATATATATATATATATATATATATATATATATATATATATATATATATATATATGTTATCTTCTGTCTTGCGATATTTATGTTATCTGGCAACCACTAATAAAAATCTTAATAAACCATTAAAATATTGCATAAAATGTCATGTCACTACTATTAAAATAAGTTTTTTTTGGCTCAAGAAATCTTCATTAAATATCATGAATGCAAAGCAGTTACTAACTCCTTACACTTCCCAATAAATCAGTAACTACCCCGCGTTCTTATCAAACACGATTACAACCCTTAGTATACCCAAGTAATTGTAATCCTTCTAGAAAATAGTTAACTAGATCTGTTACACTAAGATCCATCATCCCAATTAATTTATAAATACTAGGATTGTCCGTCTCTTCACATCACACTAAAAAAATCCACTTAAGTTCTCCTTTCACCAAAACAATGAACTTCCAAAGAAACGGTCCAACCTTCCTTGGAAACAAAGAAAACCTTCACCTTATCTCTGAGAAAAACCTAACATTAGTCGTCTTAAAGATGATGGTCTAGAATTCATTAGAAGCATGCAAGTTCAATCCTGGCAATGCTATTATGCATTACTGAACGGTCCCATCTATCCCGACCTAGTGAAGGAATTCTGGTACTATACAAAAATAAGCAATGACGGCAACACTATCTGGTCTGAAGTATAATGTCACCCCATAATATCATTGGATGCGTCTCTGACGGGGTCACAATTGAAGACTTTCAATCAGATCTAAGTATGGTGAAAAGATACAGAATCCTATTCGATGATTCAGATACATATGATCCAAATGATCCTGAGAAACTTCTCTTTACTTCAAAAATTTGGTTCAAATTTTCATTGACCAATCTCCTCCCTCGTGCGTCTGCAAGACACACTGTGACACATGATAACAGGATCCTCACTTTTCTTCTAACTCACCACGTTAGAATTAACCTTCCCAAAACCATTTTCAACCACATGAGACATGCTATCAAAACTTCAAGAAATCAGATACATGCCTACATTCCTTACGGAAGGATAATATCTGAAATATTGTTTAAAGAAAAAACCCGGGGATTAATTAGCAAACTCGGACCAGGACCATCACCTGTAGTAAACAGATGTGATAGGGTAGACAGAATTGAAGACCTTGATGATTAGATAAGCAATCCTTTAGGACCAAGTCAGTTTAGATTACCCTATGATTAACTAGTAACTCTGTATTCTATGTTGGGTACTTAAACCTTTATTATGACTGTATGCTATCCATGTTTAAATGCATCTAATATTTTAATGAGCTCCTTGTTGGTTATTTTTAACTGTTCTTCAGATTAGTTATGCCATAACGAAAAATTAGTAAACCTAATTGCCTTTAAAATACCTAAACACTAGTTTCACAATTGGCTTCAATTACCTTCAGCTAATATCATTCATATTCTTGATTTTAATTGATTGATAGATATATGCTTAATTGCTCATATGCCCTGACACTTTTTGATGATGTCAAAAAGGGGGAGAAATAAATATAATGATGATTTTGATTGAAAGAAGGAAATATGAAAACTCAAACAGGAACTCACATATAAAATGCGTTGCTACTAACGTTTGTTGTTTGATGTTATCCGAGGAACTCTAAACAAGTTCACTAGGCATTCTAAGAAACAGGTTAAGCTGGAAGAATCAAATTTATCGTAATCCTTATCTCACTTAGCTCAGAAAAGAAGTAAGAAAACTCTGAAAGCAGTCAAGACAAAGTCTACATCTCAAGATGCTCACTCAGGAGATCTATGCAAATTAGAAGTCAAGAAATGTCTGAAGATCTGGATTAAAGATCCATGAAGAAGTCATTCTGATGTTTACCAAGAACCATTCTAAATGAAAACGATTTAGTATCAGACTAAATCAACAATTAGTAATCAGAATCAGTACACAAAGATCAGTACCAGACTCATCAATCAGAGCAAAGCTGTGGATTACTGTCAAAATACCTTCATTGGTATCAATATCAGCACACTAATGAAATACCTCTCAAGCATATGAGAAGAAATTCTTCACTTGGTATCAGACTCAACATACTCTGGTATAAGACTCAGCACATCACACGGTAACAGGTCAAAATTAAATCATGAGTATCAGATTCAGAATCAAGCGTTGATTGATCACTTTAATTAAACCTTCAATTGGTATCTGATCAGAAATCAAGCTTTGATAAACTACTAAGTATGACTTTAACAAGGTTCTGAGATGAAGACCTGTGTTCAAAAGTCAAAACAGTCATGATCTACATTGGTGTTTAAAATCTTATCATCCAGAATTATAATTATGAAGATCCCAATATCTGACGTATAGGAATTAGGGGGAGACTGCCCTGAAGATCAAATTGCAAAATCCCAAATCTTCACAAAGTCTGAAACTCCGGGGGAGTTTCCTTTAAAGACAATGTCTGTCTCTGATAGATAGCAAGGCTACGACTATCAGTCAAGAACTGTTCTGATCTTATGCTTAATGGAATCTGCTGAAAAGTAGAAATGCTTTAGACGTCTTTGAAGATAATAAGCTCTGATACGACAACAAAGAAAACTGAGTTCTGAAGATCTGAAGATGGAAGTTCTGATGAACTAGTCCAAATGCTAAAGACTCTTCGTTTTCCTAAAGACAAGATAGAGAAGTAACTCTTTTCTATTCCTGTTCTGACAACTCAAGTTGTTACTCTGTATATCTTTGGATTACATAAAATCCTAGATGATCTCAGATAAAGCTTTGAGGATAACTCATTCAGGGGGAGCTGCTGTTCCAAACTCTAAATTTGTTTGTTTTGGTGATTACCTTGTATAAAATGTTCAATCAAAATACTTGGTTTTGTCATCATCAAAAAGGGGGAGATTGTGAGAGCAAGAATTGCCTCTACAAGTCAATCTATATTTTGATGATAACAATAAGTATTTGTGAAAGAACCATTTTATGGTCTAATGTGTGTTGTGTGCCGATCATAAGAATTAAAGATATCAGAACCAACATACACCAGCTAGATGAACTATGATTGAATATATACATATGCGAAGTTACTATGTGTGACTAAAGTCGCGAAAAGCAAGAACGCTTCTTTATCTAGTCATAATCAACCAGATCCAAGGATGCCAAGATTGCTGTTGCAATGCTCTTGTGGATGCTCTCTGAAAGTGATTGAGATTCTGAAGAAGTACACTCTGAAAGAACCAAAGTACGAAAGACTCCTATGACTTGAAGTTCTGATGGCTGAAGGCGCTGAAGACCAAGTGCAGAAAGAATATGAAGACTGATGAGTTCTGAAGATCAAGGTTTCAAATAATAAGTTCTGAAGACTCTGAAGACAGGCTCTGAAGATTCGGAAGACTTGAAGCAGAAAAGGATAACGTTCTTAAAGACCAAGTACTAAAGTTTGAAAGACTGATTCCTAATGAACTTCTTCAATCGATTGAAGACTTGAAGCATCAGATTTTCTGCTATGAAGACTCTACTCATGCTTCATCAAATTAACATCAGAAGCCACTGAAGTTTTGAAGTCTAAATATTACCGTTGTGAGTCAAATGTACACACTGCCTAAGAAAAGATGTCCAACCACTTCTTCCTCTGCAAAAAGAAGACATGTCAGTACAACTCATTATATCACAACATCTCTTTTCCAAACAGCCAACAGTATTCTCTAACGACTATATTTCTACTGGCTATTTATTGGAAAGAGTTTTTGCTTATGATGTGTCGATCACTTGTAGAATCACGAACTGAATGTTCATCTACAAAATTGACCAAGTCGTTATGAAGATAGCAACAACGATGAGTTCTCGTTGTAACACTTAACATATTCAGAGCTATCATTATTCACTAATGGCGATTGTTGTTGAAACTCAAGAAAACAAATCAACACAACAACAATCAAACAGAAGCTGTTGATGAAGAAGACAACATTGAAGATCTGTCAAGTCATCAACCTACCTTCTCGTCAAGACTACATTGAAGATCTGAAGTAAGGAGTTGCTGCTCAAAGCTTGCTCAACCAGAAGACGGAGAAGAAGAAGATCTACAAGATGTCAATAATTGTAATATCTAAATACATCTTTGTAGTTTCTTAGGAAAGCAAGGAGCTGATTGCTCAAAACTTGCTTGAACACATGCGTGTGTTCTTTGTACTTAAACTTAGGAGAAACTTGCTTATTAAGAAGCACAATTTGTAATCTCCAGCTTTCCAATTCAACTAAATGAATTGAGACTCCTCAAGTGAACGTTATATCCTGATGGGATCCCTGATTGGTTTAGCTGTGAGTTGAGGCTCTTGAGTAGATCACGTGGTGATCAGAGACTTGAGATGACAATGGCTGGGTTTCATTGTGGAAAATCCTGAAATAGGGTCAGTAGCGTTATATTTATTAATTTGAATCCCTGAACGTCTAGCTGTGAAAGCCTAGCAGTAGATCTTAGAGAGATTGGAACCTGCAGGTCAATGTTCGTTATATTCATTAAGTTGAATCCCTGAACGTTTCATTGTGTTGTTAATCACAGTGCGGCTGTGCAAGTTGTTAGTCACCGGCGTGGCCCGTGCAAGTGTAATCATGATTTGATTATAGTGGATTAAGTCCTTGTGTTCAAGGCAAAATCACCTGAGGAGGGTGGACTGGATTAGCCCGCGTGGTGAACCAGGATATATCGTGTGTCCTTTACTCTCTTGCTTAGTATCTCTATTTATGTTTCTGCATTGAATATCAGAACCTTATATTAAGCAAAGTCAGAACCTTGCAGCTTATCTCTGATAAGCTTCCGCACTGCAAGTTCTGTGTATCGTATCCTATGATCAGAACCAATATGGTTCTCATGTTCCATAGTTAAGAGATCAGAATCTCTCAACCAAAATTGAAGGTTCTTGAGTGTCTCTTTAACAAGATGCGAAAAGTTACAAAAAGAATAAATACACAATTCAAACCCCCATTTCTTGTGTCTTTCTCGCACCTTCAATCATGTCGTCCATGTAGACCTCGAGCATGTCTCAGATCTCGCCCCGGAAGACTCTGTTCATCATCCGTTGGTAGGTCGCGTTGGGGTTTTTTAGACCGAAGGGCATTACGAGTAGTAATAGTTGCCCGACTTGGTCATGAAAGCCGTGTAATTTTTGTCGACCTTAGCAATGGGGATTTGATTGTATCCCAAGTATGCGTCCATGACCGACAGTAATTTAAAACTTGCAGAATTGTTGACCAGTTTGTCGATGTTAGGCAATGGATATGCATCTTTGGGACATGCCCGGTTAAGATCGGTATAATCAACACACATTCTTCATTTTCCATTAGACTTTTTAACTAATACAATGTTGAAGAGTCAGGTTGTGTACTGGGCTTCCAAAATTAAATTTGCCTCTAAGAGGTGTTTTACAGCTTTTTCAGCAGCCTCCGCTTTCTCGGGAGACTGCCTACGCCTATGTTGTACTACAACCCTAACGGCCAAATCTATGGTGAGCTAGTGGCAGGCCACGTCGGGGTCGAGCCCGGACATCTCTGAAGCGCTCCACGTCGGGGAGTCTGGTGTCAATCTTCACGCTCCCGTCTGGGTCGTCGCCGAGCATGATGAGCTCGAAATCACCATCTGGAATAGGGCGCACGGGATGGAGTGGCTGTCCGTTGCCATCATCTGCTGGAGGGGAGTGATCTGCTACTTTGTTTTGCTCCTGCTTGCTTAGGAAGTGGCTGTCGAGGTCGATCGCGTTGACACACGAGAGGGGCTTCTACTCTTCGGCATGGGTTGGGTTGCCTGCGGTCTTGGGCTCGATGTTGATCGAGTTTAACCCCTTGGTGGTTGCCTCAAAACATCTTCTGGAGGCCTCGATGTCCCCGTGGAGGGTGACGACGCGGCCTCTGACCTTGTAGTACTTCATCTTCAGGTGGACTGTAGATGACACCACTGTTTTCTCATCCAAGGTTGGTCTACCCAGAATGCACTGGTATAGAGAGGGGTACTCTATTACCAAGAAGAGGATCTTAACCTGTCGGCCAGTCTCCTCGTTCCCAAAGGTGACCAGTAGCTCGACGTAGCCCCACGACCTTGTGGTGGTACCGTTGAAACCCTGCAAGTCAGAGCCGACGTACGAGGTTAGATGTGTCTCGTCGAGCTGGATGGTGGTAAACAGGTGGGCATACATTATGTCCACTGAGCTTCCCTGATCGACGAGGATGCGGTGTACGTCGAAGTTCACCATTTGTGCCCTGATCAGGAGAGGGATGCTGGAATTGGGAGTGCCACCCAGTAGCTCTTCGAGGTAGAAGGTAATGGAGTTTAATCTCCCCTGGACCTTGTTGAAGGTGGCGTTCTGTGCTGAGCTCACATCTATCAGCTCGTCAAACTTTCACTTCACCGAACCCACATAGAGCTTATTGAACCCTCCTCCGGATATGACCATGGTGGCGAGGAAGCTCTCTCATGGGCTATGAGCGTACACGGGCGTATCGGCTTCGTAGGGGAGGAAGTTGTCCTCTGGTTGGGAGATGCACAGAGCGACATGCAGCCCAGTGTTGCCAGAAGGCGGTGTTACCTCCTCGACGTTCTTAGCCTCGCATACCTCCTGTCGAGGAGCTTAGTTCCTCCTTGTATATTGCTTCAAGTGGCCTTCCTTGATTAGGATTTCGATGGCATCCTTGAGGTGGATACAATCTTCCGTGACGTGTCTATGGCTCCTGCGGAACCGAAAATACTTGGACTTGTTGACGTTGGGCCTAGGGGGTGTCGGCTTCGGGAAGCGGACACCACCACGTTGGAACTCCGAGTTGATGCACTTGGCCAGAATGCGCTTGTACGGAGCTCTGAGTAGCGTATACCCGAATGAAGCGGCCTGCTGGCCCTCTTTGCTCTAGAGAGTCTCGGGGCTGATCTTCTCTTCTTTTCTCCCCCATCATAGGGGAGAGGCAGAGTCTTCGTGCCTGGAGTTTCTGGCACTCTCTTGGTTCTGCGAGTCGCGGGCGCAGTTGACGGACTCCTTCTCCTCGTACTGGAAGTAGGCTTGGGCCTTATGAAGGAGTGCGTCTAGCATGTTAGGCCTCTCGATGCCGATCGCCTTGGCGAAATCACTGCGAGGTCGCAGTCCTCGCTCAATCAGATACCTCTTCATGTCATCCGAGGTAGATACTTGGACATCTTCTCGGTTAAATCTCTCTATGTAGTCCCGGAGAGATTCTTCCTTCCCCTGAATGATGGTTTCCAAGGATTCTTCTGTCTTCGGGTGTCGTCAGGAAGTGGTGAAGTGCCTGGAGAACTGCCTCTTCAGCTCTTTCCAAGAGGTGATGGATTCGGGCTCGAGGCTTTTATACTACGCCATCGCGCCCTTCCTCAGGGTCATGGGAAAGAGCCTGCACTTTATGGCCCCCCGAACGTTCTGGTAGTTGAGCATTGCATCGATGCTTTCAATATGGTCGTCCGAGTAGGTCGTACCATCGTATGTAGCTAGGGTCGGGGGCTTCTCCATCCTGATGGGCAGACGAGTTTCCATGATGGCCTTGGACAGAGGACCTCGGGGGATGTCTTCGTCGCTCCTGATGGGTGACTATGACTAGTCGTACCGAGGACTCCTACCTCAGCGGGGAGAACTCCTTGGCTGACTTTTCGGTTTCTCCACGTATCCGTCAGCTTTGTTTCTCTTAGGAGTCGGGGAGCGTCGCTCCTTTTGGGGAGGAGAGCGATCACGCTTCTGGGTGGCCACAGGCCGAGGCCTTTCCAGTCACGGACGACGTACAGGTTGTCACGGAGGAGGACTCCGAGACTGATCATGTTGTGGCCTCTACAGGGTAGGGTAAGGACAAGTTTTTCGTCGTCGCCGGGACGGATTGCTAGAAACTACGCGACGGTGCCTCCGCGGGGAAGAGCGCGATTGTCGTTTCTTTTCCAGCATCCTGATCTGCTTGTTCTATTAGAAGTTCATCAGGTTTGTCTGATTGATTACCGTGAACAGAGCCACCATGGTCGAGTCAGCGTTAGGTGGCACAGAGATTAGCTGGAAGACAACCGAGTTGTCGAAGCGTCGGGCGGCGTTGAAGGCCGTGTCGACGGGGGAGGGAGAGGCAGTGTAACCGTCCTTGGCGTCGGCTTCCACGACGTGAACGGTCACGTTGGGATCGTGATCGTCGCCGTTGGTGAAAGTGGTGAAGACGGTTTCATGGACGTTGTCGTCATTGCGTGGGCTGACCATGATCAACGGAAATTGAAGTATGCTTTGGTTCTTGAATTTCTATGGAAGAAAGAAGAGGGAAGTAAGAGTTCCCATAGACGGCGCCACTGATCTTACCGAATCAGAAAAGGATCAACAACCAGCAACACGTCGTGAGCTCCTAATTCACCAGTGGTGGAGAAGAGGAGGGGGTGTGCCTGCAAGGCACTCCGATGCTTAAGTCAGTTTCAGCAAAAGAGAAGGCAAGTACAGAAAAGGTGTAGAACTCAGAATACCTGACCCTCTTGTGAAAGAGGATATTTATAATGAGCCCCTAACGTTGGGCCAACAGTTACTTTGAATTGGGTTGGATTGCTAGGCCTAATACAAATAATTTCCAGGGTCTAGGTGACGTAGGGAAGATCAGCACGTGGTCTTCGCCCTGGGTCAACTGTCCCGTGATCTTCAGAAGGTGGGTGACATGTTCTTTCGCTCATGGGTAGTTGATGAGTTGGTGTTAGGGTGCAGATTTGACCTAAAAATGACATATCTTTCTTTGCACTTTTTCTTCTCTTTTCTCATGTTTTCATTAGTTTTACTAATGATTGTTGTTGTTCTTCTAGTAATGAGAATATACCTTTGGTGCTTGTGATGTGGGTGTTATTGTGCAGGAAAAGGCATAAATTGATCAAAGTGTAAGACACAAGAAAATGGTGCAAGCTGCCAAAGAGAAGAGGAAAACAACAGCAGGTTTGCTTTGCGAACTCTGGCGAATTGCCAGGGAAGCTTCGCTTTGCGAATTCTGGCGAGGTCTCTGGCGAATGGTCCCAGATTTTGGCAGGGGCAAAAGGCACTAAAGTTCGCTTTGAGAACGGGAAAGCGAGTGTTCGCTTTGCGAGTGTTCCTTCGCATTGCGAACTCACGAGAATTTCTAGGGCGGTTTAACTATTCAGAGGCACCTGAAGTGCCTATTTTTACTATTCGCTTTGCGAATGAATCGTTCGCTGTGCGAACTGTCAAATTCCTGAATGATTATAAATAGGATTTTCACACTTTTTGAGATTATGTTTTTATGTTTTAGTTTTTGGATATTTGATATAACTTGTAATTAAATATCAGAACTTGATATTTCTTCATTCCAAGGGAGAAAAGGTAGGATCTTTGATCTCTTGTTGGATGAGGATGTAATCTCTTGATACCTTATGTATTTCATCTAATATATGTTTGTGAATATATTTTGATTCTCTATTGTTTGTTGTCTTTGATTGATTATTTGTGGTCTTGACAAAACCTTTACAAATTCTTGATCTTAGATTTTCAACTATCAATGAACCAAACTTTTGACATGGTTTTGTGAGTTGATATTCATTTTATCTTTTGTTGTATTGTGTTTATTAAGTAGCATGGCTAGCATGAGTAGGATCGATACGGTATTGCGAGGATGCGTGATAATAGTGATGAAGAACGGTATTCACATTCATTTGGCAAATTAGTTGAATACATGTAAAAGGGTTAACCGTATGTACGTATTCTGATCATTGAAATTTTATATGAAGCAGTCATTTATCTGATTTGGGTGTCATCTTTGTTTACCTGTTTGTCTTTGATTTAAACCGCTATAGACATATACTCTTCAAATCTGGATCTAAGATGATTATCTGTTTTGTTCTAAACTCTAGAGATAGATTTAGGCTTAACACTTGCGTGAGTATCAGCTCTTAATGCTCTGTGTTGGTTTTTGTTGCGTGAGACATCACCAATGAGGCAATATAGTCGATCTCTCGATGTTGCGTTAGACATAACCTCTGTCGTGGGTGATACGTGAGGATATTAGGAGAATGATTGATTTATGTATAATATGATTAGAAGAATGCACGTGTTATCAATTGATGAGATCCAATTCCAACAAGGCTCCGTTTATAATTCAGTCTTTATTTTATATTTTTAGTCTTTACATTTTCTGCCTTTTATTTTGGTTCCTTCTTAAAACCAAAACTTTTGAACCATGAGCTTAGAAACATAGAAACTGTCGAATAACATTCTTTCCCTCGCACTAATCCCTGTGGAGAACGACAAAACTGGGTTACTAATATATTTTTGTTTGCTGCTATTCTAGCTTCAACAAAATGGTGCCGTTGCCGGGGATCAGTGTTCAGATATTGAATCGCATCTCGATAGTTTCTATATTTTTGAGCTTTGTACATTTGTTTATATTATATGTATTTGTTTTCTTTTATGTTTTCTTTAGTGTTATCAGGAATGATGAGAACTTCTTCTAGACTGGTTGCTATTTGTATAAAAGTATTCAATGAAGCTTCGACCGAGTCTGGATGGTGAGATTTGAATGTATGCGAGGTAAATTGTAATACTTCATAGAATGTAGGAATGATTTAAGAATTTTGTACTTTGAGCAAATGTGCATCTTTGTTTCATTTTTCAACTTGTTTGAATGCTTGTTTCACTTAGGTCCAAAAGCCACAAACTGTGAGAAACCTCCATTGTTTACTATATGCTAGGAAGACTGATAACTTTGTTTAATTCGTTTGATTCATGCTTTATCTTTTGATTATTGTGATTTTGTGGAAGCATTGGAAATGATCAAGGCATTTGTTTATATTGAGCACAATCGTATCCAAAAGTACCTTACCCGTGAGTAGAGAGAATTCGTTAACCCCTTTGAGCCTAAACAATTTAGATCTCATTTTAGTGATGAACTTGGTTTATGTACATAATTTGAAAGTTTAGTTCATCATTGAATTTTGTGAGGTTCTAAAAATTTCTTCTTGAACGTTTGAACATTGTTATAATTTGATTTCCTTGCCTTAAAAAGCAAGGAGCATTCACTTGAGGTTTGGTTGAATTCAAGTTGGGGAGAATGAAAAAGAAGATTGGTAGGATGCTAAAACTTTTGAAAAAGTTCAAACAAGCACGAAAAGAAAAAGTGTGAATATTAATGTGAAAAACAAAAGAAAAAGAATACTTGTTTGAATGAGAAAAATAGAGAATGAAATAATTGTGCATAAGGAAGTTTGAGAAGGCTGGTGATAAAGGAATGAAAATGGTGAATGAAGTTGTGATGTATAAATACCATGTATAGTGAATGTTTCTTTTTACAACAACAATTTCGACTCAATGGCCTTTAGAAATGCCCCTTTGTTGTGAATCCGACCAAGCTACAACCTTTAAAGCCCTTAGTGATCTTTTTGCTTCCATGTTGTCATTTTTGATTGTTAGATGTTGTATGAATTGGATTGCTATTAGCATTGTTTGTTAGGTGAGTGAAATTTCTCCACGGTTGGAAACACGTCAATTTCTTCATTCTTATTCTAAAGAGGAGTGTTAGAGTGATTCAAGTACGAAAATTTAGTTGTCATTTGAACCATTCCATGATATTTGTTTAAGAACTTAATTATTTGTCATTGTTCGATTCTATTGAGTGGTGAACATTGCTTGTGCGTATTTTCATGTTTGACTTTGGTTGAGTCTTATTCTTGAGCAAATCCTCTTGTTTTAATGAGAGGCATACTTTGCTTGAGGACAAGCAAAAATCTAGTTGGGGAGAGTTGTTAGGTGCGGATTTGACCTAAAAATAACATATCTTTCTTTGCACTTTTTCTTCTCTTTTCTCATGTTTTCATTAGTTTTACTAATGATTAGTGTTGTTCTTCTAGCAATTGTCGCTCCCGGGATTTTCATCCTAGTACAAACGCGAGAGTGGCGCAAAAGACACAGAGTCGCCAGCAATGTGTATTTATCCCAAGAGAGGGAAAGGAAACACCGCATAAACCTGAGGGGAAGGAAAGAGCATGGTCTTACGACCAAGAGAAGTGGGTAAGGGAGTCGGTTACGCGAGAGGAAGGTATTAGCACCCCCACGCGTCCATCGTACCCGATGGGATCCACGCTTGCTTGTCTCGATCAAAGGGTGTAAGAACTGGATATCAACTGCTAACCGGAAAACTGGAAATGAATGGATAACAAAGAAAAGAGAGAGGAGAAAGAAGAGAGAAACAAATGTAGGGAAAATAAAAGAAGTGCTCGCATGGGCCCTACCCCACTGCCTACGTATCTCATCGGGAGCATGAGAATCAGAGCGACGTAGTTCCCCTCAACGAGGGTCGCTTTGTTTGTGTTTTTAGTTGAATACGTCAACGTTCGCGTCCTAGCAGTTTAGGTGTTGCAGCTCGCTGTAGGGAGACTTAGGCGTTACCTGTTTGCGGTAGAACGGAAATGACGCATCCTTAAAGCAAGGAGTGAATAAGGTGAGAAAAGAATTCCCGAAGGAAAGACGTTATTGTTTGTTTTTGTCTTTTAGAAGTTTTTTCCATTTGTTTGCATATGATAGTGTATATAAATCTTAATCATTGGAATGTATACATCCTCACATTCCAAGATGGAATGAGTAAGAAAGCACACTAAGGGTGAAGAAGACCCTCACACTTAGTTCCAATTGTCAAGGTTCAAACACACTAACATATTTGTTTTTATTAAGTGTTTTTGTTGATTATGAGATGAAGAAGTGTTTTCTTTATTTGTATCTTCAACAAGTATTGTATTTAAGTCCCTCATACAAGATCAAATGTTTAACACATTAACCCAAGATGGGCTATATGCTACACATTATAAGATTATAAGAGAAGACCCCTTATAATCTTTTCTTTATATGAAAGGCCTAAATGCAATAAATGCCTACCTTTATTAGATATTTTGAATTTTCTTTGAGATGAGAAGATGGAAGACTCAAGAACGGATCAAAGGAAAAATCTAAGTGGGGGACTAAGACTCAATCTTAATGTTGTCATATATGGTGATCCTAAGGTTAATGAGGTTTAAAGATTCTAATCCTAAAAGAAGGGAGAAAAGACTCAAAGTGTAAGAGAAAACGGAAGTTAGTTGTTAGTGTGCTCGCCAAGGATAGGGATCCTCGTGCCTACGTATCCTCATTAGGGAATGAGGAATCAGAGCATCCGTAGTTCACGGTACTACGAGCGGATAGGAAACGGTCTCGATCGCATGGGTGCGAGAGAACAAAAGGGAATGACACACAGAAAGTCTAAGGGGAAACTCGGTCCTACAAGTCAGCATGCAATGATGGTCCTAAGGTCAGGATCAAGGGAAGTCTACCTAATGTTGTCAGGCATGGATTGCTATCCTAATGTCTCTCCTACCTCCGACTTAATCAAAAATTAAGTGGAGCTAGGAATCCTAAGGGATCATGTCATCAGACAAGTAAACACAGGATAAATCAATCACAAAATGAATTAAAAGCAACGAAGGAGCAAACAATATCAGTCAGTAATAGTATCACACAACCAAAGGGAGAAAAGGGAAGCTTTAGCCAAGGGGTCATATCAACCGAGGCAAACAAGCTAGCTGTGGGAAGTAGGTACTCATCCAATGGTATCGAGAACCATGGAGAGCAGAGTAAGAAAGGGGAAGATGTGAGTCAGATCACATAAGCATCAGCATCGATCAATGTGAGCTATAGATAAGGCGTGGGGGTTGGTTGCGAACCCTATCTTCCACTTGACCGAATCGATAACAGGAGCAGGTAATGTTCAAAGCTTCAATCATGTAATGAGAGCTAAGAACGACTCGACTAGAATAACGGGGGTCGATTGCAAACCCTAACTTCCGTCAATTGCCTTCTTGGAGGTCTTGCCAGGGGGAAATGGGAATGGGATGCCTCATAGAGGTCTTCAGGCACAATATTAAACAATCACAAACAGAGCCTCCTTTGAGGAATTTCATCATTGCCGGCCAAGTGGCACGGACTCCCAATCCTACTTCTCATGGCATAAAAGGAAAAATGCGGAATTAGTAAAAGAGAAGAGAAGTGATACCGAACGGATATCAATTTGTAGCAACGCAAGCAAACTATAAGCAAACCGACAAGCTTCTAGTAACCTAGCATAAATGAACAAAGGTGTTAGAAAATGGAATGGATCCGTGAAAGGCATGGAACCAAATGCTCTTCAAAAAAACAATAAAACGAGGCCATAAGCCATAAACAGCAGCAACAACAGCGCTCCAGCACCTGCATAGCTGTAAAAATTAGCAACAAGTAAAAGCAGTCTATAACAGCTACTATTTCCATAACAGAATGGGTGTATATGCAGCCAGCCAGGATAACAACATTCTACAACACTCTTTGTTCACAACAGCTATGTATGTGGCAGCAACTTCTACATTTTACTAATCACGTGTAAAACACTACAAAACAAACTCAAAAGTTAGTCAAAATTCAAATGGAAAGATCAATAAGAAGTAATTGAAATCAATACTAAATGTAACCAACAATTAGTAAAAAATCTATGTAAAACACATTAAAGACTATTAACAAAGTTATCAAATAAAACTACTAAGAAGGTTAATCGCTATTAACATTAAATTCTAAGTTTGTCAATGTTAGACTAAGTCAATTCGAATTATTTTAATGTCAAGTAATTCAAAGTTAACAATTAGTGGACAATTAAAGCAAAAAACAATTAGTGAACCAATAGACCAAAAACAATTATTGAACAACTAAGCTAAAGATGATTAGTGTGATTAAACAAAAAAATCAATTAGTGCAATTACGCAAAAAATGATTAGTACAATTAAGTAAAAAACAATTAAGGAAATGATTAAACCAAAATCAATTAATCAAAGACCATTAGTAAAATCTAAACCTAATTATCAAAATTAAGATCTAAGGTTAATATCTAAATCAAATCATCCTAATTTTAATGAACTCGAAATTAATCCTAAACTAAATTTAAAATCTAAACTAATTATCCTAAACCTATTAGTCTAATTAATCGTCACTATTCTAAAATCTCTACTTCTAATTCTAAAATCAACTAGAATTAATCTAGTTTAAAAACAATTATCCAACAACTAAATTAACAAAACGATTAAGCCAAAAAAATTCTATTAGTAAATGATTAAGCTAAAAATTTGATTATTACAAATAAGCTAACAAACAATTAGACATCATCAATAGCAAAATCTAAGTCTAATTGGTCAAAACACTAGAACTAATTAACAAAACCTAAAACTATCTAAAACAATTAAGAGAAAAAATAAGCACACAGGGGGTGCGGTAGTGACTAGGAGGTGTGGATAGAATATTCATGGGATAAGGAGATGATCAAATGGACCAATAGAGCCCGATCTACTACCACCTTAAGAACACCACTTCAGCAAACCCTAGAGTGTTCATTCCAAATCAATTCTCGTATCCATTCCTCTTATTCCGCCGTCGGCGTATCTTTCTCCGCCATCCCTTCCACCGTCCTCTGCTTCCTTGGCAAAACCTCACGGCCGGAAATGCCTTACAGCGGCCACCGCGACTCGCCTCTCTGCACCGTCCTCCACGTTTTCCTTCTCCTCACAACTTCCGTCTAACTGCAACACAACTCCTAAAACAACCTTCGCCGCGCCGTGATTTCTACTGGCTGCGGCGGTGCCAACTCATTGCGCCTCAGATCATTTGGCTCTCTAATATCAGCACCCGTCGCAATCCGTTTTTCCTCTCAAGATCACGAATCGGAGATAAACACGAGCAAAACCTAGGCTACGAATCAAGACGCACGCCAGAAGATGAAATCGAATGAACGTACTTACATTGAATCGAAGTCTTTTCAGGTATGAATTTGAACTTTTCGCTTCCGTCGCTTTCACCAAACCTTCGTCCATATCACTCAATTTCTCTTCTACTTTGCTTTTCTTCTTCTTCCGCAATCTGATTTCTGGTTACCGCGAATTGTTGAGTATAGATGCGTTGATCTTGCGTATAGTCGTGGATTGATGCTGTGTATTGATGTTGTTGAATGATGAACTCGTTTTTCAAAGGTCTTGATACGCGAGTTCGTATTGAATCGCTAATGCTGCTTCTGAATCGTTGCTGTTGTGAAATTAAAACAGGTTTGCGAAGGGTGAAATTGATTAAAGATGATGATGAAGATTGTTGCGGATTGTTGTGAGATTGGAGGAGCGATTACGAAATTCTGTTGATGTTTTGCAGGTTATGGTGATGAACGTTGAAGGTGAATATTGAAGATGGTGGATCGTTTCAGAAGATAATTGAAGATGATGAAGATAATAGAGAGAAAAGGTAGAGGAAGATTGAAGGTTGAAGATCGGAGGTTGGAGATGACGGTTACAGCTGGTGACGGTTTCCAAGGGAAATTCAATGAAGGTTGAAGGAAGAAGAATGAGGGAGAAAAAGCTTTCTGGTTCGAGTCTGTAAAATCTGTTAGAGTGAAATCTGTTAGAGGTTGAGTTTGTTAGAGAAATTAGTTAGGTTCTGTGATTTCTGTTAACATGGTTAGAGTGAATTTTGAGAGTTTTTGAATTCTGTTCTAAGTTAGTTAGGGAATACTATTATGAATGTTGTTGGAAACTCGTGGAAGTGGTTAGGGATTTGTTATATTTGTACTGATGTGAATTCTTTGAAATTAGTTTCTGATGTTCCCTGGTTAATCTTTAGCATTCTGTTATATAGTTTTTTGAACGAAATGCTGTTGTGTTTCTTCTATGTTAGTGAACCGTCGATGAACCGACACGAGTTCATCACCGAACTTGCATTGTGACTCTCTTTCTGTCATGAATTGAATTCCTTTTGCTGAAGTTTATTTTCCATTTTTCCTGAATTTTTGTTATAGATTTTCATCGAGAACTCGTTTTTTTGAGAGTTTTCTACAATGTGAATTTCCTGCCGCACATCTCATTAATAACTCTGCTGTGCATTGAGTTTCTGGTGTAGTAATGAATTGCCTCTTTAAAGCTGCTATGAAGTTTCTCCTTTCTATCATGGACTTTTCACAACGTCCCATGTAGAAAAAGCTGACAAATCATCACGGAAATTTTCTCTAAACTCTTTGGAATAATGCTTAGGCCACGTGCAGACGCGAGAAAGAGAAGTATTAACACATAAATATTGCCACCACCAAAATAGCATACCCTGTATCCTATGAAGAAGAAACATGGCAAAGATGTCTTGCTACAAATATGCAAAAGATGACATTAGGATGGAATTTTGGAATTTGGTCATGGTTGGATTTAAATGAATATGGGTAATGAATTTTGGTTAGAAATGGTTATTTGGTTATTGGATAATGGTTTAAAGTTGAAATGGATATGGATAAAAGCTTAAAATTGGTTTGAAGAATGGATATTAAAATGTGGATATTAAAAATGATGTTTATGGATATAGAATTGAAATAAATGGATATGGATATTAAAGGTGATTTAATATGGATTAGTAAAAAATGGATATTGGTTTTGGATATGAACTAAATTTAATAAAATGGAATTTAGATTTAGCTTGGAATTGAATGGATTCGGACAAAAAGGGTAAAAATGGAATGGATATTTATGAAATGAAAAAGAATGGATAAAGGTGGTCTAAAAATGGATATGGGTTAGAAAGTGGTTTAGGTATGGATTAGATGGTTCACGGTTGAAATGGATAGAAAAGATGGATAATGAAATATGAATTCCAAGAGATCTGCATAACCAGTCTTAACATGTTTAATTCTCCCCAAATTCCAAATCCAAGGCAAACTCGTATTCTCAACCAATCTCCAACTTCAATCCATAAACTTTGCTAACCATGAATACCAAGACGCATTTGTCAGGCAACCTTAACCACTGTCTCCAATTGAAGAATATCAACCAAGTGGCACAGAAGATAAGAAACCATGATCCCACGCCTCAGGAACACATGCAGATGAATGAATATGATGTTATGATCTAATGAGATGCAAATGAACGCGAAGCAAAAACCAGAAAAAGGTAGGGCAAATTTTGGGGTGCTACAGCAATGAGAATATATCTTTGGTGCTTGTAATGTGTGTGTTATTGTGCAGGAAAAGGCATAAATTGATCAAAGTGTAAGACACAAGAAAATGGTGCAAGCTGCCAAAGAGAAGAGGAAAACAACAGCAGGTTCGCTTTGCGAACTCTGACGAATTGCCAGCGAAGCTTCGCTTTGCGAACTCTGGCGAGGTCTCTGGCGAATGGTCCCAGATTTTGGCAGGGGCAAAAGGAACTAAAGTTCACTTTGAAAACGGGAAAACGAGTGTTCGCTTTGCGAGTGATCCTTCGCATTACGAACTCACGAGAATTTCTGGGGCGGTTTAGAGGCACCTGAAGTGCCTATTTTTACCATTCGCTGTGCGAACTGTCAAATTCCTGAATGATTATAAATAGGATTTTCACACTTTTTGAGATTATGTTTTTATGTTTTAGTTTTTGGATATTTGACACAACTTGTAATTAAAGATCAGAACTTGATATTTCTTCATTCCAAGGGAGAAAAGGTAGGATCTTTGATCTCTTGTTGGATGAGGATGTAATCTCTTGATACCTTATATATTTCATCTAATGTATGTTTGTGAATATGTTTTGATTCTCTATTGTTTGTTGTCTTTGATTGGTTATTTGTGGTCTTGACAAAACCTTTACAAATTCTTGATCTTAGAGAGATTCAACCGAGAAGCTGTCCATGTATCTACCTCGGGGGACATGAAGAGATATCTGATTGAGCGAGGACTGTGACCTCGCTCTGAGTTCACCAAGGCAGTCATCATCGAAAGGCCCAACACGCTAGACTCGGTAGTTTACAAGGCCCAGGCCTACATCCAGTATGAGGAGAAGGAGGCCTCCAACTGCACCCGTGATTCACGGAACCAAGAGAGTTCCAGGAACTCCAGGCACGAAGATTTCGCCGCTCCCCGACCAGGCGGGGAGAAAAGAAGAAAAGATCGGCCTCGGGACTCCCAGGAGCAAAGGAGCCAGCAGGCTGCTTCACCGTGTATACGCTACTCATAGCTCCCCGTGAGCACATCCTGGCCTAGTGCATCAACACTGAGTTCCAACGAGGCGATGTCCGCTTCCCAAAGCTGACACCCCCTACGCCCAACGTCGACAAGTCTAAGTACTGCCGGTTCCACAGGATCCACGAACATGTCACAGAAGACTGCATCATCTCAAGGATTCCATCGAAATCCTAATCAAGGATGGGCACCTAAAGCAGTACACTAGGATGAGCGAAGCCCCTCGATAGGAGGCTCGAGAGATGAAGAGAGTCGAGGAGGAAACCCCTTCCTCTGGCGACAATGAGTTGTAAGTCGCTATGTGTGTCTCCCGACCAGAGGACTTCTACCTTCCCTACGAGCCCGGCACGCCCGTGTCCGCTCGTAGCCCATGGGAAAGCTTCCCCGCCGCCATGGTCATATCCGGCGGAGGGTTCAACAAGGTCTTCGTGGGGTCGGTGAAGCGAAAGTTCGACAAGCTGATAGAGGCGAGCTTAGTACAAAACGCCACCTTCGCCAAGGTCCAAGGGAGATCAAACCCCATTACCTTCTACCTCAAAGAGTTACCGGGCGGTGCCCCCAATTCCAACATCCCTCTCCTGATCAGGGCACAGATTGCGAACTTCGACGTCCGCCGTATCCTAGTCGACCAGGGTAGCTCGGTGGACATAATGTATGCCCACTTGCTCACCACCATCCAGCTCGACGAGACGCATCTGACCCCGTACGTCGGGTCTGACCTACAGGGCTTCAACGACACCACCACAAGGTCATGGGGCTACGTCGTGCTACTGGTCACCTTTGGGAACAAGGAGACTGCCCAATAGGTCAAGGTCCGCTTCTTGGTGATAGAGTGCCCCTCTCTATACCAGTGCATTTCGGGGAGGCCAACCCTGGCCAAACTCACAGTTGTGCCATCTACAGTCCACCTGAAGATGAAGTACTACACGACCAGAGGTCGTGTCGTCACCCTACACGGGGACATCGAGGCCGCCAGAAGGTGTTTTGAGGCTGCTACCAATGGTCTGAACTCGATCAATATCAAGTCCAAGACCACAAGAAAGCCAGCCCAGGACGAGGAGCAGAAACCACTCCAGCGCGTCAACGCGGTCAACCTTGACAACCGCTTCCCCAGCAAGAATGAGAAGAATGAAGTAGCAGACCACACCCCTCTAATAGATGGCAGCGGACAACCTCTTCATCCCATGCTCCTCATTCTAGATGGTGACTTCGAGCTCATCACGCTCGGCAACGACCCATACAGGAGTGTGAAGATCGGTACAGGGCTCCCAGACCTGGAGAGGAAGCAGTTGAAGGCCTGTCTCAGGGAGAATGCTGACTTGTTCACGTGGAGCCCTGCGGAGATGCCCGACCTCGACCCCGATGTGGCCTGCCACCAGCTCACCATAGATTCGGCCGCTAGGGCCGTAGTTTAACTTAGACGTAGCCAGTCTCCCGAGAAAGCGGAGGCTGCTGAAAAAGCTGTAAAAGACCTCTTAGAGGCAAATTTTATTTCGGAAGCCCAATACACAACCTGGTTGTCCAACTTTGTACTAGTTAAAAAGTCTAATGGAAAATGGAGAATGTTTGTTGATTATATTGATCTTAATCGGGCATGTCCCAAAGATGCATACCCATTGCCTAACATCGACAAACTGGTCGACAATTATGTAGGTTTTAAATTACTGGTCGACAAGCAATACACGACTATCATGATCGAGTCGGGAAACTATTACTACAACATAATGCCATTCGGTCTGAAAAACACTGGCGCGACCTACTAGCGGATGATGAACAAAGTCTTCCGGGGAGAGATTGGAGACATGCTTGAGGTCTACATGGACGACATGATCGTGAAATCACGAGAAGAGATCGACCACACCGCCCATCTCAGAAGGGTCTTCGATACGGAGAGAAGATGCAGAATGAGATTCAACCCATAGAAGTGCACATTCGGTGTCCGAGCAGGAAAGTTCCTCGGCTTCTATCTGACAGAAAGAGGAATCCAGGCGAATCCCGACAAGTGCAGGGTGTTCTCCGAGTTCCCAACGCCGAACTCGAAGAAATTGATCCAATCCCTAAACGGGATGCTCGCCTCGTTGTCCCGCTTCGTGGCCAAGTCTGCCTAGCACGCACTCTCGTTTTTCAAGCTCCTGCGTAAAGAGGCCACATTTGAGTGGACCGAGGAGTGCGAACAAGCCCTTCTCCACCTCAAACAAGTCATCTCGTAGCCCCTGGTCCTCTCACGGCCAGAGAACGGGGAGACTTTATATTTGTACCACGCCGTCGAAACCGAGGTGATCAACGCGACTCTTATACGCGAAACCCCCGAGGGACAGAAGTTGATACACTTAACCAGCAAAGCCCTCCAGGGCCCCGAGATTAGGTACCTGCAGATTGAGAAGGTGGCTCTGGCCCTCGTCACTGCGGCCAGAAGGCTGCAACACTACTTTCTGGCCCATACGATCGTGGTGAGGACGGACCAACCCGTGAAGCATCTGTTCGGCCGTCCCAACATGGCGATAAGGATGCTCAAGTGGTCGCTCGAGCTCTCCGAGTTTGACATCCAGTACAAGAGGAGGAAGGTCCTGAAGGCTTAAGTGCTAGCCGACTTCGTCGCAGAAATGACCGCTCCGATCTCCTCGACCGATGGACCCCGAAAGTGGATAATCTATGTTGATAGAGCATCCAACTCGACAGGCAGTGGAGCAGACATCATTCTAGAAATTGAAGAAGGCATCCTGATTAAGGTCTCCCTTGCCCTGGCCCGTCATCAAACAACCAGACCGAGTACGAGGCCTTCCTCGCCGGACTACGCCTGGCCGAGGACCTCGGCGCGAAGGAGGTAAAAATATTTAGTGACTCCCAGCTCGTAGCCTCCCAGGTGCGGGGAGAGTACTAGGCCAAGAATGACAACCTCGTCAAGTACTTAGCCCTGGTGAAAGAGAAGATGAAAAAATTCGATTCTGCAAAAGTGAGTAACATTCTGCGCGAACCCAATACCAGGACAGACATCCTATCGAAGCTGGCAAGCACGAAGAAGAAAGGCGGGAACAAGTCTGTCATCCAAGAGGTACTTTCTCGACCAAGCATCGAGAAACCCACCTCGACCATCGACTTAAACGCCATCAGCGACAACAATTGCTGGATGACCCCGGTATACGTGTACCTTAGCACGGGGGAACTGCCCGACGACTCCAAGGAGGATAACGTGGTCAGGCAAAGAGCCTGCTCATAAGTCTTGATCGACGATAAATTGTACCGGCAGGGATTCTCCATTCCCCTTCTCAAATGCTTCGAGGAGTCCAAGGTCCCTAACATACTCTAGGAGATCCACAAAGGGATTAATGCACAGCACCTCGGCGGACGGTCCCTCATCCGTAAGGCATTGCGGGCGGGATACTATTGGCCCACCATGCAACAAGATACCAAGGAACACGTTAAGAAATACGACAGGTACCAGCGGCACGACGACATGCACCTGGCCCCGTCCAACAAGCTCAAAACGCTCTCGTCCCCGTGTCGCCTGGTAGGGGATGGATATCCTCGGACCCTTCACCATAGGATCGTACCAGAACAAATATTTTATAGTCGGCATCAACTACTTTATGAAGTGGATAGAGGCTGAAGCCCTCGCCAAAATCACGGCGCGCAATGTACTGCATTTCTATAAAAGGAACATACTTGTCCAGTTCGGCGTACCCCAAGCAATCGTTACTAACAACGGGACGCAATTCACCGACAAGAACTTCCAGGACTTCATTACCAAGCTGGGCATGAAGTAATGTTTCACATCTGTCGAGCACTCGCAAACCAACGGGCAAGCGGAGGCTGCGAACAGAGTGATCCTGTGAGCCCTGAAACGAAGACTAGGCAAGGAAAAGAAGAGATGGGTCGAGGAGCTACACAACATGCTCAAGGCCTATAGAACGACCCCACACTCGACCACCGGGGAGACCCCGTTCCGACTGAAATACGGAACCGAGGCAGTTATTCCAATAGAAATAAGGGAACCCTCCAGGAGGACCGAGTCTCCCCTCGAAGAGGAGACAAACGATGAGGCCCTGAGGGAAGAACTCGACCTGGTCGAAGAAATATGGTCGGGGGCATCCCTCCGCGAGGCGTCACTCAAGCAGAAGATAACTCTTCGTCATGATAGCAAAGGCATCAAACACGAATTCAAGGTAGGAAGCCTGGTCCTGCGGAGGAACCAGAAAGAATCGCGCAAGGGAAAACTTACCGCGAGCTGGGAAGGCCTCTATCGCGTCCACGCGAGAACGGGTAACAGAGCCTACTACCTCGAAATCCTACACGGGGAGGAACTTGCTCGACCATGGAATGCTGAAAAGCTTAAACAATACTACTATTAGACACTGCCCGCGATGCGTTTGGGTCGACCACGACGAAGTGCATCTCGACCACAGGAGCGCGCTAAGGTACAAGCGCGACTCCTAAAACTCGAGACAAGAAGACGAGATCCCGCTCTAGTGTGTGCGAGCAAGCTCTTGATCCGACAGGGACACCTCAACTGAGCTCCACCATTGTCATACCAATTAGGCAGAACGCCCAGCTCGCAATGGGAAGTTCACGCCCCGATGCAAAGACCTCGATTGAGCTCTTAGCTTTGTCAAAGGTCGGAATCCGACTCCGACCACTCGACCAGTTCTCTGCACTGTCGAGGACTAAGTCCGTCGAGCAAAGGCCCCAATCACTTCATAAAAACAAGCAAACACAATATTGCATATCCACGAGGAAAGAAAGTACTCGACATACAACGACACACACATAATACGAACATGCTTAACAAAAAGAAACAATGCATTAAAGAGGGCAAAGCCCATTGTTCAAACACTACAAGCCAAAGCGCACATGCCAGGAAATATTAAAACCCATGGCATGTAGGTCGGGCGAAGTCAAATTACAAGATTATGGCACGCAGGCCGAACAAAACAACAATCAAATGTGGCGCGCAAGCCAAACAACTAAAAAAAGAATTAACAGTTGCCTCCTCCTCGAGCCAGTTCTCTCCGTCACTCTGGTCGGCATCACTTTCGGACACATCAGAAGCAACGACTCGACCGTCGACCACCCGGTAGAATGGACTGATCCCCTCGGTCATTAACAGGAGCCCAGAGTTGACAATTTGAAGCTGCTCGACCGCTATGTTAAAACCCAGCTCAAGGTTGCCCCGACAATCCTGCTCAAGCAACCTGATCCGAGACACTAAATCGCCCCGGGTAGCCAAGAGCTTCTCTTTGGCGCTTTCATCCTCAGCAGGGCGTGCAGCGGACTCCAAGTCGGTGACCTTAGACCGGAGTTGGTCCCTCTCCTCCTCAGTCTTCCTCAGGCGTTCCTACAACGCGTTCATGTCCTTGAGAGTGAGTAGCTGGGCCTCGTACCTCGATTGGTTGGTGAGAAGGTCGGTCTCCGCTTTTTCGTTTTCCATCTTCAGCAGCGCATTCTCATCCCGTAGCTTCTTTAGCTCGAAGGAGAGGCTAGTTTCATCGTTGAGGACCGGGGCCGTCTCAAAAATCCTCATCATGGCTGCCATATCCTCGCACAGGGCTTTCCTCCTACCCACCTTGTCGACTCCCATGATTGGTTTGGACTCTGCCGCGGGTACGATCAGAGATTTGTCCTCGCTGAGGAGCCCTCGAGGAAAAGAAAAACCCCCAGACTGCTGGTCAGT
Source organism: Lathyrus tuberosus (assembly GCA_022829125.1). Taxonomy (NCBI): domain Eukaryota; kingdom Viridiplantae; phylum Streptophyta; class Magnoliopsida; order Fabales; family Fabaceae; genus Lathyrus; species Lathyrus tuberosus. The sequence goes on along the minus strand of JALAZF010000243.1, from coordinate 5,310,708 downwards.
TTGAGCCATCTCCTGGACTTGGGTAACGTGGCCCTGGGTGGCCTTCTTGGCGCCCTTGGTTGCCGCGAGCTTCATCATGTATTCCTGGATGCTTGACATCTGGCCTGCAATTGAGAAAAAGAAAATAAGTCAATATAGCAAAGAAAAATAAGCGGACACGTGAGCGAGGAAAACACGTTACCTAAGAACCTTAATGCCTCCTCGTCAGACTCGCATTCGAGGAGGGCCTTGGTGTTAATTAGTCGGGCCTCGCGGTGGACCTCGCCACGCTCATCAAGAATAAAACTCCCGTCCTTGTTAACACGCTCAACTATCTTCCCATAAGCAGCCAGGTCCTCGGCGTTCAGAGCGTCGGGCTTGATAACGTAGCTGTCTGTACCCTTGTCAAAGTGGCCCTCCTCCCACTCAAGGTGGAACTTCAACTCTAAGGCCTCCATTTATTTCTCATCCTCCTCCCTGACTACGAGGTCATACAGAGTGTCAACGGCCCCGTGCGACACAAGCTTTATGACGAAGTACCTGTCCTTAAAGGTACAGACTAAATCCTGGTACGTCCGGAAAAACCTCCTCGACTGCTTCAGGGATACCAAGCTATGCCGGCCTTGGAAGGACTGTCGTTGTAGGTGGAAGGTACGAAAGAACAGGGGGAGTGTGGCCCCAATGCAAAGGTATTGGCACACGAGCTCGAACGCTCGCACGAACGCAAGTGCGTTGGGGTGAAGCTACGAAGGCGCCAGATGTAACCACTGGAACACCCCTTCTAAAAGTCACTAAAAGGCAGACGAAACCCTGCCCCTTTAAAGGATGAGCATATCCGATGCATCTCCCTAGGCTTGTATACCATCTAATTTGGGGAGGCGTCCTCGGCAAGGTTCTCAACGATTACGAAGGCGTCCGACCCGTCGAGGGCAAAGCGCGACGCAATATTTAGAGGTTCCTGCCCGACCCAATCCGAAGGCTCTCGGGTCTTCTTGACTTCTCTATGAATGACGGCTAGGTCGGGCTCGAAGTCATCATCGATCATAATTACACCCTCGGTCCTTGCGGCCATTTTACCTAAAAAGCAGAAGAAAACTGTGAATTCGACATCGAGATCAAATTCAACCTTCTACCGCAAATCAAGTGAAAGTGCGAAGAGAGGGGCAAGGATTCGCTCGATAAACTCCCCCAACTAAAACCCTCGCCGAGGATAACTTATATCTGCGAGGAGACTCTCCTCGACGCATAGCGAAGAACCTCTCTCCCCGAGAGAGAGACTCCTCAAAGCGTAGAATTCATCCAGCCCGGCGGGGGAAGTCTCCTCGATGAAAGAATTTCTAGCAATGCTCACGCGTTCGCGGGGAGAAAGGACTCCCCGAGACCTTCATCGGAAACCCCATGAAGTTTTCCAGAATCTTCATGAACTCCCCGACATCTTCATCGAAAAACCCATGAGTCCGTTGGAAACTTCATAATTCCGCCAGAAACTTCATGGTTTCGCCGGAAAGTTCATGAGTTCGCCGGGAACTTCATCAGTTCACCGGAAACCTCATGGGCTCAACAAAGTATCACCCGAAATTGTGCACAATGTAGAATAATGGGCCAGAGACTTACTTGAGTGACAGAGGTTCTAGGCAGCGGAGAAAGGCTGACGGCGGCGGATGAACTTGTAAGAACGGAGAGAGCTATGAGAGACTTGAGAGATTTCTGAGTAAGAATAGGGGGAGTGTGCAAATGAAGCGACCTCCCCACTATTTATAAACTCTAGCGCGGGAAGCGAGGCATCACTAGAATTTCAAGTACCCTTACTCATAGCCGCCCTAGGCATTTATTGTTCTTGACACGTGGCCCTAGAGGACACCACGCGTGTCCCTCCGAATCCCTCTCTTGCTCGAGGTCAGACGCGCCCATTCCCTTCCGCTTTCATCATGTCGTCGGCCATAATGCCTGACCCCATACGCTACAGAGAACGTTTTCCCGGAGAAGCAAGAAAAGAGCCATGACTACATCTGACGGGCAGGTCTCCCCGTGAACACCTGTCCACTCCATGGACGCTTGGTAGGTCACATCGACGGTCCCCTGTCGAGCGGCCCCTACTCTTGGGCACGCGCATTGTCCCGTGAGCTCAGTGCTTCGGGCACACGTGACACTCCTGTGAGCAATCCCTGCGCCCCTCCTCGACACTAGAACACACTCTTAAGTCATTACTCCTCTGCTTCGGAGCAACGACTTGGGGGGCTCCTGTTCTGGACTGGACTGGAGGCTGCCCCACTGTCGGGCATGGCCCAACCCATCTCCCCGTCGGGGAGGGCCCAACGAAGGCCTAATTCAGCAAGTCATACGGGGAGCACTCACACGTCTCCCCCACGGTCTCTACGTGCCCCCCACGCGGGGACACATCCTCAGGAAACTACTCGTATCCGAAAGAACAGGTCACCCACTTCCGAAGATCACAGGGCAGTTGACCCAGGGCGAAGACCATGTGCTGATCTTCCCTACGCCACGTAGACCCTGGCAGTTATTCGTATTGGGCCTAACAATCCAACCCAATGCAAAGTAACCGCTGGCCCAACGCTGGGGGCTCATTATAAATACCCTTTTTCACCAGAGGGTCAGGTATTCTGATTTCTACACCTTTTCTATACTTGCCTTTTCTCTCTTGCTGAAACTGACTTTAGCATCAGAGTGCCTTGTAGGTACACCCCCTCATCTTCTCCACCACCGCGGAATTAGGATCTCATGACGTATGCTGGCTACTGATCCTTTTCTGATCTGGTAAAATCAATTTTATATAAGAATTATGATACATGTTACATCGATAATATAAGTGACACATTATTAACAAATAATATGTTTCATTATGAAGTAAGAATTAGGTGTAAGCTGATGATAAGGAATCCTTAATCGATGGTTCTGATTTTTGATACGGTGGCACAGGGATGGACCTGCAAGATTAACACTCCAACACCTAAGTCAGATTAAGATTTAAGATGAGTGTAGTGAAAAGTGAGAAACATAAAATATATCTGACATTTCACGTGAGATGACTTGTATACCTTGAGTCATTTTGAGTGGATTGCCATTAATTTGGCCTTATCTCTTTGGGCGTTTGGCCTACCTAGAACTGTTGCCTCCAAGGCTTGCCAGGTGTTATTGAGTCGGGGAAGTCTTAGTAGTCGTGCCTGCCTTCTGAGAATGTCATTTGCTTCAGACCAAAAACGGAACCACTTGGAGTCAATTAAAAAAGTAGTGGAGGACAAGTGCATTAAATGCTTTTTCATCATCCAAACATTTTGCTTATTTCTCTAGGCGCGTGACCCTAAGGGTACATGTTAGGGCATGATTTCCCTACCTAAGGTGCGTAAGTACTTTGCCCCTTCGCCACTTCTAATGTGACAATTGAGTTGCTACCTTCAAATCTTTTTCTTGCTTTCGATCTAGATTGTTGATTATCGATTGACTTTCTTATAAAAGGTAGGTTTTGCCCTCAAGGTCCCTTTTTGCTTTCCTGCTACTCCACGCTCACTTATTCTTTATGGGTTTATCTATCACTTCTCTTGCTCATGCGTTTGGACATTTTATTGGTTATTTATCTCTTCCATCCCTTTCTCATTTACAGATACGTCATTGTCTTTTTATGTGTATTTTCATGGTCAATCCAGGCGATGCACCAGTAAACGATGCTCTCGAGCGCACCAATGAAGAGTTTTCATCATCTGCGCAAGTGGAGAACCCCGAATTTGTGGAACTTCTATATGGTTGAAACTTATCCTCATCCTAGTTATGCCTCACAGTGGCTCTGGATCGAAGGGTTAGATTTTTCTGGCGATGAAGACGATTCACAAATGAGTCAGACTGTCATCCGCGCTACTTCTCTGGATCGCGCTGAGTATAATTGGGGTCTTGTTTGGTCTGACATATCACCGCTGCAGGGGTAAGGAACTTTATTTTTGAGAAACCCTGGGAGAGGTACCTAAACCTAGTAAAAATGTTCAACACAGATCTCTCATACACAAATGGAATCATCAACTTTGAAGTAAAGAAACACCCCATCACCCTATCTCTTGAAGACTTCGCTCATATCTGTAACATGCCTTTCATGGAGCAAGATTATGATCAAATGGATCTTGAAGGTAAAAAATTTAACTTGACACTCTTGTTCACTAACTCCTCATTGATCCCACTTCCGCTATTCTATCTCCCTTCAATGTTGGACATATTCTCTCAAACATTAGAATAATCCACTACACTACGAGGCGTGTTTTGTTCCCAAGGAAGGGTAACTATAACACCTTGTCAAAATCACACATCCCTTTTATATGGTTCTTAGAAAGCGAAGTCCCGAAAAACTAGGAAAACACATTTCTTCATCATATGATAGATAACAAAAGAAAGAACAACATCCTACCCTATGCCGAACTGATCACCAAGATCCTTCACTACTTCAGCTATCCCTTTCGTAGAAGAAGAATCTATCTATGTACACACAAAGATAAGGTAAGATGTTATAAGCAAGATGAGATATGCAATTCAAGAAGAAGAATTTGTCCCTCAACAACCAAGAAAAACAAGGGAACGAAGAAACACTCATCCATCCAACTCCCTCAATGAAATCCATGATGAGTAAAGAAAGATGAATGCAAAGATCAACATTCTCATTGAGAAAATGGCAAGGAAAAATATCATCTCTCCAACATCTTCTAGTGAGGATGATGATGTTGAGATGAATTAAGTTTTTTTTAGATGTTTTCATTCTTGTAATGCTTTTTCTTCCTTGTACCTTTAATTAAGCAAATTTCCTTTTGTAATTTGAATTGCTTAGTAATAATATGAGTGTGATGTTTTCCTTTCTCTAGATGAATAAATTGCCTTTGTCTACATATTTAATTTTCGCTAAAGCATCTTTACCCCGCCTTTTCTATTTTGACAAAGGGGAAGAAGTATACTCTCATGGGGAGTATGGTATACTTTCTATTTAACTCAAGGGGAGTTTAATCACTCCAAATATATCTGTGTTGTTTCTTTTACCACCTCCCATGAAAGGTGTGTTGTCATCATCAAATATGGGGAGAATATGGAACCTTGTTTTGCACGTAATATTCTTTTAACAAGGACATCAACTTTTGATGATGACAATTAATATCTTATGATAAGTCAAGCATGAACGGTTAAGCGGACAAAGATGCAAACCTAATAATTAAGGTTTGATAAGACTTGACTATCTAATGATGGAAATCAAATGGATTGTAACTAAAGCCTCATCTCAAGCTACTCAAGCAAGTGTCAACAAAAGATAAGTATCTAGCAATGTCTTAAAGTACTTAGGATCCTCCTAATTTAGTAGTGAGTGAACCTATTGTAAAACATAGGGCTTTATCGTAAAAACACATGGCTAAAAGCGCGTGCACACACACACACACCCGAAAATGTTTTTCAACATATTTTTACCAAAGATAATACCTTAAAAATATCTTGAAGTTGTGTCAACTGAATTAGGAACTGTGCATGCACACACACACACACAAAAATGTTTTCAAAATATTTTTACCAAAGATAATACCTTAAAAAATATCGTGAAGTTGTGCCAGCTGTATTAGGAACTATCAAAACATGTATAGGCAAAATTTTAACTTATCTAATCGATTGGAACATTTGTCTAATCGATTAGCTCAGGCAAAATTAAGCCACAAACGATTGGGAAAACTTCTTAATGATGTGCAACGATTAGATATCTTTTCCTTCCCTTTATAAACTTACAATCGATTGTATTTCAAACTTTCAATCGATTGTGAATGTGTGCCAATCGATTAGAATGTCATAAAAAGCTTTAATTGGAATTTCATTTTTGAGCCAACATCTAGTCTATAAATAGAGGTGTCGTTTTCTCATTTTATTTCATCCAGAACCGTGTTTTGACACCTCTCTCTCTCTCTCTCTCTAAATTTTTATTTAACTTTCTCTCACTAATTTCTTAGCCTAAACACTATTGTGAGATAAGTTCTTTTGTGAGTGCGAATAAAATTGTAATTCTAGAAAGGGTAGAATTGTAAATTCACTAAGGGATCTTTTGTATACACATTGGTTGAATATTATCCATTTAGGGATTTGTTTGGGTTATAAGTTGAACGCGTATAAAGATTTTGTCTGCGATTGTGTGTTTCAGTCCTAGTTTTGGTTTGAGATCAACACGTGATAAAATATCTTAGGTTTTTTACCAGCGTGATATTAAAACCAAGATAGGTTGAAGCTCAACTCGGTATTAAGAGCTTCATAAGTTCAAGATCATCCCGGGGTTAAAATCTCACAGGTTATTGGTTATCTTGTGTAAAACCAAGGTTTAAGGTTCGTGAGCTCAACCCATATAAAAGTTTGCAAGCTTTAAGAAACTTGAAGACTAACTGCTCCAAGATCTTCATTTGTGAAGAAAAGATTGGTCATCTGGATTCACCGTTTGGAACAGAAGACTCAAACCGCTATACCGAAGTCTTGTAATATTTGATTGGAGATCAAACATCATTTCCTTATATAAGGGGTTTTGTGAGTCTTTCCTACTAAAAGCTCTCAACGTTTATTGAAAAATCTCAAGATCAATTCTTGGGGACATGACTAAGTCGTTTTTTACTGAACTTGTATAACTTCTGTTGTTCCTCTCTTTCCCTCAAACTCTTTACTCTCTGCATTTTTTTTTTCATTCCTTTATTTTTTGTTGCTAAGTTTTCAATTTTTTTCAAACTTTAATTTTATTTTCTAATTATTTTCAAAAACACGTTTTCCAAACCATACAATTAATCCCCTTCTTGTGTGTGAAGTCTCAAGTCTAACAACTCAAGCAGAATTAATAAAACTTAATTATCTTAATGAAATGCAAATTCACAACTGATGAAATGTAAATGTAACTCAACAGTAATTACTAATTGTAACTAATGGTAAAACAGTAAAGTTGAGAATGTGAACTATTTCCAATATCATCCCTTAATTCATATTCTCAAAAGTAATAACACTAAGATCATTCCTCAAATTGATGAATTGATATGTCTTGATTGCTTTAGTAAGCACATCTGCAAGTTGCTCCTCCAGTGCAGCACTGGATTTTTGGCAAGGCTTATGGCTGATCTGTTGTCAACCAACAACTACACTCGTGCCTACACATCAAACTTTAGTTTCTGCAACAAATTAATAAGCCAAATAGCTTGGCAAGTAGTTAGAACTCTAACTATATATTCTACTTCACATGTAGACATTGCAACCATTGGTTGCTTCTTGGAGCACCATGAAATAGGAGCCCCCAAATACATAAACAAATATCTTGTAGTGTTTCTTCTATACACCCTATCTTCAAACCAATCAGAGTTTGAATAATAAACCAACTCAGCATCATTACTAACTCCAAATGGAAAAAATAATCCCATACTTCAGAGCTCTTTTAAGGTATTTAAGTATTCTAGTGGTTTCCTGATAGTTTGACCACTTTGGTTTACTCATGAACCGACTTACTGTAACACCCTGAATTCAATTAATTAATTTAATTGAATTTTCTATGCTTTTATTTACTTATTTGGGTGATTTAAAATAATTTAAATGATTTATTTTGGTGATAGCATGTGTTATCTGATTTTTGGGGGTTTAATAGAATTTAAATTAATTTCATTTGATTAAAATAATATAATAATAATAATAATAAAATAAGAGAAATAGTGATATTGGGGGGAGGATATAGAATTATTAGAAAAATAAGAGAAAATGGTGTAAGTAGAGATTAATGGAGGGGTAAAAGTGTGAAAATGGGAGTTAATTATAGTTTAGGTTAAAACAAATAGTAAAGGGAGATGATCCAAAATTGTTAGTACTTATAAATTATGCAATTGGGAAAAGGAGGCCAGTGTGAGGAAATGAGAACAAGAGCTTTAGGGAGAAGAAGAACACCATAACCAAACTTGTTTAGCAGCTGGAAATTCAGGTAGGGGGAACAACTCTAATATAGGTGTTAATGCACGAAGGATAGAGAGGGATCCTCGCCCTCCTCTAGGTTTTTCTCCATTTTTGTGTTTTATGAATTTTTGAATGTGATTATGTGTAATCCATGATAATTGTCATGTTTAATGTGTAAATTCGTGCTCTAAGTATTGCTGAATTTTATGTATATTGAATGAGTATGAATCTGAATGTTATCACTACCACCGTTGTGTATTTGGTTTTATGAACATAGCCTTGAATTCATGATTAATTTATGAAATTGGATGTTAATTTGTGTATATATGACAATTTGATTGTTATATAATAATTATCTATTATTTTCTATGTGATTTGGGATGCTACGGGGTAGAAATTGGAGCTTCGAATGCGCTCCCCATGGTGAATATAATTATGTGTTATGAATGTAATTATAATTGTTTGTGTTAAGGTGGGTAGTTCAGAAGTGGGGAGTACTGTGAATATTATATTGCATGTTGCTTATGGTTAGAAGCAAAGCCATAAGTTGTTGTTGTTGTTGGAAAGAGGCGAATCACAGGTTCATAAGTGGGGACCATTAATCGTCTGGGGTTCATAAGTGGGGACCCGATTCAAATGAGGAACCATTGTTGAGTGGATGAGATTAATAACAAACCTTTGATGTCCAAATTGGCACCACATGCATTGAGTCGAGTTGTGAGTCATATTGCATACATTAAGGCTTTATGAATTGAATTGTGTTGTTGTTGTGCAAATTGAATGTGTGTTGTTAAATGTGTGACTTAAGCTACCCTTGCATTCTTTTACACTGTTAATATATTTGAGAATATTCTCAGCCCTTTGTTGTTTGTTTTGTGTTGTTCTGCATAATGTTGTATAAATACCTAAGAGGAGTAAGTGATGTTATGAGTTGGAAGAGGAATATGAAGCTCTCTTCATTTTATTTATTGTTTTATCACCGTTTAGTTGGGAATATTGCTCTGATATGTAAGATCGGGGAATGGGTCGTTTGAATTATTTTGAGTTAACAATCAAATTTTATTAATTTTGTTAAGTACTTCATTTTTAAGAGATATTGGAAGTTTATATTAATTATTTTGAATTCCGCTTCAAGTTTTAAAATTATTTGGAAAGTATGCATGTTATGTTTGAATAATATCCTAAAATGTTAATTTTATTCTTAAATTATGAGTCGCGGTTTTTAGGGTGTTATATAGTGGTATCAGAGCTTGGTTGATCCATCCAACCAGGTTTTTTGATGTTATATATTCCATGGTATGCGACATGTGTATAAACAACGCCGATGCAATGTTTCTTTTAGTGACTATTTACTGGCGTGCAAAGAAATGGCTGGAAGAAATGATTGTGCAATCGCTGATGCTTTGGAGGCTATGGCTCACGTGATGGGTCAGGCGAATTAGGCATTGCAAACCAACATGGGATGGCAGATGAATTATGTGGGTTGAGTAAGTTTCATAGGAACAAACGCCGACTTTTAAGGGGAGGTACGACCTAGAGGGTGCTCAGGTTTAGTTGTAAGAGATTTAGAAGATCTTCAAGGTGATGGCTTGTTCAGATGCGCAGAAGGTCCTGTTTGGTAAGCATATGCTAGCTGAGGAAGCAAAGTATTGGTAGGACAATGCTCGTCAGAAGCTTGAAGTTGCAGCATTGAGATCACTTGGGAAAATTTCAAGACTGAGTTCCTTGAAAAGTATTTTCCTACTAATGTCCATAGCAAGGAGACCGAGGTCCTTGAGTTGAAACAAGGAAACATGAGAGATGTTGATTATGTTGCGAAGTTTGAGGAGTTATCTAGGTTATTCCCCCATTACAATGGGGTAGGAGCAGATGTATCTAAGTGTATCAAGTTTTAAAGTGGCTTGCGCCTAGAGATCAAGCAATTCATTAGGTAATAGGAGATTCACCAGTTCTTTGTATTGGTTAACAAGTGTAGAATCTACGATGAAGATATTTGTGTTAAATCCTCTCACTATAAGGGTATAAGTGAGAATAAAGGTGGAAATCAAAACTGTGGAAAACCTTATGGGGCTCCAGCTAATAAGGGTAAGTGGAAGGCTTTAGGCGGGAAAGAGACAAGTGGGGGATGCACTCCTGCTTATATCATATGTTTTAGTTGCTGAGGGATGGTTCATCATGCTAGTGAATACAAGAATTTTGGTTAGAAATTTTTCAAGTGTGGGAAGCCAGAACACAGTATCGCTGATTGTAAGAGCAATGTTTTGACTTGTTTTAACTGTAGAGAACCATGCCATATTAGTACCCAGTGACAAAAACCAAAGAAAGCTCAGTCTAGAGGGAAATTTTTTGCTTTGAGTGGAGTAGAGACTACTATATCTGATAACTTAATTTGAGGTACCTGCTTTATTAATGGTGTTTCTGTGATTTCCATGATTAACACGGGTGTGACACATTCGTTAATATCTCTCGTTTGAATTGTTTTAAGTTAACAGTTGAATTTTGTTAATTTCGTTAAGTACTTCATTTGAATAGATATTGGAATTTTATCTTAATTATTTTGAATTCCACTACAAGTTTTGATATTAATTGGAAATTATGCATGTTATGTTTGAGTAGCATCCTAAAATGTTGATTTTATTCTTAAATTATGAGTCAGGGTTTTTAGGGTGTTATGCTTACCACCCCAATTATATAACAGATATTAGGCATAGTGTTACATAGGTACCTCAAAGAACCAACTAATTTCTTGAAAACAATATCATCCACATCTTCACCATCATTGTTAGCTTCTAACTTGTGGTTTGTCTTGTTATACGATGGCTATGGATCTAGAAGGGGGGTTGAATAGATCCCTAGAGTTTTACACGCAAATGGTTACCAAAAATTTAGTTTTAAAAATGTTTAACGGAAGCAACCACTGGATTGTACGTCTACCATGAACCTTCTACTAAAAGGATCGGATATGCACGAATATATTAAGAATGAGTACGGAAGAGAAAAATTCAGTTCAGTTACTACACTTATAACGCAATCAACAAAATATCGCTTGCTTGATGATTAATCCAAATCAATGAGGTAAAATGATAAACAATTAAAATCAATGCGTTCGATTTTTGATTTGAAACAAACTATCGAACACCTGGTGTGCGTAAACACACTAAGTGCAGAATTTCTATGGAAGGTAATGTAATGCTGCTCCAAGATACAATTCAAGGAATTGTATCAATTTAACAAAACAGTTTCTTAGCTTACGATTACACTACGACAGAAATTTTGATAACTTGCGACTTCATAAATTCGAATAAACTAAAATGTAAAAGAGTTAAGGAAAGAGAGAACAAACGAGATTTGATTAGGAAGTTCCCCAATCGTCCTCGCTTTGGGTACGTCTGTCCCAAATTCCGTAATTTGGAATTGAGATATATATATATATATATGTAGCTGTTGCAAATTGTTTATTACAAGAGAAGAACAATGAACATCCAAACCCTCGAACGTCTTCGATCGTTGATGCAGAGTCTTCTCTCCCCTTGATTCAAGATGAATCAAGTGCTTCGAATATGGTTGATCCAATTACCGTCCCACGCTACTAAACTGAAAGAATCCACCGTTCTTCGGTTACCTTCACTCGATCAATTGCGATCTACCAAAAATTCGAACTCAAACCTCTCTTCTGCGATCCTCCGATTACAGCTACTAAACCGAACAATTGCTCCAATCTTCGGTTACCTTCGCCCGGCTGAATCCCTGTAGAACGAAACGGTTTGTGCAAAAACCCCTAAAATCTACTCGATTCTTGGAGGACAAAACCAACTGGTTTTATTCAAGAAACACCTACCAAGCTCTCAACCCAGAAAATGAAGATCATACACTTCCTAAATTCTGAACGTTATCACTTTGATCAATGGGCGACACAAACAAAGATGATTATGTGTGATTGTTTGTTTACTCAATGAAGAAGATGAAGATGAAGAGAAAAATGGTATCTATTTTCACGTTTCTTGTTGATTTTACAAATGAGAGGACCAAACTATTTATAGAGAATAAATTGACCCACCAAAGTTGTAACAGAAATAATAGAAAAAAATTTAAGTAAAAAAAAAAACAGGTCAGGCAAGTTATGGGTCGACTCATGTTTTAATGAGGATCAGCGTGCGCTGACCCGTGGAAAGTACTGTGAAAAAATGACTAGAATGCGTCGACTCAAAGTCACCATGCGTCGACGCATGAATATAACTTCTGCATTCCCAGAGTTTATGCGCTTTCCCATTTATTTCACACGTCTTGCATCAGTAATCATGCGTCGACGCATGCACATAGTAGGTCAGCGCATAACTTGCATTTTTACATAAAATGCATTTTTTCACATTGTAACTGACTAAGACCCAGACAAAACATACTAGACACTACTATAATGATCATGCACATATATTTATGAGTAAGACCAAGTCCTATATGTCTAGACACATGAACAACAATGACTAGATGCAGTCTGCCCGACAATAGAAGTGATACCGCTCAAATTACAATCTAATACTCAGCATATTTGTTGACATCATTAAAACGAAAAAGGTGAAAGACCATAGCCCTCACATACTCCTCCTTTTTTATGATGGCAACACTGTTTTAGCTTTCACGTGATTTGTAATTTGTGAACGAACAAGCTCCCCCTGTCTTTAACACTTGATTAATTTCCTGCTAATTTTCTGCTTGCTATCTTCTCCCCCTTTGTCAACATCAAAAAGAAGAGAAGAAGGTGGTCAAAATAAAACTATAACATGTAAGGATCCATCACATATTTGCAACACAGCAACATTAACACGCATCCACATATAATACAGTTAACGCAAATTGAAAGCGGATAAATACGGAACATAAATCGCAAAGACAATTTATTCCATACGTAAGAATGTCAAAACAACTGAAGCAAATATCAAAGTTTAAACAATGGAATAAAGCATGCAAACCAAATAAAAAACCAGAAATGCAAAACAAAATTAATATACAGCCCTAATCTCTATGGCCTCCTCCCCCTATATGGATGACCTCTTCCTCCATAATAATGGACTGGTGGTGGCAAATCTTCTAGGTGCAGGTTGAGTTCGATCAGGGTGCAATTTAGAGTACCAAGGCTGTTGGCAAGATTCCGATTCTGTTGAGTCAAGTTCTCGTCCATTTGGTTGAAGCGAGTCATAGACGCGTCAGCAAACCTGTTGAAGTTAGTGATGTGAGCCGAGACTTGATCGGATAAGTTTGTGAGCCGTTCTTCCTGAGCATTGTAGCGGCTCTCTTGCAATGCTTGGAATTCTTGCTGTTGAAGATTCATCTCATTTAACATTGCCAGAATCTCTTCAGATGCTTGGTAATCATACTGAGGCTGTGGAGTTGGAGGTGCCGAATAATCAGGTTGCTGCCAACCATACTCCTCGCCATAGGTGGGAGGAACATAGGCGTTACCAAGACTAGTCCAGCAGTTGTTTTGCCAATCTCCCCATCCCTGATTCTCAGAATTGTCCTCATGTTGATCGCCCATCCATGCGTCGTTGTCTTCTTCTTGCATAACCACATCAGCATCATTAACATCTTGACGATCACCATCATGTACGTCCTCATCAGCATTTCCTTCATAATGAACAGGTTCTTCAGGTTCAGGTTGAAAAGGATGAGTCGATCTGTGTCGGTAATTGAATTTCCTATTAACCTTATCCCAATAGTAGCCCATCATGGTGAGGGTTTTTGGTTGAAATTGTTGTTCAGATGAAATCTCAATGTAAGGAATATTTTGAACTGAAATCCCAGCCTTGTTCAAGATGTTCTGAATACAGGATGCATAACCTAGAGCCTAATATATGTGGGAGCTGCGGGTAACGAACATCCGATATGCAAAATAGTATGGCCAGTTGATTTTGATCCAATTTTTCAGAATATATATGAGATGAACTTCAGCCTTCTCAACCCGTGAGTATCCACCTTTCTTAGGTCTCAAGATACGAGCAACAATCCATTGCAAAATACGGTCTTCAAATTTCAAATGACCGGTAGTGACATTTTTCGGAAAGACGTCACTTGCCACAACATCATCAGGATATGGTTCCCGTAGCATAGAGTTTAGAGCAGTGTTGAACTCAAAGTTTTGAACAAACGTTTTATCAGTTTCTCTGGGTAGATTTTCATTTGTGTCCAAACTAAACAACGTAGCCCATAAATCATTGTTTACATCATGAAGAGCATTATTCATAGAAAACTTAAACTTAGCCCCCTTAAATTTACCCTTGATTCCACAATAGAACACTCGAATCAGATCACTATTGTATTTATCATCACATTCCAGGAACTCACCAAGATTCTGAACATTGAGTATTTCAGTTATCTCAGGAATGTGATAATATTCATCCATCAATACGTAGAAACCATGTTGTGGTATAACATCATGATTATTAAATAATGCCTCATAAGGACTAGATAGTGCATCAGAAACTAAAGAATTAATAGTTACCAGTTGTGAAGAGATTCTGGAAGATGAAGCTCTGGTTGTTCTTTTACCGGTTGTTCGTCTGGAAGCCATTTTTGATGAAGGTTTGAAGAAGATGAACAGTGCACACGTGGTAGAGAGGATGATGAACAGTGTGCGAAAGTGGAGAGGATGATGATCAACCATTAGAAACCCTTGTTCTTATACCCTTGAGGATTCACTTTTTGTGGGTTTTTATTTTTAGGGATTTTGATGGAGATTAATGGGTATTGATGAGGTTTAATGGAAGAAATAGAGAGAGGGAGACAAAAAAATATGATATGATTACATGCAATGAACAAGAATTTAAAGAGAGTGAAAATATGTAGTGGGAATAGGTAGGCACACGCGTTCCAATTAATGCAGGAATTCTGAACGTGACAGTTATGCGTCGACCTAAGTGCAGGATGCGTCGACGCATACAAGTGTTGCGCTAACCCGTCAGTTTCCCTTAACAAATGCAACAGTTTATGCGTCGACCCATGATATGGTCCCGTCGACGCATGCAAGGCAAAAATGAAGAAAAAATTGAAATTTTGCAAACATAAGTTCCAAAGGATAAATAAACATGCACACACATAGAACAAACATCCACATGAACAACATGTGCTCAAAAAGCAATAAACATCAAGTTTAAGGTACTTAATATGGCACAAAATATGTTAAACATCTATAAATCGGAATGATATCACCATGACGATAAGAGCCCTCACATATAGCTAACTATCTCTTTACATTGTTAGTCAAAAGAATAAACAAGCATGTATATACATATATATGTGAAGATCACCATCTTAAAGGATTATCAAACACGATCCGAGATATCGAGAATGCCAAGTTCCCTACGGATGTGAAAGAAAGGCTCAGTGGCTAACGGTTTTGTAAAAATGTCAGCAAGTTGAGTTTTAGTATCAACATGCTCAAAGATCACATCACCTTTCTCTACATGATCCCTAAGAAAATGATGGCTTATTTTAATATGCTTGGTGCGTGAATGTAATATGGGGTTCTTAGTTAGGTTTATTGCACTAGTGTTATCGCACAAAATAGGAATACGCTCAAGTTTTAAATTAAAATCAAGCAATTGTTGTTTAAGCCATAAGACTTGAGCACAACAACTGTCCGCGACAACGTATTCCGCCTCGGCTGTTGACAAAGCAACCGAAACCTGTTTCTTGCTGTGCCAACTCACCAAGGAATTTGCAAAAAGGTGGCACGTGCCACTAGTAATTTTCCTTACCAATTTGCACCCGGCAAAGTCGGAATCGGAATAACCAACTAAGGAACAAACACTACATTTGGAATACCACAACCTATACTTTGGAGTACCGGAGAGGTATCGAAGTATACGCTTAACTGCTTTTAAGTGGGATTCCTTGGGATGTGCTTGATACCTTACACACATGCATACACTGAACATAATGTCGGGTCGTGATGCGGTAAGATAAAGGAGAGATCCAATTATACCTCGATACTTCTTTACCTCTACATCCTTACCATTTTCATCATGATCAAAATTGGCACAAGTAGGCATTGGAGTATCTATTGCTTTGTAGTTTAGCATATCAAAACGTTTAAGTAGCTCATGACAATATTTCATTTGACTCACGAATGTACCCTCTTCAAGTTGTTTGATTTACAATCCGAGGAAATAATTGAGCTCCCCCATCATGCTCATTTCAAACTCCCCCTGCATCAAACTAGAAAACTCCTTGACCAAGGTCATGTTAGTAGACCCAAAGATAATATCATCAACATAAATTTGTACCAAGATTAAATGTTTTCCTTGACGTTTAATAAAGAGAGTTGTGTCAACCTTCCCTCTTGAATACCCTTGATCAATTAAAATTTGCTTAGACGTTCATACCAAGCCCTAGGGGCTTGTTTAAGTCCGTACAAAGCACGTTTAAGATTGTAGACATGATCAGGATATTCATGGGATTCAAAACCCGGAGGTTGGGCAACATAAACCTCTTCATTTATGTATCCATTAAGGAAAGCACTTTTAACATCCATTTGGAATAATTTGAAGTTCTTAGTGCAAGCATAAGCAAGTAAAAGGCGTATAGCCTCGAGTCGGGCAACCGGCGCATAAGTTTCCTCATAGTCGATTCCTTCCTCTTGGTTATAGCCTTGCGCTACAAGTCACACTTTGTTATGTGTTATTACTCCATTTTCATCAAGTTTATTCCTAAATACCCATCGGGTGCCGATTACTCGATGATCTCGCGGAGGGGGGGACAAGGTCCCAAACCTCATTTCTCCTGAATTGGTTTAGTTCATCTTGCATTGACAAAAACCAATAGTCATCGAGTAACGCCTCCTTTGCGTTTTTAGGTTCAACTTGGGAGACAAAAGCAGATTAATAGCAAAAATTACTAAGTTTAGAGTGAGTGGTTACTCCCTTGGAGATATCACCTAGAATGTTGTCAATTGGATGGTCTTTTGAAGACTTCCAAGCTGGAGGAAGTTCATCTTTATCAGAATGATGATCATCCTCACTTTTCAACAGTTGGTGATCCTTTTCCTCCGCAATACGCACTGCTTCAGGCTGATCAGTTCCCTTATCAGTGTCCTTGAGTATGTCTTCAGTAGGTACACCTGCACCATGAAAAGAACTACCTTCTCCGACATTTCTCGGATAAGACTCATCAAAGGTAACATGAACTGACTCTTCAACTACACGTAACCTCTTATTATAAATTCTATACGTTTTACTCGACTGAGAGTATCCAAGAAAAATACCCTCGTCGACCTTGGCATCAAACTTACCAAGAGTCTCTTTCCCATTATTTAACACAAAGTATTTGCAACCAAATACATGAAGGTGAGAGATATTTGGCTTGCGCCCTTTTAAAAGCTCATACAGTGTCTTGTTTAGAATAGGCCGGATGAGCACCCTATTCAAAACATAACAAGCCGTACTTATTGTAACGCCCCAGTTTTGTTAGATTTATTTAATAGAGTAAATTTAATTGGTTTTGGTTTTATATTATTTTATTATTGACTTTTATTTGACAAAATGTTATTTTTAATCATTGTTTATGTTTTATCGCATTTTGAGAACGTTTGCGAGATATTTGAGCTGAGGGGCATTTTGGTCATTTGGGTAAGTTTTATGTTTTATATAAATAGAAAGAAATAGAGAGAAAATGAGAGAAAGAAGAAAAAGAGAAAAGAAAAGAGAAGAGAAGGAGAAAGAGAGAAAAGGGAGAAGAGGAAAAGTCGAGGAAACTCCGTTTCAATCGCGAATAATCGGGTAAGGGTGAGAAGTTTCAATTATATCATGCTTGTGTATGTATATGTGTATGTTTTCTTGATTGTTTTGGATAGTTTCATATAGTTTTCATTTTAGGTCGAAATGGTAAAAATGATTAGAAATCGATGTTTTCACGGATGAATTTCGAAATAAATTGCGTAGATTAGTCGTATGAGGTTAGGCCGAGATTATAGAAACTCGTTTGGTTGAAATCGGTTGATATTGTGAGTTTTGACATTTTTGGGTTTTGAGAATGTGAGATTTTGGTGAAAAATAAAAGTCGTGGAATCGGGTTTTTCTTGATCCTAATATGTTGGTATGTATTTATGTGATATTACCATGTATTTATTCGGAAGAAAATAATTGAATCGGTCAGATTTTCGGGCGAAAATGCACGAACCCGCAGTGCTGTAGCAGAAATTTTCTAGTTTGCGGGGAAACTTCGGAAATTCATATCTCTTGAACCGTAAGTCGGTTTTGATCCCCGTTCGAAGCGTTGGGAAGCTAACGAGATGTTCTTTCTAGGAAAAATAGTTTTGAGGTCTGAACCTAGTCCAATCGGTACAGTTTTTTCGAACCGTTTCGTAGTGTCGGGCGTCCGGTTTATGTTTTTGCGTTATTTTGAAATATTCATATCTTCTTCGTTGTTTATCCGATTTAAGTGTTCTTTATATGGATGTGAAGCTAAAAATATGTTCTATGATTTGGTGAGGAAAAATATTATTTTTAGCCGACTTTTGGCCGACTTTACCGATTAATCGTGAATAGTTGTTTTTGATGAAATGTTGTGATGATGGTTTGTGGCTTTATGGCAATAATTGTGTTGATGTGAATATATATGATAAGTATTGGTGATGATGGTTTGTGGTGTTATGGAGGAATAAATGTGTGTTTTGGGTTTTGATTTCAATGTGCGATAATGATGTGTTGTGAGTAGCATTTGATATGTGAATTCCTTGTGGAAGTGATTGTGATTGCATAATTGTTGTGGTTTGTGGTTTGTAATGAAAATGCATGTGGCGACATGTTGTGAAATGAATATGCACGTGATATTGTTGTGATGATGATTTGTGGCCTTACGGCAAGAAAATGCGATACGTGGTAATTGTTGATTTATGCATGATTATGGATGTGTATGTGGGTGCAATGTGCTGTTAATATGGATATGGTATGATTGCATATATGTGTGCATATGATTGCGTGCTGTTGTATGGTACAAAAATGTATTGTTTTGGGATTAAATTGCAAACATGAGTTATGATAAGTGTGATGATTGCATATATGTGTGCATACTAAATGTCATGAGTCATTGTATGCCAAGCATCATGAAATGCATTTTGGTAACGTCCTGAGTGGCGGTTTGATTCTCGAGGGAATCTGCTATAACGTCGTGTGCCTTAAAAATAAGAGGTGTGAGCGATATGATGGATCGTGTGCCTTAAACATAAGAGGTGTGAGCGATGGTTATAGACGATCGTGTGCCCTTGTGGGGTGTGAGCGATCGGGTCGTGTGCCCATGCGGGGTGTGAGCGATCCATAAACGTCGTGTGCCCATGCGGGGTGTGAGCGACGGGGGACATCGTATGCCCGACGGGTAGTTACAGTGATGTAGCGAGCGATGGTTCCAATAGTTCCTGAGTGAACTGGTGATGAGAAATACTTGGAGTCGGTACCGCATAGCATTTGCATAGAGTCGTTGTGTCGGTCTCTGTGCATTTGCATAAATCATGGATGCATTATGTGTGGAAAATCATGATTTGATTGATTATGTGTGAGAATTGTGAATGAATGCATTATGTGTGGAAAATCATGATTTGATTGATTATGTGATTATGTTGGAATAATTGATATATGCTATGTTGTTGGAAATGTTAGAAATATGTTAAGTATACGTGGCGTGCTATATGTATCGATATGTGATGCTTGTGGTGAGAATAACTGTGTATGTGAGTTTTATGTGTTTTTGCATATTATTATGCAATCTTGGTTTAGTTGTTATTTCTCACCCTTCTGCTGGAATATGCTTTTTATGGCATAGTGCAGATTGTCAGCTTTAGAGGCTTGGAGGCTTTTGTGGAGATTAGTCCTCCGTTCCGTTGTCGGTCGTGGTGTCTGCTCTGATACGTAGCACGGGAGTTGGGGAACGATTATGTTATATGTATATAATTGTTGAATATATTTTGTATTTATATTTTGATGTTCTAAAACCATTTATTTGTAAAACAAGTCGGTTATGGATCTTTCCGCTTTATTCCATAATTGACATTTCCTTTATTGTGGAAAAAGTTTCCCCTTTGAGGGTACTCTATTTTATGCTATGTATCAAATTTATGAGCAGGGATTGTATTTTGTTCATTTAAGTGTGACATCCCTGTTTCCTGTCGGAAAAATAAATTTTTAGTTACTCTGATTTTATTTATGTATTATGTATTCGTGATGGGATTTGGGGTGTTACATTAGTGGTATCAGAGCAGGTCGGTCCGTCCGGCCAAGTTGTTGAGTCAGTTGGTGTGACAGTTGAATACTGTCGTTGTTGTTTGTCCCTTAGTACGTGATAGGTGTGTGGAACACTGTCAGTACTTTCTGGTTTTCTATTCCGATGTCTGCAGGAGTTAGAATGAGATAAGTGGGGGAGGAGTTGGAACTTCTCCAAGTTGCTTCAGGTGGAGCGTTGGCTCAGTGTGTTGTGAATTGCAAGAGTGTAAGTGTTGTTTGGACAGTGTTGTTTCCGATTCCGGAGGGAATGCGGAGGTAAGGTTTATGTCAACTAAGGATTTGTGCCTTAGGTAGTTTTGTGTACAGGATGTAAGAAATGCTATTATAAGTTTGGTAAAGACGGTTTATGCCCCATCGTGATTGTCGGCTGTCTATTGACAAATTGAGGAACTGATCACCCTTAATCTCTTGTTGATAGCAGACGGGAATTATGTTGGATGGAATATACGGGTCTTTTCGGTTTTGATAGTATGTGCAATGAATTGTTTGGAATTAAGAAAATGATTACAGATTGTTTTGATGGGTTGATGAAGATTCTTATACTGGAAGATGAGGCGGATTAGAGGCTTTGGTATGTTGGTTCAGTATGAAGTTTTGAGAGTGAATGATTGGGCATCGTTAATGGTGGTTCTCAGAGAGAAGGGTGTGAACTCAAATTGGACGAAGGTAAGGATTTGAGGTTTGGATCTGCTAAGTAAGTAGAAGAACTTTTAGGAAGTGAAACTCAGATGGAAAGAGTGGTTGGAAGATTTACTGGAAAAGGGATTTGTGAGATCAAGTGTGTTATCTTAGAGAGCTCCAGTATTGATAGTAATACAAGGAACTGATGATTGAATGGAATAACAAGCATGATGTGTATGAAGGAATTGAGACTATGGAAAGCAAAACTTAGAGTTCCGGAGAGGTTTGGAGTTTTTGGAATTTTAGAGCATTAATGAAAATTTTGAGAAAACCTTAAGTGTGGATGTAATATTGATAGTAAGAGTTCCTTTGGGATGGTTGTTGCTACATGTAGGAATTTATGGAATTTGGACTGTTAAGAGAAGGAATTGTGTATGGATTACTAACAGTTGAATAAGGTAATGATTGAGAACAAGTGTCCACTTTCATGGTTAGATAACTGGAATGGTTTGGTTGAGTTGGAGTGAAATTACAATTGTTTGGCATGTTTGATAAGAGTAGTGAATTGTGTGAGTTGAGGCTTTGATCGATTTAAGGTGACTGGTTATGGTTGTTAGCATCGGGATAGGCTGTTATTTACTCGATTAAGCTTGTATGTAACTCTGGACAAGTTTGGATGAGGGTTGGTTTGGTTGGACATTACAATGCTCAGTGATGTTGTTTGGTGTTAGTAATGCGTCTGTAATGTTTGTGGAGTATATGAATCGTATCTTCCATATTTAATTGGATAAGTTGTAGTGGTTTTGATTGAGGATATTCGAATCTGTTATAAACTCAGAAGAAGAACCGGTAGAGTGTTTGAGATTTGAATCACAAGTGTTGGAAAGAGATGAAGTTTTATGCTAAGTTATTTAAGTGAGAATTTGGGTTGAAAAAGGTTAGTTTTCTTGGATACATTATTTCGGATGAGAGTATGGTTACGGATCTATCGGAAGTAGATGCAGTTCTACATTGAGAGGCTTCTAAGTCGATTAAGGAGATTAGAAGCTTTTTGGACTTTAGTTGGTTATTACCGGAGTTTATGGAAGGTTTTTCCCAAGTTAGAATTTTCGTTACTTCAGTTGACTTGCAAAGGGTAAGTCGGTTGTTTTGAATGTTAGTTGTGAGTAAGTTTTGGTGAGCTGAAGTAGGGGTTGTCTACGGCTCCAGTTTTGATTCTGTGTGATCCTAATGAACCGTTTGTGAGATGTGTCTTTGAGGAGTTTAGACAGTGTGTTAATGCAAGAGGGTAAAGTCGTGGCTTATGCTTTACGACAATTGAGGATTTATAAAAGGATCTATACTATTCTGGATTTGGAATTGGTTGCGGTCGTATTGTGTTGGAAATTTGGAGGTATTATTTTTATGGTTCTCAGCTCGAAGTGTTTGGTAATCGCAAGAGTTTAAAGTACTTGGTTGGTTTGAAGGAATCGAGTATGAGACAATGAGGATGGTTAGAATTTGTGACGAGTTATGAATGTGGTTTGGACTATCCTTCGGAAAAGGCTAATGTTGTGCCCGAAGAGTTAAGTTGGAAGTTTTTACACATGGTTGTTTTGATGGTCAGATGATTAGAATTATTTGAGCAGTTCAGAGACTTGTGTCTGGTGTGTGAGATAACACAGTAGAGTGTGAGGTTGGGTATATTAACAGTGAACAGTGATTTTTGGTGGATATGAGAAAGAGTTAGATTTTGGACGTGAGGTTGGTAGTTTTGATGGTTACGAGTAATCAGAGTGCGCGGCGGAAGCGTGATATGGCAGATTTTGTATATGCGTGTGGGGCTGGTAAGAGTTCATAGGTTGAACATTGAAAACATGTAGGAGTGAGGAGACCATTGGACGATTCAGAATGGAAGTGTTAGGTAAAAGGTTTAGATATTATCCATGGGCTACTATGTAGTTGGGTGTCTTGGTTATATGTTCGATTGGTGAATCGTAGCATTGTTGCAGTGTTGTTGTGTGACAGGGAGGTTGGTGTTCTGGTTTTGTTGATGTTGTTGAGACGATGTGGTGTCGTGGAACTTGTGTTCTTGTTTGTGTTGTTGCCTCGTTTCTATGGTGTTGGCTCTAAGGAGAGTAGCTAATTCCTTGTGGTGAATTAGAGGAGTGTTACCTATGGTAGGGTAACGATCTTGTTGTGTTTCGGTTTTAAGGTGAACCTGTGTGTTGGTATCGTGGTTTTCTTTGAGTTGTGAGGTTGTCGTCAAGTACATTGTATGGGCTTTGCATCTTGTCGTTGTTGTTGTCGTGTCGTTGTTGTATCTGCTGTTAGCAAGGTGGTTTGTCAGTTTGTGTTATTCGTGGTGTGCCTTTTGTTGGCATGTTGGTTTGCTAGTCGGATGCGAGAGTCGTGTCCGGAGTTGTTCGTATCGGTTATATTTTCGAGGACGAAAATGTCTAAGTGGGGGAGAATTGTAACGCCCCAGTTTTGTTAGATTTATTTAATAGAGTAAATTTAATTGGTTTTGGTTTTATATTATTTTATTATTGACTTTTATTTGACAAAATATTATTTTTAATAATTGTTTATGTTTTATCGCATTTTGAGAACGTTTGCGAGATATTTGAGCTGAGGGGCATTTTGGTCATTTGGGTAAGTTTTATGTTTTATATAAATAGAAAGAAATAGAGAGAAAATGAGAGAAAGAAGAAAAAGAGAAAAGAAAAGAGAAGAGAAGGAGAAAGAGAGAAAAGGGAGAAGAGGAAAAGTCGAGGAAACTCCGTTTCAATCGCGAATAATCGGGTAAGGGTGAGAAGTTTCAATTATATCATGCTTGTGTATGTATATGTGTATGTTTTCTTGATTGTTTTGGATAGTTTCATATAGTTTTCATTTTAGGTCGAAATGGTAAAAATGGTTAGAAATCGATGTTTTCACGGATGAATTTCGAAATAAATTGCGTAGATTAGTCGTATGAGGTTAGGCCGAGATTATAGAAACTCGTTTGGTTGAAATCGGTTGATATTGTGAGTTTTGACATTTTTGGGTTTTGAGAATGTGAGATTTTGGTGAAAAATAAAAGTCGTGGAATCGGGTTTTTCTTGATCCTAATATGTTGGTATGTATTTATGTGATATTACCATGTATTTATTCGGAAGAAAATAATTGAATCGGTCAGATTTTCGGGCGAAAATGCACGAACCCGCAGTGCTGTAGCAGAAATTTTCTAGTTTGCGGGGAAACTTCGGAAATTCATATCTCTTGAACCGTAAGTCGGTTTTGATCCCCGTTCGAAGCGTTGGGAAGCTAACGAGATGTTCTTTCTAGGAAAAATAGTTTTGAGGTCTGAACCTAGTCCAATCGGTACAGTTTTTTCGAACCGTTTCGTAGTGTCGGGCGTCCGGTTTATGTTTTTGCGTTATTTTGAAATATTCATATCTTCTTCGTTGTTTATCCGATTTAAGTGTTCTTTATATGGATGTGAAGCTAAAAATATGTTCTATGATTTGGTGAGGAAAAATATTATTTTTAGCCGACTTTTGGCCGACTTTACCGATTAATCGTGAATAGTTGTTTTTGATGAAATGTTGTGATGATGGTTTGTGGCTTTATGGCAATAATTGTGTTGATGTGAATATATATGATAAGTATTGGTGATGATGGTTTGTGGTGTTATGGAGGAATAAATGTGTGTTTTGGGTTTTGATTTCAATGTGCGATAATGATGTGTTGTGAGTAGCATTTGATATGTGAATTCCTTGTGGAAGTGATTGTGATTGCATAATTGTTGTGGTTTGTGGTTTGTAATGAAAATGCATGTGGCGACATGTTGTGAAATGAATATGCACGTGATATTGTTGTGATGATGATTTGTGGCCTTACGGCAAGAAAATGCGATACGTGGTAATTGTTGATTTATGCATGATTATGGATGTGTATGTGGGTGCAATGTGCTGTTAATATGGATATGGTATGATTGCATATATGTGTGCATATGATTGCGTGCTGTTGTATGGTACAAAAATGTATTGTTTTGGGATTAAATTGCAAACATGAGTTATGATAAGTGTGATGATTGCATATATGTGTGCATACTAAATGTCATGAGTCATTGTATGCCAAGCATCATGAAATGCATTTTGGTAACGTCCTGAGTGGCGGTTTGATTCTCGAGGGAATCTGCTATAACGTCGTGTGCCTTAAAAATAAGAGGTGTGAGCGATATGATGGATCGTGTGCCTTAAACATAAGAGGTGTGAGCGATGGTTATAGACGATCGTGTGCCCTTGTGGGGTGTGAGCGATCGGGTCGTGTGCCCATGCGGGGTGTGAGCGATCCATAAACGTCGTGTGCCCATGCGGGGTGTGAGCGACGGGGGACATCGTATGCCCGACGGGTAGTTACAGTGATGTAGCGAGCGATGGTTCCAATAGTTCCTGAGTGAACTGGTGATGAGAAATACTTGGAGTCGGTACCGCATAGCATTTGCATAGAGTCGTTGTGTCGGTCTCTGTGCATTTGCATAAATCATGGATGCATTATGTGTGGAAAATCATGATTTGATTGATTATGTGTGAGAATTGTGAATGAATGCATTATGTGTGGAAAATCATGATTTGATTGATTATGTGATTATGTTGGAATAATTGATATATGCTATGTTGTTGGAAATGTTAGAAATATGTTAAGTATACGTGGCGTGCTATATGTATCGATATGTGATGCTTGTGGTGAGAATAACTGTGTATGTGAGTTTTATGTGTTTTTGCATATTATTATGCAATCTTGGTTTAGTTGTTATTTCTCACCCTTCTGCTGGAATATGCTTTTTATGGCATAGTGCAGATTGTCAGCTTTAGAGGCTTGGAGGCTTTTGTGGAGATTAGTCCTCCGTTCCGTTGTCGGTCGTGGTGTCTGCTCTGATACGTAGCACGGGAGTTGGGGAACGATTATGTTATATGTATATAATTGTTGAATATATTTTGTATTTATATTTTGATGTTCTAAAACCATTTATTTGTAAAACAAGTCGGTTATGGATCTTTCCGCTTTATTCCATAATTGACATTTCCTTTATTGTGGAAAAAGTTTCCCCTTTGAGGGTACTCTATTTTATGCTATGTATCAAATTTATGAGCAGGGATTGTATTTTGTTCATTTAAGTGTGACATCCCTGTTTCCTGTCGGAAAAATAAATTTTTAGTTACTCTGATTTTATTTATGTATTATGTATTCGTGATGGGATTTGGGGTGTTACATTAGTGGTATCAGAGCAGGTCGGTCCGTCCGGCCAAGTTGTTGAGTCAGTTGGTGTGACAGTTGAATACTGTCGTTGTTGTTTGTCCCTTAGTACGTGATAGGTGTGTGGAACACTGTCAGTACTTTCTGGTTTTCTATTCCGATGTCTGCAGGAGTTAGAATGAGATAAGTGGGGGAGGAGTTGGAACTTCTCCAAGTTGCTTCAGGTGGAGCGTTGGCTCAGTGTGTTGTGAATTGCAAGAGTGTAAGTGTTGTTTGGACAGTGTTGTTTCCGATTCCGGAGGGAATGCGGAGGTAAGGTTTATGTCAACTAAGGATTTGTGCCTTAGGTAGTTTTGTGTACAGGATGTAAGAAATGCTATTATAAGTTTGGTAAAGACGGTTTATGCCCCATCGTGATTGTCGGCTGTCTATTGACAAATTGAGGAACTGATCACCCTTAATCTCTTGTTGATAGCAGACGGGAATTATGTTGGATGGAATATACGGGTCTTTTCGGTTTTGATAGTATGTGCAATGAATTGTTTGGAATTAAGAAAATGATTACAGATTGTTTTGATGGGTTGATGAAGATTCTTATACTGGAAGATGAGGCGGATTAGAGGCTTTGGTATGTTGGTTCAGTATGAAGTTTTGAGAGTGAATGATTGGGCATCGTTAATGGTGGTTCTCAGAGAGAAGGGTGTGAACTCAAATTGGACGAAGGTAAGGATTTGAGGTTTGGATCTGCTAAGTAAGTAGAAGAACTTTTAGGAAGTGAAACTCAGATGGAAAGAGTGGTTGGAAGATTTACTGGAAAAGGGATTTGTGAGATCAAGTGTGTTATCTTAGAGAGCTCCAGTATTGATAGTAATACAAGGAACTGATGATTGAATGGAATAACAAGCATGATGTGTATGAAGGAATTGAGACTATGGAAAGCAAAACTTAGAGTTCCGGAGAGGTTTGGAGTTTTTGGAATTTTAGAGCATTAATGAAAATTTTGAGAAAACCTTAAGTGTGGATGTAATATTGATAGTAAGAGTTCCTTTGGGATGGTTGTTGCTACATGTAGGAATTTATGGAATTTGGACTGTTAAGAGAAGGAATTGTGTATGGATTACTAACAGTTGAATAAGGTAATGATTGAGAACAAGTGTCCACTTTCATGGTTAGATAACTGGAATGGTTTGGTTGAGTTGGAGTGAAATTACAATTGTTTGGCATGTTTGATAAGAGTAGTGAATTGTGTGAGTTGAGGCTTTGATCGATTTAAGGTGACTGGTTATGGTTGTTAGCATCGGGATAGGCTGTTATTTACTCGATTAAGCTTGTATGTAACTCTGGACAAG
The DNA here is from genome assembly GCA_022829125.1 of Lathyrus tuberosus. Classification (NCBI taxonomy): domain Eukaryota; kingdom Viridiplantae; phylum Streptophyta; class Magnoliopsida; order Fabales; family Fabaceae; genus Lathyrus; species Lathyrus tuberosus. Next base: position 5,283,341 of record JALAZF010000243.1, on the reverse strand, counting down.
TTTGGATGAGGGTTGGTTTGGTTGGACATTACAATGCTCAGTGATGTTGTTTGGTGTTAGTAATGCGTCTGTAATGTTTGTGGAGTATATGAATCGTATCTTCCATATTTAATTGGATAAGTTGTAGTGGTTTTGATTGAGGATATTCGAATCTGTTATAAACTCAGAAGAAGAACCGGTAGAGTGTTTGAGATTTGAATCACAAGTGTTGGAAAGAGATGAAGTTTTATGCTAAGTTATTTAAGTGAGAATTTGGGTTGAAAAAGGTTAGTTTTCTTGGATACATTATTTCGGATGAGAGTATGGTTACGGATCTATCGGAAGTAGATGCAGTTCTACATTGAGAGGCTTCTAAGTCGATTAAGGAGATTAGAAGCTTTTTGGACTTTAGTTGGTTATTACCGGAGTTTATGGAAGGTTTTTCCCAAGTTAGAATTTTCGTTACTTCAGTTGACTTGCAAAGGGTAAGTCGGTTGTTTTGAATGTTAGTTGTGAGTAAGTTTTGGTGAGCTGAAGTAGGGGTTGTCTACGGCTCCAGTTTTGATTCTGTGTGATCCTAATGAACCGTTTGTGAGATGTGTCTTTGAGGAGTTTAGACAGTGTGTTAATGCAAGAGGGTAAAGTCGTGGCTTATGCTTTACGACAATTGAGGATTTATAAAAGGATCTATACTATTCTGGATTTGGAATTGGTTGCGGTCGTATTGTGTTGGAAATTTGGAGGTATTATTTTTATGGTTCTCAGCTCGAAGTGTTTGGTAATCGCAAGAGTTTAAAGTACTTGGTTGGTTTGAAGGAATCGAGTATGAGACAATGAGGATGGTTAGAATTTGTGACGAGTTATGAATGTGGTTTGGACTATCCTTCGGAAAAGGCTAATGTTGTGCCCGAAGAGTTAAGTTGGAAGTTTTTACACATGGTTGTTTTGATGGTCAGATGATTAGAATTATTTGAGCAGTTCAGAGACTTGTGTCTGGTGTGTGAGATAACACAGTAGAGTGTGAGGTTGGGTATATTAACAGTGAACAGTGATTTTTGGTGGATATGAGAAAGAGTTAGATTTTGGACGTGAGGTTGGTAGTTTTGATGGTTACGAGTAATCAGAGTGCGCGGCGGAAGCGTGATATGGCAGATTTTGTATATGCGTGTGGGGCTGGTAAGAGTTCATAGGTTGAACATTGAAAACATGTAGGAGTGAGGAGACCATTGGACGATTCAGAATGGAAGTGTTAGGTAAAAGGTTTAGATATTATCCATGGGCTACTATGTAGTTGGGTGTCTTGGTTATATGTTCGATTGGTGAATCGTAGCATTGTTGCAGTGTTGTTGTGTGACAGGGAGGTTGGTGTTCTGGTTTTGTTGATGTTGTTGAGACGATGTGGTGTCGTGGAACTTGTGTTCTTGTTTGTGTTGTTGCCTCGTTTCTATGGTGTTGGCTCTAAGGAGAGTAGCTAATTCCTTGTGGTGAATTAGAGGAGTGTTACCTATGGTAGGGTAACGATCTTGTTGTGTTTCGGTTTTAAGGTGAACCTGTGTGTTGGTATCGTGGTTTTCTTTGAGTTGTGAGGTTGTCGTCAAGTACATTGTATGGGCTTTGCATCTTGTCGTTGTTGTTGTCGTGTCGTTGTTGTATCTGCTGTTAGCAAGGTGGTTTGTCAGTTTGTGTTATTCGTGGTGTGCCTTTTGTTGGCATGTTGGTTTGCTAGTCGGATGCGAGAGTCGTGTCCGGAGTTGTTCGTATCGGTTATATTTTCGAGGACGAAAATGTCTAAGTGGGGGAGAATTGTAACGCCCCAGTTTTGTTAGATTTATTTAATAGAGTAAATTTAATTGGTTTTGGTTTTATATTATTTTATTATTGACTTTTATTTGACAAAATATTATTTTTAATAATTGTTTATGTTTTATCGCATTTTGAGAACGTTTGCGAGATATTTGAGCTGAGGGGCATTTTGGTCATTTGGGTAAGTTTTATGTTTTATATAAATAGAAAGAAATAGAGAGAAAATGAGAGAAAGAAGAAAAAGAGAAAAGAAAAGAGAAGAGAAGGAGAAAGAGAGAAAAGGGAGAAGAGGAAAAGTCGAGGAAACTCCGTTTCAATCGCGAATAATCGGGTAAGGGTGAGAAGTTTCAATTATATCATGTTTGTGTATGTATATGTGTATGTTTTCTTGATTGTTTTGGATAGTTTCATATAGTTTTCATTTTAGGTCGAAATGGTAAAAATGGTTAGAAATCGATGTTTTCACGGATGAATTTCGAAATAAATTGCGTAGATTAGTCGTATGAGGTTAGGCCGAGATTATAGAAACTCGTTTGGTTGAAATCGGTTGATATTGTGAGTTTTGACATTTTTGGGTTTTGAGAATGTGAGATTTTGGTGAAAAATAAAAGTCGTGGAATCGGGTTTTTCTTGATCCTAATATGTTGGTATGTATTTATGTGATATTACCATGTATTTATTCGGAAGAAAATAATTGAATCGGTCGGATTTTCGGGCGAAAATGCACGAACCCGCAGTGCTGTAGCAGAAATTTTCTAGTTTGCGGGGAAACTTCGGAAATTCATATCTCTTGAACCGTAAGTCGGTTTTGATCCCCGTTCGAAGCGTTGGGAAGCTAACGAGATGTTCTTTCTAGAAAAAATAGTTTTGAGGTCTGAACCTAGTCCAATCGGTACAGTTTTTTCGAACCGTTTCGTAGTGTCGGGCGTCCGGTTTATGTTTTTGCGTTATTTTGAAATATTCATATCTTCTTCGTTGTTTATCCGATTTAAGTGTTCTTTATATGGATGTGAAGCTAAAAATATGTTCTATGATTTGGTGAGGAAAAATATTATTTTTAGCCGACTTTTGGCCGACTTTACCGATTAATCGTGAATAGTTGTTTTTGATGAAATGTTGTGATGATGGTTTGTGGCTTTATGGCAATAATTGTGTTGATGTGAATATATATGATAAGTATTGGTGATGATGGTTTGTGGTGTTATGGAGGAATAAATGTGTGTTTTGGGTTTTGATTTCAATGTGCGATAATGATGTGTTGTGAGTAGCATTTGATATGTGAATTCCTTGTGGAAGTGATTGTGATTGCATAATTGTTGTGGTTTGTGGTTTGTAATGAAAATGCATGTGGCGACATGTTGTGAAATGAATATGCACGTGATATTGTTGTGATGATGATTTGTGGCCTTACGGCAAGAAAATGCGATACGTGGTAATTGTTGATTTATGCATGATTATGGATGTGTATGTGGGTGCAATGTGCTGTTAATATGGATATGGTATGATTGCATATATGTGTGCATATGATTGCGTGCTGTTGTATGGTACAAAAATGTATTGTTTTGGGATTAAATTGCAAACATGAGTTATGATAAGTGTGATGATTGCATATATGTGTGCATACTAAATGTCATGAGTCATTGTATGCCAAGCATCATGAAATGCATTTTGGTAACGTCCTGAGTGGCGGTTTGATTCTCGAGGGAATCTGCTATAACGTCGTGTGCCTTAAAAATAAGAGGTGTGAGCGATATGATGGATCGTGTGCCTTAAACATAAGAGGTGTGAGCGATGGTTATAGACGATCGTGTGCCCTTGTGGGGTGTGAGCGATCGGGTCGTGTGCCCATGCGGGGTGTGAACGATCCATAAACGTCGTGTGCCCATGCGGGGTGTGAGCGACGGGGGACATCGTATGCCCGACGGGTAGTTACAGTGATGTAGCGAGCGATGGTTCCAATAGTTCCTGAGTGAACTGGTGATGAGAAATACTTGGAGTCGGTACCGCATAGCATTTGCATAGAGTCGTTGTGTCGGTCTCTGTGCATTTGCATAAATCATGGATGCATTATGTGTGGAAAATCATGATTTGATTGATTATGTGTGAGAATTGTGAATGAATGCATTATGTGTGGAAAATCATGATTTGATTGATTATGTGATTATGTTGGAATAATTGATATATGCTATGTTGTTGGAAATGTTAGAAATATGTTAAGTATACGTGGCGTGCTATATGTATCGATATGTGATGCTTGTGGTGAGAATAACTGTGTATGTGAGTTTTATGTGTTTTTGCATATTATTATGCAATCTTGGTTTAGTTGTTATTTCTCACCCTTCTGCTGGAATATGCTTTTTATGGCATAGTGCAGATTGTCAGCTTTAGAGGCTTGGAGGCTTTTGTGGAGATTAGTCCTCCGTTCCGTTGTCGGTCGTGGTGTCTGCTCTGATACGTAGCACGGGAGTTGGGAAACGATTATGTTATATGTATATAATTGTTGAATATATTTTGTATTTATATTTTGATGTTCTAAAACCATTTATTTGTAAAACAAGTCGGTTATGGATCTTTCCGCTTTATTCCATAATTGACATTTCCTTTATTGTGGAAAAAGTTTTCCCTTTGAGGGTACTCTATTTTATGCTATGTATCAAATTTATGAGCAGGGATTGTATTTTGTTCATTTAAGTGTGACATCCCTGTTTCCTGTCGGAAAAATAAATTTTTAGTTACTCTGATTTTATTTATGTATTATGTATTCGTGATGGGATTTGGGGTGTTACACTTATGGCGTCGGCCCAAAAGTATTTTGGTAATCCACTATCATTGATCATAGTCCTTCCAAGTTCCTCCAAAACTCTATTTTTACGTTCCACTACCCCATTTTGTTGAGGGGTACGTGGTGCGGAAAAATTATGATCCATTCCGTTGGAATCACAAAATGCTTCAAACAAATGATATTCAAACTCACCCCATGGTCACTTCTAATTGACCCAATGTTTGTGTTTAACTTGTTCTGAGATAACTTAGCAAATCGTTCAAAGGCCGAAAAGGTATCACTCTTATTTGCTAAGAAAATAGTCCAGCAAAACCTAGAAAAGTCATCGACTATTACAAACCCATAATAGTTACTGGTCCAAAGAGGTCCATATGGGGGAGCTCAAGGGGTCTCATAGTTGAAACGATGTTTTTAGATTTGAATGAAATCCTTGTTTGCTTCCCCATTTGACACGCATCACAAAGGTGATCCTTTGTGAATTTAATTTTGGGCAAACCGATGACTAGGTCTTTAGAGACTATTTTATTAAGCAAATCAAAGTTGATGTGAGCCAACCGTCTATGCCACAACCATGAATCTTCATTCATAGCGACTAGACATTTGTCTCCATTCAACGATACCTCATTTAAGTCTATCATATAGACGTTGTTCACCCTCAAGCCCTTAAACACATTCTTTTTGTCACTATCTTCAACTATGCAACAATCCTTTGAAAAAGATACTTTATAATTCTTGTCACATAGTTGACTAATGCTTAAAAGGTTGTGTCTAAGGCCTTCCACAAGCAGCACATCAGAGATAGTAGTAGATGAGGGGTTACCTACACTACCTTTGCCGAGAATCTGTCCCTTGTTGTTATCTCCGTAAGTGACAAATCCCTTTTTCTTCGCCACAAAGTCGATGAAAAGAGATATGTCGCCGGTCATATGTCTTGAGCAGCCACTATTCAAAACCCATCTTCTTTCGGTGGTCTCAAGACTTTGTTCCTACAAAAAAAATCAAGGGAGAGTAGGTACCCAATTCTCTTTGGGTCCTTTAAGGTGAGTGAAACCAAGACCGCACTTGGGTAACCATTGATAAATGCCTTTTGGAATAAGAAATCTTCTAAAATGACATTTAGCAATAGTATGACCAGGCTTGCAACAATATAAGCAATCACAGTTCATTTGGAATTTACCTTTGCTATCACTATCTCAAATCACATACGCATACTTTTGATACGGATTATTCATACTTTCTCGATAATGTGATCGATCAATAACAAATGTAATTTTAGGCTTAAGAGCCTTGTCTAACTTGGCTTTAAGGGTTCTCACCTCTTCTTGCCAAATACGACAAGTATCACAGCCCCAAAACTTGAACCATGGAGACTTATTCTCATCAATCTTAGTTTTTGATACATCCACCATGGAGTTTTTAAGATCTTCCAATTTCCTTTCAGAATCGACAACCTTTTTCTCCAAGTATTTAAAAATCTTTTTGTTTGAGGCTAAGCGTTGAAAAGCTTCCTTAGCCTCATGGTGCAATGTATCAAAAGCTCTTTTTAATTAAGCATGAGACATATTATGAGAATTTTCATATTTAGAGTGCTTTACCTCCTTTTTCTTGCTTCGTTGAGCCATAAGACATAGATTTACGAACTCGCTTTCGTCACTTGAGATGTCCCCTTTTACGGACTCACTATCGCTTTCCCAAGCGATGTAAGCTCGTCTTGACTTATTTGACTTCTTATTTTGACGACCCTTGTCCTTGTCTTTGTCCTTCTTAAGAAATGGGCAATCCGGCTTGTAGTGCCCGGATTTCCCACAATTGAAACAAGATCCTTTGGCTTTGCTACTATTGTTTCCTTCGTTACTAGATTGCTTCCTAAACTTGACTAGATTTTTATCCGAGTGTTGGATCTCATTTTTCCGAATATACCTATGTCATACCCCAAATTTTGACCACTAAGATTTCCCATCATTGTGAAAATCATCATCACAATATGGAGGAACCATCATACTTCATCAGTCTCCCCAAAGATGGGTGAGCACCCACTACAATCAAAATTAGGGTTTCAAGCCCTCTCTGAGTGCTTAGACAAAGGATCAATCAAGAAATGACATGATCTTCAACTTGTCTAACCTCCCAAGAATCCACAAAGGATCAAAAAGGACTCCCACTTCAAGGATCAAGCACAAGGATGCTCCCTTCTAGATGGATCAAGTCTCAAGATTGACAGTGTCACCAAATTAGGGTTTTGGTCGACCAGGGCCTCCAGATGGAAAATTTTCATCTGGGCACAAGCCAATGATCCAAAACCTAACCTAATATGCTCCATGGAACCTCATGGACCCAATCATCAAGTCAATTTTGCCTCAGGGGATGCATTCATCAAAAATCAGGAATTAGGGTTTCTTGACCTAATTCACCCCTAAGTTGACTTTTAGGGCAAATCCTGAGCCAAGACCTCAAGAGAGGGTTTGAGGGTCTCTAATGAATTATATTGATCCATTTGGAATAATGGATTAATCCAAGAAGCTTGAGCAACAAGTCTCAATTTCATCTGCACCACAATTAGGGTTTTAAGGGAAAAGTCAACTGTAACTTTGACTTTTGACCAGGACATGCTCCTAAACCCTATGACATGCACCAATATACCCTATAACACCCATGGAACATGTCCATCAAGTTTTATTTAGGTCAAGGACATGATTTCCTGAAGAATTGCACAATTTGGAATTCATCTGATAAAAAGTCAACTGTGCACAAAAGTCAACTTTGACTTTTTGAGATTTTTCACCAAAATGGATTTTTAACCCTAAAATGATATTAATGTATGATTTGAATCATCATTCATCAAGAAAAATCAAGAAAAGTTGGATAACTTGTAAAAGGGGTAACCATAAAACTTAGAAATTTTTCTAAGTCATGAAAAAGTGCCACTAATGCACCAACTTTGGAGGACCATAACTCCTAAACCACAAGGCCATTGTGCCCCATTCAAAGCTTGATTTGTAGATCACATTTCCCTCTACAAAAGCTTCATACTGACCTATGTCCAAATTCCTCATGGATTTTGAGTTATGGAGTGATCAAAATCAAGAGAAAACACTTTGTTCCAACACTTAGTGAAAATTTCACTAAGTCAGATGTTGCCTTACTTTTTGCCAAATGTAGGGGGATTTTTCACTTGGATTCAAAAGAGATCAAAACCAAACATGTTCAAACAGTTGTTGTATCATGTAAGGGCTTTCCAAAATGGTCAAGAACATTACCAAATTCAACTTACACCATGAGATATGACATTGGCAAGTTGCCTTGCTGAAATCTGTCAAAGGCAAGGCAGAATTTGCAATTTTGCTCGATTTGCCAAAATCAGCCAAATTCAAATGCTCCTATCCACTTGGACACATCTGAGGATTGAATCTAAAGGGGACAATCACTGAGCCAAGCCTCCAAAGTCCATGGAACAAGAAATAGCATGTTGAACCTAGAATGGCCAAAATAGGGACAAGACTCCAAATTTGGATTGAAGCATTCAATGGAAGCATCAAGGTGGCATGGACTGAGCCATTCTCATCTGAAATCAGTCAAGACTTATCCAAGACCAAGGGAACCAAAGCTCTGTGCCCTAACCTCTAGTCAATGGCTAGAGGAGACTTGGATTTTCATTTGCCAACATTGGCCAAACCTACTTAGCAGTTGCCATTCACTATTCCTTGCAAAACAAACTTGTTCTACTATAAATAGAGCTCAATTGTGTTCAGTATAAGTACACCAAAGGCCTACAACACTTGCCTTTCTCAAAATCTCCTTCTCTTGGTAAAAATGCCTTTCTTAGCAAGGTAACTATCGGGTTTTGAGCTAGAGGGCAATTCCACTCAAACCAATCACTCACACACCTCATATACATCACATATGAGCTGGTCAAACACTTAAACAACAACTGGAACATTGATTTCTCAGAATCACCAGTCAATTGCTCAAGGTTTTAACCAAAGTGCAGTTGAGATGCCATGAAGTGATCCAGCCAATTTCCATCAAGTCCAAGCATTCAAACACACTCCATAGCACCTAGGGAGGCTGTTCAGATCATCACAACACAACTGTAACACCTCCTACACAAATCACGATCACCAGCTGCAAGTGGTAAGCATGAGCTCTTCTAACTCTATGATCCATGCAATTTTTGCTGCACAATAATTTGGCCATATGTTCGTAATCATGCATGGAATGTTTTCCCTCAATTAATTGCTTTGTTTGAATCGTGTATCAAAAATCCTAGCCTTCATCCAGAAATTATGGTTCTTGAGGTTTCTTCGTGATTTCATGTTTTATGTTTAATTTAAATGAAATTAAGTGTTATAGACATGATCGTGAGGTTGAAACGAGTTGATTGGTATGTGGATTGCATGATATGGTTAAGTATTCAGTGAGATTGGATGGAAAACGCAAATCTGGGAAACTCAGAACACGCGCGTGTTCTTGGTGTGTTCTTGGCGCCATTTTCAGAAATTTGAATATTTGAATTTTGTGATTTTTGTTTAATTGATTCAAAAATTAATTTCTCTCTGAGTTTTAATGATTTTGAGTTGATTCTTTTTTTAATAATTCACAAAAATGTTAAAATATTTTATTTTCCCAAAAAATCCCAAAAATATTATTTATTTCATATAATTGATTTTTTTGCAAAGAATTAATATTTTAATTATTTTTGACATTTTAAATATTTTTTCCACATTGATTCTGCAACTTTTAATGCTTTCTAATTATTTTGTAGGTCAATACTTAATTTTTGAAGCATTAATCCAAGATCAAAATTTTTTTTCCATATGTTAAACAATTTTGATCATTTTAATTAAATTTTTATTCAATTAAATACATTTTTGAAAACAAATTAGGGTTTTTGGATTAATTCAACCCTCATAAACTCATTCAAAACTTTCTGGGCCTCTAATAGAGTGTAAGACCCAATCCCCTTTTAACCAAAAATCATTTGGGCCTCACTTATTGTATAAGTCCCTCTGCGTTAAAAGAAAACCTCGGCGCGATCGCCATTTCAAACGAAAAATCATCTGGGCCTACCCTCGTGTTATAAGCCCCACTCTTTTTCTTTAGACTTTTTGGGCCTCTTGAGAGAGTGTAAGACCCATCCCTTTGTACAGAAAACCATTTTTTGGGCCACAGTCACTTGTGTAAGTCCCTCTGTACAAATTCAACAGTGCAATCACTGATAAAACCCTGGGCCTCTCCTTGAGCTGTAAGCCCCAAATCTTTCTTTTTCAAAGCACTTTCTCCTTTGATTTTGAATATACTGTTGTTTTCAATCTTTCTTTGTTGAACAACTAACCAAACAGCATGGAAGCTCTACAACCGAGTAAGTAGTTATCGCTTTCATTTACCGCTTTCATATACATATAACTGTATTGTGGGGTTGTTTCGCTGTAAGTCTTCTTTCATAAACTCATATCAATTGTGTAATAATAGTATAGATATTTCGAGTTTCCCCGGCAACTACGTCTAGAACTAGGTGACGCCGTTTCGTTTATTCGTAGAAATAGACAACTAGATCCCCAATAGGATCACCAGATACAGTCTTCTCTTCGGCTGTCCTCATTAGGAATTGTCAAGAAACTCTATTCCCAGAGATGAATGTATTCTCCGTGAATGGCATCTTTGAGTTTCTTCCAAATTCTCGAACTTTCCTAACTTGATCTATTCCTCGTGAATAGCTTGCCTTGAATTTCTCGGGGTTTGGGGACCCATCGGCTTCCTAAAAGCATCGGCCTCCTCTTGGGCATCATACAAGGACCCATGGGTTTTCTAAAAGCAACCATGCCTCCTCTTGGGCTTAATACAAGGACCCTACGGCTTCTTAGAAGTATTCACAGCCTCCTCTTAGGCTTCGTATAATGATCTCTTCCTCCAGGAATGATAGCCTCCTCTTGGGCTTCGTACAAGGACCGATCGGCTTCTTAAAAGTTTCCAGCCTCCTCTTGGGCTTCGTACAAATTGTCCCGACGACCTCCTAAAGGTATAGGAACAGAACTTAGTCATCTGCATAGAACAGTCCTTTCAAAGAGTCTACTACTGTTTCTCAAAGCATAGTACAAAAGATGAAACTCTAGACTTGGACAGTCTAATCTCCTTGAGTCTCAAAGACATTCTCAAGTGACCCCTTCGTTAAATAGGAAGAAAACCCATAGACTCGGACAGTCTCAATACCCTTCGGATTTCCCGCTTCCTTAAAGAACAGGAATAACCCAGATCCTTGAATCAAATCCATGAGTACAATGTTGCTTATATAAGAACTGATTTTCTCTTTAAAATCAGTATACTGGACCTGTCACTTAACTGAAACAGTAACCACAGCCTCCTCTTGGGCTTTATACAATGATTCTCCCCAGCGGAGTCAAACAACGGTTAGTCTCTCTCTCGGGCTTTGTACGAGACACATAAGAGACTCCCTCGTTGAGTCCATCATCCCTTTCGCCTCCATCTCGGGCTTTATACAAGATACAAAAAGGTTCATATTGAGCCAAACAAATGATAGCCTCCATCTCGGGCTTTATACGAGATACCAAAAGACTTCATCGTCGAGTCAAAACCTTTTAGCCTCTCTCTCGGGCTTTGTACGAGACACATATTAGCCTCCTCTTAGGCTTTATATAAGAAAACCACTGGTTAATCCAATTAACCTTTTAGCATCAAAGCTGTGCCTCGCTCACAGTACACAAACATCAACAACTCCTTCCCCTCCATTTAACTGCTGTAAGCGGCAAGCCTCTGGATCATCTACATCCATGCCACTGTCCCTCTTTTAGCATGAGAAATTCCTAATGAAAGATGGCATTACTCTACATTGAGTTAAAGTCTTCTCCTTCAGGTTAAAATCCCCTTTAAAGGAAATTATGGCATTGCCGGATTCACATATCCCGGTTAAAGTAATTCTCCTTTATAAACAATTGTGACATACAACCCCCCCTTCTTTAGAGATGACAAATTCTCTCTAAAGTCAAACCTTTTCAGCTTCACATCTTGGGCTTTGAACAAGATACAAACCACCTTTCGCTTCACGTCTTGGGCTTTGAACAAGACACCAAAAACAACCATTTCCTCCCATAGAATAGGAGGAACTACGAACGCTCTGATTTCCCTGTTTCGATAAACAGGAATACGTAGGCATAAGATTGAAAGAAAAATCTTAGCGAGCACACTAAACAAAAACCCAAAATCCCATACTTTTATGTATCTATCGAAAGCATCAGTCCTAACATCCTAATCCTTGTTCCCCGCCAGAAAATCCAAGAAAAAGAGAAAACCGTATTGGCGAAAATACAAATAACCAGTACAAAGGCCCCCCCACATTGATAGCATTCGTAACCTAACAGACCGCTGTTTAAACTCAGTATGCAAAGCAGGTTTAATTGGAGACATCTATTTCCCTTCCTTCATCAGCTTTAATAGGATAAAAAATGAATCGACCTGTAGTAAGCTCAACCGTAGAGAGCGACCAATGCTTAAGAACCGCGTCCAAAATCGCTTGCTACAGAAAAATGGCGCCCACCGTAGGGCCTGTCTCTCTTTTTCTCCTTTTCATCTCTTGTGTGAATACCACAGATTGGGGCTTCCGCCAGGGAACCCAATTTCTATCAAGAACCTAGGATTCATAGCTTTAAAGGTCTAGGATGATTAGGACAAATATATATACTGCTTTTCCTAATTGCTATACGTGTTTATTTTTCTGCTAATGGGAATGCGTGTGATGCCGCATGTGGAAAAATTGAGTATACACTTAAGATAAGTGATGGCAACGAGGTCGACCATCAACCTCAGTGGAGGCTGACCAATGCAACCCATTCTCTCACCTAGACAATGGGCCGATTGTTAAGTCTGAGAAGCTGAGAAGCCAAACCCTTTCGTAGTGCGGAAACTATCGGAAATAGTTATTACGCGATACTACCCTCATTTGAGGCTGGTGATCTATTCTCGGTGAATGGCACTTACTCTAAGATTGCTCTACAACTCGCTGGCGATCCGCTTGTTGTTTTACTTTCCTGGGAGGAGCTATGATAATGAGTACAGGTACAAAAATCACCCTAGTATAAACCTTTGGGGATGGGTAGAGCTTTGACTTCATGACAACGACCCTTTGACCCCATGTTTTTTCTATGTTTTTGTGTCCTGCATTCATGCATTCATTTAAAAAACATTAAAACAAAAAAAATTTCTCTTCTAGTCTCTCTGTTTTTCAAATTAAACTAAGACTGTGATTGCAAATATCAGAGAAAAGGATTGTGCTAATGGATTTAGGTAGAAGGAGAACTCATAGTTACACCTTCAAGGTTCCAAAGCTAGAGGATTTGAGAAGGTTAGCGAGGATGATCACTAACCCTGAGGCTTTCAGAGCCAAGCACGGAGGTCTGCTACCTCTGTTAAGAGTCCATGTGATTGAGGGAATCATGGATGCGCTCATTCAGTTTTATGATCCAGTTTATCACTATTTCACATTTCTGGATTACCAGCTCGCACCAACGCTGGAGGAGTATTCTCATCTGATTGATCTGCACATTACTGATCGAGCTCCATTTTCTGGACTGGAAGAAATTCCAAAGAATCAGACCATGGCGAGAGCAATTCATTTTGGACGAGTCTGAGGTCAGGACTCACCTAACCACTAAGGGTGGCATCCAAGGTTTGCCAGCCCAGTTCTTGACAAAGAAAGCCCTGTATTTTGCCAGTATAGGAAACGTGACTGCTTTTGAAAGCGTCTTTGTCTTGCTCACCTACGGGTTATTTTTGTTTCCCAACATCAATAACTTCGTCGATATCAACTCCATTAAGGTTTTTCTAATTGGAAACCCTGTGCCGACTTTGCTCACAGATGCGTATTATTCTGTACACTTGGGAAATTTGTACAACGGAGGGGAGATCATATGCTGTGTACCTCTGCTTTACAAATGGTTTATCTCTCACTTGCCCAAGTCTGCTGCTTTTTGGGATTGCAAGAGTGCCTTACGTTGGTCGCAGAATATCATGTTTCTTACCAACTCTGATATAGATTAGTGTAATAGGATCTATGATGGAATCAGAATCATTGACCGCTGTGGAAACTTCCCCAACGTACCCCTTATAGGAACTAAGGGAGGAATCAACTATCATCCAGTTCTCGTTCATCATCAATTTGGATACCCGATGAGACCTGTCCCACAGGGTGTTCATCTGGAAGGTCTTTTCTTCAAAGAAGGAGAAAATGACAGAGCACTAAAGATGGAAATAATGCACGCTTAGAAACAGGTTCATAAGAAAGGACGAGAGTCTCTAGGAAAATCGGACTGTGTCTCGGTGGAGCCTTATCTCCATTGCGTACAAACTAGAGCTCTCAAGCTAAAGATGCCTTACCCTCGTTACGGGATTCTTCTGCCGAGGGAATCTGTCATGTACTTCATGACTGAGACTGAAAAGCTTCAAGTTACTCTCAACAAAGTTCAAAAGGAGAAAAGGTCTTGGAAGAACAAGTACCGCACCCTCGATGTAGAGGGCATCAAAATACAACAATTACTGAAAGAGAAAGACGCTCTGATTGAGATTTTGGAGCAACATGCTGTAGAGAATCAAGATGACCAAAGGAATTTGCTCGCTCCTTTCACCTGGCAAAGGAATGATAACCCGACAACGGCCCAAGAGCCCCGGTCAAAGAAAAGGAAGATACCAGAATCAGCACCCGATTTCTCTTCAGAGAGGACTCGGGACCCATTAGCTTAGGTTTCTATTTCTGCACCTTGTAATCTACTGTATTTCCATTTCTATAATCCTTTGAATTCAATAAAAAGGGGTTTCCCCACTGTTTGATATTTGCAATCTAATTGTCGAAGTTTATTTTGATTAAATCAAAAAACAATTAATATAATCATTGCATTCATCATTCTCACATCGTGTATTCTTCTTACCTACGAATCTCATGTTTGTGTCTCGGTTCTAAAGTCAAATTGTCTCATTCGTATAATACTCTGGCCAATCGTCAGAAAAATATGGATGATCTTGAGGAAGAAAACAGAGAGTTGAAAGAAGAGATCGATGCTCTGAGAGAGGATATGAGAAAGCTTCGTAACGACATGCAAGCCATGGCAGAAGCTCAGCTATAAAGAACTGTGATCTCAGAGATCAGCTCAACGCCCATAGTGTAGAAGTATGATCCTAGGTATCAGATGCCGAAAGATCGTCCTTGGGGCATGCCTGTTAACTATATCCCGGAAGGATATGTTCCGCCGATCACTGAAGATCAGGGAATCACAACAGAAGCCGCTGGGCCTGAAGGTTACAAACTTCGGGAAAGCGAAGATGCCAGGGGCATACTGAAGACTCCTGAAGGTTACAAACTTCAGGAAACGCCAAGACTCACTACCGTAGTCACGGTACCACCCCCTATGGTGCACACTGTCCCGGAAGGACAGATTCCACAGACACCTTCTGGTAAGAAGGAAACTATGTTTGACAGAATGGAGGAATTCCAGGAGCAGTTCTTGGAAATGCAGGAGGAACTACAAGCCATTCGCGGTCAGGATCTATTTGGAAAGGACGCCGCAGATCTCTGCTTGGTCCCAAATGTGAAAGTCCCGCACAAATTTCAAGTGCCTGACTTTGAAAAGTACAAAGGTAACTCTTGCCCTCAAAGCCATCTGGTGATGTACGATCGGCGGATGTCAGCTCAGATGGAGAATCAGGACCTACTGATTCACTACTTTCAGGATAGTTTAACCGGTGCCGCACTCAAATGGTACATGGGTTTAAACCGTACTACGATCAGTACATTCAGAGATCTTGGTACTGCCTTCGTCCAACAATACAAATACAATTTGGACATGGCACCCGACAGAGATCAACTCAGATCGATGTCGCAAAAGGACAAGGAAACCTTTAAGGAGTATGCTCAAAGGTGGCGTGAAATTTCCGCTCAAATTTGTCCACCTCTTGAGGAAAAAGAGATGACGAAGATCTTCTTAAAGACCTTAAGCTCATTTTACTATGACCGAATGGTTGCTAGTGCACCCAGTGATTTCACCGAGATGGTTGGCATGGGCGTACGTCTTGAGGAAGCCGTCCGAGAAGGACGTTTGGTAAAAGACGCTGGATCGACGAGCGATACTAAAAAATACGGTAATGCTCTCCCTAAGAAAAAAGAGCAAGATATTGGGAATATCTCTCTCGGAAAGCAAAGGCGACGTTATCAACCGGTAGCAGCTGTGACTCCTGCTATCAACCCTGCGTCTATTCCTACGTATCAACCTCAGGTTGCGCAGAGCCAACCTGACCAACAAAGGACACAACAACCTCTTCAGCAGGCTCGTCCTCCATATAACAACAACTGTACAACACGGCCACCAGGATTTGATCCTATACCCGTAACATACGCAGAGTTGTTTCCGTTACTACTGGCTAAGGGGCACATTCAGATTAAATCTCCTCTTACAGTACCGGAAAATCTGCCTTTTTGGTTTAAGGTGGATCAGACATGCCCTTATCATCAAGGAGGTTCAGGGCATAACATAGAGACTTGCCTCAATTTCAAGTCCGACGTGCAAAAACTTGTTAGGAGCGGGGTCTTGTCTTTCAAAGATTCAAATCCTAATGTTCTTACGAACCCGCTGCCTCAACATGAGAAAGCTGCAGTCAATTTGATAGAAGGAGAAACTAACAATGTCTATCAAATTCACGATGTATTCTTGTTGAAAACCAATCTGGTCAAGATGCATTGTAGACATAGTGGATATGGCCATGTGCCACCTCATAACTATCATCGGTGTGATATCTGCTCTAAAAACAATCAAGGATGTTCTATGGTGCAAGCAGCTCTGCAGGAACAGATGGATCTCGGATGGATCCAAGAGCACCGAGTTCGTAGAGTTAACATGGTTTACACGAATTCTAACGTCATTCAGAACCACGATATCCGTGCAATGAATGTCAATTTGGTGGCGATGCACTCAAGGTAAAGCCAGTATCATAATTTGCCGTGGCACGATTACAGTTCTTGTCTGACTTGCTCGGTAAACAAACAGGGTTGCTCTTTTGTACAAGAAGCCCTCCAGGGTCAGATGGATCTTGGATGGATCCGAGACTACCATGATAGGAGTTCCTATCAAATCAACATGGTTCAGATCTTTGATATTCGCGTGATGAATACCAACCTGGTAGAGTTACATGCTGAGCAGGTCCGACTCGGATTCTTAATATCACATGACTATCAAAGCTGTAAAGCAGGTTACGAAAACGATCGAGGTTGTACCCTTGTCCAAGAGGCACTTCAGCACTTGTTAAATCACTGGTGGATGCCAATTTATATGGATGAAGATACTCAGCAGATTAGTATCAGTAATAGAAACCCCACTCGGCGTCAGAGTCAGGATGTCCGATATGTGGAAGCTAACCTAGTGAGGTTACATTGTATTCAAAGTGGGCGTGGCCAGGTGCCACCACACAATTATGACCGTTGCGGCGTCTGTTCAGAAAGTAACCAAGGGTGTTACCTTGTGAGAGCAGCTCTTCAGGGTCAGGTGGATCATGGAGAGATTCGTCCATACCCGGGTTCTGGACCCATCAACTGGACGCCGAACTACCTTGCCGAGCAAGTTGATGATGTTGTCACGATCTCTGGTCATCACAGGACCAGGAATGTTTTTGCCATTATCCCTCTACTTGACGAATCTAAGGTTCCCAACCGGGAACGAATCGAGATTACTTATGATGGTCAGAAAAATCAGAAGGTTCCTGTAGTCATCTATCTACCAGGACCACTACCGTATGAATCAACTAAGGTTATCCCTTACAAATACGGTGCAACAATAGTTGAAAATGGAAAGGAAATTCCATTACCCGCCGTCGTGAATATTGCAGACATCATTCGTGTAACACAGAGTGGTCGAATCTTCAACAGAGGAGTTGGAGAGTCCAACAAAGAAAAGGAACTTCAGACAGAAGCTCCCGATCCACCAGTCGGTCAATCCAGTAATCCCGACCTTTCGAAAAATAATGATGAGATGCTGAAGCTCATCCAAAGGAGTGAATACAACATTGTTGATCAGCTGTTACAAACTCCTTCAAAGATCTCAGTTTTATCACTGTTACTCAGTTCAGAAGCCCACATGGAGGCTCTAGAGAAAGTCTTGGAGCAAGCCTTTGTGGAACAGGATGTAACAATTAGACAGTTCGATAACATTGTCTCTAACATCACTTCCTGCAATAATTTGGGATTTAGTGATGAGGAATTACCCGAAGAGGGTCGCCGTCATAACATGGCGCTCAATATCACAGTTAACTGCCAGGACGATGCTTTAGCCAACGTACTGGTAGACATAGGGTCAGTGTAACACCCCATTTCTACCCGGCGGATAAGTAATAAAATCAGAGTTTTCAATTTAAAAATTCTTCAACATAAACAGGATGTCACATTTTCAGCAAAAAAATAACTTCATATTAATCACAAATAATTCAGATACATAACACTGATTCGGATGAACTGATAACAACCTGAATTATCCTTTTGAAAACAAAACAACTTTTATTAATAAGCGGCTTCACATAATTCAACTTATAATAACATAACCTCATGTCCAACTCAAAACAACTTTGAAATAACAATTCTTTAATAACAACAATTTAAGATTCAACTACTAAGACAATAACAACAAATAAACAACAATCGTTCATCCCCCCGAGTGCTACGTATTAGAGCAAGACCAACTCGAGCTAACAGCATCTAAGACTTCACATAAATTACAACTTTACTATCTTTCATCAACATAGTTCCCGAAATCACCTTAGGCGCATAACAACATTACAACACCATTTGACACCTGAGTCCACTTAAACTCAACAAGATAAATCATCTTTACTAACCAAAACTCCACTTTTACAAATCAACTTTTAATTCAACTTCTTGTTCTACCTGTAACTCAACTCTCACAATATCAGTCTCAACTGAAATTTTCCACACTACTTATTGTAATACCCCAAAATTTGCTCTCCCCTTTTGGCATCATAGCATGGCATTATCATTTATCATATCATATCCATCTCATTAACATTACATTGCATTTAACATAGAAAAACGAAGCATGGCATCCTTCTTACCATCAGGGCATGTGATCAGGTGGAAGGTGGACAATCAAGGAATCATTCAAAGCACAAAAGGTCAATCAAGTGCCCTCAAGGCAAGCCAAGAGGTCTTTCATGTCTCATACCATCTCAATTGATCATCCACAACCTCAAGGATAAGAGATACAATGGGAGATTGAAGCATTACATCTTTCACTATGCAAGAGGTTCAAAAACTGAAGGAAAACCCTCAAAAGAGATAGCTCATTGATCCAAAATCATCCTCAAAAGGCATATATCATCATCCTTTAAGAAGGTACACAACATACTCTGAGGAATTTGAAATTGAAGACTGCACATTTTTCTCCTAGGAGGTGGGCACCAAAACTAGGGTTTCCCATTAAATCAGGGAATCTTTGATTTTTTGAACAAAACTTGATGTCATGGTATTCCATATGTCCTTAAGTGTATGTATGTGGAAAATTGCATCTCAATTGGTTTTAGAAGTGGTTCAATTGGAAGAAAGATCAAGAATCAGAGAAATTGGGGCAAAGTCAAATAATCAGAGGAAAAAGTCAACTCTTGACTTTTTGAGCCCAAAATCATGAAATTCATGTTACATATGTCCAATGTACAAAATTTGGTCAAGAAATTCCAAAGGAATCATGAAAAAATCAAGATGTAGAAAGTTGCCATTTTTGGAAGAAGAAGGGTTACTAAAAATAGCAAGTTTTGGCCATTTTGCATCAGAGTTTGAACCAAGGCCATTTAAAATTGAAGCACCAAATGAAAATTCCACCAGGCCACAACAAAAGGTCTTGCTTTAAGCTTCAAATCCATATAAAGAACATCTCCATTGGATAAAAATTGAGTGAGATATGATTGATCAAAGTTTGAGCAAAGTAGGTTCAAAACTAGGTCATGACCAAGATTTTCAGGGCACGCGCGCAGTCATTTTAACAAACAGGTGGTGGACCAAATGTTTTGATCAATTACTCATGGTTAGAGGCCTCAAATGAAAAATCTTTCAACATGAAAGTTGTTCCTCTATGTGAGATCTTCAAAATTGGTGTTCATGATTTGTTCATTTGTTCAAGGGATAAGGAGTTATGTGGATCTCAAGATGGGGTGATCATGCTGAAATTCCATGCCATGCTTGCCTTGCCCATCAACCACTTGACACGCCCATTAACCAGTCTGGGGTCCTTGTGTTCATATCCACTTTTGAGCATGTTTGAGGCATCATTTCAACTTAATTCTCATACCAAACATGTTCTCCCATGTTCCCTCTTTTCAATGACTCCAAAACCCCATTAAACCATACATTAATAAGAGAGAAAATCATCACCAAACCACCATGTTTGCATTTGTTTCAAACTGTCACCAAACCATAAAATAAATATTGTTATTGTTGTTATTTCAAGTATTCACATGTATACTTTTCCACACATTCCTTTACCTCATTTGGCCAAGCAAGTTTTATGCGCATACATACATATACTCCTTGCCATGCATCAAAGGGGAAGTGAAAAAAACTTGTTGTGCAAGTCATGCTGCTACCTCAGAATAATACATCATCACCATTCCTTTCACTTACACTCCACCATAACACCATGGACATCCACCACCATATCACACCCACAACTGACTCGCCCTAACTAACTTGGCTCAGTTAGTTAGAGGCAGCTCAGTTAACTCAACTTGGACTCAGTTAACTCACCCATTTAACCTTGGTTCAAGCTAACTTATAAATAGAAACCTCACTCTCAAAATGGATTTCAACTTCATTTTTCAGATTTTCACCTCAAAACTCTTTCTACTTTCTCTCTGATTCTCTCACCTTTTTCAACCACTCTCTCAAAACTTGTTCTCTGAGTGCACAAGATTTTCACTTACTTCATCCACATCATCATCAATTGCGCATGATTGAAAGAGAATTCACACGATTTCTGCAAGTGTATGTCAGCAAGTTTTGAATCACAATCCACACGATTTCATCTACTTCCAGCAGCATTTATTTTGCTTAGTGTTGAAGCTCCAAGGTTGAAGAACAAGTTGTTTTCTCTGGTTTTCTCAAGAATCTCCAAAAGCTGCAAGTTCAGGTTCTAAAGTTCTCAAACACTTCTCTCACATTTTATGGTTTATTTTGTTGTTTTCATGATGATATGAGCTCACTAGGAGCATTTGAACTCTGGCTAGTTGATAGAGCTTCTTAGAAGCCTAGATCCAAAACTTAGGGCATGATTTAATCTCCTCTGTTCTCTATGTGTGTGCTTGGTATGTGAAAAACAATTGTGAATTCTTAATCTACGTGAGCTCAGCTTCATTTTGGTATAATATTTGTGCATTTCTGGGACATGTGAGAGTTGCAGACGGTGGTGCGTGGCCGGAGGAGGTGACCGGAGGTCCCTCTCCGGCCGATGATCATGTGTTAGGGTTTGGTTTGCAGTTTTAATCATGACCGTGGATTTACTTGCATCGTGTGGTGTAGGATTGGCCAACACATTAAAAAAGGTGTGCACCTCACGTGCTCCATTTCTGATTTCACTTAAACAAAATGTGGCGCAGTGCATGTTAGTAAATGTGTTCCCTCACGTGTGTGCATTGATCATGTTTGCTTTAACTTGTGTGTTGACTTGACTGGATCCAATGGTGATCATTGTTTGACTTTATTTGACTGAAAGTGCATGTTTGTTATTGTGTTCCACGCGCAAATGGACCCTGAAACCTTTGCTATTCACACCTAACATTTAAAGGCCCAGACCAATTTGAACATGGAATCTGCTATGCATGCACCCCCTACTTGTTTCTATTTCTTTTTATTTTCTTCATTTTATGCACGTTTCAATTTTAAATTTTTTAAAATACAAAACAACATTATAAAATTCTATAAAAATTCATTAGTGTTACTCAGACATTTAGGAAATTTTTGATATTTTAATTTCATGATTTTATGACATTTTTGCCTTTGGTTCATATTTTTCTTTGAATTTCCATGTGTATGCATTTTAAGCATGATACATGAATTTGTGGAATTTTGTTCTTGCTCATTACAAACTGTTTTGACCTGATTCTTTTTGCATTGATTCATTAATACATTGAAGCATGTTAAATGATTTTTGTTTGGTTTTTTTAGATCACTTTATGACATGTTTGATGCTTATCTTTGCACCACTTTGCATGATATTTCAACTTGACCTAATTGCTTTGTTTGAAGTCATTTTGCTTTGAATTTTGATATGCTATTTTGATGTATGATTTACTTCTGAATTAGGCATTCCAATACCATATTTTCATAATTTTCATGAGGCCATTTGATTTTTGTTTGATGCATTTCATTTAAAGCATTATAACATGTCATATCATTGTAATCTTTGGTGCATGTTTTCTTTTGTGTATACTTGCATGATCATTTGCATATTTGGTGAACCATTAACTTGACATTATAGGTCATTGGTACATATTATATGTCATCCTTGCATGTTGACTTTCATTTAAACCTTGTGCACCTTCAACGTGTGGTGTTTGTACTTGTGTTTTCTTTTGAACTTCCATTTCAATTCTACCTCTTCTATTAATTCTTAAATGCTTTGATGTGTCATGCATGAATACTTGTGAGATGTTTGTGAATCATTTTTCATTTCATTTCAATTCTGATCCATGGATTACATGTTCCATTTGTGCATATTTCTTCTTTTCTCTTTCATCTTTCATTCTTCCTTTTCTTATGATATCATGTTCTAATGTCATGGAGGATGTTTGTTGCCTATCCACTTGAGTTTGATTGATAATATTCACTTGTTGTCCATATGATGCCCATTCTGGTTGTGGCTCTAGGATTTGGTTTCTCATTTAATTCTTTTGAGTTTTATGATGCATTACATGTTCTTTTACTTCTTATACTTCTTATACATGTTTACTAACCATGTAGGGGCTTTGGTAAGTTTCAATTGAGTGTGGATAAGGAATCCACATTCAACTTCTATCCTTTCTCTTTTACAATTCCATTTTGTGTTTTGTAAGCACTTATGTGCTTTCTTTTAATAACTCATCACTTTCCCCTTGTGAATTACAATTCATCTTCTACTTTAGAAGTGAATTGTTTAATTCATTCTTTCTTTAGACTTTAGGTTGAAACCTCACAAACTTTAGGATCACTCCCTTAACTAATCAATTAGGATTGAGTCTTAGTCCATATAGATTTTTACCTTTACCCTCTCTTGAGTCTTTCATCTTCTCATCTCAAAGAAAACTCAAAACATCTAATAAAGGTAGGCATTTATTGCATTTAGGCCTTTCATATAAAGAAAAGGTTATAAGGGGTCTTCTCTTATAATCTTAGAATGTATAGCATATAGCCCATCTTGGGTCAATGTGTTAAACATTTGATCTTGTATGAGGGACTTAAATGCAATACTTGTTGAAGGTACAAATAAAAAACACTTCTTCATTTCTTAATTAATAAAAACACTTAATAAACACAAGTATGCTAGTGTGTTTGAACCTTAATAATTGGAAATAAGTGTGGGGGTCTTCTTCATGCTTAGTGTACTTTCTTCCTCATTCCATCTTGGAGTGTGAGAATGTACACACTCCAATGACTAAGATTTAGATACACTATCATATGCAAACAAATAACAAAACTTCTTAAAAGACAAAAACAAGCAATAACGTCTTTCCTTCGGGAATTCTTTTCTCACCTCACTCACTCTCAGCGTATGAACGCACTTCTACTCGTTCTCTTGCAAGATGGTAACGCACTCGGACCAGCGAGCCTGCAACACCTGAGCTAGAACGTAAGCCGTTCTCTAAAAAACACAAACAATCTTTCCCTTAGGTGAGGGGAACTACGTCGCTCTGATTCTCATGCTCCCGATGAGATACGTAGGCAGTGGGGTAGGGCCCATGCGAGCACTTCTTTTATTTTCCCTACATTTGTTTCCCGTTCCTTTTCTTTTCTTTCTCCTTTCTTTCTTTCAGTTCCTTTTCCAGTATCCTTTCTTTACACCCTTTGATCGAGACAAGCAAGCGTGGATCCCATCGGGTACGATGGACGCGTGGGGGTGCTAATACCTTCCCCGCGCGTAACCGACTCCCGAACCCAGTTCTCTTGGTTGTAAGACCATGCTTTTCCTTTCTCTCAGGTTTACGCGGTGTTTCCTTTCCCCCTCTTGGGATAAATACACATTGCTGGCGACTCTGTTTCGGTGCCACTTTCGCGTTTGTACTTGGATGAAAATCCCGGGAGCGACAGCTGGCGACTCTGCTGGGGATCGAACCCAGAATCTCTGGTTTCCTTAGCGAGTCAATCCTAGCGCTTGTCTGCTTTTCTTTCATTGGGTGTTTACTGTTGTGCTATATGTTGTTGTTTATTTATTTTACTGTATTTACCACATTTTAGCATTACATATCATATATTATATTGTGTTGCACTGTTTTGTCTGTTTGGCGGGATGGGTGTTCTGAGAGATAAGCTCACTACCAAGGCTTGAGTACATACATAGGTATTAGAGTGGATAGTCATGACGCTTGCGTGGTGGTGACCACGTATTGTTGTTCATGAGACCCACAACCAGACGAGGTTTTATCAGGAGCTTTCTGCTACTGCATGTTATGCAGGCCAGTGGTTATTCTCTTGAGGGACTGTCGACTCTGGTGACCATTCCCGAGGACTCAGTTGCGGCACTCCTCCCGAGATGTGACAGTGGCAGACCACATTCCGTGGCAAACCCATTGCACATTCTCGATCCGAGGACCCAATGCTGGGAACTTGCTATAGGACATCCCTTTTTGAAAGAGAATCAGCGGAGGCACTCCTCGATTGGCGATAGTACTGTACCCTGAGGGATGAATGTACTATTGCTTCTCGACCTCAGTGCCAGAAGCTGAGGACCTTTTTGTTTTGGAGAATCAGTTGAGGCCTCCTCGATTGATGATGATGCCAAACCAGAAATGGTGAACGTATCATCATTTCTCGACCTGAGAGCCCGGGATACTGAACATCCTAGTACCCACATGTGAGAAGGGCGGGTTGTTTACAGGGTTGCAGGTAACCATGACCTCCTACATACCCGGTTTTCTATCATCATTGCACAAAAAGGAAGTTTCATCCTATTGTATTCAGATGGTTCTTATCTATGGTTCTATATTAGTCTCAGAGCTACACTGACACCGTTCACAGTTCAGCACAGACACCTGATTACCTGATCACATTGCCCTTTGCATTGCATTATCATATCCTAACATACATGTTTATTCATTTCCAGGTGCATATATTACCCTTGATTCCAGTCATCAGGTCCATGCAAAGATGAACACTAAAGAGAGGAAGAATATCATCAGCTATAAGTTCCTTACGCCTACTTTGGGCCCTATTGTTATGCTGAAGGGAATGGCGAGCCCTGCAGTACGAGAAGCTTTTAAAGAGAAATATGGGTGGATTTTATCTATGGTCCGTAATGTCAGTGATTATGAAGCCAGAGGTCTCCATACGTTGATGCAGTTCTATGATCCGCCTCTGAGGTGTTTCGTATTTCCAGACTATGTGTTGGTTCCTACCTTGGAGGAGTATTCCAACATGTTGGGGATTGCTATCAAGGAGGAGCCCCCTTTCTTTGGATCAGTGGGGGATCTTGACTTTGGAAAGGTGGCTAGTGCTCTTTATTTGAGCAAATCAGAGTTAAGCGACAATGTCTCCAACAAAGGAAAGATTCGTGGTTACAAGCTGGAATATCTGATTAAGAAGGCCCAGGAAGCAGCTAAAGGCGAGAATTGGCTTGTTTTTAATGCTTTGCTAGCCCTTTGCATATACGGCATAGTGTTGTTTCCCAACGAGCCGGATTTCATTGATACGGACGCTATACGAATATTCCTGATGAAGAACTCGATGCCAACGCTACTGGGAGATCTTCACTACTCGTTGTACAACCGAAACGAAAAGAAAAGAGGAGGGATAATTCGTTGTTGTGCACCTTTGTTCTATAAGTGGTTTGCAGGCCGTTTACCACAATCAGGGGCTTTTGTGGATTCCAAAGATTCTCTAGAGTGGAAACAGCGTTTAATGGGATTGGTGGCCAAGGACATCGTATGGGTAGATCATGGGCTGATTGGCAAGAATATTATCCACAGCTGTGGTAAGTTCCCTAACGTTCCACTGATAGGAAGACTGGGTGGGATTAACTACAATCCTTCTTTGGCCATTCGACAATTTGGGTATGCCCTGACAGGTCCGCCTATTAAGAGAGATGTGGAGGAGTCCCTCTATTTTCATACATCAGATGGGTGGGAAGCAGCACAGAAAGCTTTTGAAAGCTGGGGTAGCATACTAAAAAAGGGGAAAGTTACTCTAGGAAAGCCTAACAACCGGGTTTATCCAGCATATGAAGAGTGGGTGAAGAAAAGAGTTGAAGATTTTCTCTTGCCTTTTGGTAAGGCACCCCTTTTGTATCCGGAGAATGAGAAAGCAAGAAGCACTGCTACTGTGGAAGAAGTTGACAAGTTGCAAGCCTTGGTGAAAAAGCTCCAAGGAGAGAATTCCGAGTTGAGTAGCCATCTTCAGAATGCTCTACATGCCAACAAAGAGCTGGAGCAGAAAGCCCAAGATGCTGAACAAATCCTAACTGCAAAAGAAAAAGACTTTGCTGGAAGAGCCCAACATTTCCGGAAGATTAGTAAAGGTGCTGATGATGCTACTCAAGCCCACAAGCAAACCAAACAGGCGTTAGCACAGACCAAAGAAAAGTTAACAAAGTTTCAGCACGCTTGGGACGAAGTTAGGATAGAGAATGCTGAATTACAGGAACAGTTGCAGATTAAGGACGAAGAGCTTGAAAAGGCGCATGAGCAGAGGAGAAAGTATCGGGAAAGCCTCGGTAAGAGTCAAGAACAGCTAGAAGAAGCTAGAGGTGAGCTGAGGAATACCAAGAAAGAGCTTGAAGAAGTCATGATAGAAAGGGAGATACTCAAGACGCAAGCTGGCATAAAGAGACACAAAGGAGTGTGTGATGACGAGGCTCTGATGCTGCATATGGGTTCTTTAACTGAAGCTCTTGAGAAAAGGGATGTCTTGATCAAAGAAATGATTGAAAAGCCGAATCACCAGCGTACCCGTATACTTTTTGAGGAGATCAAATACTCAAGTGATAAGCTGAAGGATGTGGAATTGTCAGACTGATGTTCTTTTCCTTATATTTTGTTGTTAATGGTTACCATCAGGCTTGTTGATGGATCCATTTTTCCTTGTATTGCATTTGCGGTTGAACCTTTCTTAAATGTACTTGAATACTTCGTTGAATGAGTATGAGCAGTTTTATTCAGAATTATTCCTTATCAGATAGCTGCACACAAGCACATGACCACGACACGTCTCTTTATATCACAATTTCTGGTCTTCAGATTTCTGTGGTTGGATTGGAATCAGGGTATAAAGCACCTCGGAAATGACAAACATGGCATTGCATGGCATTGCATATCATTTTGCATTTTTTGTTACTTGCTTTTCAGGTACTCGTTGCAGGGACTCTAACCTTTATTTGGTTTCAGGCAGTATAGCGGAGAGTCATATTCACCGATATTCGACGCGAAGGAATCAAGTAAGAATCATGGATCAAGTGCAAAGTGATTTGGCTGAAATGAGGGCGCGTATGGACCAGTTCATGACCCTCATGACTGGCATGGCGCAAAATCAGGAGAGATTGAGGCTTCTGGTAGAGCGTCCAGACAATGGGCCCGAAGGTGATCAGCATGACAATTCACAGGGACATGGCATTCCTCCTCCCGGTGGCAACCCTCCTCCTGGTGGTAACAATCGGGGTAATGGAAATGGTAGGCATGCTGGTGTTACTCTTGAAGATACTCTGGAAGACCAATTTACTCTGCTGGATGCTGATGTGGGTAATCAAGGGGATCGAAGGTATGATGAGTTAGCAGAGAAGATCAGGGCCATAGAATGCAAGAACTCTATGGGTATTGATGTTACCAGCTTGGGGCTGGTCTCAGGAGTCAGAATTCCCCCTAAATTCAAGCCTCTCACTTTTGATAAGTATCACGGCAATGCGTGTCCCCAAACGCATCTTCAAGCTTACTTTGGGAAGATTTCAGCCCATACGGATGACGAGAAGCTATGGATGCACTATTTTCAGGACAGTCTGGCTGGGGCGTCCTTGACCTGGTATATGAAGTTGAATAGAGCTGCTGTGAAGAATTGGAAAGATCTGGCAGAAGCGTTCCTGAAGCAATACCAGTATAATATTGACATGGCGCCCAACCGCACTCAATTGCAGGGGTTGTCACAAAATGCCAAGGAGAGTTTCAAAGAATATGCACAGAGGTGGAGGGAAATGGCTGCCCAGGTTCAATCTCCCTTGTCAGACAGAGAAATGGCAGATATGTTCATGGGCACCTTGCAAGGGGCCTATCTTGATAGATTAGCTGCTTGTCCGTCAACTGGATTTGCTGATATTGTGATTGCGGGAGAAAGAATAGAAAGTCTGTTAAAGCTTGGAAAGATCCAGGATGTGAGTGGGGCTGGCTCTTCGGGGACGAAGAAACCGTTTGCTAGTAACCAGAAAAGAAGAGAAGGTGATACGAATGCTGTGTTTAGAGGACGAGGCAGAGGGCGTTCTCAAGCTTATTATCAGGTAGATGCTGTAACAATCCCCACACCGTCTGTTCAGAAACAACAATCCCAACAACAAGTTCAACAGCAACAACCTTTTTTCCAGTAAAGGTCTAGACAGAGGGATCGTAAGATGGATCCTCTCCCTATGACTTATGCCGCGCTGTTGCCCTGGCTACTCGAGTTAAAGTTGGTAGAACTCCGTACTATGAAAGCTCCGGTTGCTGGAAACCTGCCACCTAACTTCGATGCTAATGCTCGTTGTGAGTTCCACTCAGGTGCTCAGGGACACTCCATTGAAAAATGTTGGGCTTTCCATCATAAAGTACAAGATTTGATTGATGCTAAAGCCATCAATTTCTCTCCCGCTCCTAATATTACTCAGCATCCCATGCCTGATCATAGTGCAGCAAATGTGTACGCTATTGAAGATGGGAGGAGATTGAATTTGGTGTTAGACGTTCATCAAGTGAAAACTTCTTTGTTGGTTGTAAAAGATCGTTTATTGAAGGGACAGGTGTTCCCGGGCTGTAATCAAGATTGCTCTGAGTGTATGAATCAGGAGAACGGCTGTGATAAGTTGAAGATGGGTTTACAGAATCTGATCGATGAAGGATGTCTACAGTTCGACAGAGTCGTGAAAGACACTGATGAGATATCAACCGTGACCATCTATTACACCCCCGCTGAGATTCAAATGCCGGTCAATGCAGTTCCCGTGGCGAGTGTTGCGCCAGAAGGGCCCAGTCCTGTCACTATCACGGTGCCAGGACCAATTCCGTTCACATCTACGAAAGCTATCCCATGGCACTATGGGGCAGATGTATATTACGAAGGTAAAAAGCAGGAAGTTGAGTCATCAGTCAGCCCAAATATTGATAACGTAGGGGGTGTAGGGGGCTTTACAAGGAGTGGAAGGTTGTTCGCTCCCCAAACCTTGAGAAGTGATAAGGAGGTAGAAGCTGCAGCAAAGGCTAAGGGTAAACAGGTGGGTGAAAATGCGCCTACACCTGAAGCAGAGACAAAGATTACTTTTGATAAGGAAATGGAAGAATTTATGAAGATAATCAAGAAAAGCGATTATAAGATTGTGGACCAACTGAATCAGACCCCTTCAAAGATTTCAATCTTGTCACTATTGATGTGCTCTGATGCGCACCGGCAGGCGTTGTTGAAAGTGTTGAAGAGTGCATACGTGCCACAAGAAATTACTGTTAATCAGCTCGAGGGCGTAATCTCCAATGTTAATGTTAGCCATGGCTTGGGCTTTACAAGTAGAGATTTGACTGTTGAAGGAAGAAACCATAATAAGGCTTTGCATATCACGATGGAGTGTAAGGGCGCAGTGTTATCTCATGTACTGGTAGACACTGGTTCATCACTCAATGTCTTGCCCAAGAAGGCATTAATGAAGCTGGAAGTTGACGGTTTGATCTTAAGGCCTAGTGAATTGGTGGTCAGAGCATTCGATGGAACTAGACGATCTGTGTTTGGTGAGGTGGAATTGCCCGTACAAATTGGACCACAGGTATTCAAATCCACGTTCCATGTAATGGACATACAACCTGCATATAGCTGCCATTTGGGACGCCCTTGGATTCACGGAGCCGGGGCTGTTACTTCTACTCTACATCAAAAGCTGAAGTATGAGTTTGAAGGGCAGGTTGTGACAGTGTGTGGGGAAGAAGACATCTTTGTGAGTCACTTGTCCACGTTCAAGTACATTGAAATGGATGGGGAAATTCATGAGATGCTGTGCCAATCATTTGAAGCAGTCAATATTGACGATGCACCTGAGTCTTCTTCTGTACCAGTTGGGGCTGGTACCTCCATTTCATCTTACAAACAAGCTGTCGAAGTCGTCAGGGCAGGCAACACCCAAGGTTGGGGCAGGCTGATAGAGACCCCAATGAAGGAAGACAAATTTGGTATTGGTTATCATCCCTCTACAACTTCAGATGCGGGGAGCAGGGGACCCATTACTTTCAATAGTGGGGGAATTATCTACACGGACCAGTCTTGTGCGGCCACAGAGGATAGTGTTGACAGTGATTGTGACCTGGAGAACTGGGTACGCCCTCATGCTCCGGGACAACAAGTGCAGAACTGGTTCGTTGAAGAAGTCATCCGGGTTACTCTTCAGACAGAGTAATTTTTCTTTGTTTTTTTCTAACCATAATGCATGTCAAAATCTTGCGCTCTGCCCAAGGCGTATAGATTCATTTGTAGGGCCACCATGGTTGCATTTGCAATGTTTAATCATTAATAAAGGACGTTTTGCAATCAAATTTTGTTCTCTGTCTTTCAGTTTTTATTTTTGCACAAAAAAAAATAAAATGGCAATGTTTCATTTTCTTTTGTTTTGCTTAAAAATAAATTCTAAAATAAGGCATGAACCCGTTCATGCAGACTTGATCCTCCGGATACCACTGATAACGATTTTGATATGGCCATGTATGACTTTGACAATCCGATTTATCAAGCCGAAGAAGGGGATGAGAAAGATTGTGAACTTTCTGAAGAACTGGCCAGATTGTTGAAACAAGAGGAAAGGGTCATCCAGCCTCATCAGGAGACTGTAGAAATCATCAATATTGGTACCAAGGACGCCAAGAAAGAGATCAGGATTGGTGCCAGCTTGCAAGCAGATGTGAAGCAAACTTTGACGGAAATGTTGCGCGAGTATGTTGACATCTTCGCCTGGTCGTATCAAGACATGCCGGGGTTGGATACGGATATTGTCGTGCACAGGCTACCATTGAGAGAAGAATGTCCGCCAGTCAAGCAGAAACTTCGTCGGACTCACCCCGACATGGCTTTAAAGATTAAGGAGGAAGTCCAGAAGCAGTGGGATGCTGGTTTTCTTGCTGTGACAAAGTATCCTCCATGGGTAGCCAACATCGTGCCAGTACCGAAGAAAGATGGAAAAGTGAGAATGTGTGTGGATTATCGAGATCTTAATAAAGCTAGCCCGAAAGATGATTTTCCACTACCTCATATTGATGTGCTGGTTGATAATACAGCTCAGTTTTCAGTGTTCTCATTTATGGACGGTTTCTCCGGGTACAACCAGATCAAGATGGCACCTGAAGATATGGAGAAGACCACGTTCATTACTCCGTGGGGTACATATTGTTATAAAGTAATGCCTTTTGGATTGAAAAACGCAGGGGCAACGTACCAGCGGGAGATGGTGACATTGTTTCATGACTTGATTCATAAGGAGATCGAATGTTATGTAGATGATATGATTGCCAAGTCGAGAACAGAAGAGGAACATCTGATTAACCTGAAAAAGCTGTTTGAAAGGTTGAGAAAGTTCCGTCTGAGATTAAATCCAAACAAGTGCACGTTTGGGGTGCGTTCTGGAAAGTTACTGGGTTTCATTGTGAGCGAAAGAGGAATCGAGGTTGATCCTGCCAAGGTGAAAGCAATACAAGAAATGCCTGAACCGAGAACAGAAAAAGAGGTTCGTGGTTTCTTGGGTAGATTGAACTACATTGCAAGGTTCATATCTCACCTAACAGCCACGTGTGAGCCAATATTTAAATTGTTAAGGAAAGATCAAACGGTCAGGTGGAATGACGATTGCCAATTGGCATTCGATAAGATAAAAGAATACTTGCAGGAACCTCCGATTCTAATGCCTCCAGTTGAAGGGAGACCGCTGATAATGTATCTGACAGTGCTTGAAGGTTCCATGGGTTGTGTTCTCGGTCAACATGACGAGACAGGTAGGAAGGAGCATGCTATTTACTACCTGAGCAAAAAGTTCAATGATTGTGAGTCCCGATACTCAATGCTTGAAAAGACATGCTGTGCGCTTGCATGGACCGCTAAGCGATTGAGGCAATATATGGTTAGGCACACGACCTTGTTGATTTCAAAAATGGATCCTATCAAGTACATTTTCGAGAAACCAGCATTGACAGGCAGAGTTGCACGGTGGCAAATGGTCTTGACAGAGTATGACATTCAGTACACTTCACAAAAGGCCATCAAAGGAAGTATCTTGTCCGACTATCTTGCGCAACAGCCGATTGATGATTACCAACCCATGAAATTTGACTTCCCTGATGAGGACATCATGTTTCTCAAAGCTAAAGACTGCGAGGAACCACTTCCGGAGGAGGGGCCAGACCCTGAATCCAAATGGAGTCTGATGTTTGATGGGGCTGTCAATATGAATGGGTGCGGAGTTGGAGCGGTTCTTATCACGCCGGAAGGTGTTCATGTGCCTTTCACTTCCCGAATAACTTTCGGATGCACCAATAATGAAGCAGAGTATGAAGCTTGTATAATGGGGATCGAGGAGGCGATTAATCTACGGATTAAGACCCTTGATATATTTGGTGATTCAGCTTTGGTAATCAATCAAGTGAAGGGGAGTTGGTACACGCACCAAACAAATCTAGTGCCGTATAGAGATTATACAAGGAGATTGCTGACGTTTTTCACAACAGTGAAACTGTACCACATTCCTCGAGATGAGAATAGGTTCGCTGATGCCTTGGCCACTTTGTCTTCCATGATCAAAGTGCAAGGATGGAACCATGTACCTAAGATTGAGGTATCCCGCCTTGACAGACCAGCATTTGTGTTTGCGGTCGATGCAACGTCTGATGACAAGCCATGGTTTCATGACATTAAGTGTTTCTTGAAAAGTCAAGAGTACCCGTCCGGGGCATCGTCCAAAGACAGGAAGACGTTGAGAAGGTTAGCTGGTAGTTTCTTCTTGAATAAAGATGGCGTGCTGTATAAAAGAAATTTTGACACGGTCCTGCTTAGATGTGTGGATAGACATGAAGCAGACTTGTTGATGATTGAAGTGCACGAAGGCTCTTTCGGTACCCATGCCGGAGGGCAGGCAATGGCTAAAAAGTTGTTAAGGTCGGGATATTATTGGTTGACTATGGAGTCAGATTGTTGCAAATATGCCCGCAAATGCCATAAATGCCAGATCTATGCAGACAAGGTGCATGTGCCTCCAAATCCGTTGAGTATCATGTCGTCGCCTTGGCCGTTTGCCATGTGGGGCATTGATATGATCGAAAAGATTGAGCCTACAGCTTCCAATGGTCATCGTTTCATCTTGGTGGCAATTGATTACTTCACCAAATGGGTTGAAGCCGCATCCTATGCCAATGTTACAAAACAAGTGGTCGCTCGTTTCTTAAAACGGGATATCATTTACAGATATGGAGTTCCCGAAAGAATCATTACTGATAATGGTTCTAATTTGAACAATAAGATGATGGCTGAGTTATGCCGGGACTTCAAAATCGAACATCACAATTCTTCTCCGTACCGCCCAAAGATGAATGGCGCGGTCGAAGCGGCCAACAAAAATATCAAGAAGATTGTGCAGAAGATGGTTGTCACGTACAAAGATTGGCATGAGATGTTACCATTTGCTTTGCATGGGTATCGAACGTCGGTACGCACGTCCACTGGGGCAACCCCATTCTCACTTGTATATGGTATGGAGGCAGTGCTACCGGTTGAAGTAGAGATTCCGTCCCTCAGAGTTATGATGGATGTTAAGCTAGATGAAGCTGAATGGGTACGAGCCAGATTTGATCAGCTGAGCCTTATTGAGGAAAAGCGATTGGCGGCTGTATGTCATGGGCAACTATATCAGCGCAGAATGAAACAGGCATTTGACCAGAAGGTGCGTCCTCGGGTTTATAAAGTCGGAGATGTGGTACTCAAAAGGATCCTTCCTCCCAATACAGATCACAGGGGCAAATGGACTCCTAATTATGAAGGTCCATTCGTGGTTAAAAAGGTCTTTTCGGGCGGAGCTTTATTGCTTACAACCATGGATGGCGAAGACTTTTCATCCCCTGTCAACTCGGACGTAGTCAAAAAATACTTCGCATGAATAGACCCGCTGGATAATAAGAATAAAAAAATCCAGGCAAAAAAAGGCATCCCGGCGAACCAAAAACAGAATAAGGTTCGGGCAAAAATTAGGGATATAATTGAAAAAAATTTGTACACCCGGTAAGTTGAAAACCCGAAAGGGCAACTTAGGCAAAAAAGGGTATCCTGGTGGATCGAAAACCTGAAAGGGCGGTCCACACAAAAGAGGGATTTAAGCGAATGACTACGGTTTGAGTTATCTGTACCCCATTATCGTTTGAACAACTGACGTTCTGAAAGATAGGGATTGGTCTGATCGTTTCTCAGAAGGCAAGGTCGGGGAGTTTTGAAGACATACTGGTCATAACAGAATGGAAACTCAGTGGAAGTCCGTTTTCACATTGCCATTAGGATAGTTTCTTTTCTCAATTTTCAGCGATCACCTCTTTCCAGGGATTGCTTCCGGATGTAATTGCCTATTCTGGGCTCTCAGTCAATAAATTGAATCTCAATAAAAAGCTTTCTATTTTTGTTTTATTGCTTTGTTTGCAAAAACGTCCTAATTTTGATAAAACATTGCATTTGAAAACATGGCGGCCTTGCAATAACATGCGAAAAAAAAAACATTTGAAATTACCTTGAATGTTGAATATTCCCGGATGGTGGATTCTAGCCACGCAATATTCGGGGCATGTGGGCATATTCTTTTGTTGCAGGTAGCAGGTGCAGATGATTTTAAGCACAAGACCAGCAATAAATCACCCCACGCAAAAGACTGGGGCAATTATGGGTAAGGAGATCGGCGTTCATCGTTCGGTCGACGATTGTTCATAACGGGTCGATATCAGTGAATTAAGTTCAACTGGGTACCGTTGCATCTTATTAAGTCGATTCTCTTATTCAGTCCTTCCAACAGCTACAAGCTTTTCTATGTCGATAACGGTCACAGATTCCCCAAAAGAGTGGTCTCGTCGACACCGAAACTGATGGTCATTATCCCCAGCGAAGTCACAAGAGTTTGAAGAGGCTAGATCTTCTGTAAAATCCTCTTATGACATCCTCTTCGGGGACGAATTGTTGTGTTGTCCAAGCATGGGGCATGTTTGTTTCCCCAGCATGAAGTGTTGATCATCCCCAGTAGAGTTTGAGGACAGTTGGTCTTCTATAAAATCCTCTCAAAAGGCATTCCCCAGCACGAGACGTTTTAAAGCAGTTTCCGCCAGCAGAGTTTGTTATAAACTTGTCATCCCTAACGGAATTGTCTAAAGGGAAGCTCGCCTAACATGGGGCATTGTGGTACTTATCCTAAGCTTGACAGTCATATTCTTCAGCAGAATACTGTGGATTTGCTTTGGGTTTCCCCAACAGATCTCTAAGGGCTCTTTCCTAGCAAGTTGCAGTGGAATGTTCTAACCAGGATTTGCATATCCCTGGCAGAGTAGCCCTGATACCCAGCAAGATCGTATCTCTGGTCATGGTATCCCCACAGAGGTCAGCATCGAATCTTGTCAGCAACTCCCAGCTGAGTTGTTGTTCTTCCCGCAGAGGTTTATCAGATCGACAGAATCTATTCCTCAACAAGGATGGTACAGCCTTTCCCCAGCCGGGTCAGAAGGTGGATAACCCCTACAAAGGGTCTGGGTTTGGACAGATCCCCAAGCAGAGTTTTTATGACTTCTCTCCCCTAGAAAGACGCCATACAAAGAAATTCTCATCCCCAGCGGAATCGCTGTGACCAGAATTCATTCCCCCAACAGATGAAGTGATTCCTGGCAGATTTATTATTCTTCAAGTCCAATTTATTTTTGGCAAGCTTGACAATTCGAAGCAGAAGGATTATTCATTCATTCTCCAGTGGAGAGGTTATCCTTTCAGGAGTCTCCAAAGTCAAATCATTGGTCTTTGTTCCTCAGCAAAGTCGGCAGAGATGTCTGACACGGATGCCGAGTGTAATCCAGTATTGGAATTTTGCGAAAGTCCACCCGTAGTGTGGCAAGCCAGTAGTCGTCTGGCATTGTTAAAAGACGTTAGCAAAGTCCAACAGTGGATTGGAAAAAGTCCGTCTTCGGGTGGCAAAAGTCCAACAGTGGATTGGCAAAAGTCCGTCTTCGGGTGGCAAAAGTCCAACAGTGGATTGGCAAAAGTCCATCTAAGGGTGGCATATTCTAAAAGTCCAACAGTGGATTGGCAAAAGTCCATCTTCGGGTGGCAAAGCAGCTAAAAGTCCAACAGTGGATTGGCGAAAGGTCCATCTAAGGGTGGCATATTCCAAAAGTCCAACAGTGGATTGGCAAAAGTCCGTCTTCGGGCGGCAAAAGTCCAACAGTGGATTGGCGAAAGGTCCATCTAAGGGTGGCATATTCCAAAAGTCCAACAGTGGATTGGCAAAAGTCCGTCTTCGGGTGGCACGAAGCTGCAAAGTCCACCAGTAGTGTGGCAGGCCAGTAGTCGTCTGGAGTTGCATAAAAGACATTATTAAAGTCCACCAGCAGCGTGGCAAGCCAGTAGTCATCTGGCGTCGTTCAAAAGACATTATCAAAGTCCACCAGTAGTGTGGCAGGCCAGTAGTCGTCTGGAGTTGCATAAAAGACATTATTAAAGTCCACCAGCAGCGTGGCAAGCCAGTAGCCGTCTGGCGTCGTTCAAAAGACAGATCTCTCCGACGTTTCATCGAAGATTCAATCCAGCAGTCTCGTTGGGTTTATATCCCTTTTATTCTTCATCATCCAGAGCAAATTTTTGGTTATATTTGGTATTCAATCACTATATACCTTGAAAGTCCGAAAGCAATTGCTTTCAGGCATTCAGGTCTACAGCGCTTGAATAGGGGCAGCTGTAATACCCCAAAATTTGCTCTCCCCTTTTGGCATCATAGCATGGCATTATCATTTATCATATCATATCCATCTCATTAACATTACATTGCATTTAACATAGAAAAACGAAGCATGGCATCCTTCTTACCATCAGGGCATGTGATCAGGTGGAAGGTGGACAATCAAGGAATCATTCAAAGCACAAAAGGTCAATCAAGTGCCCTCAAGGCAAGCCAAGAGGTCTTTCATGTCTCATACCATCTCAATTGATCATCCACAACCTCAAGGATAAGAGATACAATGGGAGATTGAAGCATTACATCTTTCACTATGCAAGAGGTTCAAAAACTGAAGGAAAACCCTCAAAAGAGATAGCTCATTGATCCAAAATCATCCTCAAAAGGCATATATCATCATCCTTTAAGAAGGTACACAACATACTCTGAGGAATTTGAAATTGAAGACTGCACATTTTTCTCCTAGGAGGTGGGCACCAAAACTAGGGTTTCCCATTAAATCAGGGAATCTTTGATTTTTTGAACAAAACTTGATGTCATGGTATTCCATATGTCCTTAAGTGTATGTATGTGGAAAATTGCATCTCAATTGGTTTTAGAAGTGGTTCAATTGGAAGAAAGATCAAGAATCAGAGAAATTGGGGCAAAGTCAAATAATCAGAGGAAAAAGTCAACTCTTGACTTTTTGAGCCCAAAATCATGAAATTCATGTTACATATGTCCAATGTACAAAATTTGGTCAAGAAATTCCAAAGGAATCATGAAAAAATCAAGATGTAGAAAGTTGCCATTTTTGGAAGAAGAAGGGTTACTAAAAATAGCAAGTTTTGGCCATTTTGCATCAGAGTTTGAACCAAGGCCATTTAAAATTGAAGCACCAAATGAAAATTCCATCAGGCCACAACAAAAGGTCTTGCTTTAAGCTTCAAATCCATATAAAGAACATCTCCATTGGATAAAAATTGAGTGAGATATGATTGATCAAAGTTTGAGCAAAGTAGGTTCAAAACTAGGTCATGACCAAGATTTTCAGGGCACGCGCGCAGTCATTTTAACAAACAGGTGGTGGACCAAATGTTTTGATCAATTACTCATGGTTAGAGGCCTCAAATGAAAAATCTTTCAACATGAAAGTTGTTCCTCTATGTGAGATCTTCAAAATTGGTGTTCATGATTTGTTCATTTGTTCAAGGGATAAGGAGTTATGTGGATCTCAAGATGGGGTGATCATGCTGAAATTCCATGCCATGCTTGCCTTGCCCATCAACCACTTGACACGCCCATTAACCAGTCTGGGGTCCTTGTGTTCATATCCACTTTTGAGCATGTTTGAGGCATCATTTCAACTTAATTCTCATACCAAACATGTTCTCCCATGTTCCCTCTTTTCAATGACTCCAAAACCCCATTAAACCATACATTAATAAGAGAGAAAATCATCACCAAACCACCATGTTTGCATTTGTTTCAAACTGTCACCAAACCATAAAATAAATATTGTTATTGTTGTTATTTCAAGTATTCACATGTATACTTTTCCACACATTCCTTTACCTCATTTGGCCAAGCAAGTTTCATGCGCATACATACATATACTCCTTGCCATGCATCAAAGGGGAAGTGAAAAAAACTTGTTGTGCAAGTCATGCTGCTACCTCAGAATAATACATCATCACCATTCCTTTCACTTACACTCCACCATAACACCATGGACATCCACCACCATATCACACCCACAACAAACTCGCCCTAACTAACTTGGCTCAGTTAGTTAGAGGCAGCTCAGTTAACTCAACTTGGACTCAGTTAACTCACCCATTTAACCTTGGTTCAAGCCAACTTATAAATAGAAACCTCACTCTCAAAATGGATTTCAACTTCATTTTTCAGATTTTCACCTCAAAACTCTTTCTACTTTCTCTCTGATTCTCTCACCTTTTTCAACCACTCTCTCAAAACTTGTTCTCTGAGTGCACAAGATTTTCACTTACTTCATCCACATCATCATCAATTGCGCATGATTGAAAGAGAATTCACACGATTTCTGCAAGTGTATGTCAGCAAGTTTTGAATCACAATCCACACGATTTCATCTACTTCCAGCAGCATTTATTTTGCTTAGTGTTGAAGCTCCAAGGTTGAAGAACAAGTTGTTTTCTCTGGTTTTCTCAAGAATCTCCAAAAGCTGCAAGTTCAGGTTCTAAAGTTCTCAAACACTTCTCTCACATTTTATGGTTTATTTTGTTGTTTTCATGATGATATGAGCTCACTAGGAGCATTTGAACTCTGGCTAGTTGATAGAGCTTCTTAGAAGCCTAGATCCAAAACTTAGGGCATGATTTAATCTCCTCTGTTTTCTATGTGTGTGCTTGGTATGTGAAAAACAATTGTGAATTCTTAATCTAAGTGAGCTCAGCTTCATTTTGGTATAATATTTGTGCATTTCTGGGACATGTGAGAGTTGCAGACGGTGGTGCGTGGCCGGAGGAGGTGACCGGAGGTCCCTCTCCGGCCGGTGATCATGTGTTAGGGTTTGGTTTGCAGTTTTAATCATGACCGTGGATTTACTTGCATCGTGTGGTGTAGGATTGGCCAACACATTAAAAAAGGTGTGCACCTCACGTGCTCCATTTCTGATTTCACTTAAACAAAATGTGGCGCAGTGCATGTTAGTAAATGTGTTCCCTCACGTGTGTGCATTGATCATGTTTGCTTTAACTTGTGTGTTGACTTGACTGGATCCAATGGTGATCATTGTTTGACTTTATTTGACTAAAAGTGCATGTTTGTTATTGTGTTCCACGCGCAAATGGACCCTGAAACCTTTGCTATTCACACCTAACATTTAAAGGCCCAGACCAATTTGAACATGGAATCTGCTATGCATGCACCCCCTACTTGTTTCTATTTCTTTTTATTTTCTTCATTTTATGCACGTTTCAATTTTAAATTTTTTAAAATACAAAACAACATTATAAAATTCTATAAAAATTCATTAGTGTTACTCAGACATTTAGGAAATTTTTGATATTTTAATTTCATGATTTTATGACATTTTTGCCTTTGGTTCATATTTTTCTTTGAATTTCCATGTGTATGC
This sequence comes from Lathyrus tuberosus, assembly GCA_022829125.1. Taxonomy (NCBI): domain Eukaryota; kingdom Viridiplantae; phylum Streptophyta; class Magnoliopsida; order Fabales; family Fabaceae; genus Lathyrus; species Lathyrus tuberosus. Next base: position 5,243,287 of record JALAZF010000243.1, on the reverse strand, counting down.
ATTTTAAGCATGATACATGAATTTGTGGAATTTTGTTCTTGCTCATTACAAACTGTTTTGACCTGATTCTTTTTGCATTGATTCATTAATACATTGAAGCATGTTAAATGATTTTTGTTTGGTTTTTTTAGATCACTTTATGACATGTTTGATGCTTATCTTTGCACCACTTTGCATGATATTTCAACTTGACCTAATTGCTTTGTTTGAAGTCATTTTGCTTTGAATTTTGATATGCTATTTTGATGTATGATTTACTTCTGAATTAGGCATTCCAATACCATATTTTCATAATTTTCATGAGGCCATTTGATTTTTGTTTGATGCATTTCATTTAAAGCATTATAACATGTCATATCATTGTAATCTTTGGTGCATGTTTTCTTTTGTGTATACTTGCATGATCATTTGCATATTTGGTGAACCATTCACTTGACATTATAGGTCATTGGTACATATTATATGTCATCCTTGCATGTTGACTTTCATTTAAACCTTGTGCACCTTCAACGTGTGGTGTTTGTACTTGTGTTTTCTTTTGAACTTCCATTTCAATTCTACCTCTTCTATTAATTCTTAAATGCTTTGATGTGTCATGCATGAATACTTGTGAGATGTTTGTGAATCATTTTTCATTTCATTTCAATTCTGATCCATGGATTACATGTTCCATTTGTGCATATTTCTTCTTTTCTCTTTCATCTTTCATTCTTCCTTTTCTTATGATATCATGTTCTAATGTCATGGAGGATGTTTGTTGCCTATCCACTTGAGTTTGATTGATAATATTCACTTGTTGTCCATATGATGCCCATTCTGGTTGTGGCTCTAGGATTTGGTTTCTCATTTAATTCTTTTGAGTTTTATGATGCATTACATGTTCTTTTACTTCTTATACTTCTTATACATGTTTACTAACCATGTAGGGGCTTTGGTAAGTTTCAATTGAGTGTGGATAAGGAATCCACATTCAACTTCTATCCTTTCTCTTTTACAATTCCATTTTGTGTTTTGTAAGCACTTATGTGCTTTCTTTTAATAACTCATCACTTTCCCCTTGTGAATTACAATTCATCTTCTACTTTAGAAGTGAATTGTTTAATTCATTCTTTCTTTAGACTTTAGGTTGAAACCTCACAAACTTTAGGATCACTCCCTTAACTAATCAATTAGGATTGAGTCTTAGTCCATATAGATTTTTACCTTTACCCTCTCTTGAGTCTTTCATCTTCTCATCTCAAAGAAAACTCAAAACATCTAATAAAGGTAGGCATTTATTGCATTTAGGCCTTTCATATAAAGAAAAGGTTATAAGGGGTCTTCTCTTATAATCTTAGAATGTATAGCATATAGCCCATCTTGGGTCAATGTGTTAAACATTTGATCTTGTATGAGGGACTTAAATGCAATACTTGTTGAAGGTACAAATAAAAAACACTTCTTCATTTCTTAATTAATAAAAACACTTAATAAACACAAGTATGCTAGTGTGTTTGAACCTTAATAATTGGAAATAAGTGTGGGGGTCTTCTTCATGCTTAGTGTACTTTCTTCCTCATTCCATCTTGGAGTGTGAGAATGTACACACTCCAATGACTAAGATTTAGATACACTATCATATGCAAACAAATAACAAAACTTCTTAAAAGACAAAAACAAGCAATAACGTCTTTCCTTCGGGAATTCTTTTCTCACCTCACTCACTCTCAGCGTATGAACGCGCTTCTACTCGTTCTCTTGCAAGATGGTAATGCACTCGGACCAGCGAGCCTGCAACACCTGAGCTAGAACGTAAGCCGTTCTCTAAAAAACACAAACAATCTTTCCCTTAGGTGAGGGGAACTACGTCGCTCTGATTCTCATGCTCCCGATGAGATACGTAGGCAGTGGGGTAGGGCCCATGCGAGCACTTCTTTTATTTTCCCTACATCTGTTTCCCGTTCCTTTTCTTTTCTTTCTCCTTTCTTTCTTTCAGTTCCTTTTCCAGTATCCTTTCTTTACACCCTTTGATCGAGACAAGCAAGCGTGGATCCCATCGGGTACGATGGACGCGTGGGGGTGCTAATACCTTCCCCGCGCGTAACCGACTCCCGAACCCAGTTCTCTTGGTTGTAAGACCATGCTTTTCCTTTCTCTCAGGTTTACGCGGTGTTTCCTTTCCCCCTCTTGGGATAAATACACATTGCTGGCGACTCTGTTTCGGTGCCACTTTCGCGTTTGTACTTGGATGAAAATCCCGGGAGCGACACTTATCAATCAAACACAGCTTCGTGCTGTCATCCTTAATTCAACTAATATTCTAACATATGAACTTGTATCAGCAAAAACAAACAATCTTCAAGCATTTGGCTTGACTTCGACCAATTCACGTACATACTATACTAGTTGGCACGACACATCTATCCATCAATTATGACTCCGTCTACTATCAACAATGGATTAAGGGTGATCAGTTCCTCAATTTGTCAATAGACAGCCGACAACCATAACGGTGAAATAAATCATCAGTACCCAACCCAATAGCGTACTTCAACTTGTGCCCAAAGTTCGTAAGCATAATGCCCCGCCAACTTTCTGCTACAACATTGAGAACGATCCAATTCAGTTTGCTCCAATTACAACTTTCAACCATGGTGAAAATTCTTAGCAACACAAATAAACTTTCGCATTTCTCTCAACATTACTTTTACTTAGCATCATCGTCTTAATCATCCTCATTCAACATAAGTTGCATCTCCAAGCATTCTCCGATACAGTCACATCCTCATTCAACATAATATTCCACACTTGTTTTCATCCTTCCAAATTTTTCAGCAAATGTCGCTCGACTTCAACCATATATATCTCCTTCAATACAGATCTCTCAATCACAAAATCATATTCCAAAATGAAGAGAATTTTGTGTATATTTCAGAACCTCAAGAATCGCGTAAATCCGACTTACGAGTAAAAAGTTATCAGCTACACAACGGGACTGGTCCAGAATTTCCATATGCAGAATTTTCCAAAAAAAAGTCAGCAACAGACCCAAACATTAAAACGCACTTTTCTCTTTCTTCACAAACTTCCCGAAGAAAAATCTTATATGCAAACTGTAGGGAATCTCGTAAGCTTTCCAAAAAGTCCATAACCGCTTCCATCCGAATCACGAGTCAAAAGTTATACCTCGTTTACTGACAGCTGCTCCAAAATCACAAAAACCAGAATTTGAGGTTGATGAACATAAGTTCCATTTCCCTCTCTTGCTTCCAAGGTCTACCAACATCCTCCTTTTCGTCCAACTACGAAACTCACTCAACTTTAATCCAACTATACTCAAGATATACAACTTACCGAATTAATCCACCAACTTATCATTCCATTCGGAATAATTCCTTAATTTCAATCATCTTTGATTCACCGTCCAGACTCTACGCACATCTCCAACTTGACCGATACGGATTCGCGAGTCCAAACTCTCGTCGGTCCGCAATAACATCGCTCCAACAACATTTGCACCCTCGCTATCAACGTCACCTTGAACCAACTTCTACATACCAACAACACGTACGGGAGCAAACATCTCCCCCACTTAATTCAAAACAACCTTGTAGACAACTACTAGAAACTACTAACAAACAAGCACCGACAGTGTTCCACACACATGTCGAGTACTAAGGAAGAAACAACATTAGACAACATTGGCCGGACAGACCGACCTGCTCTGATACCACTATATACGCAACAACTTATTTTCCTTCGATCAATTATTTTGGCCAACAACGTGGAAGCAACAACATGACAGTTATCTCAACACAAGGAAATTTCCAGCAACGTATCCATAGATATCAGATAAATTTCAGAGACAGCCACGACAAATCAACACAAACAGCAACGATCAATTTTTCTTTTTATGAAAACAAAATATCACCGAAACCACAAACAATTCCATGGCATCAATTTATATAACCTAACCCCACATAGAAATTATCATAATCCCGTTTATAAGATTCGAACCCACCATTACCTTAATTTTGATGGCCGCTCGAATTTCTGGTTGAAACTGGGACTTGATTTTTGACAGCATCTCTTGCTCTCTCCTCTCCAACCTACGCTTCCAAACCCTCGTTCAATTTCTGTAACTTCTTTTTCTTCTCTTCTACCACGTACAACCTTCATTCTTCTTAGCCTCCTTTTCTCTCACTGATATCTCTGCCTTCCACTAACTCATGAAAATACTAATAATAATAGTATTATTTCTTTTTAACTCCAACCACACAAAAATAATACTCTTAATGGGCCTATTAGCCAACACCTCCAAAATTGCTAATTCTCACTCAACAATTTAAACTAACTTAATTAAATCAATAATCCAATAATCTAATATTATATCTAAAATTAATTCTCCGACCAACCGACTAAATAATCTGACTATCAACTTAACCGTCCAAGCGACATATTAATTCAATTACTTCTTAGAATAATACCGATAATTCTTAACTTAGACTATTTCCAACAATTAAATCCTTTAATAATTTAATTAAATAATTAATTAAATTCAGGCGTTACAGTCAGCCCTGAATGTTATGCCGAAGTCCACTTTGATGCAATTATCATTCAAAGGCCCTCCGATGAGAATCAGCGAGGTCGTCGTCAAAGCATTCGACGGATCCAGAAAAACAGTTATCGGCGAAGTTGATCTTCCCATAACTATTGGTCCTCATACTTTCCAAGTCACTTTCCAGGTCATGGATATCCGGGCAACGTACAGTTGTTTATTAGGAAGACCTTGGATACATCAAGCTGGAGCGGTCACTTCAACCCTCCACCAAAAACTAAAGTTCGTCAAGAACGATCAGCTTGTCACAGTCTGTGGAGAACAGGCCTTGCTCGTGAGTAACTTATCATCATCTACTTGTGTAGAACTCGAGGAGGTTATTGGGACACAGTTCCAAGCACTGTCGGTGAGCAAGGATAATCAGTTCCAAGGAGGAACCTTGATTTCCTCATACAAAGATGCTATCAAAGCGGTCGAGAGTACCGATACAACAGGATGGGGACAGCTTGTCATTCCTACTAGCAATACAACAAAGAAGGGTCTTGGTTTTTCTGCAACCTGTACCCAGACAGCTGCCAACGATGAAAGTCTTCATCCCCTTCAAAACTTCTTCCACAGTGGAGGTTTCCTCCACCCAGTGTCTCAGGCAGTACATGCTATCAATGAGGAAGATCCCTCTGACACAGATGAAGAATGGAAGTCCTACCTTAACGAGGACGGTTATATGTCTCAGGAAGAGGTGCGTACGCCATTTTGCTATCCTGCACAGAGTCTGAGATTTATACCAAGGTCAGACGTCGAAATGATCTATGGAGATTGTGATCCGGAAGGATGGTGCTCCGCCAAATTCATTAGAGGAGGACACTCTGATGAAAGACAATTTTGACTACACCTACTATGGCCCAATGGATGGTCTGCCAATGTGGCAACCTTACCCAGGAGATTTGGGGCCGAAAAGTCAGTCGAGCAATGAAAATCAGCTGACCGTCTTTGAATAGAATACCTGTGTCCCCACCATGTCATGGGATCAACACTCAGGTTATTCAAAAACTACTCAACATGAAGATGAATTCGCAATGTTTGCAGGACTTGAATTCATCAACTATTCTTTTCCCGAGGTCAACGTCATCGAGAGGGATGACTCCTCCAGTTCTAAAGAAGTGTGGGACACCTTGGGACAACCGAGTGGAAAATACGACTATATGGTCAAGTACACCGCCCCCGAAAGCTCTCGTATCAGGTTCGAAGACATCCAGCCAACTGGATGGGGAGATACAGCTGAGAGCACAACTACTCTGCATAATACAACAGAGGAATCCTCCTGCGACAATTCTGCCTGGGAGACAGATTCCAATGATCCTGCTCCACCAGAAATCAGCGTCGTTTCTGAAGACAAATCAAGGAAGGTACCAGACTTTGTGATTCACCGAGGAGTTCGCCGCCAATGGGTTGCCATCGAGGTTCCGAAGATCGTTCATCATTCAAAGTAATTGCCATCTTTAACCTTTCACCCTGCCCAGGTGAAACGGATGTTTTGATAGGGCTCACTTTCTGTAAATTTTCCCTCTTCGCTTCGCCCAAAGCGACAGAGTTTTGTTTTATAGGGCTGTAGTTTCAAGATTCGACTTGTTCATTAATAAAATAACGTCGTTCTGTAAATTCCGCATTAATTGTTGTTTTCTCTTTTTGCTTTTTCAGAAAATGGTAATCCTAAAAAACAATTCAAATAAAAACAAGCAGTAAAATAAAACACTGCACACACTTGCATTTTCTCTATCTCTTCTAAACACGAATCATCATGTCATGTAGATTGCTTGTTTTAAACCCAGTTGAAATATACGATCCGATGCCTTCTCCCAACTTTGAGTTCCCGGTATTCGAGGCTGAAGAAGAAAATGACGACAAAATTCCAGAAGAGATCTCTCGACTACTCAGACAAGAGGAAAGGTCCATTGAACATCACAAAGAGCCATTGGAAACGGTAAACTTGGGTTCAGAAAAAGAGAGAAAAGAAATCAGGATTGGGGCACTGCTCAGTCCAACTGCCAAAGAGAGTTTGATAAAGCTTCTCAAAGAATTCCCCGATGTATTCGCTTGGTCCTATCAGGATATGCCAGGGTTGGATACCAGCATCGTGGAACATCACTTACCATTGAGATTGGAATGTCCGCCAGTAAAGCAGAGGTTGAGACGGACTCATCCGGACATGGCCATCAAAATCAAAGAGGAGGTACAGAAACAGATTGACGCGGGTTTCGTCGCTACATCTGAATATCCTCAATGGTTAGCCAACATCGTACCCGTTCCCAAAAAGGACGGAAAGGTCAGAATGTGTGTCGATTACAGGGATCTGAACAAGGCTAGTCCAAAGGACGACTTTCCTTTACCACACATTGACATGCTGGTAGACAGCACAACAAAGTTCAAAATTTTCTCCTTCATGGATGGATTCTCGGGCTATAACCAGATCAAAATGGTGCCGAAAGACATGGAGAAAACTTCGTTCATTACCCCATGGGGTACCTTTTGTTACAAGGTAATGCCGTTCGGTTTGAAGAACGTCGGGGCAACCTATCAAAGGGCCATGACTACTCTTTTTCATGACATGATACACAAAGAAATCGAAGTGTATGTCGATGATATGATTGCAAAATCTAAAACAGAGAGTGAGCACGTTGAACATCTGTAAAAATTGTTCGAGCGTCTAAGAAAATTCAAGCTCCGCTTGAATCCCAACAAGTGCACCTTCGGTGTCCGTTCAGGGAAACTACTAGGGTTCATCGTCAGCCAGAAAGGAATTGAGGTTGATCTTGACAAGGCCAAGGCCATTCAAGAAATGCCTTCTCCGAAAACTGAAAAACAAGTCAGAGGATTCCTGGGACGTTTGAACTACATCTCCAGGTTCATATTCCTCATGACCGCCACGTGTGCGCCGATTTTCAAATTACTAAAAAAGAACCAGGATTGCGTTTGGTCAGAAGATTGCCAAACCGCCTTTGGCAGTATTAAGGAATATCTGTTGAATCCTTCGATTCTATCACCTCCAGTGGAAGGAAGGCCACTGATTATCTACCTCACAGTCCTAGAGGGCTCAATGGGATGTGTACTTGGCCAACAAGACGAAACCAAAAGGAAAGAGTCTGCCATTTACTATTTAAGCAAGAAATTCACCGACTACGAAACTCGGTACACGATGCTTGAGAAAACTTGATGTGCTTTGGCTTGGGTAGCCAAACGTCTTCGCCAATACATGATTTGTCATACTACTTGGTTAATCTCAGAAATGGATCCAATCAAGTACGTCTTCGAAAAACCTGCTCTCATGGGAAGGATTTCCCGTTGGCAGATGTTATTATCAGAATATGACATAGAGTACCACGCTCAGAAAGCCGTTAAAGGAAGTATTTTAGCCGATCATTTGGCTCATCAACCGATTGACGATCAAGAATCAATCGGGTTTGACTTCCCAGACGAAGATGTCATGTATCTAAAAATGAAAGATTGCGATGAACCGTTACCCAGTGAAGGGCCAGAACCAGGTTCCCAGTGGGGACTTATCTTTGACGGAGCAGTTAATCATTACGGAAACGGAATTGGGGCAATCATTGTTACCCCTCAGGGTACCCACATTCCTTTCACCGCCAGACTTACGTTCAAATGTACGAACAACGAGGCCGAATACGAATCTTGTATCATGGGTCTCGAAGAAGCAATTGATTTAAGGATCAAAAACTTGGACGTATACAGCAACTCAGCCTTGGTTATCAATCAGATAAAAGGAGATTGGAACACATACCAATCAGGATTGATCCCTTACAAAGACTACGCAAGAAGGTTGCTACATTTCTTCAACAGAGTCGAGTTTCATCATATCCCTCGAGAGGAGAATCACATGGCTGATGCATTAGCCACTATCTCTTCCATGATTAGTGTAGGTCAATGGAACGACTTACCTAAGATCGACATAATGCGCCTTGAACGGCCCGCTTACGTCTTCGTAATTGAAGCAGTCATAGACGACAAACCTTGGTATCATGATATCAAATGCTTCCTTCAGAAACAAGAGTACCCACCTGGGGCACTCAGAAAAGACAGAAAAACCCTCAGAAGATTGGCTGGAAACTTCTTCCTGAGCGGGGACACTCTCTATAAGAGAAATTTTGACATGGTCTTGCTCCGATGCGTAGACAGACCAGAAGCAGACATGCTTATGAAAGAAATTCATGAAGGATCCTTTGGCACTCATGCCAACGGACATACAATGGCAAGAAAAATTCTGAGAGCAGGGTATTACTGGTTGACCATGGAATCCGACTGCTACAAGTACATGAGGAGGTGTCACAAGTGTCAGATATACTCTGACAAAATTCATGTACCACCATCACATCTCAGAGCTCTTTCTTCCCCATGGCCTTTTTCCATATGGGGAATCGACATGATTGGCTTGATCGAACCTAAGGCTTCAAGCGGACATCGATTCATCCTAGTAGCCATGGATTACTTCACCAAATGGGTCGAAGCAGCGTCGTACGCTAATGTAACCCGACAAGTGGTGGTCCGATTTATCAAAAACAATATCATCTGCCGTTATGGTGTTCCAAGCCAGATCATTACTGATAATGGATCTAACTTGAACAATAAGATGATGAAAGAGTTGTGCGCAGAGTTCAAGATTGAACACCATAACTCATCTCCCTACCGACCAAAGATGAACGGAGCGGTAGAAACGACTAACAAGAACATCAAGAAGATCGTTCAAAAGATGGTTGTAACCTACAAAGATTGGCACGAGATGCTACCCTTTGCTCTTCACGGTTATCGCACATCTGTCTGCACTTCAACAGGGGCTACCCCTTTCTCTCTAGTATATGGCATGGAAGCAGTGCTCCCCATAGAAGTAGAGATCCCGTCAATCCGAGTATTGATGGAAGCTAAGCTCACCGAAGCTGAATGGTGTCAAAGTCGACACGACGAACTGAATCTGATCGAAGAAAAGAGAATCACGACACTATGCTACGGTCAGTTGTATCAACAGAGAATGAAGAGGTGTAGCGAGCGATTTTGGACGCGGTTCTTAAGCGCTGGTCGCTCTCTGCGGTTTGAGCTTTAAACTACAGGTCGATTCATTTTTTATCCTATTGTGAGCTGAATAAGGAAGGGAAATAGATGTCTCCAATTAACCCTGCTTGCATACTGAGTTTAAACAGCGGTCTGTTAGGTTACGGATGCTATCAATGTGGGGGGGCTTTTGTACTAGTTATTCGTATTTCGCCAATACGGTTCTCTTTCTTTTTTTTAGGCAAAGGGTTTCTGGTGGGGAATAAGGATTAGGATGTTAGGACTGGTGCTTTTGAATTACTGGTTTTGGTTGACGAAGGTATGGGATTTAGGTTTTTTGTTGATTGCGCTCGCTAAGATCTTTTCTTTCGATCTTATGCCTACGTATTCCCGTTTACCGAAACAGGGAAATCAGAGCGTTCGTAGTTCCTCCTATTCTATGGGAGGAAAGGGGTGTTTTGGTGTCTTGTTCAAAGCCCAAGACATGAAGCGAAAGGTGATTTGTATCTTGATCAAAGCCCAAGATGTGAAGCTGAAAGATCTATTTGTGTCTTGTTCAAAGCCCAAGACGTGAAGCTGAAAGACCTCGACTTTAGAGAGAATTTGTCATCTCTAAAGAGGGGAGAAGGAGAATTACTTTAACTGGGATACGCGGATTCGAGCAATGCCATAATTTCCGAAGAAAGGGTTTTAACCTGAAGGAGAAGACTTTAACTCAGTGTAGAGCAATGCCATCTTTCCTTAGGAATTTCTCATGCTAAAAGAGGGACAGTGGCATGGATGTAGAGGATCCAGAGGCTTGCCGCTTACAGCGATTAGATGAAGGGAAAAGAGTTGTTGATGTTTGTGTACTGTGAACGAGGCACAGTTTTGATGCTAAAAGGTCGATTGGATCAACCAGTGGTTTTCTTATACAAAGCCTAAGAGGAGGCTAATTTCCGATAGGAAAATCATTATACAAAGCCTAAGAGGAGGCTATTTTGTGTCTCGTACAAAGCCCGAGAGAGAGGCTAAAAGTTTCTGACCCAGTGGGGCATATCGTTATACAAAGCCTAAGAGGAGGCTAGCAAAGAGTTGACTCAGTTGGAGAGTCTTTTATACTCAGTAATAGAGTGTTTTTGTATCTCGTACAAAGCCCGAGAGATTGGCGAAAAGGTTGTTTTGACTCCACTGGGGAGAATTTTGGTATCTCGTACGAAGCCCGAGATGGAGGCTATGGTAACTGTTTCAGTTGAGTGACAGATCCAATATACTGATTTAAAAAGAGAAAATCAGTTCTTATATGAGCAATACTGTACTCAGGTATTTAATTTAAGGATCAGGGATATTTCCTTCTCTTTGAGGAAACGGGAAATCCAAAGGGTATCGAGACTATCCGAGTCTGCGGGTTTCCTTCCTATTTAACGAAGGGTGCTTGAGAATGTCTTTGAGACTCAAGGAAGTTAGACTGTCCGAGTCTAGAGTTTTATCTTTTATACTATGCTTCGAGAAACAGTAGTAGACTCTATGAAAGGACTGTTCTATGAGGATGACTAGGTTCTGTTCCTATACCTCTAGGAGGTCGTCGGGACAATTTGTACGAAGCCCAAGAGGAGGCTGGAAACTTTTAAGAAGTCGACGGGTCCTTGTACGAAGCCCAAGAGGAGGCTATCATTCCCGGAGGAAGAGATCATTATACGAAGCCTAAGAGGAGGCTGTGAATACTTCTAAGAAGCCGCAGTGTCCTTGAATAATGCCCAAGAGGAGGCCGATGCTTTTAAGAAGCCCGTGGGTCTATCATCTCCTTTCCATTAGGAGAGATAACTCTTTTAAAGATGAAAACCACTGGTAAACGTGCGAGGTTTACTATCCAACGACTTTTAACTTTTAAAGAGGGTTCCTTAGTTAAGGTCCAAGATTATGACCGTAGTGGGTACCCAAACCCCGAGACATTCAAGGCAAGCTATCCACAAGGAATAGATCAAGTTTGGAAAGTTCGAGAATTGGGAAGAAACTCAAAGATGCCATTCACGGAGAATACATTCATCTTTGGAAGTAGAGTTTCTTGACAGTTCCTAAGGAGGACAGCCGAAGAGAAGACTGTATCTGGTGCTCCTATTGGGGATCTAGGCGTCTATTTCTACGAATAAATGAAACGGCGTCACCTAGTTCTAGACGTAGTTTCTGGGGAAACTCGAAATATCTATACTATTATTACACAGTAGATATGAGTTTATGAAAGGAGACTTACAGTGAGCAGCCCCACAATACAGTTTATAATATGAAAGCAGTAAATGAAAGCGATAATCACTTACTCGGTTGTAGTGCTTCCATGTTGTTTGGTTAGTTGTTCAACAAAGAAAGATTGAAAACAACAATATATTCAAAATTAAAGGAGAAAGTGCTTTGAAAAAGAAAGATTTGGGGCTTACAGCTCAAGGAGAGGCCCAGGGTTTTATCAGTGAGCGCACTGTTTGACTTTGTACAGAGGGACTTATACAAGTGACTGGGGCCCAAAAAGGTTTTCTGTACAAAGGGATGGGTCTTACACTCTCTCAAGAGGCCCAAAGTGTTTTAAAGAAAAAGAAATGGGTCTTACTACTCGAGGGTAGGCCCAGATGGTTTTTATTTTTAAACGGGCGACGATCGCGCCGTTTACTTGTACAGAGGGACTTATACAATGAGTGAGGCCCAAAAAGTTTTTGTACAAGGGGGGGGGGATGGGTCTTACACTCTCTCAAGAGGCCCAAAAAGGTTTAAAGAAAAGAGTGGGGCTTATAACACGAGGGTAGGCCCGGATGATTTTTGAAAAGGCGACGATCGCGCCGTTCGTTTTTTGACGGTATCGGGACTTATACAATAAGTGAGGCCCAAAGATAATTTGGTCAAAAAAAGGATTGGGTCTTACACTCTAATAGAGGCCCAAAGTGTTTTGAAAATGATTTATGAGGGTTGAATTAATCCAAAACCCTAATTTGTTTTCAAAAATGTATTTAATTGAATAAAAATTCAATTAAAATGATCAAAAATTGTTTAACACATGGAAAACAAATTGTGATCTTGGATTAATGCTTCAAAAATTAAGTATTGACCTACAAAATAATTAGAAAGCATTAAAAGTTGCAAAATCAATGTAGAAAAAAATATTTAAAATGCCAAAAACAATCAAAATATTAATTCTTTACAAAAATATCAATTATATGAAATAAATAATATTTTTGGGATTTTTTGATAAAATAAAATATTTTAACATTTTTGTGAATTATTAAAAAAAGAATCAACTCAAAATCATTAAAACTCAGAGAGAAATTAATTTTTGAATCAATTAAACAAAATCACAAAATTCAAATATTCAAATTATATGAAAATGGCGCCAAGAACAACACCAAGAACACGTGCGTTTTTCAGTTTGCCCAGATTTGCATTTTCCATCCAATCTCACTGAATACGTAATTATAACATGCAATCCACATATCATTATGCTCGCCTCAACCTCACGATCATGTCTATGTACTTTAATTTCATTTAAATTAAATATACAACAAGAAATGACGAAGAGACCTCAAGAACCCTAATTTCTGCATGAAGGCTAGGATTTTTGATACACGATTCAAACAATGCAATTAATTGAGGGAAAATATTCCATGCATGATTATAAACATATGGCCAAATTATTGTGCGAGGAAATATGCATAGATTGAGAGATGACCAAGTATGTGCTTACCTCTAAGTCGTGACAGCAAGAGCAGATGTGATTTTGAGTTGGAGGTGTTACAGACAAGTTGTGATGATCTGGACAACTTCCCTACACCATATGTAGTGTGTTTGAACACTTGGATTGAATTGAAATGGACTGGATCAGTTTATGGCATCTCAGCTGCAACTTCACTTCAAACTTGTGTGGATGGCAAGTGATTTTGTGAAATTGATGTTTCAGAAGTTATGTGAGTGTTTGATCAGCTCATATGTGATGTATGTGAGGTGTGTGAGTGATTGGTTTGTGCAGAATTGCTCTCAAACTCAAAACCCGATAGCTACCTTGCTAAGAAAGGCATTTTTGCCAAGAGAAAGAGATTTTGAGGAAAGCATCTATTAGATGGCTTTGGTGTACTCAAACTGATCACAATTGAGCTCTATTTATAGTAGAGCAAGTTTGTTTTGCAAGGAATAGTGCATGGCAGCTGGTAAGTAGGTTTCCTCAATGTTGGCCAATGGAAATGAAAGTCTCCTCTAGCCATTGACTAGAGGTTAGGGCACAGAGCTTTGGTCCCCTTGGTCTTGGATAAGTCTTGACTAATTTCAGATGAGAATGGCTCAGTCCATGCCACCTTGATGCTTTCATTGAATGCCTCATTCCAAATTTGAAGTCTTGTCCCTATTTTGGCCATTCTAGGTTCAACATGCTATTTCTTGTTCCATGGACTTTGGAGGCTTGGCTCAGTGATTGTCCCCTTTGGATTCAATCCTCTGAGGTGTCCAAGTGGATTGGAGCAATTGAAATTGGATGATTTTGGCAAATCGAGCCAAAATGCAAATTCTGCCTTGCTTTGACAGATTTCAGCAAGGTAACTTGACAATGTTGTATCTCATGATGTAGGTTGAATTTGGCAATGTTCTTGGCCATTTTGGAAAGCTCTTACATGATACAACAACTGTTTGAACAAGTTTGGTTTTGATATCTTTTGATTCCAAGTGAAAAATCCCCCTACATTTGGCAAAAAGTGAAGGCAAATTCTGACTTAGTGAAAATTTCACTAAGTGTTGGAAAAAGTGACTTTTTCACTTTTCAGCCACTTTGATCATTCCATAACTCAAAATCCTTAATGAATTGGAATGACTTGTAGTTGAAGTTTTTGTAGGTGATAATGAGGGCTACAAATCCATCTTTGGATGAGAAAAAATGGCCTTGTGGTTTAGGAGTTATGGTCCTCCAAAGTTGGTACCTTTGCCACTTTATTTTTAACTTAGAAAAATTTCTAAGTTTTATGGTTACCCCTTTTACAAGTTATCTCACTTTTCTTGATTTTTCTTGATGAATGATGATTCAAATCATACATTAACATCATTTTAGGGTTAAAAATCCATTTTGGTGAAAAATCTCAAAAAGTCAAAGTTGACTTTTGTGCACAGTTGACTTTTTATCAGATGAATTCCAAATTGTGTAATTCTTCAGGAAATCATGTCCTTGACCTAAATCAAACTTGATGGACATGTTACATGGGTGTCATAGGGTATATTCAATCATGTATTAGGGTTTGGGAGCATGTCTTGGTCAAAAGTCAAAGTTACAGTTGACTTTTCCCTTAAAACCCTAATTGTAGTGCAGATGAAAATGAGACTTGTTGCTCAAGCTTCTTGGATCAATCCATTGTTCCAAATGGATCAATATGGTGTATTAGAGACCCTCAAATCATCTCTTGAGGTCTTGGCTCATGGTTTGTCCCAAAAGTCAACTTAGGGGTGAATTAGGTCAAGAAACCCTAATTCCTGATTTTTGATGAATGCATCCCCTGAGGCAAAATTGACTTGATGCATGGGTTCATGAGGTTCCATGAAGTATATTAGGTCATGTTTTGGATCATTGCCTTGTGCCCAGATGAAAATTTCCATCTGGAGGCCCTGGTCGACCAAAACCCTAATTTGGTGACACTGTCGATCTTGAGACTTGATCCACCTAGAAGGGAGCAACCTTGTGCTTAATCCTTGAAGTGGGAGTCCTTTTTATCCATTGTGGATGTTTGAGAGGTTAGACAAGTTGAAGATCATGTCATTTCTTGATTGATCCTTTGTCTAAGCACTCAGAGAGGGCTTGAAACCCTAATTTTGATTGTATTGGATGCTCACCCATCTTTGGGGAGACTAATGAAGCATGATGGTTCATCCATATTGTGATGATGATTTGCACAATGATGGGAAATCTAAGTGGTCAAAATTTGGGGTATTACAGATGCCCCTATTTAATCTTCTTGGACCCGAAGGTGTGAATGACGAAGGTATTCGAGCATTCGGGGTGCACGAGGATTAAATATCGGAATATCCGAAATTTTGATGGTGGTTATGAATGGTAGCTTACGCATTCATCTTTTTTAGCTAAGCAATGATGCTTAGAAAAGGTAAACTTCCCCTCGATCCTGGTTTCCTACCAAGGAACTGGTCTCAGTCTCTGATTTAAACTTCCCCTCGATCCTGGTTTCCTACCAAGGAACTGGTCTTAGTTTCTGATTTAAACTTCCCCTCGATCCTAGTTTTCTACCAAGAACTGGTCTTAGTTTCTGATTTAAACTTCCCCTCGATCCTGGTTTCCTACCAAGAACTGGTCTTAGTTTTTGATTTAAACTTCCCCTCGATCCTGGTTTCCTACCAAGAACTGGTCTTAGTTTCTTTTGTCAATAAACTTTACTGGCAAGGGACGCTATTCGTAGCGGCTTTCCTTCAAACTTCTCGCCGAATTTTCCTGGGGAGATGCCATTTGAGTGGAAAAAGTTTTGATGTCAGACTTGCTGGGGAACCCAGTCGTCTGAGTTGTAGAGTTGTACAAACTTCTCTGTTTTGGAGACGCCATTTATCGATTCTACTGGGGAAAGTGAGTCTCTTGAGAGACTGTTTTCGTTTGGGATCTTTCATCATACTTTTCTCGGGATCTTCCCGGAGAAACGCCATATGATGGGGTCCAATTTTGAGGTGTTAATGACCTTTTCATCAGCGATTTTTCGGAGCAAAACTGGCGTGCTGCCGAATCTCTGATCACGAGGCTTTCTTTGTCGATTTTCCTTAATCCGGGAAAGCAAGGATATCATCTTCAATGGCGAAGAGTGATGTTTATTGAGAGTTTTCTCTGGCTTTTCAGAGGTTCAAGTTATCAAAGTGGCCAAGTGCCGACTCTGATCTAAAGATACACTGGTGGCGAGATTGTGCAGACGCAACACTTCCTGACGAGGAAAGAACTGACAAACTCGATTGAGAGGACTTCTACCACTAGGGGACAAGACCGACTAGAGTGATAGTGATGCAATATGAAATGTGAATGCAAATAAAAAAATGCATGATGTATGTATGTATATGCTGACAAAACAGACGCGACATACAGATGAACACAATTGGATACTCGACCATCGCGGGGCGTATAGAGATATTGCTGGTTCAAAATAGCAATTCCACCTTGCTTAGGAGAGATAGTCCCGTTGGGAGCTATGTTGATCGGGCTTAAGAGATGAGAACTCGGCCGAGGATGTCAGACGAAACAAGGTCTCTGACACAGTTGATCCCTTCATTCAGGCATACTGACTTAGAAGGAGTACTTTGATTCTGCACTTTGAAGTTCGCTTACTTCGGGAGAAGCAATCGATGTTCTTCTGATGTTCAACAGTCAAAAGAAATTGCCATCTTTATTTTAAAAGCAGAAAAATTTTTAACAAGTAAATTCATTTTTGTTTTATTTCAAGAATCGCTGATTAAGTTTAAACAACGTCGTTCTGTAAAGCTAAAACAAGCAAGAATTACAAACAAAAGCACAAGGGCTCAAATTTTATTGATAAGATGGAGTTCAGCTAAACGCGTGATTCCAAAGAGTATATACAAAGTTAGAAAACGGTAATTTACAGGGAAAAGGGCTACGTTGAAACATAACGACCACTATCCTTCTACCAACTTTGAATTCGGGGCATCCTGAGCTTCTGTCGAAGATGACCTTTGATTGGAGATTTCCTCCGATAGAAGATGTTGTAACTGCTGCTGAGGGACTTGCCTCTGTTGAACATAGTTACTTGCCATTATCCCTAACTTTTTCCTGGATTGTACTATGAGATTTCCAATCCATCGGGATGATTCTTTTTTTCATGTCTCTAACTTTTGCCTGGACCTCCCTTTCGGGTTTTCAATCCACCGAGACGTTTTTTTTTTTTTAGTTTTAGGCGAAGTATTTCTTGACTACATCAACATTCGTGGTGTAGGCAAATTCCTCTCCGTCCATGGTTGCAAGTCTCAAGGCGCCGCCTGAGAAAGCTTTCGTGACCACATAGGGGCCATCATAATTCGGGGTCCATTTGCCCCGAGAGTCAGTGAGAAATGATTGTATCTTCTTGAGCACGAGGTCTCCTTTCCTGAAAACACGAGGTCGGACCTTTTTTTCGAATGCCCTCTTCATTCTCTGTTGATACAACTGATCGTGGCATAGTGTCGTGATTCACTTCTCTTCGATCAGGTTCAATTCGTCGTGTCGACCTTGACACCATTCAGCTTCGGTGAGCTGAGCTTCCATCAATACCCGGATTGATGGGATCTCTACTTCTATGGGGAGAACTGCCTCCATGCCATATACTAGAGAGAAAGGGGTTGCCCCTGTTGAAGTGCGGACAGATGTTTGATAACCGTGAAGAGCAAAGGGTAGCATTTCGTGCCAATCTTTATAGGTTACAACCATCTTTTGAACAATCTTCTTGATGTTCTTGTTAGCCGCTTCTACCGCTCCGTTCATCTTGGGTCGGTAGGGAGATGAGTTATGGTGTTCGATCTTGAACTCTGCACACAACTCTTTCATCATCTTATTGTTCAAGTTAGATCCATTATCAGTAATGATCTCGCTTGGAACACCATAACGGCAGATGATATTGTTTTTGATAAATCGGACCACCACTTGTCGGGTTACATTGGCGAATGACGCTGCTTCGACCCACTTGGTGAAATAGTCAATGGCTACCAGGATGAACCGATGTCCGTTTGAAGCCTTGGGCTCAATCATACCAATCATGTCGATTCCCCATATGGAAAAAGGCCACGGGGAAGAAAGAACTTTGAGATGTGATGGCGGTACATGAATTTTGTCGGAATATATCTGACACTTGTGACACCTCCTCATGTATTTGTAGCAGTTGGATTCCATTGTCAACCAATAGTACCCGGCCCTGAGAATTTTTCTCGCCATTGTGTGTCCGTTGGCATGAGTACCAAAGGATCCTTCATGAATTTCTTTCATGAGCACGTCTGCTTCTGGTCTGTCGACGCATCGGAGCAAGACCATGTCAAAATTTCTCTTATAGAGAGTGTCACCGCTCAGGAAGAAGTTTCCAGCCAGTCTTCTGAGGGTTTTCCTGTCCTTTCTGAGTGCCCCAGATGGGTACTCCTGTTTCTGAAGGAAGCATTTGATATCGTGATACCAAGGTCTGTCGTCTATGACTGCTTCAATCGCGAAGATGTAAGCGGTCCGTTCAAGGCGCATTATGTCAATCTTAGGTATGTCATTCCATCGACCTACACTAATCATGGAAGAGAGAGTGGCTAATGCATCAGCCATGTGATTCTCATCACGAGGGATGTGATGAAAGTCGACTATGTTGAAGAAAGGTAACAACCTTCTTGCATAGTCTTTGTAAGGAATCAATCCTGATTGGTATGTGTTCCTATCTCCTTTTATCTGGTTGATAACCAGGGCTGAATCGCCGTATACGTCCAAGTTTTTGATCCTTAAATCAATCACTTCTTCGAGACCCATGATACATGCTTCGTATTCGGCCTCGTTGTTCGTACATTTGAACGTAAGTCTAGCAGTGAAAGGAATGTGAGAACCCTGAAGGGTAACAATGATTGCCCCAATTCCGTTTCCGTAATGATTAACTGCTCCGTCAAAGATAAGTCCCCACTGGGAACCTGGTTCTGGCCCTTCACTGGGTAGCGATTCATCGCAATCTTTCATTTTTAGAGACATGACATCTTCGTCTGGGAAGTCAAACCCGATTAATTCTTGATCGTCAATCGGTTGATGAGCCAAATGATCGACTAAAATACTTCCTTTAATGGCTTTCTGAGCGTGGTACTCTATGTCATATTCTGATAGCAACATCTGCCAACGGGCAATCCTTCCCGTGAGAGCAGGTTTTTCAAAAACGTACTTGATTGGATCCATTTCGGAGACCAACCAAGTAGTATGACGAATCATGTACTGGCGAAGACGTTTGGCTACCCAAGCCAAAGCACAACAAGTTTTCTCAAGCATTGTGTACCGAGTCTCGCAGTCGGTAAATTTCTTGCTTAGATAGTAAATGGCAGACTCTTTCCTTTTAGTTTCGTCTTGTTGGCCAAGTACACATCCCATTGAGTCCTCTAGGACTGTGAGGTAAATGATTAGTGGTCTTTCTTCCACTGGAGGTGATAGGATCGGAGGATTCAACAGATATTCCTTGATACTGTCGAAGGCGGTTTGGCAATCTTCTGACCAAACGCAATCCTGGTTCTTTTTTAGTAATTTGAAAATCGGCGCACAAGTGGCGGTCATAAGGAATATGAATCTGGAGATGTAGTTCAAACGTCCCAGGAATCCTCTGACTTGTTTTTTCAGTTTTCGGAGAAGGCATTTCTTGAATGGCCTTGACCTTGTCAGGATCAACCTCAATTCCTTTCTGGCTGACGATGAACCCTAGTAGTTTCCCTGAACGGACACCGAAGGTGCACTTGTTGGGATTCAAGCGGAGCTTGAATTTTCTTAGACGTTCGAACAATTTTGACAGATGTTTAACGTGCTCATCCTCTGTTCTTGATTTTGCAATCAAATCATCGACATATACCTCGATTTCCTTATGTATCATGTCATGAAACAGAGTAGTCATGGCCCTTTGATAGGTCGCCCCGGCATTCTTCAAACCGAACGGCATTACCTTGTAACAAAAGGTACCCCATGGGGTAATGAACGAAGTTTTCTCCATGTCTTTCGGCGCCATTTTGATCTGGTTATAGCCCGAGAATCCATCCATGAAGGAGAAAACTTTGAACTTTGCTGTGCTGTCTACCAGCATGTCAATGTGTGGTAAAGGAAAATCGTCCTTTGGACTTGCCTTGTTTAGATCTCTGTAATCAACACACATTCTGACCCTTCCGTCCTTTTTGGGAACGGGTACGATGTTGGCTAGCCATTGAGGATATTCAGATGTAGCGAGGAAACCCGCGTCGATCTGTTTCTGTACCTCCTCCTTGATTTTGATGGCCATGTCCGGGTGAGTCCGTCTCAACCTTTGCTTTACTGGCGGACATTCCGATCTTAGCGGTAAGTGATGTTCCACGATGCTGGTATCCAACCCTGGCATATCCTGATAGGACCAAGCGAATACATCGGGGAATTCTTTGAGAAGCTTTATCAAACCCTCTCTGGTAGTTGGACTGAGCAGTGCTCCAATCCTGATTTCTTTTCTCTCTTTTTCTGAACCCAAGTTTACCGTTTCCAATGGCTCTTTGTAAGGTTCAATGAACCTTTCCTCTTGTCTGAGTAGTCGGGAGATCTCTTCTGGAATTTCGTTGTCATTTTCTTCTTCAGCCTCGAATAACGGGAACTCAAAGTTGGAAGAAGGCATCAGATCGTATGTTTCGACGGGGTATAAAACAAGCAATCTGCATGACGTGATGATTCGTGTTTCGAAAAGATAGAGAAAATGCAAGTGTGTGCAGTGTTTTGATTTTACTGCTTGTTTTTCTGATTGAATTGTTTTTTAGGATTACCATTTTCTGAAAAAGCAAAAAGAGAAAACAGCAATTAATTTGGAAATTACAGAATGACGTTATTTTATTAATGAACAAGTCGAATCTTGAAACTACAACCCTATAAAACAAAACTCACTCGCTCTGGGCAAAGCGAAGAGGGAAATTTACAAAAAGCGAGCCCTATCAAAACATCCGTTTCACCTGGGCAGGGTGAAAGGTTAAAGATGGCAATTACTTTGACTGATGAACGACCTTCGGAACCTCGACGGTAACCCATTGGCGGCGAACTCCTCGGTGAGTCACAAAGTCTGGAACCTTCCTTGATTTGTCTTCAGAAATGACGCTGATTTCTGGTGGAGCAGGATCATTGGAATCTGTCTCCCAAGCAGAATTGTCGTAGGAGGATTCCTCTGTTGCATTTTGCATAGCATTGGTGCTCTCAGCTGTATCTCCCCATCCAGTTGACTGGATATCTTCGAGCCTGATACGAGAGCTTTTGGGAGCAGTGTACTTGACCATAAAGTCGTATTTTCCACTTGGTTGTCCCAGGGTGTCCCAAACTTCTTTGGAACTGGAGGAGTCATCCCTCTCGATGACGTTGACCTCGAGAAAAGCATAGTTGATGAATTCAAGTCCTGCAAACGTTGCGAATTCATCTTCATGTTGAGTAGTTTCCGAATGACCTGAGTGTTGATCCCATGACATGGTGGGGACACAGGTATTCTGTTCAATGACGCTCAGCTGAGTTTCATTACTCGGCTGACTTTCTTGCCCCAAGTTTCCTGGGTAAGGCTGCCACATTGGCAGGCCATCCATCGGGCCATAGTAATTGCGGTCAAAGTTGTCTTTCATCAGAGTGTCTTCCTCTAATGAATTTGGCGGAGCACGGCATCCTTCCGGATCACAATCCCCGTAGATCATTTCGACATCTGATCTTGGTATAAATCTCGGACTTTCTGTAGCAAAGCAAAAAGGCATAGGCACCTCTTCCTGAGACATATAGCCGTCCTTGTTAAGGTAGGACTTCCATTCTTCATCTGTGTCAGAGGGATCTTCCTCATTGATAGCATGAACTGTCTGAGACACTGGGTGAAGAAAACCTCCACTGTGGAAGAAGTTTTGAAGGGGATGAAGACTTTCATCATTGGCGGCTGTCTGGGTATAGGTTGCAGAAAAACCAAGACCCTTCTTTGTTTTATTGTCAATAGGAATGACAATCCGTCCCCATCCGGTTGTATCGGTACTCTCGACCGCTTTGATAGCATCGTTGTATAAGGAAATCGAGGTTCCTCCTTCGAACTGATTGTCCTTGCTCACCGATAGTGCTTGGAACTGAGTTCTAATAACCTCTTCGGGTTCTACACAAGCAGATGATGATAGGTTACTCACAAGCAAGGCTTGTTCCCCACAAACCGTGACAAGTTGATCATTCTTGACGAACTTTAGCTTTTGGTGGAGGGTCGAAGTGACCGCTCCAGCCTGATGTATCCAAGGTCTTCCTAATAAACAACTGTATGTTGTCCGGATGTCCATGACCTGGAAAGTGATTTGGAAAGTGTAAGGACCAATAGTTATGGGAAGATCAACTTCGCCGATAACTGTTTTTCTGGATCCATCGAATGCTTCGACGACGACCTCGCTGACTCTCATCGGAGGGCCCTTAAATGATAATTGCGTCAAAGTGGACTTTGGCATAACATTCAGGGCTGACCCTGTGTCTACCAGTACGTTGGCTAAAGCATTGCCCTGGCAGTTAACTGTAATGTTGAGCGCCATGTTATGACGGCGACCCTTTTCAGGTAATTCTTCATCACTAAATCCCAAATTATTGCAGGAAGTGATGTTAGAGACAATGCTATTGAATTGTCTGATTGTTACATCCTGTTCCACAAAGGCTTGCTCCAAGACTTTCTGTAGAGCCTCTCTGTGTGCTTCTGAACTGAGTAACAGTGATAATACTGAGATCTTTGAAGGAGTCTGTAACAGTTGATCAACAATGTTATATTCACTCCTTTGGATGAGCTTTAGCATCTCATCTTTGTCTTTTGAAAAGTCGGGATTACCAGATTGACTGACTGGCGGATCAGGAATTTCTGTCTGAAGTTCCTTTTCTTTGTTGGATTCTCCAACCCCTCGGTTGAAGATTCGACCGCTCCATGTTACACGACTGATGTCTGCAATATTCACGACAGAAGGTAATGGAATTTCCTTTCCATTTTCAATTATTGTTGCACCGTATTTGTAAGGGATAGCCTTAGTTGATTCATACGGTAATGGCCCCGGTAGATAGATGACTATAGGAACCTTCTGATTTTTCTGACCATCATAAGTAACCTTGATCCGTTCCCGGTTGGGAACTCTAGATTTGTCAAGTAGAGGGATGATGGCAAAAACATCCCTGATCTGGTGATGACCAGAGATCGTGACAACATCCTCAACTTGCTCGGCAAGGTAGTTCGGCGACCAAATGATGGGTCCTGAACCTGGATATGGACGAATTTCTCCATGATCGACCTGACCCTGAAGAGCTGCTCTCACAAGGTAACACCCTTGGTTACCTTCCGAACAGACGCTACAATTGTCATAGTTGTGTGGTGGCACCTGGCCACGCCCACTTTGAATGCAATGTAACCTCACTAGGTTACCTTCCATTGATCGGACATCCTGACTTTGACGACGAGTAGGATTCCTGTTATTGATACTAATCTGCTGAGTATCTTCGTCCATATAGATTGGCATCCACCAGTGATTTAACAAGTGCTGAAGTGCCTCCTGGACAAGGGTACAACCTCGATCGTTTTCGCAACCCGCTTTACAGCTTTGATAGTCATGTGATATTAAGAATCCAAGTCGGACCTGCTCAGCATGTAACTCTACCAGGTTGGTATTCATCACGCGAATGTCAAAGATCTGAACCATGTTGATTTGATACGAGTTCCTATCATGGTAGTCTTGGATCCATCCAAGATCCATCTGACGCTGGAGGGCCTCTTGTATGAAAGAGCATCCCTGTTTGTTTACCGAGCAAATCAGACAGGAACTATAATCGTGCCGTGGCAGATTATGATACTGGCTTTGCCTTGAGTGCATCGCCACCAAGTTGACATTCATCGGACGGATGTCGTGGTTTTGAATGATGTTGGAATTCGTGTAAACCATGTTAACTCCACGAACTCGGTGCTCTTGGATCCATCCGAGATCCATTTGTTCCTGTAGAGCTGCTTGCACTACAGAACATCCTTGGTTATCTTTAGAGCAGATATCACACTGGTGATAATTATGAGGTGGCACATGGCCATATCCACTCTGTCTACAATGCATCTTGACCAGATTGGTCCCCAATAAGAGTACATCGTGAATTTGATAGACATTGTTAGTCTCTTTCTCAATCAGATTGACTGCAGCCTTCTCGTGTTGAGGCAGCGGGTTCGTGAGAACATTGGGATTCGTATCTTTGAAAGATAAGAGCCCGCTCCTAACAAGCTTTTGCACGTCGGATTTGAAATTGAGACAAGTCTCAATGTTATGCCCTGAACCTCCTTGATGATAAGGGCATGTCTGGTCCACCTTAAACCAAAAAGGCAGATTTTCCGAAACTAAAAGGGGAGACTTAGTCTGGATGTGCCCCTTAGCCAGCAGTAACGGAAACAGCTCTGCGTACGTTACGGGTATAGGATCAAATCCTGGTGGCCGTGTTGTACGGTTGTTGTTATATGGAGGACGAGCCTGCTGAAGAGGCTGTTGTGTCCTTTGTTGGTCAGGTTGACTCTGCGCAACCTGAGGTTGATACATAGGAACAGGCACGGGGCCGATAGCAGGAGTAACAGCTGCTACTGGCTGATAACGTCGCCTTTGCTTTCCGAGAGAGATATTCCCAATATCTTACTCTTTTTTCTTAGGGAGAGCACTACCGTGTTTTTTAGTACCGCTCGTTGATCCAGTGTCTTTCACCAAATGTCCTTCTCGGACGGCTTCCTCAAGACGTACACCCATGCCGACCATTTCGGTGAAATCACTGGGTGCACTGGCGACCATTCGGCCATAGTAAAATGAGCTTAAGGTCTTTAAGAAGATTTTTGTCATCTCTTTTTCCTCAAGAGGTGGACAAATTTGAGCGGCAATTTCACGCCACCTTTGAGCATACTCCTTAAAGGTTTCCTTTTCCTTTTGCGACATTGATCTGAGTTGATCTCTGTCGGGTGCCATGTCCAAATTGTACTTGTATTATTGGACGAAGGCAGTACCAAGATCTCTGAATGTACTGATCGTAGTACGGTTTAAACCCATGTACCATTTGAGTGTGGCACCAGTTAAACTATCTTGGAAGTAGTGAATCAGCAGGTCCTGATTCTCCGTCTGAGCTGACATCCGCCGAGCGTACATCACCAGATGGCTTTGAGGGCAAGAGTTACCCTTGTATTTTTCCAAGTCGGGCACTTGGAACTTGTGCGGGACTTTCACATTTGGGACCAAGCAGAGGTCTGCGGCGTCCTTTCCAAATAGATCCTAACCGCGAATGGCTTGCAGCTCTTTCTGCATTTCCAAGAATTGCTCCTGGAATTCATCCATTCTATCGAACATAGTTTCCTTCTTACCAGAAGGTGTCTGTGGAATCTGTCCTTCCGGGACAGTGTGCACCACTGGAGGTGGTACCGTGACTACGGCAGTAAGTCTTGGCGCCTCCCGAAGTTTGTAACCTTCAGGAGTCTTGAGTATGCCCCTGGCATCTTCGCTTTCCCGAAGTTTGTAACCTTCAGGCCCAGCGGCTTCTGTTGCGATTCCCTGATCTTCAGTGATCGGCGGAACATATTCTTCCGGGATATAGTTAACAGGCATGCCCCAAGGACGATCTTTCGGCATCTGATACCTAGGATTATACTTTTCTATGATGGGAATTGAGGTGATCTCTGAGATCACAGTTCTTTGTAGCTGAGCTTCTGCCATGGCTTGCATGTCGTTACGAAGCTTTCTCATATCCTCTCTCAGAGCGTCGGTCTCTTCTTTCAACTCTCTGTTTTCTTCCTCAAGATCATCCATCTTTTTCTGACTATTGGCCAGAGTATTATACGAATGAGACAGTTTGACTCTAGAATCGAGACACAAACGTGAGATTCGTAAGTAAGGAGAATACGCGATGTGAGAATGATGAATGCAATGATTATATTAATCATTTTTAGCTTTAATTAAAATAAACTTCGACAATTAGATTGCAAATATCAAACAGTGGGGAAACCCCTTTTTATTGAATTCCAAAGGATTACAGAAATGGAAATACAGTAGATTACAAAGTGCAGAAACAGAAACCTAAACTAATGGGTCCCGAGTCCTCTCTGAAGAGAAACCGGGTGCTGATTCTGGTATCTTCCTTTTCTTTGACCGGGGCGCTTGGGCCGTTGTCGGGTTGTCATTCCTTTGCCAGGTGAAAGGAGCGAGCAAATTCCTTTGGTCATCTTGATTCTCTACAGCATGTTGCTCCAAAATTTCAATCAGAGCATCTTTTTCTTTCAGTAATTGCTGTATTTGGATACACTCTACTTCGAGGGTGCGGTACTTGTTCTTCCAAGATCTTCTTTCCTTTTGAACTTTGTTGAGAGTAACCTGAAGCCTTTCAGTTTCCGTCATGAAGTACATGACAATTTCCCTCGGCGGAAGAATTCCGTAACGAGGATAAGGCATCTTTAGCTTGAGAGCTCTAGTTTGTACCCAATGGAGATAAGGCTCCACCGAGACACAGTCCGGTTTTCCTAGAGACTCTCGTCCTTTCTTATGAACATGTTTCCAAGCTTGCACTATTTCCATCTTTAGTGCTCTGTCAATTTCTCCTTCTTTGAAGAAAAGACCTTTCAGATGAACACCCAGTGAGATGTGTCTCATCGGGTATCCAAATTGACGAAGAACCAATATCGAATGATAGTTGATTCCTCCTTTAGTTCCTATGAGGGGTACGCTGGGGAAGTTTCCACAACGATCAATGATTCTGATTCCCTCATAAATCCTATTACACCAATCTATATCGGAATTGGTGAGAGACATGATCTTCTGCGACCAACATAAGACACTCTTGCAATCCTAAAAAGCAGCAGACTTGGGCAAGTGCGAGATAAACCATTTGTAGAGCAAAGGTACACAGCATGTGATCTCCCCTCCGCTGTACAAATTTCCTAAGTGTACAGAATGATACGCATCTGCGAGCAAAGTCGGCACAGGGTTTCCAATGAGAAAAACCTTAATAGCGTTGATATCGACGAAGTTATTGATGTTGGGAAACAAAAATAACCCGTAGGTGAGCAAGACAAAGATGCTTTCAAAAGCAGTCTCGTTCCCTATACTAGCGAAGTACAGAGCTTTCTTTGTCAAGAATTGGGCTGGCAAACCTTGGATGCCACCCTTAGTAATCATGTGAGTCTTGACCTCAGACTCGTCCAAATGAATTGCTCTTGCAATAGTCTGATTCTTTGGAATTTCTTCCAGTCCAGAAAATGGAGCTCGATCAGTGATATGTAAATCAGTCAGATGAGAATACTCCTCCAGCGTTGGTGATAGCTGGTAATCCGGGAATGTGAAACAATGATAAACCGGATCGTAGAACTGAATGAGTGCATCCATGATTCCCTTAATCACATGGACTCTTAACAGTGGTAGCAAACCACCGTGCTTGGCTCTGAAAGCCTCTGGGTTAACGATCATCCTCGCTAACTTTCTCAAATCTCCTAGTTTTGGAACCTTGAAGGTATACTGGTGAGTTCTCCTTCTACCAAAATCCATTAGCGTAATCCTTTTCTCTTATATTTGCAATCACAGTCTTAGTTTAATTTGAAAAACAGAGAGACTAGAAGAGAAGTTTTTTGAATGTTTTAATGTTTTATTAAATGAATGCATGAATGCAGCACACAAAAACATAGAAAAAACATGGGGTCAAAGGGTCGTTGTCATGAAGTCAAGGCTCTACCCATCCCCAAAGGTTTATACTAGGGTGATTTTTGTACCTGTACTCATTATCATCAGCTCCTCCCAGGAAGGCAGACAACAAGCGGATCGCCAGCGAGTTGTGTGCAATCTTAGAGTAAGTGCCATTCACCGAGAATAGATCACCAGCCTCAAATGAGGGTAGTATCGCGTAACAGCTATTT
This sequence comes from Lathyrus tuberosus, assembly GCA_022829125.1. Lineage (NCBI taxonomy): Eukaryota > Viridiplantae > Streptophyta > Magnoliopsida > Fabales > Fabaceae > Lathyrus > Lathyrus tuberosus. Next base: position 5,215,120 of record JALAZF010000243.1, on the reverse strand, counting down.
CCGATAGCTTCCGCACTACAAAAAAGGTTGGCTTTTCTTAAGTGTATACTCAATCTCACCACATGCGGCATCACACGCATTCCCAGTAGCAGAAAAATAAACACGTATAGCAATTAGGAAAAGCAGTATATATATTTGTCCTAATCATCCTAGACTTATAAAGCTATGAATCCTAAGTTCCTGACAGAAATGGGTTCCCCGGCAGAAGCCCCAATCTGTGGTTCCCTGCCTAAGAGATGGACCAGCATAGGTCAATCTTTCTCTTCGGTAGAGTTCCCATTTTCCATGGAAAACGGGGATGATGCCCTAAGGCAGAAAAGGAGACTTCCCAACAGACTCGCCATTTTACAAGGAAAACAGACAGAAAGAAAAACATTCCCCACGGTGGGCGCCACTTTTCTGTAGCGAGCGATTTTGGACGCGGTTCTTAAGCGCTGGTCGCTCTCTGCGGTTTGAGCTTTAAACTACAGGTCGATTCATTTTTTATCCTATTGTGAGCTGAATAAGGAAGGGAAATAGATATCTCCAATTAACCCTGCTTGCATACTGAGTTTAAACAGCGGTCTGTTAGGTTACGGATGCTATCAATGTGGGGGGGCTTTTGTACTGGTTATTCGTATTTCTCCAATACGGTTCTCTTTCTTTTTTCTAGGCAAAGGGTTTCTGGTGGGGAATAAGGATTAGGATGTTAGGACTGGTGCTTTTGAATTACTGCTTTTGGTTGACGAAGGTATGGGATTTGGGTTTTTTGTTGATTGCGCTCGCTAAGATCTTTTCTTTCGATCTTATGCCTACGTATTCCCGTTTACCGAAACAGGGAAATCAGAGCGTTCGTAGTTCCTCCTATTCTATGGGAGGAAAGGGGTGTTTTGGTGTCTTGTTCAAAGCCCAAGACATGAAGCGAAAGGTGATTTGTGTCTTGATCAAAACCCAAGATGTGAAGCTGAAAGGTCTATTTGTGTCTTGTTCAAAGCCCAAGACGTGAAGCTGAAAGACCTCGACTTTAGAGAGAATTTGTCATCTCTAAAGAGGGGAGAAGGAGAATTACTTTAACTGGGATACGCGGATCCGAGCAATGTCATAATTTCCGAAGAAAGGGTTTTAACCTGAAGGAGAAGACTTTAACTCAGTGTAGAGCAATGCCATCTTTCCTTAGGAATTTCTCATGCTAAAAGAGGGACAGTGGCATGGATGTAGAGGATCCAGAGGCTTGCCGCTTACAGCAATTAGATGAAGGGAAAAGAGTTGTTGATGTTTGTGTACTGTGAACGAGGCACAGTTTTGATGCTAAAAGGTCGATTGGATCAACCAGTGGTTTTCTTATACAAAGCCTAAGAGGAGGCTAATTTCCGATAGGAAAATTATTATACAAAGCCTAAGAGGAGGCTATTTTGTGTCTCGTACAAAGCCCGAGAGAGAGGCTAAAAGTTTTTGACCCAGTGGGGCATATCGTTATACAAAGCCTAAGAGGAGGCTAGCAAAGAGTTGACTAAGTTGGAGAGTCTTTTATACTTAGTAATAGAGTGTTTTTGTATCGCGTACAAAGCCCGAGAGAGAGGCGAAAAGGTTGTTTTGACTCCACTGGGGAGAATTTTGGTATCTCGTACGAAGCCCGAGATGGAGGCTATGGTAACTGTTTCAGTTGAGTGACAGATCCAATATACTGATTTAAAAAGAGAAAATCAGTTCTTATATGAGCAATACTGTACTCAGGGATTTAATTTGAGGATCAGGGATATTTCCTTCTCTTTGAGGAAACGAGAAATCCAAAGGGTATCGAGACTATCCGAGTCTGCGGGTTTCCTTCCTATTTAACGAAGGGTGCTTGAGAATGTCTTTGAGACTCAAGGAAGTTAGACTGTCCGAGTCTAGAGTTTTATCTTTTGTACTATGCTTCGAGAAACAGTAGTAGACTCTATGAAAGGACTGTTCTATGAGGATGACTAGGTTCTGTTCCTATACCTCTAGGAGGTCTTCGGGACAATTTGTACAAAGCCCAAGAGGAGGCTGGAAACTTTTAAGAAGCCGACGGGTCCTTGTACGAAGCCCAAGAGGAGGCTATCATTCCCGGAGGAAGAGATCATTATACGAAGCCTAAGAGGAGGCTGTGAATACTTCTAAGAAGCCGCAGTGTCCTTGAATAATGCCCAAGAGGAGGCCGATGCTTTTAAGAAGCCCGTGGGTCTATCATCTCCTTTCCATTAGGAGAGATAACTCTTTTAAAGATGAAAACCACTGGTAAACGTGCGAGGTTTACTATCCAGCGACTTTTAACTTTTAAAGAGGGTTCCTTAGTTAAGGTCCAAGATTATGACCGTAGTGGGTACCCAAACCCCGAGACAATCAAGGCAAGCTATCCACAAGGAATAGATTAAGTCAGGAAAGTTCGAGAATTGGGAAGAAACTCAAAGATGCCATTCATGGAGAATACATTCATCTTTGGGAGTAGAGTTTCTTAACAGTTCCTAAGGAGGACAGCCGAAGAGAAGACTGTATCTGGTGCTCCTATTGGGGATCTAGGCGTCTATTTCTACGAATAAATGAAACGGCGTCACCTAGTTCTAGACGTAGTTGCCGGGGAAACTCGAAATATCTATACTATTATTACACAGTAGATATGAGTTTATGAAAGGAGACTTACAGTGAGCAGCCCCACAATACAGTTTATAATATGAAAGCAGTAAATGAAAGCGATAACCACTTACTCGGTTGTAGTGCTTCCATGCTGTTTGGTTAGTTGTTCAACAAAGAAAGATTGAAAACAACAATATATTCAAAATCAAATGAGAAAGTGCTTTGAAAAAGAAAGATTTGGGGCTTACAGCTCAAGGAGAGGCCCAGGGTTTTATCAGTGAGCGCACTGTTTGACTTTGTACAGAGGGACTTATACAAGTGACTGGGGCCCAAAAAGGTTTTCTGTACAAAGGGATGGGTCTTACACTCTCTCAAGAGGCCCAAAGTGTTTTAAAGAAAAATAAATGGGTCTTACTACTCGAGGGTAGGCCCAGATGGTTTTTATTTTTAAACGGACGACGATCGCGCCGTTTACTTGTACAGAGGGACTTATACAATAAGTGAGGCCCAAAAAGCTTTTGTACAAGGGGGGATGGGTCTTACACTCTCTCAAGAGGCCCAAAAAGGTTTAAAGAAAAGAGTGGGGCTTATAACACGAGGGTAGGCCCGGATGATTTTTGAAAAGGCGACGATCGCGCCGTTCGTTTTTTGACGGTATCGGGACTTATACAATAAGTGAGGCCCAAAGATAATTTGGTCAAAAAAAAGGATTGGGTCTTATACTCTAATAGAGGCCCAAAGTGTTTTGAAAATGATTTATGAGGGTTGAATTAATCCAAAACCCTAATTTGTTTTCAAAAATGTATTTAATTGAATAAAAATTCAATTAAAATGATCAAAAATTGTTTAACACATGGAAAACAAATTGTGATCTTGGATCAATGCTTCAAAAATTAAGTATTAACCTACAAAATAATTAGAAAGCATTAAAAGTTGCAAAATCAATGTAGAAAAAAATATTTAAAATGCCAAAAACAATCAAAATATTAATTCTTTACAAAAATATCAATTATATGAAATAAATAATATTTTTGGGATTTTTTGATAAAATAAAATATTTTAACATTTTTTTGAATTATTAAAAAAAGAATCAACTCAAAATCATTAAAACTCAGAGAGAAATTAATTTTTGAATCAATTAAACAAAATCACAAAATTCAAATATTCAAATTATATGAAAATGGCGCCAAGACCAACACCAAGAACACGCGCGTTTTTCAGTTTGCCCAGATTTGCATTTTCCATCCAATCTCACTGAATACGTAATTATAACATGCAATCCACATATCATTATGCTCGCCTCAATCTCACGATCATGTCTATGTACTTTAATTTCATTTAAATTAAACATACAACAAGAAATCACGAAGAGACCTCAAGAACCCTAATTTCTGCATGAAGGCTAGGATTTTTGATACACGATTCAAACAATGCAATTAATTGAGGGAAAACATTCCATGCATGATTATGAACATATGGCCAAATTATTGTGCGAGGAAATATGCATAGATTGAGAGATGACCAAGTATGTGCTTACCTCCAAGTCGTGACAGCAAGAGCAGATGTGATTTTGATTTGGAGGTGTTACAGACAAGTTGTGATGATCTGGACAGCTTCCCTACACCATATGGAGTGTGTTTGAACACTTGGATTGAATTGAAATGGACTGGATCAGTTTATGGCATCTCAGCTGCAACTTCACTTCAAACTTGTGTGGATGGCAAGTGATTTTGTGAAATTGATGTTTCAGAAGTTATGTGAGTGTTTGATCAGCTCATATGTGATGTATGTGAGGTGTGTGAGTGATTGGTTTGTGCAGAATTGCTCTCAAACTCAAAACCCGATAGCTACCTTGCTAAGAAAGGCATTTTTGCCAAGAGAAAGAGATTTTGAGGAAAGCATCTGTTAGATGGCTTTGGTGTACTCAAACTGGTCACAATTGAGCTCTATTTATAGTAAAGCAAGTTTGTTTTGCAAGGAATAGTGCATGGCAGCTGGTAAGTAGGTTTCCTCAATGTTGGCAAATGGAAATGAAAGTCTCCTCTAGCCATTGACTAGAGGTTAGGGCACAGAGCTTTGGTCCCCTTGGTCTTGGATAAGTCTTGACTGATTTTAGATGAGAATGGCTCAGTCCATGCCACCTTGATGCTTCCATTGAATACCTCATTCCAAATTTGAAGTCTTGTCCCTATTTTGGCCATTCTAGGTTCAACATGCTATTTCTTGTTCCATGGACTTTGGAGGCTTGGCTCAGTGATTGTCCCCTTTGGATTCAATCCTCTGAGGTGTCCAACTGGATTGGAGCAATTGAAATTGGCTGATTTTGGCAAATCGAGCCAAAATGCAAATTCTGCCTTGCTTTGACAGATTTCAGCAAGGTAACTTGACAATGTTGTATCTCATGATGTAGGTTGAATTTGGCAATGTTCTTGGCCATTTTGGAAAGCTCTTACATGATACAACAACTGTTTAAACAAGTTTGGTTTTGATCTCTTTTGATTCCAAGTGAAAAATCCTCCTACATTTGGCAAAAAGTGAAGGCAAATTCTGACTTAGTGAAAATTTCACTAAGTGTTGGAAAAAGTGACTTTTTCACTTTTCAGCCACTTTGATCATTCCATAACTCAAAATCCTTAATGAATTGGAATGACTTGTAGTTGAAGTTTTTGTAGGTGATAATGAGGGCTACAAATCCATCTTTGGATGAGAAAAAATGGCCTTGTGGTTTAGGAGTTATGGTCCTCCAAAGTTGGTACCTTTGCCACTTTATTTTTAACTTAGAAACATTTCTAAGTTTTATGGTTACCCCTTTTACAAGTTATCTCACTTTTCTTGATTTTTCTTGATGAATGATGATTCAAATCATACATTAACATCATTTTAGGGTTAAAAATCCATTTTGGTGAAAAATCTCAAAAAGTCAAAGTTGACTTTTGTGCACAGTTGACTTTTTATCAGATGAATTCCAAACTGTGCAATTCTTCAGGAAATCATGTCCTTGACCTAAATCAAACTTGATGGACATGTTCCATGGGTGTCATAGGGTATATTCAATCATGTATTAGGGTTTGGGAGCATGTCTTGGTCAAAAGTCAAAGTTACAGTTGAGTTTTCCCTTAAAACCCTAATTGTAGTGCAGATGAAAATGAGACTTGTTGCTCAAGCTTCTTGGATCAATCCATTGTTCCAAATGGATCAATATGGTGTATTAGAGACCCTCAAATCATCTCTTGAGGTCTTGGATCATGGTTTGTCCCAAAAGTCAACTTAGGGGTGAATTAGGTCAAGAAACCCTAATTCCTGATTTTTTATGAATGCATCCCCTGAGGCAAAATTGACTTGATGCATGGGTTCATGAGGTTCCATGAAGTATATTAGGTCATGTTTTGGATCATTGCCTTGTGCCCAGATGAAAATTTCCATCTGGAGGCCCTGGTCGACCAAAACCCTAATTTGGTGACACTGTCGATCTTGAGACTTGATCCACCTAGAAGGGAGCAACCTTGTGCTTAATCCTTGAAGTGGGAGTCCTTTTGATCCATTGTGGATGTTTGAGAGGTTAGACAAGTTGAAGATCATGTCATTTCTTGATTGATCCTTTGTCTAAGCACTCAGAGAGGGCTTGAAACCCTAATTTTGATTGTATTGGATGCTCACCCATCTTTGGGGAGACTGATGAAGCATGATGGTTCATCCATATTGTGATGATGATTTGCACAATGATGGGAAATCTAAGTGGTCAAAATTTGGGGTATTACAAGAGGGCGTCTGACAAAAAGGTCCGACCTCGTGTTTTCAGAAAAGGAGACCTTGTGCTCAAAAAGATACAATCATTTCTCACTGATTCACGAGGTAAATGGGCTCCGAATTATGAAGGCCCCTATGTGGTCACGAAAGCTTTCTCAGGCGGCGCCTTGAGACTTGCAACCATGGACGGAGAGGAATTTGCCTACCCTACAAATGTTGATGTAGTCAAGAAATACTTCGCCTAAACTAAAAAAAAAAAAAAACGTCTCGGTGGATTGAAAACCCGAAAGGGCGGTCCAGGCAAAAGTTAGAGACATAAAAAGAAAAAAATCATCCCGATGGATTGGAAACATCATAGTACAATCCAGGAAAAAATTAGGGATAATGGCAAGTAACTATGTTCAATAGAGGCAAGTCCCTCAGCAGCAACAGTTATACCATCCATTGGAGGAAAACTCCAGTCAAGGTCATCTTCGACAGAAGCTCAGGATGTCCCGAATTCAAAGTTGGTAGAAGAATAGTGGTCGTTACGTTTCAACGTAGCCCTTTTCCCTGTAAATTACCATTTTCAAACTTTGTATATACTCTTTGGAATCACGCGTTTGGCTGATATCCATCTCATCAATAAAATTTGAGCCCTTGTGCTTTTGTTTGTAATTCTTATTTGTTTTAGCTTTACAGAAAGACGTTGTTAACATGATTAACGATTCTTGAAATAAAACAAAAAATGAATTTACTTGTTAAAATTTTTCTGCTTTTAAAATAAAGTCGGCAATTTCTTTTGACTGTTGAACATAAAAGGAACATCAACCGCTTCTTCAGAAGTAAGCGAACTTCAAAGTGCAGAATCAAAGTACTCCTTCTAACCCAATACGCCTGAATGAAGGGATCAACTGTGTCAGAGACCTTGTTTTGTCTGACACGCCTCGGCCGAGTTCTTATCTCCTAAGCCCGACCAACATAGCTCCCAACAGGGACTATCTCTCCTAAGCAAGGTGGAATTGCTATTCTAAACCAACGGTACTTCTTCGCCCCGCGATGGCCGAGTATCCAGTCGTGTTCACCTGTCAGTTTATATGTCGCGTCAGTTTTGTCAGCATAAACATGCACATATCATGCATTATTGATTTGCATTCACATTTCATATTGCATCACTATCACTCAAGTCGGTCTTGTCCCCTAGTGATAGAAGTTCTCTCAATCGAGTCGTCAGTTCTTGCCTCGTCAGGAAACGCTGCGTCTGAACATTCTCTCTCCTCCAGTTTTATTTCTGGATTGAAGTTGGGTCCTCGACCACTTTGATAACTTGAACCTCTGAAAAACCAGAGAAGCCCTCAGTTAACACCACTCTTCGCCATTGAAGATGATATCCTTGCTTTCCCGGATTAAGGAAAATCCACAGAGAAAGTCTCCTAATCGAAGATTCGGCAGTACGGCAGTTTTTCTCCGAAAAACCCACTGATGAAAAGGTCATCGGCACCTCAAAATTGGATCACATCATATGGCATTTCTCCGAGAAGATCTCCGAGAAAAGTATGATGTAAAGACCCCAAACGAATGAAGTTTCTCAAGGGACTCGCATTCCCCGAGTAGAGTCGACAAATGGCGTCTCCGACAGAGAAGTTTATGCACCTCTACAACTCAGACGACTAGGTTCCCCAGCAAGTCTGACATCAAAACTTTTTCCACTCAAATGGCATCTCCCCAGGAAAATTCGGCGAGAAGTTTGAAGGAAAACCGCTAATAATAGCGTCCCTTGTCAATTAAGTTTATTGACAAAAGAAACTAAGACCAGTTCCTCGGTAGGAAACCAGGATCGAGGGGAAGTTTACAAAGGAAACTAAGACCAGTTCCTTGGTAGGAAACCAGGATCGAGGGGAGGTTTATTTCAGAAACTAAGACCAGTTCCTTGGTAGGAAACCAGGATCGAGGGGAGGTTTATTTCAAAAGAAAATTGAGACCAACTCCTTGGCTGAAGACCAGGATCGAGGGGAAGTTTACCTTTTCTAAGCATCATCGCTTAGCTAAAGAAGATGAATGTGTAAGCTATCATTCATAACCACCATCAAAATTTCGGGTATTCCGATATTTAATCCTCTTGCACCCCGAATGCCCGAATACCTTCGTCATTCACACCTTCGTGTCCAAGAAGATTAAATAGGGGCATCTGTCATACCCCAAATTTTGACCACTAAGATTTCCCATCATTGTGAAAATCATCATCACAATATGGAGGAACCATCATACTTCATCGGTCTCCCCAAAGATGGGTGAGCACCCACTACAATCAAAATTAGGGTTTCAAGCCCTCTCTGAGTGCTTAGACAAAGGATCAATCAAGAAATGACATGATCTTCAACTTGTCTAACCTCCCAAGAATCCACAAAGGATCAAAAAGGACTCCCACTTCAAGGATCAAGCACAAGGATGCTCCCTTCTAGGTGGATCAAGTCTCAAGATTGACAGTGTCACCAAATTAGGGTTTTGGTCGACCAGGGCCTCCAGATGGAAATTTTTCATCTGGGAACAAGCCAATGATCCAAAACCTAACCTAATATGCTCCATGGAACCTCATGTACCCAATCATCAAGTCAATTTTGCCTCAGGGGATGCATTCATCAAAAATCAGGAATTAGGGTTTCTTGACCTAATTCACCCCTAAGTTGACTTTTAGGGCAAACCATGAGCCAAGACCTCAAGAGAGGGTTTGAGGGTCTCTAATGAATTATATTGATCCATTTGGAACAATGGATTAATCCAAGAAGCTTGAGCAACAAGTCTCAATTTCATCTGCACCACAATTAGGGTTTTAAGGGAAAACTCAACTGTAACTTTGACTTTTGACCAGGACATACTCCCAAACCCTATGACATGCACCAATATACCCTATAACACCCATGTAACATGTCCATCAAGTTTGATTTAGGTCAAGGACATGATTTCCTGAAGAATTGCCCAGTTTGGAATTCATTTGATAAAAAGTCAACTGTGCACAAAAGTCAACTTTGACTTTTTAAGATTTTTCACCAAAATGGATTTTTAACCCTAAAATGATGTTAATGTATGATTTGAATCATCACTCATCAAGAAAAATCAAGAAAAGTTGGATAACTTGTAAAAGGGGTAACCATAAAACTTAAAAAATTTTCTAAGTCATGAAAAAGTGTCACTAATGCACCAACTTTGGAGGACCATAACTCCTAAACCACAAGGCCATTGTGCCCCATTCAAAGCTTGATTTGTAGATCACATTGCCCTCTACAAAAGCTTCATACTGACCTATGTCCAAATTCCTTATGGATTTTGAGTTTTGGAGTGATCAAAATCAAGAGAAAACACTTTGTTCCAACACTTAGTGAAAATTTCACTAAGTCAGATTTTGCCTTACTTTTTGCCAAATGTAGGGGGATTTTTCACTTGGATTCAAAAGAGATCAAAACCAAACATGTTCAAACAGTTGTTGTATCATGTAAGGGCTTTCCAAAATGGTCAAGAACATTACCAAATTCAACTTACACCATGAGATATGGCATTGGCAAGTTGCCTTGCTGAAATCTGTCAAAGGCAAGGCAGAATTTGCAATTTTGCTCGATTTGCCAAAATCAGCCAAATTCAAATGCTCCTATCCACTTGGACACATCTGCGGATTGAATCTAAAGGGGACAATCACTGAGCCAAGCCTCCAAAGTCCATGGAACAAGAAATAGCATGTTGAACCTAGAATGGCCAAAATAGGGACAAGACTCCAAATTTGGATTAAAGCATTCAATGGAAGCATCAAGGTGGCATGGACTGAGCCATTCTCATCTAAAATCAGTCAAGACTTATCCAAGACCAAGGGAACCAAAGCTCTGTGCCCTAACCTCTAGTCAATGGCTAGAGGAGACTTGGATTTTCATTTGCCAACATTGGCCAAACCTACTTAGCAGTTGCCATTCACTATTCCTTGCAAAACAAACTTACTCTACTATAAATAGAGCTCAATTGTGTTCAGTTTAAGTACACCAAAGGCCTACAACACTTGCCTTTCTCAAAATCTCTTTCTCTTGGCAAAAATGCCTTTCTTAGCAAGGTAACTATCGGGTTTTGAGCTAGAGGGCAATTCCACTCAAACCAATCACTCACACACCTCATATACATCACATATGAGCTGATCAAACACTTAAACAACAACTGGAACATTGATTTCTCAGAATCACCAGTCAATTGCTCAAGGTTTTAACCAAAGTGCAGTTGAGATGTCATGAAGTGATCCAGCCAATTTCCATCAAGTCCAAGCATTCAAACACACTCCATAGCACCTAGGGAAGCTGTTCAGATCATCACAACACAACTGTAACACCTCCTACACAAATCACGATCACCAGCTGCAAGTGGTAAGCATGAGCTCTTCTAACTCTATGAACCATGCAATATTTGCTGCACAATAATTTGGCCATATGTTCATAATCATGCATGGAATGTTTTCCCTCAATTAATTGCTTTGTTTGAATCGTGTATCAAAAATCCTAGCCTTCATGCAGAAATTAGGGTTCTTGAGGTTTCTTCGTGATTTCATGTTTTATGTTTAATTTAAATGAAATTAAGTGTTATAGACATGATCGTGAGGTTGAAACGAGTTGATTGGTATGTGGATTGCATGGTATGGTTAAGTATTCAGTGAGATTGGATGGAAAACGCAAATTTGGGAAACTCAGAACACGCGCGTGTTCTTGGTGTGTTCTTGGCGCCATTTTCAGAAATTTGAATATTTGAATTTTGTGATTTTTGTTTAATTGATTCAAAAATTAATTTCTCTCTGAGTTTTAATGATTTTGAGTTGATTCTTTTTTTAATAATTCACAAAAATGTTATAATATTTTATTTTCCCAAAAAATCCCAAAAATATTATCTATTTCACATAATTGATATTTTTGCAAAGAATTAATATTTTAATTGTTTTTGGCATTTTAAATATTTTTTCCACATTGATTCTGCAACTTTTAATGCTTTCTAATTATTTTGTAGGTCAATACTTAATTTTTGAAGCATTAATCCAAGATCACAATTTGTTTTTCATAAGTTAAACAATTTTGATCATTTTAATTGAATTTTTATTCAATTAAATACATTTTTAAAAACAAATTAGGGTTTTTGGATTAATTCAACCCTCATAAACCCATTCAAAACTTTTTGGGCCTCTAATAGAGTGTAAGACCCAATCCCCTTTTAACCAAAAATCATTTGGGCCTCACTTATTGTATAAGTCCCTCTGCGTTAAAAGAAAACCTCGGCGCGATCGCCATTTCAAACGAAAAATCATCTGGGCCTACCCTCGTGTTATAATCCCCACTCTTTTTCTTTAGACTTTTTGGGCCTCTAGAGAGAGTGTAAGACCCATCCCTTTGTACAGAAAACCATTTTTTGGACCACAGTCACTTGTGTAAGTCCCTCTGTACAAATTCAACAGTGCAATCACTGATAAAACCCTGGGCCTCTCCTTGAGCTGTAAGCCCCAAATCTTTCTTTTTCAAAGCACTTTCTCCTTTGATTTTGAATATACTGTTGTTTTCAATCTTTCTTTGTTGAACAACTAACCAAACAGCATGGAAGCTCTACAACCGAGTAAGTAGTTATCGCTTTCATTTACCGTTTTCATATACATATAACTGTATTGTGGGGCTGTTTCGCTGTAAGTCTTCTTTCATAAACTCATATCAACTGTGTAATAATATTATAGATATTTCGAGTTTCCCCGACAACTACGTCTAGAACTAGGTGACGTCGTTTCGTTTATTTGTAGAAATAGACAACTAGATCCCCAATAGGATCACCAGATACAGTCTTCTCTTCGGCTGTCCTCATTAGGAATTGTCAAGAAACTTTATTCCCAGAGATGAATGTATTCTCCAAATTCTCGAACTTTCCTGACTTGATCTATTCCTCGTGAATAGCTTGCCTTGAATTTCTCGGGGTTTGGGGACCCATCTGCTTCCTAAAAGCATCGTCCTCCTCTTGAGCATCATACAAGGACCCACGGGCTTTCTAAAAGCAACCTTGCCTCCTCTTGGGCTTAATACAAGGACCCTACGGCTTCTTAGAAGTATTCACAGCCTCCTCTTAGGCTTCGTATAATGATCTCTTCCTCCGGGAATGATAGCCTCCTCTTGGGCTTCGTACAAGGACCGATCGGCTTCTTAAAAGTTTCCAGCCTCCTCTTGGGCTTCGTACAAATTGTCCCGACGACCTCCTAAAGGTATAGGAACAGAACTTAGTCATCTGCATAGAACAGTCCTTTCAAAGAGTCTACTACTGTTTCTCAAAGCATAGTACAAAAGATGAAACTCTAGACTTGGACAGTCTAATCTCCTTGAGTCTCAAAGAAATTCTCAAGTGACCCCTTCGTTAAATAGGAAGAAAACCCGTAGACTCGGACAGTCTCAATACCCTTTAGATTTCCCGCTTCCTTAAAGAACAGGAATAACCCGGATCCTTGAATCAAATCCAGGAGTACAATGTTGCTTATATAAGAACTGATTTTCTCTTTAAAATCAGTATACTGGACCTGTCACTTAACTGAAACAGTAACCACAGCCTCCTCTTGGGCTTTATACAATGATTCTCCCCAGTGGAGTCAAACAACGTTTAGCCTCTCTCTCGGGCTTTGTACGAGACACATAAGAGACTCCCTCGTTGAGTCCATCATCCCTTTCGCCTCCATCTCGGGCTTTATACGAGATACAAAAAGGTTCATATTGAGCCAAACAAATGATAGCCTTCATCTCGGGCTTTATACGAGATACCAAAAGACTTCATCGTCGAGTCAAAACCTTTTAGCCTCTCTCTCAGGCTTTGTACGAGACACATATTAGCCTCCTCTTAGGCTTTATATAAGAAAACCACTGGTTAATCCAATTAACCTTTTAGCATCAAAGTTGTGCCTCGCTCACAGTACACAAACATCAATAACTCTTTCCCCTCCATCTAACTGCTGTAAGCGGCAAGCCTCTGGATCATCTACATCCATGCCACTGTCCCTCTTTTAGCATGAGAAATTCCTAAGGAAAGATGGCATTACTCTACACTGAGTTAAAGTCTTCTCCTTCAGGTTAAAATCCCCTTTAAAGGAAATTATGGCATTGCCGGATTCACATATCCCGGTTAAAGTAATTCTCCTTTATAAACAGTTGTGACATACAACCCCCCCCCCCCTCTTTAGAGATGACAAATTCTCTCTAAAGTCAAACCTTTTCAGCTTCACATCTTGGGCTTTGAATAAGATACAAACCACATTTTGCTTCACGTCTTGGGCTTTGAACAAGACACCAAAATTGAAAGAAAAATCTTAGCGAGCACACTAAACAAAAACCCAAAATCCCATACTCTCATGTATCTATCGAAAGCATCAGTCCTAACATCCTAATCCTTGTTCCCCGCCAGAAAATCCAAGAAAAAGAGAAAACCGTATTGGCAAAAATACAAATAACCAGTACAAAGGCCCCCCCACATTGATAGCATTCGTAACCTAACAGACCGCTGTTTAAACTCAGTATGCAAAGCAGGGTTAATTGGAGACATCTATTTCCCTTCCTGCATCAGCTTTAATAGGATAAAAAATGAATCGACCTGTAGTAAGCTCAACCGCAGAGAGCGACCAACGCTTAAGAACCGCGTCCAAAATCGCTCGCTACAACCTATTGTATCTCTTCACAAATAGGCCCATGTCTTCACCGGATTCATCATCTTCGTCGTTGTTGGTTTCACTATCACTATGCTCTTGGTGTGTGGACTTAGAACAAAAAGTCTTAAGAGCAATCGACTTCTTCTCCGTATCTTTTGCCTTCTCTTTCTTTATGCTCTTTTCATGTTTTTCCAATCCAATAAGCACCTGCTCATGTTCATCGAGTTTACCAAAAAGTGTTTTGAGGTCAAGTGTAGCAAGATCGTTGGCCTCCTTGATAGCGGTGACCTTCGGTTGCCATTCCCTGTTTAAACACCTCAAAATCTTGTTAGTAGCAACCTCATTTGGAATTGGTTTACCAAGAACATGCAATTTGTTGATAATGTGATTAAATAGTTTTTGCATATCCGCAATGGTTTCCCCTTGGTTCATGTAAAACAAATCAAACTCTTGCGTTAGTGTATTAATACGAGCCATCTTAACATCATTAGTGCCTTCGTGGGCTACTTGTAAAGCATCCCACATGGCTTTGGCCGTTTCACAATGGGAGACTCGATAATACTCGTCAACTCCCAAGGAGGAGATGATCAAATTACGAGCCTTCCAATCATAGCTGTACTTTTTCTCGTCCTCCTCATTCCATTGAGCTTCGGGTTTAGGAACGACAATGCCTTCCGCATTTGTCATAGTAATTTCCATGGGACCGTTTAAAATAACGTTCCAATCCTTCCGATCTATGGAATTAATATGGATGCGCATACAATCCTTCCAGTAGCTGTAATTCTCTCCTGTAAAAATTGGAGCTCTATTATAAGCCCCTTTAGGTTCATTCGCCATGATCCAAGAAGTTTTACCGAAGCACAAGAATTAATTGGAGCTCGTGATACCACTTGTTAGACGATGGCTATGGTTCTAGAAGGGGGGGTTGAATAGATCCCTAGAATTTTACACGCAAATGGTTACCAAAAATTTAGTTTTAAAAATGTTTAACGGAAGCAACGACTGGATTGTACGTCTACCACGAACCTTCTACTAAAAGGATCGGATATGCACGAATATATTGAGAATGAGTACGGAAGAGAAAAATTCAGTTCAGTTACTACACTTATAACGCAATCAACAAAATATCGCTTGCTTGATGATTAATCCAAATCAATGAGGTAAAACGATAAACAATTAAAATCAATGGGTTTGATTTTTGCTTTGAAACAAACTATCAAACACCTGGTGTGCGTAAACACACTAAGTGCAGAATTTCTATGGAAGGTAATGTAAAGCTGCTCCAAGATACAATTCAAGGAATTGTATCAATTTAACAAAACAGTTTCTCAGCTTACGATTACACTACGACAGAAATTTCAATAACTTGCGACTTCACAAATTCGAATAAATTGAAATTTAAAAGAGTTAAGGAAAGAGAGAACAAACGAGATTTGATTAGGCAGTTCCCCAATCGTCCTTGCTTTGGGTACGTCTGCCCCCAATTCCACAATTTGGAATTGAGATATATATATATATATATATATATATATATATATATATATATATATATATATATATATATATATATATATATATATATATATGCAAGTGTTGCAAATTGTTTATTACAAAAGAAGAACAATGAGCATTCAAACCCTCGAACGTCTTCGATCGTTGATGCAGAGTCTTCTCTCCCCTTGATTCAAGATGAATCAAGTGCTTCGAATATGGTTGATCCAATTACCGTCGCACGCTACTAAACCGAAGGAATCCACCATTCTTCGGTTACCTTCACTCGATCAATTGCGATCTACCAAAAATTCAAACCCAAACCTCTCTTCTACGATCCTCCGATTACAGCTATTAAACCGAACAATTGCTCCAATCTTCGGTTACCTTCGCCCGGCTGAATCCTTGTAGAACGAAAGGTTTGTGCAAAAACCCCCAACATCTACTCAATTCTTGGAGGACAAAACCAACTGGTTTTATTCAAGAAACACCTGAAGGTGCGAGAAAGACACAAGAAAGGGGGGGTTTGAATTGTGAATTTACTCTTCTAATAACTTTTTACATCTTGTTAAAGAGACGCTCAAGAACCTTCAATGTTTGTTGAGATATTCTGATCTCTTAACTATGGAGCATGAGAACCATATGGGTTCTGATCATAAGATACGATACTCAGAACTTGCAGTGCGGAAGCTTATCAGAGATAGGCTGCAAGGTTCTGACTTTGCTTAATATGAGGTTCTGATATTCAATGCAGAAACATAAATAGATATACTAAGCAAGAGAGTAAAGGACACACGATATATCCTGGTTCACCACGCGGGCTAATCTAGTCCACCCTCCTCAGGTGATTTTGCCTTGAACACAAGGTCTTAATCCACTATAACCAAATCATTGATTACACTTGCACGGGCCACGCTGTTGACTAACAACTTGCACGGCCGCACTGTGACTAACAACCCAATGAACTGTTCAGGGATCCAACAGGATATAACGTTCATTGACTGAGCAGACCCACTGCTGGGATTTCACATCTAGTTGTTCAGGAATTCATCACAATGAATATAACGCTACTGACCATATTTCAGGATTTTCCACAATGACACCCAGCCATTGTCATCTCAAGTATCTGATCACCACGTGATCTACTCAAGGGCCTCAACTCACAACTGAACTGTTCAGGGATCCATTATGGATATAACGTTCACTGGAGGAGTCTCAATTCATTTAGTTGAATTGGCAAACTGGAGATTACAAATTGTGCTTCTTAATAAGCAGGTTTCTCCTAAGTTTAAGTACAAAGAACACACACATGTGTTCAAGAAAGATTTGAGCAACAGCTCCTTGCTTTCCTAAGAAACTACAAAGATGTATTTAGATATTACAATTGTTGACATCTTGTAGATCTTCTTCTTCTTCGTCTTCTTGGTTGAGCAAGCTTTGAGCAACAACTCCTTACTTCGGATCTTCAATGTAGTCCTGACGAGAAGGTAGGTTGATGACTTGACAGATCTTCAATGTTGTCTTCTTCATCAACAACTTCTGTTCTTAATTGTTGTTGTTGTGTTGATTTGTCTTCTTGAGTTTCAACAACAATTGCCATTAGTGAAATAATGATAGCTTTTGAATATTCTGAGTGTTACAACGAAAACTCATCATTGTGGCTATCTTCACAATGACTTGGTCAATTTTGTAGATGAACATTCAGTTCGTGATTCTACTAGTTATCGACACATCAGAAGCAAAAACTATTTCCATTAAATAACCAGTAGAAATATAGCCGTTTGAGAATATTGTTGGCTGTTTGGAAAAGAGACGTTGTGATATAATGAGTTGCACTGACACATCTCCTTTTGGGCAGTGTGTACATTTAACTCACAACGGTAATATTTAGACTTCAAAACTTCAGTGGCTTCTGATGTTAATTTAATAAAGCATGAGTAGAGTCTTCTTAGCAGAATATCTGATGCTTTAAGTCTTCCAGTCGATTGAAGAAGTCCATTAGGAATCAGTCTTCAGAACTTCAGCACTTGGTCTTTAAGAACGTTATTCTTTTCTGCTTCAAGTCTTCCGAATCTTCAGAACCTGTCTTCAGAGTCTTCAAAACTTGATATTTGAAACCTTGATCTTCAGAACTCATAAGTCTTCAGATTCTTTCTGCACTTGGTCTTCAGCGCCTTCAGCCATCAGGAATTTAAGTCATAGGAGTCTTCTGAACTTTGGTTCTTTTAGAGTGTACTTCTTCAGAAGCTTCGCTATCTTCAGAATCTCAATCACTTTTAGATAGCATTCACAAGAGCATTGTAACAGCAATCTTGGCATCCTTGGATCTGGCTGATCATGACTAGATAAAGAAGCGTTCTTGCTTCTCGCGACTTTAGTCACACATAGTAACTTCGCATATGTATATATTCAATCATAGTACATCTAGCTGGTGCATGTTGGTTCTGATGTCTTTAGTTCTTATGATCTGTACACAACACACGTTAGACCATAAAATGGTTCTTTCACAAATACATTTTGTTATCATCAAAACATAGATTGACTTGTAGAGACAATTCTTGCTCTCACAATCTCCCCCTTTTTTATGATGACAAAACCAAGTATTTTGATTGAACGTTTAATACAAGGTAATCACCAAAGCAAACAAATTCAGAGTTTGGAACAACAGCTCCCCCTGAATGAGTTATCCTCAAAGCTTCATCTGATATCATCTAGGATTTTATGTAATCCAAAGATATACAGAGTAACAACTTGAGTTGTCAGAACAGGAATAAAAAAGAGTTACTTTCTCTATCTTGTCTTTAGGAAAACGAAGAGTCTTTAGCATCTGGACTAGTTCATTAGAACTTCCATCTTCAGATCTTCAGATCTCAGTTTTCTTTGTTGTTGTATCAGAGCTTATTCTCTTCAGAGACATCTGAAGCATTTCTACTTTTCAGCATATTCCATTAAGCATAAGATCAGAATAGTTCTTGACTGATAGTCATAGCCTTGCTATCTATCAGAGACAGACACTGTCTTTAAAAGAAACTCCCCTTGAGTTTCAGACTATATGAAGATTTTTGATTTTATATTTTCATCTTCTGGGTAGTCTCCCCCTAATTATCATAAGTCATATATTGGGATCTTCAGAATCGAGATTCAGATTTGTAAGATTTTAATCACCAATGTGGAGCATGACTTTTCAGAGTTTGACATTTGGCCATAGGTTCTTATCTTGTTATTTCACAGCTCAGTGGTTTATCAAAGCTTGATTTCTGATCAGATACCAATTTCAGGTTAATTTATGTGATCGATCAACGCTTAATTTTGAATCTGGTACACCTTGTTTTGTGCTGATATAAAGTGATGTGCTGACTGAAGAAGTTCTTTTGACTTGAAAAATAGTTCCTTGATGTGCAGGGAATGGATACCAATGAAGGAATTTGATAATAACTCAAAGCTTTATTCTGATTGATGAGTCTGATACTAGTCTTTGTGTACTGAGTCTGATTACCAATTATTGATTTAGCTGATACCAAATCGTTTTCATTTCAAATGGTTCCTGGTAAACATCAGAACGGCTTATTTCTTGGATCTTCAATCCAGATCTTCAGACAGCTCTTGGCTTCTGATTTGCACAGTTCCTCTGAGTAAGCATCTTGAGAATGTGTACTTTGTCTTGACTGCTTTCAGAGTTTTCTTACTGCTTCTGATTCTTAGACAGCTTTTATTATATGATCGGAGTTCTTCATTCTTAGCTTGTTCCTGTCTTTCGAATGCCTAGTGAACTTGTTTAGAGTTCCTCGGATAACATCAAACAACAAACATTAGTAGTAACGCATTTTTATGTGAGTACTTTGTTTGAGTTTTGCATTCTTTCAGATTTCCTTCTCTCAATCAAAATCATAATATTTCTCCCCCTTTTTGACATCATCAAAAAGTGTCAGGGCATATGAGCAATTAAGCATATAATTCCTCTTTCCAATAAACATCATATGTATTTCTTTCTCATTTAAGCTTTTAAGCATTTAAGTATATTAACATCATCATATATATATTGGATATGTTAAACAGCATAGAACCATAAAGCCAGCATTTGAGCAGTTAAGAGCAATCCAAGTCATTTAGTGATAACCATCTTTAACCATAATAAATTCATTTGAAGGATTTTTAGATGGAATCAACTGATTACTAATTGAAGATTTTAGATCATCAGTAAAGATTAATTATAGCATTTCATTTATGAACATTCACATAGAAGCATCAACATAAAATAATTTTTAAGATGCATAGCATAGGTTGAGCTTAATCTTGAAAAGTTCAAGATAATCAAAACATAGATAATTCAAGCACAGATTCCTAATTAGAAATGTTTTAAGTAATCGTAGACCTAATAGAGCTAGGTTTTTATGGGTCCTATCTAGTTAGACTAGAGCGAGCCTAATGATGATGAAGAAGATGAGCAAGAGTTTTCAGAATCATCATTTCTTGAGCCATTCAACCTCTCTTCTACTTGAGTAATTGCCAATTTCTTGCTCTTCACAATTTCTACTGAGATCCATTCATGGAACTCAGTCCAGATATTTCTTATTTCCATGGAGTCCATACAGGAATTGGAAGTTTCTACTAAGCTTTGGATTTTTGTGATTGCATTGTCCTTAAAGAATTTTAATGCATCATTCACGGTTTTTGATCTCTTAGATGAGGGTTCCTCATCATCAACCATTTTCTGCTCCTTACTTCCTTCTTTCCAATTAGTGAGTTCTTGAAGTACATCAGTGATATTCTTCGTGTTGATCCAAACACGGATATCTTCGTCCTTGATTTTTCTCAGATAGTTTCTGAATTCTGCTTCATTGAAGGTAGCGAATTTTGGAAAACCTATAACCGGAACTCTGGGGGTTGGAGTCAGTTCTCTAAAACGTGAATTATCTAAACTGGCGTCTTCCTTCAAAAAGTTCTTAAACCTAAGAATCTTTCCAGCGCTTTTAAAAAGCTTCCAAGATTCTCCTTCATTAATTAGAATGTCGTCAACTAATCCTGATTCAACTAAAATGTCTGAGATAAGTCTTCCATAGGGAATGAGACCACATTCATGATTAGAACAAGTTTTGGAGCTTCTGATGGCATCCTTGAGAAACTTGAATAGGATTGAGGGAATATGCATTTTAATTCCTTTTAGTAGAAGGAATATAACACATTTTTTAGTATCGTTCAGCTGTTATGAAGAGAGATGACGGAAAGCATTCTCTTGCAGAATTTTGAACCGGACTTGAAGTGAGTTTTTCAGGTTTGAGAAGGTTTGATTTTCAGATAAGGCTTCATATTTGAAGATAGAGGACATCACCTTAGCCTCATTCTCTTCATTGAGTAAGTTTCTGGAGATTCTGAATCCGTCATTTTCATGCAGCAAGAGATCTGTGATAGTATTTTCAGTGATGAAGATTTTTCTTCCGAAAACGAAAGAGACAATGAGATTTTTGGATGTATTTGCATGAATCCAGAAATCTTTGATTAGATGACCATAAGTTGGTCCTTCCAATCTTTTGAAGTAGTTTTTCCAACCTTGGGTTTCCAATGAGGGAGTAATGTCGCATCCATTTGATTTCAGATTGTTGAAGTTAACTATAGTTTTTGACAGAACCTTGAGATTGTTAACTGGGATTTTTGTGGTTGTGGGAATTGAGACGTAAGCCATTTTGAGAGAGAGAGAGAGAGAGAGAGAGAGAGAGAGAGAGAGAGAGAGAGAGAGAGAGAGAGAATTGAGAGTGATTAGGCCGCAGATTCAGGTAAATAAGAGTTGTGTTGATGTCTTAGGGTTTGATGCTTTTATAGGTGAAGGAATGAAGTAAATTCTGTAGAACATTTGAAATTGCAGCGGTTGATTTTCCTAGACGCTCTAAGCAACATGGGAAGGTAAGTTAATGATTAATTTCTTTAATCAAGAGTTATGACACAATCTTAATGATTGGTAATGGAACCGTTACTTAATCATGACCTGTGGGAATTTATGGTCTCTAGACACTCCTAAGCCTTTTCGTGTGAATTTTAAGCAGCACTCATTATTAGATAATTAGTGCATTTTGATCATTTGAAATATTCATACAAATCACAAAACGATTAAGATGTAACATAAGCTTAGTTAAATAGAAATAACTAAAATCCTATCTTAGACTGAGAACGTCATCGGTGAACAAAATTCAGGAAGGACTTTCTCAGTCATTCCATTTCTTCTGCAATGACCAACTACTCCCTGGAGGTCAAGAATGTGGGAGATAACTCTGCAGTAAGGAACTTGGTAGATTGTGTCTTCCCTAGATAGATTAATTTCTTTCTTTAAATGGTTGTACATGGACTGAGGTAGGTTTATTTTGATTCTAGATACTAAAAAGAAAATGAACAATCTTTCTTGGTTAGACAGCCAACCTCCTCCCCTTTCTCTTGGTCTTAGATTAGTCACCATAAGCTTGTACCAATTTTAAGCAAATGGAGTGAGAGTGCAAGGTTGAGTAGGATGCCCTTCTGTTTCAAAAATGATGTGCAAATGCATGTCGAAACTATGGTTGTTGATGTTTCTTTCCACAGTCACACCATCTTCGACACACCCAATGGCTTTAGCTATGATGGTGGGGTTGATCAAGACTGGACAACCAGCCACAACAGATAGAATAACATTCTTGCCAAGATCATATTCTAGAGTTCGTGCATTTGCCCAAAACCCAATCACCAGTTCAGGGAATATAGGTCCAACAAGCATGGAGAAATAATTTTCCCAGTTCTGAAATATAATTCCAGAGAGAACGCTTGTTTTGTTAAGTTGTGGCAGAAGGTTTAAATTCACAGTGAATTCCTTTAGGAGTTCTAGATCGGATGTTTCTCCTCTGATGTTGTGGGACGACATTCTGAGCGAAGTTGAATTGTTTGAGAGATGAGGTTCTACCTAGTTAGATAAAGGAGTGAAAAGGACTTTGAGATTTAATAACTATTTATCAATCTGGAGCACGTGGGGTTCATCATTTCCAAGACTAGCTATAATTAGCTGTGGTAGTCAGTGAAACGACATGTGATGGACTTTAATCACCGTATATCTATAGCAGTAGGTTGCTGACACTACGTGATTATGACTGCTTATTTAACTCTTGAAAATTGTCTAATCATAAATGCGTGAGAGTATTATTATAGTTTCAATAATCTTAATATGACTGATGTTCAAATTATTGCTACTATTTCAAATAATGAGAATGAATGAAGACAGACATACCTTGGAGGTATGATAATGGATGGATGAAGAGGCTTAGAACTTTAGGATTTTGAGTATAAGATGTATGAAGGGGAGACGTGATTTTATAGAATAAGTAGGTAGAATTATGCCTAGTCTAGGGAAGATATAGGTTAGTGCAAAAGATTTTGATGAGATTTTATTTAGCTGTCAGAGATATGTTGTGTTTCCAAAGATTCGCTTTTATTATGGTGTTCCTTTGTGTGTAGATTTTGTTAAAGGATTTTCTTTTATCTAGCAATTTCTTACAACTAAGTTTTAACATATATTCTTTTAGTGGAATAATTTTCCTAAAGAGGTATGTAATGAGTCCTAAACATTTAACTAGTCATGACAATTTATAAAAGTATTTTATGGGTTTACAGATTATAAGAGAAAGAGAAAGTGTACCTTAGGGATGCTTAACTTTTGAAGAGAATATTTTAGCTAAACCTTTTCGTGAAAGCATTCCTTTCTGAATCTTTGAGCATCTTTCTGATTCTGCCTATTTCCGCGTAAGCTGCAGAGATTTCTTGGGTTCTTCAAGATACGCTTGTGTTCTGACTTCTGAGGAAAATGAATATTTTCTTGGAATGTGATCCTGGTTAAATTACAGCTTTCTCTCTTTTCTTGTTCAACCTTGTCCATCAACTCTCTAGGTTATAATAACTGAGATTAAGACTTAACATGATCAGAGTGACCACTTCATCCGAACTTAGCCAATTACATGCAATCCTTTTGGTAAGGCGATGTAATGAATGTTCTGAAGGAAAATTGACACTCATATGCTTGGGAGCAGTACAGAGTGAACAATAAATTCTATTTGATGACCCCATTCATAAGCAACAGATTACATCTATTTTTGATAGCTTCTCACTTATCATTTCCTTGATCCATAGAACCTGTTTGGTTCCGATACAGTTCTTAAGTTATGGATCTGAATCTTTAACGACAAACTTTGAGAATTGGTTGAGTTCTCCTTTCATAGCCTGAATTCAGTTTGCGTTTGTGAGAATTTCTTTTCTTCGAAAGATAGTTGATTTCACAAGATTAGTGAGAACCTTTGAGAGGTTATACAAAGAAGAATTAACATATCAGCTTCTGACTTTGTTTGTCAAGGTTGTTTTAGAACTTGTTCAGAACCAAAATATCATCACGCAACACATGTGTACATCACTAGACATGGTTTGCATGAAACTTCTTGTAATGCTGATCAACTTATTTGGGGTTGGTCACGCATATCTAAAAGAACATCATCAACGTCATCTTTTAAGACATCAGTTAGAGAACCTAGATGTCTGGATTGATAGCTTCTAATTTCATAGCTCAAGTGGTTCTGAGAACACTTAATCTGACAGAAATCAGATTATCAACATTTGATTCCACTAGGATAATCTCAAGTTGTTAGAGATTGATCTCTGAATCAATTAAGGCTTAAGAGTTCGTTCAGAATCTTTTCTAATA
This sequence comes from Lathyrus tuberosus, assembly GCA_022829125.1. Lineage (NCBI taxonomy): Eukaryota > Viridiplantae > Streptophyta > Magnoliopsida > Fabales > Fabaceae > Lathyrus > Lathyrus tuberosus. The sequence goes on along the minus strand of JALAZF010000243.1, from coordinate 5,190,944 downwards.
ATTTGAATTTTTCAAATTCTGGCTTTAACAGACTTCATTCTGAAATTCAAAGTCTTAGAACAGCAATCTTCCTTCTTTACATGAAGAGGTTCTGAATGAGTTTCAAGCGAGAAAGTCAAGGGTGGACCTAATCCGTTTCTTGAAAACATCTCAAAAATTCATAAAGAATTAATCTTCTGTCAAACAAGATTTCTTGCTTTCTGATGATTCATCTTTTAAGCATATACGTGGTTTTATCCACACGTATTTTCCAGGATGAGCATTCAACAGATACAGTTTCTTATCTGATGAATTTATCTTATCAGCTGATTCTTTAATTTTTAATAAGACTTTATCTAGAATCAGTGAGTTGCTCAAGAAGTAATCAGATTGATTACAATTTTGTACACAGTCAACTGCTGAACTGTTACAGAAATTGTAAGTGGATTTCAATCTCACCCAGAGTACTTCTACGCACCACATCTGGATCTTTTTCTGACACTGTTAAGTGTTTGATGTAAATCAATAACAGAACCGAAGCTCTGATACCAATTGAAGGTGCGAGAAAGACACAAGAAAGGGGGGTTTGAATTGTGAATTTACTCTTCTAATAACTTTTTGCATCTTGTTAAAGAGACGCTCAAGAACCTTCAATGTTCGTTGAGAGATTCTGATCTCTTAACTATGGAGCATGAGAACCATATGGGTTCTGATCATAAGATACGATACTCAGAACTTGCAGTGCGGAAGCTTATCAGAGATAGGCTGCAAGGTTCTGACTTTGCTTAATATGAGGTTCTGATATTCAATGCAGAAACATAAATAGAGATACTAAGCAAGAGAGTAAAGGACACACGATATATCCTGGTTCACCATGCGGGCTAATCCAGTCCACCCTCCTCAGGTGATTTTGTCTTGAACACAAGGTCTTAATCCACTATAACCAAATCATTGATTACACTTGCACGGGCCACGCCGGTGACTAACAACTTGCACAGCCGCACTGTGACTAACAACCCAATGAACCGCTCAGGGATCCAACAGGATATAACGTTCATTGACCGAGCAGACCCACTGCTGGGATTTCACAGCTAGCCGTTCAGGGATTCATCACAATGAATATAACGCTACTGACCATATTTCAGGATTTTCCACAATGACACCCAGCCATTGTCATCTCAAGTATCTGATCACCACGTGATCTACTCATGGGCCTCAACTCATAGCTGAACCGTTCAGGGATCCATTCTGGATATAACGTTCACTTGAGGAGTCTCAATTCATTTAGTTGAATTGGCAAATTGGAGATTACAAATTGTGCTTCTTAATAAGCAAGTTTCTCCTAAGTTTAAGTACAAAGAACACACACATGTGTTCAAGCAAGATTTGAGCAACAACTCCTTGCTTTCCTAAGAAACTACAAAGATGTATTTAGATATTACAATTGTTGACATCTTGTAGATCTTCTTCTTCTTCGTCTTCTTGGTTGAGCAAGCGTTGAGCAGCAACTCCTTGCTTCAGATCTTCAATGTAGTCCTGACGAGAAGGTAGGTTGATGACTTGACAGATCTTCAATGTTGTCTTCTTCATCAAAAGCTTCTATTCTTAATTGTTGTTGTTGTGTTGATTTGTCTTCTTGAGTTTCAACAACAATTTCCATTAGTGAAATAATGATAGCTTTTGAATATTCTAAGTGTTACAATGAGAACTCGTCGTTGTGGCTATCTTCACAATGACTTGGTCAATTTTGTAGATGAACATTCAGTTCGTGATTCTACAAGTGATCGACACATTAGAAGCAAAAACTTTTTCCATTAAATAGCCAATAGAAATATAGCCGTTTAAGAATACTGTTGGCTGTTTGGAAAAGAGACGTTGTGATATAATGAGTTGTACTGACACATCTCCTTTTTGCAGAGGGAGAAGTGACCGGACATCTTTTCTTGGGCAGTGTGTACATTTAACTCAAAACGGTAATATTTAGACTTCAAAACTTCAGTGGCTTCTGATGTTAATTTGATGAAGCATGAGTAGAGTCTTCTTAGCAGAATATCTGATGCTTCAAGTCTTCAGTCGATTGAAGAAGTCCATTAGGAATCAGTCTTTAGAACTTCAACACTTGGTCTTTAAGAACGTTATTCTTTTCTGCTTCAAGTCTTCCGAATCTTCAAAACCTGTCTTCAGTGTCTTCAGAACTTGATATTTGAAACCTTGATCTTCAGAACTCATAAGTCTTCAGATTCTTTCTGCACTTGGTCTTCAGCGCCTTCAGCCATCAGAACTTCAAGTCATAGGAGTCTTCCGCACATTGGTTCTTTCAGAGTGTACTTCTTCAGAAGCTTCGCTATCTTCAGAATCTCAATCACTTTCAGAGAGCATCCACAAGAGCATTGCAACAACAATCTTGGCATCCTTGGACCTGGCTGATCATGACTAGATAAAGAAGCGTTCTTGTTTCTCGCGAGTTTAGTCACACATAGTAACTTCGCATATGTATATATTCAATCATAGTACATCTAGCTAGTGCATATTGGTTCTGATGTCTTTAGTTCTTATGATCTGCACACAACACACGTTAGACCATAAAATGGTTCTTTCACAAATACTTATTGTTATCATCAAAACATATATTGACTTGTAGAGACAATTTTTTCTCTCACAACACCTACCAAGCTCTCAACCCAGAAAATGAAGATCATACACTTCCTAAATTCTGAACGTTATCACTTCGATCAATGGCCGACACAAACAAAGATGATTATGTGTGATTGTTTGTTTACTCATTGAAGAAGATGAAGATGAAGAGAAAAATGGTATCTATTTTCACATTTCTTGTTGATTTTACAAATGAGAGGACCAAACTATTTATAGAGAATAAATTGACCCACCAAAGTTGTAACAGAAATAACAGAAAAAAAAATTTAAGTAAAAAAAAAACAGGTCAGGCAAGTTATGGGTCAACTCATGTTTTAATGAGGATCGGGGTGCGCTGACCCGTGGAAAGCACTATGAAAAAATGACTAGAATGCGTCGAATCAAAGTCACCATGCGTCGACGCATGAATATAATTTCTGCATTCCCAGAGTTTATGTGCTTTCCCGTTTATTTCACACGTCTTGCATCAGTAATCATGCGTGGACACATGCACATAGTAGGTCAGCGCATAACTTGCATTTTTACATAAAATGCATTTTTTCACATTGTAACTGACTAAGACCCAAACAAAACATACTAGACACTAGTATAATGATCATGCACATATATTTATGAGTAAGACCAAGTCCTATATGTCTAGACACATGAACAACAATGACTAGATGCAGTTTGCCCGACAATAGAAGTGATACCGCTCAAATTACAATCTAATACTCAGCATATTTGTTGACATCATTAAAACGAAAAAGGTGAAAAACCATAGCCCTCACATGTCTTTGGTGTTGTAACAACAGGTTTACAATTTATCAGCTCAAATCTCTTCAGCAACTCAATTTAATACTTTAGTTGGTGAACAATGATTCCCTTAGTAGTATAAAATATCTTCATCCCTAGAAAGTAAACCATGTTGGCAAGGTCACTCATATAAGATGCATTCATCAATACCTTATTGAACTTGTTCATCTCAATGGTGCAACTTGTAACACCCTTCTAACCAAAGAATATTCACGACAATGATACATAAGTAAATCAGAGTAAAATCACCAAAAAGGGTGCCACATGCTTCATAAAAACATCATAATAAACTTCCTGCTCCGTAACACGGGTTTTCAAACATTTATACTAATAATTTCTTCGATAACATAAATAAATAAAATTCAAACTTCGTAGCGGAACCATAGTCTCAAAATAACTTCATTTATTTCATCAAACATAAAGACCTTTTAGTCATTGTCAAAATTCAGCGTCAAATAAATTCAACATGTAGAAAACTCATAAAATATGTTTTATAAAACAACACAACTTCAACTCAAGCGTTCCCCACTCGATGTTACATATCAGAGCAAGACACCTCTATTATTAACGGAAATAGAGTAAAATAACTCCAAAGCTAAATCTTCATGCGTCTACAAGCTAATCTTGATCACCTGCAAGTTACCCACCATAGAGGCAACATTTCCAAGCAGGCAGGGTGGGTAATCACAATTCATTATACGAGATATAAAGAAAAGATATAAATAGGACAACAGTCATTATTATCGTCACAACATCATTTTTAAATCACAACATCATCGATCATCATTCACAAAATGTCATTTAGTTCACATCGTCACCAAAACATCACTTAAGTCATAATTATGCAATGCCACTTAATATGAATGCAAACACATAGACTCATGCATGTGGTACCAAAACATCATATTTGATGGACACTGGGTCATCACCCTCCAAAGATCCCCACCAATAGGATTGATTCCCGTATAGGAACCGGAGCACGTCATAAACACTTCAATCCACACAATGGGATTGAAGTCACCACTGAACCAAAGTCCTAACATCATCACTGGACCAAAGTCTTAACATCGTCAATGGACCGAAATCCTAAAATATGCTATGAATGCATGATGCAAAACGTCATAATAATCACCATCATGGCTCGTCAAAGTTGCATCATCATTCATAAAAGTTCATCATAAGACTTCACGTAGCATGTATAACATCAACATGCATATCATCAATTTAAATCATTATAGCATCATAGTATAACATCACTAACACACGTCAAAAATCATCATTATAGAATCATCAACACATAATCGTCATCACATAGCATGTATATATATGAACATGCACGTCATTAAAACATCATCACAATGTCATCAATAACATTACAACAATATCATCAATAACATCACAGTAGTATCGTAGCAATAACACACAAGTTTCATCATTTATAGAAAAACATCATTAGCTCAACATACAATTACACACCTTCCAACATTAATGCATTTCATCTAAATTATTTCTAGCAACATGAAACTATTATTAAATGAAAGTACATTATCTCAGCTTCACGCAGCTTCAAACGACACGCGAATCGGACTCCCGGAACTAAAGTTATGAATTTTCAAAGTTTTTCAACAAACACTGACACTGACATCTTACATTAACACCATAAAACCTCATTATACACTAGTTAATTTTAATTTCAGGACTTGAAACCATTTTTACAAGAAAGTACACTGTATTAGCTTTCCACAGGTTCAAACGTCGCGTCAAACGGACGCCCGAAGCTCAAGTTATGAATTTTTGAAGTTTTACAACAATTTTGTCCCAGGGTAATCGGTTACTGCATATAGGGTAATCGGTTACCCTGCTACAGAAGCACTTTTCAGCTGTATTTTTACATGAAAATCACTTTTTTTTCTCATTCAAAACCACATTTTTCCCACAAGTTGTTTAGAACAAGTTTTAACACAAAAAATAATTTTTTTCCCTTCAAAACCCCAAATATTTTTCATCGAAAACACTCCTGACTCAGTTTCGACTCTGACACGCAACCATACACAACAATGCAACAACCACCAAAAACCATTCATTCAAATGCATAATTTCCACAACAATATTATACAATTTACCATTTAATCATACAAATTTTGTCATGTTCATCTCAATTGCATCATATTCATCATAAAACCCAAAATCCCTTAAAACCCCAAATCCACCCACATACATCTAAACTCTATAGCAACTACAATGAAAAGTCATACTCCCCATACCTTAGCTTGCGATTCAAATCCCTTCTTGAGTTCTCACCGGGAATCTCTTTGAGCCCTTGCCTTCTTCACTCTTCTTCTTTCTTCAGAGCACATTCTCACCAAAATACGATCGATCAAAATAAGAAAAATAAGACTTCTCTCCTTTATTCCTTATTTGACCCTTAGACCCCTATTATGTTTTCCTCAATAAGTCCTCACTTATCCTCATTAATATTACCACCTTGCCCTTGCCATCTCTACTTCATATTATT